>OZ038435.1:13960919-15453419 GCA_964036275.1 Litoditis marina | reverse complement strand
GTTGGTTGTTAGAGTAATAACTTCGAGGAACTTCGAGAAGCTGATTTGTGAAAAATCGGTTCCAAAAACTGCATTCTGTTTTTGTTTACTACGAAAAGCAACTTTTTTGGTAAAAAAAAACTTTCGCGGTAAACATTGAGTTTTTCAGTTCCGGTCCTTTATTCCGTAAACATTCGAAACGGAGTATCAGCCATACAAGATACGCGGGAGAACGTCGTATAACTCCCCCCTCAGAGGACGGAATGGGGTCCAGAAAGAACTCGGGTTCGTGTTTTAATATATAAATGGTAATATAATACCAATATTTTTTATTGTCATTCGTATAACGGTGTTTCTACTATATAGTAACAGCATCGCGACAGATCGGACAATCCGCCCAAACTTGAAACTAAGCAAAACTGAAAATGGTGAAAACACTGGGCTCTTTGTTTGGAAAAAGTTAGTTTTATTCAGAATCTAAATAACTCTTATTACATCCTTATCTCGGACCCTGAAAACCTGAAAAAAACGTGTTTCAGGCGGAAATCTGCGTGTGAATGCCAGTTTCGATAGTCTCTGTCTGCCCAATGACCGGAGGAGAAGCAGAAGTTTGTGTGGAGCACAGATCGAGAAAGATGCACAGGTGAATAGATTATTACTAGTAAAATGTTTGGTACGTTAAACGTGAAAAACGTATCCTCAAACGTGAGTGCCCCATACGTTTACACGTGTTTTAAATCAGCAACAGGCAAAAGATAAAGAAGAATACACGTTTCCACGTGGATAGCTCACGTTAGGTGGAGAATCCGCTATTTCCAATATGCTCCAGTGTTCTTACGGGTGACTCAAACCTGTTTTAACTCTCTATTTTCCTTATAAACATCATGTTTCCTGATTTTCCGCCTATGGCGCCCACACCCTAATCTAATGTTTATGTTTGTTTTCTGACAAGTCCTGCAGGCGTGAAATTTCTTCTTAAATTAAGTTATTCGGGCCTAAGAGGGCGCGGGTGGCAAGAGCCAAATTCGTATTGCGTATCATTTTTCATCGCACGCTTTTCGGCTATTTTCGGACCAGATATGACCTCAGGCGCTTCTGGAAACTCGATACGTGACTAAGATTGGCGTTTAGTGGCACGTGACAGGGAGGGGATAGTTGGAATGGTTTTTACATGGATGTTACGGGGTACAGGAAGTATTTTGATGGGGTAACGGGGTTACCGGGATCGGATTGAAGTCTGAAAGAACTGCATAGCATCCTGTGAAAGAGCACTCGGATTAAAATACAAATACAATGGATACTCTATATCTTCATTTCACTCTGCTTGAAGAACTATGTTATGAACGGTGTCGAACGGAATTTATTTTACTTCTCAGACCACCTTATATTTCGTCGCTCGCGAAATATAAGTTCGTATGTGTTCAGAGTTCGATCCTGGTGTTACTAGAAGGGCACAAAAAAACTTCGCAGGTCACAACTAGAAAGTACCAACAAGTGCGAAAGTACCAAAAGTTCAATTATTGATTTTCGCAGGTCATATCGGTCGGAGCCTCCACCCCAAAAGAAGAGAAAGGAGGTCGAAAGTCATCCAGCGGCCTGGTCCCATCTCTCAATAGAATCAGAATACAGCAGTGCTACAAAACGGCAAAGTGAGTTATTCATGACAATTGGAGGAAGAAAAGTTTCGGTAATGACTGATTTTCCTGCTCTGAATTTGGTTCCTTTAAGAAAAACATCCTTTTTAGTTCTTTTTTTCGAGTAATTTTATTGTTTTGTGGTAACAAGTTTGGCGAGAAACGCCCGACAATTTGCACTGATTGTGTGTCGGAAACAATGCTTAAACGGGTGGAAAATTGAAGAAAACGAAAAGAAAACAAAGGGAAAACTCAAACTTTCTCAGTCAGCTCGCAAAAATGTAATTTCACTCAAAGATGGATCTGTTAAAATCGAATACGAAACCTAATTCCACTCGAACACTGAAAAACTTTTAAATAATGGGACTGAAACATTAAAACAACCAGACACTACTCAAAACAAAATGAAATATGGTTCGAAGCTCGAAATAGACTTTTTCTTACAATTTTGAACTAAATTATATACTTTTTATTCAGACCTTCGATCGGCGAGTCGATCCTCCGCCGCGCGGCCGCGACGCGTCCCGAACTTCGCGCCTTTTTCTCGCGTTTGAACGAGGAAAGTTGGAACGCGATGGCACGACAAATGCACGCCCTTATCGAGGATTCCGTCATGAACATCGACAAGGCTGAAGAGGTTAGCATGGGGGTTTTGTAGTCTAAATCACTTCCATGTGGAAAACGGAGGATCTGAACATTGTAGATCATATACTATTAGTCAATTACACAGTCACGTGAAACATGTTAAACACAGCAGAACTCAGAAACGTGCAATTGCAAAGTGCACGATGTCTCATTAGAATGCTAACCTTACGTGACTATTCAATTTACTTCTAGTATGCATCATATTCATCTTGCGTATTGATCCTGGAAATATCTGTACGTTGAGCGTATATGCCTCCTTGAGATCTCTTCTAAGACACTTTAAAAACAAATTAATTTTGGTCTTTTGAAGTTCGAAACTAGGAAAACGCGTTTGGTAGTTTTGTCCAATTCAGTGGGAAAAATATTATTTCACGATGACTGATTGTAAAGATCACAAATATCCGTAAACAACAACAAAAACAAACAAACTTCTTCAGGTTCTGTCGCACGCGCGCACGTTCGGCGAGTCGTACGCGACCCTTTGCGTCTTGGGTTTTCGACCGGATCTGTTCGCTCCTTTGGCCGATGCCGCCATCGCCGAATGCGTCAAATTGGACGGCGGAGTTCATAAGAGGTTAGATCATTTGTGAATCGATAATTATAAGACCCTTTAGATTGTTGTAGTTTGTAATCGTAGTTTGTCGTGGTTGTAGTGACATGGTTGTAGTTGGTAGTTGTGGTAAACATTGTATAAAGGAGTTCACAAAATATCAGCTGATTACATATGCTAGAAGATCCCGGCACCTTCATCACATCCTGCGTCTATCGCTCTGCCTCACTATCTCTCGTCTCTATCCCGGCGGGATGTAAGAGCAGAGAAATAGCGTATGTTTGAGGAGACGCAGGATGGGATGAAGGTGCCGGGGTCTTCTAGAATACCCTCAGATATCCAAATCCAGTAGTGTAGTTGGAACGTGTGGTTTTCGTAGTTTCAACTCGTAATCTGCTGTAGGTGTAGCTAACAAGATTCTTGCTGATTGTCCTCATCTTAGCAACATTTCAAGCTCCTTCAACTTTTCTAAACGTTCTTCTACATAGAAAACGTCGATGTTTGAAATAGAAAAAGTTATGGATAATTGACAAATTCTAAATTCATATAAGTCATTTTACTCACCCCCGTTATTCCAGATGTGAAAATTAACCTTTTTTATAATAAGTATCCACACTCCAGAGGAAAAACCATAAAAATTCAAACATGTATCTTTCACCTTGTTATGAAATAGGGAACATTTTGTATAAATCGTCGTTACCAATCTATTTCCAGATGTGACACCCTGCTGGCCTGGTCCCAGCTGATCGGAGCCCTTTTCACGGCGGTTCGCGACGGTTACTACGAAAGGTACCACTTTTCAATCATCTCTGTTTTGCCCTATTTTCCCTTATATTTTTCATGTATGTTACTCATCATCACATTGTATATCTTTTCTTATTTAATCAAGATTGGACTGGCACGTCTAACAATCAGATATACGTAAATAGTTTATCTAAAATTAGGGTAACTCACAATCAACTTATTACATAATACAAATGAACGAAGAGTCTAATATCTATATAAGTCATATCATTGAATTGAAGTCTGGAAAGTCACGTGTTGAATGAAGATATTAAGAGATTTAAACGCTTTGCAGTATTTATTTACAATAGAAGTTTCATAATCAATCTATTTAAGGGTTCGATACCAGCGACGGTCCTCCCTCCCCCAGCATACCATCACCAAACAACTCTCGATGGAGATTTCCCGGAGTACAGAGGTTCAGCCGAAGGCGCAGAGTGCACGATGAACTCCTGCGGCAACGGCAAAGTCTTAATTTACTACTAGTAAAATAGGTGGTAACGTAAAACGTGAAGAATGACAGTGTATAAAACGGTGAACTTTTCTTCTCCGCTGGTTTTGTAGTTTGGTCACGCACAGCTGTTAATGTTCCTTCACGCTTCACGAGACCATTTCATCTACTGTAGAATTCATTTTGCTGGTCTGCGTCTCTTTGTAAATATGCTATCTAATTGGTTCGATTTGAAATCTAAACGTAAAAACGTGTAATCTCGGAGTTTTCTTCCGATTCCGCGATTTCACGGCTACAAAGGTGAGAGAGCACAGAGATCAATGAGACGCAGACAATCTGTAAACAGTATTTATTCTCGTTTCTGATATCATAACTCCGTTGTTTTGGTTTGGTTCGGGTAGTGGCATTGTATTTTCATCTCTGCACATAATTTGCCGAATTGTTAATGATTTTTGATCTCAATATCGATTAGTTATATTTAGACTAGTTACAGGTGGTTAAGACTTTTAGTTTTGAATACCGAAAACAAATAAGTGTTGTATATATAATGAAAGTGAACATACACCCATGAAGCTACAAAGTACGATTTTGAGTGCATGGTCATCATAAGCTCGTTTTCCGCAATAATTATTGTTCCTATATATTTGGTTGTTGGCTTTTTCGCCAAATTTCATGTAATAAACATTATTTTGAAGAGGTCTTTTAGTGAAAAGTGAAAATTCTCCAAATGGAGATCAAACTCTATTTGAAGATTAAAAAGGGGCGGGAGAGCGAAGGGAGAACAAGAAAAAGAGAGACAAAGAGAGAGAGAGAGAGAGATTAATGAAAACATATACTACGTCAGGGCTTATGTTAAATTACTATACATATTTAAAACGCTCAACTAAAAATAGGTGAGATTAAATATTATTAATTTATAGAGTTAACTATATTTTAAAACATGATAGAGAGAGAGAGACAGTGAGAGAGCACGAGAGAAAATTTGACCCGGTAAAAACCAATAACGAACTCTATCCCAACATTACGCTTTACTTCATAACACTATCACAAGCAACTTTATTCGTATAAGAAAAGTCAGAACTGAGTTGAATGACGATGTTCGGTTATTCCTTCTAGATCGGGTTCTTCATTTTCAGATTCTTTCAACTTCTCAATTTTTTCGGCAGAACCTTCAGCCTCGCTGAGGTTTTCTTCAGTATCCAAATTGCAAATTCTCTTGAAACTGAAAATATATAGTTTGTTAAAAGTTGAATTGTTTACCTTTCGAATGAAGAGACGTTACAGCAAACACACTATTACTATACACAAACTGTATTGTTACGTGAGGAAGTCGCTTTAGAAACGACAGCTTTAACCGGGGTGATCCTCTGTTTTTGTAGTTTGCTCACGCTTTCTCAGTTGTAGTTTGCAAATTATGCTGTCGCTCAGGCCAAACTTCAACTAGACTGGATCACAACTTTTTGACGTTTTCGAGGTGTTGGTAGAGTCGAACTCGAAACTCGACTCGACTCGAAAAAACTCGAAAATTCTCCAGTCGAAATTTCTCAAAACTCGAAAACTCTAAAAGTCGGAGTTTTCCAGAACTCGACAATTCGAAAACTCGAAATGTTGAACTCGATTAACAACCCTAGTGTTGACGGTTTTTTTTAGATTATGAAGAACTTGAAGGGAACGTCGGAAACAAAACTACATGCTGTTTTTGTAGTTTGGTGCCTCTGTTCATTTTGTTTACAGTTCGAGCACATCACTGGAAAAAAGTGCAGGATCCAACTACCATGCCGTTTTCAACTACAGCTTTTAAACGCTTCGCGTATGATTCGCGCAAAGTAAATGCGATACGCAGCGAAATGGTGGTGTGATCGGGAAAAACTGCAGTGGGATACAGTGTCCCGCCACGAAAACCTCGTGGGCGGAGCTCGATACGAGTTTAATCGCAAAAATTATTGTGGGCGACAACGCCGTGGCTTAGGCGTTGCTTTGGAAAATAAGCAGAACAAACTATAGTCGTCGCCAACGGAAAGGAGGGCGGATACTGTATATCTTATTTTCGCTGTGTACGGACACTTGTCCTTGATTAGAAAGCTGTCGATTACGTACTCTCGTAGCGCAGTGGTTAGCGCACAGATACGAGTCTTTTGCTCGCAGGTTCGAGTCCGGTGTGAGATCGAAATTTATAAATTTGGCACCTCCTATAAGATTAATTTTTAATTGTTTAAAACTCACTCCTCGCCGGTTTCCTTCACATTAAACACTTTCTTAACCCCGAGTGTCATTATTTGTTTCTGCTGTCGGTACGCGGAACAATTGTTGATGTTGAGAGGTTCGTAACAAGCCAGTACTTTGGCCAGACTTCTGAAAGTATGAAAGTTGAAAAAAAACTATAAGTATATAAAATTATGATTAACAAAATGTGCCGGACTATTTGAGAGTACGTATGCTAGAAGATCCCGGCACCTGCATCTCATCCTGCGTCTCTCGCTCTGTCTCACTATTTATCGTCTCCTACATCCCGGCGGGATGTAAGAACAGAAAAATAGCGTATGTTTCAGGAGACGCAGGATGGGATGAAGGAGCCGGGATGTTCCAGCATACGTACGCAGGTCTTCCAATCATCCAAACTGAACATCGTACAGGCGTACAGCCCCTTCCCGTTTTCCGAGTATTTCATTAAGCAAAGTTTGGCGTGTCTCGAAAAAGCTGTTTAATGTTCGGACACACCTTCGACAAGTGAGATTGTGTCGGTGATATTTTTTCAATAACCACAAAACACAATTGGCAACAAAGTAGACTACAAAGTAACATTAAAAGACCGACACCCTCATCCTAAAACTTGTCGCAAATGAGAACAATGTATAGTCGCCACTTTCCCTATAAACATAGCAGAGGGTTCGATTGATTGATCGATGCGGAGTTAGCGGTGCGGAGCTAGCGGTGCAAAGCTAGCGGTAGTTGATTGTTTGCCAGCAGTTGAGAGAGTGTGTAGATCAATGATACGCAGACTGGCCCCTCGCCAGACCCCGCCCCTTACGAAATCGATGGTACGGTGTCCACAGCGTTTGACAAATCCTATAAAATAACCCCAACGGAAGGGGGCCAACTATACAACACATTACATTACCACCAGTTACAATACTACAATCAACTACAAAGTAGACTATAGTCGTCGCCAACTGAAAAGCGGGAAGTACTGTATATCTCGAATCCCGCTGTGTACGTACACATTTTCGCGATTCCAAAGATTGTCAGCCATCGGCTGTCGTAGCGAAGTGGTTACCGTCTAGCTACAAATCTTCTGCCCGCAGGTTCGATTCCAACGAGAGACAACAACTTGTGCTTTGGGCACGCTCTATATAAACTACAACAACTGACCTACAGACATCAGCCAGAACGGGGTTGTCTGAGCGATGTTTCGCGTCTTCTACCCTCGTATAGTGATCTTCACACCGCTTCGCGTCGAGAACAATATCTTCATCCATATGGGGAGGGTTACAGTTCACACTGAAACACAGCATGAAGAAATTACATAGTTTGTATTCATGTTAAAACTCGCAAGGTTAGTACAAATACTATAGTTTGTATGGTTTGTTCAAATATTCTAGCTTGTGGTATTATGTTCAAGTGAAAGTTTTAACGATGTTATCAGATACGAGAGGTGATTGACATGAGATAAACACTGGCGGGGTAGCGATCTCTCACAATTCTCATGAGATACCTCATGAGCTATTCGCATGAGATTGTCATGAGATTCTATTGGTTGATATGCTACAACATTGAGAGTTCACGAGTAGCTCATGAGGTATCTCATGAGAAACTCATATGAGCTTCTCATGAGGTTGGAGGGATTGCTATAGTCTGTTTCACGCAACAATAGCCCTCTACAGTAAGATTTTAAAAAATTCAAGTACATTATTCATATCTTGTAGGTATTATAAATAGTTTTAACTTTGTGATTTTGTTTTCTACTTTGGTTACTACAATCATGGAAAAGAGTGAGGCTAAAAGTCTGTTTGTTGGTTAGATAAATTGCCTTGAATATTCGAAAGATTACTGTAGAAAGTCATCGATTAGTGAAACTGAGTATACGTCGCCTGTTAAAAACGGATTAGTACAAATATACTGAAACAGTACATGTTATGCTGCTGTGATATTAGTTCGCTCTCCTGCAACTGAATCGTTCATTTTCAAAGTTCTATGCTGATGAACCTACAATTCAAACACCGTTTATATTATATTTATGAAATGATTTCTCACTCTTTGAAGTGCAGTTTTTTAGCTGTGGCCCTCTTTTTTGGAGCCTCTTTTGCACATCCAATCACAAACACAACTGCGCTTCTGAAAAAAACTAGAAATCTAAAATAAATGTTTGAGTACCCATCAAAGCAGTGTTATATGGAATGAGATATAACATTTTGTAGACCAACTGAATTCAAAAATGATTTGTAATATTTAAGAACTGACAAAAGAACCCGGAAAACGCCCAGAAACTCGGAAAAAATAGTGTAGTTCGTAAAATTCTAGAAGCTGGTGCTTCCAATGTACTTCCTAGATGTCACTTGTTAAACTATTGTTAATAGTTTTTCAAGGGCCAATATATATATTGTGTTGTAATCAGATCATTATTTCAGAATATTCGCTATTTAGTGTTGGTTCAGTGATGTTATTACTAAACCTTGTTTTATAGAGTATACATTCGTGTTTATGAATAGATTGCTTTTTTGGTTTTTCAAATTGAAAAGTTATCAGGTTCAAAACTCACAAATAGATGAACAATATAGTGTTCATGTCTGTGATGCAACAACTTGGTGAAATTATCGTTTCCGCGGGCGTTTATAAATCTAGTTTCGCCCATGTTTCAGCATGTTCACTGTTAAGGAAACATGCAAAACGTGTTTTCATCAAATTTAACAATTGTCATTTCATTAATTGTTATTTATAACCACTGACTTATATCGGATTGCGACCAAACAATAGGCTGAGAAAACGCTGACAGCTTGAAATACCGGAGATGATGCAGGCATAAAGAAGGACGATTATGTGGTCCAATCGCAACGCTTCAGTCCTTTAAACTGCAATACATTTTTCAATTGAAATTTAAAGGACCGTTGACACGAGATGAGTCCATATAATCGTCCTACTTTAAATGCTGGTGTCGAATTAGCCTGCATTTCCTTATGAATTTCAAACAGTACAGGCGACATCTGGCTGACCCCGGTGATTTAAGTTGCATGATTGGCGACTCCGGTACTGTAAGTTGAATCGGTTCTTCAGAGGGAAATAGCATTTGTTTTTACACCAAACACAACAGTTTTTCACCAAGTCGAACACTTGATCGAATCAGAATTTATAAGACGCAAAATGCAACAAAAATAGCGGTATTCGCACAAAAGACGGAACAAATTTGGCGAGTGTGGAATATCCGAGAAATTCCATGAGCAGCGATAATTGGCGCATGTCCATGGGAAGTTTTCCTGCAAAAAACGTTGTTGGTTGAAATGTACACCGTGACTATAGTCGTCGCCAACGGAGAGGCGGGAGGGTACTGTATATCTCACTTTCCGCTGTGTACGCACATATGCCTTCGCTTTCAAAGTTTGCCGATCATGTGCTCTAATAGCGCAGTGGTTAGCGCCTTGCTGCGAAACTTTTGCTCGCAGGTTCGATGCCGGCGAGAAACTGAATTTGATAAATTTCGCACTACTTATACGTGGGCTCATTCAGTGTGATACGGTAGGTAAATAAACTCGACCGAACTAAAAAAATTCGAGTCGAGCACACCCTACAGTATGAGTTCCAAAACTCCATGACAAATTCACGAATTCACGAATACACATGAGAGAACGTGAAAATGTAGTGTTCGTTTAACGCGACAAAACAGAAACGGTAACGCTAAAAATGGTAACTTCGGGTACTTCTACTGCTGTGTCCGTACTGGCGGCATCCATAATTTGAATAGAGATGAACTAAGTTTCATTCACGACCTAGTAGTCACTGTAGCCACTTCCGTACGCGCACTGCTGTGTCTCTAGTTTCATCACAATTAGTCACGTTTCTGGTTTAAATTGATAGGAAGTCTGGCGCTGTAGCAATCCCCCCATACCTCGTGAGGTTCCCTCATGAACTGACTCACCAGCTTATAGATTTAGTTTTGTTCGATAGGCGAAATTTGGCGAATACAGTTCGCTCTCACTTCGAAATTCAGTGGAGAAAAAGTAATTATTGATTGAAAAACTGGTGAGCTGACGAGAAGCTTCCTCGTGAACCTCGTGAGTGGACCTCACGAGGTTCACTAATGAGATCTCGCCAGTTATGGAGGGATTGCTACAGCGCCTGGCCTATCGGACCGGACTCGATCAAACTACAAACACAGCAGAACTCAAAACTGAAAGAGGTGGTCGGGATAAAAGGAGACCGGAGTGCAACATGGTTTCTCGTAAAGCTGCTGTATCCTACTTTTGATTGGACGCGTTGCTTGTCGCGCGACATTGTCATGTGAATGTCACGTGGACTGAACTGTGCTCTCTGATCTCAATACAGTTGAAAGCAGCTCGAAACAAAACCTCTGCTCGAGTTGTGTTTCGGTCTCCTTTAAAACACACGGCAGCTCACCATCGATATCCTTGTATCCGTACTCCCTCGCCACATCGTAGGTCAAAAGAATTCTGCCGCTCTTCTCCTTCACCTTTCCGTCGCTCGCCAACGCGACCACGGCTTTTCCGGGAAACTCGCTGCTCTCGCCCAGTTCGAAGGCTCGGTTGACTATGTCCTGGAAGAAATGTCATTCGGAAAAAAATTGACTAGGATTATAAGGGATCACTAAACTTGAGTTGAAGTTTTATCAGCTAACAGAGCAGCATGACCAAACTATGCTTCAGTTATGCGTTAGGGGTCCCGAGTGATCGACTGGCTGTGTGCGCGCTAGCACTCAAAACACCAGGGTTCGATCGCACTCGGCGCGGTATCCTCATGGCGGACCGCATGAGCTGGAAATAAAGCTTACCCATGCCTAGTTTCTCATCTCCCCCCCCTCCTCTACGGCTACTACAATGTGATCATTGTCTTGGTTTTATAATATGAATGAAGTGACACACGGCTGAAAAAAATGCTTTAAGTATTATTATTATTATTATTATTATTATTATTATTATTATTATTATTATTATTATTATTATTATTATTATTATTATTATTATTATTATTATTATTATTATTATTATTATTATTATTATTATTATTATTATTATTATTATTATTATTCAATAACAGAGCAGCCCAAACTATGCTTCAAACCCCAGTAGATCAGAGCCGAATTAAATATCTTTGAAATGTGTGTCAAAACCTCGAAAAAATTGTACTCCAACTTTCTCACGTTTTACACGTGAGAATTTCACATAAAATGTTTAAGCTGACCTTTGACATCTGTGTCAACGCCTCCGCTTTGCCTTCTTTCATCAGTTGTTCTGTCAATTCCGTCTTCACCTGACCGGGCCAGAGGGTGACAATTGTCACGTTGTCACTCGACTGCAACTCGACAGCCATGTCAGCTGTCATACGGTCAATCTGAAGGCAAAGCCAGTTTTTTTTCTGTTTAGTAGCTTACGTATACATATCCAGTATTTACATGAAATATCGTTTTGTGAAAGACTGTAAATAGGAAATAAAGTTGAAGTTGGTGTTTCAGAACGAGTAGTTCGTTTGAAGTGAAGATTGGAAAGTTTCCAACAGGAAAACTTATGAACCCACACTGTTCAGGCGTGAATTAGTATCAACCATTAAATATGGTGTTTTATGATAAATGTATGTTATTCGTGGTCAAATAAATGTTTCTAAACATCTAAACATGATACTTCTGTTCAAAATGGTCTCACCGCGGCATTTCCAACTCCGTAGGCCACATTGAACGTATACTGTAGACCACCCATGGAGGAAATATTCACAATTAGGCCGGAACTGAAAAACAACATTTATAGTTGAAATTCGATCAAGAGTCAACACTTCTTCTCTTTTTCTCTTAGATATTAGCACATTAGGATTACTAGAAGTAGGATTTAATAACAAGAGTTAAAGTAGTTCATTTAAAATAGAAGTTGTATTGTGACATGTAAAAATTAGTTTATCTAGTATTTAAGTAATGTTTTACTAATTGATTTTTTGTACTGAGTCAGTGGCTTATCTTCTGATGAGGCCTCGACCACTGACCCTAAGACATCGTAAAGGTGGTGAGGCTGAAACGATGTATTTTATTTTAAACTTAGTCATTATTAACTTCATAGATAGTATTTATTACTTTTAATTCTTTTAATCATTTATTTTTTAACTTCATCCTAGTTAACTTGACTTCATTTAATCTATTTTTGCTTATTTAACTGTTAATTGGTGAAAAATGAGCAAACTAGGTAGGAATAAACGTCATTCTCTCAGTAAGAGTGAATCAGTTTTCGGTAGTTTTCGTTGGTATTGACCGAAATTATCATCTTGAGACCGTCAAGACAATTCATGAGAACCAGAAAAGTCGTTTAATTCTGATCTACCTCCATATAAAATTTATGTTTCAGTTACTTCTAACAAACATGATACATTTCAATAGTTTTGAAACTTTTAAACTAACTTACTTTCTTTTCACCATCAGTTTTGCTGCATAAGTACAGCAGATGTACGCATTTCTCAGTCCCACATTATTCACCGAATCCCAAAATAAGGGGTCCAAATCGTAGAACTTCACCGAACCATTGTCGCCCATATCCTGCAAATTACTATATTACAGAGGCTCGAGATAGTATGGTCTGTTTTTTTTGCCATTTGGGAATAGTATCGATTCCACCCTCTATTTTCCATGTATTTTTTCACTTCTTTCTATACATTTCGTCGAACTAATAGTCACGAAAACATCAAAATCCGTGATAAAGTTATAAGAGCTGATGTTCACTTTTCACGTGGTTTTTCACAAATAATAATTAAGACGATGCAGATAAATTAGAAGTTATGTAGTCAAACGGCTTAAAAATGTATCAGGGTTCATACCTTATTCCCAGAAAAAGCGCAGTTGACCAGAACATCCAACGCTCCTTCGTTTTCTCGATCAATTTGCTCGAATAACTCTTTTACTTCTTCCGCCTTCGAGTGGTCACAATACACGGGAATAACTGTGCCGCCACGACTTCGGATATCTGAAACACAGAAGAAATTTTGAACGAAGATCAAAGAAGACCGAATGATAATTTGATCTACGAAAAGATCAATATGTGCTATTTCGAAAAAAGCAGTTCAGTTCAAGGTTGTTTTTAGAATTGGATTTTAGTTAAAACTTGTTTGCTCAAAATGAAAGGGAAACGGCTATGTACTGTACAGGTTTATGAAAAAAATCATTATTACAGTCGTCGCCAACGGAAAAGCGGGAGAGTACTGTATATCTCACTTTCCGCTGTGTACGCACACATGTCTTTGATTCCAAAGCTTGCCAATTATGTGCTCTGATAGCGCAGTGGTTAGCGCGCTGCTACGAATCTTTTGCTCGCAGGTTCGATTCCGGCGTGCGACAGAAATTTATAAATTTGGCACTCACTATAAAGGATTTGCTCTTTTCAAAACAGGCATATACGGTGCATGCTGCCCTATCCTATCACGTTTTTAGTTTGAATAAACTTGGTGAAAATCCGTAAACAATATAGATTGACTATAAATTACGAAGAACATTTGGCCACACCCTATATTTGACCTACGCTCTGCCGTATTCTCTAGTTTCTGTAGATCAATGTAGTTCATGTGAATTTTAAGCGAATTGCAACCACTTTTTCCTATCACTTCGCTAACTCGAACTTACAGGGTGTCAATAACCGCTGACCTTTGACCTACCCTGGGCCGTTTTCTCCAGTGTTGGTAAATGGTTGTACTCCCTCGTAAGACTTTCCGCCGGTTTTCGCCCGGTAATGTAGACTGTTGCCCCGGCGTCTCCCAGTTGAAGTGCGACTCCGCGACCTGTTGAGATCAAAAATCAATAAATCAATAACATTCAATCGATAACTAAGAGTGGTGAGTGCTTTGCTTATTTGTACTACTTCGCAGGAAAACTTCTATGTGCACTTCACGGACTTTAAAAAAGTTTTTTTTTCAATTTTCAGTGAATGCGTAGTACGCTCTCTATAGTCGTCGCCAACGGAAAGGCGGGAGGGTACTGTATATCTTACTTTCCGCTGTGCACGCACACATGTCTTCGATTCCACTGCTTTCCTGTTATGTGCTCTAATAGCGTAGTGGTTAGCGCCCTGCTACGAATCTTTTGCTCGCAGGTTCGAATCCAGCGAGAGACAGCAATTTCTGAATTTGACACTCACTATACAAAGCAGAGAGAACAGTGTTACTTTGGCGTTTATAGTTTGATCCCCCCGGTGCTTTCGAGAATTTCACCAGGCGCTGCGGATTGACCAAACTACAAATCAAATTTAGTGGGGTAGACCTCCTAGTTTTACTAGTTCAATCATTTAGAGGTCGCTCTTTGTGGAAGCAAGACGACACGTAACATTTTCTCCAAATCGCGGGGCTTCTTCGATTCCGGTGCGTTTTGGGCAGTTCATTTTAGGAATACAGTGTGTTCCGAATCAGGCCAATTCTACAACTAACCGGATTTTCAGGTAACCTAACCCTTTTTTGGTAACCTATTTTTGAGGTTAGCTTGGTAGGTAACCTGGAAGTAACCTGAGCTAAAATCCGGTTACTGTTCAAACTAACGATAAAAACCACATTTTGCGTTAAAAAACTGGTAACCGGTTTTTTTGTTTTAGGTTACCAACCGGTTACCTACTAAGGTAACCTGAAAAATAGGTTACCAGAAAGGGTTAGGTTACCTATAAACCCGGTTAGATATAGAATTCACATCCGAAACAACAGTTCAAACATAGTTGGTTTTGAACCCATATTTCGTTAAAAAAGCACGATTACGTGGTCCGATCGCAACACTTCAGTCCTTTAAACTGCAATACATTTTCCAATTGCAGTTTAAAGGACCGTTGACACGGGATTGGTCCACATAATCGCCCTTCTTAAAGAATAACGCACATTACATGATGATTACCGCCCAAAGATAAACAACGTTGAAGAGTGAAATATTACAAATACAACCAAATTTATAAGAAAAATGACAAAAATACCAGTTCTCACCAACTCCCCTGCTCGCACCAGTGACTAGGGCTATCTTCCCTTCTAGCGGTCTTGGCATTTCGTCTATAAAAAACTATTAAAAAAGTTATACAGTATAATTTATACAGATTACAGTTTTTATAAAAGTTATACTATACATTTCATGCTATACATTTCTGTACTATACATACTATACATTTCTGTCTATGATAATTCAAATATAAAGTTATACAGTGACGTTTATAAGATGTACCATCCATGTAAAATGCTGTTTTCACAAAATTTATATAATATAGTCATTTATTTAACCGCAGAATTTTTATTTAAAATCAAAGACGAACATTATGATAAATCTGATCAATTTATAGTGGTCGATAGAAACAAATTTGTGTATACTTTTTTGCTTTTGTATGCTTTAATTTGTGTACAAAAAATTGCAGAGAATACTTATTTATTTGGCCTGTTGGTAACTGAAAACAGTTTGAATGTTCTTATTTTTGGTTGTAGGAAAAGTGAAATTCATATTTTACTACTATCATTTTAAATGGTTGCATTCTTCGAGAAATAAAAGTTTAAAAAGTTACAAAGGTAAATGAAAAAAGTGGCGGAAGACCCCTTTTCGCAGTAGAAGTCCAGCTGTGATAACAAACGGATGCGCCATTTTAATCAATGAACGAGAGAGAAAACAGCGTAGGCATTTACTACGAAAAAACCAACACAAAAGTTCCATTAATCCATTAATTCCATTAATTGAGTTTTGGCTTTTTACCAAAACTCAATTACCAGAGAAAAGGTTTCTAACGTGCATTTTCTCCACAAAAAGTTACCTATATTTGTTTAATACTTTTAAAAATAGATAGGGAACGGCGGTTGTTGAAGTCAGGAAACTCTCCAACAAAATGGTGAATGATGATCTTCACTATACTAAATACTACATGAAAGTTTGCGTCAAAACTCTTTTATAAACTTTTGACTCAGTAAAGATCTTGTAATCGATTATCATAGTAACCCGTGAGATACAAAACTTCCACAAATCAAGTTTCCTTTTCTGCGCTTTCTCTGTTGACATAGAAACTTGAACAAACATTTAAATTTACACGTTTATCAGCATATAAAACTAAATGACACATTACAAAAATATCGAATTTTGCTGTGTTTCAATGTTTGAAATGGTACAGATGGAGGAACTGGACAAACATTTAGAAACGTGAAAATATTGCAAATCTGATAGTGAATAAGTACAAAATGGCGATGAAAATAAAGAATAAACTAAATTATAAAGTTTAAAGATATTTGATTTGAGCGTATTCACTACTACACCGCGGGGTCAGATCACAGAGTTTAAGATATAGCAAATGGATTACCTGAACACAAAATCATCGGAAAAGTCAAATGAATACTTCGTGCGTAAATGATACGTGCATTTGAGTGGATTGGAAATCAAAAAGAAGCGAATTGAAGAAAACAACTTAGCTCAAACACCAAAGTACAAAGTACGAAACGTTCGAAGTCTTCCCGGTAATTTGGTTTTCTCATCTAATAAAAGAAATATAGAAACATTTTTGTAAGAAAGATTCGTACTTTATGTTTTAGTCATCTGGGCACATGTATCTTCCAAAATCATAAACACAGCCTCAAAAATAAACACAAACTACTAATATACAAGAAACTTCTAACTATTAACACGAGAAACTGAACCAAAACTAGGCTGAACAATACGAATTACCGTAGCAAAGGATTTGTGGAAGTTAGACATTCGCCCTTTTTCAAGCGATCTCACTCCAAAAACAGCCTGGCTCAGTGAGATTCCAAACCCAAGGAACAGCCTGAAATCTATAAAGGTTCAAACATTCACAACGACAACGACATCTCATGTTTTCGTGAGAAGTCGAGAAAAATCACTGGATTTTTTTTCTGAGCGAAAGTGAAAATGTCCACACTATAGATTATAGATCAATAGATCACTTTACCGAAAGTAGACCACAAATTATGTACCAAGTGAAGAAAATATACTTCCATTCTTTCATTTAGCTCAAGCTCCATAATTGTATAAATTGAGGTTCGACCCCCCCTCCCAAACTATCATTTTCCCGCCAAAAAACCCACCTTCAATTTCACTAGATATTAGGTCGATTCGTAGTATTTTTCTCCTCTTCACTCATTTTCATTAAATCACCTCACCCGCGGACCCGCGGTTATTTTTTTTCCGTTTTTTCGCCAACGCCAAAAAACTCCAATCTCCAACTTCACTTGAGACTGATCTATAGTGCCCGAATAGTCACCTCTTTAGCGATCAATTTTTCTCGTACTTTCGCTCTCAAACAATCATATTGCATCAAAAAACACCCAAAAAGGTCACTCACCCCTCACTAGACTTTAGGTCGATCTGTAGTGTTTTTCTCCTCTTCACTCCCCAACTCCTAACTTACATTTTCATTTACTAGTCTCTCAGCTCTCTCTCTCTCTCTTTCTCTCTCTCTCTCTCTCTCTCTCTCTCTCAGCTCTCTCTCTCTCTCTCTCTAACAGTGAACGTGCATTCATTCGCTCTCCGGTTCAACTATCTGACCATCATTTTCACACAGAAAACGTCAAAAAACCTCACCTTTAAGTTCATTAGACTTTAGGTCGATCCGTAGTTGTTCTTTCCTCCTCACTATCATCACTGTCATTCTGACTGAAAAGGGCCCACAACTCCTTGGGTGGTCTCAAAAAGGCGACCACACACGTGCAATTGTCCCCGCTTCCCCCGTCGATTGCCGTGTTCACCATAAAGTCGGCCAGCTGGCCGTAGTCTGGAAACATTTCAATTTGAATAAACAGGCTGATGATAAGGAGAGAGCATATTGTGTTTGCGATGCGAACTAACTAACAATGTAGATGTAGAATGTCGTTTTTGGCTCACCAAGGTCACAAAGATCTCCAACTAAAAAATCTCTCGAGAAAAAGTGAATAATATGTGGTTCTACACTGTATTTGAAACTGTGATACCGTTTTCCCACTAGAAAGTGATAAAATCTTAAATTAGGACTAGAGAACTCGCACCAAAAGTCCAAAGGGTGGAAAGAAAACTTAGTTCACACCCCAAGACCACCTATTTGACCACACATCCACATCAATCTCTAAGACCAGATTCACACAATTTAGCGGAAACAAAGTCTTGAAACGTCACTTTCTAATAAAAAAATCATAAAGTTTGGGAAAGTTCAATCGGAAAACGGCTGGGTGGCGTGAAGCATAAAAAATGTAAACAACAACAACAACAACAATAACCGCCCCACCTTCGACATCATTATCGTGCACGAAGGCTTCGACCATCTGATATAGCTGGTGTGTTGTGTACATATCTGAGATACCGTCGCACATTAGCATCAGAAGGTATTGATCGGCGCATCGATCGATAAGAAGTCCGTCCGAATTGCCACTGATCATAGGGCGACCCGCAAGGTCTCCTGAATAGTAAAAATCAATAATGGGTGAACTTGTAGTTTAATGTTGGTCACCAAACTACAATGAGTGGTAAGAGAGTTTTAAAAATGAATCGAATTCCCACTAATCATCGGACGACCAGCGATTTCTCCTTAACAATTCTGGTTGAAGATGTAGTTTTAGGGTGACCAAACTACAAAATTGAAGGTGATTAGTTTTATGTGGATGATCAAACTACAAAATGAGGTGGTGATAGAGGTTTATAATTAAGCTGCTGCTCATGCCACCCCCCTCCTTGACTTTTTTGATCATATCTGCCCTACCCTGTGCGATACTACCCATACTACGGTTACCTATAAACATATATGAACAGAAACATATATGAATAACATATATAACAGAAACATATATGGTTGGTTGGTAGCCCAGCGGAACCACCTGCTTTTCAACTCTGTGGTCATACACCAGCAAGGTTGTCCGAGCAGTAAGAAAAATTCAAAAACGGACTACTTTTTCAGCAGAAAAGTCTTTTTAAGTGAAAAATCCCAAATTTTAACGTTTTTACATCTGAAAACGGATTTATTTTCGTCGCATAGTCGGACCTTACTGGTGTATGTCTGTGGTTTAACTTCGCTAGACATAAGTTCTAATATATGTGAAGCTGTGAAGCCCACTCTCATACGTGAAATAATGCAGAATCGCGGCAAAAAAAGTGAGCACGAGCAGCCCCGAAAACACCGAATAACAGTAATTTTACCTAGAATCTTCAAGATTTACCCCAAAAAGTGATCATGGCACAATAGGAATCGGGCAAAAGTGGGCATCAGCCAATATCAGAATAAGGGGGTAATTTACCTATGAGCCCACTTACCTAGAGCTCTAGTCAGATTGAGAACTCCGTTGACGCGCAATTCGCCCAGAATGTACAGCAAATCTCCGCCATCTGCCTTTACACGAGCCGCTTCGCTCTGAAAATCGATATAGCGATAATGATAACCATATTAATAATAATAACACTGTACATTGGAAATATGAACAGTATATTTCATCCGTTTCTCACTTGAATTGTGAATACTATACAATTACGCGATGAACTTTTGTTGTCTAACTGGCTACTCCAGCACTACTATTGTATAAAATGTGAAGTTCTCCTACTTTGGTCACTTAACCTACACAGTCAGCAAAAGCAAGAGAAGCTTAATTCCGAATGCCCCCGCGCAAGGTATTTTTCCCACTTTCCCAGTGTCCTTATTTCGGCAACTTAAACCCCAGAAGATTTACAATTTCGTGAAAATCTAGAACACCAATCGTCGAAAACCTAGAGAAGCTTCTCTTCTCCTATATTTATAAGAGAAGCTTCTGAGTTATATATTGCAGCTGAACTTGACGTATCTTCTTATTATTTTAGTTAGAACAACAGTTACACCGTATTGATGGGTGTTCGCGTTTCTCCATTGAAACTCTCCAATTTCGGGTCACAAGACAGCACATCAATATTCATATATCATATATTTTCTCCACTAAAACACAAAACACCAAACTACAGACCCCTCCCTTCATTTTAACATGTCCCAAGTTTAAGTTTTCCCCATTTTATTCACCAGTTCAATGGGTTTAGTGTTCGTTCTCACGTATCAACAACAACAACATGCACCGCCAAGGCCCCTCATAAAAGGGGGAGTCGCGAACAAAAACAAATCCTTGTGAAAAGTAGGGGTCGCGAGCTGTTCACTAACGATTTCATACAAAATAACCTATAATCTTACAGAAATTAGTTGAATGTCGCCGTTTTTGGGGGTCGCGACACGAGAAAACACGGAGGGGTCGCGAGAATTTTGAAGGAATGAGAGGCGCCTGGCGGTGTATGAGCAACATAATGATGAACTTTATTCGTACCTCGTCCCGCGGCACGTGCGACTTTGTGATCTGCGCCACACACGTTGACGACATAATGAAGCCGGGAGAGTCGCCCAACCATCTGGAAACAGATAGACTTCCTGGTATTGGGAAAGAAAGATTATTAGAGCATCACTTAGGACATAGACAAGAATACATTTATAGATCTCTGGCTTTTCCAGAAAATAGCCTGAAGAGAATGTGAACCTTTGCTTTACGGTAAAAGGTTAGAAGCTTTCACGTCGAAAGACGAACGTAGTCAAACTTCATGATTTTGTGCGGAATAAGAGTCCGTTTGCCGAATTTCGACGACAATTTGAACAACTTTACTTGAGTTCCGTTACGGGGATAATTCAAGTGTTTGCCACATTACTATGCGCTATGCCAATGATAAAACATTGAAATCAAGGTATTATCGTCCCGCGTTACGCGCGGGCCGTGTATAATGTATAATAATAATAATAATAGAGTAGAAGGTAACTAATAAGACCAACCTAATTGCAATCTGCTTATCATCGAAAACGGCCACCACCGCCGTACTTCCAACACTCTGCCACGGCTCCACCTCACATCTGGCAGCTATTCGGCTGTCTGGACAAAATATATGAGTACAGCCGGTGCCGGGCATACGTGAAATAGTTCAAAATCGGGGCGAGACAAGTGAGCATGAGCAGCCCCAAAAGTGAGCATGAGCAGTCCCGAAAACACAAAAATAATAGTAATTTCGCCTAGAATCTCCTACATTTACCCAAAAAAGTGATCCTGGCACAATCGGAATCTGGCAAAGCAAAAGTGAGCATCAGCCAATATCAGAAAAAGGGGGTATTTCAAGTACGCAGCCGGGTGACTACGGGTTTTAATTGGGTTCCCTACGTTTGAGGTTTGAGGGTTCTTATGGTGTCTAAATACCTTGAATCACATGAATCGATTAATCGATAAATTTTCTTCATATACTCTCACTACTTTCCTACTGGAAACACGCAATGAAATTCCCACTAAACCGTGTCGATCCACGAGACAACTGGTTATTTACCTGTTTATCAAATATCAATGGATTTTTTACACTTTCGAGTTAATTAAACACAATTCAAGAATCCAGAATTGGTGGAAAAAAAACTAGCAAGCAAAGTCTCAAGTTTGCTCACTTTCACCATTTCTCACGACCAATATAACGTCTACATTTTCAACGGTACGAAACCCCTCTCCAATTCTCGTCGATTTCAAAACACTTCCGAATAGACCGCAACTCAGCAAACAATGATAAGATAGGCAGTAATCTTAGATGTCGCCAGTAAAACATTGGTCTTCGATTGCGAACTTCGCTTATGAAACAAACAATCTGAGAAAGATATATCGGGAAAAGTTGTGAAATAAGAATGCTATATAGTTCTCCGAACTTTCCAAAGAATCACAAAAATTACAATCACAACCACGCCTTTGTTTTATTATTATTCAAACGTACGTAAACTTTCGTCGAATAGTAGAAAAGTGCCCACATTTTGAAGATTCCATATTGTATATGAGTAAAAGATTGGTCAGAGGTCACTGAGAAATGTGTACGCAACTATTCCCTCACAAATTCTTCTAGGCCAATAGATGGATTCATACAACAGTGAAGTTGTCCGAATAGTCAGAAAAATTCGGAAAACGGACTACTTTTTAGCCGAAAAGAACACAATCGGTCTACTTTTGATGAAAAAGTGTTAATTTTTACGTGTTTACATCAGAAAACGCCCTACTTTTGGTAGCTTAGTCAGACCTTACTGGGGTATGGATGGATTACAGTTTGTAGTTTCGCTGCTCTACCTCTCAACCCGAGCACACGTAAACAACTTTCACATCAGGTCGAGAAAAAAGAGTATGTGCATACACAAGTAAGGTCCGACTAAGCGACAAAAATTAGTCCGTTTTCAGATGTAAACAAGTGAAAATTTAGGATTTTTCATCAAAAGTAGACCGATTTTCATATTTTCGCGTAAAAAGTAGTCCGGTTTTCGAATTTTTCTGACTAATCGGACAACCTTGCTGGTGTATGAGTATGTGTGACTAAAAATGCCGCGTTTTTGTCACCACTCATGGTTTCTAAGGCCTATGGGACCCGAAAAGTGACCATGAGTCGATCGAAATCTAGCAAAAGTTGGCATCAGTCAGTATCGAAATCAGGGAGTATTTTATGTATGAACTCGAGAGATAAAACTTTCAAGTCAGCCCGAATTGACGACAGCAACTCTTGGGAGAGAATGTGAAGACAGTAACTTTGAAACTATTTGCAGTGCGTGTTCGCCAACCCTCTCTCAAAGAAAGTATTGAAGATGGATGCTTATTGTTAGTGTTTGCCAACGACAAATGAACAATATAACCCACTCATAGTGGTCATTGACTCCCCTACCTTCTCAATATCATCCGCGTACTTTTCCAACGCGCAGACTTTCTCAAATTGTCGAATTTTCCCAATTTTGACTCAAATAAAGCCAGTTTTCTGAATTTGTTTCCGTTAAATCGGGCAACTTCACTGCACTAGAGAATGATATTGTTTGTCAACAACAAAATAATCAATAACACCCACTGATAGTAGTCATTGTCTCCTCCAGCGCCTTTTCTATATCATCCGGGTACTTCTCCAATGCACAAATCATCTCAAACGGCAAATGAGCTGCCGAGTAGGCGGCGATCGAGCCACCACCATGTCCGTCCAAAACGGCCAGAAGGGGCAGGTCCGGCTGGAAACAGAACAATTGTAGTTTGCTATTTGTAGTTTGATCACAATTCACTAAATTCGACCATAAAAGCTGCGGCAGGCTGGAAAGAGAAGAATTGTAGTTTGATCTCAGCTGGAAAGGAATGATGGGTGTATGGTGTTTAATCTTTGCTAATTTACACACTGTAATTCACTAGTTAGACGAGTAGGGGAAGGTCCGGCTGGAATAGAGACTGTAAAATGTTACTCTTGTAGTTTGATGTTCGATCTTTATAGTTTGAGTCGACTTCAAATTACAACTCAGTCGTGATCCTTCCCAAACGTAAGGCGACTTTGTTGGATCATTCATGGATTCACCCAATTTTCTTCAAAATCGGGATTTTAATCTACCCCAAGTTCAATAATTGTCGAACTTTACTGTTGAACACCTCAGTTTTCGACCAGTTTTCAATCTAGTAAACCAGATGGAACTCGTGATGTTCATCAAAATTTTGATCACAACAAAGACGCATGGTGTCTGATCTTCCCCATACACTATGGACAGTGACCAAATCTTCGTTTACGTTGATCACGCCGTAATTCAGGAATTTCGACCAAGAAAAAGTTGCGAGATCAAACTAAAATACAGCGGAGCAAGTCAACTCGCCGCTCCTTTATTGTGGGCAGACATATCTTTCTTCATTCTATCTTCCTTTTTTTTCGTGTTTTTTTTGTGTTTTTTCTTTTTGAAACTCACTCTTTTAACACCGGGAGCGTGCATTTCCAGTGTGGGTAGACACAACATTCTATCCTCTTGCTGTTTCCTTCTGCCTCTATCAGTGTCACAAGAAAGAGAGACACGATTCCATCTGAGGGGAGGTTCTAAAAATAGTCACTTACTAGTAAAATAATTGAGCAATAAAGTTGTAAAGTACTAGTCCTTTAGTGGTACTTTACAACTTTACTATAATTGTCCAAAAGTCCGATAAAATCTGAAAACTATATTTTTTTCGCGAAAACGGAGAAATATGTTGATCTATTTTAATGTCAGAGTGCCTCATAAGAGAGGGACACGATTCCATCTGTAAACAGTCATAGACATAGTCATTTACTAGTACAGTAAGATGTGACTATGTTCATACACGGCCCAGGGTCTTTGATTGGTACTAAATTCCCGCTATACGTCAAATACCCTCTTATTTTGATGTTGACTGATGCTCACTTTTACCCCATTTTGACCGTGGAATGCTCAATTTCGAGGTAATGTCACAGAGTAGATTCTCGGAAAAAATTTCGTGGTTTTCAATGACATATAGGATTTGTCAAGCGGTTGTGGACACCGTACCATCGATTTTGTAAGGGGTGGGGTTTGGCGAGGGGCCAGCCAGTCTGCGTATCATTGATCTACACACTCTCTCAACTGCTGGCAAGTAATCAACGACCGCTCGCCCCGCATCGCTCAATCAATCGAACCCTCTGCTGTCTTTATGGGAGAATAGCGAGAAATGGCGAATATATGCTTACTTTTTGGGGATGCTTATGCTCACTTTTTTCGACCTAATGTGAACTTTTTTTTACTTTTGATTCCCGCGACCCGTCCATCTTTGAGACGCAACCCCCTCCAAAAACTGGGATCTTCCCCTCCTATAACCTATACTCGCTCATTCACGGCTAAAGTAACTTGCGGAATATTTCCGGATTCTCGCTGTGAACAGTTTCTAAAGCTGGTATTCCCGAATAATATTCGTAGTTTGATCTCGAACGACACCGTAAATCACAAATTTTAAGCAAAACGTTACGGGATCAAACCATACACCAGTAAGGTCTGACTAAGCTACAAAAAGTAATCCGTTTTTAGATGTAAACACGTGTAAATTTGGGATTTTTCATCAAAGGTAGACCGATTTTCATCTTTCCGGCTAAAAAGTAGTCCGTTTTTCGAACTTTTCTGACTATTCGGACAACTTTACTGGTGTATGGATCAAACTACAAACACAGCGCAAAGGAAAGGTCTCCTTTCGGAATATCGCACCCTATACATCTCCTCAAGACATTGTTTTTCATATTCACAACAATACGACCATCACACTAACTCACTATTAATGACCACCTCTCCTTTGATGATCTTTCTACAGTAATCCGGAATGCCGTCCAGAATCTTCTTCGCCCACGCAGCTCCTTCAACCAGATTCTGCTCCTTTCCTGGAAAAATCAATACTCAGGAAAAGCCATAACTATGAAACATTCAATTCATGTTCTGGTTTTCACGAGAAACACTGATGAAAACTCAACGCAAAAACTTTTTACGCGTGATGAGATCAGATGATCTACTTTTCGGGAAATAGAAAAGTCCCGTTCTGACATAAACGTCTTAATACTCTAAATACGAACGGAAGAATCAAACATGCCTTAATCGAGCATTATCGAATGTATTTCGATTCTCGGGACAATAATATTAGTTTCAGAACGTATGTCTTCCCTAGATGCTAGTTTCCTTAGAGTGAAGAGTGTCAATTGAGTGTGTACTCCATGAAATTTTTCACGTGAGTAAAACATGTAAACGTTGAAAAGTGAGATGTAAGAAGTAAGAAGTCACCTCATTATTTCGAATAATGTTTATGTTTTCGAAGCCAATATATTTGAAATAACAAAATTATAATAGCCATTCACCCTCTACAAATCTGAATTCGTCATCCAACTCAAATTCTTCTTTATTGTTCAAAACGTAACTGAAGGCCACGAAATTTGCCGTTTCGAGGGAGATTTTTCTGAAACAGATGAAGGATAACCATAAAGAATAAGAAATTCATAGAAAAATTGAACTTTATGAGACTGAGAACCATATACGCAAAACGCAATAATCACCAGTAAGGTGTGACTTTTCTTCATGGACTTATGTCTCGTTAAAACACACTTTATTTGCAAGTTTTGATCGAAACTGGCTAAATATCACTATTTTGAAGGGAAAGTAGTCCATTTTTCAATATTAGAAGTTTGCCTGAGTATGGTGAGCAACTTAAAGAAGGACGATTATGTGGACCAATCTCGTGTCAACAGCGGTCCTTTAAACTGCAATTGAAAAGTGGATTGCAGTTTAAAGGACTGAAGCGTTCGGATTGGACCACATAATCGTCCTTCTTTAAGGACACAAATCCGGTACTCATGAACAGCCAAGTCATCGCCGCATTCCAAAATCAGTTCCCGGGCCATGCAGAACTCAAAGTGACACATTTCGGTCTTTTATGTCAATTATGTGGGTGACCGAACTACAAAATGGACAGGTAGTAAGGTGTACGGTGTACCCATGAAAACGACGAATTTTTCTGTAATATTGTAATATTGAGGTTAAGCAAGAAAGAAAGTTTATTCCACATTCCACCGTAGAGGAAGCCCGTTTTTGAACATATTTAACTATTTCGACAACTTGAGAGGTGTCAGGTGTACGGTAAGATTACTCTACCAAACTATACCTTTGAGTGAGATTGTCGACGACTATCTGAAGTGCATCTCCTTTTTTGTCACATTTGCCGATTCGTTGGAACGGGGGGCGATACCTCAATGCGAACGCGAAACCTGCAACGAATCACGGTAAGAACGCTAATAGGGAACGGCCCAACGCAAAAAATGGAATAACCTAAAACCGCTTCGTACAACATACGCGTTGCGGTAATTGCTAATAGAGCACGATGACTGTAAAATTGAAATCAGTGAAATGCAAATCAAGGCTTCTGTACATCGATGCTTGGCTATCGCGCCGAGACCAGTGATCCATTTGATTTGTGCGGGCCAAACTGGCAGCGCGCCAATAGTGATGGTCAGCCGTAAAACCAGGGAAATGAAATCGTGGCTCGTTTGGGAAGCGTTCATACCGTGGAATATAGGTTACAGGTAACACTTAACACAGATACGAGATACTTCGATTCTTCAATGGTAAACACACCTAGAACGATACAATACAAGTGACTTCTACTGAAAAGTACTGAAAACGGCGCGTTTCCCTCTCACTTTCACTTACTAACTTTCTTTCATAAAACCCCTGATTTCCAATAAACTCTGGACAACATATTTTAACGTCTGTTATTTACGTGATGAATAGCACTTTTGACTCCAGTGTTTACTGGCCAATTCTACAACTAACCTGGTTTTTAGGTGACCTAACCCTTTTTTGGAAACCTTTTTTCAAGGTTGCTTGAGTAAGTAACCTCTAAGTAACTTCAAACCGAAATCGGGTTACCTTCAAAAATAACAAGAAAGAGGAGTTTTCAAGGCAAAATTGAGGGTAACCTATTTTTGGTTTTAGGTTACTTTCCGTTTACCACCGAAGTATCCTGAAAAAGGGGTTACCTAAAAAGAGGGTTAAATATAGAATTCGCCGTGTTTACTTCCAGTAATAATAGATCAAAACTGACCGTCCTCAACAGGTTTTTCGGCTTCTTTGAACTCGATGGTCAGTTCCCTCTTGAGAGAAGTGGAATCCCATTCCACATTCGAATCTGATTCTTCGCCACCTTCTTTTGAAGCCGACATTTGTTGACCTTAAAGTATTGAAATCAGAGAAAAACTGATGAGTTGTATACGAAATGTCGTAGAGGGGAGGTTATTTAGCGAACTGTTGCAATTTCGTGAACACGTCTAGTAAAAACAACGCCTGAGCGAGAATAACAACTAACACATCACAAACGACTGTTTTTTGTTGTTGTTTGGTTGTGAGGGCCAGAAAATCACGTGAATTGTCACTCCTACCAAAAACATGCGTGAAATAGACAACGACGGAAGATTAGGCTATGGCTGAGTCAAGAACGTAATGCCAACATGTTCCAAAGAAGAGAAGAAAGATGGTTTTAAATAGAAAATTTGTTCGAAATTTTAAAAAAGTCAAAGTTTGTAAATTTTAATTTCGACCAGACGTGAAGGTAAACACTAGGTACGCAAATACATACCGTAATCAAACAAATCATTTTGAATTTTTGCCAAATTTCATCAAATTTTGAGAGCGATTTTCTAGTTTGTTTCATTGTTTCTATTCATTTATCAAAATTGCTTTCTGTTAATGTTGCTCCGACTCCACTTATCGATCCAATTTATCAGAAATATGCCGGAAAAAGTCGATCCTGTGACCAGTTTCTGTCAACTGTTGGAATCGAATCAAAATGTCTCCACAGGACTGGCTGCAATTCAAACTTTGCTGAACACGTTGGAAAGTAGCAATGGTGAGCATCTTCTGCGTATTTAGCAGTGTCACGTTTACTGCATACTTTTAGTGTGTCCCCCCCCCCCCCCGGGTACTCACAGCTGGGTGGCCGCTAAAATTGTTTGCATCATTCTTTTTACCTAGTTTCTTTCTTTCTAGTCACACGTGAAACTTTTCTGTAGGAATAAACAAAACAGCCACGTCACGCGACTCAGGGCCAATTCACTAGAAAGCCAAACCAAAATCTGGAAAACGGACCGTTCGTGGCCGCCAGTTTTGAAACCTGTTCAATGTTTCAAATGATTCGATCCGAATCTCGAATCGTTGTTCAAAGAAGTACAGACAAAAAAACACCCAAAGCGCTAAACGATTTGCGGTCTGTTTCCGAGAAAATCGCCAAGGGAAAATCGGGCGGTACCGAACTGCCAGGTTCCACGCTCCTCCCGGTCCAGGCACCTTGTTCGGTTACAGAATATTGTGATATTTTGATCAAAAAGCCTGTAACATTGAGCGTTTGAGAGACGAGTGCGGAAAGATTGTTGAAGAGACGCATCAGTAAGGTGTGACAATTTCTACAAAAATGAACTAGTTTTCTTAGTATACTGAAAAATTGCATCATTCTGCGTACAAATATGCAAATTTCCCAGTTTTTTCTCGAATTTTTGTGGCTATTAGGGCGATAATACTGGGAGTATGGTTGAAATTTTCGTGTGAAAGTCAATATTTCCAGCGACAACGGTGAATGAACTGAACACGGAACTCGAAGTAGTTGTGGCCGCCATGGCGAAAAGCGACTACAGCGCCACCTCAATTAGAAGTGCCAGTGACCTGTTCCGACGGTATGTTTCATTTTATTTGTTAATTGTTCTTATTTCTATAGGTAACTAAAATAAAATATAAAACACGTTTAGTACAGCGTTTTGAGATCACCATTTCTTTCAATCAAAGTCCGGTTGATGGTTCAACATGATGCATGATTCCACTACGTCCTATTTTTCTCTTATTACAATCGGCACTCAACCTCAGTTATAGTCGTCGCCAACAGAAAGGCGGGAGGTTACTGTATCTCACTCTCACTTTTCTTGTGTACGCACACATGTGACATGTCTTTGATTTCCGAAACTTACAGGGTATGTAGTGTAATAGCGCAGTGGTTCGCGCCCTGCTACGAATCCTTTGCTTGCTGGTTCGATTCCGGCGAGAGATAGAAACATACGTAAACAAGTTTCACATCAGGTCAAGAAAAGTGAGCATGTGCAACACCAAAAACGGCAAAAACTAAGTATGTGTAACTAAAAATGCCGTCTTTTGGTCACCACTCATAGTTTCTCAGAGGTGACTATGCGTCGATGGAAATCTGGCAAAAGTGAGCATCAGGCAGTATTGAAACCAGGGGGTATTTCACGTATGGATAGAAATTTATGAATTTGGCACGCACTATATTGTTTTTTTTTCAGGTTCATCTCCTTGGCTCCTGCCGAACTACTGGATCAAAGTGATTTTGCCCAGGTTTTGGCTTTCTATCGAAAACGAGGAAAGCTGTTCATCGAAAGAGTTGGAAAATCGCGAAGTCTCATCTCGAAATACTCGAAGCCGTTTATTAGGAACAATGCGGTCAGTCAGTTAGTTTATGTTTCTGTTTTTTTTTGTGTTTTGGTACGCAGCGGTTAGTTGTGGCTATACCACAAGAGTAGCCCGTTTTTCGACCAAGTACGCGAGAGTTCATGATTTCGCATCAAACATAGGCTAATTATCACGGGTTTGGCAAAGAAAGAGCCCGTTCTTTGAATTTTCCCGACCATTTGGATAATACACCCTACTTAAGTATGTTCATTCTTGAGTTCATACTCTTGTCAAGTTTTCCGAGTAATTAACTACAAAATAAGGTATCCTTTTGCCGATATCGAGGAGAATTTGCTGATTATTTGAGATACATCACGAGGTCTCACGTATGGTCTTCGCCAACGCAAAGACGAAAGGGTTAGGGTACTGTATATCTCACTTTCCGCTGTGTACGCACACGTGTCTTCGATTCCAAAGCTTGCCCGTTATGTGCTCCAATAGCACGGTTGTTAGCGCCCTGCTACGAATCTTTTGCTCGCAAGTTCGATTCCGGCAAGAGACAGAAATTTATAACTTTGGCACTCACTATATTTGAATCGAAAAACGGGTTATCCTTTGTGGATTAGTCGCACCGTACTAGTGTGCGGTTGATGTATTTTAACTGAATTTTTCAAACATTTCGGGGCGGTTCAGCAGTCATTGGATGAATTATACGAATGTTTAGTCTAACTAACTAGAAAATAAAAACGGGCTGTGCACTTCTTCATTTTGTCAGTTTTAAGCATACACCGCCAAGGGCCTCCCGTTCCTTCAAAATTATCGCGACCCCTCCATGTTTTATCGTGTCGTGACCCCCCAAAACAGCGACATTCAACTATTTTTCGTAATATTATCGCTGATTTCGTATGACATTCGTTAGTTAACAGCTCGACTTTTCACAATGTTTTTTTTTACAATTTTTCACCCTCCTTTTTACAATGATTCGTTCGCGACTCTCCCCTTTTATGGGGGACCTTGGCGGTGTATGGTTTTAAGTTTCAACCTGAAATTACAAGAAACAAGAAATGCAAAAGTCTGTTTGTTATTTTGTTAACGAGAAGCAGAAGATATTGGAAAACTTCGAACTCCACCGTTTCAAGCTGATTCATTGAGTTTTTCTGTTTTCAGTACGTGCGGATTGAACACTTAACTAGTTAATGGGATACTTTGCTTCCGTGGTTCAAGTACTATACTCTCTATCTTCCAGAACATTCTCACTCATTCGTACAGCAAAGTAGTGTTGGAAACCTTACGCGATGCTCACAAGTTGGGCATTCAAGTGCACGTGTGGGTGGGTGGTTCAATAAGTTATGGTCAACTTTTTTCTCCATATTAACGAGAACAATCTTATTTTCTTTAGTTTTTCAATCAATTCAGCAAAACAACAAACATTCATTGCCTTTATTCTGAACAGTGCGATTATTGCTGAAACAAGTGGACGACACGTACTCTTTTCTGTGGTGTCAAAAACGATACCTACGTTTTCTCTCCAAACAGAACTGGAGTTGATCTTTAGTCTTTAGGTGACGGAGTCTCAACCGGATGCTTCTGGTCGACTGATGCACGAAACGCTGAAAAAGGAGGGAATCAAGACTACTTTGATTTTGGACAGTGCTGTTGGGTAGGTCAAAGGTTGAATTGAAGACGTTTTAAAAGGTGCAAAAAAGTGCTTTTAGCAGAATATTCTATAAAAAGAATAAAGGAACCCGCTCTACCATACAAATACGTAAAACATCATGATTTGCATCAAAAATCGGCTAAATGTTCCGATATTACTAAAAAGTTGTCCGTTTTTTTCGGACAACTGTACTGAATTATGACCAATATTGCGTAAAGTGATGAAGTTTGCGATGTTCTTCTCTCTATATGTAGGATTACATTATCACATTATCTGAAGCAAATATGAGTGAACTAGTGAACATTTACATTACTCCGTAAACGAGAGGTTGTCAATAATTTGTTGGTACTATTTGTTGAAAGTTGAACCAATCACAAATCGGTGGTATGGAAGTTTTATTCAAGTAATGCCGTTTTGGCGGATTCGCCGTTCTCAGAGCGAAACGTCCTAAATAAGCAAACAACAATTAGTACCAACAATATACCACAAAGTAATTTTTTACAGCGGGATATCGGGATTTCGGGAACGAGGTTGTCGATAATTGGGTGAAAAAAGTGTAGTTTGTATTTTGATCTCTCCAGTTATCTGATGGAACGTATTGACATGGTTGTCGTCGGAGCCGAAGGAGTCATGGAGACGGGCGGTATCATCAACAAGGTACGGTAGGGGGGATAATTTCAGTTCGTTTGAAAAACTGTAGAATGTAGTACATGGTGGAAAAACAGACTAGAATATTCATTTGCACACTGTTAAAGTTTATGTGAGAATGGCAAAAAGTATACAGAGACTTGAAAAAGATGTGGTTTTTGGATGAAAATGGGTCATTCTGCATCCAAGATAGGCACAGTCTTCCCAGTTTTGTCGCTAGGAACTTAATTTTTAACAAGTTTTTCGGCAACTCAACCAAGTTTGCGAAATCATAGATGGTTTCGAGTTTATTATCTCCGTTGTCTTTGCCCTGTTTGTACCATAAAAATCAAGATCAAACCAACCTCAAGCTCAGGAAATCTGAAAAAGCACGAAACACCGATTAGTTAAACAATTAGCCGAAATATGGGGTATTTTACCTGGTTTTCCATCTTATGATCTTCTTTGCAGATTGGTACCTTGAATGTTGCCATTTGTGCCAAAACGATGAACAAGCCGGTTTATGTGATGGCGGAAAGCATCAAATTCGTCAAGGAATATCCCCTGAATCAGGCGGATATTCCCGAAGAGTTCAAGGTATGTTGCTGCTAAGTAAAGTAACTTTTGAGGAGAAGTTATAATTGTTTTGTATCTGTATAGTTATAACTTTTTCAAAGAAGCTTTGAAAATTGACCGTACCTATTTTCTAGTAGCGGCATTTCTAAATACTCCGGCAAAAGATCAAGAAACGGGCTAATAATTATTCGACTGAAACCGATTGAAATGATTCTATTTCATTTGTTGAAAGTCGAACATTGAAATTTTGCGTGTTTCCGGCATAAAACGGGCTTCTACGCAAAATATAGTTAATGTGAGATTTGCTCATCTCATCTCTCACTTTAACCTCGTTTTTTAATTGTCTTATTATACATGAAACATATTCCACGCCTTTCAGTACCGTACCTCAGTTCTGCAGAAGAATGATTTGTCAGCCGAACACCCGCTTGTCGACTATACTCCGCCTCAGGTATGTTCAGAAACAGACGTGGGCGAGTCTGCACGGTGTGCACAATTTTGATCTCCCAAAATTTGGAAAACCCGAAAAATAATTATTATGGTCCCCCAAAAAAGTACGAAATTTATCTGAGTTACGACCCCAAAATGAGTTTCGGTGGCGCGTAGCACACGTACGTGAATGGATTATCGTCAGAAGGAGAAGATTTAGAAGATAAATGGTTGAATTTCAAATTTCAAAATCAGTTGAAACTTTGATTATTCTTTATGTGAGCTCCTACTCCAGCATAATTATTTTAATATGGGCTTATTCAAGAGGGATAACAATTCTGTTTCTGATATAAAATAAAACGCATTTTCACGTATTACAAAAAAGGGGCTATTTCTACAGGAGAATCACATATTACTGGTGTGTGTGTATGTAAGTAAGTGAGTAGCTTTGTGAATAACTTTGTGTACATTTGGTTGTAAGACACAGATTTCACCGTTTCTAAGTAGCGGTAGCAGCGCAGCTATTCAAGTTTCACATTGGCAGCATTAGACAAAAACTTCAAATCATCAGACAAAAATCTTGTAAGTTTTATTCGGAGTATTTCAAGTTGGATTTTCAGTACATCAACCTGCTGTTCACCGATTTGGGTATTTTGACGCCCGCGGCGGTTGGCGAAGAACTCATCAAACTGTACACATAGATGGCTCTATTTTGTTTGTTGTTGTTTTGGCTGTTACAAAGATGATATTTTCTATTCGATTTATTGATTTTTACCAGCATATTTGAAGTGTTTTTGGAAGTGAAGTTTTTGAAGTGATTAAATGAAGGGTTTTTCACTAGTATTTTTATGTTATCGATTTTATTGATACTGTCAACGACCGTAGAAGTGCTTGGCATGAAAAGTATTGACATGGTGTGAAAATCTACACATTTACACTGTTATTAGACAATACCAGTTTCTATCGCTACTTTTTTCGTAGCTTTCATATAGTTTGCATGTGGCGGTTTACACATGCAACCAGGTTGCATATGCAACCAGAATGCAACCGGGTTGCATGTGTTAAGAAAAATTGGTTGCTTTCAAATGCAACCTGGTCTGTTTTGGTTGGTTCTCAAATGCAACCAAACACTCAATTTTTGGACAATTTCCTGTTTTTACTGCAATTTGGTTGCCTTTGGTTGCTTCTGGAAAGCAACCAATGGTTATTGGTTGCTTTTGGAAAGCAACCAATGGTTATTGGTTACTATTGGTTGCTTTTGGAAAGCATCTGGAAAGCAACCAAAGTTTCTTAAAGGAGGACTAGAAGGAGAATTTCATTTTTGGAATCGAATACAGAGATTACGAATATGAAACTTATATCCCTAAGAACACGGTAATTTCGGAGTTATAGAGCAAACTTGTGAATTTTGCCCGCCAGCTTTCGCCGCGCCGCGCGGCAAAAGTTGTCGCGTGGCGCGGTGAAAGGTTGGCAACCATTGGCGCACGTATTCTAATGGAGACATGACGAACAAAAGTGAACATTCTACATGTTTTCTGATAAAATATTAGAATGTATGAGATATATGAGTTCATTGCCTAGTATTGTCAATATATAAGCAAATTTCTTTATTTACAAGGAACCCAGTAGATACAAGTCCCAACGAACCCCTATAGGATTAGCTTTTTTCAAAGCAAGCTTATACGGTGTATTCTGACCTATCCCGCTGGTTTGGAGTTTGATGCCGTTGATTTTCGGTTGAAATTCCAAATTTATTATGTGCATCGATCAAACTACAACAAAGCTCATTTGAATGATCCGCGGCGCAATAGATGATACAATGATGTAAACTATCACTTTGCGTAATTCCAAATAAAAACTGTGAACGGTGGAGAGCACTTTAGTTGAGGTTTATGATTTTTTAGTTTTTATGAAAAACCAGTGATATGGATTCAAGAATAGGTACCAATACGTTTATATTGCCAATATTTCGAACAATGACACAGAAACAATGACATTATATACGTTTCAGATTGGTGATCTACTCAATATAACGCAACTCTTATGGAACAATATCATCTTTCTACAAAGTATATCTATAAAACATGAAGTAGTACTCCTAAAATCATATTTTACACAGTAATTTGTATCGGAGACTATAATATCATAAAACAACAAAGATGATTCAATTCCGACAGAAGCGAATTTGCACACTGCCCACCAGGAGGCAGTAGTTTTCTATGTAGATGTAGATTGTTCATTCAGCCGAGATTCCGAGCCGAGCCGGTTTGTTGCTGGAAATGGTGTAGTTTGAATGGCGAATTCTTTATTTAACCGGGTTTTTTGTTAACCCAACTAGAAAAAAGGTTACCGATTGATCTTGGTAACCCAAGCGTTAACCCGAACCCTCTCTGATAGGAACCCTCCGTTAACCATCCCCTCTCGTGTTAACCCTCCTCCTCGTTAACCCTCCTCCTCGTTAACCCTCCTCCTCGTTAACCCTCTCATGTTAACCCTTTCATGTTAACACTTTCATGTTAACCCTCCGCCTCAATTAACCCTGCCCAGTTTGGTGTTCTGCGTTTCTCTCGTGTACCTTCCACGAGAGTTACTCTGATCAGTTAATTGCGAAATAGATTAAAAAGATGAACGCAAAACGAACCTGATTGGGTAGATAGACGATCCTCGCTCCAGTGAGGTGGAAGGGGACGCCGCAACCTGCACACCAGCTGCTGCAAAGATATGAACAAAAAACAAGCAACCCTTAACAATAAGACTGATTCTCAATAGTCATGGTTGAAAACCAAGTGATATATATATATAAATGTCTTGAGCAATATGACATACTTCAATGCAACAAGAAGATAACAAACAACGAACAGCAAAACATTTGAAAAATTAAATCAACCGAATAACAAGATGAATATGTAGATCAACAAACAAGAGATCAACAGCAACCAACTAAATAGCAAACCCTGTTACTTGAAAGCAGAACAACTTGGAGAGAAGTATCGCCTAATTACATTTCATTAGAAAGTATACTACAAACGGGGGTTGTACAATCCTAGTAAGGAGCTTAACAACAGAAAAAGAGATAAGCTTAACAACTTGAACGAATTTAGCCTAATCAGTTGTCATCACGACCGAATAATAGCTAGTTGAGGTCAGACGGTTATATCCTAGAAAGAAAAGATGAGCATAATAGCTTAATAAAAATTCAGCCGAACTAGATGTCTATACGACCAAATAAAATCAATTTCAGGCTAAACAACTGTATGCTCACGAATTGAGCCTAATTGAATATGTATACGACATTTGTTACCCAGAAACGAGAGAAGAGACCAACGCCTCATTTCTCACCAGGTGTGTACTGGAGTCGTTGATGAATGACTCTTGCACGACTTGAGCGAACGGCGGGAGGAGCATTGGGTGAGAGTTCGGGGAACAAACTGAAATTCAGGGATGAGTTCAATAACGTCCCAGAAGTCGTTGAGTAAATTTCAAGCGAGTCCCACCAAAATTCATTATTGAAACGCGTTAGTCATATATTCAACTTCCTCTGATGACGATAGCTGATAGTCAACAAAAAGGAAGGCATTAAACTAGACACTTATCCAGGAAGAGTAACAACTGATAGAACGATTTCTATCGATACAATGAAAAACACAACGCACCTATCCAGAGACAGACGGGCGGATCTTTTCTTCTGTGCACGAGCATTTCCTTGTGACTGCGATGGACGAACGGTGATGTTGGCGCGGTCGAGCGTTGTGCGCCTGTTAATATAACTGTATTAATTCTTTTTTTTTTCCAAATATTCAGTTTGCCTAGCCTTACTTAGCCACACACGGAAACTTGACCACTTTTTTAAACATAGCCGGGTGACAAATCAAAATCAAAAGAACTCACGAGGATATACAATGCAAATCTCGCCCTTGGTTGCCCTTCGAAAACAGAGATCCATCTCTCCCTGGGTACTTGCTGCCATCTGAAGCCTGAACACCGGCTGCCACGATCTCTTTCGACGAACACGCATTGTACTGCTCGAACAACAAACTGAACTCGTTCTCTCTTTTCTGAGTGGGAAAAGAGAGAAGTACAGTCAGGCTGAAAATGCTTTGCTTGGTTCACGAAAACATACATTGGTACTAATAACACGAGGTCAGTTCACACACTATAACCGTAATAACATGTTCTACATACAATGTACTTCTAAGGAAGGTCTAAACGGGTTAGGGGATGAACGAATGTTAAACGCTACGCAAAATTAGCTCCTGGACTTGGAGTCAACCGTCCGATGGTACAATGATAATATTTTACTGCAAACCCAACAATCAGCAATATAAATTAACTTGACTCACACGTGAGCGCAGGGTACTTGAGCCGCAATCTTTGAACCGCAATCTTTCCTCTTACATAGCAGTTCATCGTTGGAGGGGCGTACAATTGCCAGCCTATATACAGATGTATTAAAAATAAGTTCGTATCGCTTAATTTCAACTGCATGTGTTTATGTAATTGCAACTAACGTCGTTAATATTTAACAAAACAGCATATTGCTTTTGAAAACTCTTCGAAATAAAAGTGTTCTTCGAAATACAGATGCGTTTAGAAAACGCACAGCTGCGTTTATAAAACGCAACGGTGTTCTGCTGAAATACAGATGCGTTTACAAAACGCAACGGTGTTCTTCGAAATACAGATGCGTTTATAAAACGCACAGCTGCGTTTACAAAACGCAACGGTGTTCTTCGAAATACAGATATGCGTTTATAAAACGCACAGCTGCGTTTACAAAACGCAACGGTGTTCTTCGAAATACAGATGCGTTTAGAAAACGTATAGCTGCGTTCACAAAACGCAACGGTGTTCTTCGAAATACAGATGCGTTTAGAAAACGCACAGTTGCGTTTACAAAACGCAACGGTGTTCTGCTGAAATACATATGCGTTTAGAAAACGCACAGCTGCGTTTACAAAACGCAACGGTGTTCTTCGAAATAGAGATGCGTTTAGAAAACGCACAGCTGCGTTTTGTGAACGCAACGGTGTTCTTAGAAATACAGATGCGTTTAGAAAACGCACAGCTGCGTTTACAAAACGCAACGGTGTTCTTCGAAATACAGATGCGTTTATAAAACGCACAGCTGCGTTTACAAAACGCAACGGTGTTCTTCGAAATACAGATGCGTTTAGAAAACGTATAGCTGCGTTCACAAAACGCAACGGTGTTCTTCGAAATACAGATGCGTTTAGAAAACGCACAGTTGCGTTTACAAAACGCAACGGTGTTCTGCTGAAATACAGATGCGTTTAGAAAACGCACAGCTGCGTTTACAAAACGCAACGGTGTTTTTCGAAATAGAGATGCGTTTAGAAAACGCACAGCTGCGTTTTGTGAACGCAACGGTGTTCTTAGAAATACAGATGCGTTTAGAAAACGCACAGCTGCGTTTACAAAACGCAACGGTGTTCTTCGAAATACAGATGCGTTTATAAAACGCACAGCTGCGTTTACAAAACGCAACGGTGTTCTTCGAAATACAGATGCGTTTAGAAAACGTATAGCTGCGTTCACAAAACGCAACGGTGTTCTTCGAAATACAGATGCGTTTAGAAAACGCACAGTTGCGTTTACAAAACGCAACGGTGTTCTGCTGAAATACAGATGCGTTTAGAAAACGCACAGCTGCGTTTACAAAACGCAACGGTGTTCTTCGAAATAGAGATGCGTTTAGAAAACGCACAGCTGCGTTTTGTGAACGCAACGGTGTTCTTAGAAATACAGATGCGTTTAGAAAACGCACAGCTGCGTTTACAAAACGCAACGGTGTTCTTCGAAATACAGATGCGTTTAGAAAACGCACAGCTGCGTTTACAAAACGCAACGGTGTTCTGCTGAAATACAGATGCGTTTAGAAAACGCACAGCTGCGTTTACAAAACGCAACGGTGTTCTTCGAAATAGAGATGCGTTTAGAAAACGCACAGCTGCGTTTACAAAACGCAACGGTGTTCTTCGAAATACAGATGCGTTTAGAAAACGCACAGCTGCGTTTACAAAACGCAACGGTGTTCTGCTGAAATACAGATGCGTTTAGAAAACGCACAGCTGCGTTTACAAAACGCAACGGTGTTCTTCGAAATACAGATGCGTTTATAAAACGCACAGCTGCGTTTACAAAACGCAACGGTGTTCTGCTGAAATACAGATGCGTTTAGAAAACGCACAGTTGCGTTTTGTGAACGCAACGGTGTTCTTCGAAATACAGATGCGTTTAGAAAACGCACAGTTGCGTTTACAAAACGCAACGGTGTTCTGCTGAAATACAGATGCGTTTAGAAAACGCACAGCTGCGTTTACAAAACGCAACGGTGTTCTTCGAAATACAGATGCGTTTAGAAAACGCACAGCTGCGTTTACAAAACGCAACGGTGTTCTGCTGAAATACAGATGCGTTTAGAAAACGCACAGCTGCGTTTACAAAACGCAACGGTGTTCTTCGAAATACAGATGCGTTTATAAAACGCACAGCTGCGTTTACAAAACGCAACGGTGTTCTGCTGAAATACAGATGCGTTTAGAAAACGCACAGTTGCGTTTTGTGAACGCAACGGTGTTCTTCGAAATACAGATGCGTTTAGAAAACGCACAGTTGCGTTTACAAAACGCAACGGTGTTCTGCTGAAATACAGATGCGTTTAGAAAACGCACAGCTGCGTTTACAAAACGCAACGGTGTTCTTCGAAATACAGATGCGTTTAGAAAACGCACAGCTGCGTTTACAAAACGCAACGGTGTTCTGCTGAAATACAGATGCGTTTAGAAAACGCACAGTTGCGTTTTGTGAACGCAACGGTGTTCTTCGAAATAGAGATGCGTTTAGAAAACGCACAGCTGCGTTTTGTGAACGCAACGGTGTTCTTAGAAATACAGATGCGTTTAGAAAACGCACAGCTGCGTTTACAAAACGCAACGGTGTTCTTCGAAATACAGATGCGTTTAGAAAACGCACAGCTGCGTTTACAAAACGCAACGGTGTTCTGCTGAAATACAGATGCGTTTAGAAAACGCACAGCTGCGTTTACAAAACGCAACGGTGTTCTTCGAAATACAGATGCGTTTAGAAAACGCACAGCTGCGTTTACAAAACGCAACGGTGTTCTTCGAAATACAGATGCGTTTAGAAAACGCACAGCTGCGTTTACAAAACGCAACGGTGTTCTGCTGAAATACATATGCGTTTAGAAAACGCACAGCTGCGTTTACAAAACGCAACGGTGTTCTTCGAAATACAGATGCGTTTAGAAAACGCACAGTTGCGTTTACAAAACGCAACGGTGTTCTGCTGAAATACAGATGCGTTTAGAAAACGCACAGCTGCGTTTACAAAACGCAACGGTGTTTTTCGAAATAGAGATGCGTTTAGAAAACGCACAGCTGCGTTTTGTGAACGCAACGGTGTTCTTAGAAATACAGATGCGTTTAGAAAACGCACAGCTGCGTTTACAAAACGCAACGGTGTTCTTCGAAATACAGATGCGTTTATAAAACGCACAGCTGCGTTTACAAAACGCAACGGTGTTCTTCGAAATACAGATGCGTTTAGAAAACGTATAGCTGCGTTCACAAAACGCAACGGTGTTCTTCGAAATACAGATGCGTTTAGAAAACGCACAGTTGCGTTTACAAAACGCAACGGTGTTCTGCTGAAATACAGATGCGTTTAGAAAACGCACAGCTGCGTTTACAAAACGCAACGGTGTTCTTCGAAATAGAGATGCGTTTAGAAAACGCACAGCTGCGTTTTGTGAACGCAACGGTGTTCTTAGAAATACAGATGCGTTTAGAAAACGCACAGCTGCGTTTACAAAACGCAACGGTGTTCTTCGAAATACAGATGCGTTTAGAAAACGCACAGCTGCGTTTACAAAACGCAACGGTGTTCTGCTGAAATACAGATGCGTTTAGAAAACGCACAGCTGCGTTTACAAAACGCAACGGTGTTCTTCGAAATAGAGATGCGTTTAGAAAACGCACAGCTGCGTTTACAAAACGCAACGGTGTTCTTCGAAATACAGATGCGTTTAGAAAACGCACAGCTGCGTTTACAAAACGCAACGGTGTTCTGCTGAAATACAGATGCGTTTAGAAAACGCACAGCTGCGTTTACAAAACGCAACGGTGTTCTTCGAAATACAGATGCGTTTATAAAACGCACAGCTGCGTTTACAAAACGCAACGGTGTTCTGCTGAAATACAGATGCGTTTAGAAAACGCACAGTTGCGTTTTGTGAACGCAACGGTGTTCTTCGAAATACAGATGCGTTTAGAAAACGCACAGTTGCGTTTACAAAACGCAACGGTGTTCTGCTGAAATACAGATGCGTTTAGAAAACGCACAGCTGCGTTTACAAAACGCAACGGTGTTCTTCGAAATACAGATGCGTTTAGAAAACGCACAGCTGCGTTTACAAAACGCAACGGTGTTCTGCTGAAATACAGATGCGTTTAGAAAACGCACAGCTGCGTTTACAAAACGCAACGGTGTTCTTCGAAATACAGATGCGTTTATAAAACGCACAGCTGCGTTTACAAAACGCAACGGTGTTCTGCTGAAATACAGATGCGTTTAGAAAACGCACAGTTGCGTTTTGTGAACGCAACGGTGTTCTTCGAAATACAGATGCGTTTAGAAAACGCACAGTTGCGTTTACAAAACGCAACGGTGTTCTGCTGAAATACAGATGCGTTTAGAAAACGCACAGCTGCGTTTACAAAACGCAACGGTGTTCTTCGAAATACAGATGCGTTTAGAAAACGCACAGCTGCGTTTACAAAACGCAACGGTGTTCTGCTGAAATACAGATGCGTTTAGAAAACGCACAGTTGCGTTTTGTGAACGCAACGGTGTTCTTCGAAATAGAGATGCGTTTAGAAAACGCACAGCTGCGTTTTGTGAACGCAACGGTGTTCTTAGAAATACAGATGCGTTTAGAAAACGCACAGCTGCGTTTACAAAACGCAACGGTGTTCTCCGAAATACAGATGCGTTTAGAAAACGCACAGCTGCGTTTACAAAACGCAACGGTGTTCTGCTGAAATACAGATGCGTTTAGAAAACGCACAGCTGCGTTTACAAAACGCAACGGTGTTCTTCGAAATACAGATGCGTTTAGAAAACGCACAGCTGCGTTTACAAAACGCAACGGTGTTCTTCGAAATACAGATGCGTTTAGAAAACGCACAGCTGCGTTTACAAAACGCAACGGTGTTCTGCTGAAATACATATGCGTTTAGAAAACGCACAGCTGCGTTTACAAAACGCAACGGTGTTCTTCGAAATACAGATGCGTTTAGAAAACGCACAGCTGCGTTTACAAAACGCAACGGTGTTCTGCTGAAATACAGATGCGTTTAGAAAACGCACAGCTGCGTTTACAAAACGCAACGGTGTTCTGCTGAAATACAGATGCGTTTAGAAAACGCACAGCTGCGCTTACAAAACGCAACGGTGTTCTTCGAAATACAGATGCGTTTAGAAAACGCACAGCTGCGTTTACAAAACGCAACGGTGTTCTTCGAAATACAGATGCGTTTAGAAAACGCACAGCTGCGTTTACAAAACGCAACGGTGTTCTGCTGAAATACATATGCGTTTAGAAAACGCACAGCTGCGTTTACAAAACGCAACGGTGTTCTTCGAAATACAGATGCGTTTAGAAAACGCACAGCTGCGTTTACAAAACGCAACGGTGTTCTTCGAAATACAGATGCGTTTACAAAACGCAACGGTGTTCTGCTGAAATACAGATGCGTTTAGAAAACGCACAGCTGCGTTTACAAAACGCAACGGTGTTCTCCGAAATACAGATGCGTTTATAAAACGCACAGCTGCGTTTACAAAACGCAACGGTGTTCTTCGAAATACAGATGCGTTTAGAAAACGTATAGCTGCGTTCACAAAACGCAACGGTGTTCTTCGAAATACAGATGCGTTTAGAAAACGCACAGCTGCGTTTACAAAACGCAACGGTGTTCTTCGAAATACAGATGCGTTTAGAAAACGCACAGCTGCGTTTACAAAACGCAACGGTGTCCTGCTGAAATACAGATGCGTTTAGAAAACGCACAGCTGCGTTTACAAAACGCAACGGTGTTCTTCGAAATACAGATGCGTTTAGAAAACGCACAGCTGCGTTTACAAAACGCAACGGTGTTCTGCTGAAATACAGATGCGTTTAGAAAACGCACAGCTGCGTTTACAAAACGCAACGGTGTTCTGCTGAAATACAGATGCGTTTAGAAAACGCACAGCTGCGTTTACAAAACGCAACGGTGTTCTTCGAAATACAGATGCGTTTAGAAAACGCACAGCTGCGTTTACAAAACGCAACGGTGTTCTGCTGAAATACAGATGCGTTTAGAAAACGCACAGCTGCGTTTACAAAACGCAACGGTGTTCTTCGAAATACAGATGCGTTTATAAAACGCACAGCTGCGTTTACAAAACGCAACGGTGTTCTTCGAAATACAGATGCGTTTAGAAAACGTATAGCTGCGTTCACAAAACGCAACGGTGTTCTTCGAAATACAGATGCGTTTAGAAAACGCACAGTTGCGTTTACAAAACGCAACGGTGTTCTGCTGAAATACAGATGTGTTTAGAAAACGCACAGCTGCGTTTACAAAACGCAACGGTGTTCTTCGAAATACAGATGCGTTCAGAAAACGCACAGCTGCGTTTTGTAAACGCAACGGTGTTCTTAGAAATACAGATGCGTTTAGAAAACGCACAGCTGCGTTTACAAAACGCAACGGTGTTCTTCAAAATACAGATGCGTTTAGAAAACGCACAGCTGCGTTTACAAAACGCAACGGTGTTCTGCTGAAATACAGATGCGTTTAGAAAACGCACAGCTGCGTTTACAAAACGCAACGGTGTTCTTCGAAATACAGATGCGTTTAGAAAACGCACAGCTGCGTTTACAAAACGCAACAGTGTTCTTCGAAATACAGATGCGTTTAGAAAACGCACAGCTGCGTTTACAAAACGCAACGGTGTTCTTCGAAATACAGATGCGTTTAGAAAACGCACAGCTGCGTTTACAAAACGCAACGGTGTTCTTAGAAATACAGATGCGTTTAGAAAACGCACAGCTGCGTTTACAAAACGCAACGGTGTTCTTCGAAATACAGATGCGTTTAGAAAACGCACAGCTGCGTTTACAAAACGCAACGGTGTTCTGCTGAAATACAGATGCGTTTAGAAAACGCACAGCTGCGTTTACAAAACGCAACGGTGTTCTTCGAAATACAGATGCGTTTAGAAAACGCACAGCTGCGTTTACAAAACGCAACGGTGTTCTTCGAAATACAGATGCGTTTAGAAAACGCACAGCTGCGTTTACAAAACGCAACGGTGTTCTTCGAAATACAGATGCGTTTAGAAAACGCACAGCTGCGTTTACAAAACGCAACGGTGTTCTGCTGAAATACATATGCGTTTAGAAAACGCACAGCTGCGTTTACAAAACGCAACGGTGTTCTTCGAAATACAGATGCGTTTAGAAAACGCACAGCTGCGTTTACAAAACGCAACGGTGTTCTGCTGAAATACAGATGCGTTTAGAAAACGCACAGCTGCGTTTACAAAACGCAACGGTGTTCTTCGAAATACAGATGCGTTTATAAAACGCACAGCTGCGTTTACAAAACGCAACGGTGTTCTTCGAAATACAGATGCGTTTACAAAACGTATAGCTGCGTTCACAAAACGCAACGGTGTTCTTCGAAATACAGATGCGTTTAGAAAACGCACAGTTGCGTTTACAAAACGCAACGGTGTTCTGCTGAAATACAGATGTGTTTAGAAAACGCACAGCTGCGTTTACAAAACGCAACGGTGTTCTTCGAAATACAGATGCGTTCAGAAAACGCACAGCTGCGTTTTGTAAACGCAACGGTGTTCTTAGAAATACAGATGCGTTTAGAAAACGCACAGCTGCGTTTACAAAACGCAACGGTGTTCTTCAAAATACAGATGCGTTTAGAAAACGCACAGCTGCGTTTACAAAACGCAACGGTGTTCTGCTGAAATACAGATGCGTTTAGAAAACGCACAGCTGCGTTTACAAAACGCAACGGTGTTCTTCGAAATACAGATGCGTTTAGAAAACGCACAGCTGCGTTTACAAAACGCAACAGTGTTCTTCGAAATACAGATGCGTTTAGAAAACGCACAGCTGCGTTTACAAAACGCAACGGTGTTCTTCGAGATACAGATGCGTTTAGAAAACGCACAGCTGCGTTTACAAAACGCAACGGTGTTCTGCTGAAATACATATGCGTTTAGAAAACGCACAGCTGCGTTTACAAAACGCAACGGTGTTCTTCGAAATACAGATGCGTTTAGAAAACGCACAGCTGCGTTTACAAAACGCAACGGTGTTCTGCTGAAATACAGATGCGTTTAGAATATGCTTTTGTACAGAATTTGCTCGAAAATTGAAATATGATGCCATCGTGACTTTTTCTGCATTTGAAGTATTCTATTCTTGACGTCCTTCAGGATTCTGGAGAGCAGATGACGTCATTTTTAAAAGTGCAGAATTAACGTGAAATATACTTCCAAATGCCGAAAATATCTTAAAAATGGTAAATTCACGATGAAACTTCATTCAAACACGTATTCTGGGATTCTGAAGGGCAGAAAGAGTAAGTTTCCAGAACTTCAATATTGATGTCATATTTTTTTTTCGAATGATGGTAATACTTAACAAGTGGTCGATTAAGAAAACAATTTTATCTTCACCGTACAGATCAAACCACCTCTCTACACACCTACGACCTGTATACAATAAAAGAAAAATTCATGAAAAGTGGGGGCCCAACGACTGTGAGATTTGTCTTCTGCTGTGCGCCCCTTAGACAACTACTCCCAAATGGAGCAGCTACTGCTACAAAAACCAAAAAATACTAATATACTCTAGTATAACTATGTTCATTACAAACATACAAAAGTCGTAAAATATTTTTTCAAACCTGTAAACTAGAATCTACAAATCACAGCTGCGAAAGAGAGAACAACTGTTGAATAATATGCCAAGCGTTATAGCACCTAGAATTGAAGTAATGAAAACTGCAAACCATTGTGCACAAAACCAGGAACTCTATATTCGACTACACTGAGTTAACATCTGTGATTTGTAGATTTGAGATTACATATTTGAAAAAATATTTTACGACTTTTGTATGTTTGTAATAAACAGTTATACTTGGTTATATTAGTATTTTTTGGTTTTTTTAGCAGTAGCTGCTCCATTTGAGCGTAGTTGTCTAAGAGGCGCACAGCAGAAAACAAATCTCACAGTCGTTGGGCCCCAATTTTCATGAGTATGTGACATATGGTACGGCGGCGAAAATAACAGTTGTCTAGTTTCTTCATTTTGATTGTCTAGTTTCTCCATTTTTCTCGTGATGAAAACCAGAGAAATTGCCTGGATTGGGCATAAATTGATTAGGAGATTGGAATAGCCACGTGGTTTGTAAAAATGGAGAGCATGGAGAAATTTGTTTTATAGAGATAACTGTTATTAGCGACTTGTGTTTTTTTCCGCAGAGAATCAGGCTGTCTTTTTTGTACACGCACATCTACTATTTCAGACGAGTTTTCCGATTATGCTCTTATTGCTCAAACTAGCATGATAGTCAGATGGGCAGGAAGACTTGTTTTAGCTATCGGTCAAAATCAGAGCTGATAATTTAATGTTCAACCGGATAAATATCTATTCTGCTTTTCTCTAATAAAAACAGTTCACAAAATCTTCATAAACACATAATACTCCTCCATAAGAGTATTCATCTGACAGGGAAACGGAAAAACCCAGATACGGAAAAATCGATTAACACAAAACTAATTGTTACTGTACACGTGTACTAAAATCTCCAACGTCGACAGGTGGTCTTCTGCTTGGCAGGTAACTTGACAGCGGAAGCAGACGAGGCGTCGGTCTAAAATAAGACACGTTGAAAAAGACAGTTCCTTTCTTACCACAATAGTTCTTCAAAAAGTTCGCATCTAATTTACAAACCAAACACATTGAGAAGAAATCAGAACTTAGTTAATTTGTTTTCTTCCTCTCTTCTCGGAAGATAGCCGAAGGTGCCATCGTATGCTGCTCATACTGACAGAACTTCTCAAACATGTGATTTGTTACATCTTACCGTTTGGTGAAATTACTAGCGACAGCACTCATCAAAATCAAATGTCTCTCTTTTAAATCCCAAACTTGAGGTATTCACGAAACGCCCTTCCGTCAAACTTATCTTCATACTTTGCTTACAACTGAAAAAAAGAGGATTTCTCAATTAGATTGGTGTAGAAACAAAATAAGGAGGAGCAACATACGATGGCACCATCGGTTGTCTTCCGAGAAGAGAGTTTCTCTCCCAATTTCGACACAGGGGCCGGAGGAACCTTAGTCTGGAACGAGACACGTTGAAAGAAACATTTTCTCTCTCACCACAATAGTTCCTAAAAAAAAGTTCGCATCTAATTTTCGAACCAAACACATTGAGAAGAGAGCAAAACTTAGTTAATCTGTCAAAGCTCATACTGACAGGACTTCTCAGACATGTGATTTGTTACATCTTACCGTTTGGTGAAATTACTAGCGACAGCATTCATCAAAATCAAATGTCTCTCTTTTAAATCTCAAACTTGAGGTATTCACGAAACGCCCTTCCTTCAAACTTATCTCCATACTTTGCTTACAACTGGAAAAAAGAGGATTTCTCAATTAGATTGGTGTAGAAACAGAATAAGGAGGAGCAACATACGATGGCACCATCGGCTATCTTTCGAGAGGACCGTTTTCCTACCAACTTCGAGACGGGGGCCGGAGTAACGTCAACCTGAAACAAGACACGTTGAAAAAACATTTCCTTTCTCACCACAATAGTTCTTTGAAAAGGTCGCATCGCGACATCAAAATGGCCATACTCCAGCAAAGTTGTCCGTATAGTCAGTGAAGTTCGATAAACGGTCTTCTCGGTAAACACGACAACTGATTATTTTCTGATGAAAATCGTGAAGTTTCACGTATCACGCCGGAAAACGGAGGTTTTTGTAAAATGTTCGCAACTTACTGGCGTAAGCCAAACTCACCATGGGAGGAGCGGACGAGCACAAATGATTTATCGATAACGACTGCGGCTGTCGCTTTGATGGCACATTCGACGCCGACACAGCACTGTTATTGACACCTGTAAACGACTCATCTGTAACTCAACCTCTGACAAATTCGAGAAGTTTCGGCATTTCGTTGAATATTTCTTCAGTTTCCTCTAAATTATTCCACATATAGAAAACTGATCATAAAAAGGTTGCCGCCGATACGATCACCCTCTAGCCCTCTACTCTTTGCTTTCACCTCTTTTACGACAATTAATGCAGCCAAGTGACTATATTCATACTGTATTTTCTCACTTCTCAACCATTAATTTAATTCAATGACAGTTTAAAAAAATTAATTGTGTACGGTATTTCATCCGTTTGTCACTTTACTTTAAGTGTGCGAGTCAGTCAAACGACAGCCAACTGCCAACCACTAACCACTAAACCCCCTCGAATAAAATAACAAAAGAACATGAGTGAGTCAAGAAAGAAATGAGATACGAATGAAACAACAACCCCTAAAAATGATAACTCAGACGTACTATGATGATTACGAGCTCCTGTTTCCCGCTATATACTACTTGAATTACCAAAAAATGAGTAATGGATGCTTACTAACGTCTGCCAGTCACTAAACTTTAGAAAAAAAACTGACCATCAAAATTTTCATCGCATACTTCGCATACTTTCATCGCATGCCGCTCTTTTAATCTCGCTATTTCTTCATCCATCTCCACAATACGACGTTCTCTCTTCAATATCTGAAACAAAAACTCAACGTGACACATGTCAATATTCAAATTTTTCTATTCGAAAGTTCTTAATTGATTTAAGATTTTGCAGTAAGAAAAACATTAAAAATAAAGATTGGCCGCCAATAAGCCGAATTCACAAATCATAGTTTTCAGCTCTGACGACATCGCAGCTACAATTTTTGACCTGAAATGACAAAATACGAGACATCTCTCTCGATTGACAAACTAAGCAGAAAAAAAATTCTGAAAAAAACTCTCTGAACTGCAGTTATGAAATGGGTATCCATTCCCCCTCGTTATCTTTATGTTGGATTAAAAAAATTTTAAGCCAACATAAAGATGCTTTTCCAGGTTTCAGTGCTAGTAAAATGCCTCTTCCCGAGTATAACCCAGTAACTACCTAGCACCGTTTTTGAGGTTACGCTGTTACGCATGTTCACTATATTTTGACTGCGTTTCATCACCATCCAGTTAGATGCTGTCTCGGACAGAAAAAGTACCCACATGTGATGAAGTAGATTGAGGACCATCGTCTACGGCATCAGTGTAAGGACCGACATACTCACAAATTTCCTTGAAAATAATTTTTATTACGCTTTGATCGCAAATAAATTCAGAGACCAATAGTTATTACCGACAGAAGAAATCAACCCTGTGGTCGTATTTTGTGAGCTCAAGTAGCATGTAGGTTACATGAGCATATTTCGAATGGCAAACTATTAACTTCTGCGCTAATAATCGTTCAACAGATTTCGTGCCCATTTTCAAAGAACTTAATGGTAACATTGAGAACAAACAAAATACACATAGACTATTGAAAACTGAGCCAGTTAACACGGCATATGACAAATTGTAGTTATAAACGTACCTTACATAGAACGGGTATCCCTGTCTCCAGAACCAAACTCAAAATGCCCTTGGCGAGGAGCGATTGTTGCACTGTTCGTGGTCTGACGGTGAGTTTTCGAAAATCAATAACGCTTCGACTTGTGTGACAGTTTAGAACAACCTCCAGATTTTTCAAATCCTGAAAGAAATTCCTTTGTTCACGTTTCTCTCGATTCAGCAGAATTACGAATAAGTTTGGTTATTAGATTCCAGCACAGTCGTCAAAAAACGGAAAGGTATGAGGGTACTGGATATCTCACTTTTCGCTGTGTACGCGCACATGTCTTCGATTCCAAACCAAAGCTTGCTGGTGATGTGCTCTAATAGCGCAGTGGTTAGCGCCCTGCTAACAATGTTTTGCTTGCAGGTTCGATGCCGGAAAAATACAAAAATTTATAAATTTGGTACCGACTATACGTAACAACATTCCTAGAAATCATTTAATAACATTCCGAGAAAATTTCCTGATCGCGGCTCATTTCTCGACTAGAATAAAAAGTGGTGGAGAAATTAAAATTTTCCGAAAAACATTGATAAAAAAGATATTCTCACCTAACTGGCAATGTTAATAGTCAAGGTTTTGTTTTTAATTTCAAGTTTTGACGGATTTCGTTGATTATTTAATAAGCGGTAACTCGAAAAACTAACCTTTGATAGGTCCTGCTTGTGGAACTGCTGGCGATGGCGATTAATCGGAACATTGAAAACTTCTCCACACTCGTAACAAAAAACTCCACTTAGTAGATAACTTCGGCTGAGCAAGAACTTCTGTAAAATAAATCGTTATTCGAAACTATTAACCGAGCCTCAGTCAAAAAAAATCAGAGAAAAAACACAAACTAAGGTCACGAAACGCTTCAACTACTTTTGAACGTGAATTTTTGTTGAGAAAGAAGATTGGACACGATTTCTTTTAGTTTGGATCAACTTCAGGAGCTGAAACAAACGTTGTCTGTACAAATTGAGAACAACTATTTGAGTAAGTTTCTGCGCGCGCTGAAGCAGGTTGGTTTTCATTTCTTTCTCTCGTATACCAACAAATGTCTCAATATGATAAGTTTGTATCTGCGTAGTTGTCTACTCCAGATCGAGACAAACGGTTTGAAATAGCGAAACAAATTCCTTCCGGTCTCATGTTGCAAATCGTTGTTGGCCTTTCGGTAATGATTGATAAAACGAGTGATCAAGATCACAACTCGGATCAACGGACTCAACAAGCGCCTGGAAGTGACCATATTCCTGAAATTATTGTACCTCTGTCTCCCGAAAAAGAAGAAGAGCGACGCAGAAGTATTGTAATATCGGGTATCCCTGAATCTGAACAATTTGGCAAAGCTGGTCGAGAACAGGACGACAATAATCTATGGAACATTCTCAAGGTTCTCAACATAAATTCGCCCCCTGTTACTACCTTCCGTATGGGAGCCTATACTCCCAATGTCACTCGTCTCACTAAGGTTATTTTCCCATCGAGCCATATTGCTCATGCTGCTGTCAGCCAGGCCCATTTACTATTTTCCAACGCTACAACCAAGGGTATCTATGTGCGAGAGTCTCTGACCATGGAAGGAAAAAAAGTTCTGCGGAATCTCGTGCAGTTGAAACGTGCAATGAAATCGGCTTTTCCTTCGGATCGTTTGCACATTTATCGTCAGGTGTTGTATCGAAACAAAGTCAAATTTGCTGATGGGACCAATGTTATCGCCTTGCTAGAGGCCACAAAATTCAAGGATGTTTCGACTGATGTCCCTGTTTCGCAATTCTCTGACCAAGATATAACACGTCGCCGCCGTAAACCTGTAAACTCAGCTTCAAACAACCAAGATGCAACCGACGCAAAAGAAAATGAAGCCGTCGACGTGGTAAAGCACGTGCTGAATGCAAATCAATCTGACTCTGTAGTAGATACAACTGTTGTTGATAACAATAAAACCGTCATGCAACCATCCAATCCTTCTACCGATTCCCAATCTACTATCACTCAGGGAAACTGAATGATAAGTTGTTTCAGATTCATTACATTGTGCACTTCTGAACTGTCGTAGCATTGTGAACAAAATTGACGAATTTAGAGTTTATTTGAGTGAGAATAAGCCAAGTATTGTGTGTTGTACTGAAACTTGGTTGAATAGCAACATCAGTGATAGCGAAATTGTAGGTTGTCTTCCTTATTTAGTACTGAGAAATGACCGAAAAGGTCGCGGTGGTGGTGTAGCAATATTTCTAAGAGACTTTTTGCAATTTGAAACCATTGTTTACGTCCAAAATTCAAAGGCAAATTCAGTTTGCATTGATGTTTATGATACGCACAACTTGGCGAAAATGCGTTTACTTTGTGTTTATCGTCCACCCAACCTGACTGCTTTGGAAAGCTCTGAAGTAAACAGCCTAATTTGCGATTTACTGTCCGTCCCTCATACTGTAGTTCTTTGTGGTGATTTTAACTATAACATTGATTGGGCAGATCAATCATGTTCTGGAAATGCAGAGAACGAATTTCTCAATTCAATAACTAGTATGAATCTTATGCAGCATGTTAAAACTCCTACACGGGGTGAAAATATTTTAGATTTGGTCATTTCAGAAGCTAGCTCAGTTAGTAACGTTAAGGTAACATCGGGACTATCAAATTGTGATCACAGTATTGTTAAATTCCACATTGAAATGTCCACTTTACTAGAAACAATTGTGCCAAAGCCTGATTTCAGAAAAGCGAACTATGATGTTATTAGGCAAAAACTTATTGCAGTGGACTGGTTCAATGTATTTTCCACTCATCCCACAGTTGATGATATGTATTCGATTTTTTGTAAAATTCTTTACTCAATTTTCGAAACTACTGTGCCATTAAAACAAACCAGGTCTCCATTTGAAAAGTACCCGTTCTACATCCAAAACCTTCTACGTGAACGAGAACAACTTTATGCGAGAGTAAGTATTGGAGATAACTGTAACAAATTCAAGAAACTTAGTATGAAGATTTCAAAGCTCATTGAGAAATTTTTGCGGAATAGAGAGAAGAAATTATTTGGTAACATGCTAAACAAAAATTTGCATGCGTACATCAAATCACGTACATCATCGAGAACGCTTTGCAAGTCACTATCTGACTTGGGTGGAAACTACTTATATGGCAACTTACGTAAAGCAGAGGGTGTAGCCAAATATTTCGAAACAGTCTATGAAAAAGATAATGGGCATGCTCCTCCAGTAGTTGAAAAGCTGCAAAGTTGTATTTCAACACCTACTTTCTATCCTTACGAAGTTGAGAAGTGTTTGAAGAAATTGAATAACTCATGTTCTACAAGTCTGGACAACATACCACAATTTTTTCTGCAAAAATGCGCTAGAGAGCTCTCTGAGCCATTGTCAATCATTTATAATGTGTCAATAATGGACGGTACTGTTCCTACTATGTGGAAATACTCAATTGTTACGCCTGTACCCAAAATTGCATCTCCAACTTTAGTGTCTCACTATCGACCCATTTCTATCAATTGTGGTACTTCAAAAGCAATGGAAAAACTACTGTGCGTGAGAATCAGAAAGTGGATAAACCGGTTCAAGTTGATTCCCCCATCTCAGTATGGTTTTGTGGCTGAGAAAAATTGTGAGATACAACTTTTGGAATTCATGTTTGAACGAAACAAAGCTCAAGCAAATAAGGGATGGTGTGACACAATTTACACTGACTTGGCTAAGGCTTTTGATAAAGTTTCACACGAAAAATTGCTCTTCAAAATGGAGTGCTTAGGATTCAGAGGTGTTTGGTTGAACTGGATGCGTTCTTTTTTGGTTGAAAGACAGTTTGCTGTTACGTTCGGATCGGAATTGTCATCATTCTATACTGCCAATAGTGGTGTTCCACAGGGATCTGTACTGGGTCCGATTCTTTTCATAATATACCTTTCTGACCTACCCAAAAGCTTGCACCTGCCAAACCATGTGTCGCTATATACATTTGCTGATGACATAAAATTGTCATGTACTTACACATCTGAGAACGATAGCAGAAATGATCTCATTGTAGCCCTCAAAAGTCTCGAGAAGTTTTGCTTAGACTGGCAACTCACGATTTCTCATTCTAAGTGTTTCATGATGAGTACCTGTCCGAATCCAATTTCCTATACATTTGAGAATGGAGATGTAATTGAAACCACAGAGAAAGCTCGTGATCTTGGAGTCTATTTGGTGACCAACGCTCGTAATTTGTTTGATCTATCTATAGTTATCAGGAGGGCACTAGGTAAAATGTTCACAATATTCAGAATATTGCACCAAAATGATGCAATTTTGTTTGTTAGGTGTTTCAAATGCTACGTTTTGCCATATCTTGATTACTGCTCATCTGTCTGGTCTCCTCATAAACTAGGTGATATACGTAATATAGAAAAGGTTCAGCGTATTTTTTCAAGAATTGTGTACGGTAGGTGCAGATTGGCAGACGGTAGGGCAAGTTACAGAGATAGGATCAAGTTTCTTGGTCTTGAAACCCTGTTTGAACGACGTATTAAGCAAGATTTGGTATTGCGTCAAAGAATTTTGAAAAAAGACGTACAGATGGAGGTGAGTAAATATTTTTCGTTCCGTCCTTGTGGTGAGCGTGGCAACACGTATAATCGCAATGGTTTTTCATTTGATATCCCTAGGTACAGTACTATGACCAATGAAAATGCTTTTTTTATTCGGGTTGCTAAGTGGTACCCAAAACTACCACCACACTTAACCTGTCTTAGTACGTCCGATGCCTTCCGCAAACTTATCAGAAAAGAGAATATTCTTGATTTACTTCAACTAGCCTCACCCTTTGAATAATTTGGCGAGAATGATCAATTACAGTTCATGGAATTTCTCTGGCCCCCTCTGGCAACAACATCAGTTGTTGATCACTTGCGTTGGTTTACTGCCATTCTACTGTCGTACGCTCCCCCATGAACAGTCCATGATGCTCCATTCTCACCAGGGATCAAAGATATGATATTGTGATTATGATGTATTGTATTAGTAGTCGTGGCACTCCAAACTATCGAACTATTGCCGCAACCGTTTGTAGACTACAGCGCTAAACTACACAAAATTACTTTCTTCATCTCCTATCAGTATCATATCCAGGTTGTACTTATATTGAACGGTCGATTGTCCTATCAGCCTTTTTATCTTCATAGTACTAGCAACAGATTTTGGTGATGGTTTGGTTGGGAATACTAGACGTAGTTTCACATAAATTGAGTGATTCATGTAACTCACAGAAGTAAAAACGAGTGTTTAGCTTGCCATAATGCTTGTATTCGTGATCGTATCAGTTCACTATGTCCCTGTACTCTCTCTCCTTCATCATGTTTAGAAAATCCTGACTTTCTGATCATCGACCATCGTGCGCTCGTAACTTATTGGGGGAGGTTGGTGGTTGCACCTTCTGCAGCCAGGCTATACCCGGTCGGTTAGTTGCGTTCGTCACTTCAATGCCACCCGTCCACCTCCAGCCTGCTCCAGCTGCCCGGTCCAAAGAGAAGCCTTGCCAACTCTCGTCTCCCACGCCTAGCCTTCCCTTTGACAGTTACGGGTTCTTGCACATATCCTCGACAATTTGTTTCCTGCAGTCGCTTATTAATTATTGGAATTGCACATTTTTTATTCGTGACTCATAAGTGTTTAGAACTGTCTGTTGATAATATTATCATGATAATTCCAATTTGAATCCCGGTTTTGATATAGTCCCAACGAAACCTAACGTCACAAAATCATCTCTACAATAATATAAATAGATAATCCCGAAAGTGTTTCATAATAATTACGTCACTACAAAAACAGGTACAATCACCGTTCAATCGTACTACACTGCAAATTGCGTCCATCTATAACTACAAGCGCGTAACAGGGATACCATTCTTCCATCTATTTTTTCCTTCTTTTATCCAACAATTGGAGTGCCACATTTCAAAATGTGGAAAGTCACATGTTGAATAAATCTATTCTACTTCTGATGAGAGTATAACTTAAACTCACCGGGTGAAATTGTAACATTATCGGCGATACGTTTTTTTTTTGCCTCAATCCGTCCCACACCGCAAGCATTGTGTCTGCAAAATTAAGATATGCTGAGGTGGAGATTGCTCTTGCATCTATAAGACAGGGTTCACACTAGGGTTGTTAAAGCCAAACTCGAATTTCGAAAAAACTCGAAATAACTCGAAATTTCGAGTTTCGAGTTCGACTCGAAACTCGAAAAACTCGAAATCTCCAAAACTCGAGTAACTCGAAACTCGAAAAACTCGGTTTTTCTCCGAACTCGAAAAACTCGAAACTCGAAAAACTCGAAATTTTTGAAACTCGAAAAGTTCGAGTTTTCGAGTTTCGAGTTTGGCCTCGTCCCAAGTCAGAAAAATGGGACGAATGAGCGTTTCACAGCACTTTTTTGGCTATTTCAAACATAAAATGCTTCTTTTTTTCACGATTCTCGCATAATCACGAGAAAAAAATCGAGTTTCTCGAAAAATTATTATTTGTTCAGCTCGATAAAATCCTAAAACTTAACGACCAAACTCGAAACTCGAAAATCGAGTTTTTCGAGTTCAACTCGAAACTCGAAAACTCGGTTTTTTTTGAAACTTTGAAAACTCGAACTCGAAAAACTCGAAATTCCCAAAACTCGAATAACTCGAAACTCGAAAAACTCGTTTTTTCCCAAAACTCGAAAAACTCGAAACTCGAAAACTCGAAATTTCAAACTCGATTAACAACCCTAGTTCACACGTTATGCGCGATATAAGATGCAGATATACGATTCGGTTCGCGTATCTGTATTTTTCTATCTGCATTCTGTATCCTTATGCAAAAGTGAAAATATGAACTCTCCTCAACTCCGCAACTTAGACGCGTTAGTTTTTCTCAACATCGAGTGCAGGAATTTTCTTAAAGGGGGGGCAGAATCGAATGTTCAAATAATAGCCAAAACTAGTACGATTTGTTATATACGTATCTCTTTGTAAAATAATAACTATGAAGGCTCTATTTTTATAGTTTCATTCAATTTTCACTTAGGTCAGACACGCAGAGGAGGGTTGGAGTGGCGCCAAATTACGTGACAGTCGTAGCTTGGAGCCATATCATAGATACAAATGGTTCAAATCAATAATTTACACCAGCCTGGTAGATGTAACAACGTGAGAAAATACATTTCGCTCAGCATAATGTTTGAACTGTTCATTGTCTAAAATGAACCAAATAGAGATCATTTCATAAAAGCATGTAAAACTAATGATTACAACAGCCACGCAAATCACAATTTATGGATGTAGGTATGCGGGTGAGTACTACTCTAGATGAATAAGTATAAACAGTGAGAATGAAAATTGTGCAAATGAGATCACAGATATAGACAATCTACAGAAACCTCTACAGAGGAGCACAGAAAATATGTATATTATTTTTCTGTAAATTTTGGGACAAAGTACACATATAGTCAGACAAATCTGAACTATATGTACAAATATATAAAAATATGTTACAACCAAGAGAAAAATAGTTGTCAGATTTGGGAAAAAGAACGGGCGATTGTCGCCAGAGAACACAGCACAATATTGGACGACTGCTCCAAATGGAATGAACTTTTTGATTCATGGTGAATCAGATTACATAACCCTGGAACCTGGAATACGTATACATAAGTTTGTTAGATTCTATTATTGCTCATTTATCATTATTATTATTTGACACGACGCATAACAGTACCAAATGACGCGATAAGGCAAGACTATGCTATAAGTTGCACTGAGAGACATGATAAAGAAAAAAGACAAGTTGTAATTGCTTGTTTGGTGGGAAATAAGCCTGAATACAACAGCCTTCTGATTTCCGGGTTATGATCTCAAAAATTGGGTCCAAATTGCGAAAGGCAGAATCTAAGTGGGAATATGTATTTTTATCTACACAGATCGAAGACCATTGTCTCAGAACAAGAAGTATGGCTTTTATATTTCACGATAGTAAGAAAACCTGAGGTTTACATACATAGTTAGATATAGTTATAGAGAATAGCAGGGTAAAGGGTTACACTATTTCTAATATAGAAATTTACTTCTTCGAAAGATAACATTCGCTCACGTTTCATATTCACATGGTATTGTCATTGATTCCCAGCCAGTTGTCGAGTATAGCTATAGAGAGACGATCCTTCGAACCGTCAAACAGAACATATTGAAGATTAGTGGAGGAATATAGGACCTGAAATTTACTTTTTGAATTGTAAAATATGAACTAACTGGAATCGTTTATCATTTTCGGAAATTAGTCAGACCTCACTGAACTATGCATACTGCATACACAGTACACACATGAGTAAGATGTGACTATTCAGCAAAAAGTAACCCGTTTTCCGCCGGAAACACGTCAAAATTCATGATTTTGCATCGAAAAATAGGTTGTTTTTCTTCAATTCGAATCGTGTTCACGAAAAAATAACGCAAATTGTTATGGCTAATTGATCATTTTTACAGCTGTGTTTACAGTGATATGATCTTCCGAGCAAAATCGATTATTCGTACACTGTAAGAGTGATGATTACACACGCATAATTGTCTACATCACCCGGGTATTAGATCAAGATCAAGACAATGATTCCAGCCATGACAATCCCATGTTGACAGCATTCTAGACAGGTCGATATCCCCTCAACCCTCATATAATTATTAAAAACAATCACTTGTAAATGACAAAAGAGAGGACAGGCTTTTCCATGCCTTGAACAATTCCCAATGATGCAAATGCCACTGTAAAACGTAGAGTGACGAGTTCTCACTCTCAGAGCTGACGCTTCTAGCATAAGAAGAAATAATTGAAAAACGTGCTCCTTTCCGCCAAACAGCAAAACTTGTGGAAAATTATTTGTCGAATTATACATAACCATTATAAAGTATCAAGTTCGGTAGAAAGGACTGTTGTAAATTGACTTACACTTTACACAATAGCCATTTCCTTTGCCTCGATTTGTCCAGTAGCAAGTTCAAGCACAAAAACTAAGGTAGTGAGAGAATACACGACCTGAAAGAAGTTTCTTATCATAATAATAAACTACAAGTAAAAACAAGTAATCAACATGTATGCTCAGTCAGCAGTATGTGCTTGCTAAGCAATAAGATTCGTGACCTTACTAAAATCTAAAATATATCATTATCATTTGACATTCGAAACTGACAAATACAATTACATGACTGACTAATGACAGTTCCCTACTGAACAACAAAACGGAGTTCCATCAAAGGTAAAATGCGGTCATACACCAGTAAAGTTGTCCGAATAGTCAGAAAAATCGGTCTACTTTTGACGAAAAATCATAAAGTTTCACGTGTTTACATCTGAGAACGGACTCCTTTTTGTCGCTTATTCGGACCTTACTGGTGTTTGAATGCGGTTCGACCATTCTCCACAAGGAACCTCTCGCCAGAAAACAGGGTTCTTATCAAGAAAGTTAGAGAATACGTGGAGGCTATTGAGTTTCTCTCTAGAAGAAAATAAGAAAAGGAATTCTACTTACTTATTTAGCATCGATCCATACACAACTGTCACTATTCACAAAGGAGGAGTTATGACAAAGTCACATATGAATTCAAAACTAACCTGAATGAGATAGTGCAAGTAAGGCAGGGTTCATACTTCTTGTTGCTGAATTCGGCAGCACGCGCGACAATACACAAATCATGATTATCAATCGCGTCGCCTGTTGCCAAATTGCGCTACAGCGACGTCGCGTCGCCAACTGGGTGTTCATACTTTTTTGTTGCCAAATCACGTCGCTGTCGCTTAATTCGGCGACAATTGCTGCCGAATTCAGCGACAAGTGTAGTTTACTAGCTAGTAAAATACATGACGCGTCGCTCATTGGTTTTTGCTTAACTTTTTCTTCATTCCTCCAATTTCTCAAATTCGAATGATTATTATGGTATTTACTAACTCAGTTAAAATATATATCACTTATATCAATATTTTTCACCGGTAATTGGGGTGGGCAATAATCTGATTTTTGACTTTCTAAAGCTGTCAAAACAAATTATTCTTATGTAAGTTTATCGAAACTTCGAAAATCACACTTTCGAACTAGGAGTGGGTTTTAAAACAAAATGAATCATTAATCGAGAGTAAAACATTGGATCTTATGAAAAAAAATCACTCATTGTATCATGATAGAAATTTCCACCAAATAACCATGCAATAAGGTTTTTCGAACAATCTAGACCAAACTTATCAAGTAAAACTACCATTTTTGAAAAAGATCATGGTTTTTGACCAAAATTTGACATTTAGTACAAATTGAAGAAAAATCGTTCATACTTTTTGGTAGCTAGATCAAGCGACATTGCTGCTGCCAATATGAGCGACAGCAGCATTTTGAAAATGCTACGCGGCGACCGCTGCTGTCGCCTAATTCAGCGACAGGAAGTATGAACCCTGCCTAAAGCGGAGGCACTTCGTACACGAATTAGCGAGCCACTCCAATGAATAGCAAATTGCATCCATGAGCTGAGACCTAAAAACAGAGCTAGAATTAGTATTTCCAAAGACACTTCTGAAAAAAATAGAACGCAGTGAATGAATAGACCTACAGAAGACAAATCACCAAATATGAGGAGATGAAAAGCTGAATGAATATGAAATCCACTACGAGACCAGATCGGAGTCAGTCATGAGTCATCACAAAACATATTGACTATAAACCTACATTTTGTTCAACCACGTATACCAATATGATAACCATCGTGTAAAATCAAGAGGAACTGGGTAAGTAAAATTCCTTTGAAAAGTGGAAAATCGAGAAGTCGACCAATATTCTTTATGCACGGTTTTTCAATGTGCGAAACAAGTAAAGTTACTCAGTTCTTTTCAAGATATCCCGACTAAAAATACATGAAGGATGAACAAAACAGTAAACAACAGCGAAATATAAAAAGGAGACAAATCATTTGAGAGAAATTTTCGAATTGGATCGACTGCCAATATTATTGACCGCGCCGCTCGCCTGCCGCTCTGCGTCTAGTGCCTTTTGGTCTTTCCGATTGGAGCACGTTAGACAAATCGCCCATTCAATGCAGCCCCCCTTTAACATTGGACGCGAGATTTCTCATTAACAATAAAGACGATCTATCCTTTCCATTTGAACAACAATCGAAATATAACAGCAATTCTCTCTCAAGTCTGTTTACAAGGTTTTATTACGGCAAGAGATGGAAATTTCCGGCAAGAGATGTCACGTTAATCTCAGGGAAAACTACATTTTCCCAATTTCCCCGGTACTCCTATCTAAAGTGAGAAATAACTTGAAGATCGGGGTATAGTTCCGGTCATTCCCACTGAGACTTGGCAGCGCGTCAATCAATATTCCAAGCTATTTTAAAGAAGCACGATTACGTGCTCCAATCTCGGCGCGTCAGTCCTTTAAACTGCAATTGAAAAATGTATTGCAGTTTAAAGGACTGAAACGTTGAGATTGGAGCACATAATTGTCCTTCTTTAAGCTATATTAAAGTTTTTCAAACAAAAACTCAGATTTTCGCTAACGGTTGTCCAATTCCAGAAGAACACGAAAATGAAAAAGTTACTAGAAAAATTATGTTTTCTCTGAAAAATAGTCATCCGAAAATCTTGGAACGATGCCAATGGGTCTCAGCGGGAATGAAACGAACTATTTTGATCATCCACTGTCTAAAAATTGAAGATAGTGGATGGTCGATACCCTGGTCTCCAAATTTTATTTATATATTTATATTTGTGAATATTGTCACGTGCAGAAACCTTGAAGCAATCGTGAATCTCTATCTTTGTCTTGTGGGTGGGGTGTCATTCTATAAATTAAGAAGTTTCTACAAAAATCTTATTGTTGACAGCTACAACCCGGAAACCTTCATGTCCATATGAGTAGTTTAGATCGCCAACTGCAATATTCAAATATATTGTATCGTGGATTGGAAATGGTGTATATGTCGCCGAAATACTGTAGAAAGGTACAAACACAAATAATGCATTTTGAGCTCAAATTGTATCTGTCTCAGTTGCAAAAACGCAATCGAAACCCATGATTAGAGCGCGCATGTATCGTGAATGGCGCAAAAATTCTGAATCCTGTCTGAACCCAGACTGAACTAGTTGATAAGTACCAAAAAGGAGGCAAGCAGTGTCAGAAGACTATTACACAAGATAGACCGCTTACCTGACGAACCGATGGAAGAATACTACCATTCGCCAAAAATACGGCGCACGTCACTTCCTTCCCACGCGACGCGTATCATCGTATGCAGTAAACAGGTAAACAGGTACTGGAGTAGAGAGCATTTCCAGAGAAAACGGCGAAGGTGAGATAGAATTAACTAATTTCACCATGAGCTTTCGTATTTTGGGGAACATTGACTTTTTACCCCCCCCCCCCCTTTTTGAAATTGTATTGCGTTCGGGGAATTGTAGTTTGACCCCTCGGTGGGGGGGGGGGTTATAATTCATATTATCACCTGCAATACAAATGTTTGTGGGTGGGGGGGGGGGTAAAAATTAAACATTTCCGGTATTGAAGTTCAGCCCCCCCCACTCGTTGAAGTTTGACCCCCCACCATTGAAGTTCTACCCCCCGCCGACCCAGGGGGGGGGGGGGATAGTAAATGTAGAAGTTGATTTTTGACCCCCCCCCCTCTCTTGGATTTTTAGTTTTTAGCTTGAAGAACTACGGGGGGGGGACTCAACTAAAAAGGGGGGCAACTTTTCCCTAGTTTTATTACTTCACGAACGTTCTCCAAGAAGGGAAAATAGCATATCAATCAACACGCGAGGAAGAAAAGATTCAGCTGACATCGGCAAGACATAGTTTAAAGGAGACCGAAACACAACCCTTAATGTCAGAAAGCTGTTCGATCCTACTTCTAATCAGACGCGTTGCGCGGCATTGGCATGTGAATGAATACGAGTTATTTGTGCTCTCTGATCGCAATACAGTTGAAAACAGCCCAAAACAAAACAAAATCTCAAGTTCTGTTCCGGTCTCCTTTAACGTAATGCTTTAAACAGTAATGTACTGTGAAAAGTGTTATTGTTTCGCAATGAGCACACGAACTACGTAAAAGAACTTTGAAAATTATTTCGAATACTCTGACATTGTGATGAATAACTTTTGAATTCATTAGCACGCTGTGGAATCCTCCATGGAAAGGGTGAGAAATTTTAGAAAACGCACTGAAAGGAAGAAAAATTCGTTCAATTGATATTAGTTTCGCTTTTTCCACTGAGCTCTTGGCAGCGTGCTAATAACATTTCGAATGAATGTATATCATAGAAATGTTAGATTTATGGAAACTAGTTTGCATCCGCGTACAAAGGTTATACTATCGCGTAGTAAAACTTTCAGTGTTTTGGAAAACATTTACATGGTGAAACGCCGCCTGGAAATTTCGTTGGCACGTTGCCGAGGTCTCAGTGGGAATGATTGGAACTATAGCCGTTTAAATGAGAATCACCTGTGAGGCCACCCACCCGGGTGAACTTCCTTCTCTATTGAACCCTTACAATTATATAAATTATGTGAATAACCAACTTTGACAAATAAGAAGAAAAGCTAACAAGTTTGTTATTCGAGTCTCACTAAGAATGATGTGGACTTTTTTCAAAATTTCGACTAGGATTCAAGTGAAGATTCAAATTTTTCTTCAAGTCGTTTTTGTTTAAAGTTGGACTATTATGTGGACCAGTCCCGTGTGAACGGTCCTTTAAACTGCAATTGAAAAATGTATTGCAGTTCTAAAGGACTGGAATGTTGAGATTGGACCACATAATCGTCCTTCTTTAAGTTCCAGTACATCAACCTGCTGTTCACTGATTTGGGTATTTTCATTTTGACAGTTGGGGAAGAACTCATCAAACTGTTCACATAGCATAGGTGGCTCTTTTTTGTTTTGCCTTTCACAAAGATGATATTTTCTATTCGATTTATTGATTTTACCAGCATGTTTAAAGTGGATCAACGAAGAATTTTCACTTGTTTTGTTATGTTATCAATTTTATTGCTATCGTAAACGACCGTGGATGTGCTTGACATGAAAAGTATTCGGATACAATTAGTTTTCTACAATTTGGAATTTGCGTTACGAATCTGAAGAAATGGGAAAATACTGGATCGTAGTGGAACTAGGATGATTTTGGTCATTACAGCCTGATTTGGGGTTGATTCCTTCAAAGACTATATCTTTGAAACTAATGTCTGTCGAATCTTTGTTTGGTCAGCTTTCCGCGACGTCGTGCCACGCAAACTCTTCATTGTTTTCGTTGAATTCGCTTTGGAATGGTGTGAAAATTAACACATTTCAACTGTTATTAGACAATGCCAGTGTCTATCGTTACTTTTTTGGGACTGTTCGTACTTTAAATGTTAGTATTTTTGCTGCGATCGTAGTTTGATCAACCGCAATTGAATCGTTGACCACAAGATGTAACGTGTGTACTGAAGATGTAATTCTGAAACTGCCATTCTATAATCACATTGTCAACATGAAAACCGTGCATGTTATTACGTTACGATAACTGGAAAAATTGAAAATACTATCAATTTTTTTTTGAAACTCTGATTCAGATTCATCAAGATCAATGTTGTCAGCACTTCTTTTGCTGCCCATATTATGTTTTTGTGATTCCATTGTAAGAGTGGCGCGAATTACTGATGTGAACCAGTTAAAGGTGGGTTTCGGATTTATTTTCGAGCGAAATGTTTGAACTACCGCGAGCGTTAGAACTCGAAAACAGCTACAATTAGGGATAATTTTTCGTAGTATCGTTGTGTTTTATCTAAAGTGTCTTGATTTTGGTAATACATTCTGAGCGGCTGGCTCGTAGACTTCTACGATAAGTTAAATTTTCCACCTGTAGTCGACCTCTTCATATACAAGAGAGGTTTTCAAGTGCAGCTCTCACTCGGTTACATGTCCTGACGAATGACTGAATCATGACAACTTTTGATCTATTTTAACGGGACATGGACAACACATGAACTTCAACTAAGCTCTGAAGACAAAATGAGTTGAATGTTTCCAGAACCTTATAAAAGCAAAGGACAACGTTCTTGTCTATTACCATATAAAAGGTGCAGTCATCGGAGACTACTTGAAAGAAGTGGCTAATAATATAGATGGAACCGGGTATATTGGTACGTGTTTCTTGAAACATTTTCCAGAATTTAGATCACTAAAACTCCCGATGTAGTTCCGACTGAGAAAAAATGCCCGCCGAAACTAAATTAGCGAACTTGTGTAGTAAATACGCTGTACAAAGGGGTGGAGTTAAACTTGCATGGCTTTCAGTGAAATTAATAGTTTCAATCGCGTTTGTATGTTTCAAAATTCGTACACTTCTGATAACAAGTTGCGATGATAATACAGAACCTTAAACGTAATATTCCAACCTAAGAACTCTAGTTTAACACTGTATAAGTACAGGTTGCAATTACGAGAACTATACAGACCGTATTCCAAACTGCGTGTCAATGTTTCAGCCTTCGTATATTGCGACGGCGGCGACAACGAAAAAACAGCCTGTAACGTCATGGGGGCGGAGCCTGATCCGTTTCAACTGAAACACTACTTGTAAGTTGCTGTCTTTATCTACAGATTCATCATACAAGATTGATATAGAAGATGAAACTATAATTCAATATTCATCATTTATCGATTCACCATTCTACGTACCCAAAAAAGTGTCTGGGAAAAATGTAATAGTGTGCTAGGCTGTTTTGTTTTTGATTCAGTGAACTGCGAATGAACTGAGCAGTTAATAATAGTAAACATTATAATTATTATTAATAAAAAAACTTAGTCAAATTTCAGCGCCGGCGACTTCTACAAGGACTATGATGGAAAGATTTCTGTCCAAGCTATCACGAGGTAAACTTTTTATACCTCGAAATAAGTCAAAACAAGTCAAAAGTACAGCCGCAGACACGTTAATTCGACGTAAGAATGATGAGAATTGTCGTTTTTTTTTCTGAAATACTGAAAACGTACTGTTTTTCTACAGATACATGGAGAACCCGGGGGCTGAACCCTGGGTAGACGATGCTCACTCGCAGCAAATGCTGCACATCAACAACGAGAAGGAGTTCATTGAGGTGACAACCCTAAAACATTAAAGCGGAACAGTATTAAACAACTTACAACCTGAAAGTAGGATTTCAATTATTCGTTTCACGTTTGCAAAGTTTAGGAGTGTAAGTGTAGTAGTGTATGATCATGATTTACTTTGTAGTACAACCTTACACGTTCATTTTTTCTCATTTTTTCATTGAAATTGTTCCCACTTCGAACGAAAATGTGCTTTCCAGTGTTTGGCCGAACGAAAACCGACGTTTGTCTTGTTTTACAAGCCGGACGATCGGAACTCGATTCAGTTCAAACCAATTTGGCAGTGAGTTTAACTAACGAGTCTGATCAATGAACTATAATCAATTTTGATACTATGTAAGTACGATCTATCCAAATTTATACTAATCTCATCCCCATTCACTCTCATTAAACACTTAACAATGGTTAGAAAACGTGTAGAGATCATATGATTGAAGAGACGCTTTTGTTTCACAAGAATGCAACTTAAGAAAGATCATCACGTGTTTGTCATTTTTGTATAGATCTTTGTTGCGTGTTTTGGCCAATAAGTACTTGTTAGAACTGGAAGAAAGACCTACTCACTGACTAAAAGATTAGTTCGTATTATTCGATTTTCTTTCGCTCACAGAAGAATCAGCTTAGATCATAAGTCATTTCGACAGCAGAAACTTTATGTGACGTCTGAAAAAAAAATTCATTTTCAGAGAATTTTCCCAAGAAGCGGACAAAAATGTGATAATAGCCGCCGTAGACTTGTCAATGAAAGAGAACGAACCGATGGCTAAAGTATATAAGGTCGGTTTTTTTGTTACAAAATGAAATTGATCCTTTCTCAATTCAATTTTTAAACAATCTGATTCACTAAACGACAAACGTGCATGTAGTTCAACTCATATTTATATAGAACTACAAAAAATTGACCTATTTCTAAGGGCACACGAAATTATCATAGACAGTCGTCATGGGATTCTTTTATATCGATAAATTTCTCGCGAAACGCGTGAAAGATCTTCTATTTTTCAAATGTGTTTTTTTTTAGATAAATGCATTCCCGATCATCCACTACTTCTCAGATGGAGTGCACATGTACGAATACGAGGGAAGACGAGATAAGGTACGGAGTACGGTCGCAATCTTTAGAGTTAGTCGAATACAATGTAATGTTCACAGTTTCCAGACCCAAAGTATGTTGCCCTATCTTGATGTGTTTGTAGTTTGATCTCTTTGCTTTGCGTGTAGAGTGTGTGGGTCAAGAGCGGACTGCTACGCAGACCTTTTTGAGAGTAGTCTGGGAACATCCTGTATGTCAGATCCCAGCCTGCGTCTCCTCAAACAAACGCTATTTCTCAATTGCTGTGCACAAAGCCTCCGTACTTTTCGGAGTATGTCGTTTCATAATGAAGATAGTTCATGTTAGGTGCTCAACAATCGTTTTTGAGTGTTACCTACTGGAAAAGAGTTGATGCACGATCCCTTTTTATTATCGAAGTATACTATTTATGCGGCCGCTAGATGTGTAACTGTCTGCACGCTGTTCAGGCTCGGTGTAACTGTCTGCACGATTCTCCAATTAAAGGGACCGTACCTCTATAATGTGCAATGTAGGTAATTTTTGAAAAATGAGAAAAGTCATTTGTTCTGCTTTGAGATGAAAGTTCATACCTTGCGTACAGAGAGTTCAAAAAACCACATTATTACGGAGCAAAATAAAAGGGAACAGGATTTGGGTTACTGTAATGCCGCAATCCTTAATCTATCACTTCTTTGTAGTTTTCATGATATTTACAAATCTTCCATCTCAGATTTCATATTGGTAATTTTGGCCATGTTTTGAATATGGTTTTGTAATTTTATGGACCATTTGAAAATTTTGTACGTAGGTGAACTCGGCGGTGTATGTCCGTGCGCGTGGTCGCGCCGCTCTTTTGAGAACACGGAGCAAGACAGGAAGTTGACACCTATATGAATGTTTTTGGTTTTTTAATGTGAAAAGTATCGACTAATCAGCTCAAACCTCCAAATTAAAGAGGAACGGTCCCTTTAAATGTGGTTGTCTCCGTGCAGACAGGCCTTCTCCCCGAAAGCGAGAGGGTAAAGGGTGTCGGGGTAATCTTGTTTGAGACGATCAATACTCTTGAGAATTTGTGTTCTTCAGAAATATTACGTTAGACATAGAATGCAACAAAAATATCTATCTTAACTTTATTGATTTTCAGGACTCGATTTCTAAATGGTTTAAGAAGCCGATGCGACCAGAACCACCCAAGACGATCAAGGTGGAGGTATAGTTCGTTCCACCAATCGATGACTTTCTACAGTAATCTTTCAAAAATTCAAGCGCATTTATCTAGTCAACAAAAAGAATTTAAGACTAACTGTTTTGCATGCTTGTAGTACCCAAAGTGGAAAACGAAATCACAAAGTTTAAACTATGTACAACACCTACAAGATATAATACATTCACTTAAAAGTTTTATAATCTTACTGTAGAGGGCTATTGTTTCGTGAAACAGACTATACGAAACATTTAGTTTTTTATTAGGCCATGCTGATGTGTTTTCCGTTTGATCTCGTTGCATTTAGCGTAATTTAATAGTTTCACTGTAACTGTACTCTATGATAGTGTGTAAATATAATTTGCACTCACTTTTTGTTTGTTCAAGCCAGCACTGTATAAATATATACAAGTAAAACGCATGGTTTTGTGGCGTAGTTTTCCGACTTAGTATGGTAGTATTTCTCTAATATTAAGTCTATTATCACTGTTCTGTATGACAATCGTACGAGATAGCAAACTGAAAAACGTATTGAATGATAAATGAACCACGAAAAACACGAAAAAAATACAATAGTTGAGTTTACTATAGACTGAGATGATAATTATCATTCTGCCTGTCCCCCTTCTAAACATTCTAGTTGGCTTCCATTAAGGACAACACAGTGAAATGGGAGAATACTCCGGGTACCCTTCTGACACATCTGAACGACCGAACATTCAACGACTTTCTCAAGGAGCACACTAGAGTTATGGCCGTCTTTCATGCACCGTGTAGGCTTTTTTAAACAATCATTTGCTTTATTTCTAGTTAATAAGCAAGTTTCAGTAAATTCAATATCATAAGTGTTTACTACAATACTATTTGCAAACCTATCAACCTTTCTACGTACCGCAATCACAACTGGCGTCAGAACAAAGCGAAACCAGGAAAACAACAATTAACCAATGCTGAAATACAAAAAGTAGAATATTAGTTCCCGGAGGGTAGGTTTTTGAACCGCTGTCACCTAGAATCACTACTAAGTATTTAAGTGTTTATTTGAATCCATTGAAGGGTGTGGTTACTGCCTGCGTCTGAAGCCAACTCTGGAGAACGTAGTTCGAAGATCAAAGGCCGAAGGTCATCCCATTCAAGTGGTCGCGGTAGATGGAACAAAGGTCAGAATAAAAATGAATGCGTTTTCAGATTTCAAATAACTTGATCTTCTGATCGAAGTTGGCTTAACATTTTCAAAGATAAAAATAAATTATCGTGTCTTCAAAACCATAGGTCTTTGAAACGTAAAACTTGACTAATTAAACATTGGTATTTAGACCAGAAAGGATCTGAGCAGCTCTGAACGTCATTTGCACGCCTAAATTGGAATGTTCATTGATCTCTGTGAGATATACATGAAAAATCGAAAAATATCATAACCATCGATCAAAAATAACTTCGAATTATAGTTTTGTAACTTTTGTTCATAATCCAGAACAAGGCGCTCACGAAGAAATACGGTGTATTTTCGTACCCGAAGATGAAATATTTTATAAACGGTCAATTTAAATACGACCAAACGGAGAGGAACGAGGAGAAAATACTGCAGTGGATGAGAAAGTAGGTTTTTTCATCAGAACTACATAAAGAAATACAATATGTCTGTTCTTCATTGAACTGAAACTACTAAACTATAGAAACGAGTGACTATCAATGATTCAGCTAATTTACGCAAGACCACTTTTTTTTGCCATGAAAAACCTCAATGATGGGTGATAAAAAGAGTAAAGTTTTGATGTTTTCGAAGTATAAATATCGTCAATATTTTGAAAAATAAACAAATTGACCTCAACTAGAAGAGCGTGATCAATCTTTTATTAGTCCCACCAAGTTTCAATTTTCAGAAGATTATAATTTTTTCTGAGAAACACTAATCATTTGCATGAAATAAGAGGAGAATAAACGAAATTGAAACATGTGCTCCCAGAGAATCATCGACTTTGGTTCTCCACGAGGAGCTGACAAAGACTATCGAACAAGAAAAAGAGGAAGAGAAAACACAGAAAGAAGAAGCGGAACGCATCGCCAACGAAACGAAGAAAGATGAATTTTGACCTTTGACCTTTATATTAGATCAATTCTAGTTTTCAGTAGAGTATTCGTATCATTTATTGTAATTGGGGTTCCTATAAATATACACAGTTTGTGTTTGCTCATTACCAACTAGAATAGCATCGTCGAGATTTAACGGCGAAACGATGCAACCCACTTTAACCAAAAAGTTTAAATTAATATAAGAAAAATTTAATTTCTTTCACTTTTTCTTTCTATTGGTATATTTTCATTATAAAATGTTTTTGAAACGCTTAGTTATTTAACTTAAACTCTACAAATTCAATAACTTTTACATATTTTTTCTAATTACAAGTTTCAACAAAGAAACACTAACTTGAAAACTGCCAAATACTTGATCTGAGGTTTAAATTCCCTCCAGAAGCATGGACGACAAAAACATCATTTTTTTAACATTTCTGCTGTGTTTGTAGTTTGATTCCAGGACGATATATTCGAATTTCGTTACTGAGTTCGACTTCAATTTCCTGATTTCGCTCACCTTTCCAAAACTCTGAGCGAAAAGCATTCGCATTGCAGCAAATGAAGTACACAGTATTCACCAGGATTTTGTAAAATAATCGATTTATCGAATTTCATGGAAACTATAGACATTTTTGATCTATCCATTCAGAACAATGATTCACCCCTCTTGATACTCGAACAGAAACGCCATTTCGAATAGTTTATTCTCTATCAAGACGAAAAAACACACATCAGAAACTTAAGTACCCAGCATTTGTCTGCCCAAAGTCGACCAGTTTCAAGTTATCGATTTTATCAACCACCAAGTTTCGATCTACTCATTCAGAACAATGATTCACCCCTGTTGACATTCGAACAGGAACGCCATTTTTCATAGTTTATCCCCCATTTAGCCTCTCGGATCAGAGTGGGATTACAGGCTGAACCAAATCCGAAATTGGCGGCCTGAACACAAAAACTGGAGCCAGATGGAACTGTTTTGTTACTAGTTTTCATTCATATTTTTATATATGTGTGTTTTTCATAAGGAATGTCAAAATTAGAATAATGAAGATAACAGAGGAAACCTATCCGAGTACAACAACGTTTTATCATTTACTTTCATTCGTTCTCTGAATTTAGTGGTTTTGTCGTTAGTATAAAGCACAGTATTCGTTTACTCATATTTTCATTTCCGTTTCATTCAAAATATGCACCTTTCTCAACTGTTGTAATATAATTTCTGTTGTACTGTGTAATTTCAAGGAATTTCGGTTTCTCTTCGTATGTTGCTCCAAAACACAGCAAAAGTTTTGACAAACGCAGCAGAATCAAACTGCTTACACATCAGATTGAAAAATGTGATATTTTCTGTCTGTTTTTTAAAAAGCAATCTCTGTATCCTAGTTTCGAGATCAAACTACAAACACGGCGGTTTAAAGGAGACCGGAGAGCAACATGGTTTCTGGTAAAGCTGCTGTATCCTATATTTAATTAGACGCGTTGCGTGTCGCGCGGCATTGTCATTTGAATGTCACGTGGACTGATCAAACTAATATACGAGTTATAGTTCGCACATTTTCCAACTGGACTTGGGCAGCTGGCCAATGAAATTTCAAGGCAGTTTTTGAACATGTTGAAATACTTTTTAACAATGGAAATTCATGTGAAGGGTTTGTTCCCTTCGTTATAACTCGTATTCAAGAAGAATTTCCATGAAATATATGTTTTCTTTAAAGAACAGTCTTTCAAAGTTTTTGGCACGCTGCCAACGAGTCCAGTTGGGAAATGTGAGCACTATGTTTGTGCTCTCTGATGTCAAGACAGTTGGAAGCAGAACGAAACAAAACCTCTGCTCATGTTGAGTTCCTGTCTCCTTTGAGAGTTTCTGTAAAATGGCCTGTGCTGTGAACGACTTTGCTTTTCCCCACTCATCTATCGTTCATTTTGAAGAAAATATTCGATTGGCGCGAAATTTGCGTCTAATCCGAGCAAATAAGGGGTCAATCTTTCTAATCCTTGGCGCAAACTAAATGACTCCTCGCCCCTTCGCAAGAAGTGGTCCTTTGCTCTGTGAATAGTTGATTTCGGAAAACGGCGTGACCTTTGACTAAGATTACAGTTCCTTCAATTAGTAAAAAACGGCAACAATTTGAATATAAGTGTTTAATTTAGAAGAATTTTTCTTGTAACGTAGAAAGTTTTGTGACTCAGGAGGTTATGCTTGTTTGCCAACCTTTTTTGACCTATTCTTGTCAGTGTAGTTCCACGAAACTGCCTCAATTGTTATGAGTCATACTGGTAAACAAACCGGAAGATCACCTCCAATTCGTGAACAAAACGTAGTATTTTGGTATCAAACAGTTCTATAGCATTTTTTCTATTCTGAAAACTATTTCAAACTATAAACACATCTCTTCGAATACCACCGAAAATGGTCTGAAAATTTCGGTTCAAGTTTACAAATGGAGTTTTCCGCCCACCTTTCACGTGATAACACACGTTTTTCCGTAACTTTTCCCAATCTAAAGCTTGTGATCGTCCATATTTTGTTTTGCGTTTTCGGTATTTGTAGATATGTGATTCTCCACCTTAGTTGTTCATGTAGATCAAACCACAACTCAAACATAGTCACACTCTATATAGAATTCGCTAAGAAAAAAAGGTGCATACGGTCGCTATTTTGCTGTGTTTGTAATTTGATCATCACACTATAGTTCGTTTCACCAATCGATGTCCTTCTACAGTAATCCGTCATAAATTTAGAAGGCTTTTTCTTATGAATAAATCATTATTTCCGTTTCAAACTTTCATAGTTTGCAGTAGCATAGATAGAAAACACAATAGCGAAAATTGAAGTCATTCCAAACAATTCAAACTACGGAACGTAGATCTAGAAGTTCGCGAAGATTACTGTAGGGGGTTATAAGTGCGTGGAACAGACTATACAACAAAACTCAACAGTCATATTGTGTGCTAAGATGAAACTTTAACCAAAACATGATCTCTCGAGATAAAACTACAATACAATGGTTACATCCTATATTTGGGCACACAATTGTAGTTGGCATTTGGTTCACAAATTTAGTTCAAAAATACGATTTGATTGATTGATTGATTGATTGATTGATTGATTTATATACATGCAAGCATGTGAGATACATAGACAAACAGAACGTAAATGAGAAATAACTGAATTTGAGCAAAATGAAAACAATAATCGAAACCATGATGAACAGAAAAGTGACATTGAACGAGCATATATATGACTACAGTACAACGATCGACACTTCAATGGGGTTCTGATAAATAAACATAGTAAGGTCAGTTACAAGTGCTTTTCCGAAAAATATTTCTTGGCCGCCGCAAGAGAACTCGGAATAGTTTTGTTCTTGCTGTGTTTCAAGTATTTTGAACCGGCACGAATAGTGAAAAACTGTGCACGATGACTAGTTTTCGGTATTGGAAAGCTAATCTTTTCCTGTGTACCTCGAGTACGTGAACGATTGAACGTGAAAAAGTCAATCGCATTTAGACCACATTGTCCGGTTACTATTTTGTGTATCATAACTAAATCGGTTGTATTTCTTCTAGATTCCAATGATATCAATTTTAATTTCCTGTTTCTAAATGAAGAGCTGGGAATAGTGCAATATTTGTAGCCACCATGCCGGAAGAACAATTTTCTGGTGAAATTGTTCTGAACTGATTCAATTTTCTTTACGAATCCTCTATCTGAATTGAACACCGTTGTTCCGAACTCAACCATTGGACGAATATAGGTTGTGTACGCTTTAATCCAAATACTTTCTTTATTGGTTTTCAATACCTTGAAAAGATTGTAAGTTCTATATTTTGCTAGCTGTACAATATGTCGCACATGATCTTGAAAGGAAAGACTGCTATTTAACAAGAAACCCAGATCTCTAACTTTTTCAGTGACTTGCTTCAGAACTGCTCCGTTCAATGTATAGTTTTGCTTTGGGTTGTTGTAGCCCAGATGCATAACTTGCGATTTTTCTACTGATAGTGGTAACCCCCAATCTACAGACCACTTATACATTCTATCTAAACAACTTTGCAGCTCTTTGCTAGACTCTCCAAGTTTGAACGACTTATAAACTTTCGTATCGTCTGCGAAAACCTTGCATTTAACACTCGAATCTGCAAGTGTGTTAGGTAATTCGCACGTGAAAATGTTAAACAGAACAGGAGAAAGCGCACTTCCTTGAGGAACACCACTAGTTATTTTGCGATTTGAAGAAAAACTTGAGTTTACTCTGACTGCAAAAGTGCGATTCGTTAAGTATTCTTTCACCCATGCTATAATCATTCTGTGAAATCCAAGTTTCTTCATTTTAAGAACTAGCAATTTATGTGAAACTCTATCGAACGCTTTAGAAAAGTCGAAATATACCACATCAACGCATTCTTTCTTATCGAGGGATAAAGTCCATTCATTGAGACATTCTAACATCTGTGTTTCTACAGATTTACCCTTTCTAAAACCGTGTTGATGGGGAGATATGATATCATTTGAGTTCAAGTGCATAATCATCTCACGTTTCAAAATCTTTTCGAAAAGTCGCGCGAATATTGACGTAATGCTAACTGGTCTGTAGTTTAGAGGGTTTGACAAAGGGGGTTTCTTAGGTAGAGGAGTTACAAGAGAATGTTTCCATCGTTCCGGTACCTCCCCTCTCCACAAGCTAAGATTAAATATATATTCTAGAGGGCCACAAATTTCAACAGATACCTTTTTAATATACTTAAATGGAATTCCATCCGGTGTTTGTGAGTAGGACATTGGCCACGTACGCAAAAGTTTTTCGATTAGAACTCTATCAAACTGAATGGAATGGTCCATTTGTACAACATTGTCGACAGAAAACACAGGAACATCAATACTATCAGTAGAAAAAACGCTTTGGAATGAATCTGCGAGCAAATTTGCTCTATCCGAATCTGTAACACAAATTGTGTTGTTCGGGCCAATCATACTAGGTATACTTTTTCTCTCTTTCAAACGAGAATTCACTAACTTATAAATGGTTTTTGAATCGCCTCTCCTAATTAGTTCGTTTTCGATAGATCTATTGAACTTATTCAAAGCTTTCGTAAACTTCGCAGTACACGTCCTATATTCGTCCCATAGAGTTGGATTCGTAGAACTATGAGCCCTTTCCCACAGTTCTTCTCTATACATACTCATATTTCTCAAATAGTTCGGAAGGTTAGTGCTTTTGGCAATAACCTTACGCATTGGAACAAACATTTCAATGGTATGATTCAGAATTGCAATGAACATTTCGTATAGCTCGTCTACAGTACTGACTGTGGAAAAGGAACCTAACCAGTCAACATTAGCTAGGTAAAATCGTATAATTTCATAGTCAGCATTCTCATAGTTTCTCTTCCAAACAAGTTCCTTTGGTTTGCGTGAAATTTTCATATCAAAGAATATAGTATTGTGGTCGCTGGTGCCAATTGGAGCCTTAACGTGACAGTTTTCAATTACGTCAGCACTATTACAGAATAGTAGGTCTAGAAATTTGTCTTTCCGGCTAGGAGAGGTCACAAACTGGCTCATATCGCAAACTTCTATCATTTCAACAAAATTTTCGGCAATACTTGATAAATTTAGCCCATCTGCTACTGGCCATTCCAATTCAGGTATATTGAAATCGCCCAAACAAACAGTTGGTTGCTCACAATTTGACCAATCACTAATGCACTTGTGTAACTGAAAGGAGTGCGCTACAGAGCATGAAGGCGTACGGTAGACTACAATAAAACGAAAAGGGTTATTTGACAAATAAATGTCAACTACTAAAATCTCATATGCTTTCAAAACACATTCTGAAAAAATTTCTCTAAACTTCAAGCCTGTTCTAATTACTATAGCAACTCCTCCTCCCTGCAACCTTTTCCTATCACATCTTATTGTCTGATATCTATCCAAAATCGAACCAAGAAATACTCCATTTTCACATTTACTTTTCAACCACGTCTCGGTGAATATTCCTATGTCTACATTATCTTTCACTAAAACACTTTGTAATGCGGCACTATTTTTCGTGATTGATCGAATATTCAACATTAAGCACTTGTAAGTCTGACTACTTTTCCTATGAACTACATGGGGCCGGAGAGGGACAGTCAATTTCCCGGAACCCTATTGTACGAGCCGGCTGGGCCGTTTCGCAGCCCAGTGCTTGGAATACGCGCGTGGGAGGGATCTCCGTACGCACGCGGTCCCTGGCCTCCTTGAGGAGGAAACCCGGGACCTCTCCAAGCACCGTTCTGCTGACGTTCAGCTCTCTGCCGAGCTCTCTCCTCCGATGTGAGAGATTGGCGAAGCCAAACTCCCCGGTATTGAGAGTTCTTCAGAAAGTGAGAACGCTCGCACAATACGCGCTGGTGCCGGCTGGTTGGGAGTACCACCTTGAGCAAACGAGGACGAGACCCCATTTGCCCCATGCGGTAAGTCGTAACCGGCTGACACTCAACACCTAGACTATTGATGACCTGTTTAACCTTACACATATCTTGCTCATTTCTCTCAACAGCATGAGAAGACTGAGACTCATAAATACCAGAAATGACAATAGCACGTGAACGTTCACGTTCTTCACAGGGGTCAGAACAAACAGTAGTAACGGGAACACTAACAGGGGCATTCTCGGCTGCCTTGGCCTTCAAAGCAATAATGTCACTACTCAGAGACTGATTCTCCAGACTAATTGAACTAATAATAGTTGCCTGTTCCTGGACGATGTTTATGAGATGAAGAACAATATTCTTCATGAACGGGGGCACGTCTGTTCCACGATCGAGAAGGGCAAGATCTCCCTCAATGTCCTTCATGATGTCCTTGTGGCCAGGAGAGTCGTTGATCCTGGTCCGCTTGGCCCTGATAGTAGAAGACAAACGAGAAGGCGTATTATTTGTGAGATCCATTGACATTTAGACTTTGTAGTTTGATCACACTACGAAAGAGCACTGTTCACCTTTGCGGGCGGCTCAGACAAACAGTATTGATTTGAATCGGGGCCGCGCGATTCCAGCTGATTTCGACCACAAATACCAACAAAAGTCCAATTAAAGAAAACTTTACGTGACTATTTACGGATTACATGTTTTTTGTAACTTTGCTCAGTCTCAACAGTGCCGATAGTTCTTTTGATTGATGAGCAAAATAAAAATGAAAATCAACGAGATATATACTGTATGTCATTTGCACAGTCACATGAAACACAGCGGAACTCAGAAACGTGAAATGCCAAAGTGCCTCATTAGAATAGAGGTTTTACTGTTCAATCTACTTCTAGTATAGAATATATTTACTGTATATTAAAGGAGACCGGAGAGCAACATGGTTTCTGGTAAAGCTGCTGTATCCTATATTTAATTAGACTCCAATTGGCTGCGTTCATAGTTTGATTTGTGTGCGAATGGCACAACCATCAAACTACTTCACTTTGTGTATAGATCAAACTACAATTCAATGGTCTCATCCTATATTCGGCCCCCCACAATCTCCGGTTCGGCTACTTTACCGAATAGCAGCTAATACGCGGAACAATGCGCTAGAATCCTGTCCCCTTCTTGTTACTAGAATATTTTTCTCGCGACGGTTATAGCACATTCATCATTTGACTTCTGGTTGTCTTATTTTTCTCCCTTTATCTCTCACTCTCTTTATCTCCACTCTCTCTCTCTTTCTTCCCCTTTCTCTCTCTCTCTCTCTTTCTCTTGATCTCTCTCTCTCTCTCTCAAAATCTCTCCAGTCGCGCTCTTTCTCTTTTCTTATCTCTCTTTCTCCCAAGGGAGAAAGGTTCGGGTAAATTGCCTCTATCTCTTGCCTCTTGATCTCTTTCTTTTTCATCCACACTCTCTCTTTCTCTCTCTTTCTCTCTCTTCTTTTCCTCTCAAAGTATCTTTGTCTCTCCACATTTCCCGCCCTCTTTTTGTCTCTCTCTATATCATTTCTCCCCCACTTCATCAAAATCTCGTCCTTCCGCTTTAAAAAGAAGTTTTCCCGCCAACTTGACCTTCGGGCCGCCCGTTCATACATCTGCTTCTAATAACATTATCATATTAGCCGACTCGTTATTAGCATCTCGCGCCTTTAACGGCTTGGTACGGTATATATACTGTCAATTGCATGGTCACGTGAAACATGTTAAACACAGCAGAAACTCAGAAACGTGCAATGAAAAAGTGCACGATTTCTCATTAGAATGCAAACTTTACGTGACTATTCAATTGACTTCTAGTATAGTCTCGTCTCTCCCACGTGAAGTTCTACAGTATACTTTCGAACTTTCCAACAAAACAACATTGCCAAATCACCCTTGTGTGACGGTTTTTCTACCTGACATTCTGAAAAAAAGTAATTAAAAGTTTCAAACTCTCGAACTACGGTGTATGTTAACTAATCGCTGTATTTGTAGTTAGATTCCGATGTCTTTCGGCTCAAACTCGAAATTTGTGGCAAGTTCGAACGATTGCAAATCTATAGTCTTTCACTATAGAGAAGACGAGAACTAGACTCATTATTTGACGAATTATTATTATGGAAAAAAACTTAAAATTTTCAAGTATTATAAACTCTTTCGCATTCCAGAAAAGTTTCAGTGCGATGAGATTAGATTCTCTGCTCAGACCAGTTTTGCCCTGTATTTAACCGTTTCATTGAACACCGCCACGGGCTATAATATTTAATCCTATTATAATGAAAACGACCTCATAAACGGGCAAAACCGGTACTAAACGACTCATTTTTTCGTTTCATAACTGGAAAACATTGAACTTTCAAGAATTATGTACAATTTAACGTTTTAAGTTGTTTTTTACATTCGAATCAAAAACCGCTGAAACGACAATAAACGACTCATTTTTCCGTTTTGTAACTGGAGAACATTATTAACGATTTGTAAGTTGTTTTCACAATCAAAAATTAAAAGAACGAAGACGAAAGTAATCATGACAGAAAATAAATGACCATGAAGAGTGGTAAAATGCTCATTTTTACTTATATTAACTGGAAAAACACTATAATTATGAAAATTAGGTTAATATTGAACGATTTGACAAAGTTGTTCTTTACATTTGAATCAAAAACTACTGAAACGACAGTAAACGACTCATTTTCCTTTTTTCATAACTCAAAAACGTCAGAATATGAAGTTTTCACAACATAAAAGAATGAAAACCTATCAATAGCTTAAGAATTGACCAAGTTCCCGTTGTAGTTTGATACACGTCAAGGCTCACGAATTTAAACTGAGAAGCAACGGAATCAAACTACAAACACAGCAAAATACCTAAAAAAAATATGAACTTGCCGTACAAGCATTTTTTTTTAAATAAAACCACTTTTCAACGTAGTAAACACTTCACAAATGGGTCTATGTTTCGTCATATAACGTTCTTGATATGGTACTTGTGAAGTCAAGTTCTGTTTTTTTTATGTTACCAAGTTGAAGATTGGGTGAAGTGAGTATTACACTCCATTTTTTCCATTAGTACTTGCGTAGTAGAAGTTCACCTTGAGTCGGCGCTTAACCAAACTAACCTCGTATTTCTAGTTTACGGTTCAATATTGCACACTAACATACGTTTGTGCGTATTTGTATAGTTTGATGTACATACTTCTACCTAATGTTTTGCGAATATTGACGTGTATGAAGATCGTACTACAAGTACGCGGTGTTTGTAGTTTGATCCCTGCCATGTTTCGAAATCAAACTAAAAACATGAATTGGTCACTCCCTAAATTCATAGGGTCCACTAATTTCATAGCAAGCTTATCCGGTATTTTCGCTGTGTTTGTAGTGTCATCGGGTCGCTTTCCGGTTGATGATAGTTATTCATGCCGTTAAAGCGAAACAGAAAAAAAGCTAATATTGAAAAGCTGCTCGAGACAAACACACCCATACTATTCTTCAATCAAACTAACCAACCTACTTTGCATACTGTTCTCATGTTTTAGTCTGTTTTGGCGCGCGCAACGTTTAGGTCGGTTTAGGTAGGTGAAAAAAATGATTAGGTACCCCGGGGTACCTAAACTAGCTTTTCATTCTGCCCTCCTTTAATATTAAACTACAGGATTGTTCACACACCAAAACCATTCGGGTTCGATTTTTTTCCCGCTAGCCTATAAATTGTAGGCTGTCCTGTTGCATGTGTTTGTAGTTTAATGCTGGTCGAACTTTCTTAATTATGATGTGTACCAAGATCAAAATAAAAACACAAACTAGTCACATCATCAAGTCAATTAAACGCCCACAAACGTTTTTCAAAGGTGCAAAATACAACGGAAATACAATGACTAGATAGGGGGAGACGCCCTATCTAACACCAACTGCCTTTTTATCTCAGATATTCTTCTGTCAAACACTTGTTCATTCAATCAATATTGTTTCAATGAAACTATACTGATATCCGTTCAACAATCATCAATTTCTATCTTATTATCTCTCAGTTCATATCTTTTTCAAATCGACGAATTCTCACGTTTTTTTCTCTTTCACACGTTCCGCATTGATACCTTTAACATCACTTCCATTGGTTCTGAAATCAAGTTTTGAAACTTCCATTTTGGTTGTTGGCTTCCGCCCTTTTCATCTCAGATATAATTTCCGTTCAATCGGAAAATCGGCAAATTTCTTCCCGAACCGATTCTTCCCGAACCAGTGAAAGCTTAGAGGAAACTGAACCAAACCTCAACAAACGTTGCGTAGCGGACCGAATACAGCATTTATCAGTCGAATTGGTTCGGTTTCAACTTTGTCAGCCTGAATTTGGTTCGATTTTGGTTCGGGAAGAAGTTCACTCGGAAAATCTTCCTTTGTTCTTCGTTTCACACTCAACACTGCATTACGTATAATATTTTTGCAAACTGTGCCACATCAAAACACATTCAACATCAGTAAATTATTTTGTAAACTCTAAAACTAAAACAAAAAATCAAAAAACTATCATTGGGTTTAACTCTATCTCATTCTCAAATATATTTTGCATTCAAAAGACGAATTTTCGCTCTTTTTAGACGAATACGTTTCATACATGAGTTCGATTTTTAACAATCAATCAAATCGTAATGTTCCATTCAATCAATATCATTTTCTATTCTTTAACTCAGATATTTTCTCGTTCAATCGACAAATTCCGTTCTCTTTCTGTTTACTCAGCTGCCTTGAGAACGCGAACAATGACCGACTATTTCATAGTCGATTACATGCATTTTTCCGGAAAGAGCGGGCTAATTCATCACTTAATATTGTAATTAATTTTTTTCTCCTCAAAATTATTTGAGTTAGTCAATATTTCACATTTACCCGACTAATCCATACATTTTCCGACGAATATTTCATCACTCGATTTTCAAACTCGTTTTTTGGGTGTAGAAAGATTACAAAACTACCAAAGCTTCATAAATACTCTAGTTAACGGTTTTTTTCTGAAACTCAAGAATCAAGCGAAGACAGAAAAAGTTCAGTACGTGAAATTGCATGCGATTCGTACATGTTTCGGTTCAAAACGTTGTCACTCATTTTATAGAACGTTCTCGTTCTTCTTCAAACATTTTCCCGCAGCTTTATCCTCAATTTAAAGTTCGATCTTTTTTCTAAGCGCTGAAAGAGTGTTTGTTTTTGGTAAGTTTTGAAGTTCAACGTTCAACAGTGTTTTTATCAAAAGAGAAGTGTGTCCGATTGTAAGTGGGCTACGAGCATAACAATGTATCTGTTACACTACACGACCTGAATATGGGCAGAAAAACGTTTTTCGCCTATCGTTTTCGGTTTTTTGGCCCTGCCGCGGTGTTTGTTGAATTTATGGTCACAACCGGATCAATCTTCATTTTTCTATATAAAATGATGAAAAAATGGTGGAAAAATCAGCGTTCCATAGAATGTTTTTTTCAAAAATCAATTTTACAAGTTTTTAGTTTGCATGTATTGAAATCGCTCTTCACAAATAGAGCGAATCCCGCTGGATTTGTAGTTTGATACCTTTACATTTTGACTGGAAATCGCTAGTTCTGGTGTGTATCAAGAATTTAACGTGCGACAACCATCTTCTACTAAACCTTCCTTTTTTTCATTAATTTCTTCGAATACGAATTATCTCAACTTTCCGTTCTATTTTCACACGTCACTTTGAAAGAAATAGCCCGATATCAACAATTAGTTGTACCTGTTAACACAAGCATCGTGTTTTGTATGATATTTTCAGTTTTATCGGTTTCTTCTAATTTAATGTTTGTATTCCGTTCAAATAGATTGAGTAAACATCGTTCGTAATTGAAGATGATCCCCCAATCGGCGTCCTAAAAGTGGCCGATATATTGACCGAAAAAACCCGGGACGGAAAACCGGAAACTATCATTGCCGGACCCAAAATATCCCGGAAAGACTACGCAAATCGAGACTTGCCGGTGCCTTTGAAGACATTTTTCCGTCGATTCCGAACTCGATCATAGAAAATTATTTTTATTCTTTGCTAGAGAACGTAATACGCTCAGAAATCACAATTTTTTTCTGTTTAGCTTCTACTTTTGTGGTTTGCTGTTGTTCCTCTCCAAAATTAACTACTTTTTTCAACTTATCTTTCCTAGTCGAATTTTGTCCAGAAATTGAAACTAGGATACTTCATTTTTCGGTTATTCCTTTTTTTACATTTCTTATCCTAAGTTTTTCTCATTATTTGAACTTTGGACAGTTTTCCTTCTATTTGACCTTCGGTAGCAAAGTACGTAATAGAGAGAAGGGGTTTGAATAGGTTTCTTATGTTAGCAAACAAACCTTCCATCATGAAGGGGGTAGCAATGGAACAAACAAACATTTTTCAAAAAGACAGAAAAGTTTACATTAATATTATGAGGACAGGCTTTGAAAAAGTTTTTGCTCGCAAATTCGTTCAAACTTTGCGTTTTTGTAGCTTGTTCAGATGTAGTTGCTCTCCCTATATTGATTCCAACATTACGACCTGAGACTCAAACAGTACAAAAAGCTTTAATAAAACTTTTATGCCTTTATCTTATAGTCCGTTCCAATACTGCTGAGAATCCTACAGTAATGTAACAGTAGAAAGCTCGTTTTTCATCAGGGTAGCCAAATGGTACCCAAAACTTCCTACTCGTCTTACTAGTTTGCCTTCAGCAAAACTTTTTGGTAAACACCTAAAAAATGTGAACATTTCTGAGCTACTCGAAATTCCATTACCTTTTGATTAGTGTATCAGGTCTGTTGTAACTTACGTATTCATATGTATTCCAGTTATTTTGGCCGGCAATGTGCTCAATACCAACGTTACAGTATCAATATGGGAGGGATTCAAGAGTTTTGCATTCTTTCGCAACAACCATTTCACACGGGACTTTCGAATCATTTTGTATTTATTTTGTATTCACACTTTTGAACTCACTTACGATTTCAATAAACTATTCTATTCAAAAAAAAGATTACGAAACTTCAAGTCAGTGTCAGTGACGTGAGTATTATCAAAAAAAAATTTTATTCGAATCTAATCACCTATAGCAAGCAATTTTCCAACTCTCTCTTTATAAAGCTGAAACTTTCATCAGAAAACAACGATCGGAAAATTCAAAAGTGTACTGTAAGAGTCTCAGTAGGAATGATGTCGACTATACCTCCTTTCATCAAAAATCACGTGTTTTCACGCAGTATACATATACTTTGAACCTTACTTGCTCTAAAAATCTGCCTGTTTCACTTTCTTTCATAACTGAGAACATGTCATTGTTCTTTTTCCAGCTAACTTTTCCTTATCTCAAATGAAGCCATAGTGGCGCCCTGATAACAGCACTTTCAACGACTTTTCTACGGCTAACTCCATTTTCGCAATCTGTCGAGTGGCCAAATTGTCTTATTTGCTGAGAAATGTCAAGGAATCCATAATTTGATTCTCTTCCGGTAAATTCTATATACCACGAGCACTCACGTTTCTTCATCATGACGCTTGGAATATGCCCCAAACCTCACACTACATGTAACATGTGTAAACGTGTAATATCTTTAATGGCGTGAGTAGAAACATCCTACCTCAAAGAGTTTATTTTTCGTCTATTTCTCTCTTTGTCTCTGTATGTCTCTTCCTCTCACTCTCACTTTCTGTCTCTCTCTCTCTCTCTCTCTCTTTTCTTCACTTTCTTGTTTTTCACTTTCTATGAAGTATCACATGTAATTCGCAGTATAAGCAACTGGTAATGCTGTTGATTGCAGAGCCACGTAAAACATGTTAAACACAGCAGAACTCAGAAACGTGTACTGACTATCATCACGATTCCTCATTTTTCGTTACGTGAATATTCAACTCCCTTCTAGTATATCACCCTTTTCAGGTATGAATCGATTGGTGGAGATCGAGGAGTTAATCCAAGAACTCCAGACAGTCGATCCGACATTTCTGGTACGGTATCCAGAATGGAATGACGTCACCGATGATGTAGTCAGGGTAGGTCAAAGAATATCGATTTATCTATTGATATCGTTCAAATGAGTTATCGATCGAACTAGAAGCTTTGCAGATCATAGATGAACTTCAAAAATTCGCCGCTGAGCACCTATATTCCATCATCTTTAACTAAAGGAGCATTTGAGCTAGCAATATGGTAGAATTATGCACATCCACCCTCAACCCTCTGCGTACATTGTTACCACTTTGCGTAATTGTACAAAAATTCAGAATGAAGTAAAAACTATGATATAATCGATGAGAACTACTGTAATGAAATGGGAAGAACTGAACCCTAAAACTGTACATGTTGGTCTTTCGTGTTCTGTTTGTAGTTAGCTCTTTCTCTGCTTCTCAGTAGGAATCCAACTACAACACACACGTCGTCGTGCTCAAACCTTATCAACTAGCGTTCTATTCTGCCCTCCTTTAACCTCAAATTTTCTTTCAGTGAAATTCGTTGGTAAAGAAGGGCAGAATAAAAAGCTAGTTTAGATATCCCGAAATACCTGAAAAAATAACGTTGCGCGTGCCAAAATAGACTAAAACATATGAACATTTTGCAAATTTGGTTCGTTGGTTTGAATGAAAAGTGTTTCTCTCGAGCAGGTTTTCCATTTTAACTTTTCTTTCCGCCCTCTTTCATCGATTTCGATTTGCACAAAAAATGAGCACGTGCCAATCAACGCTAGATGTTATCATGAAGTATCGCGGATATTTTATCACTGTTCTAGCGTCAATCTAACCACAAAAAGCGCAATTAATGCAAAATACATTGAATAACACTAAGTACACTTCCAAACAAAGTGAAATAGAAAGAAAACTGGACTGCCAACGTCCATGAACCTATGTTTTCAATGCAAGCCTATAGGATGTATGTTGTTCCAACTCGACAAATTTGTAGTTGGATCCCGATGCTGAACTCGTAAATTAATGCGTGTATCGAGACCAAATTTCAATGAGACTTGGTTACTGCCTATAGCCGAAATCATTTCCAGAAACGTCGTCTAGCTTGTTCCTACTGTAGAAGGGGCGAACTTTCTCAGACTATAGGCTGTTAATTAGAAATTTGCGTTTGGTCGAAACTGTATTGCAACAAATCTAGATATATATTGCGCTTCAAAGTAACGTCAGACGACGAGGGGAAAAATCAATATATATGACAGCCACGCTGTATAAACAGTTATTTACTGTTTTGCAACGACGCTTGTTCTGAGTTGGCGTAGCTTAGAGCTTTGACCATCACTGGACAACTGTACATTAAAGACAACTATAGATTTATCATCTCCACGTTAATTCGAACACTGTTCCTTTGCGCTTTGAACCTTGGTTCGCCCTCGATCTAGAAGCACACGAAACAAGAAGTTGCGAGAAGACCATGTGATACATTGATTCTTCTCTGTACTATGTGTCGAGTACATGAATGTGTTGAGCAAATAATGAAACGTTGAAATAGATTTATCCATAGTTGATTGATTCTAGTTGAAATATGTTCCAGAAACTCCGTCTAGCCCTTTCTTACTGTAGACGGGAGTCGGAGACAGCCTCAGCCAGTCTACAAACGGCTCTTTTGACCCCGCCACACAGTTGTCACTCGAATAGCTCCGCTAGCAGTACTCACTGTGAGTTTTACTAGTAAAAAAGAGTAGTCACGTGAAACTTGAAATTCTCACGTGTTTGTAGTTTCAAGTGGTGCGGAACTGAATTCCAGTGTACAGGTTATTAATGCAGATAATTCAAATTCAAATCATATCGTTTGCTGACTATTTCAATCATTAAAACACCCTGGTTTGGTTTAACGTTGGGGCAGTCCTTCCCCCATTGTCACCATCAAATTAGAAGATAACAAAGCTGTATTTTTGCTCAAACTCCCGGCTACCAATAAAAGCATCCCACCACACCCCAAAACTCGACCTTATCTATTGAAGGAGGTAGTCACGAGACTGTTATTCTTGGTTATCACCTATCTTCCATTTAGCTGAATAGCAAACAAGTAGTCAATTGGAAAAGAGCGGGAAAACACCAACTCAATAACGTTTGTTTATCGGATATGATTAGGTGCCGCCGTTTCAGAAAAAAACGTTTGGCTGAAGGTTTCCAAGACGTTCGAGATAGGAAGGAGAGTGTGTCTATATTGAAAGAGAGTTCGAAACACATCTCTTCGCATAGTTTTAAACCGCAAAGCACATTTAAATACTGTTGTATAATATAACAAACACTTTTTATTGCTAATCGATGCCGCTGTTCTCTTTAGTTACCACTGAAATGAGAGAAGAGTGTTCGTTCATTGTTTGTTCAAGATTGTTCACTATTCATTGATTTTTGACAATTGAAAAAACGATAATCGCGGTAAGGTGTAGGAGGTTCTAAAAAGCCGACATGACACACTTATTGGAGCTTGGGGCTTTGGACTCAGCTATCGAAACAAACTAGAAAAAAAGGAAGTGGGATTAAACTAAAAACACAGCAAGAAGGGGCAAAAAGCAACAAGTTTCTTGGATTTGCTTCTTCTCTTTATTGCGCCGTAATAAGCTCGCTCCACCGAACCAACCCTATAACCACCGCCTCTAACCTTGCGAACGATCAGGAAGGTATTAAATGTGAAATATTGATTTTTTTTCCATTCCAGCGGATTCTTCTATTTTCTCCGATCAATACTATGTGATGGCCTCGCAGGCTTTTGACCGACAAATCTATTCCCGTTGTGTTCAAATTGTGGAGAATGCGCAGGATAATGGACCTATTGATATGTGGGTTTCTACAACAACTACAGTTGTCGCTTAAATGAAGGCGGAGGTATACTGTATACCTCACTTTGTGCTGTGTAATAAATCAGATACACGATTCGTCAACGAAGTTGGTATAGGCCCAATTGGTGTAGTGGTTAGCGTACGCGCCTCCCAAACTTTTGGGCCTTTTGGGCCGGTTCGAGTCCCACATGAGGCGTGTATTTCGTAAATTTGACGTACGCTATACATAAAACTTGAATGACCGTGAGCACACGTGAGCTCAAAAATGCACTTTATCAATTGACGTGTTTCACTGGGTTCCGGGACAATACACTACAAAATTCACACGTCAGCGATGCGATGTAGAATTGAATTATCTGTTTACAGTTCTAACAAATTAATTCTCATGACTTTAGTGAGTATTATCCCTTTGTTCTTGTTTTTTACACCTTTTTAAAAAAAAACTGTCTCAAACGAGAAAATTCAAGCTACGTGACGGAAACGTTGAATACATTCCGTTTCAGATTTGAAATCGAGATAAAAAAAAGTTGGCCTCGTAACGTATTCTACAAGGTGATTCATTTCCTCTCACCCAAATTCGTGTGCTAAATTGGAAATATAATGCTATTGATTGTTTTTTATTTGTTTGCTGTTCTATTTATGTATATTATTTCAGTCCCCTAATTTCGCTGGGCCATCATTCCTACATGCAAATGGTCAACGCGGCAGAGGACAATGAAGATGCGTTGAAGTTCGCCCAGTGGTGGAATCAGTTTCTAGGTAAATATATTATTTTTTCTAATAACTAAAAACAATTAAATTCTTCGAGAAAATTCAGTATAGGGTATGCCCTTAGCTGAGTTCTATCTTAAGGTCTTCATTAACGAATTTCATCCGAAAAGCAACATCATCGAACTACGAACATATTGGAACAGGGTCATACATCGTCTGTACATCGTAGATACTGTCAGTCGATTGCAAAGTCAAGTGAAACGTGTTAACGGTGGTCTGGCAGGAACCGAATCTCCTGCCTCGCGCTTCACGGTCAATTCCGTCGCTCCAATGCGAATACGCTAAAAAAAACGCATTTATTGATATATTTTGCATCATTTGAACACAATTCATTAGCGCAGATTCGACTACATTATTTATGGCGTATTCGCAATGGAGCGAATGATTTAACCGTGGAGCGCAAGGCACGAGATATGATTCCTGTCGGGCCATCTTTAAACACAGCGGAAAGAAACGTGTAATGACAGAGTGCACGATTCCTCATTAGAATGCTCACATTACGTGACTATTCAATTCTCTTCTAGTATAGATCTACATTGAAAACATCGAACCCTATAATGTTTTGGTAGTTAAGCAATTTTTTAAGCTGGTTGTTTGATAAGCTTTAGCAGTTTGTTTAAAATATAAATATTGAAGTTACAAATGAAGTTTATTTACAGAATCCGTGGAACCCGGTAGATCAAACAAAGAGAAGAACGAGTTACTCGAATATCGATTGGCAGCCCTGGAGAGATTGTACGAATTGGAGACTTTGCCTCGAAAACAGACATCCGTCAAGATCATCAAAACGGCCATCAGAAGCTATAAGGTTGGGTTAAAACTGGCTTCACACAAATCAAATTCATTGATCCATGTCAAGTGTGTTGACAGAGATCACACCACAAATCATTGAGAGCATGAACACATTTGAGTGTGATCTCTGTCTGGCTTGAGCTGTGGCACTCCGAAAGTTGTCGGAAAGAAGCTTTTTAGTTGGCGTTTTGTTATAGAAAGCTGCGTTTCAATATGATGCACCACTTTAGAATACTGTCACTGGCCATAAAAATGAATGGAAACATAACATACATTCTCCTTGTTGAGTATGAGATTCCCAGCCTCAAAGTTTTTCAGTCAATTTCCGTGAACTTCCGCTCGTTCCACTCCAAAACGCTGCGCCGGTTGGAGAAGTTGGCACAGTGGCTGGAGGAAGTTAGGGACAACTGCGAAGGTAGGGAGAGAGAAACAGATGAACAGATAGAGGCTATAGAAAAAGAGAGAGAGAGAGAGAAGAGGAGAGGAAGGGAGTTAGAGAAAGAGGTTCGTACTGTTCGTAGCAACTGAAACAGAACGGTGATACGAGACAGACGAGAAAAGAGGGTCAGAAAGGAGGGGAGATAGAAAGAGCCAGCGCTAAAATGAAAAGGAGAAGACCGCAATACAAGAAGGAAAAGAAAAGAGAGAAACACGGAGAGATAGTGAGATATATATATACCTATAGAAAGAGAGAGAGAGAGAGAGAGAGAGAGAGAGAGAGAGAGAGAGAGAGAGAGAGAGAGAGAGAGAGAGGAAAGACTGAGAAAATACGAACCTCGTTTTAGACACATTTGAGTTCAAGGAGGGAGAAGACGTACTGGATGAGGCAATCCAAGCAACTCTGCGCGACAAACGAAAATACGAGAATGAGACGAGTTTTCAGGGAAACCGCACAATCAACAGAGATTCCGACTACGCATTGGTAGGTCAAATATATTCATTGCTATATGAACATCAAGTTCTTTCTGTATACTCAAGTTGTCTCGTGTATGTACTGGTAGGTCAAATCCAGTTGTTGTCAGAGAAATAGCGAGCGCGTGTTTTAAAACCAAATTCCCATTCTCTATGCATTGGTATATCGAAAATAGTCATCGTCAAGTGAATATCAGTTTTTATTGTATTTGCAAAATCTCCTGTGTATGAATTAGTGAATCAAATATCGACGTCGCTATGAAAACACTAGGTTCATGCCGTATACCGATGTTTTTCGTGTATGCATTGGTAGGTCAAACATATTCTTCGTCAAAAAAGTAGCGAGCGCATACTTTAAAACCAAATTTCCTTTTATATGCATTGGTAGATCAAAAATAGTCGTGTCATTACAATAGCAGGTTCATTGTGTTTCCCAAACTTTCCTGTTTATGAATTGGTGGATCAGATTTAGTCGTGGCTATCTAAGTTGTTTTACTGTACATTCCAGTTTGTCTGTGTATGTACTGGTAGGTCAAATTCAGTTGTTGTCAGAGAAACAGCAGGTCCATTCTGTGAACTCAATGTTTTCTGTGTATGAATTGGTAGGTCAAATATAGTCTCTCACATGTAAATAGTCGTACTTCACCTGAAATGCAGTGAGATCAAACTAAACACTGCAGCACACTTTCTCATTCGTAAACATTGCCTTTTTCCCACACATCACAAGTTTTACAAATCGACCAGAATTTGGTTAGATCAAAGAACAAAAACCAGAAAACGTATGCTAGAAGATCCCGGCACCTTCATCCCAGCCTGCGTCTCCTCAAACATACGCTATTTCTCTGCCCTTACATCCCGCCGGAATGAAAGAGGCAAGAAATAGCGAGGCTGGGCGAGAGACGCAGGATGGGATGAATGTGCCGGGATCTTCTATAGTCGCCATTTTCCCCATAAAGACAGCAGAGGCTTCGACTGATTGGGCGATGCGGGGCGAGCGGTCGTTGATTATTTGCCAGCGGCTGAGAGAGTGTGTAGATCAATGATACGCAGACTGGTTGGCCCCTCGCCAAACCCCGCCCCTTACAAAATCGATGGTACGGTGTCCACAACGGTTTGACAAATTCTATAGCATACGTACTCAGACCATGAACATCATTTCAGTGTTGCGAAATACTGGATTCGTTGGAGAAAAGGTCGGACTCTGACGAAGATCTGTACGGTCATACGCCCACACAGAAGTCTATCACCAGTCTGATGGAGAAAATCTTCCCACGGGTGAGAATTGTATACGGGTTCACGAGTTGACGTGAAATTTACGTGGGTTTTTCTGTGAGTGAAATTAAAGTATTGAAGTACACGCTTGAGTATAGTTTGGACGTTCCAATGTGAGTACACGTAAAATGAGTCCCGTGAACTTCACGTGATCCACCGAGAAAAATTTGTAGTTGGTCGGTTACTGTAATTAACGACTTGAATCATTCGTCGAACCCATCGTCAAGTTCTTCTCACAGCAGATAATGGAGGCTTTCGGAAAATTTATGTTTTCTCTGAAAAATCCGGAAATTTCACGAGTAAATAGTGAGGTCTGTACTCTGTACACGTGTAGAAAGTGAAGATTTTTATGAAAGCATTCTGGAATACGTGTTTATTGTAGTTTGATCACGACACCAAACTACAAATACAGTGATGTATTCCAGGAAGAGTCGCCGGATAGTTCATTTTCCGATGAGTCGCTGCCGCTGAGCGACGTTCCCTATTCTCACAAGAGATCTTCATCTAACGTTTCCGAAGAAAATGTTGTTGTCAGATTGTAATTAATAAACATTCATATCCTTTTCATTAGCATCAGATACAAAAAAGTCTTTCAGGGTGAAGTTTGGATTGTAGTTCGATCCAAAACACAGCGTAAATAAAGAACTACAACAACAACGCACATGGATCAAAGTCCAGAGTACATCCTAGTCCTATCGATGGAAACTCCAATATGTTTTCGAACGTTTTAATAAACTTTATAGCAATGTAAGTTCATGTAAACTGTTGTTAATCTTCGTTGTAAGACGAAACCATGAAAACTTCGGGGAAAATGTAGGTATTTTTCTAATCCGTGACCGAAAAATGAAAGTAGGCTTGTTATAGAAATGGTTATAGTCAATTTGACGTGTCTTACATGTTCATTGGAATCATATTCTGCGTATATCGTTCATAATAAGTTGGTTAATTCGAGCAGATTAACTTTTACTTCTTCTAGTTATTAATGTGCAATAGATTCTCGTTTTAGCAGCTATCTCAACAGAATTTAGACAATTTCAATTCATCGATTCTCCCTCCACCATTCACAATACTCCAAGGATATGTAGTACTTCACGTACACTTGTTTTATCAAGCCTTTTTTCACCAAACAGTCTCATTTTGGTGTGTTTTTTATAATACAAAGCTGTCTTATTGCGAGGAATTCAAAATAGTGCTAGAAGTGATGGTCTATCATGAATCTATGTTTTCTGTTTATATGTACAGCACATCGGCTGTGAACTTCGTGGTTTTGACGGGTTAGTCGATTAAGTTGTAGATCATTCACACAAGTTAGAGCCTCCGAATTCTACCTGGCGAGATCACTAGAGAACAATGTCCTTCCCAAACCGAACCGCTGACGTGGAGCCGCGTTGGGCACCGGTTGGCTCTCGAGTGAAAGGAACCTAGGTTCCTGCCAAATAACGAACCGCGAGCCGCGTACCAAGCGTTTTGTTGTGTTGTTCTCGCCATTCCCACTGAGACTTTGGCAGCGTGCCAATGAAACTTGGAATGAATATATTTCATGGAAATAATCGGTTGTATAAAAATTTATTTTACCCACGTACTGCTACATGGGTTAACTGCCGCTCATAAAAAAATTGAGTGTTTTGGAGAACAGTAACATGGTTAAAAGCCACCTAGAAATTTGGTTGGCATGTTGCCGAGGTCTCACTGGGAATGATTGAAACTATACCTTCATTGAAAAATCCGCGAGATTGGCTAACAGAACCGCAAACCGCGCGCGTCATCATAATTCTAATTATTCGTATATTCGAACGGTTTTTTTCTGCCGTAAACGACATCAGTCTACATCTATTTTTAGTGATTTTATGTGAATAAAACATAATTTAGGGAGTTGTGAATGAAAGAAGTTGAAAAAAAATTCACCGCAGAGCTACTAGCGAAAATTGAGGACTTTCCAAGAACTTTCGCAAAAAGGGTAAAATACAAACAATTGAGCTTGGAGTACCGCCTTGGTAGCGTTAGTTCCAGCAAAATTATTTCTTTCATTCCACTTTTGCGATGCGATCTAAACTTCGTTTTAGATATTTGTGCTGGGCGCACAGATCAAACCCCGAATCACACTTACCATTGCATGAACTTACAGAAGAAGGCAAGAAGGACTAAAATCTTTGTTACTCACAATTTCAACAACATTTTCTACGAAAACTTTTGAGGAGAACTTTTCTGTTCAAGTAGGAATGGTAAACGTTGTTGTTCATCTATAAACGATTCCTGGTCTAACTTCCATCCCGAATGGCTCATTTCGGTACGAGAATTTTTCTCAGTTGTAGTTTGATCTGGACTGAAGATAGTATATTTTCTATAGTTCGTTTCATTCCCACTGAGACCCATTGGCATTGTGCCAAGATTTTTGGATGGCTATTTCTCAGACCAGATATAAGTTTTTCTTAAAATTTTTCCATTGACATGTTCTTGTGAAACTGAATAATCTATAACAGCAATTTGCAGTTCATTGGAAAACTTCAGAGTGATGACAAATCGCTTGTTTTATTCATTGGCTCGCTGCCAAGTCTCAGTGGGAAAGACCGGGACTATAGTTACAACTGGCACGCCGCTAGATCAAACTACAATCACAGCAAAACAAAAATCGTATATTGTTTGAGTTTCACATTTTTGGAGCGATCTTCTCAGGTTAGTGGTAAGTGTCTTCACATCTATCACAACTGGGTGGCTAGGAGGCTGGTCGTGCAGCGATAATTGAAAAGTCGAATATCTCTGAAACCAAATTATTTACAAACTACTTCGTTCCAAAAATTATATTGTTCCAGTTTACCTTTCACTCTGCGTATTCTTTCCTGATAACCCATAGCTCGAAAGGCATTTGCCGGTGGGATTGGAAAGTTTACTCTGCTTTTCGAACAAAGTTTGAAAAAATCAACTATTCTGATTAACTCCTATGTTTCAGAGCACTTTAGGTAATAAAATCGCAATAAACTACCAATTACCTATGATTAATAATTTTTTTCTCCTTTAAAGGGGACGGGCTCAGCGCGACGCGCACGCGGTGGCGCCTGATGATCAGGCAATCGCGCACGGAGCCGCTGGCAAGCTGCCCGGTTGGCACTGCGCCACTTCCGGTGCCAAGTTTCGAAAATTTTCGCAAGTCTGATTTTAACGTTTTTAGTTGTAAGTTTCTTTATTTGCTTGATATTTTGTTTAATGAAATTTATCAGTATATGCGTAGCAATATATGTGTCAAAGCCTTTACTGTCGATTAACATGTGTTTTTCAGTTCTCATTGAAGTACAAATTCGTTTTCTACACAATACTCAAGAGAACTCCAATTTCTGTGAATATAATATTTATAGTTCAATTGGGTGAGTGTTCTCGGTTTGTTTTCATTGAGTTGTTCGAAATCAGCGCCTCCTTTGGGCTTAAATAGGTTCAGCCATGTTTTTGGTAAATTTGTCAAGACAGTGATTTATTGAGTTTTATATAACGTAGCGGGTTTTGCTCGATCGTATTTTTTGTTCTCTTCACTCACTAGTTCTCGAATCAAAAGACGCTGGATGGTGTCTAGCTTTTCTTATTCTCTATCTAACTGCTCTGAAAGACTGAACGACACAGGAGCGCCGGTTTCCCTGAAATTCACCGATTTTTTCCCTGATTCTACCTCAATCGTTCCGGGATCATTTCGCGAAATGATCAGAGCGAAAAGAAGGTGAAAACCGGGAAAAATCCCGGGAATTTCCCGGTTGTCACCTTACATTTTCTCAGTAACTTCTCAGAAAATTTTCACACGTGATTGAAAAAACTAATAAGATTTTTTCTTGGTAAAGGTATTTTTCGAAAATGTTATCAAAAATATATTTTCTTGAAAAATATTTTTCTAAAAAATATTTTTCAAAATATTAATAATATATGAAGAGAATAGAAGTGCATATTTCATTAGTAAAAACTTCATGAAATGAACTTCATTGTATCATCCCTATCGATATTCAGACCTCGATGTTGAGCTGATAATTTCCAAAATATCAAATCACGGCACCCCTGGCCGCGCCGTATCTAGTACGGGTTACGCGATTGCCGCGGCGAAAAGCTTATCCATGCCCTTTTTCCGATGCTTTTCCCCGATGCTGAGTTACAAAGAAATTATCGAGAAATTGTAGGGTATTTTATCATATTGTTCCCGCACTTTTCCCTGATACTGAGTTTCCCTGAAATTTCCGAGAATTTGTAGAGTTTATACCTCCATTTCACCCTGAAAATACCTTGAACGTTCTCGGGGATTTCCCGGAAATTCCATTTCCCCGAAACACCCTAGGTTTTTCCGGGTGCCCAATTTTCCGATGGAGTCGATTGACCTATTTTGAGGCAATGTGCTTCACAAAACTCAAGGTCATGTCGTATTTCTCCCCGTGAATATGATATTCTAGTAGTAAAATCGGGAGAGGCGGTGATTGTTAAAGTATCTAAATAATACATTTTCAGTGTCTTGTCGAAATGATGAGTCCAGCGTACAGTCCGCCCGTGTATGATGGTATGCATTATTACTCGAATGGAAACCATATTCATCAGTCGGCTCAAGTCGAATACATTCCACACCGTTTGTTCGTTGGCGGATTTCCTACCTGGGTAAGTTTATTGCAGCGGAAGTTCAATTTTTCGTCGTTTTTGCTAGCCGCGCTCTTGTCTTCGCTCGAAAGTCGCGGTACTTTTATGCTTACTTTGAACTTTGACTTCTGAACCACACTTTTCATATGCTCTAAAAGCCGGTGGGAAGCATAAAGCATTCAGTGGCCGTATTCCCTAATTTTGACCATCATCACGTGAGACGTGAATGTATACTTGAACATCATCCCGCTTGCCCGCTTGGTCATTTTCGAGGAATAGTCCAAGCATGCAACTAAAAAGTTTTAGTCACGTTTGTATGGGAATCACTATCAATCGGTAATAGGAATGCGCGTTTCGAGCATGTTGAGCTTGCTTGAAACGTTGAAACGGGGATCGAGAGTTGGGAACACTTTTAATTTGTACCAAATAGCTGCATCACTCCTGCACCAGTCCCACCACCGCTAATTTTAGGGTGTAAATGAGGGTATGGTAGAAATAATTATTCGTGCAGCTTTCGTGTCGGCAAGCAGCAGGGCAGCAGTCTCATGGCAAATTTAAATTTCTGGAGAAGTTCAAAAGACTCCTTTTCTCCGGGACAGCTTGATATTTGTTAACTAGTATATCGAAAACGGGCTTCTTTTCACTCAACAGTGACATTCTTACTGGTATGTGCATATGTATTCTCGAGATTTCTTCATTTAATTAATAATATATGTTCCAGGCAACTGAGAATGACCTTCGCGCCCATTTCGAGCAGTTCTTTCGAATCCGCGACGCGAAGATAATACGAACTGGCGACGGCTCTTCGCGCGGCTACGGATTCGTCACTTTCACCTCGGAGGAAGATGCCGATTTGGCCAAAGCACTCGTCAGTTTCTCTAATTAGCTTGTCATACTCGGCATTCGTTCGTCCCAGGTACAAGAACGGGACGTCACATGTCCCGAGACGATACCAAGATTTACGGTAGCAATGGAGCAGATTTTCATACATGATAACAAAATAGGTAAATAGGATACACATGCAAAAATCATACGTCAGGCGACTTTGTTGTGCACAGAAATTTATTGAAAATCAGGTGTTTTATCTGAGCAACCAAACTGCAAAGCAGGGTGAACGATTGATTTTTACCAGTAATATGCGACTATTAATGAAATTAGGGTAGTTCAAATTCCCGATTTGAAAAAAAAACGGGTGGTTTAATGGAGCATCCAACAAAGTCGCCCTACGTTTGGCAAAAATGCTCCATTTCTACCATTTATCTTGGTACCGTCCCGGGAGTACTGAGATATGGGACGTCCCGTTCTTGTACCTGGAACGAGCCGTCGCCTGAGTATAAAATGAATCTGGCTCCCTTTTTGACAATAACGGGAAAGTTTGCCTCTATATTAGTTGTAACCCGTGTTTTTATTCAATAATTTACGTGTTTATATGTCGAAAAACGGAATGTGTGTGGTAGTGCGGTCAAACACCAGTAAGGTTCGACTAAGCGACAAAAAGTAGTCCGTTTTAGATGTGAACACGTGAAGTTTTATGATTTTCCCATCAAAAGTAGACCGATTTTCTTATTTTCGGCGAAAAACAAAAATTAGTCCGTTTTTCGAACTTTACTTATGTATGGGTGCGGTAAAAGTACTGTGATGTGTTATTACACGATTACACCTATAGCTACTAAGGACTTGACACTTGACAAAAATTGTATTGTTATAGTGTCTTAATTTCAGGCACCGGAGAAGCTGGAGTTCCAAGGACGTCGTTTGAACCTCGGCCCGGCCATTCGCAAAATGATGCATCACCGCTTCCCCGCTGGTACGCCGGTTTCTCTTACATATCAATGGATTAATAATAATATTGTACTGTAAATAATCAATTTTTCATGTTATTCATAAACGGGATGCATAATTTATCATCAAAAGTATGCAAATTGTTCCTTCCGGGCAAATAAAAGACAAATGTGGTTTTTTTGAATGAGCTGTTGTGACATTTTATACACCATAATATTGCTTTCAGATTACTCGGTGGCAACTCCAACGGGAATCTATCCAGCCAGCTATGGCTTCGTCTACCCAATGAACGCACAACAGCACTTCACCTATCCCGTCATGCAGCAGCAGGCCATGGTTAGTTCACAGGGCCATCTTTGAAGTTAGAACCTCCATTAAACGTCAGGTTACTTCAATGACCCACTCTAGCGCCCGGTTCACCTTAAAAGTGTAAACACTGTAAACTACCTGAATTCCAATAAAACTTGAATATTGGACTTAATAGCCACCACTTTTGATCTGGTTTAGAATGTTTGTATGGTAGAATGTATGGTTTTATTTGAAAAAAAATCAATACGAAATAAGTTAGTTTTCCTTCTTGGCAAAGAAGTGGTCCATTTTCTGACTTTTTGTGGCTCTTCGCACAACTGGTTTAAGGTTTCATTCTGTAGCTTGTTTTTCTGATCAAAATGAAAATCTCGCTTTCTTATTCTTTCTGCCTCGTTCGTTCACCCTACCCAAAATGTTTCGAGTGAGGGGACTTTTTTATATGTTCATTTCCAGCAGCCGCAGCCGTACATGACTGGCGCCTATGTCTCCAACGCCTCTCCCCCACAGCAATACCATCAAATGCAATCCTATCAGAATAATCAGATGAATGGGCAGGGTACTGTAGGAGGAGCAGTTGTGCAGGAACAACAACAACAGACTACTGGTGCCACTAGTGGTTAGTTGACAGATGGCAAATAATTGGAGTATGGGCATACAGCGGTAAACTTGGCCAAATAGCCACAGAAATTAGAAAAACTGACTACCTTTCCGCCAAATTCGGGACAATTAGCCCACTTTTGATGGAAAATGATAAATTTTCACAAATCCAATTAAAAATGGACTTACTTTCGTGAGATTGTCACGTTGGTCCTATGGTAAAGTCCCACAAAAAACGACGAAAAGCGTGTTGTTCTATTTGATAAAGTAGTTTTTTCGAAAGTGTAAATGAGTCCTTGTGCAGGGGCTTTTCTCTTTCTTTGTTTCTCTCTCAGTGTCCTAATTCCCACTCTCGCCCTCTTTCAGCCTCATCTGCAGTGGACGTGGGTGCTGGGGATTGTGGTATGGCGGCCGCGATGTCGACTCCTACCGGACAGTCTCCCCCGGTTACTGCCGCTTATCCCACCTATAGCTACTATCCGGCACCCATTCAACCCGGAACGCCGGTGAGAAAAGGCATTGGAAAACTTGACCAAATAGCTCAAACATGAGGCGACTTTGTTGGATGCTCAGTTCAATCACTCATTTTTTCAACAGTAGGGATTTTGAATAACCCTAAATTCAAGAATAGTCGTACTTTACTGAAGAAAACCCGACCTCCTACCCTGTTTACTGTTTTGTAGTTCAATTACCCAGATAAAACACCTGATTTTCAATTAATTCATGGGTACAACAAAGTCGCCTCACGTATGAAATAGCCGAAAAAGGGCTACCTTGAGCGAAAACCCGAGAAAAGTTTGTCTTTTTTTTCAAGTAAAACTTAGCTGTGTCTTCTGTAGTTGTGTTAAATACCTGTTCCGAAACATAGATGATTTATGCTGCTCATGGCTTAGCTATCACTAATTAAAATGGCTATTTGTTGCGTTACTCGTTCTGAGTGGGAACGAGAACGCAGTTTGTGGGAACTTATCGGTGTGTTATTGCAGGTGGGCAATGCGTGTTATGGTTATCCGCAGGGCTACTATCCCTCCACTATGATGACTCCGAATAGCGCCCCGCCCCCTGGTATCATGCAGAATGGATCAATCAATCAACAACAACTTCAGACTCAGGTATGAAAAAGAGGATTTTAGGAGTTCAGCACATACCAGCTAGGTGTAACTATTCAAGAAAAGACAGTCTTCCGATGGAAATACGTGAAACTTCACAATTTCACATAAAAAATGGTCATATTCCAATTATTACGGCGAAAAGGTGGTTTTACTGTAGTATGGCTGTCAGATTGGTAGGTTTGATGTAGGTGTGGGGTTGTTATGTCAACTGTCAGGACCAAGATTGACAGAAACAGAAATTCTTTCGACGCTTCGGGTGGAGAAGTTGCAGTAAGCCTTATTCCGGTTTCTGTCGTGCATTGGAATGAAACGTTTCCCAGAATTTTAGGAAAGTTGTCATTTTACACTTTTACATGGAGACTACCAGTTTCCTTGAAATATTTGCTGCTCACTGTAAAGTGTTACAGAAAAAATCGAGCTCGACTCGATACGGAAGTTTTCGAGCTTTCAGTTCACTGTAACAGAGTGTATAGTCTACTATAATTATATAGTATAAATTTTGATTTTCAGTCGGACTACATGTACAACACGGCATCCAACCTGGCCGGTGCTTCTGGGGACTCGAACCTGGCTGCCAATTACCACCAGCAGATGACTCCATCCATGGAGGACGTGCAGCAAAAGCAGCCGCAGCCGCAACCTGCCGGCACCCCGCAGCAGCGGGGATACGCCGCGGTAGTGGCGCAGAACTGCGGCAAGACCGCGTCCCAGCGATCGACCGCCGCGCAAAATGTATGTCTTTCCTTTGTGTGCTAATAAAAGAAGAATATTGTGTGTTTCGAATGCACCGGTTAGAATTTGTAAAGGTTTCGAACATTTTGTAGGAAATTCTGAAATTGTTTGGGTTTAGACCGTTCGCTCAGCGTCATGGCTATTAGTAGCTGATTGTCACGTACCGGTAACGCTTGAATATGTGCCAGGTGGCATATATTTGGTAAAACAAAAATGTCACGTCAGAGGTTATTTTGTTGGACTGTTGAAGTTTATAGCCGATGTTTTACTTTTATTCAGAGGAGGTAAGATAATTTCGAAGGAGCTACCTAGGGTTTATTCTGGAGTTCGGCACACATCGTCGTCAGTTGTGTTTGCAAACTGAATAAGATTAGCCCGTTTCATGTGAAAAATTATTGAAAGTGTGTCTTCTGTATCGAGCATTCGGTTTTACTGAACCTCGTCACGGTTCCAAGTATACTGTTAAAAGCAATCGTTACAATTTGTTGCGACTATTGTCGAACCTTGATTGAGTAATCCGAGCAGCTGTACATTATCCAGTTCAAGAGCTCAAGTATTGATTTGTACAATCACAACTGCAACAACATAGTGAAATATAATTCAGTCTCCCGAACAATAGTATGCACGCAACATGCTTCTGTTCATAATTTGTATATATTGTTGTCGTGTTTCAGTCGGTTTTATCCCGGAGTAGAGAGTGGTGAGGTCAAATCCAGAAATATTCGAAAGTAACCTCGGTTTATTTTCAAGTATGGGTGTATTCGAGAAAAAGAATTATTATATATTAAATATGTATTTATTGAATTTTTCTCGTTTCCAGTCTGCCGCCGGTTCTGAAACTCCGCATCGTCCGTCAAATGCCGTTCGTCGAATCGATTTGTTCCAGTCGGATCGATCGAATTCGGTCAATTCGTCGTCCAATGAAGCTCCGAGTACGCCCACCTATGGTACTGTTAAAAAATAGTTTTTCATGCACGTCAAATTATGGGTTAATTTAGATTAGGGAATATGAGTTTTGCGTAGCACAGTGCACGGGTTTATTTGTGTCAGGGTACAACGTATAATTTGTGAATTATAATTTTTTTCTGTCTGGTTAACTCTTTGAGAGAGACCTAGGCGAGTGTTTACTACAGTTATTATTTTTTTTGGCTCTGCCAGCCAGTGTTATCAACATTTGTTGCGCCCTCTTGCTTTTTCGCACATGCCCGTATTAATTGTCAATGTCTGATCTTTCTGACCGTTTTCCCGTTTCAGCGGAGCGCAGCAAGATGACCCCGGTTCGGTTGGAGTCTCGTCCCCGCGGCCCGGACGGCAGTTATCGACAGGCGAATGTGGCCGCGCAACACGTTCGTTTTATTCGAAGTCCGCCTTCGGACACGAAGAGTCTGCCACCCGCCTGTCCACCGGCTAGACCCAGATCGGTGGGTCATGTGTTTTGGAAAACTTGCCTGACACGGCGTTCTCCACTATAGCTTTAATAAATAACGAACTCGCGTCCTCGCTTTTAAACGCTCCGCGTATGATTCGCTCGAAAATAAGCGCGATACGCAGCGAATTAGTGCTCCGACCATTCCAAATTGCAGTGGGATACAGTGTCCCGCCACGAAAACTTTGTGGACGGCGCTCAATACAAGTTTAATCGCACAAATTACTGTAGGCGAGAACGCCGTGCTGAATAATCGAAAAAACGAGCGGCCTTTTGTTAAGTTTGAGAAATTTTGGTGAATTCTGATGCAAGATTAGGGATTTTAGTGTAGTTTAGTGATTGAGTTCTGCAGTTCTGCTCATTTGTGGTTACATATCGGTATTGTGTTAGAATCCCCCATTGAGTTAACATGGTACATATGAGGTCAAACACCTGGTTTTAATTAATTATCTGTGTTGTTAACCAAGTCGTTCTATCGTTGGCCACGTAAAATATAACATGTGGTTCTCTTCAGAATGGTCGCAGCTGCCGCAGTCCCCCTTCTCATCTGGCGACGAACCTGGTGAACAAGTTCCAGGAGATGCACGTGTCTCCCAGAAACAACGGGGGGAATTCTAGCAGAAGTGGCTCGGGAAGCAGCCTTATCTCGTTCAGTAAGTGCTATTCTATTTATAATTTGGTCAATTTTTACTTGCCAACAATACTTAGATCTCAGATTGTCCGAATAGCCCGAAAAATGAACCCAATTTTCGTCTTACTGCTCGGAACGTGCAGTTAATTACAAATTCGCGTTTGTTCGAAACACGAAACTGTATTGCAGCAAATCTAGAGATATAGTGTGCCCCGAAGAGACGTCAGACGACGAGAGGAAAAATCAATACACATGACAGCCACGCTGTATAAACAGTAATTTACTGTTTTGCAACGACGCTTGTTCTGAGTGGTCCTTTTTTTTACAATATACGTCCACAGCCGGTCCGGTGCACTCTAGTTACTTACGTCAAAAATGGGTCAAATCTCCGTAATTTTATGTTTCTATAGCATTATTGTCGAATTTTGTCCATTCGCATATTCCTGGTTTGATCTTCCCTCACAAACGAAAAAGTACAATTTTTCATATGGTATCTCTGTCATTTCAGACCTGTCTCCGCACACACAAGGAGGAAGTGTTCCCGGATCGCCCGTCTTCCAGTAATTGATTGATGGATATTGATTGGAAATGGGCGGCTGTCTGTATTATCGATTGATCTGTTCATCACATCTCCAAGGATTCACTGCCATTGATTTAATTTCTGTCCTTCTTTTTCTACCTCATCGGTGTGTTTCTTCACTTTTTATCCTCTCAGGTTATCAGAAACTGCCCGGGTTTTTCCTGTGAATGGTTTTATTTATGTGTATGTGTTGATCGCCGCAAGACGAGCTAGTTTGACATCAGTTTGTCTGGTTTTATGGCTCGTTTACGTTTTTCACATCAGTTAGATCGATGTACATGATTTGTATGATTGCATTAACAGACGTACAACGTGTAAGCAGAGCTTTTAAATCAGAGCTGGTGTCAGTTTGAGGTTAACCCCAACCCCTATACGACGATCTTTGAACTTTGAAGATTTGGGGAGAGTGGAAACGTGTCCATGCTCGTCTTGTCGTAAGAATCAACTAGTTAAGTAATTTTATTAGTTTTGTATTATATTACGTGCTACCTCGCCCTCTTCTTACGGGAGTGCTCTAGCGGGTGGTGACTTTCATTTTTGACCTCCCGTGAATGTCTTTATACACTGTAACCTAGGTCACGTGTGAATCTCACGCAATTCAGGCTTTCACCTGTATCTCTAAAAGTTACGGTTTACCTCCGAATAGTATCTCCGCATTATACCAAACCCAATAAGTTTATCATTATTTGTTCGAAATCGAGCTTGATTTGCAACTTGGGTTTGGGTATTGAATTCTCTATTTTGACGTACTCTCCAAATTTGCGAGACGTTCCGAATTGCGCACGAATGTTTTTATTCGCATGCTTCACAGCATGTGTAACACGGCTTTTATTTTCATCCGTAAATATGCTGTGTAGTTTTTCTCTCCTATATGAGTTTCTATTTTTATCAGCAGTATTGTATAATTTTTTTTATAGATGGAATGTTTTCTTGTACGTCTCTATCACTACTTTGCTGAAACTTTGTAACTATGCGTACAAGAGATCATTCCTTTTTGCATGTATTCCTGTAATAATAATTATTTTTCGCTTTCTTTTGTATTCTTTTTTCGGTAATAATTTATATATACTGCCCATATGCCCGCAGGTTTCTATTCTGCCTAGGTTTTTCTTTTCTGATACGCTCAGCGACCCTGTGAATTGTCTTTGTTTTCAGAAGATTGTCGCCTTTCATCTTTGACCTCCCCGGTATGTATTTTGATCTTTGACCCCGTATATATTTGTTTCCAATGTAATTTCCCCTAGGAACCGTTTTCCCTGTGTTTCTAGTTTTGATTTTAATGTCTTTGACACACGTGAACCCCCCGACCTAGAGTACGTGAGAGGGTATCTGTTAATGAAGTTATGTTCTATTGTTTTTGTTCATCAATTTTTCGAGGTGAAAACGAAAATGCCCAAACTGATTGAAATTGAATCAAGGACGGGAGAAATAACTGGTTGTTACAGAACTTGTATGCACAAATACGAGTGAAAAGAATTGGAACTTGTTTGGTACCAGAGCAGAAGTTTAGTGTTTTGCTTGTGTTTTTTTTTTTTAAACAAGTTGTTTACCAAGGTTCGCCCTACCGAATTGGTCACTAGTTGATATCAAGTTGTGAAATCAAAGTTTGGTGGACAGTTGTGCACCAAGGTCTTGGTAAATTGTGTGAACCTTGATTTACAACTTGGGTCTTCGGCGAAACTTGGTAAACAACTCGTTTTTCAACTTCAGAGTAGCTGGTTTTCTGCTTGATGTTCTTCAGTTCTCAGATGGTCAAACATTCTAAAGTTCATTTAGTTTGTACCATGATGTCTTCTGTGTCACTCGATACCTTGATATAGAGGATTTACAGAGAGAAAACAGTTCTTCCAGAAGTTTTGATCGTCTTTCTCGCATATTTAATTGAATGTGCAGAAAAATAATTTTCACACGAATAATTATAAGACATGATGCACTTTCACAAAACTACGATTTGATGTAAATAAGACCATAGTCGTTATCTGTCAACCACTCTAATCTAGTATAGCGCGGAATATATGCGAGAAAGAAGTTTCTACCCTAACCATTTAAGATTTTTGAATTTTAAGCCACAAAAGTACAGGAGAGATAGAGTGGTGTTTTAGGTAAGTTGCAAGTGTTCCAATTCTATTCATTGGTGTTTTTGGTTTATGTTTCATTTTCGACAGATAAAGAGAGAGAGAGCGAGATAGAGACAGAGAGAGAGAAAAAGAAAGAAAACTACAGAGGGATAGAGAGAGATATTTCCGATTCTATTTCTTGGTTGTTTTCGTCGTCTCCGCTTCTTTTTCTTCTTTTTCAGCCTCTTTTTCCTCCTCCGCTCGTTTTGCTTCGGCGGCTTCCAATTGTTCCTGTTTTTTCTTTTTCTTCTTCATCTGTACTTGCTGAAACAAAGTATTTAGTTTAAATAACAGTTTTCACCACAAGAAGAAGAAATATGTTTGTACAAGAAGTACTATAGTAAAGACCAAAGACTGGTAGATCAAAGAATACAATATCTGCCGGTTCGATCTGCTGTGTTTGTAGTTTGATTCCGTGCGTTTCGGTCATGAGTCAAAGACCAGCTATGTTAGCAGACCGGAAAAATGTTGGTAAACAGCACAAATTGAAAGATACAGTACACCGCGCCGCTGCAAAGTCTTCACGACACAATTGTTGGCGCTACGTTTTGCTTTATGTACTTTTATTTGAGCTTCATGCAAAAAAAGCAGAATATTTTCGTTGTAATAGTTTTGTTACCGCAGTTTTTAGCATTTCACTCAATTCTCATCACAGAATTAGTTTCTAACTATCAAGTTGTGAATCAGAAACAAGCCATTGGTGAACATTGTAAGACATTTACGTACGACGCCGGAATGAAATCAGGAAACATGTTCAAACACAGCAAAAACTGAGACATACAATATACCAGCCTTTCTCTGGCGACGACTATGGTCACTAACCTGAAGAGCGACGACCAATTTATCGGCGTCAATCATTCGTCCTTTTAGGGACACCGAACCACCCTTGCCGCCTTGTCTGGAAAATAAAATTTTAAATGAGCACCTTTTTATTCCATAATTTTTAGCGGCAACATATTGTGTGGCAACATACTTTATGTTATTTACACGAGTTTTTCCCGTCTTTTAATAACGGAATCATACTACTACCAATATCAAACTACAATATAGATTTGTGTATTCTTTTTACTCACCCACTCCCCAATATCCCGTCGATCCAAATTTGAGTTTTTCCCGCCTTTTAAAGAAAGGGTCAAACTACAACTGATATCGAACTACAACAGAGATTTGTGTACTCCCTTTACCCACCCGCCGCCACTGCCCCCATATCCGGGTCCATTCGAACTATTTCCGTTGTTTAAAGGCGGGGTGGCAGGGTCGGGACCCTCGCGTCGCGTGTTGTTGTAGCACGTATTCTTCAAATGGTCTTGCCAGCTCTAAAAAGGTAGTTCAAAAAGGTTGGTTTTCCATAGGTTTCTCTTTCCCTCAAATGACATTGTACACAGTACACTCATATGAATACAAGAAAGTCATGTAAAACGTGATTAGGTATTGAGCTGTTTATGCTGTTTTGTTTTTTTCCAACATTTGTTGCGTATTTATATTTAAAGGGGGCTGCAATGAATTTTCAAATAAAAGATCGAACTGAGACAATTCGATATATGTACTTTTCTTACTAGAATGTCCAATTCCAAGTTCTGTTTTCAAAATTTCACTAACCTTACTGCTTAGCGTCAGAGACGCAGAGGATGATTTGGAGTGGATGAATATTGATTGCGCGCACTTCTCTGACTCTCGTGCCTTTTCGGCTAACGTCGTTAACCAAATACGGCATTCAATGCAGCCCCCCCCCCCCCCCCCCCCCCTTCAATACCACTGTCTTTTGTCAACTAATCGGGAACTTGACCAGCTCCCAGAAGAGAGATAGGTAAGAATTGTCAGTATAAAATTATGAAGGCACTGTTCAGCATAAATACTCTTTGTAACCTCTTTACTTGGATTTTTTGTTGTACTCGTTCTTTCTGCCCCCTGGGGGCGTTCAAAAATTGCGTATGCCACCCATGTTTCAGGGGACATCGCGGGCAATTGGGAAAAGTTTTCAACCAGCAATAAAAGCACCTCGGCAAAGCCTCATTGGTCACTTTACCGCCACTGCGCAAAGCTGGCGAAATATTTCGGCCGGGGGGCGGGTTCCTGGCTGCGCCGTATCTAGTACGGGTTGGTTGATTGCAAAACTGTCTGACGTCCGCTCTCTCTAATCTCTCTGCAATTTACACACTCTCTATCGTCGTGCGGGAAAGATAAAAGTGCACATTCATTGTGAATGTTCATAATAGGGCGATCGATTGTTAGAAAATTATTGTTTTTAACATTTTCGCGAAAATTGTGCTCACACAGCTAAAACTTAACAACACAGTATATGCAAAATTAAAAACTACTCAACACTTGAGTTACAAATAATTCGGACTTTCGTTTTGTCCCTCTGTGTGTTGAACTTTTCAAAGCATTTTGCTAACATTGAATAAAAATAAATAAATAAACAATAAGTATAGTTTGTTCCACCCACTTATAACCCTCTACAGTAATCTGATCAAATTTCCAGGCCAAAGTTTGATATATTGGCGTTTCTGGGCTCTTTTCAACTTTTGGTAGTATCTTCTGCACGTTTACTACTACCAACTCTGAACGTTTGAAACCAACATAACGAACCATTCATCAGAAAAACATTTCTGAATATCTGACGGATTACTGTAGAAGGGCATTGATTGGTGAAACGGACTATAAATAAAACCTCTTGAGTATCATCTACGGCCACTGAGCACAAGGGACACCATTGAGCTCCTGGCGGAGGGGGTCCGTCTGAGAAAAAAAACAATTGTTGAATCAATCTCTGCATCTTCCCAATATCATGTCATAATAACGACAAAATTCTAAAAAAATTTGGTCCCGTGATATTTTGGTCAAAATTGACCATTATGGCGACGAAGATGTCTTATCCAACTATGTACACATCGCGAAATTGATATCTACAGTAATCTGCTGATATTCATATGGTGGAGAGTGTACATCGATTTGACACATCACAAATATCTATCTACAGTAATCTGCCGCCATTCATATGACGACGACTATACCTCGGCACAACGGATGTACTACCCCGTTTTCCTGATCGATTTTGTCCATGGCCAGTCCACATTTTTTGCATGACGTCATCCGATCTCCCAGGAAAGAACAACGGTTCAGATAATGGTCCGTCAGCTTTGAGACCTGAAACCGGTTCTTTTATGGTAGTCAAAGCCTAAAAAAGGTTTTTATTATATTTTTTTTGCCGTTTTGTGAACTAAAGCATGTTGCACTACGATGCCTATTCTAAATTAATAAAAGCAGTGAAAAACACAGTTCCCCTAAAATTTGCTTAACTTTGATCGATCGGTATAGTTCGCTCACATGTTACAATTGTATTCTCACCGGCGTGCGTTTTGGGCACGTTGGTGTTTTGTAAAACACCAGCAGGTGAGACTACATTCAAAACGCAAAGTTATGAGTCTTCACATACTACTGGCGGCGTAGCAATCCCTCCAATCTCACGAGAAGTTCATATGAGTTTCTCATGAGATACCTCGTGAGCTACTCGTGAACCATCAATGTTGTAGCATAGCAATCAATAGAATCTCATGAGAAGCTCATGCGAATATCTCATGAGGTATCTCATGAGAATTTTGAGGGATTGCTACGCCGCCAGGTGAAATACAGGGCGTAAAACAGAAGCAGTTTTAGATCAGAATTCGAAAATCGACAAAGAAAACGTGCATAAGTTATGCGTTTTTCACGTTTCAAAGTCTGCTGCATTTTACTAGTCAATTTACCGGTATGAGTTTCTGACAGTATCTGCACTTGTTCATGACTGTGCACTCTCTTTTGTAGTGCTCCTCCATCCCCCCGCGACTCCCCATCAGGGATCCCGTCTCACCGCAATACTCACAGGTTCTGAAAGATGCTATTATTATTGTTGTTGTTGTTGTTATTGTTATTGTTATTATTATTTTAGTTTCAATAAGTTATCATCAAAATGATGCAGTGTTGAAGCAACCAATCCGTCTCATCACAATACTCACACGTACTGAAAGCCATTTAGTGTAGTGAAAACTAGTAAATATATGAAACACTTATTGGAATAATTGATAGTCTAATTCCATACTCGATGAATAGAATATAGAATAGAATGTTTATTCGCGATTGAACACGTGTCTTTCCACATTGGTATATGTGGCACTACAATCTATGATTGTAGATTTAGGAGAAAGAATAAAACGTAGAGTATTGTTCACTCTACATTTTATTCTTTCTCTTTCAATTCTTTACATCATCAAACAATCTAAGAAGCCAACCCAAGGACACGAGACTAGCAGTAGTGACGCTTCAACTATCAGCCAATTACCTCAGAAACTCGAAAACGACCATTGCGAGGTGCATTTTTCTATTAATGTTTTTAAAGAAATAACAAAATTGATGATCAAACTCACCCGAAAGTCCTCTTCGGTTGGTATGGATCATCTACCATTGACCTGGCCGCCGCATCCGTGGTTTTCGGCATGTTGGCGAGGCGGCCATTCCTACGGATATACGGCTGAAATTAAGATTAACATATGAGGTTTATTCACGAATAAGTATTTTAAAATTAAGGTTCTCAGTTTTTCCCACGTTTATTATGAATCGCTACAAGCGACAAGCTACAAGTGAAGAGACGAGTCACCAGACAAAAAAATTGGCTATTGCAAGCTCATGTATTCAGTTTTCAGCCACGTTTTGCACGTGCATGCCCTACAGTCCTACAGACCGGCAGTTTTGCAGATAGAAATAATCTACGGATATCCGGCTGAAATTTGGGGTTGATACATCCAATTTAAACGGTCTCCTTTGATAAATCATACATGAAAAAGTCGCCGGAAGTTTTTCATGTGGATTTAAAAACAACATAACTATGGTCTATGGCTAATATCACTACTTCAGGTTCACTTTTTCGATTATGTGCAGGTGAAACTCATTTATAGTTGTGTACCATAGGACTAGAGGTCACCATGGAAACTTTCCGTCGTGTTTAATAACGAACTATTAATATAATTTGATAATGTTCATTGCACAAAGATTATGAAACCGAGGTAGTCAAATTGAACTACATTGTTAAAAGAAAATTTGTTATCGAAACAGAAACCAAACAACGAAGTTACTCATGACTTATGTGATCAGTAAAACATAGTATGAAAACGAAAGTAGAACTAAACAACCTCTTCCATGTCCTACTGTCAATGAACCTAGCCATATTGGTATATTGTTGGGTTTTACCTCGTGGACCTCGTATCGGTTTGAACAATAAAATTCAACAATTCAAACATTTTTTACACACAATATTTATTGACCAATTTAAAGTTAAAACTTGAAAGCGTACTGTTAGAGACCACTTGAGAAGTGTAACAACTATAATAACTCACATCCCATTCTGTAGGTTTCTCTGTTTTCGTGAAATTCGGTGCATAGTTGGCGTCGGGAGTTCGTGTTCTCTGCTTGGCTGACGTCTCTCGTTTCTGCACACTCTCTCGTCGTTTCGGAGAACCCTCCACTCTGGCCACGAAACGACCTTGCGAAGGAGGACGGCGGGGGCTGAATTATATTTAAAAAACTATACAAACTTTCATGTTTTCACATACAATTTGAGCATTCAACGTGTTGTAAGGTTAATATTTTATACCAAGACACAACAGAATGAATGGAAGACAGCAACCAACTACGAATACCGTTTCCTCGACATTTCGTATTTTCTTTACCTGAGAAAATTGTATCCAAATTTCGAATTTATTCTGCTCAGAATTTTTCGATTCAGGAGAAAGAATGAAAGACGTGAGAGTCTGAGTCTTTCGCTTCGTGGAAATTTCGTGAGACTTGTCATGTGGTGGAAGGTGAGAGCAGAGAAATAGCGTTTGATTGAGGAGACGCCGGTTGGCATCTGGCAGTTTGGGATATTTCTGACTACAATTTCACGTTTTTCATGAACGAACCCCAGTGTCCTTGCTGCCTTTGAGGTCAGGGAGACGCAGATTGTCTCGGACTGTCTGCGCTCTCATTGACCTTAATGCTCTCTCGCTTTTGTAGCTGGCCAATCATACATAGTTGACGCAAATGAATGTCAAAACTATATATGTAACGTCATGTTTCGAATTTCGACAAAAAACAATGGGATCAAACTACAAATAAAGCTTCTGGAAGAGTGAACACTATATATTTTCAATAATTCTCATTGAGACCTCGGCAACGTGCCAAGCAAATTGCTAGGCTGGTTTTCTCCATGGTAATGTTTCACAAAACACTTGTAAATCTTTTGAGCGGCAGTGAACCTTTGTTACAGTACGTGGGCGAAATTTATTAACAAAAAAAATGTTATTTCAATCAAATATATTCATTCGAAGTTTCATTGGCACTCTGCCAAAGTCTCAGTGGGAATGGTGCAAACCGCAAACTATACCCCAGTGTCCTTCCTCCCTGTGGTGCGATATCCGGTGTCCACATTGAATCCACACCGAACGCCCTCATCTGAATTCAATGAAAATCGACAATTCCCTATTTTCCAAAACTTTTGTTCTATATCGTATATTCGACTAATCCGACCGAAAACAGAGTTGTAGAAAATCGATAGTTTCTAATTTTACAAATTGGCTTTTATAAATGTCATCATTTTTCTCGAACTTATCTGCCAAAAATCTGTGTTTTACCAGAATCTCAATTCTCTGTTGTCCTGACCGGTTTTGTATAAAACAGATCTATAATAAAATTCACCCAATCCGGATTGGTGTTACAAACAACAATACAACAAACATTAAAGTTTTGGAGGTTTTATTGATTGAAACACTTCAGATTAAAAGTTGTTGCACTGACCTCGTCATCATCCATCACCAAATCCGCGTAGGTGTTGCGGACGGCGCGGTCCTTGTACTGGAAATGTGCAATAATCTGGTAAGAATCTTTCTCCCCCCCCCTCACTCTGGTCATCTCTCTCTCTTTTTGTTCTCTCTCTTCCTCTCCCTCTCTCTTTCTCTCCCCCTCTCTCTCCCTCTCCTCTCTCCCCCCCCTCTCTCTCTCTCTCTCTCTCTCTCGTCCTCTCCCTCTCTCTCTCCCCTTTCTCTCTCTCTCTCTCTCTCACCTCTTCCATGTCCTTCTTTATTTTCTCCGCTTCTTTCGTATCTCCAACCAATATTGCATTCGATCGTTTCTCGTTCATTTTCAGTAGATCTCCCTCTGCTATTGTCAGTTGATTGCTCGCCGAGTCGCACAGATGAGACTACAAACTACAAAATCAGGAGAGCCAAGAAATATACTGTTCAGTCACTTGCACAGTCACGTGAAACATGTTGAACACAGTTGTACTTAGAAACGTGCTACAACAAAGTGTACGATGCCTCATTAGAATTCTAACCTTACGGGACTGTTCAATTCACTGGTTATAGGCTCAAACAAACATAACTTTGAAAAACGGTGTGGGTTAGCTGAACGAAGTAACGCGAGAGACTATATAGCGAGAAGATTTACTCTTAATACATCTGTTGAAGTTGAAACTCCTTTCAAACTTTTCAAAATGTTATTTTACTTCTCTCTGAAATTGAATTATTTTTTCATCTTTCAGACGGCAACAGCAAAAAACTGTGTAAAACGGTTTTTGTTGGGGAGTTCGGGACTACATTGTCGAGAGCCAATTACAGACAATAAACAAGTGAATGTGACGATTATGAAAATAAAAAATAAACAAAAATATACTTATGATTGAAAATTGGTTACCTTGACCGGTTTGTCCATGTCTCTGTACTTGAGAGCCCGGTTTCGTAGGTTATTTCTCATTGTTCTTACAGTTGTTAGCGGATCGGATCCCAGTTCAGATTGGGTTTGTTTGTAACCGGATGGTTGGTAGGTCGTGTTCGGCCTGTTTATTAATATAATTATACATATTATTACCACTCTGGTTACTGTATGTTAGGTATCTGCATTTTGGACAACGGTGAGATTTGCTAGTGAGGACGATTAAACAGAAATGACAAAGTTACAAAATGAAAGGTCATTTTATTTGATTACTCACATTTCATAGCCTCCCTGTTTTTTCGTCTCTTCCGGAGTCAGTTTTTTCGTGGCACTTTTCGGTTGAAAACGACCACTGGGCGGACGCTTTTCTGTGAAAATAAAACTAGTGAACATAAGGAATTTATGAGTTCTGAGACAAACTAATTCAAGAACTCCTGCGAAACTGGTTGTGAACGTTTTCAACACATATATTTTTCACAAATCATGAATTTAAGTGCGGCAGCACAACTTACTGAACTATTCTCAAAGTTTGGAACTCACCAGCGTAAAAAAGATCATGTTAAAGAAGGACGATTATGCAACGCTTCAGTCCTTCAAACCGCAATACCATTTTCAATTGCAGTTTAAAGGACCGTTGACACGGGATTGGTCCACATAATCGTCCTGCTTTAAATCAATAAACATTCAATTTCTGTTCCGAAATCCTACCTTCTTTTTTAGAGGCCGGTCTTTTCATGAAACCCTCTTTCTCTCGTCTTTCGATGTAGTCATCGTATTGTTTGTCCAGTTCTCGATAGGAACTCATGACTGAAACATGATATAAACCAAAATTTTATGAAATATTTTCGCGTTTCATAGTTTTTCACCGACTTTTAGCTAATTGAACCAATCCTGTGTGTATTTCATAGTTCGATAGATGTACTGCGTCAAAACTCCAGCACCAGTTATAGTCTTTTCCGTACCCACTGAGACTTCTACAGTAGGATTTCGAAAATGCCAAGCCGTTTTTCTCACTTACTTAATGGGAGAAGTTGAGGATTTTCGTACCTCCTTCTCGTTCTCAGGTAGAGTAAATATACGAGAGCATTTTCCATGAACTTTATTTTCAGCTTCACAACAGCCTTCGGAAAGTTTGTATGGTTACTGTAGGAGTCTCAGTAGGAATGGTGTGAAATGTATCTCACAACGTTCATAGAACGAAAAAACTAATTAGGAAAAGTTATTGAATGAAAGTTTTTTTTAAATAACTGAAGAAAAAGAAAATAAACGCTCTATTCAAGCATTTGAGAGCTCTGCTGGAAGAATGCAACACAATGAACCTTGTAAATATTCTGCACGTGGGGACTGGAAAGAGAATAACTAAACACACTATTGCTTTTTTTGTGTAGGATTTACAAACAAGAAGAAAACAATATTTTATTTCATATTTGAGGCATAAAAAAGTGGAGTTGATCAATAAACATAAAAGTCAATCAATAAAATTCATTGCGACTTCTCGTCATCAAAGTAATCGATTCGGCCTCCACTGGTGAATTCGTTTTTCTGAAAACGAAGAGGTCAAAGATCAATGAGGGAGAAAGTTTGCGTATTCCTGTGATTTGTCTTTTCCGTATGAGATGGGCGTTCTGATAAAAACATTTCAATCGTGAGAAGTTTTGCAACGAATCTCGCGAACGAACTCCAATTATTTATAGTAGATACTTTTTGCATAGTACATTTCCAACTCTAAAACTCCATTTACATGAAAGAAAAAAGAAAAGCTGAATTTTCAAAGTGAAGAATTCATTAATTTGCCAAATGAAGTTCACAGATCAACCAAACCACGTTAATGGGTTTATAATCTCAATTTTTAGTATCTGTCTATATTTTTCTTTCTTACCTCAATGATTGCGATGAGTTTGTTCACCGTCTGATCGGTGGTCAACGAAGTGCGATGAACTTCCGACGCGGCGGCGTCGCGCGCGAACGCCGCGCGAATCCCCGCGTCGAACGAACTGAACTTTGAAGTTATACAGAACACAGTTGCAGAAAATGTGAAATATAAAATTTATAGAACCAAAGACTTGAAAAATAGACGAAAGAATTTTGTGTGTTCCAATTTGGGCTCTTTGTGCGGTACTTTCTGAAAAGCTAGCACGATGGAACGTGAACGAAATCTGTATTCAATTTTTTTGCTCCAAATAGTTTGCACGATTTTCATGTACTCGTTTTTTGAAGCGTTTATCCATGCGTACTTTCATAAAAATTGCATATTTCTCAGTAAAATGAAAAGTACAAGTGAAGTTAACGATATTTTGAGGAATTGAAAAGTTTGCTTTGTTCAGATGTATTTATATACAAATCATGTCTGTACTGTGAGTCAATTGCCAAGTCACGTGAAACATGTTAAACACAGCAGAACTCAGGAACGTGCAATGACAAAATGCTCGATGCCTCATTAGAGTTATAACTTCACGTGACTGTTCAATTTACTTCTAGTATACCTGTTGGCAATCTCGTCATGCATGTCAGTGTCGACGGGCCCGGGCGAGTAGTTGAGCACGCGAAGCGACGAATTTTCTGCTGCTAAAACGCGGAAATACGACTCGCGCGCCGCTTTTCCCACGGAATACTATAATGGTTTCATTTTTTTATCGTTGACCTCAGTTCAATCAATTCTCCATTGTCTAATACTTAGAAAACAGGTTTTCCCACGGAATAATGTAATGAACTAACATGTTTGATCTCAGCTCCAATCGATTATTCAATCGATAATCGACTTGAAAATGATAAAGTTTGTAAGCAAGATGATTAACACGATTGATTTTGCTTGACTCTGCAGACGCAAAGGTAGGTTTGTTTCAACTGAGACGGTGTACTCTGTTTCGAACTTGTTTGCATAATAGAATGACTGGAGAGAAGTTTAACTCTTCCCAATCAGAACGTGATAGAAACCTGCTAGGTTAAAAGGTAATAGTGTTGAGCAAGTACAAGTACAAATGTATTTGAAAGGACCAACCTCGCAAAGAGAAGGAAAGCCGCTGACTGCACACAGAGAAGTTATATTTATGATGGAACGGTTTTTGACCACCTGAAAAACACTGAAACAATAATACAATATGCCACTCAACTTTGCTGGAAAACATCAAAAGTGCGAGAAGCTTAGGAAAGACGTGAATACTAATCAACTTTCGAAACACTTTTCGAACCTAATGCTATTACGGAGAGACAAATATACAAATGAATCAGAGATCTTTTTTGAAAAGCTATGTGCTTAAGCCTGGAAAACGAAAATCAGAGAATATTTATGTTTATTACAAAAATAGAATTCACCTTCTCTGTAATTGTGTCTAATATGATATTGTTCATTTGAATCATGGAAACCAGATTGACATCGAAATATTTATGCCAGCTGGAAACAGGAAACATATCGCGAAAATATATAAAAAAACATAAAGCATATAATTTTGTGAGTTTGAACTAGAAATCAGATTTCTACAACAAAATCTAAAAACAGAACTAATTCTCGAAATATCATAGAATCATAACTTGAACTGTGTAGATCAAACACAGTTATAGAATTATGTGCTCAGTCTCACTCAGAATGGTTTCAAACCAAATCGAAGGCAAAACATTCGTAAATAGAAGTAAGGAGCAAATGTCACAGAACTATTAAAAACAGATTAAACTCTAGAAATTGGAGAGTCTGCACGTTTTACACGTTTTTCACATTTCACGTGACCTACCACGAATTGACCTACCTCTGAGCGTCGTTCAATTCCGTTGCCCTCTTGGTAGTATCACCCACCGTTCCCACGTTATGGTAGAGAAACAGATTATCAAAAGATCCACTTTCTGAGAATACATTTTATTACTAAAAGAAGAACTCTATAAAAACTGAAAATAGAAAGTTCAGTATTTCTAAGTTCAGTATGTGATGTTAGAAATAACGCAGTTATGACCTAGAGAAAGTATTCAAAACGTGAGCAGCTTTCAGTGTTTTTTGATTGAGAACTTACCAGATATCTGCTGAATGGTTTCTGTGAACTTTTCTTTGGCCGCGTCGTCAAAGTTGCTGACGTCACACGGTAGAACCAGGACAATCGCATTGGAACACCTGTAAAAGTAGTTTGTCAAATCATTGCTTTCTCAGACGAAACACAGAACTTTTGGTCGTATTCCGAAGAATTCATTCGGTTTTGTACAGAAAACTTAGTGCCAATTTTTAACTCATCCAAAGTATCATTCATCGAAAGGAGGAGATGTCGTGTTTTTAAAATAAGGAGAAACTACTGCAACCCAAAGAATGACCTGACCTTTCTTTGACCTCGTTCTTGACCTCTTCGAGTTTGGATTCGTTTCGAGCGGTGAGTAGAAAAACTGGAATACAGAAATTCAATTCAATGTAAGAAAAACATATAAACAACGTAAGTTGTAATCTATTTCATCTGAGTTCAGAGTCAAGGTATGGAAAGTTTTTATTGATGTGTTCATAGTGAATGTTAACGGGAAAGTCGTAGCTCGGTGGGATTTGAGAGCAGAGAAATAGCGTGTGTTTCGGGAGACGCAGGCTGGAATGAACACATTCATGCATTTTAATGCATACGGCTTGCGGTGAAAGAGGTATAGTATAGTGTTGAATTTTACTCACACTGTTATTTACTACTAGATCCACAAACTTCATGTCAAGAGTGGATAAAATTGATAATTTCTAGCCATACTGTAGCTCCAATTTTCTGCTGTACTCCGTTGTACAACAACATCCCCCCCCCCTCCTCTCTCTGTGTCGCTCTCTCTCTCTCTCTCTCTCTCTCTCTCTGTCTCCCCCTTTCTCCCTCTCCCTCTCTCACGCTCTCCCTCCATCTCTCTCTCCACTCTCTCTCCCTCCCTCTATCTCTCTCTCTCTCTCTCTCCCTCCCTCCCTCTCTCTCCCTCTCTCTCCCTCTCTCTCTATCTCTTTCTGTCTTCTTTTGCCTCTCTCCCCTCTCTCTCTCCCTCCTCTCTCTCTCTCTCTCTCTCTCTCTCTCTCTCTCTCTCTGTCTCCCCCTTTCTCCCTCTCCCTCTCTCACGCTCTCCCTCCATCTCTCTCTCCACTCTCTCTCCCTCCCTCTATCTCTCTCTCTCTCTCTCTCTCTCTCTCTCCCTCCCTCCCTCTCTCTCTCTCTCTCCCTCTCTCACTTCCTCTCTCTCTCTCTCTCTCTCTCTCTCTCTCCTTACCCGATTCCCTTCCAGCCTTTTCAGCGGTTTTCAGTGCAATCTCCCTGCCAATCCCCCTAGACGCTCCCGTGACAACGAATATTGATTTGCCGGAAAACGCCATGAAACCTGAATACATTAAATAATCATTTATTTTTTAAAACCCCAAAAAGGGGTGGAAACGGGATTTTTTCAGTAGCTGGACACGAAATATGAAATAACTATTCCATAAACTTAGTATATTTGGTAATAAGAAATGTACAATAGTTGTAGAACGAAACTTACATCGTTTCTATATTGGTTTGTACCACACAAATCAATATAGGCGCAAAAATTAAAATACGGAACTTTGGTGTATGGTTTTCAATAAAGGTAAGTAGGTGATGTGTGGTTGTAAATGAATGAAAAGCTCGACATATTAAACTGAAGTATAGGAGAATATAAATAAAAAATAAAGGAAAGTAATATGTTTGTAAAATATGTTTAATAAGAACATAAACATAATTGGGGCTGTGCGAACGCGGTAAAAAAAGGCAAAATCAATGACGAGATAAGGTGCAGTGCAGGTTACGCGGGGTCATTTAGCATTGGGGAATAACTTATTTATTATTAATACATAATGTTAATTTTATCACACTTTTGTGTTACTATAGGTTAACTGTTACATTTGTTCCGTGCATTATTTGGAAATAATACATTTTTTCGGAATGATAGAGATCTAGAATAATAGATTTTGAGTTACGCAGAGGGTATACTGAGTATTGGGGAATACATTAATTGGGTAATAATACACGTTTGTTAAATTTCATCTTGGATTTGGTTACATTATTCATAATGTTATACGAGCACATATACGAGATTGAAGACAACTGAAAAGTAAGCGATATGATTAGAAAAAAAGAGTGGTGAGTTCAATTTATTTCCTAGAATACTCTATTCTTGAACCAAGGTTCGTTCAAGTTCAATTGCCAGCATTTGCGAAGCTGCTGATGCTAGTTTTACGCATTTAGTTTCTCAGTATTCGCTTGAAAATTATCAGTTCGGAATGAGAACCCAAAAAAACACTTCTCAACCACAAGAAAGAACTGCAAGATTTAAAACTCGGAGTACAAGTGGTTAGAGAACGACTAGAGACAACATGAAACACGATACGCAGACGACTGTACAATGGGAAGTACACGTAGCGATTATTTAGTCTATAACTGAATTCCACCGCTTGAATTGAAGAGGATTAAATATCGCATCGATTAAACATTTTGTGTGCAAAAGACAACCGGTTCATTCTGAAATGAAGTGTGCTGATGGCAGACTCAATGATGAGAATTTCAAAAGGGGTGGAAACTATTTGTCAATGATTAATAATCCTATCGATCGAACATTGGGTTCGGAAGTAAACTTTTGAAAAATAAAGAAAAACATTCAGAATAAAACAACGTATATCAAAGGGAAACTAAACCATGAAAATGTTGACAGAGAGCAGAAAATAAATATACTATTTATGCAAAGGTAAGATCAAACAATGAAGTTATTTGTGCGAGCTACTAAACTACGCTAAAAATTTCAGGAAGGGAGGTATCAGTTGAAGTAATGATGCCACCAAAAGTTGAAATACTTCAAACTCGAGACAAACTGATTCTATTTTTAAATTGAATCATTTCAACTAATAATCGATTGTGTATTTTGGTCTGATTTTGGTCTGAATCATTTCAACTAATAATTGATTGTGTATTTTGGTCTGATTTGTCTTGCGACATGTGTAACGTTTAGGTACCCATACCCCGTAACGTGTGGGTACCTGAAAAGAGAAAACCACCACAGTGATCATGCATACTCTTCTATTTACGTTACTGCGTAGATTAGTTTTGTCATGTGGTTTAGTATGTTGTTTGGATTAATATATCCCCCTTTCAACTAAAATTCATATCTTCCAATTACATATAAGACGCTGCAATTTATATGTCCCCACAAGAAAAACTTGAAAATCACTTTTTTGCTCATCGTTGTGTATTTTACTGCGATGCATAAGATATTAGACTGTGAATCGCTGAAAAACGAATATTGCATCAACCATGTGTAAAACCACACCGCCAAAGTACATGCAAACATGAATCAAAATCGTATACGCAAATTCGTTAGAAGCAAAAGTGTGCAAATAGTGGTGTGCACAAAATCGGTAGATCCTGAAATGTGTACACATAAAGTACACAAATGTAGTACTACGGAAAATGTGTACATGCACAAATTCTTTACTACGAGTATTGTGCATAATCTCTAATTTAACGCTTAAACAACAAAAAATCCAGCTAAAAACAGAAAAGGTTCACATGGACACACCAAAATTCTAATAAATTTATGCATTTCTCGAGGTTTACACATTTTTTTAAACTAAGGATTTTGAGTAATCTATTAATCCACTTTTTCGGTTCTATCAATTTTGTGTCACCAAGTTCGATAGGTGTATACATCAATATTTGGCGTACATCCTGTTTTTCCAGTTCACGGTTTTTTTTAATGTGCAAGGTTTTTGAATACACATGGCCAAAAGATAAACCACTTTCGTGACAACCTATGTGTATTTTGCACATCATTTTCGAGAAATGTGTGTATTTGTCGGATTTAGTGGGGTCATATATATTGCAGCGTCTTCTATTCAACCGTTTACTCCGTTTAGGGAAAACCCTAGTACTTTTATTTTCTATACTTTTCTTTTTTCTTTCGTTATTTCTCAGATCAAACAATGTTTCATCATTATTCGTCGGCTCGTGATATAATTACGGGGGAATTATAGATGCGAGGTTAGTTTCAACCACCTGGAAAATAATTGATTTTGCAACTTTCGAAAAGCTCCCAACTCCGTTGTCACGTCAAAATGAATATCAACTTAGATCTGAAGCCAGATTCAGCAGTGGTCAGAGGTATGCAGGTGGGTTATAGTCTATTTCATTCCTACGTAGACTCGTACAGTAAGAAATTTGGATTACCACTTGTAAGAACTTTAGAGTGTTTCTAAATCGAAAATCCCAACAAAACATGCAAAATTGAACTGACGACGTGAATGCGCACAACTAATAGTAGCGCAAGCAGAGTGCTTTATTTTTTTCTATCTTTTGCGTTGCTCGAGTCAGAGTTGTTTTGGATTCACGCAAGCAGGCCATTCCTGCGATATCCCATAGTTTTAACATTATTTTGTTCATTTTTATCCATTTTCAGGTGTGCGGTGTATTGACGGCAGCGGTGAACGCGTTCGCAGTCTTTTTGATTCTTTTCAAAAGCTCTGATTCAATGAAAGTTTACAAATGGTTTCTGCTCAGACTGCAGGTCAGTCGCCCTTTGATCCCAATTTATTGGCTCATTCTTTTGGATAAACTTTCAACCATACCTTCTATATGTGAAATAATACTTTGATGCCGAGCTTCAGTTCAGTAAAAACGAATACTGTCTCGTAAAAGTACACTGGGTTTTTTACACAACAGAAAATCACGTACCAGTTACTCACATTTGTTAAAGGAGTGTCACATAGAGTTAATAAACAAAAACAAACATAAACCATAGACATTTATTTTGGATTGCCTGTGGATTGTCTGATATTTTCCTCTGTCTCTTCATGTCTCCCGTAATTCTGCCCGAAATTGGAATCTACTTTGTCGGCTTCGCAAAGTTCATCGACGCTCACACGCTTTTGGTAAGTTTCCTCAGAGAAGATTAATTTTGAATCCTAAAAAAACTTAGATCATAACTTAAATAATAAATAGATGAAAAAACCTAGTAATTAATAATAATAATAATAATAATATTTATTACACAGAAGTGTAACAACGGAACATAAATTAAGCTCTTAGAAAACTAAATAATAGATGAAGAATAAAAACAGAATTTTATTAGAAAAAACTTGGAAACTTTGATCAGTATGATCGTGAACCTTTGCTTTTTGTATCAAATTTTGAACACATCCTGAGAAAGACTATGCGGCGTATTTTCACATATTTTCTATCCTCAGGAAAATCAATAATTGTTCATACATTAGAACAATATTATTTCCCGGCGAATAAAGTTGTAATTAATGAAATATTATCAATAGTATCAATTATTTGCAGCTGATGCAGTCCATTTTGACCACGACGTTCCTCGCAGCTCTCGTGCACTGTTTCATCTATCGTCATCAGGCAACACAACTACCCAATTCGGCATTTAAACTGAAGGAAACCACCTATCGGTTCGTTGAGAAGTACTCGTGAGATCTACTCATGAGCACAAGATTTTACTCGTGCTTCTCATGTAACTGATGCGACTACCTATAGGTTCAACTCGTGATACTCAAGAAATTTACCCATGAGCTTACTCATTTCATTTTGAGTGTTGTGCGACAGTGAGTTAGACAATGTAGACAATGGATTGATGAGTAGTTTCTAGGTTTGGAGATGCTTAGAAGTGGACTATAATGACGAATGGGAAAAGCAGCGATTGCGCACTTCATTCACGCGAGAACTCAAAATGTTGTTGGGTTCCAAACAGCAAACTACAAGTCATAATCGATCATCCCATGATGATTTTATTGCAGATGGGTTCTGATCTTTGCAGCCATATGGATAATCGTTCCATACAATTTTCTGATGATGTTCACTAGAACAGAGAAACAGACTGCGATGGACTTCTATGAAAACGTGAGTATAAGAAGCTGAAATTATGACTTCGAGAGTGTTCTAGCCCTCCATCGCAGCGTTCAACTAACACTCCGCGAAGCACGCCTCCCTCACTAGATGATACTACCTGCACCCTGACGAGATGTAATACAGGGAACTACTGTATGTTCTAAGATACGCCCCATTGGACCTGTTGTGTGAAGTGGGGTGGTTCAGTTCAGTTGTTTTTCAGTTTTCAGAGAGATGAACCTTTCATATCAGCGAAGGCAATAATTTTACTAGTGGTAATTGACCTCTGAGTTGTCACGTGTCACGTGCTAGTGAATTTGTCACGTTGTTCCAGAATAATCCTCACGCCCTAGCCGTTTTCAACTACACGGATTCTATAATTCCCTATCTAGGAGAAGGTCCCAACAGTCTTTTCGTTTGGGTTCAGTATCAAATTCACCTGGTCAGTTAAAACTTTAAAGATATTCATCATTCACCTATCCAGATTCTCAAATGACAGCATAACTATCGCCAAATGAAATACAGCGATTTACTGTATAATTTATGCGCTGATTGGTACAGTTTGCAATACGTCTACTACTACAATACTACTAAAATTAAGGTAATTGGCACAAATATAAAGAGCGCAACCAAGGGATGCAGGATAGAATGAGCTCCAATCAAAATGATTATTTTCACTTTGGCTTCTATGCATTTCATACAAAAGTCTGAAATTTGTGCTGTGTTCCAAGCTCAAACTACAACCTACAACTCTGATTTGTTGAATTGATGTTCGTCTTCTTTACTCAATTACCATTTCAGTTTATTTGCGTGGTTTTTGTGTTAATTCTGATCGTTCACTCCTACTACAGTCTGGCTAAATCTACCTCAAATCCAGAATCGAAGAAACGAAATCAATACTGGATGAACACGCTTATAATACAGGTAAGAATACGCATAATCCGTTTCATTCGCACTCCGTGGCATCATGCCAGGATTTTCGAATGAAAAAACATCATTTATTTATTTGTTCTTATAAAACTGTAACGAAATCAATATTGGATGAACACGCTTATAATACAGGTACCACTATACTAGGAGTAGATAGGAGAGTCAAGTGAAAGGTGAAGAAGTGTTAGCGTTCGAATCACGTTTGAACTCTACGTTTGAATTTTAAAATCTAGATGCAATGATATAACGTTTGAAACTAAAGTGACAATGTCAGTTCAGTTCCAATATACTGTTAGTCAATCGCACAGTCACGTGAAATCCACGTTAAACATATTATAAAAACTCACGTGAAACATGTTAAACACATCAGAACTCAGAAACATGCAATGAAAAAGTACACGATTCCTCACTAGGATGCTAACTTCACGTGACTATTCAGTTTACTTCTAGTATAAGTTTTAATTTCACAATCTGGTCACACTTTTCAAGGGAATGATGCCTATCGGAGTTTTCGTACCCCTACTTGGCTTGACCACTCTTCTGGTAGCTCCTGGCTCCAACGCTAATAGAAGAAGTGGGTTGTTATTACTTTTAGACGCTTTTATAGGTGACAGAATTCAAAAACATAATACTAGTTTGTTCAAGTCTTTTCGTTCCTTATACGCGAAAAAAATTATACTGTTTGTTTTACAAAAACTTCATTTCGACCTGTAACAGAAAACCCAAGAGTTTCATATGTGTACATGTAATACATATAAAACTGGAATTTCATTATAACCCAAGTTTGCTCGTTACTTAGTCTCAAACATATTTGTGTACAGTTAAATATGAATGCAATTTTGTTTTCTTTTCAGAAATAGTTGAATGGTCTTCATTCATCGTGGTAACCGGCCATTCTTATTTGAGCACAATGGCGCTCATACTCCGAACTCGTTGCTATCGAGAAGCCGTTGTTTCCATTTTTACAAAAAGAAAAATAGAGAACATTAACCGGATACAGTGATTTTATTGTTTGTTAAAGGGAGTTATTCATACTTTATTGTAGTTTGATCTCAAAATACGGAATAATTCACGTAATTCGACCGAAAAGCCCTTGGATCAAACTACAAACGCTGCGAGATAGTGTATAGTTCGTTTCATTCCCACTGAGACCCATTGGCATTGTGCCAAGATTTTTGGATGACTATTTCTCAGAGCAGACATGGGTATTCTCAGGAATTTTTGTATTTACGAGCTCTTAGGGAATTGAACAAAGGCTAATGGAAATTTGCAGTTATTTGAAAAACCCTAAAGTGGTGAAAAATAGCCTGGAAAATTCATTGGCACGTTGCCAAGTCTCAGTAGGAATGACCGGAACTATAACATACACCGTAGAGGCTTGCGTCGAAAGGAGAACATGCAGTATTCTTTGCTTGTCATATGTAGAACACCAGTTTATTCACAATGTTTAGGCAATCTACACGTTGAATCGTTTGGTTTGTGTGAAGTTCTCAATCAAAAACTCAAAATGACTGAAAAAGGTCAGACTACTCTCTAACCTGTGTCACATGTTTGAGTTCCGAATAAAGATGAAACTTTTTATTATTATTACAACACACAATCAAAGCAGAATAACACGTGAACATTAGACTACAAACTACAACGAGCTCATATGCGTACTGGCCACATTGATTGTTGTACTCATTCTTCTTTTGATCCCTAACTTGCACTTGGCATATTCTCTAAAAGGTCGTATATGATAGATGAGTGAAACATTGACGATCGGACCAAATATGGGGGCTATCACACGAGCTATCTCCACGAGTCCTGCAGAATAAAACTTTAGAAATGAAACAAAGTTTTGTAAGAAAAGGACAACTGGAAAAAAATTGAGAAACTTTGTGTATAATTTTTCAATGTTGCACCAGAGATATCTACACGAGTCCTGCAAGTTTGTTTGTTTTGAAAAGGGTGAGTTCCATGTTGTCACAATTTCTTCAGCACGTTCACCTTGTGTTTAACAAATCGAAGTTTTATTCTCGACATTTCTTTCACCACAACTTACTTTTGTTATCACATGTGAAATATGAGCAGAGAGCCAGAGGAGAAGCAACAATCAGGAAACCAACGAACGGAATTAGGGTCTGAATATAAAAAAAAATAAGAATTTAGATAGAAAGATCTGTGTAAATTTTCTAGAGAAATACTTAGTGTTGTGTCAACAAGTCAAAACACAACTAGTGCAACTTGGAAAACACTCTAATTTTGGAGTTGTGCAATAGAGAAAAAGAACGATACGATCGATGAGTATGTACTACGATATCAGAATAACGTAACTGTATGGTGTTTCAGAATTGCCTTTTACAAACAAAATTACGTTTTTTGAACACATCCCCCTTCAGACAGATCAAATTGTTTCTCGCAAGTGCGATTTTCGGAGAGGAAGTACATTTTTGCAGCGAAACTTATAAGACAAAATAGCACTTAATTAGTACTTTTCGTTCTAGTCGACCGTAATGTCTGCTTTTCATTCTTTATTGCGGGAAATTGCTCTCAAATTGAAGGTATTAGAGCAAAATGAGCAGACAATGTTTGATCGTTGAAAAAGTAACGCTTCCGCCTTCCTACTGTAGTGAAGTTTGATGTACATCTTCTTGTTGTGCGACAAAGTACTCGGAAATGTTGCAAAATTAAACCCAGGCGGTGCTGCAATACTTCCATCCCCATGAGAACCTCATCTGAGTTTCTCATGATAATCTCATCAACATCCCATAGGCTACTAGTGAACTTTTGATGTTGAAGCACAGCCACTAATGGAATCTCATGAGCTGTTCCTGAGATATTGCTGATGAGGTATTGAGATTTTCGAGAGATTGCTACACCGTCAGAACGAAAAATACATAGATTTTTCATCATTCGAGTTTGATAAATGAGAGAGAAAAAAGACTAACCATAGAAAACATGGACTGTATCAGCTCCTTCTTCATGTTTCTTGTTCGTTTTGAACTGAAATTGTCGTTTTTGTAGGAGACGACCGAGTGGACCAGAAGTCCGATTCCAATTGCAGCCATTACTGCCAAAACGAGTATTTGGGGCAGGGTTCCTTGAGAGTCGAGTTGGATGAAAGCGGCTTCCGGGGAGGTTCGGTTCTGGAAAGATGATAGATAAGGAAGTCGTATTATAAAATGAAGTAATTTGAGGGATACAGATGAACGTGAGGTCAGGGTGAAGGCAGAGAGGGGAGGTTCTGTATTGTAATGAAGAGTATAAACAGATTACAAAGGTTTTATCGAATATTGTGAAAATAATAAAATTTGAGCATTACTCAGCTTTTTCGATCTCCGATTTGTTTAGTTCTATTAGATGATTTTTCAATCAGTATTTGTTATGATATGTTGATCATCTTTCAAACTCATTTCCATTAGCGAGTTGGAGCATAACAATCGACCGTTCATGAAACCAGCTTCTTTGGCCTCAAGACGTTTCTTTGCGATGCTTCAGCCCCAAAACTCACCTTCTGATAGTTCTTTATCAGCGATGGGATCATTGCTATTAAAATAGCAATGGTTACTGTATAAGCTGCGAGTGGAATATATTCTCGGCGCTCGTTTTTGAGTTTCAGTTTCGAGCTGGGAACGAGAATGGTTTGATGAATGAGGAGAATGAGTGTAGCGAAGGCGCAAAACAACAGAATAAACGAACCGAACTTTAGAATCTGGAAATATCAAATATTGTGAAAATCCCCTTTTCACAATATCGAAACAAATTTGTTTTACACTCAAATACACCTGAATTGACGTCTGAACGCCAACTGAGTCAAGCGGTAAGCGCACACGCTTTTACCAACTCGAGTTCTACTGTCATAGAGTTTTCTCTCCGATAAGCAGACTTATACGGTTTAGCGCGTTTCTGTACTACTTTGTCTTTGTAGTTTGATTCGTTCGTTTTTAGGGGCAAATTTGTAAACTATACTTTAGTATTCCCCATCCCTAGAATTTATCCGAACCATAGCGCCATCACGTGTATAAAAAATTAAAATAAATTTCTCAAATAAAATAACCCACAATAGCGTACTCGTTGTCCATGCCGAATACGGAATGAAGCAGTCCCATGTGATATATTCGGGGTCCTTCGAAAATCGGGGACACGAGAATGGCAAATATTAGAAATACAATGAAGTTCCAGACCTAAAGCAGATTTTTCAAAGAAGTTTTCGGAGAGTTTAATGCTACATTTTGATGTGAACTTGCAAAATTCATATGTTTTCACTATTGTATTATACTAACAGTAGCGCCAATTCAAGACTAGCAAAAATGAAGAATACAATGAAGTTCCAGACCTCAAAAAGCATTATTCAAAGACACTTTTGATGAAATAAATGTATAATATCAACTTGTAAAATATCTTTGGTTCGACTATCAATACTGTATTATACTAACTGTTCATCCAATGTTTCTCTCTTTGTGTCGAAATTGAGATTGAAAGTGAAAAAGATGTTATTGAAGGGAAAAATAATGAAAAGATGTTATCGCATGCTTAAAAAAATGGTTTGAATATATCTTCTTATTTATTGTTTGTTTGTATTCACCTGCGCATTCATGATCCAGAAAGAGAACAGTCGTATTTCCTTCTTATTGGCCCGAATTTGTACCAAAATAGCAAGTAGATACACAATGGTTCCAAACACTCCCACCACATAGGAACCGGTGACCTCGAAACGGTGGGCTTCGAAGCTATCCCAGTCAAAAACCATCATCTAGAAAACAATACAGAAACTAAAACAATGTAGCACGAATATGAAGAGATAGAACATTCTAGATTGTTCAATTTTCAAAACCTTCAAACGTTTGAGAATAATATATGGAAGATGGAGAAGAAACTTTTTCAAATTTTTCTCTCGGTAGTTTGCAAAACTGTTTCCTCAACAATGGTTCAACATTGAAATTCGTTTCTGTAATGGTTCAGTGAATGTCTCAAATATTTCAACCGCGATAGAATCTGCGCTAAAATACAGTAGTCGTTGTTAATCGACAAAAAACTAGTCATCAGCAGAGTCTCTTTTCAGAGAGCTTTTTGAGATGGAAAATTGACGTAAGAAAAGTTGTAAACAACTTTATTTTAAGGAAAAACGTGTGGCTTACCTACGTCAGAACCCGGAATTTGCCTGTTTCTGATGTAAGGACGGGGCTCTTTGGGTTTTCGAACTAATGATGTTTGTATTAAAGCACGCGCTCTTACTGAAGTTCAGTGAAGTAAAGCTAAATCGGTGGGCGTTATCAAGAACTTTACAAGAGCAGTAAATTGACATTTTAGATCACATGTGAGGGTTGCGCAGGTGTTATACTTTGTTTCACCAATCGATGTCCGTCTACAGTAATCAGTCAAATATTCAAGAGGCCTTTTCTATTGATTTTTCTTTTCTTTTCTATTTGTAGTAGTAAAGGTGCACAATACACAAACGAAGTTTGAGGAAATTCAAAAACGCCAACCCATTTAACTTTGACCTGGAAGTTTGAGCATATTACTGTAGAGGGTTATGGGTGGAACAAACTATAAAATTTTTAACCACTCGTTTGTAGCTCGTTTTTTACTCAAGAAGGACGATTATGTGAACCAATCCAAACGCTTCAAACCTTTAAACTGCAATACATGTTTCAATTCTAGTTCAAAGGACCGATGCGTCGAGATTGGTCCACACAATCGTTCTACTTAATTGAAAAATTGAGGTTTTGTTCTAGCAATTCCTATAAAAAGGTGGGCGTAATCGAACTGTAACAAGAGCAGAAAATCAGCCTTTCTAAAGATACAAAACGTTTTTGTAGTAGGGTTACGCGTCACAGTTGTGTAGGCGAACGAATGTTCATGTGTTCACATCTTTGTAGCTCAAATCTTACACGCAATGATGCTACAATTTCGCAAAGTACAGAGTATAAGGCAGAGTCAATTGGGATGTAGAGAGTGATATAGAAAAAAAATCTTTTAGTTCTCTCAAGAAGTTCTGATCTAGTAGCATTACCTAATGCTACTTGAAAATGGAATTAAATGAATTTCATTCAATTTATTTATCAAGTAGCATTACGCGAAAATGGTAGGTGTAAAAAAATGTGAGCAGAACAGTGACCTTCCTGTAAAATGTTTTTGTAGTACAGTCGAACGTCACCAATGTGTAGGCAACGAACGTCCAAATGATCAAAATTTTCTAGCTGATCTTTGACGCGTGATACGATTCTGCAGTAACATTCGCAGTGTATGAAACTCACACGGACTTGTTGCAATGTGCGAGGTGAGATCACGTGACAATCTCTACACTACATTGAGGTTGTGATTATTGTTAAACCTAAACAGGTTTTGCTCACTGCAAGTGTAATCTAACGTAGCGCCTCGAAATATGCGAAGTGCTTTTATTTAACAGAAGTGAAACTCTTCTCGATAACATGTATGTCATCTCTCGGCGTTTGTCGCGAAACCTATAATAACGATTATAAATAGTTTCATGAAACAAAACACGTAACTTTCTAATCGGAAACTAGTCATTTCTCTTTACTTCAAAATACAAGCCATGAGGGAAGACAAATTTGGTTACATAGCTTCCCAAAACAATTTCACGGAAAGTATTAGGAAGCCTGTGGAATAGTTTGTGAGATTTTTTCATATCTCTAGTATGGTTGAGAAAGAATCTGGAAAACGTTACCCACGACGACCTCATAAGATCGTCTCACGAAATACGTGAAATGACCTGCGGCGTAGCAAACCATCCGACCTCATGAGAAGTTCCTCTGAGTTTCTCATGAGGATCTCATGAACACCTAATGAGCTACTCGTGAACTTTTAGTGTTGTAGCATTGCAACCAGTATAATGTCATAAGAAGTTCGTGAGTTATTGCTGATTGGGTATCTCATGAGTTTTTTGAGGGATCGCTACGCACCAGGGCTTGAGCACCACAAGCGTCATTACTCGTCAGTGAGGGAGAATCTATGAACTCCAACCTAATTTCAGTAAAACTCGTTTAATTGCCCGTTTTGAAGCTGAAACGCGCAATTTGTCGAGAAAATTTAATAATTGTCGTCAAAGTGTAACTTCGGGCAGAAAGCACTCTCCCGTGTGAGGTTATAGGGTTTGATCTTGCCAAAACAAGCCAACACGCTGTCTTGCGCAACATCGCTGTGTTTGTAGTTTTCTCCCGTTGATTTTGGTCGTAGTTTATGAATAATAAAACGTGTGTCGGGTTTGAAACTACAACTTAGAGCAATCCCTATACGAACAAAACGTACGATTTTCAGTTTTCTGATCGAACTTTTCCAATTTTATTAATTAGTAGAGAACAAAGTTTGCTGGCCAACTATTTCTGTCAAATTGAATCTACATTTGATTTTTTGCTAGTTTTCGCTTTATAATTGGTGACAATTCTTCGATCTCAAGTGATTACAGATTACCATATATCAAGCAGAAGTTCCCGATTTAGCATCAGCGCAAATAATGAAATCGAAAAAACCTAATTAGCTAAAGTTAGCTTCGAGAAGAGAACTATTTCCGGGACTTTATTAAATGACCGACCAATCGCAGAATTTTGTTTGTTGGCAGAATGTTCAACGTAATAACATAACATACTTAGCACATTGGAAAATAACAAAATACACCTGTTTCATTCACATTCACGTGGGAAGAGTTTCAGTATATACTCAATGTCTTGTCTTAGAAGTCATAGTTACAAATTTAACCATCAGGTCTTGTTAAGACGTTCAAAACTATGATTTCAGGGTAGGTTTCAGTCAATCAGTATATTTATGCTTCAACTCGTTGAGAATTTCTCGAAAACTTTCAGCATCCATCAATAAACCTGCTAGGGCGACGTAGTTGAAAACATAAGTTTTTTTTCAAATTTCGAAGCCCTCAGACTGACGTACAATCGATAATCAGCTAGGTGTCACGATTTGGTATAATTATCTTCAAGGGGCTTGGATTGAAAAAGAAGCGCTGAGCGCGTTCCTCGTTGCGCCGTATATAGTACGGGTTCCGATATGTGTGCAAGGTTGCGCGGAAAGTACTCAGACAATTCCCAGCCAATCGGCCAGCCACTTTTGTAGCGGCCTCGGCTAGAGAGTGTGCAGATCAGAGAGGCGCAAATGTCTGCCGCCTCAGTGATCTGCATGCTCTCTCGCTTTTGTAGCTTGCTAATCGCAGAAAAATGGCGCCAATGTTTCTGAGTTTTTTCTATTGAGTTTGGTAGTATACCAAATCTGATGAAAAAGTTTTTTGGTACAAGTTTTATTTCATTTAGACCAATTAATTTCGTTTGTTTCTATATGATTAACAAAATGGTGAAGTAAAGCTTGGTGCACAGCCTAACTGGTTATGAATCTCAAACAACAAATAACATTTCCAATGAAAATTACCAATGTGTTTTCAACACTGAAAAATCGGTACAATAATAGTTTATATACACGTTTGTACAATACAAACTATAGTTGAAAGATTCCGACAAAAATGTAAACAATAGTTTTTTAATACGAACGAAAAATTAAATGTACTATCTAAATCGAATTAAATGTGAAAATACTGTCTTATGTCTTCACTCGTTTTTGTGCTTTCTTCTGGTGGCTGAATATAATCTATATGACTCCAATCATAGGTTCAATAAATATTCTTATTCTTAATACAAACTGTGTCTTGTACTAACAAAGTTAATGGTTATACTTTGTCTTCTCGTAAAGCCGAGTTGCAACTTCACATATTCTCGAAATGGTCGTATATGATAGATGAGTGAAACATTTACTATGGGACCAAATATGGGGGCTATGACGCGGGGAAGTTGGACGATTGCTGAAAACAGATTTTTTAAACATTAATTTTCGAGATTTAGAAGCAAAAACAATTTTGTGTTTGAAGGGTTAAGCATGTTAAAAGTTAAAATGGGGTTTGGAGGCGACAAAATTAATCTCGGTTGTTGATTATTGATTACTGATTCTATTGACTACAACAATTGAGAAAATAGAAAAAATATTTTGTGTACACGTTTGAGCGGTGAACCTACTTTGATTCTGACACTGGAAGTAGGAACATAGCATGATGGGAGCCACAGTCAGCAGTAGGCCAAAAAAGGGAACGAATATCTGGAAGATGAATGTGTTTATCTTTTGCCAGAGTGTTAGAATGTCAAAAAAACTTCATGGTTCATCATTTCGTGGTATTTACATAGAACCATAAACTGGGATCTCGATATTCGAAGCGAATGGTATTTTTTCGTCCCTGGTGCCGTACTCACGGACATCCTATCGTTCATGTCCCAGCCTGCGTCTCCTCAGACATACGCTATTTCTCTGCTTTCACATCTCGTATGGATTACATTGTCACGAAATAGTGTGCTAAGCGAGAGACGCAGGATGGTATGAAGAGACCGGGCTGTTACGAAAAATTAATTCAAAACTGTCCCTATCCCCAAAATTTTTCAATATGTTGCACTTGCCACTTGATGTTTCAAACGAATATCAACCAAAGTTGGTGAATTCTTGTACAATTACGGATAAGTTTGTTTGATTTCACCTAATACTACATAATTTCAATGTTTCACCCACTGATTACATACGTTTCATAGTACACGTGACGACCTTACAAAAAATGTGGGACATATATGATTGAAGTTCGGCCACCAAAAGTACAATATTGAAAAAGCGAGTAGGCGAGTAAAAATTATCAGTTTCTAGTACAGCAACAAAACTCTGACATTAGGATGGAAGTTTGGTCACCAAAAGTACAATTTAAAAAAAAGTGAGTGGGCGAATAAAAACAATCGTACAGTAACAAATTTTTTTTCATATTTGATTGACCTTCCAAAAGTACGAACTTAGAAAGAGTGAGTGGGCGACTGCAACAGTTCTCTGAACATTCTGCAACTTTACAACTTAATCAATGTATTTTTTTTGTGACAATTCACTCACCATCGACGACATGGACTGAATCAGCTCCTTTTTCATGGAAATGGTTCGTTTCGAGCTGAAATTGTCGCTGCGGAATGAAATAATCGAGTGAACTAGGATCACAATGGCGATTGTGGCCATTACAGCTAGTGCTACCATCTGAGGTGCGGAGCCCTGTTGGTCGAGTTGTTGGTAGGCTGAGTGGGGGGACGGACTGTTCTGAAATAACATACATTGTAGTTTATAGTTTGCTTTCTAGAAAAGTTGGGCGGGGAAAGGACTGTTTCCGAAGTTGCGAGTTTTTAGTTTGGTTTCGAGTAAGTATGGGGTGGAACTGACTATTCCAGAACGTTCTATAGTGTAGTTTACTCTACGAATGTTCTAAAAGGGTGGAAAGTTCGAGTTTGTTGTAGTTTGCTGTTGAGAAAATATGGGGTGGGAATGACTGGTTTGGAAGTTGGAGTTTTTAGTTTGACCATGAAAACACGTTTCAGTCAGAGTTTCGAACCCCCAGTCACGTTATCGTAAACTGCATCTCGCCAACTTTTCATAAACTTGTGATGACTACGACTAAACTGTTAACTTGTGATGACTACGACTAAACTGTTTCGATCCTGGACCCAGAACCAGCTAAACTGCAACTATTAGAAATATCCAATTACGAAGATCAGGAAAACACGCCAAATTTCAAATTCTCCTCTACGTTACAAGTACACTAGTATAAAACTAAGCATAAAATTTACGGACGAACTAACCATTCGATAGTTCCGAATCGATATTGGAACAAGGGCAACCAATATCAAAATACATACAACATAACAGCAAATGGGTATGTATTCTCGCCGGTCGTTTCTCAATTTCAGTTTGGAACCCGGAATCAAAATTGTTTGGTGAATAAGTAGAACCAGGGTGGCAAAGGCGGAAAACATCAGAAGGAATGAAGTGAATTTGAGTGCCTAAAAAGAATCATATATTTGTTGCTGATTTCAGTTGAAATTACACTAGTGGAACAACATTATCGCATGACACATTTACTTCACTACTGACAGTTGTAAGTTTGTGAACGTGTTGAATATTCTCTATGTGAGTTGCCAGTGAAAAAACATAAAACGTTATTTGAACTTCTCGCTTTTCATTTATATGAATACAGACTTCTCAGGAAAACAATAATGTGAGTAGGTCAAAAAACCAACTGACAATAGCCCACTCATTGTCGACCCCGAGCCAGGAATGCAGAATTCCCATGTGAAAAATTCGATCTCCCTCGAATATTGGTGTCACAAAAACAGTGAAAATGAGGAAGACTATGAAATTCCAGACCTGAAAAGCAATAAGTAAGAAAGATCTCTCCAATTCTATACAAGGGCTATTTTGTATTATGGAAGAGATTGTGACGTCATAACTAGTAGTTTCATACTACAACAGAAAACTAGCATTATGTGTTTTTTGAGCTATAACAGAATAGTTTTTTTCAAAATTCTCGAATCACGCCCGAAACACGCTAACTCACCTGGGCATTCATAATCCAGAAATTGAAACGTTGAATGTCCTTTTTATTCGATCGAAATTGTACGAAAAGTGCCATTAAGTACACAAGACTTCCCAATAAACCAACAACATAAGAACCGGTAACTTCGAAATGGTGAGCTTCGTAACTTTCCCAATCGAAAAGCATTCTGAAAAGTGTTTATAGAGAGTATTTCAAAACTATAACTAACAAAAACGACCGATGTAAAAGTTTTCTTCAGAAAAAATACACGTGCAATGTGGTAAAATTAGGTTGAGGACGTGGGCAGATGAAAAAAAAGTTGAAAAGTTCGGTATGCATGAATCAAACGTGTGGCTTGACCAACTGTTATATAAAAATGTTGTCTGAAGAAGTTTGCAAAGCTGGAAATTTGTGACAAAACAAAACGTCGTAAACATCTTCCAGATGACTAGATTTGACGTAAGCAAGTTTTGCACAAAATACAAATAATTGTAGATGTGGGGGCGACTTTGAAAAAGTTCAACGAGTCGAATGATTGAAATCAGCAGGTTAAGGCTACAAAAGAATTCCAGTCTCTTGCACAAATGAGTGTTTCTGAGCGATTCGGCAGGTGAAAATGATAATAACAAACTATAAAGTTTCGAAAGTACTCAGAAAGGATACAATGAAGGAATATGACCAAGTTTGAACTGTAATTTGTTGAAGACGCCGTTCATATGTCGATTATTGTCTAAAATGCACAAGGAACAAACAAACTATAGGTACGAAAAAACGAACGTTACAGAATGATTTCGTGCACCGCTCTCTACTCCACAAATGCTCATAGTTCAACGGAAAGGTCATATTTATTCTTGCAGTGGTTGTTGAAAGCTCTAAAAAAGGAAATGCAGGTTTCATGCTAGATTTGCAAGAAAAGCACACAACTATCCAAACTTTATCTCAATGACAGTCGAATTACAGCAGGGCAGTGTATTTTACTAACATTTTTGCTTAGATTCTTAAATGAATAGCAAAACTTGAAGTGTGTATTCAATTGTTAATGCTGAGCGGTTTCGCTGACAACTATTCAATCTATGATTCTTTGGGTACAAATTGATGTAATTTATGTCCGTAAAGCAATTTTCTTCCTTTTTGCAACAGACCAGGTAATTTAATCGAGAACTCGATATCAATTAGGGAATTAGGAGAATACTAAAAAAAGCAAGTTCCGCATAGCAGTGGCAATTCTCGGTTCGGAAGCAGTGGCACGAAGGTTTGATGAAAACTCGATGTAAAGTTTATCATGACTACCTCGGAAGATTGTTATTAAAACACTTTATTTTGACGATTCAGAAAAATCTAATCAGAATGTGTATTGAGAGCAACTGATGTGCACTGACAAGTGGTAGGAGGTAACTAATGTTGAATAATGACCAGGTTCAAAAATAAACTTTTGAACTTTGGAACTAATACTAGGAAAATTGAGGTCTGTCTAATGTGGCAACAAAAAAAATAATTTGAATTTCTAGCTAAGGTAACAAAACAAAAACATATTTTTATTCCTAGTCCGATCTCTTATTTGAGAATTTAGACAAAAAATAAACGTTATTAAATTACAAACTCAGAATGTAAAACTACATATACCGTATGAGATTGCTTCGGTAGTAGTTGACCCTATACAGGATTGCCGGGACTATTTGATTTCGTTTCTGGTCAACCAATTGCAAGGCATCATTTATACGGTAATTGTAGCTTTTATCTTACGTCAGAGTTGATAAGAAACTGAAAATTAATGATAAATTGAGGTTTTAAAAGAATAAAAACATTGTGACGAACAAATTATCCAAATTGACAACCATATTGTAAATTTGGTGACGCATAGCCATCGTATACTATAGGGTTGTTGAAACCGAATTCAAAACTCGACTCGACTCGAAAACGAAAAACAAAACTCAACTCGAAACTCGAAAACTCGAAAATTCTTGAAACTCGAAAATTCGAAAACTCAAAAACTCGAATCTTTGAACTCGATTAACGATCCTAGTATTCTACTTCGAATGAGAAAAGTTTTTTGGACTTTGTGAAGTAAGTATGGCTAGACCGAATTTGAGTTGAATTCTGAGTGCGTATGCTAGAACATTCCGGTATTTCTATCGAGAGACGCTGGGTGAGATGGAGGTGCCGGGATGGTCTAGCATACGTGCTCTGATCTCCTAACCCATCTTTTTTATTAAATTATCAGTTGTGAACAATGGGATAATAGCACACATAGGTGCTCCTCTGACCAAACTTCGAAAAAAAAGAGTCGACAAAAAGCATAAAGTTTCATTACCACTCAAAATATCATCAAACAACATGCACAACACATTTCTAATACAAACTATGGTTTGTACTGATAAAATTGATTGTGATGCTCGGTCTTCGATGTAAGCCCAGTTTCAATTTGACATAATCTCGGAAAGGTCGTATATGGTAGATGAGTGAAACATTTATGATTGGACCGAAAATGGGAGCAAGGACTCTCGGTAGTTTCACGAGCACTGAAAATATTGATATGAACTGCGTGAAATACACAGTTATGCTCAATTCAACAGAATAGTTACGTAAAATTTGGGTAACACACGTCAATCTAGGACGTGTAATGGAAATACACACATTCATCGTCTTCGTGAAATACCCAATTCAATTACTGTAGTATGAATATCTGGTAAACACTAGTAGTTTGGTTTTGAGCGACAGTTGTAGTTTTATCAAGGTTCATATCTAAATGTTAAAATGACGACCAAACCATACAAAAGCAATACTCACTCTGACTCTCGCATTGAGAATATGAACACAACATGATGGGTACCACGGTCAGAAGTAGACCAAGAAAGGGAACGAATATCTGGAATATCCTGATCTTACGAGAACAAATATAGTTTTACCAACTCAAATGAAGATCTCGAGATGCTCATCACTCTTTCGTAATGTGTTGACGAAATTTTGGTGATGAACTGTTTTTTGGGATATCCGTGAAAAAGCACAAACCATTGACGACATCGACTGAATCAGTTCTTTCTTCATTGCAATCGTTCGTTTCGAACTGAAATTGTCGCTCCGGAATGAAATAATCGAGTGAATAAGTAGAGAAATCGCTCCAAAACCCATGATTGAAAGCCCAATCAATTGAGGAGCTGACTTTTGCGAGCCGAGCTGTTGAAAAGCGGACTCGGACGAGAGACTATTCTGAAACATTCAACGATTTATGTTGTTCTCATACCCTCAGTCCGAAATTTTCTATTGGTTCATAGAAACAAGTCAAGTTTTGTTAGAGCTTTTCGAGTTTTTAGTTTTCAACGGTACGCGGAACGACTTCTGTATACTGTAGCTATGTCTTCTTTCTGTGTGAAATCATACCATTTTGTCTGAACCACAGCGGATGTATCGAATTATACCGTTAGTTATGGTCTGAACGTGTTGATTAGGCCAGAATTTGCTCAGTTTGTTAGAGATAATACGTTTTAGTGACCTCCTTTCCGTTTAACGTATATGTGAACTAAGTGATGTGAAATCAGCCGAAGTGAACATACCAGACGATAAGTTCGAATAGCGATTGGACAAATTGCAATCAAAATGAGAATTGATATTGTATAACAACTAAGTGGTATGTATTCACGTCGTTCGTTTTTCAGTTTCAGTTTTGAGCTGGGCAACAGAATAGTTTGGTGAATTAAAAGAACGAGAGTGGCAAAGGAACAAAACATTAAAATAAAGGAGCCGACTTTTAGAACCTGGAAAATGTTCGATAGAGTCAAAAAATATCATAAAACCATAGCTTCTCAGTTTGGACTTTTCAAGTTTCAGTTTCATCGTTCATGTGAGTGTTTGGTGAGGACTTTGAGTTTTTTGGAAAACAGAAACTATCAACGAATCAAAAAACCGATTCGAATTCCACTCGAAATTTTCCGGGTTTTTTCGAGTGGAGTCGAGTTTCGAGTTCGACTTCAACTACCCTAGTAGGTATGAAGAAGAGAATCAGAATCTCACAATTGCAATTTCGTTGTCCAAATGGAGCCAAGAATGAAGTATTCCCATGTGATAAATTCGATCTTCTTCGAATATTGGAATGACGAAAACTGTGAACACTAGGAAAGTTATAAAGTTCCAGACCTGAAACATTCGAGAGATTAAGAATAAATACGAAGTTTGACAACGATGTCATAAAAAACTTTGTTCAACTTTTTTTCATTGTGTGGTCAACGATATTCTTTTTTGTAGAGAGTATAGCAAAGTTATCGTTTATTTCAAGTTGTAGAAAATGTCAACGTACCTGTGCGTTCATAATCCAAAACGTGAAACGTTTAATGTCCTTTTTATTCGAGCGAAATTGCACGAAAAGTGCCATTAAATACACAAGACTTCCCAATAAACCAACAACATAGGAACCGATAACTTCGAAATGATGAGCTTCGTAACTTTCCCAGTCGAATAGCATTTTGGAACTTCTGGAATAGACAATCTAAAAATGTTTCATAATCGAAATATGTTACATGAAACATGTTATAATACATTTACTCGTATTTTAGTAGTATCAAAATAACCAAACTCAAACTTAAAACACAGAAGTAAACATGTTTACAGGTTTTTGTTTTTCCTAAAGCGATAAAACTATAGATTGAATCCCTTTTGCAGCGAAAGAGAACAAATAACTAAAATTAGACTCAGCAATAAAACTACGGTACATGCTACGTTTGCAAATCAGACATTATCCAACGTCGACCAAACCCCTAAATCAAAAATTTCATGTAATTTTCAGATATGCCGGAATCAATAAACCGAAACAGAGTGAAAAATATCATAGTTTTAGGAAAGTTTTCAGACTAGATAAATTTACGCCTCGAGTTCAAGAGTCCTGTTGTGGTACTTCCTAGTAATGAAGATTGAGATTTACGTGTTTACATAAGGTACTCAATTCTGTACAAGGCAGAAAGTGTAAGTCGGATCAGAAATGCTTAGGATACTCTCAAGTTTCAACTGTATTACACTGTTGAACCTATGATTGGTGATCTGGACTCGTAGGGGCAAAATTGGAGAGAAATGTGTCTCACCCAAGTGAGAAAAAGTAAAATAAGCAGTTGGAGGCTAGCTCATAAATTAGCATGTAGGAGGAGCCAGATACAATATGGCGATTGAAATGTGTAATATTGATGTGGGGTACAAAATGTATGGGTACGTACGAGTAATGAATTGCAGTCTGATCAGGAAATACAGTAGACAAAAAATTAAATTAACTGTGGAAAATTCTTCGAGACAGAGCAGGCACACACGATATTATTTGTTTTTCCTTCTGTGTTTGTAGTTTGAAACGCAAAGTAGTTGATGAGCGAATTTTATGTTTCTCATGTGTTTGCAAATTTGAAGATTGAACTGCAACGTCTTTGTCATCACATCCGGGCGAACGCTATGAATTGAAAACACGTAGAGAATTTTGCGAAAATGAATAGGAATTAGAATAAGAATATTTTTTAAAACGTAATCTAAATTATAGAAAAAAGTGTTCAGACACCGATAACCTAACAAAAAAAAAGGAAAATATTGTTCCTACGTAGTTCCGAGCAAGTAGCCCATTTTTGATCTTCCACAAGTACAGAATCATCTCCGCGGCATTTCTATCTTTAGATTTTACCGGTAATTCAATCGTAAATTTAATCTTAATCAGCAAGGCGTTATTCTCGAATAGAAAACCTTTCCGGGTTTTACATCTCTTGAGATAATTTCCTATAAAATACTTAGCGAGTAAACATGGTCAACCATACAATTAATCAAATAAAAAAATTCACAAACTATCGCGCTTTTCTGTTTCCGCAAGATGTTTCCCGTGACATATCGCAGATTTGGTGGAAGTTTTCACAGTCACAAAAATATTGGTACGTTTTTTAAAACAGTTAAGGTCTTCAATAACTGCTAAAGGTGCTGTCCTATGGAAAGATGGTGAGATGATAGATCTGGATGCGTTTCAGTCGTGCTTTGTATTCGTGCTCGCACATTAAACTATACTGTTAGTCAATTGTACAGTCACGTGAAACATGTTGAACACAGCAGAATTCAGAAACGTGCAATGACAAAGTCCACGATGCTTCATCATAGTATCAACTTTAGATGACTATTGAATTTACTTCTAGTATACTGTACGTTTCAGAATGCGTACTTTTGGAAGAACACTGAGAATTGCTGATAAAAAAGTCAGAAATTATTTGAAGTGATTATTTCGCTTGTTGATGACGCATTTTTCAATACAGAATGGTGTAAAATGTAGCAATTACTAGAAAATGAAGCCGAAAATGATTGGTGGGGTCAGTACTGAAAGATGTATTTATTTATTACAAGACAAACGTGCGTTAGGCTCTCTTCGGACTTTTTGTGCGATACAAGATACAGATACACGATTCATTTTCGAATTATTTGTATCGTCTCATTTTGTATCCGTATCTTGGCGCCAACGTATCAGAAAAGTATGAACGTTCCAGGATTCATATGAAATTGGGATGGGTGGGGTATTCGATCATGCTGGTTATGAATATATATCCGAAACTCGTAATACCTTCTATCCGCGTGCCGACCACTCCCAATCCCAAAAATTTATCTTCATGCACAAGAGTTGAAATTCTTTGTCGCGTCGCGTGCTGCGCGCGCGCTTGACCCCAAGTTCGTACCAAGCTCACATCTGACTTCAGAATGATCGATTTCCTCAGGTTCCCAAGTTTTATTGAATTCTACGGGTTTTTGAATTTTTGTCGCGGCGCGTGCACGCGTCGCGTGCGTGATATAAAATTGATATCCACATTCGCAATCTCCATGATCGATAATCACAGTTCACAAATTTGACTTAAATCTGCATATTTTCTCATTTTGACGCGTCGCGTGCGCGCGTCGCGCGCGAAAATGAAATTTTTTTGCGAATACCAATCTGTTTTGTGTGGGGGAACATTCTATCAATTGGAAAAATTTCACAAAAACCGCAATCTTCAAAAAAAGTGTATCGTCGATTCAAAATGATGTATCTGACGCCGAGATACTGTAGAAAAAGTATGAACACGATAGATACATCGCGTGACGCATGTATCTGTCGCCGCTACAAAAATGCAATCGATACACATGATTAGAGCGCGCATGTATCGTGTATCTTGTATCGCGCAAAAAGTCTGAAGACAGCCTTATTCACCCAATGTTCAGCGACCAAGCCTAATTGTAGTTAGGTTGTGACTTTTACACGAAAAACAATACGTCAGTCCCTGACAAATAAGAGATTCACGTCAATTCTATAACGGAACCAATAATTACATAATTATATGACTTTTCTTACTTTGTTGCAAGCAAACTTTTCGTTCTTTTCGAACTGAGTATACAACGATGTTTAATTGAAAAATGCACCACACATCCACTCAATCTTTATACAGCAAAAAAACACGAATAAAAAAATCGAGAAGCAATAGAATTACATCTGTTTCTAGTGTATGTAGAAACCACTTCACGTATCGAAAGTCTGAAAATGAACATGAATATTTCAAGATTCACGAATCAAATATAACGACTCGAAAAACTCGTGTAGTTATGATTGCAAGTATGATTGCCTATATAGAGATTGCTTTTTTCTAGAGCAAAAAATAAATTTAGTAGCTCCCTCGACGGTTCCTATGCGTAGCTGCCGTGGCAGAAAAACAGATAGGGCGGATAGGGGATCATTGTGATATGAACTGAGAATGAAACTCACAAAAATTTCAAACTTCCTCTGCCCTTTTTAAGCTATTTATCACAAGGGGTTAACTCCGACGTTGACTAGCAGGTACTTCACTTGAAAATAATTACATGTTGTATTATTACACTTTAGGCCCTCAAAATTGAATAAAAATAAACTAAGAATTGAAATAATAAACTGATAATTTTTATAATAGTAACTACCATAATGTCCTAGAATACGGAGTACACAGCTCCCATTCCTGCGGGAGAGTCGTAATGAATTGCTCGAAGCAGGCTGGATCGTTCGATGTAGAGAAAGAGAAAAAGCAGGAGAAGAAGCAAAAGCAATCCCTGAACAACTTCATGACATAAACGAGGAGTAAATTGAATAGTCACGTGAAGTTGGCATTATGATGAGAAATAGAAAAAAATCGTTTCCAATATACGTGGAAAGAACTTCAGATAAGAAATATCCAAAAGAAAATTGGACAATAGAAGTTATTACTGTATTTCAAAGTTCTTTTCAATAATAAGATAATTTAGAGTTCACATTTAAAGATGATATTTTTACAAGAACTAAACGTTAACGTTATGGAAATGAATGGCAACTCGAAGGCAGGTAAAACGTATCAGAAAATATAGAATTGGACCATAATATGGATATTATCTTAACTTTGTCCACAAGCAGTCCGTTTTGCAAACTCTGAATCAACTGACCTCTTATTTATGAAAAGTGTATCGTAGTTTTAGGACTGGAGCGTTGCGATTGGATCATATAATCGTCCTACTTCATTAGTAAATATTTCTAGCCATACCATATAATTACAATTCAATACTGAAGGTGCGTATGGTAACATTAAAAAGACTATAGAATGAATGGAGCACTATAGTATTAGGAGTTTGAGATGAAATAAACCCAGACGACATTTTCCGTTTTTTCTTCAATGAGAAGCACACCTGATGAACACTATAGCACCATCGCGATAAAAATCAAAGACATTTTGATAAAACGGACAACATTGATTCCGTTACTCTCGTACTATAAGTATGCTTCCATTTATGGTTGTAGAAACGCACTCCATGACCAAGATAAAACAGTTCCTATAAAAATGAGGGTGAATCGAATAAAAAGGAATAAAAAATGATATAAGCATATTACGTTCGAGTGCAGTTCTGTTTGAAATTATAAATAACCAAAGCAGAGAAATTTCAGGTAATATGTAATACGTGTACTACGCGAATGTACATTTTACTAAATTTTATGGAATAAAATCGTTTGTTGCCGGTTTCATACGTGGAACTCAAATTTTATAGATGGATAAAAACTCGAGTGTACATTCTTCATTCAGAAAGAACAGTAGGAAACGTTTTTTTTTGAAGAGAGATGAATCGAAACAAAATGAAGATGAATATTCATTTCTCATATATGTGAAAATAGGTACAACATATGATACCAGGAGATAGTTCAACGAAGTCAGCGGTGCCGAAATGTACTTGTGTCTAACTATGACCGCCAGGAATTGTTCTCATCTCAATAAATTGAAGCCAGATTTTCTAATTGGTCTGGTAACTTGTTTACTATCCTAACAAAAAAATCCAATACGCTGCAAAGCAGAACAGTAAACTTGATTGAAACCAGCATACTAGAGTGAAGAGAAGTTACATGCAACTCAGAAACAATACTATGATATTTCAGAATATTTAGTCCAGTAGCAAACTGAAATGCGGTTATTTCTCCACTTTTCTTGATTTGAACACGTTGGCGTTGTCTTTCTTTTGTGGTCTTCGTTAGAATTATTTCGTCAGAACTCTCTGAAAATGAGTCATGTTCATGATATCACCATTATGAGTTATAAACTATCCTATATTATAACCTCGTGTTCGGTTGAAAAGATAGAACTCTGTTAACGAGAAATGAATAGTATAAAAACTTACATGATTACACTTTGTAAGTTGCTGTGCTTTCAAATTGTCTTTAAAGACCATTAGCAGATCATAAATCGAGTTTACAATATATATTTTTATTTCAAGTGGAAAACGTTATGTTTTCTACATTTCACAACATGAACCCACCTTCAGTTCAATTCTGAAAGACCCGTGAAACATCCATTTCTAATGTATGTAGAATTCACTCCGTATATGGGACATCTGAAAAAAGTAGGTTTGTTTCGAGCTTCTGAGAGCCATAGTTCTGATCGATCTCAACTATAGTTTGGCAGCCTGCCCAGAAAAAGTCCAGCCCCAGGCTTTTTCTAATCGTGTTTCATCATGTCAGAGGTAGTAACAGTAACGATTTCAACAATTGTTCCCCGTAGTTATCAAATGTTCAAAAAATGTGTATTTGTAGTCTTTTAAGTGTTGTTCAAATTTTATTTGGATTCCAAAAGTCATGAACTGTGGCATGAACTAGCCTGGTTGACAATTGGAGAGAATACTAGAAGAATACTAAATAAATGAGAATACTAAACTGAATAGTCACGTGAAGTAAGCATTCTAATGAGGTATCGTGCACTTTGTCGTTTCACGTTTCCGAGTTCTGCTGTGTTTAACATGTTTCACGTGACTGTGCAATTGGCTAATGGTATAGCGTTGATATCATGTTCGCCTATGAAACGGTAGGGTATAGTTCACACCATTCCTACTGAGACTCCTACAGTAACCTTACAAACTTTTCGAAGGCTGTCGTGAAGCTGAAAATGTAGTTCATGGAAAATGCTCTCGTATATTCACTCTACCTGAGAAGGAGAATGAGGTACGAAAATCCTCAACTTCGCCGATCAAAAGTAAGTGAGCAAAACGGCTCGGAAGTTTCGAATTCCTACTGTAGGAGTCTCAGTAGGAATGGAAACGACTATAGAACCATACAATTCAATCTCAGCTGTTCAGTTTGTAGTTTCATCTCCTCATATTTAATCTTAGTTTTCAATTGATTATGTAAATTCAAACGAAAAACAGTTAAAATTAAGTCAGACAGAGATGTGTATGTCGCTCAAAGTAAAGTTTAGATCTTTAGATTTTCTTGCAGTTACAAGAAGCATTATCTAGGGATCACAGAAAAACAAAATTCATTGATGTGGGCTGAGAACAAACTTACTATTGTTTGTCTTTCTCATTTATTTCAATCTCTCGATCTGATTGTCACCGAGTATTACCTGAAAAAAATGGCAAGTTACACTAAAATAGTTCGGTCTTTTTAAAAACGGCCTAGAGGGCGTGTTGCCCCAAGCCGATGTGTTTGTAGTTTGGCTATGTCACTTTCCGGTCAACAATTTGTGAACCATAGTGTGAATGGAGATCAAAGTACAAAGATGACTTGATTTGCATGCACGCGATTCATAAGAAACATATAGATATGAAACGCAAACTGATTTGAGCAGAGATTGAACCAGAAGAAGTTGCCATGAAAAAAGACCAACCTTTCTTTTTTCGTCGAAAGCCGAGTAGTCTGTATCTGGGGTCATCTAGTAGTTCTAGAACTCCTGAAAATGTTTTGAGCTCAAAGCTATGCTAAATGATTGGTCGATTTGAGAACGCGCGCTCCCATCGCGCGACTTCGCTAATCAATAATACTGGCACCTTCCGCCTTGGTTATTCAGAAATACATAATAAGTTACGGTGCCCTTTTTAAACTGCCCTCTGTCGACATTGAAAAAATTGTATAGCAAGTGAAGTCAAAGTTTTTTTCTCGAAAAAAGCTCTATCGATTGTTTTCTTCTGAGCAAGACTTGTTTTGGTGCAGGATTTTGATCTATTTTCACTCACTCTTGTTTCTGTCCGTGAAACGCAGTAGTATGACAAAGGTTATTTTGCATAGATCGAACAACAAAATAAACAGTAATACATAAAACATTAAATATAACAAACGTATTTCTTATGTTTACCAGATCTTCTCATGGTCCATTTGGAAGAAATAGTTCTAAGTATTGGTTGAATACGACAACTTTATTTTTTTTCGATCTGAAAACAATTTGTCAGACCAAATACGAAAAAGTAGAACTAGTGTTTTGTAATTGCTGTATGCATGAACATCCCAAAACGCTGATCTCGACCGGCTGTCGCAGGGCCAATTAGTTCTCATCACACCTTGCTGAAGGTTTTCGACGTCTGATAAAGTATTTAGAAACACTTACCGCTCAAAGTGAATCGAGTAAATATTAATAGTGTTCGTTCCCAATTTATGTAGGAACCAGTTCATATACAGAATATCTGGAAGAGGAAAAATTTTCAACTAAAGTTTCTACAAGAAAAGCTGATCAATCGAATTCAGGCAGATTTCGCCATGACAATATAATTAGTTGTTTTCCGAGAAACAACTGGCAAACTCTGATTCAACGAAAATGAAGGTATGAAAGTGCAAACCGTAAATTTTCATCTATCTGTTTCATAAAAACTGCAACAACATAAACGTTATTTACCCGCGTAAAATAACTTACTTTTTCATTTGGTCTGTCGGAAATCGCCTCCGAATAAGGACTCGTACGGAACTTCACAAATCTGACCTGAAAAATGAGCCTGTGATCACCTCTTACACTCGCATTTTTGACATGGAAAGTAAAATTTTCCGTTTCCTCGAAATAAAATCTTGTTCGACAGTTTTTTTCGAACAAGACTTGTTCTGGTGCAGAATCAGATAGGTGCTTGTCGTTTAAGTTGGTTCAATTCGCAAACACACTATGAGTAAAAAAATCATTTTGCTTAGATCAAACAAAAAAACATACAATAATTGATGAATATATTAAATAGAATAAACGTATTTCACATGCCTACCAGATCGTGCCATGGACCGTTTGGCACAAATACATTGAACTATTGGTTGAATACCACGACTTTGTTCTTTGCGATCTGTAAACAATATTTTTGCTCTTTTTTTAATTGTGTCTGTTCAGTGAGAGAAGTGAGATTGTTCTATGTTAGGGCCGTATGCATAAACCGCCCGAGGCGCTTGTCCCGACCGGCTCTCACAGGTCCCCGCAAAATAGTTTCCATGAGATTTCGATAGAGGTTGTAGTTTGATAAGGTATGCAGAAAGACTTACCGCTCAAAATGGATTTCAGAAGAATTTAGTAGTGTTTGTTTCCAATCTATGTGGAAACCATTTCATATATAGAACATCTGGAAGAAGACAATTGAATATCCGTAATAATTTCATCAAGCTCAACAAACGTTTTATCGTAGGCAATAACGAAACAGGAAAGAAAAGAGTAACTACGTTCACAAAAAACTGCTTGCGTGTTTTGAGAAAACATGCGCATGTTTGCCAACACGCTTCATTGGTGGGGCTACGGATGAATGTATTGATATACATGAACAAACTTTGATTATAAGGAACATGATCACACATCTGATATAGAAAATATAGTTTGAAAATTAGTTGTAGTTCGATCTCACTTCCCACTTTCTGAGCGAGAGGTCAACATTCTGCCAGATAAAACTACAAACGCATCACAGTCGAACAACGCACAAAACAACAACCTACTTTTGAAGACCTACTTTTTTTCCTCCACTTCGAAGTTAGACCCGTTATCGGTTATTATGATCTGATTGTCTCCCTGTCCCATTATCTAAAAAAATCGATATTGAAAAGGAACATGATGATAAATACATTTGTACATATATGGTTTTTCCTTCTAACGTGTTATAAAAGGGTTCGGGAACATTTGTTTGCATTGAAAAGCAAACAGTCATTGAGAAACTTGTGTACTATAAGGGACTGGGTGGGAATTAAAGAAACTATAAGTGTACCTTTTTTTCATTTTCAGAACCGTCGGAAATGAATGCTCATTCTCAAGACCTGATTTTCCCCTTGTCCAAATACCTAAAAACGAATTTGAAACGTCTTATTCGAGAACCTTATAGTACCTTTGAGCCTTTTCTTGTTTAAAACTTGAGGGAGAATTGAAGTAACGCCCCCACTATGGTTGCCCCCCCCCCCCCCCCCGTTATTATACTTCAATTACTACCCCCCCCCCCGTTATTATACTTCAATTACCGTTATTACTATTATACCCCACCCAAGCTGAAACCTGAAAATCTAGGAGAGGGGGGGGGGTCAAAAATCAACTTTGACATTCACTATTCACCCCCCACCTGGGATGGCCGGGGGAAGAACTTTAATGGTGGGGGATCAAACTTCAACGAGTGGGGGACTGAACTTCAATAACGGAAATGTTTACTTTCTGCCCCCCCCCCCACCCTCAAACTTTTGTATTGCAGGTGATAAGTTGAATTATCACCCCTCGGTGGGGGGGGGGGGGGGGGGGGTCAAACTGCAATTCCTCAAACGAAATACAATTTCAGAAAGGTGGGGGTAAAAGTCAATGTTCCCAAACATGAATATGATTTGGATATGTATTGCTATTTGTTTCAAAATATTTTTGACACGCATGTCTGAAACACTGATAATGAACAGAATGCATGAAAAAATACACCTGTTTCATCTTATCGAAACGTTAAAAATTTACAAAATGTAAAGTTTGCCAAACATCAAAAAAAAATACTTCCGCAATTCATTTATATGTACTAGGTTTTTTTGCTGAGCGACATGTATAACCGAAGTTTAAGGTTTCAAATATTGCTTCTTCTGCTCACCTTTTCTTTCACTCGTTGTACGATCTGACTGCACACAGGTCAAAATCTCGTGGAAGTCCAACATACATTTCGTACATCCAAGATTCTTCACTTTTGAACAGAGTCTCTTTTTCGGAGCCTAATTGGAGTCCTCTACTCCTTTCTATACTCGCAACGTGATCGCATTTATAATCGCATTCCGGTTCCTGAATTCAAGAACCTTGCCTAGTAACCGAAGTATCTTCCAGCATCATATGTGTCTGGCCGATCTCTTGCGTCTATTATATCATAATAAACGCATAGGTATAGTTCGCAGATTTTCCAACTGGACTTGGGCAGCTCGCCAATGGAATTTCCAAGCAGTTTTTGAACATGTTGAAATACATCAAAACAGTAGACAATCCTATAAATGGTTCTTCCCCGTCGTCATAGTTTGTATTTGGGGAAACTTTTTCATGAAATTTAAGTTTTCTTTAAATAACAGTCTTCCAAAGTTTTTGGCACGCTGCCAACGAAAAAATGAAAAAGAACTCTCCACAATAAAATTACTCGTTTACTGAAAAGCAAAGGTATAAAACAGCAAACAACAAATTTTCTAACCACACAGGGCAATGTCAAACACTCACGAGAGCCGCTATATTCTATCCATTTGATATATTGACGTTTGTTTCCAATGTATGTAGAAACATGGCCGTATATGAACTTCTGAAATTCATCACTTTCTCGATAGAACGAACATAAACGTGAAACCATCTGCGTGCGTGTTTTGAGAAAACATGTGCATGTTTGCCAACACGCTTCATTGGTGGGGCTACGGATGAATGTATTGATAAACATGAACACATTTTGATTATATGGAACATGATCACACATCTGATATAGGAAATATAGTTTGAAAATTAGTTGTAGTTCGATCTCACTTCCCACTTTTTGAGCGGGGGTCAACATTAAGCTAGATAAAACTACAAACGCATCACAGTCGAACAACGCACAAAACAACAACCTACTTTTGAAGACCTACTTTTTTCTTCCACTTCGAAGTTAGACCCGTTATCGGTTATTATGATCTGATTGTCTCCCTGTCCCATTATCTAAAAAAAATCGATATTGAAAAGGAACATGATGATAAATACATTTGTAAAATTATGGTTTTTCCTTGTTACGTATTACCAAAGGGTTCAGGAACATTTGTTTGCATTGAAAAGCAAACACTCATTGAGAAATTTGATTGTGTAGAGTAGGAGTCTCAGTAGTAATGGAAGTGACTGAACTGAACGTGTACCTTTTTCTATTAATGAATGAATATAAAAAAAAGGAATAAAATGAATACCTTGACAGAGCATAGATTCCGATGTGTGGGGATGGCAGTTGAAGACCGAGGACGGGCGCCATATCCCTACTGACGTACACCTCCAGGCACTTTGTGTCCCCGCGCACAAGGTGAGTCAGGGCTGCGGCCTGTGCCATTGAGCGCTCTGAACTTAAAAACCGAGTTGTTTACCAAGGTTCAGACAGTTCACCAGGAACTTGGTGCACAATTGTGCATCAAATTTCGATTTCACAACTTGATATCAACTAGTGACCAATTTGGTGGGCGAACCTTGGTAAACAACTCGATTTTCAACTTCAGAGAGGTTGAGGAACAGTGGGTCGCTAGGTTTTCGATGGTTTCAGGCTTGCTCATAAAACACAGGGGGGGGGGTACTGCATAGAGATAAGTTCGTTTAACATAATGTAAAATTAAGGTTTTAATTATTGTACATAGAGTGTACTATCAATCAGATAAATATTGCCTGAATGAACCATACTAATTACTAAGAATGATTGTTGGCTATCACTTAGGGGGGTCATTTGCGATTTGCCTTCCACTTTGGAAAAATAGACTATGGTGACAGTGAACCGAATCATAGAAGTCCTTTTCATCCAAAACTAATCTTCACTTTTTTACACCCGTTTTTCATACTAATTTATTAACACGTTGTCGAGGAATAGAACTAGATGAGTCGTTGCATGAAAACACCTAGAATTCTACCAGGTTCATTCAAAACATATTTTTGGAGAAGAATGAAGTACTACGATAATTTGAAACTTACACGTATTAAGTTCGAAACGTGCAATGGCGATATACATACAAACCAAAACTATTTCAATTGTAATTTTTTGAGAGTTCCCAAGAAAAATTGTTCAAAAAAACATACCATACAACGGTTATTGTACTGTTGGGAGATTTTGACGTTTCCAATGTATGTAGAAACGAATTCATCTATGGCGTTCCTGAAAATCATTGCGTATTATTTGGACAAAAAACAGAAACATGTTTGGTATCTGGTAAATAGATCTGTCGTAAGCAACAGAACACTAAATATTTTTTGTAGAGTTAAAAATGAGAACCGAATAAGACTAGATAATGAGTGGACCCACAATTGTTTAGTGATTAATTCGTTCGAGCTAATTTTCTTTTCATGATCGCTAACACGTTCAAACCCACCGTTAGTTGAACCCAAGGACCTCCATGTAAGATATATTTGTAGTTTTCGTTAGGTATCTGCAAGGAAAACATTAACACCAACTCTTTTGGGTGTTTTTCTTTTCTTTGAGAACTCACTTTTTCCAAAGTTGATGGCTCGAAAGTCTGTGGTGATAACATTATGTGAATCGGTGTCGCCAATCTGTGACAGTAGCTGTTTTTGCTTACTATGACATCGTTATATACGCAATTATCCTGTTATAGTGTTGTTTTCGGTTGCCCCAGCTGCGACGGTACTAATCCTAAAAGGTGAACTGTCGGCTGTTCACCCGTCTCGTTGAACATGTCAGCCGTCATTTGGATGCGTGGTTTGGTGGTGTTGGTGCACTCACTGTGTGACTTCATTCCGAGTGCTTTCTCCATGGCGTTGTCCAATTTTTTCAGACACCTCTGTTTCTCCGTTTTCAAGGTGTATTTGTTGACTGGAACGGATATGAAAACATAGGCCGAGAGTTGATTGTTTTATGGCTATGACATGAGCTTCAGTCACTTGTAATGATACTTAGATGTCTTGACTGCAGATTCCATCCGTCCTGACTGTTGGCGTAATCATTCGCGGTTATCGAGAGCGTTAGTATCTATTCATATCCATATTTAGGCCTGAAGCAGCTATTTCTGGTGATTCTATCTCAGTCGTTTACTAATGTGTAGCTAGTCAGTATAGTGAGTGCCAAACTTATAATTTTCCGTCTAACGCCGGAATCGAACCTGCGAGCAAAAGTTTCGTAGCAGGGCGCTAACCACTGTCCTATTAGAGCATATAAACGGAACGCTTTCGAGTCGGAGACATGTGTGCATACACATCGGAAAGTGAGATATACAGTACCCTCTTGCCTTGCCGTTGGCGTCGGCTATATGTACTTACTTTATGTTTTATGTCCTTTTTCCCCATGTAGCGCACATTTTCTGTTCGGTATCCTTGGATCTGTGAGGGGTTTTGCACACGTAGATATTCTTTGTTCGGTGGAGAAGACCGTCTCTCTCATCGACGCAGTCCTAGTCGATTTTCTTCGGCCTTTGATCGCTCGGCATGTTGAATCGCTGATATTCTAAACAAAACGGATTATCGCTGGTGATTCACACTATTATGATTCAGGCATTCAGGGTTATTCAAGAGAACGAGAATGAATATGCGAGAGTGAATATGAAAATTTTTTAATTGTAGAACATACATGCACGTGTATAAGCTTAAATGTATCGTTAATAACATGACAGTTAAGATATGTATATGAGTGTGCAACGTCTCGGTTTCCACACAGGGGTTTGACTCTCATTATTCAAGGGTTTTCATAATTCATTATATACCGAAATAACATTTTGTGAATCGGTGTCGCCAACCTGTGACAATAGCCGCATTTAGGCAATTATCCTATTATAGTGTTGTTTTCGGTTGGCCACAGCTGCGACCGTAAGAATCCAAAAAGGTGAACTTGATTGTCGGCTGTTCACCCGTTTCCTTGAACATGCCTCGTCTGTTGGATGCGTGACCTGCTAAATAGTGTATTCATAACCATTTGTTTTTTTTCAAATAACTTCCATTAAAGCAGGACGAGGACGATTTATGTGGACCAATCCCGTGTCAACAGTCCTTTAAAGGCAGATATCCACGCCAGCATCGAAATTGAGATAAGGTCACTTTCCAATTCTACTTGGGTAGTTACTACCAGAAAACAAGTGTGAAAAAAGGACCATTAAAACTGAATCATGGAATTTTTTTTCAACTTCATCGGGTTTAATCGGAAATTGGGCGGTACCTCTGCGTATATGCGCACCTACCGTGATGCGATTTTAGGTTGCGGACTTGCGGGCTGTCTTACTCAGTGTATTTGGGTTTATTTGATGTTTATTACACTGTTCAAAATTTTAAATAAGAATAGAAAAAGAGTTACGAACAAAAAAATAATTTGAGCAACATTTATTTAAAACGGTGGAAAACACAACCGCGGCCCAACAGGTTACACGTCCGCGGGTGTACCGCATGACTGCGCGGTACTACCGCGGACCTGCAGATCGAGAAATTCGAACATTCGCCAACAAATTTACTGTAAAACTTGAGATATTCTTTTTCTTCCTACTATATATATTCAAAACCAATAAAAAAGAGTCATTTATAGGCGATTCACTATATTTTCAATTTGCATGCTGGCGTGGATATCTGCCTTTAAACTGCAATTCACAAATGTATTGCAGTTTGAAGGACTGAAGCGTTGTGATTGGACTATATAATTGCCCTGCTTCAACACTATACCAAGATATTGGAGTTGTATCTGAAATAAGAGTGTTTTTGGTTTGGTAGCATTTAAATTCGAGCTTTAAATATTTTGTATCACTCTCACGAACCATACAGACTCCAAGACTTCGGTTTGTAAATCTCTCTCTTGAAGTCAAACAAATCTCCACGCGACAGTCTTTTTCTCATTTAGGCATTCGTCTATGGCCTCGGAGTACCCCAGAAAGTCCGTTTCCAGCAGTGTTTTTGTGCTCTGTAATTTAGCTGTAGTTTGAATGTTTCAGATACGTTATTCAAATGAAATGTAGGGTTTTCTGGATAACGTGTCGTGTGTTTTGAGTTAGAGTCTCATTTCAAGTCTCTGCTTCACGTGTACAGTTCTCGCCATTCCCACTGAGACATTCAAATTTTTTTGAATATATTTCATAGAAATTATGGTTTTATGAAAATTATTCTGTTCTACGTACTGTAGCAGAGGTTAACTGCCGGTCGGAGAAACGTTTAGTGTGTTGAAATATAATGGAAATTTTGTTGGCACCTCGTCGAGGTCTCAGTGAGAATGACTGAAACTATAGATGAAGTAGTTCAAGGTTTGTTATGCGACTGCGCGTTGGTAAAATGAAAACTGACCCCGTCCAAAAGGTGGATATTGATTTCATGTATCATCTAATCTTCTGTCAGATACTTGTCTACGAGCTCAGAAGCCCGTTCTTTGTTGAGTGGTTCCGATTATTCGTCCTGTTCCTATCTCGAAAACAGTGATTGTACACAGCATATCACCGTTAAAGTTCGTGAATGGGTGTTATTTGACGACCACCCCACACGGTATGGCGACTTCCGGAATAATAGTCATCTGTAAGATGAACAATAAAAATAGTGTTTTTTTTGATTAGGCAATTCTTGAACTAAATACATGAAGGTTTATGCAAGGATGTACTTAGAGATGAATCTATATTCACGTATTCAAGAGAAGTACTTAGGGGTATGAAGCTCTAGTCTGAAAGCAGAGAGTCGTTTACAACTTAGAAACATACATTCGTTAGGCGTTGTATGTGTACATTACTAGGAACACAATCGGTTGGTTTAATTGAACAGTAATATGTAATACAGTATTAATCTAATAACTGGCGAGGTACTCACCATCTACTGCAAATTGGTACCATGACTTTCATTCAAATCTGCCATACAAACGTGGCACCGTTGAAAATGGATAATCACTTTTCTATGTGATGTTTTTGCCAAAATGATATAAGTAGGAAAACTCACGATTTTTCATTAACCCCGAATCCATCCAAATTATCGTTTCCAATGTATGTGGAAACTAATTCTTGTATGGAATATCTGGAAAAGGGGTTCAAGAAATGAACAAATGTTCGATAACTATCCAGGTGTTTTTTAGAAAAGAAAAACAAGTAAAAATGAATCAAATTTGAGTAAACAGGTATAAACATCAAGTAACAATTAAAAGGTATCACATTGTGTATAACATGGGTTGTATAACTTCAAGACGTAATGGAAATGTTCCTTTTACATAATTCATAGGCAAACTACACAAAGAATTTGCATGTGATCAAAAGGAGTAACCAAACAGAATTGAAAATTCAAAACTGGAATACAATTATACAAAAACAAATGTAACAATTCATGCCTGGACATAAATGAAAAGTTGTTAACTGTTTGTAGTAAGAAATTTACAAACGAACGATTAGATAAGCAAAAATAGGTTAAATGAAATCAAGTTAATTAGGATAAAGTAAATAAATAAATGATTGAATGAATTAAAGGTAGTAAATACTATCTATGAAGTTAATATTGACTGAGTTCAAAATAAATACAGTGTACAATTTATCTAATTTCTATTACATCAAATTCAACAGCCGATGCTGACTTTTCGGTTCCAGTATATGTGGAAACCACATTTTATTGATCGAAGGGACCTCCATGAAATATATTTGGTCCATTCGGTTAGAAACTATCTGGAAGTAGAAAAATAACACAATGTAAAGCAAAAAAGTAGTTTGCATAAGTTTCACGTTCGACTTTTCGATTTCACCAAATTGATTGTGTTTTCCACGGTTTTTTATGATATAGGCTGAATATAAGACAAATGATCTAAGTAAGGCGCGCTAAAATTTAAGCCGTCTTGTTGTTCTCTGTTGTGAGACGCTGTGGATGAAACGCATGACGTAATAGCTTGGCTAAAACTCTTACGATTGAGACACATTTTTAAAATGTGCTGTGAAAAATTAACGAAAAATTAGGAATTCTGTTTCGCTAATTTAACATGAAATTTTGTTACCATGAAAATAAAGTTAGAACACGCAATTGGTCTACTTTTCAAGTCAGTTCAAATATACTCCAACAATAAACAATTGGTTGAAACCTAGATTGTGTAGCAAATCTGACTGAAATGTAACCCACGTTTTTATTTGGTCTGTTGGAAGTTACCAAAAAATAAGGACTGCTGATCATGTGAAACACTTGAGCTGAAAACATATCTGTGAAGTTTCTTCACACAATCGGAGAAAAGTGGCGTTTTGTTTTTCCGATAGAACATTCATCGATTGTTTTTTGAACAACACTTTTTTGTTTAAGCGGAACTCTTTCATGAATTTTTACATGAAAGTTTTAACTCAGATATGAGACTAGTTCAAGATAAAATTAGTGATGGAAGCTACATTTCGCTAAACCTCTTCTCGAAGAAACAATGTGTTTGTACTAAAAACCAAGGAAACTAACCACAAATGAAGAATCACTTTTTTCACCAATTGACGTCTCCAATATACGTGGAAACCATCTCATTTATTGAGTTTCTGGAAAGGATTGTTCATTGATTGAACGCGAATAACTGTTTTGGTGTTATTGGTTTATTGCAGATAAACAGTAGAATAATAGAATGGAATAGAATGGCTTTCCATTAGAAACATTTCAACTGCAGATAGCTAAGTTTTGTTTGGACATATCTTTCTAATGTTTTTTTGAGAGTAAAATAGTTAAATTATAGGTGATCTTACACCAGCCTCCCCACATTTCAAAACGTGCTTGTGGTAATAAAAAATGAGGTACGAAAGTGGGCTTGATTAACTAGTTCGGTTTGTTTTACCGACATCGCAGCATAAAAGAAAAAGGACATAACTTTTTCGATTTTAACAACGATTCGTTTTTTTTAGCAAACATACCACGTAGGTGTACAATGAATCCATGATTCTTCAAATCATTTTCGGAGGTCTTTGATGCCGTTAACCAGTCTGTCAAAGTCTTTGTAGGTTTCTTGGTAGACTCTTTCTTCATCATAGTTTGTTGGACTGTTCAACCTTCATTTGACACTATAATACATTGGCCGGATTAGGTGACACCGATCAGGATTGCATGCGTATGAAGTTTAGTTCCGGTTATTCCCACTGAGAATTGGAAGCGTGCCAATGAATACTTTAGGTAATTGTTCACCAGTTTGTAGTTTTCAAAAACTGCATCTATTCAATAGCGTGATACCCTAATTTTTCGAATCAAAATTCAGAGTCGGGAATTTGTTTCCGAACGTACATGAGACAGACTTCTGAAGGTAAAAGAGGTGAACTTCTTTACAAACACTCACCTTCAGTATCAGTCTTGTTTTTCTGTGATGGCTGTTATTGAAACCTGCAACAGCTTTCATTTGAAGTAATCATCAACAATTTGACGTGAATGGATAGATTTTGAACCTTAAATCTGAAACACTAACACAAATTAATATTTGGAGAACTTTTTATTTGGACGCGAAACACTGAATTTTGATTAACTTTAATTAAGTTTGGAGAAGCAAACTGTGATGGTTCATACACAAATTTTGACATTGCAGTTTGAATACCGTCTCAAGCTCAGCCTAACGATCCCTTCATCCTGCGTCTCCTCAAACATACGAAGAGAAATTGAATCCTATCCATAGGCCAACATTCATAAAACCATTTCATCAAGTTTTGTTCCACTTGGTCACCATATTTTCCATTTGTTAACACGGTTTCAGATTGGAAACAATACAGTTTTGCAAAATCATCATCCTCTTAAGTTCTTTAGCAGTATTCGAAAAAAACTCCTCACTTAGTAGGGTATGCAAATTCAAACAGTAATTAATTTATTTATAAAAGTTATCTCACATTCTGTCGTTATCCGCGTAGAGTCTTTTCTCCACAAGTCGAATACTCCGAAGTCAGAATCTGCTGTACAACTGTAAAAGAGCGGTAAGACCAGTTTTCAAAAGTGATGTATTCAGAAGAACGTTTAATAGAATAAATATGAGTTCAGGAAAAAAATTGTAAAGGCACAGTGGTTCGAAACGACACAGATGAATAATATCTGAAACTTCGATAAGGAATCGGGCTACACAACTTTATCGAAAATTTTATAGTTGCAGACAACTAACTTCTCTCGAAAAAACTAGTAATCCGTTTAATTCTCCAATATATGTGGAGAAGCTGCTCATGTATTGATGATCTGAAAGTAAACAGGTAAGTAAACAAAGATTACTTTTTTGATCAATTGTATCTAACTAATTCTGTGTTTGTTTTTTTTCTCTCGTTTAGCGCATCTTGTAGTGCATCAAATGAATAAATAAAAAATGTAATGTAGGGTCGAAAAAATATGTTTTCAATGCTCAACCATTATTCTGCTCAACGTTGCGCCGCTCTAGTAGTGAAACTTTTCTCTCAAATAGAATGGATAAAGTACATTACACGTCTATTCGATTACGGTAGAAACATTTGAAAAAAATGGACACTCATTTCATTTCAATGAAAGTTTGAAAAATTCGTGTCTATTTCTATATCTCGTCAGTCTATTTCTCGTGATTTCTCAAAAAAAATGACTAACCTTTTTCAAAAAAAGAACGATTCACATTCGCGTTCATATTCAATGGTCAAGCCTATGTGAGCATTCTGAGTATAGCTGAAATAAGTACTTTGTTAACAATGTAAAAGAATAATAAAAGAAACCAAGCAGCTGAATGTTTTCAGTCAAAACTGTTGCAATTACAGTTTGGCAACAAGTTCAAATTGTAGTTTTGAGAATTATAAATAAAATTTCACTCTGATATCGGAGAGATCTAAGGTAATTTGATGGTCAACAACTCAAAGTTCTTATAGCATCGGTGTAATTTAGGTGAAACGTACGTACAATGTATAGATCAGATCAACAATTTGCTATTGATGGTCAAGTGTAATGTCACTTTTCGTAAATTCCTAAAGAATCAAAGTTCTTATAGCATCGGTGTAATTTAGGTGAAACGTACGTACAATGTATAGATCAGATCAACAATTTGCTATTGATGGTCAAGTGTAATGTCACTTTTCGTAAATTCCTAAAGAATCAAAGTTCTTATAGCATCGGTGTAATTTAGGTGAAACGTACGTACAATGTATAGATCAGATCAACAATTTGCTATTGATGGTCAAGTGTAATGTCACTTTTCGTAAATTCCTAAAGAATCAAAGTTCTTATAGCATCGGTGTAATTTAGGTGAAACGTACGTACAATGTATAGATCAGATCAACAATTTGCTATTGATGGTCAAGTGTAATGTCACTTTTCGTAAATTCCTAGTGAATTCGAGAACACCTTTGACTTACAACGGAACTCATGAGCTGAGAGAAGCATGCAAACATGAAATGCAAACAAATGTGCAACTCAACACTTTTGTGTTTTCCAGTGAACTTGTGTATACATTATACAGTATACGTGACCAACACGCCGTATTAGTTAGAGTTCTAGAAGAAATATCACAAATCTTACCGTCGACAGGCTTGAATTTGACATCTCAGTTATAATTTATTCACTCCATGATGCCAAAATTGGTATACTCTGTACACCGAAACTGAAATGTGAGAATATTGTCAAACTTTATTAAGAACGTGTTGTAATGCACAAACTCGCGTTTGATTGTAACAGTTCAAGAACACAACTATTTTGGATGTAACGGCACAGATGATTTATATTCCCGCCTGCTGTGTGTACGGTAGTTTACGGTTGAAAACGGCGCTTGTTGTGAGTTTGACAAAAAATAGACGTTTTCTGTTCAGAACATTGGTCGTTGAGTTTGGGTGATAACTGTGGGAAAACTCACAATCCGAGAAAAATCGGGTTCTATTCGTTGTCTGTTTCCAATATATGTGAAAACCAGTTCGTGTATGGACGATCTGCAAGAAGTTTTATTAGCTTTGTGTTATTGTTGAAAAACTGTCACCACTTTTGATAACTCAACCAGATGGTTTCTCCCTGAGTACGTAAGGTACATGCCAGATATACCCGCAGTTCTATCCGAACCTGCGTCTCTTTGCGCACTATTTCGCGAAACATGTATCCCGGCAGGATGTGAGAGCAGAGAAACCGTCTGTGTTTGAGGAGACTCAGGTTGAGATCTACAGGTCGGTGTCTACCGGCTCAGGTATCATTACTAGTATAATATGAAGCATTTCACACGCCATCATATCGCATTTGCTGCCTCAACAGAATGGTATATATTAATCTTAGTCCATGCATTCATTTCTGTAATAACTTTTTCAAATTACATTTGGTTTAGGAAACCTATTTCTAATCGTTTAACTCACGAGATAGACACGATCTGTGAATAAGAACATCTAACTAAGCTCGAACAAACCATACACGTTATTCCGCATGAGACTAGTTTCTTCTAAGTTGAAGCAACCGACCTCATAATTCATTTCAAGAAGTTGACTGGCATGTCGGTATTGCTGTCCCGGAATCTCCTCTTCAATTTTGGGAATGAGCGTTACGATGTTAGACATCTGTGGAAAACTGAAAACAAAATGTGAATAATTTGTTTACTACGCACGAATGTACAGTTACGTAAACTGCTCTCAGAAACTTTTCAGGACGAAAAAACTCTTTGCCTCTGTATCAGCGGGAACTACTTCAATTAAATAAGATAGAGAAGTAAAAATGAAATTCAAATGATTCTGATCAACTTTAGGAGTTATGGAAAACGTTTTATATGAGAATGGAGAGAATTCGGTGATTTCGGCATAGCGCGCTGTGCGACGAGAGATTACCCAAATGAGGATAAGTTAGATGGTTGTACAAAATGTCTATGGGACAAACGGTAAATCGCAGTGGGTCACACCGTAGCCTAACCGTGCAATATTAATGTCCGGCGTCCTTCAAAAGTTATATTTTCTCAAATTATACACACACCCGAAGATTTATCCTTGAGGTTCCGACTCGCAAACGCTATTGCCCTGATTAGCTCCATTTGCTGTTTAGTGTCGTGTAAGAAGATTCACGTTGTCTAAAATAGAAGATGAAAGAAGAACTCAAATAAAGAAGGCATGCCAAGTTCAAGTAACCAATGATTGCCAGAATCAGGCATTTCGCCAGGAGGCAAACAGATATGATATATTTCCTTATAATAATCCCTTTCACCGCCGATCTCATCTGAAAACTTTGATATAATTATTTCATTCCCTCTGCGACCCATTGACATCGAGCAAAGATTTTTGGATGCTATTTCTTAGAGAAAACATGAGTGTTCTATAGACATTTTTCGTTGACATGTTCTTATAAAACTGAACAATCGCTAACGTGAATTCGCAGTTTTTTTTGAAAAACTACAAAGTGGTGAAAACTTGACTGGAATATTCATTGGAACGCTGCCACGTTTCAGTGGGAATGACCGGAACTATACAGTGCAATGAATCTCTAAGCAAATGAAAACTTAACTCGAAACATGCCCTGTCTTTTGCGAAATCGCGTTCAGTCGGAACTGAACGGTTCGGAAACAATGTATTTTGTGTCGAAACGCCGAAAACTCGATTAGTATTCCCACCATGCTGTGTTCGCAGTAAAAACTGTATCACAACCAGGCATGTTCTGAGAACTGATCTTCCGTAATGGTTGTAAATCCAGTAAGTTCGTGGGTAATAAACGAAAGTTGACTCACGCTTAGGCTTAGCGGTCACATCGACCCACAACTTCTGAATCATCTCCACCAAATATTTCGTCAAAAGCCTCGTGATCAGAATATGTTGTACAGTGTCACACTAAAACTAAAATGTAAGAAAATGCTGAGACTTAAAATAGAATAAAAACACAGCGTGTGATACTCAAAACAGTGAACATGAGAAGTATTATCGTGAAAGATTTTTGAAAGTGAAAATGGTGAAAAAGTTGATAAACATCGTAATGTATGTAAAAATCTAATATTGACTTGACAAACTTTCACTTCTTCATGAAAAAGATCTGTAGTTTAGACAGTTCAAGAACACAACCATTTTGGACCAAACGGTACAAAACTCGGTTTATATTCCGGCCTGTATTTACAGAAATTTTTACCAAGTTTTTTTTTGGTTTGAAGAAAACAATATAAAACTGTACGTTAACTCACGGTTCTATGAAACCTGAATGCATCCGATTTTGGTTTCCGATATATGTGGAAACTACTTCGCGTATGGAAGATCTGAAAAAACCTTCTTATAATTGTAGAAATTGCTCGAAAGCTATCAACACCTCTCCTAATCTCTATCAATGAATGAGAAACAATTCTATTAATGCAACCAAATAGTGTTTTCGCCTGATTACTAGTGAAAAGGTAGGAAGACTGCGTAGCTAATTGTAAATATTCATTATTCTGTACGCCAGTTTTCACTGATAAATATGATTTCAGAGCTCATAAACAAATGCGTGTTCATCAGTACAGACATGCACATGTATTCACAGATTTACATATTCATGCATTCAGGTTGCTTCGTTACGAGGCGGTGATCATCATACATGTCACAGATTTTAGTAGTAGTAGCTTCGTCTATGTTGATCATGAGATGGAAATAATCTTTAAAGAAGAACATATCACTGAGTTTCACATCAAGAACACATAGCATACCGAAGTGCATACCGAAGTGCTACCATCGCGTCAACTTTGAATCCACCAACCTCATAATTCATTTCAAGAAGTTGGATCGGACTGTGATGTTTTCTTGGCTGCTATGCCCTCTGAAGTTGTTGGGGCAACCTACTTCTTCAGTGTTCAAGAAGAACTGGCTAAGCCTGGAAATAATTGAAAATGGAAATGGAAAATACGACTACAATTGGTGTGTTGAAACATATCACAGTCTATTTTATATGCTAAACAGTATGTAATTACAGTACACAGACTGAGACCAGAAAGACAACAGTTCTCCGCTCGTTAAGTTATCATACGGTGATAGCGCTGTGTTCGAAGACGTTTGCCATCTAAATCAGAGGAAATAACTCAATGAAACATTCTTCAGGCAACTAATGATCATTGATCAGATTTTTGCGAAGTTGCAAACCAAACTGTATTTTCTCCGCTTGTGATAGTCAGAACTTTGTGAAAATGTGCCTTACAGATCACAGAGGTAGGCCTATTTAACCGAGAAAATTAGCCGAAAAAACCTACAATCTACGGAAACTGGTTGGGTCATATAAATTTGAGTTCAAGAAAAGTTCGATTTCGAACTGTTTGAGGTTGACTAGATTCGCAGATGTGTCATTGTTTCTTCACAAAGTTGCTTTGGGAATAATTCGGATGAGCCAAAATGATTGTTGAACTACTCGGCTCACTTTAGCTGTTCCCAATTTGTTCGTAACTTTGTACGGTCATTCCAAAACAATAGGTAAAAATCATAACGTACCTTCAAAAGGAAAGAAGAATGATAATAATTACAATTATTTCGAATATATGTAGAAACACGTTCATATATGAATGTCGTTGAATAGAATTAGATGACACCGTGACTGAAAACTCAGTTCTTCAACCAGAACAAAAACCACACATTTTGTTATTTCGTTTGTGAGCTTTCGAGCTGAATGGAATCCTAATACATTTCGGAGCACTGAGAAAGAGAAAATTATCGATGAACATGAACTATATCCACTCCAGCTTCCTCAATATGTCTCATACTTTCTCTGTTGGACTAGAATATAGTCAGAGCAGATTTCGGTCAAAGACCAAAGATTGAACACAACCACATGTGCGGCCCCAAAAGCACTAACTAACCTCCATTTTTAATTTGGGTACGATCGCTTTGTGATTTTCTGCTTGCTTGTATCTGAAAACAGATTATTCGTAGTTTATATATGAATATTAATATTGGATATCTGAGAAGAAGTAGATGGTAACTTGACTGGTAAGAAGGTTTTTAACCAAATGAAAACTACACATTCTGCAATTTTGTTTGTGAACTACTCTTGATCTGAATAGGATTCCATTAATTTTGGAAGACAAAGAAGAACAATCTCACACACCGTCTGATGAACTAGCTACCTTCTACCTCCCCCCTATATGTTCCGAATCTTCTCTGTGAACCTAAACTCTGGCCTCATCAAAATCTTTGCGAAATGGCGGGTTCGATCCCAACGCACACTTGTCGTTGCCGCTCGAAAATCACTAACTAACCTTTATTTCAAATATGTCGAAGATCGATTTGTCTTGCTCTGGGTAGAATTTCGGGGTGCCAGTGATCTCTTGGATCTCAAAGAGAATTAGATGAAGTGGCCGCAGAAGAATTAACCAGGGTAGTAAGAACTGGTCTTGAAGGCTTCGTTGCCATGTAACATGAGTTCCGCGGTGTTCAGCAGTCGTATGGCCACTGTCGACACTCCTGCGTGTTGTAAATTTCCACCCAAGGCGTAATTCTGCGTGGGACGATGGTTGTCACTTCAGTTCCTGAAGAAGATAACCGTATGAGAATTTCTCTAATATGAGAATAATCAATAATACTATTTTAACAATTCTTTTGTTTCAAATTTTGAATTCTCTCTCTCTTTCTATCTCTCTTTCTCTCTCTTTGATCCGTGCTAGAAGCAGGTTCTATTCGATAGTCAACTCACTAGATCCACATTGAACCTTAGTTTTTTGGACTTCACGGTTTTCTACTCAAAAAAAGCTTTTCAAGAAACACCCTATACTTAAAACTTAGTGTAGATGAAAATAAGTATACCTGTTCAACATTTCATTCAGTAATCAAATGTTGCAGGTTTCTAATTTATGTAGAAACGTGGTCGTATAAGGACAATCTGAAAATTATAAAGTGTATATCACACAAATATAAGACTTCTGGAGGGTTCCAATTTTTCATAGAAAAGCATATACGGTGTAGCCGTTTTTCGCTGTGTTTGTAGTTTGATGCCGTGGTTTTTCTGTCAACTTGCGTGAACTATCGCGTGTATCCACATCAAACTACAAAGATGATTTGGTCACTCACTATAGTCAAAACACGGAGGCAGGAAATGTTCAAAAGGTTCCACTACTGTTGTCAGAATCAAACTCAAAACCAAGTTCTTCAAGACTCAAAATCAGTGTATTAAACCTGGAAATGTCGAAGATAGTCCACAACCCTAGTATCAACTCACTTTCCATTATTTGTAGAAAACGGTTTGCATTAGAGACTGTGCAGTCCTGAAAATGGGTAAGTATATATAAAAACAAGTGAGATCTACTGTAATTTGTATGTGAAGAAGATGACGTGAAGATAAGGAGGTTTGATGTCAATAACTAGTTAGATTGTGTGTATATTGTAGTCTAAATTTGTGGGCTGAACTAATCAGAGTGATAGCAGTTTATTTTTGGTATGCATTCCGAGCGAAATGAGAAAATTTTCATGGAACGATTATCGGCTATTTTAAATCAATTCACAAATGTGAAAAGAACGTGTTGAATCTATTCTAAATTTCTTATAAAAATATTATGGGATTCTTCACAACTTCTGGGATGATTGAACTTAATAAAACCCAACATTTTCGGCCGGTTAACTTTGCAATAAGCATTACAATTAATACCAATCGAATATATCTGTGTTATTCGACTTACTTTCCACCTGACCATTTCGTTCTCCAGCGCGACGTAACCTTGACTAGGTTCCAGTTGTTCGTCTTTCTCTATCTGAAAACAAAACATTCGAAGTCGAAAAAGGAATTGGTTTCAGAATTTTTTCTTGAAATCGGGTAATACTTCTAGGCCAAAAGCGGTTAAATTGCAACTTGAAATGCAACTTGACTCGAGTCCCAACAGCGACTAAGTGAGAAGATTGCAATACATTCGATGTGTACAAGTTTTTTGGAGTGCTAAATAATCGTTATAACTTCGTGTAGAAAATTGCCGTGATCAGAAAAGTAATGAAACACATTCGGAATCTTGCACTTTCATTCTAGAATTGCTCACTACTCACTTTTACTTATTGTAGAACAGTTCCGGATCCAAGTTGTACAGTCCCAGTGAGTCCACGCAAGAGAGCTTTTTGCGAAGTCCTACAGCAGTCAACATCCGTTGTTGAAGCGATTGCTTCCGCTGTAGTCGGAGCTAAATACATCTCCGGTGCTTGAACCCTTTCATTGAAACACTTTGGGGCTCCGTGAAGGGCGGGTAAGCCCGCTGTCCTTGGTAGTTGGATTTTCTTCAGAACGTCCAAGTCAAGAACAGAAAACCTGAAAAGGGAGCGCATACCGGCCTAGCTCTGAAAAAGTTTCCTAGATTTTCCGTTACTTTTGTAAAACACCGTTACTTTTGTTCACCGTTACTAATCAGTTACCTTTGTTGATCGCTACTTTTATGTAAAAACGGCCCATCAAAACAATTGAATGACCTGTGAACTTTAGAAAATGTAAATAGAGCCAGAATCAATGTGGGGGGGGGGGGATGATCAATATGCTTACCAATGAACATTGCTAAATGTGAGTTCTCGGAGTAGATCGACAAACGTACGGTACACTTTGTGTCACGTCGCCGGTATTTTATTTTGTATTTAAAATACAATAAACCACGGAGAATAGTTTTCAAAATAGCTGTTTGTCTATGAGAAAAAGATATTACGAATTGTAGAGGTTTTGCAGATTCTTCATAATTTTCGTCAATTGTTGCAGTGAAAAGTGAAAAAGTCAGCTAAAAAGGCTGTGGAACTACCAGTCTCACCCGAGCATTCTACCCCTGTTTTTTTTTTTGAGATTTATTGGTGAACAAAAACACAACATACCTTCAAAACGAAGGCAATAATGATGAGTATCGTTTCCAGTATACGTAGAAACCAGTTTATATATGATAAATGTTTATTATCTGAAAGAAAATGGATGATACCGTGAGCGAAAACTCCGTTTCCTCGTACCAAAACCACATATTTCTTTGATAACAATAATCCACTAAGTTTTTCACGTTTAAGTTCAATTCTTTTCAATTCTCATACAATTTTTTTCATGAAACTGACCTTCACTTTTCAAACAAATTTTGAAAACCAAATTCTTTGATTTCTATCTCGCGTAAACAGAAAAAAAACATGCCTTGGCCACACAGTCGGGATTCCAGCTGCATCTCATTTGCATTTCCAGTGGACCGCAAACCAAAGCGAGTCGATCATTAAAATGATGACCAAAATGGCCGGAACATGTGGTATGCAGGAATGGATGTAATCTATTATTAACTCTCTCAGTATCTATGAGGCGTTCAATGAGCCCGCAAATAGTCTAGCATGAACTGAGTCCAGTGATCTGATGGTATACACTCCATAGCAGAGCAAGTAGCTGAAAAGAGCAAATCTCAACTTCACGTAATTCTATTTTCATTTTAATGTCATCCGAAACACAACCAAACAATAGACACTGTCCTTCTTGATATTCAATTGGCGTCACAAGTGCGTACTAACTTAGAAGTATTGAAGCTAAATTGCATTTTAGTCTCATCATTTTTCTGGGTCGATCGTTTGGAACCGAATGGGAACCGCAATGGTGTACTGTAATAGTCTACGGATTTTTGAAACGCACTACACTCCGGTTCGTTTGCATATCTATAACTAATCATACCGGATTGGTTTCCCATAAGTTGTATTCAGTTTCTAGAATATGTAGAAACACGGTTGTATATGAAATATCTGAAACAAGAGAATCGTGTTGGATTTTATTACGTTTTTCACGCAAATCGAAAATTTACTATACTTGTTTCTTTTTTACCGAAAACATTGAGATCATTGCAATGTCAGATGAACAGTCAGAATCGACCACATTGATTTGTTTTTTTCTGTTTACAAACCCTTCAGAACACTACATAAATCACATCGTTTCTTTCCTAGGTCCTAGAGAACGGTGTCGAATTTTGGAATGACTGATTTCTATCGCAGACTGTGACTATCTCTCTCTCTCTCTCTCTCTCTCTCTCTCTCTCTCTCTCTCTCTCTCTCTCTCTCTCTCTCTCTCTCTCTCTCTCTCTCTCTCTCTCACTTTCTCTCTCTTTCTCTCTTTCTCTCTCTCTCTCTCTCTCTCTCTCTAATAGTGATCAGAATCAAACGTAAATGTCGTGAATCTTTTTAATATTCTTTAAGAAGTTAAACAGACTGGTATTTATATAATACTGTATAAATCTTAGTTGAGATGGGAGAGACTATACCTTGCGATTCTATTGGGAATACGGTAGCCATCGATAGATCCTAGCAGTCAATTAATCAATTTTCCAAAGTAGAACAGGAATGTGACCTAAATTCTGAAAGAGCTAATTTGAAGTCAAAAACTATTCGGATGTATTATCGAAAAACTAGAAGTCACCAAGCACAGCTGCAAACAGTGTTCTTATGCTAAAAACTAAATGGTTCACTTCAATTTACTCAGGTGTCTCAAAGTCATGAATTGATTCAAAAGAGACCGGAGCATGATCAAACTACAAACACCGCAGAACAAAATATGTACTTATTTAGCTTGTGTTCTGAGAGCGGGCTCTGTACCGTACATTTTAATAGAGAAATAGAGAAATAATATACAATGAAGAACTCACTAATATTTCGTCGAAAGCGCCTGGGTCCTTATCTGCGAAAAACTGAAATACAGAATAGATTGTCATAAACGTGTCCAACTTCAGAATGCAATTAAAAATATCGGGAAAATGTGTACTTTTTTAAATCTCCAAATGTTACGTGACTATCACTTTCACTCTTCAAAAATACGATCAGAACGTTTCAAATACTTTCATAAATTCTTTTATTTTTGGATAGTGTTTAAAAAACGGGCATACCTGAATAGTTTTCCATCTGCTCGAAAATTTTCTCAAGTTTCCAATATATGTAGAAACGGTTATATATGAATATCTGGAAACAAAAACGTGTTGGAATACGCTTAGTTTGATACATACTAAGCTCTGTACACGCAGGTTTCGGTATATGTGGTGTTTCTGGGTGCAAACGTACTTTTTGCAGGTTTTGCTGAATAAAACAGAGCACAAGGGACCCAGGATGAGAACAGGATGCCGAAATATGTTTAACTTTCAACGTTTACGAAAAAGTTTTACCTTGTAGTTCATAGTTTGATCTGTCAGAGTTGTCCTGGGATCTTTCCGTTCGTCGATTGTCTCAATGATGTTAGCCCCGTTTTCAAAATCTGGAAAATTTCGATAAATTTGGTTACAAGGTGATCTACCGATGTGAGCACAGATCGATACTTGCTCTGAATGCTCAAATGACTAAGGGTTGTAGAATAAACCCTATTATTTATGAATTTGTTACTTGAATTTATTTTTACTGGGTATATCTGTACTAGTGTATCTCATTAGACATCCTGTTAGCAGAATACACCGAAGTTTTTGTTTGAAGGGGCTGCATTGAACTTTCAAGTAAGAGATCGAACTGAGACAGTTGGATATATGTTCTTTTCTTACGGAAATGTGCAATTCAAAGTTTTATTTTCAAAATTTCACCAATTTTCCGCTTACTGTCAGACGCAGAGGATTGGGATGCAGCCTCCCTTTAAACAATATGCAAATTGAAGAATATTTTTATGTTTTGTCATGTACTTTTAACATCTTACAGGGTTGAGAAGGCTTATTTTGTTGCCTTAGAAAGTAGGTTCGGAATTAGTAACTTCTATGCAGTTGTATATGCTTCTTGAGTGCTAAAATATCCTACATAGAGGATTGATTATTAGTATATCGACAAGTCTCAGTAACGAAATACACTTTACTACATCATTAGGGTAAGTTAACAACCTACCTAAATATTGTTGAATACCTTGAAGTCCTTTTCTGTGGCAAACTGAAATAACTGAAAAATCATCTTGCCTCATCTTTCATAGTTTGATCTCGTTGCTTTTTATGCGAAATTCGTGAATAGGGATGTTGTTTGAGATCAGATTACAACTAAGTTTTGGTCAGTCCCTATTGATTAACATGATGACGATCGTTTACAGAAAAAAACAGTTGACACAGCTCCTAGATACATTTGCGCGAACTTTCTGCAATCAGCACATGTGAGAGAGCGTGTAGGTCGATGAGACCGCAGACATCCTCAAACAGTCTACGTCTCCTTGACATGCACGCTCTCTCGTTGAAGCCTCCTCCCATGAATGATAAAGCAAAGAAACAAACCTATTCAGCTTTCCAATTGATCATAGAAATCTCTTTAGTTTCCAATATATGTGGAAATGACGTATTTTATGGATACTCTGAAACCATAAAATAATGTTGGTTAGAGAAGATGGAAAAAGCTGAGTTGTAGTTTGAACTTCAATTTCAATATACGAGTCATGTTTACTCATTTTAACCAGAAATGACCGGGATCAAACTACAAAAACAGCTGGGGAAAATACACAGTATTTACTTGTTTAGGAAATAAGGAAAGTTGTACGGTATGTTTTTGGCATAAGGAGAGTAGGCACCATAGATCCATACTTAGGTAACATTAAAAAAACCATTCCTCAACAGTTAATCTGGAAAGAGAAAACTGAAAAGTACACTTATTCAATACAAAAATTGAGGAACATTTGTGAAAGACTAACTGCAAAACATGTTATATGTCTAATATTCATAGGATAAAAGAGCTTTCGCGGGAAATTTGATTCGATTCGTTACAATTCGTTACTATCGTGTCAACTTTGAATCCACCAACCTCATAATTCATTTCAAGAAGTTGGATCGGACTGTGATGTTTTCTTGGCTCACTCTCTACTTGTCGATGATTTCTCCGCGTTTCTGTCACATTTTTTGTTAGCTTCTATCTAAAGCATATCACAGATTTTTGACTCAAATCTAGTAACGATGAACTTTCAAATGAAACTTGGCTGAGTCACAACGGCAAATAAGTGAGAAGATTACAATACAAAATACAGGCAAGTTTTCTGTGGTGCATCGCAACCGTTATATTTTCGTGTGGAAAATGATGAAACAATAATCAGGTAACAACTCGGAATCTCGTACTTTCATACCTTCATTCAATAATTGCTCCATACTTACTTTTCACTTGGGTTTGACATGTCCTGTCGAAACGCAACGAATTCTTCGGGGATGACTTCTTTGAACTTTTCGCCGTAATCAAAAAGCGGCATTCCACTAACTTATAATGGTAGGAACTTGAGCATATCCTACACGTTGCCCAGAATATTCATCTCGAACAATCCGGCAAAAGCTTTCATAAACCAGATTAGCCGGAATTCAGTGACACGATCTTTCGTTCTTTTCCCGCTTTCCCATTGAGTCGAAAACCGTCTGAAAACAGCAGAATTCGAATTCACGTAATTCTATTCTCATTCAAATATATTCTGAAGCACAGACAAACAATATACACCGTTCTTCTTCACATTCATTCGGCGTCACAAGTATGTACTCAATTCTATGATCAAAACTAACTTGAATTTCCGTTCTATTATTTCTCTCATTATTGAATTGTTCAGAAGTGGATGGAGTACCTCAAAGGTGTACTGTGATAGTCGACGGAGTTCCGGAACGCACTACACTCCAGTTATTTTGCTCACACTAATTAAAAAACGATCATACCTCATATCTGTTTGGTTTTCCATGCAATCCAAAGTTGTATTCAGTTTCTAGTGTATGTAGAAACTTGGTTGTATATGAACTATCTGAAACGAAGGAATTTTGTTGGATTTCGGTATGTTTCTGAATCAAATCGGAAAAGTACTCAACTTGCTTTTTTGACAGAAAACATTGAGATCATGGCATTGTCAGGTGAACAGTGAAAACCAATCACACCGTTTTGTTCAGCCCCTTTACAGACCCTTAAAAGACTGTATAGTTCACATCTTTTCTATCAAGAGTCCTACAGTTTACATGTGATTTTTACAATAACCAGTTCATGATGCAAACTTCTCTCTCTCTCTCTCTCTCTCTCTCTCTCTCTCTCTCTCTCTTTATCTCTTTCTCTCTTTCTCTCTTTCTCTCTTTCTCTCTTTCTCTCTCTCTATCTCTCTCTGCTTCTAATATTGATCATAATCGAATTCAAATGTCGTGAATCTTCCTGATTTTCTTCCAGAAGTTAAAACAGACTGGTATTTATATAACAACACTGTATAAATCTCTGTAGGAATGGAAAAGACTATACCCTGCTATTTCTTGGGAATACGGTAGCCATCGATAGATCCTAGCAGCGAACCCTCGTGTTTTCAGGTTGAATCGAAACGTCACCTGATTTCTGAAACAGTCGAGTTGAAGTCAAAACTCAAAAAAACTAGAAGTCACCAAAGATGAAAACTATACTGTCACTCAATCGCACAGTCACGTGAAACATGTTCAACACAGCAGAACTCAGAAACGTGCAATAAATAGATTTCTCATTAGAATGCTAACTTCACGTGACTATTCAACTAACATCTAGTATAGCTGAAATCCGTGTTTTTGAGCTTGAAAACTGAATGGTTCACTTCAACTTACTCAGGTGGCTCAAAGTCATGCATCGATTCAAAAGAGACTTGAGCACGATCAAACTACAAACACCGCAAAACAAAATATGTACTTATTTAGCCTGTTGTAGTTTAAGATAAAGCATTCAAGCTGACAAATTCACATTATTAGAATAAACTTAGTTTGCTCCAGCAAACACAGTTACGTGTTTCGGGCATTAAATATGTCAAGAGCGAATCCCATACCGCAAACTTTAATGAACACATAGAGGGATAATATACAATGATAATAATAATAATATATTATGACAATGAATACTATTATATTATAATAAACCGTACATTTTAATGAACAAATAGAGAAAGAGTATAGAATGAAGAACTCACTAATATTTCGTCGAAAGCGCCTGGGTCATTATCTGCGAATAACTGAAATACATAACAAATCGTCTCAAAACGGATTAAAGTGGGACAGAAAGAAAAGTTTATATGAAAGAGCTGCTCAAGAAAAACCGATATGTATAAACTTCAATTCAAACTAACGAATCTTATCTGCATCCGGTTCATATGTTTTAGCCGGGTTTGGCGCGCGCGTCGTTAAGTTTAGGTACCCCGGGGTACCTAAACTACCTTTCTATTCTTACCTCCTTTAAACGGCAAACCGTGTCAAACTTCAGAATTCAATCAACATCAAACAAAATATATGTACTTCTTAAAAACACCTTCAAATGTTACGTTACTATCCGATTAGTGTATTGATTGATTATCTGCTCCATGTTTGTCCTTCAAAAAAAATCGGAAAGCTGGAAATATCTGTGCCGACGTTTACGGAAGGTGTTTAAAAAACGGGCATACCTGAATAGTTTTCCATCAATCCAAAAATGTGGTCAGTTTCTAATGTATGTAGAAACGTGGTTATATATGAATATCTGAAAATGTATTGAAAAATTGGATTACGGTAAGTTTGATGCATACGTTGGGTGAGCTATATACACGCAGAATTCGGTATATGTGGTGTTTCTGGGTGCAAATGTACTTTTTGCAGGTTTCGCTGAATGAAACAGAGAACAAGAGAGCCATGCCGATTAATGTTGGTATAACAGGGTGCCGATATAAGTTGGACTTCTGACTTTTACGAGAAAAGTTTTACCTTGTAGTTCATAGTTTGATCTGTCAGAGTTGTCCTGGGATCTTTCCGTTCGTCGATTGTCTCAATGATGTTAGCCCCGTTTTCAAAATCTGGAAAATTTCGATAAATTTGGTTACAAGTTGATCTACCGATGTGAGCACAGATCGATACTTGCTCTGAATGCTCGAATGACTAAGGGTTGTAGAATAAACCCTATTATTAAATTAATTGTTCTTGAATCTATTTGTACTTCGCATATCTGTACTCTGGTGTTTCTCATGAGATATCCTGTAAACAGAATACATGGAGGTTTTTGTTTAAAGGGGGTTGCATTGAACTTTTAAATAAAATATCGAACTGAGACAGTTGGATATATGTTCTTTTCTTACTGAAATGTGCAATTAAAAGTTTTATTTTCAAAATTTCACCAATGTTTCGCTTACTGTCAGAGACGCACAGGATGATTTGAAAATTGATTGCGCGCACTTCTCTGACTCTCGTGCCTTTTCGACTAACGCCGTTACCCAAATTCGGCATGCAATGCTGCCCCCCTTTGAACAATATGCAAATTGAGGGGTTGAGAAGGGTTGAGAAGGCTTATTATGTTGCCTTAGAAAGTAGGTTCGGAATTAGTAACTTCTATGCAGTTGTATATGCTTCTTAAGTGCTAAAACATCCCACATAGAGGACTGACTTTTAGTATATCGACAAGTCTCAGTAACGAAAAACACTTTACTTCATCACTAAGATAAGTTAACAACCTACCTTAATTTTGTTGAATACCCCGAAGTCCTTTTCTGTGGCAATCTGAAATAAGTGAACAATCATCTTGCCTCATCCGGCCCGGTTTATAGTTTGATCTTGTTGCTTTTCATGTGAAATTCGTGAATAGGCATGTTGTTTGAGATCAGATTACAACAAAGGTTTGGTCATTTCCTATAGATTACCATAATGACGATCGTTTACAGAAGAAAACAGTTGACACAGCCCCCTAGATACATTTGCGCGAACTTTCTGCAATCAGCGCATTGCAAACGTGAGAGAGCGTGTAGGTCGATGAGACCGCAGACATTCTCAAACAGTCTACGTCTCTCTGACATATACGCTCTCTCGTTGAAGCCTCCTACCATGAATGATAAAGCAAAGAAACAAACCTATTTAGCTTTCCAATTGATCTTAGAAATCTCTTTAGTTTCCAATATATGTGGAAATGACGTATTTTATGGATACTCTGAAACCATAAAATAATGTTGATTAGAGAAGATGGCAAAAGCTGAGTTGTAGTTTGAACTTTAATTTTATGGATACTCTGAAACCATAAACTAATGTTGGTTAGAGAAGATGGCAAAAGCTGAGTTGTAGTTTGAACTTTAATTTCAATATACGAGTCATGTTTACTCATTTTGACCAGAAATAACCGGGATCAAACTACAAAAACAGCTGGATCAAGGGAAATACACAGTATTTACTTGTTTAGGAAATAAGGAAAGTTGTACGGTATGTTTTTGGCATAAGGAGAGTAGGCACCAAAGATCCATACTTAGGTAACATTAAAAAAAACCATTCCTAAACAGTTAATCTGGAAAGAGAAAACTGAAAAGTACACTTGTTGCCAATTCAATACAAAAATTGAGGAACATTTGTGAAAAACAAAGATGAAAACATGTTATATGTGTAATATTGATAGGATAAAAGAGCTTTAGCAGGAAATTTAGATAGTTTCCGGTCAGTTCTATTTATAAATGATCAAATGAAGTGTGTATTACTGACCTTTCATTGGTGATCGCGAGTGCTATACAACATGGGTGGTGTGTAAAGGGGTGCCCTCCCCTATGTGCTCTCAATAACAGCAGACGCGTGCGGCTCGCGTTGCGGCGACTAGCAGACAGGGCCTTTAACACACAAACAGCAATTTATCCACGTTCATCCTAGAACTGTTTTTCACGTTCAGCTCCACCAAACATTTACAAAACAAAATGTAAATACGTCAACAGACACGACGTCTTTAACAGTTTTTGAAACTATCTTGGCTAGTTAGCTGCAAAAACATAGAAAAACATGTTTGGTAAGTTTATTTCTTAATAATAGTATGTTTGTGCGATTATGTTGAAATTTGGTCATATGATAAAGAACGTGCGAAGAGCGTATAGGTCGTTTCACCAATCGATGACTTTCTACAGTAATCTTTCAAAAACTCAAACGAATTGATCTAATCAACAAACAGAATTCAATATTCACTGTTTTGTATGCTTGTAGTATCCAAAGTGGAAGACTAAATCACACAGTTTAAACTATATACAACATCTACAAGATATGATAAATTCACTTAAAAGTTTTATTATCTTACTGTAGAGGGCTATTGTTTCGTGAAACAGACTATAACAAATCATATATGTGAAAAATAAAAATACACATTTTACACCTTTCACCTTTCATGTGTGTTAGTTATAGTATTTTTCATTCCTACTGACACTCCTACAGTATGATCACGAATTTTCGTTCTATTTCAAAACCTTGAACGTTATACGCCTCTAACTGCACGTCATTGCAGTACTTATTGTTCCCAATTTCATATTTGATTAACATTGAACTTTCAGATGCATACATCATTCATACATGTTAATTATATCGGAATCAATAATTTCGTGCCACAGAAATACGTCACAAATACTAGTGAGTATAGTACAAGCTTTGAAAATATAGTTATTTAATAGTAGTACGTACATATTTACCTTAAAACTATGAATATTTCAAATTTTAAAGTGCACTCTCTTAAGGAAAGGTGTACAATCTCACGTAAAACCGGTATATAAAGTTGAAGAAACCCAAAAGCAAAAAAACTACACCTGATCCAAAACATAATTATACTACTATTGTTTAGCTGTTTTCTCAGCATAAACTACCAATAGTAAGTTCCCAATTGCTCTCATGGGGGCCACCTTCACCGTATCGTCAATTAACCTAAATACCCATTATAGTGTAAATACCGCTGGTTATCTCAAATAAATGTCCGATCAGATTGTAACAGATACGAAATATTGAGTAATGTGACATTTGATATGATCTAAAGTGTAATGTACACACCAAAAATGTTTATCACATTTTTTGTCTATATATGTTTAGTATATGTTCATATTTGTTACAGGTTTATCTATTTCGTTTCTATCGTAGCGCCGAAGTCGAATGTGAGTTTGTTGCTCTGTTTTTGAAACTTTGGAGCAGCAATTTTCTAGTTTCAAGACTTTAAAGCAAAATGTTTGATATTGCACAGCGAGAGCTTTTTGTGAACTGTTAATTCAGAAAAAAAGTACCAAAACAAGACAAAGTCTTATTTGGGTTACAAAATACGTTCTAGGGAGAAGGTTCAGGAGAGTTCAATTTTGCTCAAACTATGTATCCATTGCAGGTTGTTGATTGTTGATTGAAAGTTCGTTTTGGGAAGATGTAAAATGGTGGGTTCAACATTTTTCACACGATTGTGTTTTTCACTTTCTTGTCTCCTTGACCTGATAAGTTCAACAGTATTCATTATTCCACAACTTTAGAAATCGCAATTTTTTACTATCGCTTTGAATGTTTTTCGGGGCATGCGTCTCAAAATCTGTGATGTTTTATTCAGAAAAGTTGAGAGAACGTTTTCCGCGACAACAATTTTCAGTAATTTTTCCTATTTCAGATCAAATCGGAGGTAATATACACCTGTGTGGGCCCACATACACTTGGCCAATTTCAACAAGTATTTTCTCGGTATAAATTATATCGGTAAGTTTTGGACTGTTCTTTTAATCTGTGTTAGGTAACATAAAAAACGAAGTGAGCTTCAAAAGAAGATAATTTGTTGTAATTTATTCCACATCGTAATCGAAAAAAATACCAAACTCATTCAATCGAGTATTTCCATTTGCAATCCCATATGCTGACTAAAGTTTCGTTCCTTACTGAGTCAAGATTCAAATGTCATTGAATTTTATCCAGGATCTCAAGCCAATACGAATGCAGTTTTAATACAATATGCCTCAAAATCTTCAAGTATACTGGTTTCCATTTTCTCATCCACATCAAAACGTGTCTCAGGACAATTTGGAAGAATGACCAGAACCGGGCAGTTACTGGAAAGTGAGTCTCATAGTTGCGTTTTATTCACGAAAAAAAATCATGTTGATGTCATGAAAACTTTGAAGTGGTATAAGGAAATTCTGTGCTCTAAGAACAACGGAAAAATTGTCCTGAATATGGGTCGAAATAATTTTTGGTGACATTTTTCAGTGAGCAGTTATTTCCTAGATATCAGAGTTTTTTGTCCCTACTACTCCTACAGTACAGTATACGGTTTTAGTATCGTACTACAGTTTGATATTATTTTCATATAAAATCTGCTTTTATATTACAAAAATCACTCGGCCTAACTTTTAGGTTTTGGTTTGAATAGTTTATATTGCCGTTTCAGACTCTTTCGGTATTGAATACCATGACTGGCCTACATATACTAGGCTTCAAAGATCAATACTTTTGAATTTTTTCCTAATGTTGGAAGAGGTCAGTTTCCAAAAAATGAATATAAACAATGAAAAACAGTAGAGAAACGTTTTGTATAATTTTAACGCTGTCCAGATTGTGGTCGTTTTGTTTCAAGCAAAAAAGTTCGCAAATGAGTTAATTCTCGTTCTCGTGGAATATATATATATATATATATATATATATATATGAAGAAAGTTGTTCGAAAGTATACTGATAGTTCAAGAAATAAATTCTTCTTTAGTTCTTCACAGAATCTATGATTTAGTTGTTTTGCAAGTTTATGTAAGTTGGAAACTGATTCAGATTCAGAGCTAGCAACGACAGAATAGGACCCATACTCACCAGAATATCTCACAGGACTGTATTTAGGCTTGGACGGATTCGTTTTAATGAAAGGTGAGTTTCATACCTTGTTACATGTTGAATTGAAATTCCCGTCATTTCCACGGAAAAATAGGCTGATGCATTTCAAACTAGTTTTGTTTCCCAATTTCGGGTTGTTCGAAAGATTCGAAAGTTGGTGAGCGGTTTTTCTATTTACTTTTCACGAAACGTGATATTTATAAAAAAAAAGTTTGCACAAATTCATTGGCACACTGCCAAGGTCTGAGTGGAAGTCAGAGCAACTACACCCCAACCACTTTCAATCTCAAATTCCCCTACCCTTTCCTAGTTGAGCGAGACAGCTATGAGAATGGTTGAGAATTTCGAGTTTAGAGTGGTTAAATGAAGACTGTTTTTCTCCTCCCAAGTTGAACTAAAGTTTTGTAAGCTTCTCAAAAAATCAATGCGCATGGAGAGCTTTCTGCCAAAATCTATCGAATAGACATCATGCGATGATGCACGCGTCTAGTTGAACGAAATCTACTTTGATATTTTCATGATAGTCTTATATTACTCATTATATTGAATTCTTCATGGAATAAATTAAGTATAATTATTATGTTGATCTTATATTTCAGTGTGAATATATACGCCCGCAAATCAAGTATGCGGACAAGAAGGTGTCACATGCTGTAGCACGCAAGTGGGTGGAATCGTGAGCCATATCGGTAAGTCAGCTGCTAACCGAACTAACCGTTATCTCTTATTGTTGTTACATATATCATTTACATATCTATTCATTCACTTCGCTTCGTTTCGAGGCGGTGATCATCATACATATCACAGATCTTTGTAGTAGCAGCTTCTTCTGAGGTCTTGGTCCCTTTCCTTCATAGAAGACTTCATTGTGGACAATCGAATGCTCTTATGGCATTGATCCAGTGACATGCGAGAAACTTCTTGGAGGGAGGGGGGGAGAGAACTGCTTGTGAAACATGCATTCCTGTTGGGAATACGGACCAGCGATTCCCAGTTGCGCGTGGCCCGGGGTTTCCTTCACGTCCATCAACCCGGATATTTGAATGGACACGTAGTGTGGGGATCTTGGAAACAGGGCAACGAAGAGAGACTCCGTCTACCAACCAGTAGGAACTAGACCATGATGGTTACTTCTAAGAACAATAATACTTCTAAGAATAATAATAATTCTAAGAATAATAATACGTTGTTACTTCTAAGAATAATAATAGAAAACTCATTCGCATAGGTAAAACACAGAACAAGCTATAAAAGTAATATGAAGATTGTATGAGTACCTTTGACGAATACGTACAGGGGTTGCGTGTTGAAGACGCAGTCAACTTACAAAGGAGCGTTCGACAGAAAAAAGGAGTAGATCATATATACCGTTAGATGGTACAGAGAGAAATTAGAAAATTACATTGGTTTGTGTCTAAGATAGAAAAAACTTGGTGTGTCATGCTAACAATTTCCTCCTATAAAAAATCTGTAAATGTAGGATCTGTTATAACATTTATATACGGGGTGTTGTTGTTTTCCTTCTAACCGTTTGTATAATACTTTAACAGGGTCTTGAAATCATAATTACATGGCAAAAACACAAATGGAATAGGTTGTCTGGAATTTCACGAGAACTAATGTGTTATGATGTTTTACAAGAAGTGAATACTTCATTCTGAATAAAAAACCAATGCTCAAACGTTATTGGATGAATACAGTTGTGACAATGAAGAGCAACTTAGAGTCAAGATAAGAATCAAACGCGCAGGCAACCCTCAAATAATTGCAATTCTTAGGGTTAACGCTCCTTCAAAGTTAATGAAAATATTCTACACTGTACTACTCTGTAATTGTTTCAGATTGAATTGGAAACTATCATATTTGGAAACTGGTCTACATAAATTAGGCTGATATATTCAGAATTGAGTCGTGGTGAGATGTTGTTGGTGAGTTTCCAAATAATTTGTTATTCCTACTGAGACTTCTACAGGAATATTCATTATTCATAGGTTTCAGTCAAGCTAAATTAACTAAATGTTATAAGTGTTATCTTTTCTATATGAAACAGTCATTGTAAAGTACTATGAGATTCTAGCAGGGTAAACTGTAGAACACGTTGTTAATTTTCTCTGTGTAGGATTAGATATCGATGTTGTGTGGTTCCTCACTGCTCCGTGTTAGTTTACTGTAGCTGTTAAACTATAAACAATAAGCGTTAATTTACATTGAATTTAGACAGGTGCTACAAATTGAGAGTAACGACTTGAACACTGTGGATTTCTGATGAGTATTAATTCCGAGATGTTTGAAAAACGGAAAACATAGCGACAAAGAGAAAAAAATTTTCTCAGTAGACCAACAATCGTTGAAACAAACTCCGCTTAACTATCAAGTTTACCTAACTCATCGAAAAAAGAGTATCTGTGTTAAGTAAAACCAATAAGATTTAAAAATGGTGTTGCAGATTGTTGATTGAAAGTTCGTGATATATGATAATTGATCAACACAGACCCATATAAATAAGGTGAGTTGTATGATGGTTTTAACTGATGTGAAAACTTTTTCTTTTCTTCGTAATTTTAAAAACATGCATGAGTGTACAGGAATGCTCATGGTAGTGCTATCGTTTTTTGGAACTTCCCGTTTCTGTTTCGAACTACAACCTGTTCATTTCAGGTTGAACTAATATCGTATAAAAACTACCAAACCCAAATCGACAAGGCCATTATACTCACCAAAAGACCAAGGTTTGTATAGTTCACACAATTCCTACTGAGACTCCTACAGTAACCTCACAATCTCACAGAAGACTGTTGTGAAGCTGAATATTGAATTTATCAAACGTTCTCTCGTATATTTACTGTACCTGAGTACGAGAATAAGGAGCTAAAATCCTCCACCTTTCCGCTCAAAAGTAGGTGAGAGAAGCGGTTTGCCAGTTTCGAAATCCTACTGTAGAAGTCTCAGTAGGAATGAAAAAGACTATATTCAAAGTGGGATTTCTCCTCCGATGGTGATTTCACATTTATTATGTTGTTGTCTTTTCTACGTGGTTTCCTACAATAAATTATCTGAACATTCCGTGAAAATGTCACTCCAATACCGGACTTCGTATGTTCGCGTCGATTTTGATATCCCGAAATCAAAATAAGTCAATTATAAAATTTGAAATCTGAAAGATATTCTATTGTTATACAAATTGAGACTAATTTCAGTTTGAATTTGATGGTTGGGTAATTATTCGTTTCTATCGTAGCGCTGAGGTCAAGAGGTCAGTTTGACTTGGTTAAAAAATTGAGATGAAGAGAAGCTAAAATCACTTTTTTTTCGAATTATACGAAATAACTTTACTATGTTTGTTCATGCTTGTTCGCACTGTTTTAAAACATATACTGGACGGTAATTATATAGTCACGTAAAATACGTAAAATACGCATTCTAATCTAGAGGCATCGTGCATATTGTCATTGCACGTTTCTGTGTTCTGCTGTGTTTGACACGTTTTACATGCGTCTGCAATTGACTAACAGTTGACCGCAGTCTTGGAGTTATTCTTTAATTTCACAAACAACTGTGATCCACGATAGGTTCTCTCACTATTTTCGGTGTAAATCATATTTCGGAAATTTAAGGAGGTAGAGAAATATAATTTTATTTTCAGTAAACTTTTATCGAACGCCTATGCAGTAGATAATTTGACACTGTCTCCGCTCAAAATAAAGTTATGTGAGTGAGCCCCTTTTAATGGAATATGAGAACTATAAAATCAATTAGTTTCGAAGTCAGTCGAAACAACATGTAACATACAAATTAGATTGAGATAGGCTTTGTGAATGTACCACAAGTGAACTGTAAAGCATTTGAAATCTTATGGCTTGAATTATTACTCTATTTTGTACTCTAAGTCTGGTGGGCGAGTGCCACACTCTTTGAATGTAGATGGTTTAAATGAATAGATAAATAAACGATACATTTTATTTAACCTTATCATCTCTTACCCAAGCGGACCAACTAACAAGAAAAAAGTGAATCCACAACACATTTTGAGACGCACAGCGTTCTGCTATAATCTTTTTGTTTTTACCAAACTATCCATTGAAACTACTTGATTCTCACTTGATTTGTTTCGTTTCATAAGTAACGACTTCGGTAAACGGTCAGTCTCAACTTGCATTGTTTTCAGATGAAGCATACATTTTATCGATTATCCAACATATATTTGGAAATAACTGTTCCAAACTTCCGTTGAAAATTAAGTAAGTTTTGCTACTCTTGATCTAAATCAGGTTATCATTTCTCATTCTTTGAACAAGAGAGCGGTTCTGACATGATTATGTCGGAAATATAAAATACACTGTGAGAAAAGATTAGTTGTAGTTCCGGCGTCTATGGTGTTTCAGGCTTTCAAATACCTCAGAGAACGATTCTGGAGCCGCAATTAATTTAATTATCAAAATATTGTTTTTGCGACAAGAACTGCAGTATTTCGAATCATCAATAAGCCTTTTGCAAGAATATGAGTCTTTTTTTTATACAATTTGTTTCTTCACAGTGTTCACACGTGTATGACTTATGCTATGAACACTGTGTCCAGGATAATTTTATTCAAGTGTCCATTCCTTGCGGGCACATCAGCTTACATAGCCTAGAACTGAGATAAAAAGGTCAGTATTTTGGTCAAATTCCATTATCAGCGAACTTTTGTTTGTTCACTTCACTTCAAATTTGAGAACAGTGGAGACGTTAGTTGTGGTGAGACCTGCATGCACTCGGGAGAGTGCAAACTACGACTCGAATCATGAAGATCAAACTACAAACCAATCGCCATTTCCTGAGTGACTTCTATAAATTGCAGACGATAAACTGATATGGTTTTTCTGATAAAAATACGTCTTCTGTTTTTAGAGCGTGATCAGCAGTCTCTTCCATAGAGAAAGGGATGTTCATGATATGCTTTTGTTTTTAGATACCTATCTGAACATATTTCATGCAAACTTCGAGCAAGACTGTGCAACGGCACGCGACTGATCATGATGATTATTGTGAGTTTTCATCTTTTAGAATGTAAAATTATAATTTTTTCGGAAAACTTCACACAAATATAACGCAAAGTGTTGATCATATTATTCTACAGAATGTAGTAGAGTAAGAATTGAGTGTCAGCGACTAGAAAACCGGATTTTTTGCGATTATGACCAAGTTTTGCTTTATATATTCAATTTCAGTTTAGTGAAAAAACGTTCAAAAAACGTCTACGTTTGCTCTAGACTGAGAAAAATGTCCTATACACACCTACCCTGAGAAGTTCTCGTTTCAGTTAAACCATACTGTTTATGGAAAATCCAACATATATTTGGAGGAACTGTTCAATTAGATGTTGGCACATAATCGTGAGTTTTGGCACATTCTTCCTGCTTGGAAATTGTGAATATATTCACCGTTTGTTACCCTGAGAACTCGTGAAACTACATTTTCCGAAAACCCTGTTTCCAAAATATACTCTCCTTACCATTCAAGACCACAATCGAAAATGGCTGATATCGAAAAAGCTCACCTTACAGGAACCAATTTATTTATGGTATTTCGATATGTTCGTTTCAGAAAAGATAGACTCAAGAATTTATCACTGGGGAATCGAATGGAAACCTAGATGGCGGGTTAGTACCTCCATTTCCATCGGATACCATTATTTGTAATAAAAACGATAATCCATCATCCGTGTGAACTACATCAACAACAATTAATACAAGATTGAGTACGTCATGGTTGGGTTTTAAATAAAAAAACATGAAAAATTCACTTCCGCGTATCGATGTGGAGCTTCGAAATTTTGCAAGCATATTCACTTGTTTCCAGAACTGTATTGAACTGTATTCTGGTGAGGTTTAAAGACAGAGTAGCCTACATATGGTTCATGAATTCAGTTGCATCAAGCAATCAAGGAAGAAATGAAAAGGTCCGTTTATTTCATCATGCTTAATCGGTTTTGCATGGACAACAAAGTTTTTTCCAACAGGTATATCAATTTATTCATTCACAAGTTGAACAGAAAACAGCAGACGTTTCTCCCCTACCTGATAAATGATAGTTTGCAATGAATATAAGAAACAGTTTGATTTCTGAATGAATATAACTTCATTTCATCATGTTTTTCTCCGAAAAGCATAGCATACCTGATCACGCAGTTAAAGATACTATAAACAGCGGTGTTTCACGAACAATTTTCTCATGTTATAGTAAATTACGTTTTATAAATGTGAGGAAGTAGAGAAAGAAATATACTCCTTTTTTTCAGGGAATTGCATGAAATGGCTATGCAATGGAACAAGATTGATCTTTATGAGTACATGTGAGTTTTCTCAAGTAATCACACTTTATCTCAAACATATAATCAAATAATCGAATAATCTCATTTAGTCGAAACAACGAATAAACTTTAAAAAAGCAAAGCTACGTTTTATTTCAAGTCAAAGGTCAGACGAAACGGCAAATTACCTGGAATATTGAAGTTTTTTTATCTTTGGTCCAGATTTTCTAGTTCTTGGTTTAAACTCTACCATTCTCTACGCGAACACGTACCGCAGCAGACTAAATTAAAAGTGCTTCCATCAACACATTTCATCACAAATAAATTTCATTCACATAAATCGTTCTTACTTAACTGTTTACAAAAAATAGTTTGACTCTCACGTGATTTTTTCATTTTAGGAACAACAGTTTCGGTGAAAGTAGTTGTTACTATTATTGTTTTTGCATTGTTTTCAGATGAAGCATACATCTGATCGATCATTCAACATATATTTGAAAAAAACCTGATTCAACACTGCTGTTTAAAATGATGTAAGTTTAGCTATAGTAAGTGCCAAATGCTCGAGTTGTAGTGTGATTTCCATGTAAATATGAGATGGTTGACTACGACTGAAAATGTGAGTATCAAACTACAAACCCAACTGTTGTGACTAAGCAGCTTTCACGGAGTCAGAATTGCATTACAGTAAGAATCGAGAGTATGCTTTACCGTAGCTAGTTCAAGCAATTAAAAAAACGATTTGTGTCTATTTAAATTTATGTAGTGAGAACTGTATCTGATATTGACTGAGAATGAATCGGTCAAACTGATCACTTACCCTGAAAAGTTTTTGTTTCAGTAAAACCGTAATGTTTGTTGAAAATCCAACATATATTTGGAGAAACTGTTCGATTCGCTTTCAACTCGCTTCTGGCAGATACTCGTGAGTTCTGGCACATTTTTCCTGATCGAAAATGCTAAATTTGAAAACCCGTCACAACTTTCCGTTTCCCTGTGAACTCGTGAAACTACATTTTACCGACAAACCAATCTCCAAAAAATAATCGCATTTCCATTCAAGACCGCAATCGAGAATCATACATATTCAATCAATAATCACCTAACCACAAATTTGATTTTTCTGGTATTTTGCGATCTTCGTATGTTTTGCACTTGACAAAATTGGCATGAAATGAAGGAAAGTGTTCAAAATTGCATTGGCTCTTTGCCAGATCGTACTGGGATTCACGAAAACTAAACTGAAACGTCTTTGCAGACTATGTGGTTAGACTCTAAAACCACTAGACGACGACATTCACAGCATATATATCAATATCAAACGACCTTTGAACCAAGTTTCCTATCTGACACTGGTTGCTGCCATTACTCAGTTCAAAGAGGTATAGTCTTCTTCATTTCTACCTGGATTCCTACAGTACGCCTTTTATCATTCAAACGGATGTTTTGTATGTGTAACACCTATACTTGTTGAAAGCTAGTGTGTGGTGAATAATTAGGAGAATAAAAGATTTAAGACTTAAGAACTGTGAATAAATTTCAAACTCCAAATATAGTCTAACAATGAGAAAAACTTTGTAAAGTGTTTAGTGTAAATGAATATCACCCTGTTTGATCATTTTTCATATTGTCAGCTACAGAGGATATTTCCAGCTATTTCTACCTATAGGATTATTACACATGGGAACGGCTAAAATTATAGAAATGAACTTGAAGAACAAAAATATTATAATTCCGGCTATATTTTTCATATTATATTTCATCTAAAAGAATCACAGATAATATCCACATAAAACATTTTATGTTGCATGTTTGTTTTCTATTCCAGATCCAGCTTATGGCAACTATATTGCTTCTCTACCCACATACATTGGGTACATTTGATTTTTTGGCTTCCTTCACTCTTAGTTTAGGTAAGATTTCCAAACTGTTCTATTAACCGTAATAATATCATGCATTGTATTGCTTATTGTAAATAATTATGATAGTCATCACTTAGACTAACAGTTAACACACGCAAGCGTTGAATTGTCCAAAAGGAACCGATTTAAACTGCTCATTTCGAAAATGAGGATGTATGAACCAAAATGGGCTCGTTTCTGTTGTTGATTAACTCGAGCGAACGCTAAATAGGGTGTCTTTGAAAAGACCGTTTTTCTTCAACTTCGATTGTTCAGTTAGCATTTTCATTGGATCGAGCTCCGAACAATAATTAAATATATATAACCCTCATCTCGCATACGTAACAGACACTGGCACTCACAAGAAAACAAGAAAATTTGATAAAAAATAATCAATTTCCCTTAGATTTCCAATTTTTTATGCCTATATGACTATAATGAAACAATATATTGCAGAAGCGAAGTGGTGTGAGAATGGAATGATGAAAAATTTTGATATCTCGGACATTGAATGCCCATTTCCAACTGGCCAAAAAGGTTGGTCAAGTTTTACTGTTGAACCCAAGTTTTTTGAAAAGAGTTTTTCCTTGTTTCAAAAGAAAATAACAGAGGCTCGAGAAACTTTTAGTGTTCGCATAAGTCAGGAGAATACGAAGATTGACGGAATGAGAGAGGTTTGTTTCATACACATTCTGTATGTTTTATGTCCATTCTAGATCCAGCTTCTGGCAACTATATTGCTTTTCTACCCACATGTATTGGGTACATATTATTTTTTGCCTGCCTCCATTCACGATTCCGGTAAGTTTTGCAAGCTTTTTTCAGGTCCCGAAAAAATATCAATCTGCGAAATGATATTGCTTTTTCTAGGTTATTTTAAATGACATCATCTCACAACGCGAAGAGTTAGTGTTAATTTAGGCGAACGCAAGATAGAACCGTTTTATATGTTCATTTCTTCTCGCGTAAGCTAATTTTAATGAACTCAGTACAATTGAATCGAAAGGGAAGCGTAATTCTCCGTGGTTAACCCGATCGAATGGTAACAATAAATAAAATTATAACTATCTATTTTCATAATGTTTTCTTTCAGATCTAAATGGGACCCTTCTTCACATTTTCCAGGAACTTCCTCTAGTCAACTCGGTCAATTGAATAAAAAAAGTTGTCTACATAAACTAGACAGAAATGTTGTTAGTTTCAATCTCTCTAGTTTCACATCCATAATTTTCACTATATCTTACTTTTGTTGATAATCACATTTCTTTCTCAATTGTATAAGTAACTATAAGTTCAAATTCGTTGAAGTGAACTGATGTGATGTGATTTGTAAGTGAATGTATTTACAACAATGTCGAATTTAAATACAACATGGTAAAACTGCAAACACAGTTGGGTGCTTTAAAAAGAGCGAAAATGACCAATATTGGAATCTCATAGAGTTGAAAAGTTGATTATGATGCGTTTAAACTTTCCTAATATTTAACAACCTACCCTAGTATTCAATTCTTCAAGGGTTTTTTTTACGAATCTTTCCAAAGTTCTTTGTTCTCTAACAATCATTATAATTCAACACAAATCCTCAAGAGAGCAATCCATAGCGGACCACGCATCTCAAAAACATACGCGCCGCTATTAACACAAACATCCAAAAACGCCCACCGAGTTTTTAGTTGCTGATTTCTGGCTTCAGTCTATTTTAGCGTACAGCCACAGATTGTTAATCAAAATGAAATTGACACAGATTTTCGAGTTCTGAGTTTTGATTTTTCGAGTCGAAATCGGAATCAAAACTATGATGTTTTCTTCTACATGCCACTTATACTGTTAGTCAACTGCATAGTCCCGTCAAACATGTTGAACACAGCAGAACACACCAACGTGCAATGACAGCGTGCACGATTCCTCATTAGAATACTTACTTTACCTGACTATTCAATTAACTTCTAGTACAATTTACACCCAATACGATAACGGTTTCGCAGACACAAACAAAGTTTCGTATTGTTTGGTGTTCTTTATGTTTTCGCCCCATTTATTCGCGAGTAATCCAGATACTCCGTGTTATAGACCGGGATTATGAGCGTCTCGCTGCTCGACCCATTTCACAATTTCACTCGTAACTAGGTGATTTTCCAAGCGTCATTTATATCTTGGCATTTGCATTCCAAACTAACTCGAGAAAAACATTTGTGGAGTTTAGGATTTCATAAATCCCATTCGTTGTCAATCTCAATTTTTGTATTATAGATCGTTGTAACTCTGAGTGTCTGGATATACGGTTAGTCAATTTCACAGTTACGTGAAACATGTTAAACACAGCAGAACAGACACGTGTAATGAAAAAGTGCACAATGTGTCAGTAGATTTTTGACTCAACTTGACTTTTCAATTTCCTTCTAGTATACTTCGGGCACTACTTTTGGAAATTTCAGACCACTTTGAGGAAATTCATGTTTGACGAAATCATGTTTCTATCATTGAGATTTCGACCCGTCATCTTTCTAATCCAAGTACTCCATGTAGAACATGCATTATAAGCCGCTCGCTCAAACTGCTCGACCCATTTCACAATTTCATTCGTAACTAGGAAACTCGTGATTTACATCTCGCCCTCTAGATACATAACTTATTGGTATTGCCATTATGTTTAACTCGGACATTCTTCAACAAACAAAAAATGTCTATAGCAATGTTTCTTCATTTCAGAATATATATTCCTATTTATTCATTTCAACAGAAACACAGCCTTACAACACTGCGAAAAACATCTGACTTGTTCTCTCAAAAATTTGTTGTGGTTTTTTTTCCAAACGCAAACCAAGTGTATTTTGAAAATTTATCACGAGTTGTAGCACGTCAAGACCGGATGAAATAATCATGTCATTAAGGTACAGGAATGTTGAGTTGTAACATTTTCGATTTTCCACATATTTATCTGTGAAACACTTAATCTATATACCTCATTAGTCTTTTTCTTTCAATTTCTCAATTTTGTATTTGCATCATACTGACAACTTTTTGAATGTTGCCCCAACTTTCAATTCGCCGAGCAAATTGAATTTTCTTGCCTCTCACTTACTCTTTACGAAAAAATCCCTCCACTATATTTCACATAGTTCCTTGACTTTGCATTACACTAAATGATTTTACAAGTAATGATACCAAACTTACAAATTGTGTATTTTAGTTTAGCAAAAATGCCAGAAAACGAACGACAGAAATCTGCACATAGCGAGCAAGTATCTTATGCAAGAGGTTGGTTTGGTACAGTTTTTATGGTTGTATATTCGGTGTTGTTTTTGTTTACTCCCCAGTTAGCTGCAGTGTTCATACCAATCGTGATACTCTCCGGATATTTTGTTCAAATAGGATTCATTTTTATATAAAAATCATTATTTGGTTTTTCTTGCCATCATTCAAAAGTTTAAAACTAAGAATTAAACAAGAAAGATCCATTATGGAAACCGATTTTCGAACGAGACCGTGTTTCAGTTGTACACACTCCGTTGATGACCTCCGGCATGCGTAGATCAAAAAGTGCGGGTGACAAATTTGTTTTTGGCGCGCGACGTCGAACTCTGACGCCGGCGGGAAGGAGAACTACCACGGAATCTGGTGGGAGTACAATACAGTTGAACACAAAACTCACAGAAACGATTGTATCCAATAAAATATTGGCATTTGCACGCTACCAAGGTCTAAGATCTATATAGTTTTCTATAAAGTTCCACAAAGTTGGTTTTTTTCAGAGCGAGCGTTCACGGTGTATGTTTTTTCGCTGTGTTTCTAGTTTGATCCATACACTTTCCAATCCAAATTTGTAAATTACTACGAGTTTGGAGGTCAAACAACAGTCTACAGCGCATACTTGATTACCCTCTATCAGTCGAATAACCGATCGATATTGACGAATCATCTATGGAACAGTGTACAACATTATATTTAAATATGTACTCAAAATCGTGTCGACCCTTTACTGAGTTTCATCTAAATCTTTTATTTTTATAAATTTGTTCCTGCAGAATCGCAAACCCTTCGAATAGTCTCGCATCGAAACATTAACACTTTCAATTTCACATGGTGGAGCAAATGCAAATATGTTTTTATAAAAACTTGAAATGAGAGTTATTTTCGGATCTAGTACACACTTTTAACCCTTTCTAGGTTTCATCCAGATCTTTAGTATATTATAATTACATCTCCTCCAGAATCGCGACCCCTCGGAATAGTCTCCCCCCGCCCCGTTCGATCTCGATTGTCGAAGAAAAGCACCTACTCTAATAGCAGTTATTCGATTAAAGACACCAAGAAACAACACCCGGAATCGTTTGACAGAAAAGAATTCGACGAATTTCACAGGTGGATTTTCACGAAGTGAGTTAAATCTTTTTTCTCACTCTTTGCAAAGTGTAACACGTAGTTTTGCATGAAATGACACTTTAACCTCTTTCAAAACAAATCAGTTCAAACGTGTTCCTCCATTTCTGAAAATTAACTTCTAGATTATACTTTTTTCAATTGATCAGGTTTGATTCATTGAACTGTATACAAACATAAAAGTGAGTTTATAACAACGACTCAATCATTGTTGTCCAAAAACAAGAGTTTGGTTCTAATTTTTATGTATTACAGAGAGAAGAAAACCAATCTGGACCGAGATATTTCGCGTCTGATGAACATTTTGTTCACGAGGAAGGAAAACTGAGAAGTCAAGATTTTTTGTGAAAGACAAGTGTACATAAAATTTGGATGTGTTATCTTTTGTTATCTTTCAATAAATTATTTGGTGATTTTTCTTGGGTTTTTGGCTTTTTTATAGTGTTCAAGATTTTCCAAATCTCCAAATGTGTATCGGAAGACAGAATAGAAACAGATGTAAAAGACGGTGAAGAGAAAATCAGTCAATTTATTTTATTGTAGGCATATATTGAATAGGAAAAAGAAAGAAAACATATGTTTTGTTCTATAAAGTGGAAATTGTTTTCTTTAAGTTGCACAGTACATCAGATATGAGATAGTTTTCGCTATTGGACGGTGGTTCACGTGTAAAACTCAAGCTTGTGTTTTACGGTCTCGCTATAGTCTATTCGATTTACACGCTTATAGTAATATTAGTCTATCGGTTTGTTCCTTGGAATTCTTACCAATTTTAGCATTCGACTACATATCCCTAATTCAGAAAGTGTTTTGAGGTATTCGACAATGTTATAGCTTTCAGCAAAAGTCAGTAATTGAGAAACTCTAATGTGTACTGTAGCAGTCTCAGTATGAGTCATGTGGACTATACGAGTGTCTTTGCATTCTCAACGTGATGGGCGAGAGAACTTCATGTTTGTTCAAAAATAGTACAGTTTCATTGCACTGCCCTGTTCGTGCGCTATATACTGTACTTGATAGTATATACGATGAATCTTTTATAGTTTAATATCTTTTTATGTTCAGCCTTCTGTCAACATTTGATCTTGAGCAAATAGTTTTTCACAGAGCAAATAGTCTTTGGCCCGCAAAATCTTAATCAGAGTACAAGTTTCTATTCGACTTTAAATATTCATTTGAGTGCGATTCCTGGTTCAATCTGTTACAATTTTCAATGATTTTAAGACAAATCTGAACGTTTTGTTGTTTTCTAACTTCAATCCATTGAGGAAAATTTGAAAAATTCACAGATTTCACTGAAAACGTCTTTCCTCAAAATTACACAACTCCTCTACATGCTACTATATAGCTCAGATTCTCTCTAAAGGAGAACTCATCCTGTTTAATTCAGTGGCTCGCCCGAGAACCTCGTTAGTAAAACCGTTAGAAAAGGAGCTCGGCTCTATTTCACGTGCTAGACACGTGAGAAAATGTCCCTCATTCTCCGGACCGGCAAATCTGTAACGTGGAACAACTTTCACAACATCTCAATATTATTCTCCAAAAAATAATCTGCGAAAATTTACAGCTACGACAATATATTTTATGATACATATACTCAGAATTATTTGAACCCTAAATGAACACAAATCTAAACTAGATCAGCTAAAACTTTCTTGACAGAAACATATTTCGTGGAAATGGATAAAACTAAATAGAGAGTAAACTGTTTTGTTAAAATTAGTAATAAAACTGGATAGGGACTGTACAGTTGATGTACAAACATTTCATCCTCATAACTGACACCTTTGAATGGTTTGAAAGTGATTACAGCTGTCCTTATGTGCGTTCAGTGTTATCATTCTGTGGTTACTGATAAAATACGTTTATGCCTCGAAAAAGCAAACAATTTTATCGTGTTCGTCATACATTTATCGTCGATTTCTGCTTATTCACGTTGAAAAGAGCCGTTTGGAACATTTATGCTCACTTGAGCTGTACGCAGCGAAATTTTCATCTGTAAACATTCAAAAAAATTCAGCTAGCAAAAGGCACATTTAATAAGTGATGTCCACCGAATTCTTTATAGTAGTACTAGGTACACGAATGTACAGAAAACATTGATTATGAACGCATTACAATTCAAAAACGTGAAACGTGCTCATTGTTAATCTTTTGGTTTAAGGTTCAAACTTTTTGTGAACAACCTGTTTACCTCCAAGACACAATTAGTGGTTTTTTGCTTGTTTTCCTGTAATTATAGATTGATTCGAGTTTTTTTGTCAAACATAATTTTTACTTTTCTGATTGGCAAATTTTAAGGCTCCACTGCAATGATCTTGCACTGGGGAATACTCGCCTTTTTTGGAGTTGTGCCAAGTTCAAGCGGTCAACCTCAACCTATATATGACCTTCCCGGAACTACGTTCAATTCTATAACCAAGCAATATGCCGGATATCTGGACTATCAGAACGAGTTTGCCGGATCAGGAAAAATGCACTACTGGTAGGAAGTTGTTTCGGCTATTTAAAGCACATGAGAAAAACCCATCCAGGCAAAGTGCACGAATCAAACCCCACTTCATTCATCTCTATTATAAAACTCTATATCTATATTCTCTAACTCAATATTGGAAGTTTGAGCAGACAAACAAACTGATTTTTTTTCTGTATTTGTATTTTTGTATTCTATAATTCAATACTGGACGCAATCAAACCATTGCGATCTCACTGGGGTTCAAACTACAAACTTTGACCTCTCAGGTTTCTGGAGTCCCAACAGTCTGCCCCAACCTCTCCTCTGATACTCATCATACGAGATCGGGGCTGCAGTTCGGTTTTTGGGATTTTGATGGAGTTTGGTCCGTTTCGACCCTCACAGGACGGAAAAACGCTGTACGAGAATGTATTTTCGTGGAATAAGGTAAGTGTATTCAATAAAAGTTGTTAAAAGTTTGCGTGCAACAAGAATTGAAACATGGTTAGAAAACATGTAGAGCTAATTATGATGAACAGAAGTCTACGAATTGAGTAAGTAAAAGTGGGTTCTTTACTTGTAATCAAGAGGAATAGTTTGATTAAACTTCGCGATACCCTTATTGGAGATCTTTATAGGTATTTTTATACTCTCAGTTCAAGTATGTCTTTAACCGTTAATAACTTGTTAATCGTGTTCGAATCCAAGACTGTTTGACTTGTTTGTCTGAATTTCGAGTTTTCGCCTTCGAAGTTTTGAATTCGACCTCAAAACCCATGGTAAGGACATTTTCACCTTTCGTTCTCTACACGTTTCCTAACCATTATTCCTTTATTAATCCCCGCAAACTTTGAATAGGTTTGTGATAGATAACTCCACCAGTCGAGCTTGAGAGATATCTTCTGTTCCAATGAAACATAAACGTGAAAACTCGAGTTGAAGATCACACTCTTTCGCAAATTCTTATTGTGTGCAAAGTGATTAAGTTGTGGTACATTTCGAACGTTACAAGGAATGACTCAAATATTAAACATCGTAAAAGAAACTGAAACACAACATTTGATGCTATCATTGATAAGATACTATGCAGTTCATCCTGAGAGACCAAATAGAAAGTGTGAATGAATCACAAATGCTCAATATTTGCCATAAGAGCGGAGTGTGTGTGTCTAGACAAGAGAAGTACACGGTTACTGTATGCGAACTTACACAAAAAGTAGAAAAACGTTCAAAATGAAACTTGATTTAAAAAAATGCTAACTGAGGTTTCCACGTGTCTTTTGTGGACAGAGTTGTAGAGTTATTCTACACCTAGAATGATATCAAACAGATGGCGCCTAACAGAGATTAGCAAGTGTACTTGTATTTCCCAGTAAACGTGATTATACTGTTAATCAATTGCACAGTCGCGTGAAATATGTAGAACACAGCAAAACTCAGGGACGTGCAACTACAAAGTGCACGATTTCTCATTGAAATGCTAACTGTACGTGACTGTTCAATTTACTTCTACTATAATTTATATAACCAATACGATAACGATTTGCAGACACAAACAAAGTTTCGTGATAATAAAATCAAGTTTATTGCTCACATATTCAACAACACAAAGTAGTAAGAATTAACTAGTTGAGTTATTTAAACTTCTATATTTTGCTTAATATTTGTAGGTGGCCAATCTGCTCGCCATCGATCTGCCGGGAGTCGGACTTTCTCCATCTTCCAGCTACAATCTTACCGATAACACGGTAAGTTCATAATTAATGATCATTGATTATAGTTCCTGTCATTTCCACTGAGACTTTGGCCTGTGCCAATGAATATTCAAGGCTATTTTTGAACTGTTTCAAAAACACCAAATCTTTGTTAGTTGTTTCTTCAGTTCCACAATGGAACGTAAATAAAAAGTATTCACAATACTTATGCCAGCCCTAAGCAATACTCATAACGATTAGCGCCAATTTTCTGCGTTTGGCCGGCTACAAAAACGAGAGAGCATGCAGGTCAATGAGACCGCAGACAGGCTGAGACACTCTGCGTCTCTCTGACCTGCACACTCTCTCGACGAAGCCGCTACAAAAGTGGCTGGCCAATTGGCTGGAAATTGTCTGAGTAGTCTTTTGAAAGTCTTGGCACGGTGCCAATAAGTCTCTGTGCGAAAGAAACGGATTATATATAGGGTGGCAATATCTTTGTTGTAGTTTTATCAGCAAGAACAGCACATTGTTTCCAATCACTGCGGAAAACTACTGAAACAATTAACATTCCGTACTTTTCTCTTTTTCGGTTACCACTTTCTATGTAGCTATACATTTCTCTTCAATCTTTGATTCAACAAATTTATCTGTCATTTTCAATTGTATGCTATTCTATTTCAGTCTGCTTCTCTGCTGGTGTCTGCGCTCTCCTCTTTCTATGCGCTATTTCCGTTCACCACCAACACTTTGTATGTGTACGGACAGGGCTATGGGTCGGTACTCGCCACAAAAGTCGTGTACCAACTCAAGTTCGCTGTAAATGATGGAAGCATGAGTTTGAAAATTGGGGTGAGTTGTGAACTAAAAAACTGAACCGAAATAATTTTTGGACAATAACGATATTAAAAACGTAAGAGGTTCTTCTCCATACATTTGGTCTAACCAACTCGAACGAAAGGTTCGTATGAAGGATTGATGCCGGGTTCAGGAAAGTGGTACGCTGTCCCATTCGTGTTTTTCCCAATCACTTAAAAAGCTTCTCATTCTTTTTGTAGGAACATAAAATGTCAATAAGAGTAGGTGATATGCTTTCGGGCTAGGTATGCAAGAACATTTTGAGAATATATCTGTTAATGCATTGTCACCAACTTCCAGGGTCTGATATTAGGGAATGCTGTTCTGGATTCCGAAAAACAATTCAATGCAGTTTTTCCACTGGCATATACACACGGGCTCGTGGGCAAGAGGTAGAGATAATCAATATTTTCATTCATAAATTGTGAGAAAAAATCGTAACGTCTCCATAACTCACGGAAATATAACAAACGTTATGGAATCACGGAAATATGAACAGAAGGAATATTCTGAGAGATACGAGAATTATAAAAATTAAGCGTGGTGTTGGATAGAACCATTGTGTGTTCTTTCTCACTATCTGCAGTGTGATTGTTAGATCTGATCTACACTTCCTCCAGTGAATGGGATGCTCTGCGGTCTGTCTGCTGTACAAACTCGTCTGTAATTTCCTGCAACTATGGCGACCCAAATCATCCGGAATGTCAGCGAATGGCCGTTGCAACCAAAGACAAATGGTTGAACCAAAAGTGAGCTTTCCTGATGATTGTTTGATCGCGTTGTAGATTCATCACGGTCTATCTGGAATTACAGAAACGAGCCGTGGTAACTGAACCAGATAGTTGGATCATAAGTGGGATCTTGTAATCCGTTTTCTAGTTCGATCCCGGTACACAAATATTTTTTCACATTTCGAGCTGTGCCATTCGGATGTTCAGGAAGAGAAACTTTTAATTGAAACGGAAACGGACTATCACTTTGACTTGATGTCGAACGATTTCGTGAAAAGTCGATTAAAGTCGAAAAAAGTCGAAAAAAAATCGGAAGTCGAAACTCGGAAAACCGAGATTAGACAAAATGTGATCAAAACCGAGGATCAAAAAAGTTAAAGTTTTTTAGAATCGAACTTTCGATTACTAGTCTTGAAAAATGGTCAGATTTCGATTAAAAAGCATCATACGGAAGTTCTGATAATGAGTATAGGGTATAGCGCATTCACATAATATGTCTAGCCCGGAGTGCCCTTTCATCATTCCGAAGAAAAACGGAGGACCATTTAAGAAAATCGTGAGAAATTGTTCGTGAAAACATTGTGCAGCTCGTTTTTGCATACGTCTTGAACGCGAAACAGTATTTAAAAAAAATTTCGAAACAATATATTAGGAACAGTGTACTGTTCTTTCGAACTGCCATGTAGTAGTGCATAAGTTATCTACTAATCTCTGAAAATTACTACATAGCTTTAGTAGTTTTCGGTCTGCTCTGCAGTGTTGTGATTGGTGGACAATGTTGTATGTTTTACATTCATCGATCCATTTCATACAGTATTCATCATTTCTTATAGTTGGTAATCTCTATAATTTGTTGACTTTGAAAAGCACTTCTTCGACTTTGAAATTTGCAAATGGCTCGAACGTCAAAAATCTAAATAATCAGTTTTTCATAATCGATTAACAACCCTAATACTATCCCTTGCCCCCAGCCCGCTCTTACGTTTTCACCATTCCACTTACATTTGTTACGTGTCTCACGCAACGTCCAAACTCAATCAAAACAAAATTTCAACCCAAAATAAACAGAATCAAATAAACTTTTTTCAGACTGAACCAGAACAATATCTACGAAGATTGCTATTCCACTTCTTCTGGAATGCCGGACATGGTACGTTTGTGATGAGACTTTTCTGTATACATGTCGAGTTGAGAACCGTTCCTAGATACATTTACTTACCTTTTTGGAGTTGGAATGAAGCCAGATTCGGAAATGAATGGTATATTTCACAGGTGGATCACCTCGTGACAACCGAATTTTAATCGCATACGATCTGCATACGGTTGTGAACAAAAATTCGTTGTAGTGTAATCTCGAAATAAACCATATATTCCGAATTTGAATCAAAAGTCAGTGGACAAAATTATAAACCCAATGAAAACTGTATAGGGATAGTTTGGAGGGACAAAACAAATGAACATATTCATAACTGAGAAACCATAACACTAGTTCGACAGATATCAAAAAAGCTGCTGGTGTTCTCATGTGACACCAGACTACAAACAACCTCATCTCTCTTTAAGTTGTAACTTCGTTTTTTTACTTCATACCCGGGAACTTACACACTTGTTGATTGGGTTTCCATAATTTCTCTCTTTTCGCTTTTTCTCTTATATTCTGTCCTATTTTCAGACGATTTCTCCCACGTCTACTGATCCTCAGAATGGGTATCCGTGCACATCTGCGGCGAGTTCTCTGACGTATCTCTCCAGGACAGATGTACAGAAAACACTCAATGCAGAGGGCAACAATGGTTACACAATATGCAGGTGAGAATTAGAATAGAAGATTGGGATTGTAGTTTTTCACTCGGAGCCTTTTTGTCATTTGTAGAGGGGAAAATTATCTCAATTCATTTAGCACAGTTAGCTCATCATTTACTATCTGAATTTTGAAGTAACATCTGGACCAAACTATAACACATCAGAAGAGGGAAAAAACTAGATAGATGAGTTTGAGTTGTTCACCTTCTTTATCGCGTATCTCTGAGTGACACCTTGGTATGGTGAGTATGGACGTAAAAGGGTCCGTTCATACTTTTTTTAGTCTGCGACAGATACGTCGAGCGAATCATGATTATCGATTGACTGTACTGTATTATACGCATTGTATATAATCAATGATTATATTTTGCCCTATCCTTTATTGCCGATAAATGAGTATGAAGTAATGACTCTGAACGTTATTTTTGCAGTCCAAGCGAGGTTGCAATGGATCTCAAAGAAGACCTTTACATCGCTCTAACTGGTGCTGAATCTGGGAACATTTCGGTCAGTTGTCAGTTTAGAGGCTGTGAGCTGAAATACTCCGGCAACCTTATCCCATCCTGCGTCTCCCGTTTCGCGTACTATTTTGCTAGACTCTACTGGGTTTAAAAAAGAATGGAAATAGTTCATGTCCAAGAAAACGCAGGTTTAGAACTATATACAGGGCTGTTGCTGGTATTCCACTGAATAATGGATAATAGAACAAAAAATAACCAACAGTGAATGGGTGTTGGTTATTTTTTGTTCCATTATCTTTACTTGAAACTCTCAAAAACTAAATTTGAACTTTTACAGGTTCTCATCTACAACGGAGATATGGACCTTCGGTACAATTTCCTGGGAGCACAGTGGTTCGCAAAAGACTTCGCAGCCACTCAAAACTTCAAGGTAAATTCCGTTCGTGTTTCGAAAACAGTATTGGAACGAAACCGGGTGAACGATTAACTGGTCGGCAACGCTTTTAATGATCACTTGGTAACCGAGTAATTCTAACAAAACCTTTTGTAAAAATGGGTTAGAAAGTGGTTAATATGAAAAAAGTTGGTTAATTGGAACACGGTTATTGCTTAGTTAATGCCCTACCTGGTTCCTTGTGAAAATTACCTGATTTAAGCAATTTTCGAACGATTTGTGGTAACCGCTAACCACTTTGTAACCGGGCATTTCTCAAAAAACGCTGTGAAAATGGGTTACAAAGTGGTTACTAGAAAAAGGTTACTCGGAATCGGAAAATGAACAGGTTCATTCTAGCAAGTTCCATCGGTTACTTGAAACCTGGTTATTGGTTAATTGGTGTCATTTCAGCAACGTTCGGACGAGTTGTGGTACTTCAACTACAACAGCACGGAGTTCAAGAATATGGAGGGTGGAATGGCTACCCAATACTCGGAAAATTTCAATCTGGTTTCAATTCGAGTGGGTTTCAGGAATGGTTGAAGTTGAACGATTATGTGTACCAATCGCGAGGCATCGGTCTTTCAAACTGCAATCGGAAATGTATTGCAGTTTAAAAAACCGAAGCGTTAGGATTGGTCCATATAATCGTTTCTCCAAATGACGTGACAATTGTGGCGAGTTTTACATTCAACCGGTTTTTCTGGTAACCATTCCAGGTTACCTTTATGAATGGGTAACCTGGAAGTAACCGGAGAGCACGGTTAACCAGAATTTCAATCTCAATCTGGTCTCTATCCGAGTGAGTGTTTGGAATGAAGAGGGTGGAATTGTGCGAATTTTATTCTAACCGGTTTTTCTGGTAACCCTTCGTCATCACCTTAGTAAATGGGTAACCGGAAACTAACCGAAGACAATAAACCGAATGGTATGGGTAACCATAATTTTAATTTTAATTTAGTCTCTATTCGTGTGAGTTTTGTGAATGGTTAAATGGCTATTAGGTATCAACCGGGTTTTTTTTGGCAAACCTTTCAGGTTACCTCATTAAATAGGTAACCTGGAAGTAACCGAGGACAACACACCCAATGGTGAGGGTAACCAGAAGTTGGTAAGGGTTTGGAGGCCGTATTCATGAATATCCTGATCTTTTTATGCCAACATTTGATCTAACATCCCGATGACATATAATTGTTGCGAAATAGTGCACTAAAGCGAGAGACGCAGGTTGGGATGAAGATGCTGACTTGTTAAAAATTATGGTGTGTTCGAGATCAATCCCTATAAATGTGTTTTCTGGCTGGTCATATATTGTTTACGCGTATGTTCTCCGGTTTTTCTAGGGTTTTTGGATTATCAATAACTTTTCTTCAATAATTAATATAACGATTAAATAAACAACACATTTAAATCTTAAATAATCTTTTTTCAGGGCGGAGGTCGGTATGCCGCCCTTGACCGTCCAGCCCAAGTACTCCAAATAGTTCGGAACTTCGTCACTGGTTCTCCGTTGAATACCGGCTTAACCGGTGTACCATTGACAGCCCAACCAAGATTGTCCGGTTATCAACCGGTAGAAAATCGTAGAGCCAAAGATCAGGTTAGTTTTCTTCAAAAGTCCATTCTTGTGCAAAAATCTGCCTCACGCTGGAATCGAACCAGCGACCTTCTGTTTACTAGACAGACGCTCTGCCACTGAGCCAGTGAGGCACGCCCTTCGAGAACTAGGTACATTGGACGATACCGCAAAACGGAGCGAAATGTCATTTGGCTACATGCCAAAATCTATGCATTTCGACTGAAAATGAACTAGATCAAACTACAGAGGACGCAACGCAAAAACATTAACCGATTATTTCAACTATAGGGGATGGTCATAATTGGTTGTACTTTGAATTAGATACACCAACACACGCACTTTGATCAGACACAAGGGGATCAAACATCAAACACAGAAGTAGTGAAAAAACACCGTATTGGCTTGATTTTAAAAATTACTATTACTGGGTGTTCATTAGACATCGAACAATTGACATATTTGCCCCGTATTTTTCAAGTGTACAGATGAAACCGGTATAATGTGCGTGACCAATGTTTGGTCCTAGTTTGATTTCGATCTTACGTCAGATCTGTGACCGTATTCTGTAAGCTGAAATAGCCGGTAAGCTATTTGAGAAAAAATTCAATGACCGAATTTTAATTCAGGTTACGATCATTTTATTATATTTTCTGCCAGTTCAGCGCAAGTTTGCTAGTTTTACATATAAGTAAAATAAATATCAAAACAATGAGTTAGTAGCTGGTAGTACAGTATTTAAATTTTGCTCAAATAGCTTACCCTGCTATTTGAGCTTACAAAATACGGCCACACGTCAATCTCGTTCGGAGCTTTCTGTTTATTCTCGTGCAAAAATCTGCCTCACGCTGGAATCGAACCAGCGACCTTCTGTTTACTAGACAGACGCTCTGCCACTGAGCCAGTGAGGCACGCACTTGTCTGTCTGCGCACATAGGACAATACCGCAAAACGTCATCTCGTTACATGCCAAAATCTATGCATTTCGACTGAAAATCAACTATATCAAACTACAAAGGGCGCGGCGCAAAAACAGCAAACGATTATCTCAATTATAGGGGATGACCATATAGATGGGATAGTACTTTGAATCATGTACGATAGCTCGAAAAAGTGGATCAAAGAATAACCATTAATTCGTCAATCGCGAACGAACATCAATGAGATCAAACTACAAACACAGCGGAATAGAGCCACATACACCGTATAAGCCGGTTTTGGCGATATCGAACCCAATAATAACTGATTTCAGATCATGCATCTACCGGGTGTCACGTTTTCTCTGTTCTTCAATCAATATTCCGGATATTTGAAGGCTGCTTCATCTCATGACTTGTATTACTGGTCAGTTAAACAAACGAAGAACAACTGAATGGTTATAAACACAAGTTCTTACATTACTTCCTGAGGTGGTATGCATGAACATCCTTAGCCGGGATGTGGTCGGGATAGATGTTTTTCATGTAAACAATACACGTTTGTTAGCCCATAGGTGATGGAAAATGTAGCAAATTATGTATTTTTGATTATATAAAACAGTTAATAATAATAATAATAATAATAATAATAATAATAATAATTTATTGCTCATATATAAATGGCAGAATAAACTGTAACGTGTTATAATGACGATTATACATGAACTTATGTAAAAGAGAAAAATAAAATACCGGGGATGGAGAGATATTAAATCTGGAGAGATTCAGAAATATTGATGCAGCTGATTGAAGAGGAGAGAAAAAAGAGAAATATCACATATAAAGGTTTTTCATATGAGAAGCAGGGATGATGTTGTAGTCGTACAACTCATAGTACTTGATAATGAAGGTAGTTCTGAAGTATGGCGGAACAACGAAAACATAATAGTCCTCAACAGATGCGTTAGGAAATTGTTCACAATGAGAGTGTATAGTTCACACCATTCCTACTGAGACTTCTACAGTAACCTTATAAACTTTACCAAAGCTGTGATGGAGCTGAACATTTAGTTCATCAAAAATCCTCTCGTATATTTACTGTACCTAAGAACGAGAAGGAGGTGCGAAAATTATCCAGTTTTCGATTATAAGTAAATGAGAAAAACGGCTTGGAAGTTTCGTAATCCTACTGTAGGAGTCTCAGTAGGAATGAAAAAGACTATACTTCTTTACAATAGCGAGTTCGCGATGGAATCTGCATCCCGCCCGGGAACGAACCCGGGCGGGATGCTTAGTGCATAACGGAATGGCCATCCCGGGACAAATCGAGCCCGGGATCACATTCCAACCCGGCCCGGGATCTTTCATGCATGCGGCCTCTGGTTTAGATTCTACATATATAATATTTACGAAAAATATAAATGAATTATCTCGAACCCAGCAGAGAGAGGAGTAGAATTGTCATAACCACACGTTACAACTTGTTCTGTCATTTATATACGTGCAATACACAATTATTGGAATGGGGAGAAAACTTCCCCAAACAACCTTTTTAGAAACTGTTCAAAGCGGTCGCTTCGGAAAAAGTTCACATTTAAGAAAACAACAGTGAATGTGACTAAAATTCATTCGAATCAAACGATTTTGAGTAGCACCTTTCACTGATACCGTGTTTTCATAATATTATCCAAAAATCCTAATGAAAACAAATATTTTCGATTTCAAATAAATTTAACAGGACTTCTGAATAGAACTTAATGAATGAGTAAATGAATCGTGAGAGTGGTGGTTGAATGCAGTCTAAGCGTTTAATATTGTTTGGTCAGCTATCATTTTGCCCGGCTTTCTTTTGTTATTGTGTTTACCCTCAACCGAACTGCTTTATAACTCTCTCGTGATCGATTTTTCACTTACCTGGGTTTGTAGGTAGACTCTGCTGCCCATTTTCCCTGTTATAAAAACATGCTGAACGAATATTGGTTTTTCTTTAGATTTTTTGTTTCTACTGAGACTACCACAGTAAATTACGTGATAAAAAGTAACAGTTATCAAAAATGTTAATGTGTTTACCGTGAATACAAACTCATGAATAGCCAAATTTAAACTTTGTTTAGAAAAAGAAGACAGCTAACTTTACAACTTCTTCAAATAGGCGGGCTTCATGTATTATAATGACAGGTTGGTGGAATCTCTGCGCGACTCTGACCCTCTGATAGTATGGCTGGGCGGCGGTCCCGGAGCCCCGGCCACCCGTGACCTACTCACAAATAATGGTCCCTTCAGAGTGAACAAAGACGGACAGACCGTATTTGAGAACAGATATTCGTGGAACAAGGTTGGTTTGAGATTTAATTTTTGCTATTTGTCATCTTGTTCAGGTTTTGTTTATTTGATATTGGACGAAAAAGATGCAAAATCTCTAGTAAACTACAATCAATTGATATTGTACATAAAAGACATGATGAGTTTCAGAATTTTGGGATGAATACTTTGTAATAAATATACATGTATGATTGTTTTTCCAAGTATTATTTCTCTAAACGAATAAACATAAGACACCAATATGATTTATTTCTACAACTAACATTATAATTTTCCTTTATTCCAGTTTGCCAACATTCTATATCTGGACACTCCGCACGACACCGGATTCTCCGTTTCAGACCACGCGGATAACACTGATGAGACGGTAAGCTTTCCAACAACCATTATACTAGGAGTAAGTTGAAGAGTCACGTAAAGTCAGCATTCTAATGAGGCATTACGCATTTTGTCGTTGCACGTTCCTGAATTCGGCTGTGTTTAACATGTTTCACGTGACTGTACAATTGACTAACACTATGACGCCGCTACAATAATGCTACATTGAACACGTTGTTCGGAGTTTACTTCAAGGATGTGCCATTTTTGCAATTTCATTTATTAAAGGTCGGAAATATCCAATTTCAGACCGTAGACGAGATCTACGTGGCCTTCAAGAACTTTCTTTCTCTGTTTCCCGAATATTCGAAAAGACCAGTATATCTTGCGGGCAACACCTATGCCGGAGTCTACATTCCCATGCTGACTGACAGAATTTTGGAGGGACTTTTGAACACCGACATCAGTATTGATCTACAGGTGAGATTGAACTCACACATTTTGGACGTGGATTTTGTCTCGAGAAGCTGATAACCTTAAGTTTAGTTAAAATGATAGAGTTTCAGCTACAAATTTTGCACGCAAAGTATGTTCTCCACCTCAGAAAATCAATAAATTTTTTTTCACTTGAAACATTGTGAACTTGCCGTACAAAAGCGTAATAAACAGAGAAGTACGAATTAAAATACGCTGAACTTGACGAACAAGTGTTTTTCTAACCGAAACTACCGCACTGCCATCCAATGATAGAGACCTTTCAAACGATCTTTTGAGACCTTCCCAAAGTTCATAATTTCTTTCAGGGTCTCATCATCGGAAACGGACTAGTATCAGCAAAACAGCAGACAAACTCCGCTATACTCCAACAGTACACTTACGGATTGATCGGAAGAGAGTTAGTGCATAAAAAAATAGTTTCTTGATTTTAGGTACATATTTCAAGTGCTAAGGGCATAGTCGTATAGTTCTTAACATTTCTACGTCGGCTCCTACAGTACACTTATCAGAAGAGAGTAAGCGGATCTCACAGTTATTTGTTACCTGTGTGCACATATATCAGTTTTCAACCCTGCGAGAATATAGTCCTTATCATTCGTCGGCTTCTACAGTACACTGATCAAAAAAGTGAACAGGTCACGAAGTATTCGTCATTTTCAATCAACTGTGACTGTCTGTAATATGAACCATAGCATCAGATTCATTCTTTGAGACGAGTGCGGACCACAGAAAATCTCATCTTTGGGTTCGATCGTTCCATTTGAGGGTCGTTAGTACTAATGATCAACGAAGCAGTGATTGGTTCCATGGTGTAGTGTTCGGAGAAGCAGTCTGTCTGTCTGTCAATCTGTTAAAATAGGAAAATATACCTCTGAAAATGGCATGGTGAAGTGGAAAACCCACCATAGTGAGGCGATGTATTTTCTACTGAACGTAGTCAATAATCAACTTTATAGATAGTATGTTACTTTTAGGTAATTTCATGTATTGACTTTATCCTAGTTCTCTTAATTTTATTAACCATGTTTCGGTTTATTTAAGGTCCAATATTTACCGAGTTTTCCAGAAAGTACGACCAGTTGACTTCTGATTGTTGTACAGAAGTGGACACGACCAAATGTGACTTTTATTCGAAGTATGTGAAAATGGATGAAAAAGGACAACTACAGCCACAAAACGCTACCGATACTAAGTGCGCGTCAGAGGTATAGTGCTCATCATTCGCACCGATATTCCTACAGTACACTTCCAAACTTTCGAAGGACTGTTTTCTGATGCAAAAATGTTTTCGAAACTATAAACTCAGCATTTTGAAGCAATCTGCCTCACCCCTTACCCAGTGGTAATACAAACCTCTTTGACAACGTGTAAAGGAGACCGGAACACAACCCAGAAGCTGCTGTATCTTACTTTTGATTGGACGCATTGCGTGTCGCGCGGCATTGTCATGTGAATGTCACGTGGACTGATCAAACTAATATACGAGTTATTTGTGCTCTCTGATCTCAATACAGTTGAGAGCATCCCAAAACAAAACCTTTGCTCAATTTGTGTTTCGGTCTCCTTTAAACTTCAAATTCATTAACTTTCTGTTACATCTATAAGGGTCACTCTCTTCGAGGCAAGCCTATACGTCATCGTCCGCACTAGCTGTGTTTGTAGTTTGATCTTGTCGTATTTCAGTCGAAATTTGATAATTTTAGCGTGCGTCGAGGCCAAAGTACAAAACAATGGTCACTGCCTATAGTACGTGAAAACTTTCAGATCATTCGTTTGGCAGTGCAGAACATCTACAACAGCACGACCAACGCGTACAGTCTGTTCCAGGACTGCTACAGTGATACGCAGCCTTCCGCTGCGGCGCAATTCTTCGCCGATTACCAGGTAGATCGAAAGGAAAATCATCTCCTTTTCACATTGGAAATCGGGTAGTTGAAAATCGATTATAGTTCTATAATGAACTAACATTTCGAAACGAAAAATGAAAAAGTGAACAAATGCGATGAAAATAAACACTTAGAAAACTCTAGAACAGTTCACATTCGCAAATTTTGTTTTAGATATAATTAAAGTCTAAAAACAAGTATATTTGATGTACATCCAGAAACTGATGGACTATTCCTCGTCCGATGCCCTGGGGGGTTTCCCCTGTTTTGCAGACGATTCGGCCACTATTTACATGAACAGAGACGACGTGCGAAAGGCACTTCACGTACCGGCGAACACGAAATGGAAGACGGCGAGGTATATTGAATATTATTGATTTTTTGCGCGATTGAACTAGTGACCTTTCACATCCGAGATCAGATGTGGTCAAGAGAAACAATGGTTTTTTCACGTTTTTCTACGTCGATGGTCGACATCTCTCAAAATGGATTGGAATAGCTTTGAATATTGTGAAAGACACATATAAAACAGTTTCGATTGTAATTTTCGGAGAATTGAACATTCTAGCCCATGGCTCTGTTTGCGACGTCATGACGTCGCAAAATTTCACGTTTTTCCACGTCGATGGTCGAAACCTTTCCAAATCGATTTTAATAGCTTTCAATGTTGTGAAAGACACACATACAACTCTTTGGATTGTAATTTTCGAAAAATTGAGCATTCTAGCCCATGGCTATATTTGCGACGTCATGACGTCGCAAAATTTCACGTTTTTCTACGTCGATGGTCGACATCTCTCAAAATGGATTGGAATAGCTTTGAATATTGTGAAAGACACATATAAAACAGTTTCGATTGTAATTTTCGGAGAATTGAACATTCTAGCCCATGGCTCTGTTTGCGACGTCATGACGTCGCAAAATTTCACGTTTTTCCACGTCGATGGTCGAAACCTTTCCAAATCGATTTTAATAGCTTTCAATGTTGTGAAAGACACACATACAACTCTTTGGATTGTAATTTTCGAAAAATTGAGCATTCTAGCCCATGGCTATATTTGCGACGTCATGACGTCGCAAAATTTCACGTTTTTCTACGTCGATGGTCGACATCTCTCAAAATGGATTGGAATAGCTTTGAATATTGTGAAAGACACATATAAAACAGTTTCGATTGTAATTTTCGGAGAATTGAACATTCTAGCCCATGGCTCTGTTTGCGACGTCATGACGTCGCAAAATTTCACGTTTTTCCACGTCGATGGTCGAAACCTTTCCAAATCGATTTTAATAGCTTTCAATGTTGTGAAAGACACACATACAACTCTTTGGATTGTAATTTTCGAAAAATTGAGCATTCTAGCCCATGGCTATATTTGCGACGTCATGACGTCGCAAAATTTCACGTTTTTCTACGTCGATGGTCGACATCTCTCAAAATGGATTGGAATAGCTTTGAATATTGTGAAAGACACATATAAAACAGTTTCGATTGTAATTTTCGGAGAATTGAACATTCTAGCCCATGGCTCTGTTTGCGACGTCATGACGTCGCAAAATTTCACGTTTTTCCACGTCGATGGTCGAAACCTCTCAAAATTGATTGGAATAGCTTTGGATATTGTGAAAGACACATATAAAACTCTTTGGGTTGTAATTTTCGGAAAATTAGGCATTCTAGCCCATGGCTATATTTGCGACGTCATGACGTCGCAAAATTTCACGTTTTTCCACGTCGATGGTCGAAACCTTTCCAAATCGATTTTAATAGCTTTCAATGTTGTGAAAGACACACATACAACTCTTTGGATTGTAATTTTCGAAAAATTGAGCATTCTAGCCCATGGCTATATTTGCGACGTCATGACGTCGCAAAATTTCACGTTTTCCCACGTCGATGATCGAAACCTCTCAAAATTGATTGGAATAGCTTTGGATATTGTGAAAGACACATATAAAACTCTTTGGATTATAATTTTCGAAAAATTGAACATTCTAGCCCATGGCTATAATTGCGACGTCATGACGTCGCGAAATTTCACGTTTTTCCACGTCGATGGTCGAAACCTCTCAAAATTGATTGGAATAGCTTTGAATATTGTGAAAGACACACATACAACTCTTTGGATTGTAATTTTCGAGAAATTGAGCATTCTAGCCCATGGCTATATTTGCGACGTCATGACGTCGCAAAATTTCACGTTTTTCTACGTCGATGGTCGACATCTCTCAAAATGGATTGGAATAGCTTTGAATATTGTGAAAGACACATATAAAACAGTTTCGATTGTAATTTTCGGAGAATTGAACATTCTAGCCCATGGCTCTGTTTGCGACGTCATGACGTCGCAAAATTTCACGTTTTTCCACGTCGATGGTCGAAACCTCTCAAAATTGATTGGAATAGCTTTGGATATTGTGAAAGACACATATAAAACTCTTTGGGTTGTAATTTTCGGAAAATTAGGCATTCTAGCCCATGGCTATATTTGCGACGTCATGACGTCGCAAAATTTCACGTTTTTCCACGTCGATGGTCGAAACCTTTCCAAATCGATTTTAATAGCTTTCAATGTTGTGAAAGACACACATACAACTCTTTGGATTGTAATTTTCGAAAAATTGAGCATTCTAGCCCATGGCTATATTTGCGACGTCATGACGTCGCAAAATTTCACGTTTTCCCACGTCGATGATCGAAACCTCTCAAAATTGATTGGAATAGCTTTGGATATTGTGAAAGACACATATAAAACTCTTTGGATTATAATTTTCGAAAAATTGAACATTCTAGCCCATGGCTATAATTGCGACGTCATGACGTCGCGAAATTTCACGTTTTTCCACGTCGATGGTCGAAACCTCTCAAAATTGATTGGAATAGCTTTGAATATTGTGAAAGACACACATACAACTCTTTGGATTGTAATTTTCGAGAAATTGAGCATTCTAGCCCATGGCTATATTTGCGACGTCATGACGTCGCAAAATTTCACGTTTTTCTACGTCGATGGTCGACATCTCTCAAAATGGATTGGAATAGCTTTGAATATTGTGAAAGACACATATAAAACAGTTTCGATTGTAATTTTCGGAGAATTGAACATTCTAGCCCATGGCTCTGTTTGCGACGTCATGACGTCGCAAAATTTCACGTTTTTCCACGTCGATGGTCGAAACCTTTCCAAATCGATTTTAATAGCTTTCAATGTTGTGAAAGACACACATACAACTCTTTGGATTGTAATTTTCGAAAAATTGAGCATTCTAGCCCATGGCTATATTTGCGACGTCATGACGTCGCAAAATTTCACGTTTTCCCACGTCGATGATCGAAACCTCTCAAAATTGATTGGAATAGCTTTGGATATTGTGAAAGACACATATAAAACTCTTTGGATTATAATTTTCGAAAAATTGAACATTCTAGCCCATGGCTATAATTGCGACGTCATGACGTCGCGAAATTTCACGTTTTTCCACGTCGATGGTCGAAACCTCTCAAAATTGATTGGAATAGCTTTGAATATTGTGAAAGACACACATACAACTCTTTGGATTGTAATTTTCGAGAAATTGAGCATTCTAGCCCATGGCTATATTTGCGACGTCATGACGTCGCAAAATTTCACGTTTTTCTACGTCGATGGTCGACATCTCTCAAAATGGATTGGAATAGCTTTGAATATTGTGAAAGACACATATAAAACAGTTTCGATTGTAATTTTCGGAGAATTGAACATTCTAGCCCATGGCTCTGTTTGCGACGTCATGACGTCGCAAAATTTCACGTTTTTCCACGTCGATGGTCGAAACCTCTCAAAATTGATTGGAATAGCTTTGGATATTGTGAAAGACACATATAAAACTCTTTGGGTTGTAATTTTCGGAAAATTAGGCATTCTAGCCCATGGCTATATTTGCGACGTCATGACGTCGCAAAATTTCACGTTTTTCCACGTCGATGGTCGAAACCTTTCCAAATCGATTTTAATAGCTTTCAATGTTGTGAAAGACACACATACAACTCTTTGGATTGTAATTTTCGAAAAATTGAGCATTCTAGCCCATGGCTATATTTGCGACGTCATGACGTCGCAAAATTTCACGTTTTCCCACGTCGATGATCGAAACCTCTCAAAATTGATTGGAATAGCTTTGGATATTGTGAAAGACACATATAAAACTCTTTGGATTATAATTTTCGAAAAATTGAACATTCTAGCCCATGGCTATATTTGCAACGTCATGACGTCGCAAAATTTCACGTTTTTCCACGTCGATGGTCGAAACCTCTCAAAATTGCTTTGAATAGCTTTGGACATTGTGAAAGACACATATAAAACTCTTTGGATTGTAATTTTCGAAAAATTAAGCATTCTAGCCCATGGCTATATTTGCGACGTCATGACGTCGCAAAATTTCACGTTTTTCCACGTCGATGGTCGAAACCTCTCAAAATTGAATGGAATAGCTTTGGATATTGTGAAAGACACATATAAATCCCTTTGGATTGTAATTTTCGAAAAATTAAGCATTCTAGCCCATGGCTATAATTGCGACGTCATGACGTCGCAAAATTTCGCATTTTTCCACGTCGATGGTCGAAACCTCTCAAAATTGATTGGAATAGCTTTGGATATTGTGAAAGACACATATAAAACTCTTTGGATTTTGATTTTCGAAAAATTGAACATTCTAGCCCATGTCTATATTTGCGACGTCATGACGTCGCAAAATTTCACGTTTTTCCACGTCGATGGTCAAAACCTCTCAAAATTGAGTTGAATAGCTTTGGACATTGTGAAAGACACATATAAAACTCTTTGGATTGTAATTTTCGGAAAATTAAGCATTCTAGCCCATGGCTATATTTGCGACGTCATGACGTCGCAAAATTTCACATTTTTCCACGTCGATGGTCGAAACCTTTCCAAATCGATTTGAATAGCTTTCAATGTTGTGAAAGACACATATAAAACTCTTTCGATTGTAATTTTCGAAAAATTGAACATTCTAGCCCATGTCTTTATTTGCGACGTCATGACGTCGCAAAATTTCACGTTTTTCTACGTCGATGGTCGAAACCTCTCAAAAATGATTGGAATAGCTTTGAATATTGTGTAAGACACACATACATCTTTTTGGATTGTAATTTTCGAAAAATTAAGCATTCTAGCCCATGGCTATAATTGCGACGTCATGACGTCGCAAAATTTCACGTTTTTCTACGTCGATGGTCGAAACCTCTCAAAATTGATTGGAATAGCTTCGGATATTGTGAAAGACACATATAAAACTCTTTGGATTGTAATTTTCGAAAAATTGAACATTCTAGCCCATGGCTATAATTGCGACGCCATGACGTCGCAAAATTTCACGTTTTTCCACGTCGATGGTCAAAACCTCTCAAAATTGATTGGAATAGCTTTGAATGTTGTGAAAGACACATATAAAACTCTTTGGATTGTAATTTTCGGAAAATTAAGCATTCTAGCCCATGGCTATATTTGCGACGTCATGACGTCACAAAATTTCACATTTTTCCACGTCGATGGTCGAGACCTTTCCAAATCGATTTGAATAGCTTTCAATGTTGTGAAAGAGACATATAAAACTCTTTCGATTGTAATTTTCGAAAAATTGAACATTCTAGCCCATGGCTATAATTGCGACGTCACGACGTCGCAAAATTTCACGTTTTTCCACGTCGATGGTCGAAACCTCTCAAAATTGATTTGAATAGCTTTGGACATTGTGAAAGACACATATAAAACTCTTTGGATTGTAATTTTCGAAAAATTAAGCATTCTAGCCCATGGCTATATTTGCGACGTCATGACGTCGCAAAATTTCACGTTTTTCCACGTCGATGGTCGAAACCTCTCAAAATTGATTGGAATAGCTTTGGATATTGTGAAAGACACATATAAAACCCTTTGGATTGTAATTTTCGAAAAATTAAGCATTCTAGCCCATGGCTATAATTGCGAAGTCATGACGTCGCAAAATTTCACGTTTTTCCACGTCGATGGTCGAAACCTCTCGAAATTGATTGGAATAGCTTTGAATATTGTGAAAGACACACATACAACTCTTTGGATTGTAATTTTCGAGAAATTGAGCATTCTAGCCCATGGCTATATTTGCGACGTCATGACGTCGCAAAATTTTACGTTTTTCCACGTCGATGGTCGAAACCTCTCAAAATTGATTGGAATAGCTTTGGATATTCTGAAAGACACATATAAAACCCTTTGGATTGTAATTTTCGAAAAATTAAGCATTCTAGCCCATGGCTATAATTGCGACGTCATGACGTCTCAAAATTTCACGTTCTTCCACGTCGAGGGTCGAAACCTCTCAAAATTGATTGGAATAGCTTTGGATATTGTGAAAGACACATATAAAATTCTTTGGATTTTAATTTTCGAAAAATTGAACATTCTAGCCCATGTCTATATTTGCGACGTCATGACGTCGCAAAATTTCACGTTTGTCCACGTCGATGGTCAAAACCTCTCAAAATTGATTTGAATAGCTTTGGACATTGTGAAAGACACATATAAAACTCTTTGGATTGTAATTTTCGAAAAATTGAACATTCTAGCCCATGTCTATATTTGCGACGTCATGACGTCGCAAAATTTCACGTTTTTCCACGTCGATGGTCAAAACCTCTCAAAATTGATTTGAATAGCTTTGGACATTGTGAAAGACACGTATAAAACTCTTTGGATTGTAATTTTCGGAAAACTAAGCATTCTAGCCCATGGCTATATTTGCGACGTCATGACGTCGCAAAATTTCACATTTTTCCACGTCGATGGTCGAAACCTTTCCAAATCGATTTGAATAGCTTTCAATGTTGTGAAAGACACATATAAAACTCTTTGGATTATAATTTTCGAAAAATTGAACATTCTAGCCCATGTCTATATTTGCGACGTCATGACGTAGCAAAATTTCACGTTTTTCCACGTCGATGGTTGAAACCTCTCAAAATTGATTGGAATAGCTTTGAATATTGTGAAAGACACACATACAACTCTTTGGATTGTAATTTTCGAGAAATTGAGCATTCTAGCCCATGGCTATATTTGCGACGTCATGACGTCGCAAAATTTCACGTTTTTCCACGTCGATGGTCGAAACCTCTCAAAATTGATTGGAATAGCTTTGGATATTGTGAAAGACACATATAAAACCCTTTGGATTGTAATTTTCGAAAAATTAAGCATTCTAGCCCATGGCTAAAACTGCGACGTCATGACGTCGCAAAATTTCACGTTTTTCCACGTCGAGGGTCGAAACCTCTCAAAATTGATTGGAATAGCTTTGGATATTGTGAAAGACACATATAAAATTCTTTGGATTTTAATTTTCGAAAAATTGAACATTCTAGCCCATGTCTATATTTGCGACGTCATGACGTCGCAAAATTTCACGTTTGTCCACGTCGATGGTCAAAACCTCTCAAAATTGATTTGAATAGCTTTGGACATTGTGAAAGACACATATAAAACTCTTTGGATTGTAATTTTCGGAAAATTAAGCATTCTAGCCCATGGCTATATTTGCGACGTCATGACGTCGCAAAATTTCACGTTTTCCACGTCGATGGTCGAAACCTCTCAAAATTGATTGGAATAGCTTTGGATATTGTGAAAGACACATATAAAACTCTTTGGATTTTAATTTTCGAAAAATTTAACATTCTAGCCCATGTCTATATTTGCGACGTCATGACGTCGCAAAATTTCACGTTTTTCCACGTCGATGGTCAAAACCTCTCAAAATTGATTTGAATAGCTTTGGACATTGTGAAAGACACATATAAAACTCTTTGGATTGTAATTTTCGGAAAACTAAGCATTCTAGCCCATGGCTATATTTGCGACGTCATGACGTCGCAAAATTTCACGTTTTTCCACGTCGATGGTCGCCTCTCAAAATTGATTGGAATAGCTTTGAATATTGTGAAAGACACACATACAACTCTTTGGATTGTAATTTTCGAGAAATCCAGCATTCTAGCCCATGGCTATATTTGCGACGTCATGACGTCGCAAAATTTCACGTTTTTCCACGTCGATGGTCGAAACCTCTCAAAATTGATTGGAATAGCTTTGGATATTGTGAAAGACACATATAAAACCCTTTGGATTGTAATTTTCGAAAAATTAAGCATTCTAGCCCATGGCTATAATTGCGACGTCATGACGTCGCAAAATTTCACGTTTTTCCACGTCGAGGGTCGAAACCTCTCAAAATTGATTGGAATAGCTTTGGATATTGTGAAAGACACAAATAAAATTCTTTGGATTTTAATTTTCGAAAAATTGAACATTCTAGACCATGTCTATATTTGCGACGTCATGACGTCGCAAAATTTCACGTTTGTCCACGTCGATGGTCAAAACCTCTCCAAATTGATTTGAATAGCTTTGGACATTGTGAAAGACACATATAAAACTCTTTGGATTGTAATTTTTGAAAAATTGAACATTCTAGCCCATGTCTATATTTGCGACGTCATGACGTCGCAAAATTTCACGTTTTTCCACGTCGATGGTCAAAACCTCTCAAAATTGATTTGAATAGCTTTGGACATTGTGAAAGACACATACAAAACTCTTTGGATTGTAATTTTCGGAAAACTAAGCATTCTAGCCCATGGCTATATTTGCGACGTCATGACGTCGCAAAATTTCACATTTTTCCACGTCGATGGTCGAAACCTTTCCAAATCGATTTGAATAGCTTTCAATGTTGTGAAAGACACATATAAAACTCTTTGGATTATAATTTTCGAAAAATTGAACATTCTAGCCCAAGTCTATATTTGCGACGTCATGACGTCGCAAAATTTCACGTTTTTCCACGTCGATGGTCGAAACCTCTCAAAATTGATTGGAATAGCTTTGAATATTGTGAAAGACACACATACAACTCTTTGGATTGTAATTTTCGAGAAATTGAGCATTCTAGCCCATGGCTATATTTGCGACGTCATGACGTCGCAAAATTTCACGTTTTTCCACGTCGATGGTCGAAACCTCTCAAAATTGATTGGAATAGCTTTGGATATTGTGAAAGACACATATAAAACCCTTTGGATTGTAATTTTCGAAAAATTAAGCATTCTAGCCCATGGCTATAATTGCGACGTCATGACGTCGCAAAATTTCACGTTTTTCCACGTCGAGGGTCGAAACCTCTCAAAATTGATTGGAATAGCTTTGGATATTGTGAAAGACACATATAAAATTCTTTGGATTTTAATTTTCGAAAAATTGAACATTCTAGCCCATGTCTATATTTGCGACGTCATGACGTCGCAAAATTTCACGTTTGTCCACGTCGATGGTCAAAACCTCTCAAAATTGATTTGAATAGCTTTGGACATTGTGAAAGACACATATAAAACTCTTTGGATTGTAATTTTCGGAAAATTAAGCATTCTAGCCCATGGCTATATTTGCGACGTCATGACGTCGCAAAATTTCACGTTTTTCCACGTCGATGGTCGAAACCTCTCAAAATTGATTGGAATAGCTTTGGATATTGTGAAAGACACATATAAAACTCTTTGGATTTTAATTTTCGAAAAATTGAACATTCTAGCCCATGTCTATATTTGCGACGTCATGACGTCGCACAATTTCACGTTTTTCCACGTCGATGGTCAAAACCTCTCAAAATTGATTTGAATAGCTTTGGACATTGTGAAAGACACATATAAAACTCTTTGGATTGTAATTTTCGGAAAATTAAGCATTCTAGCCCATGGCTATAATTGCGACGTCATGACGTCGCAAAATTTCACGTTTTTCCACGTCGAGGGTCGAAACCTCTCAAAATTGATTGGAATAGCTTTGGATATTGTGAAAGACACATATAAAATTCTTTGGATTTTAATTTTCGAAAAATTGAACATTCTAGCCCATGTCTATATTTGCGACGTCATGACGTCGCAAAATTTCACGTTTGTCCACGTCGATGGTCAAAACCTCTCAAAATTGATTTGAATAGCTTTGGACATTGTGAAAGACACATATAAAACTCTTTGGATTGTAATTTTCGGAAAATTAAGCATTCTAGCCCATGGCTATATTTGCGACGTCATGACGTCGCAAAATTTCACGTTTTTCCACGTCGATGGTCGAAACCTCTCAAAATTGATTGGAATAGCTTTGGATATTGTGAAAGACACATATAAAACTCTTTGGATTTTAATTTTCGAAAAATTGAACATTCTAGCCCATGTCTATATTTGCGACGTCATGACGTCGCACAATTTCACGTTTTTCCACGTCGATGGTCAAAACCTCTCAAAATTGATTTGAATAGCGTTGGACATTGTGAAAGACACATATAAAACTCTTTGGATTGTAATTTTCGGAAAACTAAGCATTCTAGCCCATGGCTATATTATCGACGTCATGACGTCGCAAAATTTCACATTTTTCCACGTCGATGGTCGAAACCTTTCCAAATCGATTTGAATAGCTTTCAATGTTGTGAAAGACACATATAAAACTCTTTGGATTATAATTTTCGAAAAATTGAACATTCTAGCCCATGTCTATATTTGCGACGTCATGACGTCGCACAATTTCACGTTTTTCCACGTCGATGGTCAAAACCTCTCAAAATTGATTTGAATAGCGTTGGACATTGTGAAAGACACATATAAAACTCTTTGGATTGTAATTTTCGGAAAACTAAGCATTCTAGCCCATGGCTATATTATCGACGTCATGACGTCGCAAAATTTCACATTTTTCCACGTCGATGGTCGAAACCTTTCCAAATCGATTTGAATAGCTTTCAATGTTGTGAAAGACACATATAAAATTCTTTGGATTTTAATTTTCGAAAAATTGAACATTCTAGCCCATGTCTATATTTGCGACGTCATGACGTCGCAAAATTTCACGTTTGTCCACGTCGATGGTCAAAACCTCTCAAAATTGATTTGAATAGCTTTGGACATTGTGAAAGACACATATAAAACTCTTTGGATTGTAATTTTCGGAAAATTAAGCATTCTAGCCCATGGCTATATTTGCGACGTCATGACGTCGCAAAATTTCACGTTTTTCCACGTCGATGGTCGAAACCTCTCAAAATTGATTGGAATAGCTTTGGATATTGTGAAAGACACATATAAAACTCTTTGGATTTTAATTTTCGAAAAATTGAACATTCTAGCCCATGTCTATATTTGCGACGTCATGACGTCGCACAATTTCACGTTTTTCCACGTCGATGGTCAAAACCTCTCAAAATTGATTTGAATAGCGTTGGACATTGTGAAAGACACATATAAAACTCTTTGGATTGTAATTTTCGGAAAACTAAGCATTCTAGCCCATGGCTATATTATCGACGTCATGACGTCGCAAAATTTCACATTTTTCCACGTCGATGGTCGAAACCTTTCCAAATCGATTTGAATAGCTTTCAATGTTGTGAAAGACACATATAAAACTCTTTGGATTATAATTTTCGAAAAATTGAACATTCTAGCCCATGTCTATATTTGCGACGTCATGACGTCGCAAAATTTCACGTTTTTCCACGTCGATGGTCGCCTCTCAAAATTGATTGGAATAGCTTTGAATATTGTGAAAGACACACATACAACTCTTTGGATTGTAATTTTCGAGAAATTGAGCATTCTAGCCCATGGCTATATTTGCGACGTCATGACGTCGCAAAATTTCACGTTTTTCCACGTCGATGGTCGAAACCTCTCAAAATTGATTGGAATAGCTTTGGATATTGTGAAAGACACATATAAAACCCTTTGGATTGTAATTTTCGAAAAATTAAGCATTCTAGCCCATGGCTATAATTGCGACGTCATGACGTCGCAAAATTTCACGTTTTTCCACGTCGAGGGTCGAAACCTCTCAAAATTGATTGGAATAGCTTTGGATATTGTGAAAGACACATATAAGATTCTTTGGATTTTAATTTTCGAAAAATTGAACATTCTAGCCCATGTCTATATTTGCGACGTCATGACGTCGCAAAATTTCACGTTTGTCCACGTCGATGGTCAAAACCTCTCAAAATTGATTTGAATAGCTTTGGACATTGTGAAAGACACATATAAAACTCTTTGGATTGTAATTTTCGGAAAATTAAGCATTCTAGCCCATGGCTATATTTGCGACGTCATGACGTCGCAAAATTTCACATTTTTCCACGTCGATGGTCGAAACCTTTCCAAATCGATTTGAATAGCTTTCAATGTTGTGAAAGACACATATAAAACTCTTCCGATTGTAATTTTCGAAAAATTGAACATTCTAGCCCATGTCTATATTTGCGACGTCATGACGTCGCAAGATTTCACGTTTTTCTACGTCGACGGTCGAAACCTCTCAAAAATGATTGGAATAGCTTTGAATATTGTGAAAGACACACATACATCTTTTTGGATTGTAATTTTCGAAAAATTAAGCATTCTAGACCATGGCTATAATTGCGACGTCATGACGTCGCAAAATTTCACGTTTTTCTACGTCGATGGTCGAAACCTCTCAAAATTGATTGGAATAGCTTTGGATATTGTGAAAGACACATATAAAACTCTTTGGATTGTAATTTTCGAAAAATTGAACATTCTAGCCCATGGCTATATTTGCGACGTCATGACGTCGCAAAATTTCACGTTTTTCCACGTCGATGGTCGAAACCTCTCAAAATTGATTGGAATAGCTTTGGATATTGTGAAAGACACATATAAAACCCTTTGGATTGTAATTTTCGAAAAATTAAGCATTCTAGCCCATGGCTATAATTGCGACGTCATGACGTCGCAAAATTTCACGTTTTCCCACGTCGATGATCGAAACCTCTCAAAATTGATTGGAATAGCTTTGGATATTGTGAAAGACACATATAAAACCCTTTGGATTGTAATTTTCGAAAAATTAAGCATTCTAGCCCATGGCTATAATTGCGACGTCATGACGTCGCAAAATTTCACGTTTTCCCACGTCGATGATCGAAACCTCTCAAAATTGATTGGAATAGCTTTGGATATTGTGAAAGACACATATAAAACCCTTTGGATTGTAATTTTCGAAAAATTGAACATTCTAGCCCATGGCTATATTTGCGACGTCATGACGTCGCAAAATTTCACGTTTTTCCACGTCGATGGTCGAAACCTCTCAAAATTGATTGGAATAGCTTTGGATATTGTGAAAGACACATATAAAACCCTTTGGATTGTAATTTTCGAAAAATTAAGCATTCTAGCCCATGGCTATAATTGCGACGTCATGACGTCGCAAAATTTCACGTTTTTCCACGTCGATGGTCGAAACCTCTCAAAATTGATTGGAATAGCTTTGGATATTGTGAAAGACACATATAAAACCCTTTGGATTGTAATTTTCGAAAAATTAAGCATTCTAGCCCATGGCTATAATTGCGACGTCATGACGTCGCAAAATTTCACGTTTTTCCACGTCGAGGGTCGAAACCTCTCAAAATTGATTGGAATAGCTTTCGATATTGTGAAAGACACATATAAGATTCTTTGGATTTTAATTTTCGAAAAATTGAACATTCTAGCCCATGTCTATATTTGCGACGTCATGACGTCGCAAAATTTCACGTTTGTCCACGTCGATGGTCAAAACCTCTCAAAATTGATTTGAATAGCTTTGGACATTGTGAAAGACACATATAAAACTCTTTGGATTGTAATTTTCGGAAAATTAAGCATTCTAGCCCATGGCTATATTTGCGACGTCATGACGTCGCAAAATTTCACATTTTTCCACGTCGATGGTCGAAACCTTTCCAAATCGATTTGAATAGCTTTCAATGTTGTGAAAGACACATATAAAACTCTTTCGATTGTAATTTTCGAAAAATTGAACATTCTAGCCCATGTCTATATTTGCGACGTCATGACGTCGCAAGATTTCACGTTTTTCTACGTCGACGGTCGAAATCTCTCAAAAATGATTGGAATAGCTTTGAATATTGTGAAAGACACACATACATCTTTTTGGATTGTAATTTTCGAAAAATTAAGCATTCTAGACCATGGCTATAATTGCGACGTCATGACGTCGCAAAATTTCACGTTTTTCTACGTCGATGGTCGAAACCTCTCAAAATTGATTGGAATAGCTTTGGATATTGTGAAAGACACATATAAAACCCTTTGGATTGTAATTTTCGAAAAATTAAGCATTCTAGCCCATGGCTATAATTGCGACGTCATGACGTCGCAAAATTTCACGTTTTTCCACGTCGAGGGTCGAAACCTCTCAAAATTGATTGGAATAGCTTTGGATATTGTGAAAGACACATATAAAACTCTTTGGATTGTAATTTTCGAATGAACATTCTAGCCCATGTCTATATTTGCGACATCATGACGTCGCAAAATTTCACGTTTTTCCACGTCGATGGTCGAAACCTCTCAAAATCGATTTGATTAGCTTTGAATATTGTGAAAGACACATATAAAACTCATTGGATTGTAATTTTCGAAAAATCCAGCATTCTAGCCCATGGCTATATTTGCGACGTCATGACGTCGCAAAATTTCACGTGTTTCCACGTCGATGGTCAAAACCTCTCAAAATTGATTGGAATAGCTTTGAATGTTGTGAAAGACACATATAAAACTCTTTCGATTGTAATTTTCGAAAAATTGAACATTCTAGCCCATGTCTATATTTGCGACGTCATGACGTCGCAAAATTTCACGTTTTCCCACGTCGATAATCGAAACCTCTCAAAATTGATTGGAATAGCTTTGGATATTGTGAAAGACACATATAAAACTCTTTGGATTATAATTTTCGAAAAATTGAACATTCTAGCCCATGTCTATATTTGCGACGTCATGACGTCGCAAAATTTCACGTTTTTCCACGTCGATGGTCGAAACCTCTCAAAATTGATTGGAATAGCTTTGAATATTGTGAAAGACACATATAAAACTCTTTGGATTGTAATTTTCGAAAAATTAAGCATTCTAGCCCATGGCTATAATTGCGACGTCATGACGTCGCAAAATTTCACGTTTTTCCACGTCGAGGGTCGAAACCTCTCAAAATTGATTGGAATAGCTTTGGATATTGTGAAAGACACATATAAAACTCTTTGGATTGTAATTTTCGAAAAATTAAGCATTCTAGCCCATGGCTATATTTGCGACGTCATGACGTCGCAAAATTTCACGTTTTTCCACGTCGATGGTCGAAACCTCTCAAAATTGATTGGAATAGCTTTGGATATTGTGAAAGACACATATAAAACCCTTTAGATTGTAATTTTCGAAAAATTAAGCATTCTAGCCCATGGCTATATTTGCGACGTTATGACGTCGCAAAATTTCACGTTTTTCCACGTCGATGGTCGAAACCTCTCAAAATTGATTGGAATAGCTTTGGATATTGTGAAAGACACATATAAAACCCTTTGGATTGTAATTTTCGAAAAATTAAGCATTCTAGCCCATGGCTATAATTGCGACGTCATGACGTCGCAAAATTTCACGTTTTTCCACGTCGATGGTCGAAACCTCTCAAAATTGATTGGAATAGCTTTGGATATTGTGAAAGACACATATAAAACCCTTTGGATTGTAATTTTCGAAAAATTAAGCATTCTAGCCCATGGCTATAATTGCGACGTCATGACGTCGCAAAATTTCACGTTTTTCCACGTCGAGGGTCGAAACCTCTCAAAATTGATTGGAATAGCTTTCGATATTGTGAAAGACACATATAAGATTCTTTGGATTTTAATTTTCGAAAAATTGAACATTCTAGCCCATGTCTATATTTGCGACGTCATGACGTCGCAAAATTTCACGTTTGTCCACGTCGATGGTCAAAACCTCTCAAAATTGATTTGAATAGCTTTGGACATTGTGAAAGACACATATAAAACTCTTTGGATTGTAATTTTCGGAAAATTAAGCATTCTAGCCCATGGCTATATTTGCGACGTCATGACGTCGCAAAATTTCACATTTTTCCACGTCGATGGTCGAAACCTTTCCAAATCGATTTGAATAGCTTTCAATGTTGTGAAAGACACATATAAAACTCTTTCGATTGTAATTTTCGAAAAATTGAACATTCTAGCCCATGTCTATATTTGCGACGTCATGACGTCGCAAGATTTCACGTTTTTCTACGTCGACGGTCGAAATCTCTCAAAAATGATTGGAATAGCTTTGAATATTGTGAAAGACACACATACATCTTTTTGGATTGTAATTTTCGAAAAATTAAGCATTCTAGACCATGGCTATAATTGCGACGTCATGACGTCGCAAAATTTCACGTTTTTCTACGTCGATGGTCGAAACCTCTCAAAATTGATTGGAATAGCTTTGGATATTGTGAAAGACACATATAAAACCCTTTGGATTGTAATTTTCGAAAAATTAAGCATTCTAGCCCATGGCTATAATTGCGACGTCATGACGTCGCAAAATTTCACGTTTTTCCACGTCGAGGGTCGAAACCTCTCAAAATTGATTGGAATAGCTTTGGATATTGTGAAAGACACATATAAAACTCTTTGGATTGTAATTTTCGAATGAACATTCTAGCCCATGTCTATATTTGCGACATCATGACGTCGCAAAATTTCACGTTTTTCCACGTCGATGGTCGAAACCTCTCAAAATCGATTTGATTAGCTTTGAATATTGTGAAAGACACATATAAAACTCATTGGATTGTAATTTTCGAAAAATCCAGCATTCTAGCCCATGGCTATATTTGCGACGTCATGACGTCGCAAAATTTCACGTGTTTCCACGTCGATGGTCAAAACCTCTCAAAATTGATTGGAATAGCTTTGAATGTTGTGAAAGACACATATAAAACTCTTTCGATTGTAATTTTCGAAAAATTGAACATTCTAGCCCATGTCTATATTTGCGACGTCATGACGTCGCAAAATTTCACGTTTTCCCACGTCGATAATCGAAACCTCTCAAAATTGATTGGAATAGCTTTGGATATTGTGAAAGACACATATAAAACTCTTTGGATTATAATTTTCGAAAAATTGAACATTCTAGCCCATGTCTATATTTGCGACGTCATGACGTCGCAAAATTTCACGTTTTTCCACGTCGATGGTCGAAACCTCTCAAAATTGATTGGAATAGCTTTGAATATTGTGAAAGACACACATACAACTCTTTGGATTGTAATTTCCGATAAATTGAGCATTCTAGCCCATGGCTATATTTGCGACGTCATGACGTCGCAAAATTTCACGTTTTTCCACGTCGATGGTCGAAACCTCTCAAAATTGATTTGAATAGCTTTGGACATTGTGAAAGACACATATAAAACTTTTTAGATTGTAATTTTCGAAAAATTAAGCATTCTAGCCCATGGCTATATTTGCGACGTCATGACGTCGCAAAATTTCACGTTTTTCCACGTCGATGGTCAAAACCTCTCAAAATTGATTTGAATAGCTTTGGACATTGTGAAAGACACATATAAAACTCTTTCTATTGTAATTTTCGGAAAATTAAGCATTCTAGCCCATGGCTATATTTGCGACGTCATGACGTCGCAAAATTTCACCTTTTTCCACGTCGATGGTCGAAACCTTTCCAAATCGATTTGAATAGCTTTAAATCTTGTGAAAGACACATATAAAACTCTTCGGATTGTAATTTTCGAAAAATTAAGCATTCTAGCCGATGGCTATATTTGCGACGTCATGACTTCGCAAAATTTCACGTTTTTCCACGTCGATGGTCGAAACCTTTCAAAATTGATTGGAATAGCTTTGGATATTGTGAAAGACACATATAAAACCCTTTAGATTGTAATTTTCGAAAAATTAAGCATTCTAGACCATGGCTATATTTGCGACGTTATGACGTCGCAAAATTTCACGTTTTTCCACGTCGATAGTCAAAACCTCACAAAATTGATTTGAATAGCTTTGGACATTGTGAAAGACACATATAAAACTCTTTGGATTGTAATTTTCGGAAAATTAAGCATTCTAGCCCATGGCTATATTTGCGACGTCATGACGTCGCAAAATTTCACCTTTTTCCACGTCGATGGTCGAAACCTTTCCAAATCGATTTGAATAGCTTTCAATGTTTTGAAAGACACATAAAAAACTCTTTCGATTGTAATTTTCGAAAAATTGAACATTCTAGCCCATGTCTATATTTGCGACGTCATGACGTCGCAAAATTTCACGTTTTTCCACGTCGATGGTCGAAACCTCTCAAAAATGATTGGAATAGCTTTGAATATTGTGAAAGACACACATACATCTTTTTGGATTGAAATTTTCGAAAAATTAAGCATTCTAGCCCATGTCTATATTTGCGACGTCATGACGTCGCAAAATTTCACGTTTTTCCACGTCGATGGTCGAAACCTCTCAAAATTGACTGGAATAGCTTTGAATGTCGTGAAAGACACATATAAAACTCTTTGGATTGTAATTTTCGAAAAATTGAACATTCTAGCCCATGTCTATATTTGCGACGTCATGACGTCGCAAAATTTCACGTTTTTCCACGTCGATGGTCGAAACCTCTCAAAAATGATTGGAATAGCTTTGAATCTTGTGAAAGACACATATAAAACTCTTTGGATTGTAATTTTCGAAAAATTAAGCATTCTAGCCCATGGCTATATTTGCGACGTCATGACGTCGCAAAATTTCACGTTTTTCCACGTCGATGGTCGAAACCTCTCAAAATTGATTGGAATAGCTTTGGATATTGTGAAAGACACATATAAAACCCTTTAGATTGTAATTTTCGAAAAATTAAGCATTCTAGCCCATGGCTATATTTGCGACGTTATGACGTCGCAAAATTTCACGTTTTTCCACGTCGATGGTCGAAACCTCTCAAAATTGATTGGAATAGCTTTGGATATTGTGAAAGACACATATAAAACCCTTTAGATTGTAATTTTCGAAAAATTAAGCATTCTAGCCCATGGCTATATTTGCGACGTTATGACGTCGCAAAATTTCACGTTTTTCCACGTCGATGGTCGAAACCTCTCAAAATTGATTGGAATAGCTTTGGATACTGTGAAAGACACATATAAAACTCTTTGGATTGTAATTTTCGAAAAATTAAGCATTCTAGCCGATGGCTATATTTGCGACGTCATGACGTCGCAAAATTTCACGTTTTTCCACGTCGATGGTCGAAACCTCTCAAAATTGATTGGAATAGCTTTGGATATTGTGAAAGACACATATAAAACCCTTTAGATTGTAATTTTCGAAAAATTAAGCATTCTAGCCCATGGCTATATTTGCGACGTTATGACGTCGCAAAATTTCACGTTTTTCCACGTCGATAGTCAAAACCTCACAAAATTGATTTGAGTAGCTCTGGACATTGTGAAAGACACATATAAAACTCTTTGGATTGTAATTTTCGGAAAATTAAGCATTCTAGCCCATGGCTATATTTGCGACGTCATGACGTCGCAAAATTTCACGTTTTTTCACGTCGATGATCGAAACCTCTCAAAATCGATTTGAATAGCTTTGAATCTTGTGAAAGACACATATAAAACTCTTTGGATTGTAATTTTCGAAAAATTAAGCATTCTAGCCGATGGCTATATTTGCGACGTTATGACGTCGCAAAATTTCACGTTTTTCCACGTCGATGGTCGAAACCTCTCAAAAATGATTGGAATAGCTTTGAATATTGTGAAAGACACACATACATCTTTTTGGATTGAAATTTTCGAAAAATTAAGCATTCTAGCCCATGGCTATATTTGCGACGTCATGACGTTGCAAAATTTCACGTTTTTCCACGTCGATGGTCGAAACCTCTCAAAATTGATTGGAATAGCTTTGGATATTGTGAAAGACACATATAAAACTCTTTGGATTGTAATTTTTGAAAAATTAAGCATTCTAGCCCATGGCTATATTTGCGACGTCATGACGTCGCAAAATTTCACGTTTTTTCACGTCGATGGTCGAAACCTCTCAAAATCGATTTGAATAGCTTTGAATCTTGTGAAAGACACATATAAAACTCTTTGGATTGTAATTTTCGAAAAATTAAGCATTCTAGCCCATGGCTATATTTGCGACGTCATGACGTCGCAAAATTTCACGTTTTTCCACGTCGATGGTCGAAACCTCTCAAAATTGATTGGAATAGCTTTGGATATTGTGAAAGACACATATAAAACCCTTTAGATTGTAATTTTCGAAAAATTAAGCATTCTAGCCCATGGCTATATTTGCGACGTTATGACGTCGCAAAATTTCACGTTTTTCCACGTCGATAGTCAAAACCTCACAAAATTGATTTGAGTAGCTTTGGACATTGTGAAAGACACATATAAAACTCTTTGGATTGTAATTTTCGGAAAATTAAGCATTCTAGCCCATGGCTATATTTGCGACGTCATGACGTCGCAAAATTTCACATTTTTCCACGTCGATGGTCGAAACCTTTCCAAATCGATTTGAATAGCTTTCAATGTTTTGAAAGACACATAAAAAACTCTTTCGATTGTAATTTTCGAAAAATTGAACATTCTAGCCCATGTCTATATTTGCGACGTCATGACGTCGCAAAATTTCACGTTTTTCCACGTCGATGGTCGAAACCTCTCAAAAATGATTGGAATAGCTTTGAATATTGTGAAAGACACACATACATCTTTTTGGATTGAAATTTTCGAAAAATTAAGCATTCTAGCCCATGGCTATAATTGCGACGTCATGACGTCGCAAAATTTCACGTTTTTCCACGTCGATGGTCGAAACCTCTCAAAATTGATTGGAATAGCTTTGGATATTGTGAAAGACACATATAAAACTCTTTGGATTGTAATTTTTGACAAATTAAGCATTCTAGCCCATGGCTATATTTGCGACGTCATGACGTCGCAAAATTTCACGTTTTTTCACGTCGATGGTCGAAACCTCTCAAAATCGATTTGAATAGGTTCGAATCTTGTGAAAGACACATATAAAACTCTTTGGATTGTAATTTTCGAAAAAATTAAGCATTCTAGCCCATGGCTATATTTGCGACGTCATGACGTCGCAAAATTTCACGTTTTTCCACGTCGATGGTCGAAACCTCTCAAAATTGATTGGAATAGCTTTGGATATTGTGAAAGACACATATAAAACCCTTTAGATTGTAATTTTCGAAAAATTAAGCATTCTAGCCCATGGCTATATTTGCGACGTTATGACGTCGCAAAATTTCACGTTTTTCCACGTCGATGGTCGAAACCTCTCAAAATTGATTGGAATAGCTTTGGATATTGTGAAAGACACATATAAAACCCTTTAGATTGTAATTTTCGAAAAATTAAGCATTCTAGCCCATGGCTATATTTGCGACGTTATGACGTCGCAAAATTTCACGTTTTTCCACGTCGATAGTCAAAACCTCACAAAATTGATTTGAGTTGCTTTGGACATTGTGAAAGACACATATAAAACTCTTTGGATTGAAATTTTCGAAAAATTAAGCATTCTAGCCCATGGCTATATTTGCGACGTCATGACGTTGCAAAATTTCACGTTTTTCCACGTCGATGGTCGAAACCTCTCAAAATTGATTGGAATAGCTTTGGATATTGTGAAAGACACATATAAAACTCTTTGGATTGTAATTTTTGAAAAATTAAGCATTCTAGCCCATGGCTATATTTGCGACGTCATGACGTCGCAAAATTTCACGTTTTTTCACGTCGATGGTCGAAACCTCTCAAAATCGATTTGAATAGCTTTGAATCTTGTGAAAGACACATATAAAACTCTTTGGATTGTAATTTTCGAAAAATTAAGCATTCTAGCCCATGGTTATATTTGCGACGTCATGACGTCGCAAAATTTCACGTTTTTCCACGTCGATGGTCGAAACCTCTCAAAATTGATTGGAATAGCTTTGGATATTGTGAAAGACACATATAAAACCCTTTAGATTGTAATTTTCGAAAAATTAAGCATTCTAGCCCATGGCTATATTTGCGACGTTATGACGTCGCAAAATTTCACGTTTTTCCACGTCGATGGTCGAAACCTCTCAAAATTGATTGGAATAGCTTTGGATATTGTGAAAGACACATATAAAACCCTTTAGATTGTAATTTTCGAAAAATTAAGCATTCTAGCCCATGGCTATATTTGCGACGTTATGACGTCGCAAAATTTCACGTTTTTCCACGTCGATGGTCGAAACCTCTCAAAATTGATTGGAATAGCTTTGGATATTGTGAAAGACACATATAAAACCCTTTAGATTGTAATTTTCGAAAAATTAAGCATTCTAGCCCATGGCTATATTTGCGACGTTATGACGTCGCAAAATTTCACGTTTTTCCACGTCGATAGTCAAAACCTCACAAAATTGATTTGAGTTGCTTTGGACATTGTGAAAGACACATATAAAACTCTTTGGATTGAAATTTTCGAAAAATTAAGCATTCTAGCCCATGGCTATATTTGCGACGTCATGACGTTGCAAAATTTCACGTTTTTCCACGTCGATGGTCGAAACCTCTCAAAATTGATTGGAATAGCTTTGGATATTGTGAAAGACACATATAAAACTCTTTGGATTGTAATTTTTGAAAAATTAAGCATTCTAGCCCATGGCTATATTTGCGACGTCATGACGTCGCAAAATTTCACGTTTTTTCACGTCGATGGTCGAAACCTCTCAAAATCGATTTGAATAGCTTTGAATCTTGTGAAAGACACATATAAAACTCTTTGGATTGTAATTTTCGAAAAATTAAGCATTCTAGCCCATGGCTATATTTGCGACGTCATGACGTCGCAAAATTTCACGTTTTTCCACGTCGATGGTCGAAACCTCTCAAAATTGATTGGAATAGCTTTGGATATTGTGAAAGACACATATAAAACCCTTTAGATTGTAATTTTCGAAAAATTAAGCATTCTAGCCCATGGCTATATTTGCGACGTTATGACGTCGCAAAATTTCACGTTTTTCCACGTCGATGGTCGAAACCTCTCAAAATTGATTGGAATAGCTTTGGATATTGTGAAAGACACATATAAAACCCTTTAGATTGTAATTTTCGAAAAATTAAGCATTCTAGCCCATGGCTATATTTGCGACGTTATGACGTCGCAAAATTTCACGTTTTTCCACGTCGATAGTCAAAACCTCACAAAATTGATTTGAGTAGCTTTGGACATTGTGAAAGACACATATAAAACTCTTTGGATTGTAATTTTCGGAAAATTAAGCATTCTAGCCCATGGCTATATTTGCGACGTCATGACGTCGCAAAATTTCACATTTTTCCACGTCGATGGTCGAAACCTTTCCAAATCGATTTGAATAGCTTTCAATGTTTTGAAAGACACATAAAAAACTCTTTCGATTGTAATTTTCGAAAAATTGAACATTCTAGCCCATGTCTATATTTGCGACGTCATGACGTCGCAAAATTTCACGTTTTTCCACGTCGATGGTCGAAACCTCTCAAAAATGATTGGAATAGCTTTGAATATTGTGAAAGACACACATACATCTTTTTGGATTGAAATTTTCGAAAAATTAAGCATTCTAGCCCATGGCTATAATTGCGACGTCATGACGTCGCAAAATTTCACGTTTTTCCACGTCGATGGTCGAAACCTCTCAAAATTGATTGGAATAGCTTTGGATATTGTGAAAGACACATATAAAACTCTTTGGATTGTAATTTTCGAAAAATTAAGCATTCTAGCCCATGGCTATAATTGCGACGTCATGACGTCGCAAAATTTCACGTTTTTTCACGTCGATGGTCGAAACCTCTCAAAATCGATTTGAATAGCTTTGAATCTTGTGAAAGACACATATAAAACTCTTTGGATTGTAATTTTCGAAAAATTAAGCATTCTAGCCCATGGCTATATTTGCGACGTCATGACGTCGCAAAATTTCACGTTTTTCCACGTCGATGGTCGAAACCTCTCAAAATTGATTGGAATAGCTTTGGATATTGTGAAAGACACATATAAAACCCTTTAGATTGTAATTTTCGAAAAATTAAGCATTCTAGCCCATGGCTATATTTGCGACGTTATGACGTCGCAAAATTTCACGTTTTTCCACGTCGATGGTCGAAACCTCTCAAAATTGATTGGAATAGCTTTGGATATTGTGAAAGACACATATAAAACCCTTTAGATTGTAATTTTCGAAAAATTAAGCATTCTAGCCCATGGCTATATTTGCGACGTTATGACGTCGCAAAATTTCACGTTTTTCCACGTCGATAGTCAAAACCTCACAAAATTGATTTGAGTTGCTTTGGACATTGTGAAAGACACATATAAAACTCTTTGGATTGTAATTTTCGGAAAATTAAGCATTCTAGCCCATGGCTATATTTGCGACGTCATGACGTCGCAAAATTTCACATTTTTCCACGTCGATGGTCGAAACCTTTCCAAATCGATTTGAATAGCTTTCAATGTTTTGAAAGACACATAAAAAACTCTTTCGATTGTAATTTTCGAAAAATTGAACATTCTAGCCCATGTCTATATTTGCGACGTCATGACGTCGCAAAATTTCACGTTTTTCCACGTCGATGGTCGAAATCTCTCAAAAATGATTGGAATAGCTTTGAATATTGTGAAAGACACACATACATCTTTTTGGATTGAAATTTTCGAAAAATTAAGCATTCTAGCAAATGGCTATAATTGCGACGTCATGACGTCGCAAAATTTCACGTTTTTCCACGTCGATGGTCGAAACCTCTCAAAATTGATTGGAATAGCTTTGGATATTGTGAAAGACACATATAAAACTCTTTGGATTGTAATTTTCGAAAAATTAAGCATTCTAGCCCATGGCTATATTTGCGACGTCATGACGTCGCAAAATTTCACGTTTTTTCACGTCGATGGTCGAAACCTCTCAAAATCGATTTGAATAGCTTTGAATCTTGTGAAAGACACATATAAAACTCTTTGGATTGTAATTTTCGAAAAATTAAGCATTCTAGCCCATGGCTATATTTGCGACGTCATGACGTCGCAAAATTTCACGTTTTTCCACGTCGATGGTCGAAACCTCTCAAAATTGATTGGAATAGCTTTGGATATTGTGAAAGACACATATAAAACCCTTTAGATTGTAATTTTCGAAAAATTAAGCATTCTAGCCCATGGCTATATTTGCGACGTTATGACGTCGCAAAATTTCACGTTTTTCCACGTCGATGGTCGAAACCTCTCAAAATTGATTGGAATAGCTTTGGATATTGTGAAAGACACATATAAAACCCTTTAGATTGTAATTTTCGAAAAATTAAGCATTCTAGCCCATGGCTATATTTGCGACGTTATGACGTCGCAAAATTTCACGTTTTTCCACGTCGATAGTCAAAACCTCACAAAATTGATTTGAGTTGCTTTGGACATTGTGAAAGACACATATAAAACTCTTTGGATTGTAATTTTCGGAAAATTAAGCATTCTAGCCCATGGCTATATTTGCGACGTCATGACGTCGCAAAATTTCACATTTTTCCACGTCGATGGTCGAAACCTTTCCAAATCGATTTGAATAGCTTTCAATGTTTTGAAAGACACATAAAAAACTCTTTCGATTGTAATTTTCGAAAAATTGAACATTCTAGCCCATGTCTATATTTGCGACGTCATGACGTCGCAAAATTTCACGTTTTTCCACGTCGATGGTCGAAATCTCTCAAAAATGATTGGAATAGCTTTGAATATTGTGAAAGACACACATACATCTTTTTGGATTGAAATTTTCGAAAAATTAAGCATTCTAGCCCACGGCTATATTTGCGACGTTATGACGTCGCAAAATTTCCCGTTTTTCCACGTCGATGGTCAAAACCTCACAACATTGATTTGAATAGCTTTGGACATTGTGAAAGACACATATAAAACTCTTTGGATTGAAATTTTCGAAAAATTAAGCATTCTAGCCCATGTCTATATTTGCGACGTCATGACGTCGCAAAATTTCACGTTTTTCCACGTCGATGGTCGAAACCTCTCAAAATTGACTGGAATAGCTTTGAATGTCGTGAAAGACACATATAAAACTCTTTGGATTGTAATTTTCGAAAAATTGAACATTCTAGCCCATGTCTATATTTGCGACGTCATGACGTCGCAAAATTTCACGTTTTTCCACGTCGATGGTCAAAACCTCTCAAAATTGATTTGAATAGCTTTGGATATTGTGAAAGACACATATAAAACTCTTTGGATTGTAATTTTTGAAAAATTAAGCATTCTAGCCCATGGCTATATTTGCGACGTCATGACGTCGCAAAATTTCACGTTTTTTCACGTCGATGATCGAAACCTCTCAAAATCGATTTGAATAGCTTTGAATCTTGTGAAAGACACATATAAAACTCTTTGGATTGTAATTTTCGAAAAATTAAGCATTCTAGCCGATGGCTATATTTGCGACGTTATGACGTCGCAAAATTTCACGTTTTTCCACGTCGATGGTCGAAACCTCTCAAAAATGATTGGAATAGCTTTGAATATTGTGAAAGACACACATACATCTTTTTGGATTGAAATTTTCGAAAAATTAAGCATTCTAGCCCATGGCTATAATTGCGACGTCATGACGTCGCAAAATATCACATTTTTTCACGTCGATGGTCGAAACCTCTCAAAATCGATTTGAATAGCTTTGAATCTTGTGAAAGACACATATAAAACTCTTTGGATTGTAATTTTCGAAAAATTAAGCATTCTAGCCGATGGCTATATTTGCGACGTCATGACGTCGCAAAATTTCACGTTTTTCCACGTCGATGGTCGAAACCTCTCAAAATTGATTGGAATAGCTTTGGATATTGTGAAAGACACATATAAAACCCTTTAGATTGTAATTTTCGAAAAATTAAGCATTCTAGCCCATGGCTATATTTGCGACGTTATGACGTCGCAAAATTTCACCTTTTTTTCCACGTCGATAGTCAAAACCTCACAAAATTGATTTGAATAGCTTTGGACATTGTGAAAGACACATATAAAACTCTTTGGATTGTAATTTTCGGAAAATTAAGCATTCTAGCCCATGGCTATATTTGCGACGTCATGACGTCGCAAAATTTCACATTTTCCACGTCGATGGTCGAAACCTTTCCAAATCGATTTGAATAGCTTTCAATGTTTTGAAAGACACATAAAAAACTCTTTCGATTGTAATTTTCGAAAAATTGAACATTCTAGCCCATGTCTATATTTGCGACGTCATGACGTCGCAAAATTTCACGTTTTTCCACGTCGATGGTCGAAACCTCTCAAAAATGATTGGAATAGCTTTGAATATTGTGAAAGACACACATACATCTTTTTGGATTGAAATTTTCGAAAAATTAAGCATTCTAGCCCATGGCTATAATTGCGACGTCATGACGTCGCAAAATTTCACATTTTTTCACGTCGATGGTCGAAACCTCTCAAAATCGATTTGAATAGCTTTGAATCTTGTGAAAGACACATATAAAACTCTTTGGATTGTAATTTTCGAAAAATTAAGCATTCTAGCCGATGGCTATATTTGCGACGTCATGACGTCGCAAAATTTCACGTTTTTCCACGTCGATGGTCGAAACCTCTCAAAATTGATTGGAATAGCTTTGGATATTGTGAAAGACACATATAAAACCCTTTAGATTGTAATTTTCGAAAAATTAAGCATTCTAGCCCATGGCTATATTTGCGACGTTATGACGTCGCAAAATTTCACCTTTTTTTCCACGTCGATAGTCAAAACCTCACAAAATTGATTTGAATAGCTTTGGACATTGTGAAAGACACATATAAAACTCTTTGGATTGTAATTTTCGGAAAATTAAGCATTCTAGCCCATGGCTATATTTGCGACGTCATGACGTCGCAAAATTTCACATTTTTCCACGTCGATGGTCGAAACCTTTCCAAATCGATTTGAATAGCTTTCAATGTTTTGAAAGACACATAAAAAACTCTTTCGATTGTAATTTTCGAAAAATTGAACATTCTAGCCCATGTCTATATTTGCGACGTCATGACGTCGCAAAATTTCACGTTTTTCCACGTCGATGGTCGAAACCTCTCAAAAATGATTGGAATAGCTTTGAATATTGTGAAAGACACACATACATCTTTTTGGATTGAAATTTTCGAAAAATTAAGCATTCTAGCCCATGGCTATAATTGCGACGTCATGACGTCGCAAAATTTCACGTTTTTCCACGTCGATGGTCGAAACCTCTCAAAATTGATTGGAATAGCTTTGGATATTGTGAGAGACACATATAAAACTCTTTGGATTGTAATTTTTGAAAAATTAAGCATTCTAGCCCATGGCTATATTTGCGACGTCATGACGTCGCAAAATTTCACGTTTTTTCACGTCGATGGTCGAAACCTCTCAAAATCGATTTGAATAGCTTTGAATCTTGTGAAAGACACATATAAAACTCTTTGGATTGTAATTTTCGAAAAATTAAGCATTCTAGCCCATGGCTATATTTGCGACGTTATGACGTCGCAAAATTTCACGTTTTTCCACGTCGATGGTCGAAACCTCTCAAAATTGATTGGAATAGCTTTGGATATTGTGAAAGACACATATAAAACGCTTTAGATTGTAATTTTCGAAAAATTAAGCATTCTAGCCCATGGCTATATTTGCGACGTTATGACGTCGCAAAATTTCACGTTTTTCCACGTCGATGGTCAAAACCTCACAAAATTGATTTGAATAGCTTTGGACATTGTGAAAGACACATATAAAACTCTTTGGATTGTAATTTTAGAGAAATCAAGCATTCTAGCCCATGGCTATATTTGCGACGTCATGACGTCGCAAAATTTCACGTTTTCCCACGTCGATGGTTGAAACCTCTCAAAATTGATTGGAATAGCTTTGAATATTGTGAAAGACACATATAAAACTCTTTGGGTTGTAATTTTCGAAAAATTAAGCATTCTAGCCCATGGCTATATTTGCGACGTCATGACGTCGCAAAGTTTCACGTTTTTCCACGTCGATGGTCGAAACCTTTTAAAATTGATTGGAATAGCTTTGGATATTGTGAAAGATACATATTGATTGATTTATTTATTACGCAAATGAAAGCGTGAAAAATATGAAAAATAGGAATGAAAAAGTAAGAAGAAACCAGAAGTTGAGATACAACATTGGATAATACAGTCACAGAATGAAATATGAACACAATGCGGTAACGAGTACAGTAACACGATGTATATATAATAGTGGTCACAAAAGTACAATCAGAAACTGAACAAGGTGTAACACAATGCATTAGACTACGAATAATGGGAACTAACAGATACGTTCAATTCTAAACCTAGTTAACGGTTTCCAGCAAGTACCTTTTCATGCTTTTGACAGATAGCGGCATTGTTTTATTCTTGGTTATCTTCAAGTATTTCGAGCCAGCTCTTATAGTGAAAAACTGTGCTCTAGTTTTGAATTTCGGCGCACTGAAACGTAATTTCAAACTCGCACCCCTTGTGCGCGAATTATCGAAGTTGTAGAAGTTTGATGCAGTGAGGCCTGATTGTTCGTTAACAATTTTGTGTACCATATAAAACTCTTTGGATTGTAATTTTCGAAAAATTAAGCATTCTAGCCCATGGCTATATTTGCGACGTCATGACGTCGCAAAATTTCACGTTTTTCCACGTCGATGGTCGAAACCTCTCAAAATTGATTGGAATAGCAAACGTGAAATTTTGCGACGTCATGACGTTGCAATTATAGCCATGGGCTAGAATGCTTAATTTCTCGAAAATTACAATCCAAAGAGTTTTATATGTGTCTTTCACAATATCCAAAGCTATTCAAATCGATTTTGAGAGGTTTCAACCATCGACGTGAAAAAACGTGAAATTTTGCGACGTCATGACGTTGCAATTATAGCCATGGGCTAGAATGCTTAATTTCTCGAAAATTACAATCCAAAGAGTTTTATATGTGTCTTTCACAATATCCAAAGCTATTCCAATCAATTTTGAGAGGTTTCGACCATCGACGTGGAAAAATGTGAAATTTTGCGACGTCATGACGTTGCAATTATAGCCATGGGCTAGAATGCTTAATTTTTCGAAAATTACAATCCAAAGAGTTTTATATGTGTCTTTCACAATATCCAAAGCTATTCCAATCAATTTTGAGAGGTTTCGACCATCGACGTGGAAAAATGTGAAATTTTGCGACGTCATGACGTTGCAATTATAGCCATGGGCTAGAATGCTTAATTTCTCGAAAATTACAATCCAAAGAGTTTTATATGTGTCTTTCACAATATCCAAAGCTATTCCAATCAATTTTGAGAGGTTTCGACCATCGACGTGGAAAAAAGTGAAATTTTGCGACGTCATGACGTCGCAAATATAGACATGGGCTAGAATGTTCATTTTTTCGAAAATCACAATCGAAAGAGTTTTATATGTGTCTTTCACAATATCCAAAGCTATTCCAATCAATTTTGAGAGGTTTCGACCATCGACGTGGAAAAACGTGAAATTTTGCGACGTCATGACGTCGCAAATATAGCCATGCGCTAGAATGCTTAATTTTTCGAAAATTACAATCCAAAGAGTTTTATATGTGTCTTTCACAATATCCAAAGATATTCCAATCAATTTTGAGAGGTTTCGACCATCGACGTGGAAAAATGTGAAATTTTGCGACGTCATGACGTTGCAATTATAGCCATGGGCTAGAATGCTTAATTTTTCGAAAATTACAATCCAAAGAGTTTTATATGTGTCTTTCACAATATCCAAAGCTATTCCAATCAATTTTGAGAGGTTTCGACCATCGACGTGGAAAAATGTGAAATTTTGCGACGTCATGACGTTGCAATTATAGCCATGGGCTAGAATGCTTAATTTCTCGAAAATTACAATCCAAAGAGTTTTATATGTGTCTTTCACAATATCCAAAGCTATTCCAATCAATTTTGAGAGGTTTCGACCATCGACGTGGAAAAAAGTGAAATTTTGCGACGTCATGACGTCGCAAATATAGACATGGGCTAGAATGTTCATTTTTTCGAAAATCACAATCGAAAGAGTTTTATATGTGTCTTTCACAATATCCAAAGCTATTCCAATCAATTTTGAGAGGTTTCGACCATCGACGTGGAAAAACGTGAAATTTTGCGACGTCATGACGTCGCAAATATAGCCATGCGCTAGAATGCTTAATTTTTCGAAAATTACAATCCAAAGAGTTTTATATGTGTCTTTCACAATATCCAAAGCTATTCCAAACAATTTTGAGAGGTTTCGACCATCTACGTGGAAAAACGTGAAATTTTGCGACGTCATGACGTCGCAAATATAGACATGGGCTAGAATGTTCAATTTTTCGAAAATTACAAACGAAAGAGTTTTATATGTGTCTTTCACAACATTCAAAGCTATTCAAATCGATTTTGAGAGGTTTCGACCATCGACGTGGAAAAACGTGAAATTTGGCGACGTCATGACGTCGCAAATATAGCCATGGGCTAGAATGCTTAATTTTTCGAAAATTACAATCCAAAGAGTTTTATATGTATCTTTCACAATATCCAAAGCTATTCCAATCAATTTTGAGAGGTTTCGACCATCGACGTGGAAAAACGTGAAATTTTGCGACGTCATGACGTCGCAAATATAGCCATGGGCTAGAATGCTTAATTTTTCGAAAATTGCAACCCAAAGAGTTTTATATGTGTCTTTCACAATATCCAAAGCTATTCCAATCAATTTTGAGAGGTTTCGACCATCTACGTGGAAAAACGTGAAATTTTGCGACGTCATGACGTCGCAAATATAGCCATGGGCTAGAATGCTAAATTTTCCGAAAATTACAATCCAAAGAGTTTTATATGTGTCTTTCACAATATCCAAAGCTATTCAAATCAATTTTGAGAGGTTTTGACCATCGACGTGGAAAAACGTGAAATTTTGCGACGTCATGACGTCGCAAATATAGACATGGGCTAGAATGTTCAATTTTTCGAAAGTTACAACCCAAAGAGTTTTATATGTGTCTTTCACAATATCCAGTTTGCTCATGCGGGTCTGTTTCTGACAAAAGTTCGAGTCCAGAAACTTTTCCCAAACGGCTATACATTGAACCTTCAGAGAAAAAATAGTCAGCACGAAATACCATGAATTGTGAGTTGAAATGATACTCAATGCACGTTTTCTGAATGAAAAGGTTCATAATTTTTTCCAGCCGCAATTCCAACCCTTGGCTGAGTACCTACAATCGGACTCATTTCGAGATGCAGGAAACCGTCAAAACTATCCTGAACAACCTAATTTACAAGGTACGTTTTTTGTTGATATCATCAAAACATTACGCCACACAATACGAGTTGACAACTCAAAATTTGTCAGAAGTCGACCAAAGTAGTATGAAATTAAACATAAAGTATGCAATGTCTTTTTTCTGGACACGACAACTTGGCCAACCAGTTATGCTCCTCTATCTCGCTAACACGCGCTAAAGATTTCCAAGAAATGACCAATATAAATATAAGTTTGAAAAAAAAAGAAGAAGATAATCGATAACAACATTTGGAAATACCTTTATTTTCCAGTCGCAGAAGATGACGATGTTATTCGTGAACGGAGATGTTGACTTAACCGCCAACCATCTCGGAGCGCAATGGTTTGTCGAAGAGGTCGCGACTGGAACTGGTTTGACGGTACGTGAAAACTCTCACATTCAGTTAATGAAAAACTAGAGAACGCTCAGAAACTAGTCTACTGTACTCTGTTCCATCAATCGATGTTCTTCTACAGTGATCCATCAAATACCATCAAAGGTTCCGGAGGCTTCTTCTAAAGCATAATTCATTATTGTTGTTACAAACTTTCAAAGTTTATGGTAAAGGTGCAGAAAACTATAATAAAATTTGGAGAAAATTTAGAAGTTGGAGCATATTACTGCAGAGGGTTATGAGTGGGTGGAACAAACTATACCTCTGTAGTTTGCCGAAGCTGAAAGAGTGATACATTGAAGGAAGTGGTATAAACAATGCAATTATACTAGCTTTCTGAACCAGAAAAAATGCTGAAAAGCTGGTCGAACAATTCGAAAAACTTCTGGAAGCAGTGGTTGAAATAGTATTGGATTCAACAACTGTTTCGTTCAGAGTGGCCCTCACTTGCCTTGGAACTACCAAATGTCAGCGAAATATCAGAAACAAGTGGCCGGATATTATAAGGTAAGTTTCACTACAATGGACTCTCTAAATTTAGCAATTTCGTCCAAAGGAGTGTGAATTCATCTACATCGATGTTCTACTCTACGTGGGTAGTTGAGAAAATTCTTCTTCTATTTTATTGTAATCATAAATAAGCGAACATCTTTCAGTCATTCTAGTCAATTTCGTTTTGGTTGCAAAGGTTGGGTGGAGGAGTTGCTCAGGGGAATCAAGTCTGCAGCAAACAAAGAGAAGCAATACCACATTTTTCGAGATATTTCAAAAGCGCACATTAAAGAGAAAGACCAAATATTCGTTGTTATTCGTGCTCGATTAACGCCAGAACCTTCACGTTTTGTAAAGGCCACGAGATCTAACTACAAACACAGCGGCACAGGGCAAAGTGCACCGAGGCCAAGACAAAAATGTCGGCTTAAAGTGGACGATTATGTGGACCATTCCCGTGACATCGGTCCTTTAAACTGCAATTTAAAATGTATTGCAGTTTAAAGGACTGGAGCGTTGGGATTGGACCACGAAATTGTCCTTCTTTGAAAAGAAGCCAACCCTATGGGTGACCTTATTTGTTCCAGAGTTTCTCAGAAGGTCTCTCCTATATGACCGTCAAAGGGTCCGGTGTTCAATTGGGGTTAGATCGGGGAGGACCCGCGCAGCAACTCATCTACAACTACATCAATGTCAGTTTTGTGAAAGTTTCATTTACTTTCACGTTTTTCACGTTTTCACGTTTCATATTCACTGGCCTTTTTTTCAGTATTCGAGGTGTCTAGTATGATCAAAGAAAAAAATCATTCTCGGAAAATCATTGTATCATTGAGAGAAGATGATTTGTATACGAGAAAACTTGCGTTTACTGCATGATTTTTGGTGCACACTACTCATTCACATTATCTGAACGAATATAATTGGTATTTATTCTACCATATTTGAGTACTTTTCATATTATATCCATCATTTCAGCGCCAGAATCTGTCGAATCCAGTCCCCTTCTCCAACACCCTAACACCACTTCTGCCGGCCTTCGCTGACCTGCCCAATTGTCCTGTAAGTTGAGGAGTTTTGAACTTATTGAACATGAATTTCGGACTCTATTAGACAGTTACGGGTTCTTCACATAGCCTGAATCTACTTTTTTCTTTCCAGTTTATGTTTATCAATTTTTTGATATCAAACTCTTCGCTACTTATTTGCCTTTGAAAGTATCTCTCAAATAAGGGATCAAATTATTATTATTGGAGCATAACGCAATCTCATTCCATTTGCGTGTCCCAAGACTCACATGAAACATTTTGTGCCAGTTACGATTCTCAGTTTTGGACAGCGATGCGTTACACTATCTCACCACTTCAGATAAAACATCATATAATCATCTTGTATTTGGTCTAGAAATGAAAAACTACATTCTATACAACAGTTCGAAAACAATTGGACATTTTCAAGTATTGTTGTTTTGGAACGATTCTGTGATATGATTTTGTATCGTAACTTCTATCTTTTCTCTTCAGAAACCCACCTATCCTCTACCTGCAGCACAAAATGCTCGCAACACGGGATATCACACTATGCAAAGACAAGAGGCGGAGGTAATTTGTTGTCGATACTATCTAAATGCGAAATAATCCATAATAGTGTAAATGGCGGATGCAGTTTGTCATCAGTGTACTTTTCATAGAACTCATTGAACGCGAAAAAGCACTGTCAATGAAATCCTAACGAATTCCGGCGAATCCTAACTAAGTGAAGGAAGCAATACCGGCATTCGCAACTCTCCAAATTGTTGCGAATACTAATACTCGTTCTGGACCTGTGTAGTTTCTAATCGGTCCTGCGTGATAGTACGCGAAAAATGTATTAGAACAGAATTGTTCATTCGAGACATTGTAGCAATACAACAATGTTAAACGATTGAAACTGTAATTGTACCCAAGGAGTTTGTTTGTATGGACATAGCCTTTTCAGATTCACCTGAAAACTAAACATTTGAATAGTTTAATTTTTCAGACCAAGCCTTATTTCAACACCGATCCTACAAACCTGACCAAGAGAGCAATTGCCGATATGATAACCGAGCTGCCCGGTGTATTTTTCAACGTCACCTTCAGAAATTTCGCCGGTTACCTGACTCCGGAAAACACCAAGAATCATCTGTTCTACTGGTAAGCGGATATTTTGTTTGTTCAGATTGTAGCCGAATACATCTAAAACGTGAAAAACTTCAAAAATGCATTACGTTGACTGTTACAGTCTTTTTTATTACTAGAAAGACTCGTACTATAGAAATACGACCCATTTATAGCGTGAAAACCATAAAAAGGTAATTTGAAAAGTTGAACTTGTCGTGTAGTTTCGAACCTCGCGCAAGGAACAAACTTTGAGAACATTAACAGAATACAGTGAAAAATCAATAATATGGCTTCAGCTATACGAAAAAATTGTGAATATTTTGCACAAATTAGAAAAACCTTGTTTCAAAGGATCAAAGGTAATGTTGAACACACAAAACTTTTTAGGTTTATGGAATCCCAAAACGACCCCGCGAACGACCCTGTTCTACTCTGGTTAGATGGCGGACCGGGCTGTAGCTCACTCGGTAACATTGTACACCCATCACTTTTAATAAAATCACAAAACCATGAACATTTATGTTGTAAAAACTAGAAGTTTTATCTAGTCCAAGCTCGCGACGATCATGCAAACGTGAACGCTCTCTGAAATTTGCAGCAGCTTAACTGTGATTTGACGTGTAATTACGTTTTCCATTATCTGCGTAAAATCGGTTAAAATAGGTTATTATAACTTTATACTCGAATATTCCAGGTTTTAGGTTTATAATAGTATCCACTATTCCAGGTGGTCTGTTCAAAGAAGTGGGAGCTTTTCATCCTAACGAGGACGGTAGCACGTTATTCGAGAACGTGTACGCGTGGAACAAGGTGGCTGCACACACATCCTAATTGATCTCATTCAACTTTTTGTAGTATTTGTCATATAGAAATACTAGAATAATGATCTTCTGAGGTAACTTATTTAGCCGTGTTGTTAAATTCATCGAGGATAGGTATTTCAACCATCCGTAGAGGAGGTGGAGATATGCATGGTATAGGTTTGTAACAAGCGCATGCGGCCATGAAGATAATACATCAAGTGAAGATCGAGCCCGGGTATTTAGAATTTTGACTACTCCGCTTTCAACGACTACTCCGCTTTCAACGAGGGGTACTATAGTTAGAGACTCCTATCACATTTTCGCTAGAAGCATAGGTTGTGAATATCCATTTTCTGAGAAACATGTAGTTATATTTAAAGTTAGTGTAAACTATGACGGAAATTTCCCAATCGAATTCATATTTAGATTACATGTTACTGTACCCTCATATAGTTCACGAAAAAATTTAGTATGTTGAAAATTGTATAATTTTTCAGAAAGCAAGTATTCTGTTTATTGACGCGCCAGTAGACGTGGGCTTCTCGTATACGACTGACGCTAACTATCAGTGGAACGACGATACGGTGAGACATATAGTCTGTAACATACGTTGCCAACACCTACAATATATTGAACTCTCTTTTTTAAACATAAACTGTAGCAACTTCGCGATTCTGATATTGTAATTTCTGGTTTCATTTCATCGTTTCATGATTGTGTAAAGACATGAATGCACCCAGTTCCTCAGTTTAATTTCCGATTCTTTGTTTAGATAATAGTTGAATTTGTGGTAAACAAAACGTATTTTTCTATAACAATGTTGTTAATAACTTTTATTTTTAGCTTGGATTTGAAACTTTTCTGTTAATCAGTGTTTTCAGACAGCCGAAAACAACGCGGGAGCCGTGATTGACTTTTTCGCCAACGTTTTCCCCTCGTTGTCTGCGTCTCCGTTCTACGTGGTCGCACAGAGCTACGGGGGAATCTATGCTCCAATGCTAACCTATCGTCTGACTACGAAGATAGGAGTCGGGGAGGCAAATATCAACCTGAAAGTAAGAATCTATGGAATTGTCAATAATATAAATTCAACTGAGAGTGAAAATACGTGAGGAGATTTATTGAAGAAAATAACTGGATAGTGTGTTAAGTGCGCAAAACTCTAGGTTAAAAGTGATTGCTGATCTTATAGTTAGCGCGTGAATGTTCTTCAAACGTGAACCAAACAATTATAAAACGAGTGACGTTTACTTGTAAATACACTTCTGAACTCGACATGAGACTTTGACCGGGCGACCATGAATTGTTCTTAGTTTGTAACAGGAGCGAGGTTGAACGGTATAAACAAGTAATTTGACAGAAAATTGGAAGAAAAACATCGGTCTGCAAACGTTTCAGGGCATGGCAGTGGGAAACGGATACTTCAGTCACACTCTACAGGACAACTCGCAGCTGCTGCTACAGTATGGGAAGGGAGTGAATGGAGTGGAGTGAGTGCTCTTGAAAGTATAGTCAGCGACATGCCTACGTACACTTCTACAGTAATCAGCTGAGCCTCTGAATCAATAATGTTTGTTTGAAACCGTCGCTTTTGCGGGGGTTGTTTCGCAACAATATGAAACTTTGGAAACCACTCAGGGTTACGATTTATGTACGGGTCTTCTGAAAAGTACATTTGACTACATAACCATATAGCCACTGCAAACAATCAAACCGACAATCTTTTGGGAATTGACAATATTTCCAGTGTAGTTTTATGTCGATCCACCTCCTCACGATATTTGCCAAAAACGCAACCGAATGAGCGTGCGTTCTTACAAAAGCACGTTTTCTGTGTTTTATCCTATTCCTTCTCTTGGTAATTTGAAAACTCTGGCACCGTAGCACAGTTTCGCAAATTGTAAGCTGAACCTGTTCGAGAGCATGAGTCACACTCTGGCCTCATAGTTGTCAGTTTTCCTTGTATAGGCTTAGTGCAGGTGATCCAAACGGCCAAACCTCGACGAGGTGGATCGAATGGTTCAGCTCGAAAGTGAGTTTTTGATTAGACTTTGGCACGGTGCCTGACGTTTTTTGTGTTTCAACTACAGGTAAGCTTCGGTAACTTTTTTACTCGAATTTGTAAACAAACGAACAAATATCTTTCAGTGACTGGAACTCCATTGTGAATGCGTGTTGTGACAAAAACGAGAACCCCCTCTACTGCGACTATTCGAGTTCTGCCAAAAACACCGCGTGCTACAATCTCACGAATAGCCTACGGGACAGTTTCTCGTCGAGTGGGGTGTGAGTTTAGAATTGAGACCACATTGGTACTTTCACAATCAGTTTGTATGTATTATTTATCAAAAACTCGTTAACAATAACTTAACAAGTTACGATTATATACAAGAAGATTGTGATAGAAAATCAAATTTCCTGATGAAAACAAGTTTTGTAACCCCGAAAACACGTGATGAACCTTTCTCAGGTTGTTTCAAAAATTTTGACGCAATATTGGTACTTTCACGTGTTTTTTGCCTGTACCACTCGTAGCAAACTGCTTAGTGTTGAATCTGGATGAAATAATAGAATATCACAATCTAAATCATTTGAAATGTTGATTGATAACATTTTTCAATGAATTCAGTTAATTAGTTCCACTTCAGAGACGTTATGAACCTGTATCAAGATTGTTACATGAAACCAGCGACTAATGTCATGATGCAGAAGGATTTCGTCAATCAGAATGTAAGTTTTATCATGAATTTATCGAATACAGCAATAACTGTTATTATACAGCTCTGACTGTTCTCCTAACAAAACAACATAAAAGATTTGAGATCAACTTATAAAGCGCGTGAAGCCTTGAAAACGGACTACTGTAGTTTGTAGTATGGCATCGGTTCAAATAGTACGTGAGAAAGATTCTGAAACGAACTATTTGTGTCACGTACATTAATGTCTTCAAACACTAATCTAAAACCTTATTTCAAAGTTTGATGTAGTTACTTTTTGACATATTCGTGACGTCCAGTGTAATTGAAACGAACATTATAGCTATCCAACGAGGAGCTTCAAGAATGACCTAATTATCAGGTCACAAACTGCGTCTCCTCAAACACACGCTATTTCTCCTCTCTCACATCCCGCCGGGAAACGAATTTCGAAAAATAGTACACAAAAAGAGATACGCAGAATAGGAACGAGTTGGCGGGATTGACCTGCTCATTCAGAATTATACCGTCTTCAAAACATTTGCGCTCATGTTTTGCGATTAACATCACCAAGCCTGTAGACCGTGAGGGTTAATAAGACTGTAGATTGACCGGTATTGTCTGAGTCTCTCTGACCTGCAAACTCTATCGTTGAGGTCGCTACAAAAGTGGCGTCTTGTACAATTGTTTGAGGTTTTCCAGGATAAAACGTGGATTGGATCAACGGACCCTTTTCACGGTTTTCAATGTTGGAACTCGGACAGTTTGATCAAGTACATGAACCAGGAAAGTGTACAAACGGCCCTTCACCGAAAGAACCCGAAACAATGGAGCGATTGTGAAAAGTAGAGTTTTTGTATTTGTTTTATATAATATTCGGTTAGATCTTCCCGAACATTGTAACTGAATTCCAATTGCCAAGTCTATACTATTCAAAGCAGGATAACACCTTCTTCGACTCATTAGGTACCACCCACTTTTCAAAACCGAAGTGTCACACGAATTTTTAGTTAAAAAACCGACACTTCTAATCATTCTCTGTTAGTTTTAATGTTTTCCATTTTTACTTCAGCAATTTTCACCCGACAACTACATTCGTTACCTTATGTGAACTGTTAAGAGATAACTTTCAGCTGGCCTGACCACAAGTACACGCAACAGGCGAAGTATTTCGATATGACGACGGTCATGAAATCGTTGATCGAATCAGATCTCTATTCGACGAACAACATGAGTATTCTGATTTTCAACGGCGACGTCGATTTTCTGTGCGAATTCATGGGGGATCAGTGGTTCGTGCAGCAGCTCGCCGACAATTTGAACCTGGAGGTACAGAGTTATCGGTTTAACTCACAGTTAATTCACAGTTTATAGTAGTGTACATTATATCATTGTGGTTTTCACTGTTATGTTGTCTTCGAACGAAACAAATTGAAAACGAAATAGAATAGATGGATTGATTGATTAATAGATGAAATCTACATAGTATGTGGCACTTCAAATGGGTGAATGAAGGGAAATATTCCTTCTTCTCATTGAACGAATCTGATTCCTCATTACAAATAGTATCGAGAATGTTAGTTCGATAGGTCGATGTATGCATTAAACATTAATCACTGTCGACGCGAACTACAACAACCCATTAATTCATTAAAGGTGAATGATGGAACTGATTAATGATAATTTTAGTATGTTTTTTAATTAAATGTTGTTTGTATTGCTAGAAAACGCAAAATCGATCCGCCTGGACCTACAGAAACACGGTCGCCGGTTTCTCGCAGTCATGGACCAAGAATCTACATTTTCTCACAGTGAAGGTACATAGAACAACAACGGAAAAGGCAGAACAAAACCGTCTTGAATCAGGGTCGAAACAATTTTGAGTGGTACCTTTCACTGAACACATATTTTCATAATGGCAGAATACTGTGTTTGAACTTCTGCTGTGTAAAAGCAACAACAAGATGGTTGAAACGTGCACAGAGAATTGTATTATCACGAGCATCCTGGTGTTGTTTGGTGTCCAGTTTGAAACTCGTTTGGCCGGTTGTTAAGTATAGTTTCTTTTGTTTTGTTTTTGATTGGAACTTTGACAGCGTGTCAACCAAACGTAGCATAGAAGTTTTTATATAAAGTATACATCAATGTACTTGACTCACATCTTATTTTATCTAACTTTTCTTTTCTTTCTTCGAAGAAGAACGATTCTGTGGACCGATCCAAACGCTTCAGTTCTTCAAACTGAAACAATCCCGAGACATCGGTCCTTCAAACTGCAATGCATTTTTCAATTGCAGTTTGAAGGACTGAAGCGTGGGGATTGGTCCACATAATCGTCCTTCTTCAACACATAATCTATTCAGGGTGCGGGCCATCTCTCTATCCAGGACCGGCCCGGCCAACACCTACAAATGATCAACAACTTCCTCGCTGGACTGGACTACAGTACCCCGGTTGATGTGGGTTGTACTTTAATATAAAACACAGCAGAAACTATATGAGAAAACAAAAACTATATGAAAAGAACCATGCCAAAATGTTGATGATAGTCCATCATACCTCACCAGTATACCATATCTTACCATTGAATTTCTTACATTCTAGAAACAGTTCACTTTCATATGTTATCGATTCATTTTTTAACATTTAACTGATTATGTGCGTTGAACTGTTGAACTTTGTATCAGTAGGACCACAAAAGTTATAACTCCGGTGAGATTGTCCCAAGATTAAATAAATATAGTAACGTATTCGATCTTGATTTCTGATCTTTTCACAGGTAGACTTGACGCCCAAACCGCTTCTCCCACAATATGCGCCCGCCCCCAACTGCACTACGGACGTAAGTTATTGAAATACAACAGAACTAAGTTTTTTTGAACTTTCGGTGACTACAACAAAAACAAAGACTTTTGTAACTTTGTGGAATCGAAAATCAAGCAGATTAAACATAGACTCACCGCTAGATTACTAGAACTCACAGTTAACCACCATTACGGGAAAAGATAGATTTTCGGGCAAGCAAACTGTATTCTATTCAGCAAACCGACCGGATTATAACGATGCCCGGCCTGCTGGAGACGCCGATCTTCCGGCAGTTTTCCGGTTACCTGAAAGCAACCGAAGAACATCTGCTTCACTATTGGTGGGTTCCGGCTGAGAACTTTTTTGCACCTCCGATTGTTCAATATTCATCCCTGACCAACGTCAATGATTGAGTTTACTCTATCAATGTCACAATTCGAACTCAATTACGATTTAACGACATTTTGCATCACACCAAAATTGAAAACACAATCGCGTTTTGAGAACTAGCGAAAATGGTTAGTCACAATTCTAAGTTTAAAGAAGGACGATCATGTTGTCTAATCCCAACTCTTCAGTCCTTCAAACTGCAATACATTTTTCAATTGCAGTTTAAAGGACCGTTGACACGGGATTGGTCCACTTAATCGTCCCTCTTTAAAATGCACACGAAGAAGAGTTTATAATTGAACGGTACAAGGGTTTCAGTGACGGTTTCCTAAACTCATTCTCGTTTATAGGTTGGTGGAGTCAGCGGAGTCCCCCTCTACATCCCCTCTGGTGCTATGGTTGAATGGAGGTCCCGGCCAAAGCTCACTTCTCGGACTTTTCCAGGGAAACGGTCCCTTCAGGGTCACAAAAGATGGAGGAAATGTGTACTTGAACCCGAATTCTTGGAACAAGGTGAGTATTTCGTACCCTTCTGGTAAGAAATGAGCACTAGCCAAGTTGCTCACATTCAAAGTCAGGAACCACAGTACTAAAAATTAGAGAAAAGTACGTAGTACACACAATTGAAAATCACATATGAATAATCTGAAACTGAAAAAAACAGTACATTAAAAGTCTAAATCTAGAAACAAGTTCTACCTTTTCTGATTCAAACTTGTGGGCGGGTTTTCCGAGTTTGTTCTGAACCCATACATTTTTCAGTTTGCGAACATGTTATTCCTGGAGTCGCCAGTGGGAGTTGGATTTTCGTATTCAACGAACAACGACAAAGTGGAGTATAACGACGAAAATGTCAGTTTCTCAATGGTTTTCAAAATCAAAAGTGAGTTTAAAATTAGAGAAGCATTTTTTCCACGTTTTACGGTAGTTTGCTGAAAAGTAGAATTTGTTCATATCACATGTGTACAGACAGAGTTATCATACCGACTGATCCGACAGTGTGATGATTATATACCTTATATACCTAGCCCTCTAAAATGAGGTTTCAAACAGAACTAACTTCAAATTCTAAAATTTAAGAACAACGTGTATGTTCGACATCACAAAGTATTATATAATTATTTAGATATTGAAAAATTACACATTTTGCTCCGTTTCAGACAGCTAGAGAGAACTATGCCGCGCTGCAACAGTTTTTCATCAAATACCCGGAGTACCAGGACAGAGAATTCTACATCGCGGGAGAGTCTTATGCCGGCGTCTACGTACCAACATTGTCCAGACTGGTGATCGACGGAATTGAATCGAACGAAATCAAGACTAACTTCAAGGTACAAACCAAGTTAATTCTCGAAACCGGAACAAAATTGAAAAAAAAACAGGATATTTAGCCACCTGTACTTAACTTCTGCACCCTCGCCTTTCTTTAACTATATACAGAAATTCATAGTTTTTTTCTCGGTAATCTGATTGGTTTGAATGTTTTTATTTGCATTCAAGTGAACGTGAATCACATCACTTCTGAGAAAATAGACAAAACACAACTCGTTCCAGGGCATAGCTCTCGGCAACGGAATGATCAACAAACCTGCACTGGTAGACACGCTCTATCACATGATGTACTACCACGGAACTATCTCTTACAGGTAGATACTTTCATCTCATCCTGCGTCTCTCGTTCTGCCTCACTGTTTCTCGTCTCTCACATCCCGGTGGGATGTAAGAGCAGAGAAATAGCGTATGTTTGAGGAGACGCAGGATGGGATGAGGGTGCCGGGATCTTCTAGCATATGTACACACTACACAGGAAACAACTGACGAGTTCGAGAGTTTCAAGATATTTTTCAAATCTTTTCCTCCTTTTCAGAACCAATAGTCTTCTCGTTTCTTATTTCCAGTAATGTCAAGAATCATCACATTTTGACTTCAGAATTAACGTATTTCAATGTTTCCAGTCAATACTCCTCCCTCCTCTCGGAATGTTGTCAGGATGTGACTGACGAGTTCAATTGTCCCCTCTCGAGCCACGTAACCAGCTGGAATTCCAGCCTGTTCCAGGGAGATAACACAACCTGCTTCGGAAAGGTTTGTAACAGATACGTCTTCATCTTTATGTGAACTTCACAATATTCAGTAATATACAAAATAACGTGATACATGGAAGGTCACGTGAACTTTGAAAGGGTTCGCAAAATATCTCTCTAATTCTCATTATTTCCACGTGAATTTATATATGTTATACCGTGATACTACTTCACGTGATACATCCCACGTTAACTTGAGAAAATGCGAACAAAACCTTTATCCTCATTTTCAGGTAAATTTCAGTTGCCTAATTACAATTCGTTCGCGCCGTCTTATGGTTAAAATGAGTTGAAACGAATAAATTGAGTGTTCTAGAAGAAAAAATATATAAGTTTCGTTATGCGTCCGTTGTTTCTAGTTGCGCAAGTTGTGAACATAGAAAAAGATGATGTTCGATTTTCAATAGTTTTGCTGAGATTGGAGTGAAGGGGTGAAAAAGAACGATTTTGTGATCCAGTCTCCACATTTCAGTTCTTTAAACTGATCTACATATATATGTCTCAATTGCAGGACTGATGTCACGGCATTCGTCCATATGAACGTTCTTCTTAATTAACTTGTTATGGTTACAGATCATGAATGTCACTGTAGATGTGCTGGCGAACCGGTTCGATACCTACAACCCCTATCAACAGTGCTACACGTTACCCGCTGGAGCTGCGACCTCGCAAAGTGTTGGAGAGGACTGGGTCAGAGAAATAAATTATTAAACTATATTATTAGAAAAATAAAAAGTAATTTGGATAGTTAGGTGAAGTTAGCATTCTAATGAGGTATCGTGTACTTTTTCATTTCTTGTTTCTCAGTTTTGCTGTGTTTACCATATTTAGAGTGACAGTGCGATTGACTAGTAGTATAATGGTACTGATAAGTGTAACTACAACCGACTTTTACTGTCAGTTGATAGGAAAAACCACAAAAAAGTAGAGAAAACCCTTGAAAAGGGAAATAAAAGTTTACTGCAGAAATTTTGAGGAGAGATGAGATTAAACAAAATACGCAGCAGGATTGAACAATGTACGTGTTTGTCTGTTTCGAAAAACTCTGTGAAAAAAACAGTGCGTACAATTGAACTGAATGTAGACAAAACCGAGATATTTCATGAGAACTTGGAAAAAACTAGAAACTTTCCAGACCGGAATAAACTACGGCTCCTCCGACGGAAATGGTGGCTATTATTGCTATATGGATGCCGCGTTGAGAAAATATTTGAATCTGCTAGATCTTAAATTATCAATCAACATTCCCACGGGCGTACAGGATTGGGACACAAGCAGGTAGAATTCTTGTTTTGTCAACAGAGACAGCAAACGTTTCATTCGATTACGAAGTCGTTTATTACCAAGTTTTTGAAGCAGAACCAACCTGGCACCGTAGCAAAGTTATGCAATTTGTGAGCTCAACCTTACCGAGGGCCTGGTCACATTCTGGCCACATAGTTGCCAACTTTGTATGTATAAGCATAGTGCAGGTGACCCAAACGAGGGCGAGGTGGTGACCAGATAGTTCAGCTCGAAGGTGAGCTTTTCATGCGACTTTGCTACGGTGCCTGGTGTCCGCATAAAAACTACTGTAACCAGAGAACCGTTTGGTTGGTCTCTGAACTATTCGAAAGATGAGAAAAGTTATCTATAAAATTAAATGGATTGGAGAAGAACAATACAATGTATAGGGTGCGAAAATTATGAATTGTTGTCTCTCGCCGGAATCGAACCTGTGAGCAAAAGATTGGTAGCCAGGCGCCAATCCCTGCGTTACGAGAGCCAATAGCTGAACAGCTTTAGAATCGAGCAAATGGGTCCGTACACAGCACAAATTGAGATATACAGTACACTCCCGGATTTGCTTCGGCGACAACTAAATGAATATGAAATTAGCCCATTTTTAGTCAGACAGTCTTCGGTACGTACGACCAGCAGACGCCGGATGAAGCACCAGTTCTGAAGAGTATCATGGAGAGGTGAGTGGTACGAAATCTTAATCTAACCGGTATTTTTGGTAACGTAAGGGTTTGGAACCCTTAGATGATTTATCACGCAAACGAGAGCGTGAAAAATATGAAAAATAGGAATGAAAAAGTAAGAAGAAATCAGAAGTTGAGATACAACATTGGACTTTCTTAGGTTACCTAAATAGGTACGGGACTCGTTTACAGTATTCTTTTGATTTTGATTTACCACACAACCATACTGTTGATGTTTGCAGCAATTACTCCCGCGCGTCAAACTTCCGAATGTTGATCTACAATGGAGACGTGGACACCGCGTGTAATTGGATGGCAGCTGACAAGTTCATCAACCAATTCTCGGAGAATGCTACCGTAAGCACCTTTAGAATTGTTCTCACCCTCGTGCTGTGACGTGAATCAACAACCGCTCGAAAAAACCTGAATGTTATTGAAAATTGCTACCACAGTGAAAAACCGCCTGAAGGTTTTGTTGTCACGCTGCCAAAGTTACGAATGACTGGAGTTATATTATACTCTGCCGAATGCACAGTGAAGTTATACATGTTGAACACCACAGAACTGAGAAACGTGCAATGACAAAGTGCTCTATTCCTCATTAGAATGCTAATTTCACGTGACTATTTATTTCACTTCTAGTATATAATGTACGATTCAGGTCATTTCCGAGCGTTCTCCTTGGTTGATTCCATCAGCTTCCAGCGGAAGATTAATAGCCGGCTACGTAAAGAAGTTCGGCAATCGAATCGATCTACTTACTGTTAAGGTTTGTGATTAGGCTTGGAGATCGATTGAGTTTTCCCCTTTTCAACACTTTTGTATGAAAACTGAACTTAGTGCTCAGATTCGTTCCGAGAAATGTTTCACATCGGCTCGTTTTTATCTCCTTCACGCGATTCATCTGTAGTACGTTATACAGGTGTTTAATGTCATACACTTGAAGAAGCACGATTATCTGGTCCGATCGCAACGCTTCAGTCCTTTAAATTGCAGTTTAAAGGACCGATGTCACGGGATTGGCCCACATAGTCGTCTTTCTTTAAAACAGAGAATGACGATTTATTTAAATTCGTATAATCGTCCTCATTCACAACATTTGACAGACAAAACAACGGAATAAACTGTGAACACATCCGGATAAGGTAAAATGTACCTTATAGGCAACTTTTAGAACAAACAAACCTATATCTGAACTGGTCACTTTCTTAGTTGCACGGTTCATAAAAAAACAAACCGGTAACTTTCAACATTTCTTATTTTAGGGTGCTGGTCACCTAACGTCCCTCGATCGACCCGCGGTCACTTTTCAAATGATCTACAATTGGATAGGACAGAAGGACTATAGTATCCCTGAGAATCCACTGGCAACAACTACAACTCCTGGTACTACAGGTTCGTTACATAAATAAGCGATCTAACAAATCTTGTAATTGTAAAGGTCGACGTATACTATAACTGAATTGAATAGTCACGTAAATTTAGCTTTCAAATAAAACATCGTATACTTTGTCATTGCACGTGTCTGAGTTATGCTGTGTTTAACGTGCAATTGTCTAACAGTATAATCCCCAATTGAAGATATGTAGCGTCTGGCGGTGCCAAGACTGACATTTGTGTTCTTTTAGTTTACAGTTCTTAAATCATATTGGTTAATACACTTCATTATTTTCATAATTTCTGTTACAGGAACCACCATCCAATCGGGTAACACTACCGTATCCAATATGACCGGAACAACTCCAACCACTACTGTCAAAACAACAACAAAAACAACAACCGTCCCGACCACAACCCCGAAAAGTGGCAACTCGATTCTGGTGTCTTTTTCTGTTTTATTCTCTGTTTTCTTGTTTTATTGAGTTTAGTTTGAAATAAAGTATGGATTTGCTGCTCACAAAACAAACGGTTGTATGAAAACGAGTGAACACCTCGTTTGAATACCTTTAGAAAATATGGGTTCGTTTTATAAAACAAAAAGGTTCACTCAAAATAGATCATCAAATACAATTGGGAGAAAAACTTATAAAACACACGTGAGAATTGCGAATTAGCTCAAAGACTTTTCCTACGGAACAGAATGTAAGAATGGTGGCTAGGGATTCGTACACATCATGGTTCGAATACTACAATCAACACACAAGAGATCAAACTACAAATACAGCTCATAAGTCTATCATTCATTGAGCGAACCCATACTGACCTCAACCTAACCTTTAGCTATTCAAAAATGGAGCGTTGATATAGTATTTTTTCTCCTACAGTAAGATTACAAAACTTCCAAGCCGTTTTTCTCACTTTCTACAGATTGAAAAAGTGGCAAATTTTCGCACCTCCTTCTCGTTCTTAGGTACAGTAAATATATGGAAGAGTTTTTGATGGGTGTTCAGTTCAGCTACACAACAGCTTTGGGGAAGTTTCTAGGGTTACTGTAGGAGTCTCAGTAGGAATGGTGTAAACTATAATGCATGTTTTTTGGCCATCTATGCTACACAAAGATCAGACTACATATATGCTCAAACCAGATCGCATGAGCGGAATGGCGCAACCAAGATTTTGTACTAAATCAAGTCAACGTAGTTGTGACGATGCGTATACCACACAGTAACTGACCCCGCCAACCTTGCACTTTTTGCGATAATTCGCAAAATGAAGCATCGCTCTCTAGTAGTTGCACTTTTTCTCCTAATAATTGCGTGTAGAGTGTAAGCATCATTAATCATTTTCTTATAATCTGTGAAGACCTGTTTCTGTTTTCATATGACCAACACCCAGTTCTCTTTGTCTCTATTACAATTGCCACTACTTTACTACTTTACTACTTTTAGATGTAGTGTTCTACTTTTTATACATAATCTACAACTTCAACACACTCTACAACTTTACTATTTTGGCTACCGTTATATTTTACTATTTTCTTTGTTTCAACTTATAGAAATTTTAGGACCGGAAGTTGGATTTATTAAACTGGGTTTTTTGAGTATAACACCACCCAGTTCTCATCTTCTCTATTACATTTTTCACTACTTTTTAGACGTACTTTACTACTTTCTAGACATACTTTTCTATATTTTAGACATATTTTACTACTTTCTGGACAAACTGTTCTACTTTTTAGACATAACTTACTACTTTTTAGAATTACTTTACTACTTTCTAGACATACCTTTACACCTTACAAATTTACTATGAATATTACCGACATACTTCACTACTTTCTTCTTCAATACTAAGACATACGTTTCTACTTTTCAAACATACCTCACAACGTCTAGATACTCTACTACTTTTACATAGCTTACTACTTTCTAGACATCGTTTACGACTTAACTAGACATACGTTACTACTTTTACATAGTTTACTACATTACTACTGCTACTATCGATATACTTTACTACAGTATTCTTATCAACTTGTTGACCTTTTTGCACCTAAAATTGGCCAAATTGACCATAACATAGTGTATTTGCTGAAGTCTTCGAATATTTCTTCTCGGAAAATATGTTGGCTAAATACTTTATTTCGGTGCTGCCGGACTTCTCCTCAAAGAAGGACGATTATGTGGTCCAATCGCAGGGGTTCAGTCCTTCAAACTGCAATACATTTTTCAATTGCAGTTTAAAGGACCGTTGACACGGGATTGGTCCACATAATCGTCCTTCTTCAACATAAAGCGCAAGACTTCTTGTCAACTAAGAGCGTGAGAGTTCTCGTTACCATAGCTGGAATACAGTTTTAGTGTTTGTAAATATTACATTCTAGAAACATCTTTAGAGAACATTTATCAATAATACATTTTCTGCCATCTTCGCCAAAACATGTGTGGAACAGAAACTGCGCGGAATTTCTTTTCTTTTTTTAGTACAGTGGGCGACTGTTTTGGTTTTGCTCAACTGAGAGAGAAAGGAATGTGAAACGGTTTACGACGCGAGAAGGGGAGAGAGAAATGGAGAGAGGAAGAGAGAGGGAGAGAGAGAGAGAGAGAGAGAGAGAGGGAGAGAGAGAGAGAGAGAGAGAGAGATAGATGGAGAGGGGAAGAGAGAGAGAGAGAGAGAGAGAGAGAGAGAGAGAGAGAGAGAGAGAGAGAGAGAGAGAGAGAGAGAGAGAGAGATGGAGAGAGAGAGAGAAAGAGATGGAGAGGGGAAGAGAGAGATATGGGAAATACAAAATATAGATAGAGAAGAAGGGAGCGAACTTGAGAAAGAAAGAGAGTAAAGAGAGAAAGGGGGAGAGAGGGAGAGAGAGAGAGAGAGTAAATGATCGAAAAAGATATATCTAGAGCTCGAGAAATGCTAGGATATAAAGAGCGACAACAACAGAGAAAGAAAAAGAAAGATAGAGAGAGAGAATAAGAAAGAGAGAGAGGTTATAGTAAGAGAAAGGGAAAAAAGACTATAGAAAAAGAGAGAATTAGAGATGTCAGAGGAATGCTGTTCTTACTTCTCTCTTTCCAAGGTCAAATGATACACTATCGATACCACCAACCATTTCCGATTCAAATTATGTGTGTGTGTTTGATGTTTCTTCTTCTAAAAAACTAACAAAGTAATATTTTTGTTTACCTTTTTTCTGTATTTTATTCTAAATAACCAACGAAATATGATTTATAAGTATCTGTTCGAAACTGATTTTGATTCAAATTATATGTGTGTGTTTGATGTTTCTTTTGAGTTTCTGAATAAATAACAGAAAAATGATTCAAAAAATAAATAACAAAAAATGATTTAAACGTATCTGTTTAAAACTGCCTTGGATTCAAGTTATATCTATGTGTGTTTTGTGTCTTTTCAATGAATAGCAAAAAAATAACAAATATATTAGTTCACAACATTTAACATTTAAGTTCACAAACTACATGTATGTATTCGTTCAAAACAGTTTGAAACATAACTTGTAAAGTACAAGTATAACTAATAACTTGTACTTTCGTGTGTTTTTATCAAATAACTGATAGAAATGATTTATAACGTAACGCATTCAAAAGTCCTAGTGATACAATTATATTTTGTTCAAATAAAATGACCTAATATAACGTATCTGTTCAAAATTGAGTCCGACACACGTTATTTGTGTGTGCTGCTTCTAACCTTCTCTTTGTTCCGAATAACCAACAAATAAATACTGGAGAACGAGTGGGATGATTGTTCAAGTTTGAAACAATAGCAAACAATTCTTATTTAGCTCTAAGTACTAATTGAATACCAATATCTAGATTGAATCGGGAACTTGTTTCAATGTTATTAGGATCTCTAAGCTTTAAATATATGTTTGTGCGATGATTTCTCGATGGTTTGTCACCCCCTAAAACCAGGGTTTTGTCGTACTTTCGTTAATAACTTCTCTGCCACAAATATCACACAAAGTATCTAGCAAGTACCTCACAACATCTAGTGTATCACAAGATCTTTAAATTAAGAAAATTATTTCCAATGATTTTTTACCCTTACCGAACTAAATTCTTTGTTATGTTGTGCCTACTTTCTCCTCTGTCTGTTGTGTAGTAATGCTATGATGAGATTATTTGAATCGCACGTTGCGTTTGGTAGAAAAAGTAGAATAGGGTGATTTTTTTCCCTTTCTTTGTGTCAGTTTTCTAGGTTCTGGCTCTCTTTTTAACAAAAACAATTTAATTTAGATCGTGCATTTCATCACTGAAAAACTACCTTTTTGAGATGTGATACAAATACTCAAATAGAATGATTTAAATTTATTATCAAAATGTTAATGTTTTCGGTTCTCGCTTTTTTTAACAAAAATAAAAACACTTCATGCTTTCGAGTTATTCTTGAACCTTTCCTTCTCACAGGTCTACTCGACAATATTGTACTTTGTGGTTAAAGAAGGGCGATTATGTGGTCCAATCCCAACGCTCCAGTCCTTTAAACTGCAATACATTCTTCAATTGCAGTTTAAAGGACCGTTGACATGGGATTGATCCACATAATCGTCCTGCTTCAAAATACATTTTTTCGTCGTTATTTTATTGTAATATTCAAATTTCGTTACCTAAAAAATTAATGTCAGTTTGTTTCAACCGTTTTCGAATAACCTATACATGGTTCACTGTTCAACGATTCATATAAACTACTCAAAATTGGTTTTATCTCCATAAAACACTTGTACGCGCTTTTTTGTTATGCTTTCTGTCACCCATTCTTGATTTTTCCATTGTAATGTTACTTTCTTGGCTTCGATTTTCAACCAGTCTTCGAAAAAGTTACATCATTTCCGTTTTTTGTTGTACTTTTATTTGATGTAGGTAGGAAGGAGCATAGGCAGGGCTTAATTCACCACCACAGTTAACTGACCAGAAACAATCAGGCGATTTTTCATAAGCTACAATGTATTTTGTGATTTTTCGGTCTTCACTTGAACTGCAAGTGTTATGATCAAGACACAAAATCGAGCGCTGTTTTCTGAAGGGTTACTTTCCACATTTTGATCTACCGCCATTGATTTCCCACATACTGAACGTGTTTTATAGTTCATTACACTTAAATATTTGATGTATTTACTGGAGTGCAGAGGACAAAGACTAATTCAATCCTGTTACAAGTTACAATAAAATGACATCAGAGGTCATGTTTTTCACTCTTGTCCCGTCTAGATAACTGTGAACCAAGTTGGAAAAGTTGACAAAAGGTTACTTTTTGTAGTTTGATCTACTTTGTTGTTTTTGACATCTGTTTGATCAACAAAAAATAACAAACAAACACTTTTGAATCTCGCACGGCAGAGTCATGTTGTCATGTGATACATTTATACTGTAAACATTTGATCCACAGTTTCTTATCTTTTTCTCACGACCGTACTCTATTCTCATAATTTCAATATACAGTACAGTTTCTGTGAAATATTGTAGAAACTGTTGTGTGATTTTTCTATTTTTCTGAACTCCCTTTCTCCAAATTTTCAAACGTAGAGCGCAAACGTTTCCTTTTAAATAATCGTCACCATCAGGTCCTGGCGGCGTAGCAACTCCTCAAAAATCTCACGAGATCACCTCATGAGCTATTCGCATGAGCTTCTTATGAGATTTTATTGATTGCTATGCTACAACATTGAGAGTTCATCAGTATCTCATGGGGTATTAGTTGAGAAACTCATTTGAACTGCTCGTGAGAGTGGACGGATTGCTACGCCGCCTGGTAACGAACGTTTCGCATTGGTGTAGACTAACCGCTTGACATTTCTCGCTGGTTTTCTTCCACTTTCCTAATTTTTTATTGTCCGAGTGAATTGAAAAATTTCGTTTTCGTGTGTTTCTTGTTATTCTCACAACGCCCGTGATCACATATATCACAAACAAATTTCAACAACAGAACCTCATCTTCTATCCTACGTTCAGTACGATTAACCTATTGTTCAAATCGTCTTGTTCGTTTTTCTATTCTCCCATTTATTATTTAAACGTATGGCGTTTACTAGAAGTCAATTGAATAGTCACGTAAATTAAGCATTCTAACTAGGTATCGTGCACTTTGTTATTACACGTTTCTGAGTTATGATGTTTCACGTGACTATACAACTGACTAACAGTATAGAGCCAACATAAGATCACTACCAGCGCGATAGTCGTTCCTTTGGTAGAAAACATCGTTAAACGCCGTTCATAAAAGGCGCACAGATTTATAGTTCGTTTTAACAACCCGGAAGTCATGAGATTTGTTTTTACGATGTTAATACAGTTAGTATGTTGATCTATTTTTGTATCTTCATATTTTTGACAGCTAAGTCTACTAGCATTCTGGTTTTGCGTGCGCGAATCTGTCTACAATTTCTTGAATTTCGGTTAGTTATCTATGTTTTCCACAAACATTTTCTAAAGTGAGTCATTCCACCGGGACGATTTCTGTAGTATAACTCTGAGATTTCTACATTTTGACCAAAGTTCCGGTGTTTTGGGTATAATATTGACTCATCGTATATGATTGGCAATATATCAATAGAAACACGTTTCCAACGCAATAGGAAATATTGGACATAACCGAAACAAGTGCGATTTTCGCAAAAAATCGACTGATAGTGCAATTTTTCGTAGAAAATTCCATTTCTAAATAACGTGTTGATGAAATTCAACTATTGAATGTAACCATTGTTCATGCATTGCATTGTTCTGTTAAACTTCTGCATTGTTCTATTAAACTTGGCATTGAATCTGGAAAACTCTGAATCGACTGATAATGCCGTGTGTATTGAAACTCAATAACTTTTGTTCAAAATCAACTTTACATTCAATTTTCCCTCAATTTACTTATTTCCTAACTGTCTCATTTCACAAAAAGACAAAATTTCTGTTACTGCAGTACACCCTGAAAAAGCTCAAAATTGTGATAAAAACAGAAAATAACCTGGGTAAAAGTCTGGAAAGGACATGAATTTTTAGTAACAAAAGCAATGTTTTGGTTTTAGTGAATAAATAAACCTGTAACCCATCCCAATCCATTTTCCTATAAATTGTGATCGACGAACGAGAGGTCATTAGTAGTTCTTATCGTCGCGCAAATCTTTATGCGCAAAAAACTTCCATTTTTGGTTTTATTGCGTTAAACATCAATTTTGCGCACTCAACATTTTAGTCTTCGCTAGCTGCTCTCAAAAAACTGCATGTATACTATGAGTAAGATTAATAAACACGTAAAGTCAGCATTCTAATGAGGAATCGTGCACTTTGTCCTTGCATGTTTCTGAGTTCTGCTGTGTTCAACATCTTTCACGTAGAAAGGCAATTGGCTAACAAGTATGATAGGTGCATAGAGTTCGCTTTGTCTACAAATCAAGCCATCTCGCTGTGTTTATAGTTTGACGTCATCTTTTTTCCATGGCTGTTCACCCAACAACAATGTATCACCTATATTGAGTTTGTTCTCTCTTTCACATTATATACTATATCAGTTCCACGAATCAACATTTGAATCCAATCAGTTTGGTACGTTTAACTGATTCCACTATCGAGCTGTGTTTTCATCTATCTTTCGCATTGAAAATCAAACATCCGAGCAGATAATTGAATTGTACTTCGTTTTTGTATTCATTTTACACGTTTCACAAGACAAATTCTCACTATAACCTAGGTATTGCGTATTGTTTTGAGTCGTAGTGAGAGAACTTCTCACGTTTCCGGTACACGCTCAACTTGTATCTCTGATTCTAAACACAGGGCATCTCTGGACATTTTTTTAAACACAATACCATTGTTTTTCTTCATTAAAAAAACCCATCAAAGTTGCAAAGTTGTAGTTTAGAGTTACTTCTAACGTAGGACGGACATACTTGCATCACGTGTACATTTACGTGAAGGACCGTTCTCACGTTTACACGTTTCAATAAAAAACAGGCGTTGTTTTTATCGAATGCATCGGTGAAAAACGATGAAAGTGGTATTCCCGGGCGCTGGGGTCTGATTTCCATAAATCATTATGGTTGGCGGTCATTTCTATCGCCTACTACTGAAAGGATAGGTGTCTGTCACACAAAACTAGTAGAAAATACATCATTTACTATGGCCGAGACGGAAATCATGCTGGTAAGTTCACTTTTTACAATTATTCTCTATTTCTTCCCAACGTTTTTCTACTTAGTTTTATGATTTTATCTAGTTCTATTTTGACATTGTTAGTGTTTATGTTTTCAATTTCATCAAACTCTACAATTTGAACAATCATATTTCACTGAACATCATAGTTTGATTGAAAAAATGGTATATATCAGTTTCTCTTGAGTTTTCATATTAACTTTCCTCTCTGCTCCCGTTTAAAGAAGGGATGTGTTGAAGTGGACGTAGACGCTAAACTTACCACCTTTCTTCTCATTTTTCTCATTATTTCTCTCCACTGTGACTATATTTAGATAGAGCTTTTATTGTAGGATTTGCTAGTCACTGACATTATTACGTCATAAAGTATTGAGGTGAAAAGTGCACTTTACTACAGAAAACCATTTCGATTAGGCATCTCTAATGTGCAAAGTGCAAATAAACTCCGTTTACTTACTTTTAGGGCATTGGATGGTACTGTCCAAAAAGAAGGTTTTACGTAACAGCTTTTTCTGAAGTCCGAGAATATGAATAGTTCTTACATTTGTACTTTTGCAGTTATCGTGATTTTCACAAGGCATCATCTAGAGCTGCTGAGTATCAAAAAGTGTACAGCTTCCTTTGTAATATGGAATAACAACTCCTAAGTTAGTGGTAATTGTCTCAAATGTGAATGATTCACAGAACAGTTTTTTGAAACTTTTTTTTCCCCATAGTGTTGATTTACTTATTTTAAACGATGGATCGAATGATATATCAACAATAATAGTAAGAAATCGTTCCATGTCAAAAAACTATCAGCACATTTTCAAACTTTTTGAAGAGTTTTTCCATGTATTCCTAGTTTTTCTCACTGATAACAAAATGTGAGATGAAAACACATGTCATAAACTTTTTACTCCACTGATCGAATTATTTCCCTGTAGGAGCAAAATGTGGCTTTTACTAATGTGACCGCGAAAGTCACGTTAATTCCCATTGAAAAACAATCAGTTTAACAAATTAACACAACCGTCCCTCATTCTATTATGACGTCTACCGTTCCTGATGGGTCACGCGTGTCTCGTGACAGGTGAGATTACCACGTGAGGTTAAAACGTGATTACGGCATTTCGAGGATCTTATATGTTGTTAGTTCGGTCGTGACAAGGAATGGGTACAACCACTCAAGTCGCCTTTTCCGTTTTATTATCTTCCGGATGTGTAAGTTTTGTTAGGTGTATACTAACAAAATTCATGTACTGAGAAGAATTGATTTCCTCTTTTTTTGTCTTCTGTTTGTTTACTCGATTATCAACGGAATCTAACGCATTTCTCATTGTTATTTTAGGTGAGATGAATAATTCGAATTGCTCATGGAAGATAATAAGAGTTTTTAGGAGCGTTCATAAGTGTTTACATCTTTTTCTGTCCTTGCTTATTCATAAACCGTCTTCATTCTGAAACTGTCATTCAAAAATCTGCCTAAAGGCCTGATTTTTGAGTCCCTTTTTTGTTTTTATGACTTTATTTTGCTTTTTATGACCATTTTACCGTCGTTGTCTAGTTCGCGCCACTCGTTTTGGTCGTCATAAATTCATCTAACTGACTCCATTTTTGAAATCCGTGAAAAGGTCACTCGCCAGATCTTCAGTTATTTTAATGCATCAATTTGAAAAGGTTCCTACCCATGTAAATCTAAAAATTCCTAATTACTAGTAAAGTAACAGACATTTTTAACGAAAAATGTGCAATTTATCTATAACTACCTCGCGTAAAAGCTGAACTCAGTGCAATTGAGCTCAGCTAAAATATATTGCAAGAAAATTCATGTAAGTGACTCCATTTTTGAAATCCGTAGAGAAGTCACTCGCCAGAACTTCCATTCTTACAATGCCTCGAGAAGGTTCCTATCAATGACGGATAATTGTATTTTAGTTTTCAGTTTCAAAACACATTCTGAGTACATCTTCCACTGAGCACAATATCTAGCATAAGTTCTGAAATAAATTTTGTGTCAATACTTGTTATTTTATATTTGTGCTCTGTTTTTCTATCAATCACTTTTTGTTTCTTCCCCTGATTCGCCAACAACACAACCAATTAGCGTTGTTTACCGCACAAATCAATAATGAATGATCCGGAAGCGACCTTCGCACAACTGATCAGAGCAAAACAATAGTATAGTCTGTTTCACGAAACAATAGCCCTCTACAGTGAGATTATAAAACTTTTAAGTGAATTTATCATATCTTGTAGGTGTTGTACATAGTTTACACTTTGGGATTTCGTTTCCCACTCTGGGTACTACAAGCATACAAAACAGTAAAACTTAAATTCTGTTCGTTGACTAGATAAATGCGTTTGCATTTTTGAAATATTACTGTGAAAGTCATCGATTGGTGAAATGAACTATATTGTAATGGCTGGGTCAATTGCAAAACGACTAGAAGTAAATTGAACAGTCACGTACCGTTAGCAATCTGATGAGGCATCGTGCACTTTGTAATTGCACGTTTCTGAGTTCTGCTGTGTTCAACATGTTTCACGTGACCGTGCAATTAACAAAGTATAATGTATTTTTTCTCAATACTGCTTATGAATTCCGAGAGGTATTATTGGAACGAAACTCAAGCATTGAACTATCGTTCAACACTCTGAATCTTAACTTTTTTAGGTTACCATTAGTGTTTTTCTATCTCTCCCAATTCTTTTTCAATTTGAATATTGTATCAGAATATTTGAATGGAACTTTTTCCGCTCTTTTGTACCAGATTCAATAGCATGACATGAGCATACTAGAAACGCAGCCAATTTCCATATTTTTCATGGCAGACAAACATTTTGCCGCTGTAAATAATCCATTCAGAAAAGGCGTCTCGCACATTCAAAACCAGTTCGTTAATAAATCCCCTTCAACACGATTAAAACACATGATTTCGGTCTAATTAGTATCTTTTTCTCTAAATTTTGCCTGCATCTAGGTTCATTCGTCTGTTATGTAATCTTCGGTTGAGTACAGCAGAATTTCTAACTGGTATGACATTTCGAGAACTTATTCTTCTTCTATGAAACAGAGTATACGATCTGTTAACTATGTTACTGAGGCGGTAGAGAGGTCTGCTCCTCTATGCTAGAGTTGTCGCTCAAAGTAAAGCAAGAATATACTGTATATCTCGATCTGTGCTGTGTAACTACACATACATACAATTCGTAGCCAGCGTTGCTGTGAGCCCAGTTATAGTCTTTTCCATTCCTACTGAGACTCCTACAGTAGGATTTCGAAACTTCCAAACCGTTTTGCTCACTTACTTTTGATCGGATAATTTGAAGATTTTCGTACCTCATTCTCCCTCGCAGGTAGAATAATTATACGAGAGAATTTTCCATCAACTTCATTTTCAGCTTCACAACAGCCTTCGGAAAATTTATAAGGTTACTGTAGGAGTCTCAGTAGGAATGGTGTGCACTATAGTATAGTGGTTAGCGTCCGCGCCTTCCGAACTTTTGGGCCCGGTTGATGTGTTCTGTGTTGTACCTACCAATATGTGTTGTATGGATACACGTAATACAGATGTTGGAACGGGTCTAACTAGTTTTTCATTCGAGTTCAACCCATTTGAGATCATAACGATTTACTCTGCATATAGGGTTTTTTGGGGTAGCGGCGAAACGTACCACCTTTATCTTTTTTGATATTTATGTTCTTTTAGTTTTCATGTTTCGCATATCGAGCTTTTCAATTAATTTGCCTTTTCGAAGAAACCCAATACGGCTGCCAATTGCGCTGTGTTTGAAGTTTGATCCCGTTAATTGATTCTTGTCGTCGTCGATCGTCGAGTTCGAACTATAGTTTTTGGTCATCCTTTAAATGTATTGCACAAACTGTAAAGTACAAAAACATTTCAATGCACAACTCTTTAATTGACCGTCGTCCCACGGTCAATTAAAGAGTTGTGCTTTATTCCTGTTTTATAACCATAATGTTTGTGCAAAGTGCAAATGTGTGAGTGCAACTACATAAGCGCATAACACAATTATTTCTATCTGGTACCATGTGAACTCATTCTGTCATTTCATTATTTTTTCCCTCAAAGAGGAAAGTTTATGTGGACCGATCGCAACGCTTCGGTTCCTTAAACTGCAATACATTTTTCAATTTCGGTTTAAAGGATCGATGCGTCAGGATTGGTTCACATAACCGTCCTTCTCTATCTTTTATTCTACAATGTAACTATAGTGACAAGAAGCTATTCTTTTTTCAATGGTAAATTGGGCACAGATGTCGAAAAGTAATTGCACTGGGTACGTGACTTTTGTTTTGTCTGAGTATTCCCGTTAAGTTTGTTGTTGTGAAAGCAACTTGTTTGCGAACTTGTTTCACAATTGCCTCTTTGGCCGTTTTTATTCAAGTTGCTCCTCAATTTGGTTATAGTACGAATTATGTGTAGAACCCTAGTCGTAGTTACAATTCGCATCACTCCTGTGAAATGTGAAGGTCTTACAAGAGAAAATTACAGTGCAACCGCTTCGAGTTTTGAACAGCTCAATAATTTTTGCAATAACTTGACTGATTAGAGAGTTTTGTTTCTGTCTACATGTTAGAAATGCCAAAAATGTTAAACAGGTTCACGTAGAAGTACAATAAAACAACACTTTGTTTGATATTATCTATCACGTATAGCGAATTTGATATCAATCTTGTTCTTAACATCTGTTCGTTTCCTAGATATTCTTGGAGTACGACACATTCTAACAGCAGCCAATCTTACTACAGAAACCCACAACAAACCCTGTCTGGCCAAATTACAGCACTACGAAACCTAATGTCGGCTGATTATATTATTTTTATCTTTTCGCCATATTTCGAAATTTGACCGCAGCCACAATGTCCATTCTGCCATTATTAATCTAGTTTTTTCTCTTGGATAGCGTTTTGTGCTATTGATTCACATACAAATTGGTTGATGTATTTTTTTTCCAATAATTGATTTCTATTTCCCAATTCGTGTCATTCAGAGCCCGATGGAGCGCCACGACACTACAAAATTCGAGGAATCGGACGATGATTTGAAAATGAAAGATGACGGATCATTTTTATGCGGATTTGGCAGGTTCGACTATATTCATATTTATATGACTTCTCATCAATCAAAACAATTTAAATAAAAATATGAAAGTGAAAATTGGGAAATTCATCTTTGTTAGCAGAATAGACTATTTCTGGATGAGAAAATTTGTATTTCATGCGGATTTGGCAAGTTCGGCTAAATTTTGCGTTTTCGTTCCTATTTGAAAGCAAATAACTGCAAATGATAACAAATGTAATTCCGTTTCCCAGTGCCATAGATAGTTTATATATACCTTCGTAGATCACAAAATACGAAACACAAAAACCAACACATGACGTAAAAACAGTACAAAGTTATTAAAAATGAACCCTGAAAAGTTGTTTTTTTTCGGCTCATCGTGGATATTTTCTAGGTGTACTCCCAGGTGGTTGCAGCGATTCCACAATGCAAAATGCCTGTTGTTTATGCTGGGAATATGCGCATTTATTCAGGTGTGATTGAACAATTTTTCTCGAAAACTGTTATGATTAGTGATTATATTTCCCGGTTTTACAGTGAGTTATGATACTTTTTTCAAGCTGTGTAGAGGCACAAGAGCGTGTAAAACAAGAAAATATATGTATGTACAGTCATTCATTTTGGAATGATATATGAAATACATAAATCTTAAAGTTATAAAAATCTCTTTTTTTTCAGAGTTTCGTAGTAAATGCAATATTTCCTGTAGGACTGTCTACCCTGGAAAAGCGGTTCAAAATGTCAAGGTGGGAGCTAATCATTTTGTGAAATCAAACTTATTATCAACATAACTACAAATTGTTTCTACCAATTTTTTCACCATATTAATGTTTTATCGTCCTTGTAATTTTTAGTGAGACTTTTACAGTTCAAATTGAGAATCTTTCATAGGAAGATTTGAACGTGTTGTAGGAGTTTCAGTAGGAATGATGCCAATCGAGTATACATTTTACTTTTTCTAGTACTCACACTGGAATTATATCCAGTTGGTATGATTTTGCCGTTCTCTTGGTTGTGTTTCCTGTTTGCCACTTCGGAAACAGCGGTTAGTTCAATTTTAATGCCTCCAAACATTTTTTTCAAATCTACACGTTTCTATCACGTATTTCTCACTTTTTTCTCTCACGTTTTCAAACGTTGCTACTAACTGGTTTTTGCTACCGATTCTGCTCGATTACAACAGTTCTTCCACTATCAAAGCAGGACTTTAATATTGTTAAAGCTGTCTTTAAAGCTGTTTTTGATAAATCCATTTTCCAACGCAACATGATTATAGTTTGCGCTGGGGGCATATTGTTTAAACAAAAATGTCACTAAGAGCTGTCAAACTATCAAAACTATCCGCAATTTCCTTGACAGATTATATTTTTCCAATGTAATCCGTCTTCAAAACGCTGTTTCCAGCTCACAAGGGTCGTTGGATAGGCTGGGGCGGTATCATTATGGCCCTAGGGTCCCTAATATGCGCTCTCCCACATTGGATGCAATCCCCCTACAAAGTGGACGATTTGGATATTATCAATGGGTCAGACTATGGACAGTGTGCCCTCAGGCAAGTTTTCCGAAACTGATTATACGTTTTTATGGTAAATTAGCTATTTTGAAGTCTGTGAAACTGAAACCGCGGCAGTTTTTGTTCATTTTAATAAGATCGGACATGAATCCTCAATTTAGTGCATAAGTCTTTTTCATGAAATTCAAAATTTAAGGTCTAATCGAAAGGCTCTATCATATCACGTGCACGAACCTGCTGGAAATGAAACACGTGCACGTGCACGAAAGCACGTGATCTCAGCTCAATAGAATGTGAAAGTTGTTACATTTCCAGCAGGTTGAGTAGAGGCTAAACTTACATTTCTTTCCACTTATGTTCCTTGCCTTCTTTCTGGAATGTCCCTACATTTATTTATAGTTGTATTTATTCGTTGTTTTTTAGAGAAATCGAGCCGGAAACCTGTGAAAAGGATCCCATCTCCTCCTACCTCAACCCCTATTTCCTAATGTTCATTTTGGGTCAATCGCTGCACGGTTTTGGCTCAACTCCCCTCTTTTCACTAGGAACCACTTATATCGATGAAAATGTGTCCCAAAAAGCTTCGCCAGTATATTTAGGTAAGTATTTTACTTTAAGAAATATGAAATCTAAATGTTGTTAAAACTATCTTTTTTCGAAAAGTTATCGGTTCTCACTAGGACACACTTATATCGAGGAAAATAAAAGCGTCCCCGGTGTATTTGGGTGAGTTATTCACTTTTTTACTTAATTAGTGAAAAGTTGTTTATATTTTAGACTTTTTTCCAACTCTCAATCAGATGTAAAAACTCATCCAATAAACTACAATAACAGTTTTTTTTTTCAATAAACCTGTTTTTTCAAACTTTCAAACTTTTTTCTAGCTATCCACGCTGTTTTGACGTCTTTTGGACCAGTTATTGGCGTTTTTGCCGGAGGTTTCATGCTGAACTTTTACGTGGATTTCGACAGGGTTGATGCGTGAGTTTCTGAATTATTTAAATAAATACTATTTAAAAGTAAACAAAGATCATAAATTACAAAAATCAGCCATCACGAGATTATCTGATCATTCAACATGTTGCCTTTTCTAGAGTAGCAAATAAGCAGTCATCACCTGGCTCGGGCGGGATTCGAACCCGCTAGGTTTAGGCGGCACGAAACACACTAGCCGTCTGCCGCCCTAGCACTGGCGAAGCATGTCTGAAACGCGTAGATAATAGCGGCCTCAGTGCAATTGGCGAACTCTACTACTTATTGATAATCAACTGAACTCCATATGGTTTTTTAAAACTATCATTCTCCTAATTTCAAAAGTATTTCGACTCGCTACGCAATGGTAAACCAAAAAAGCGATGTTTTTGGTATGTTTCTTTAAGAAATTTTTTTAGTGACTTGAGAGTCATACGAATCTTTATTTGTGAATAGTGTTTCTTGCTACAATGAGGATGTCATAGCTGTACCCCCTCCCCCCCCCACCACCTCTTCTTTTGTCCCTTCCATATTATCCCGCAATTTTTGATTATATGATTCGTTCGTTCCAGAGCCTTTGGGATAGTCCTCTGGCATAGTCCTTTCCATTCCAATGTAAAATGTCCCCAGTTACAGTATCCCCCTGTCTCGATCGGACCCTAGATGGTTGGGTGCTTGGTGGATGGGCTTTTTGATGTCTTCTGTTTCGGCTCTCATCATCGCTTTTCCCATTCTAATGTATGCCCGCGAGTTGCCCGAGGCCAAAAGACACAGGGTCAAGGATGTTAATCAGGTACTATTGATTGATTTATCGATGTGTTTGCTTGTTGTTATTTTTTAAGTTTTAAGCATGTAAGATTCAGATATGATGAAATTAACTGATGAAACCAAACAGTGTACGGTGGACGATGACGTACTTATTTACGTAGAAAGTGCAACATAATTCTCACATTCGGCTTTTTAACTGCAATGATGCTTTCTTCCGTCACTTTAGTGAGTGCCAAATTTATAAATTTCTGTCTCTTTCCGGAATCGAACCTGCGAGCAAAAGTTTGGTAGCAGGGCGCTTACCACTGCGCTATATGAGCACATTACCAGAAAGATTTGAAATCGAGGGCATATGTGCGTACACAGCGGAAAGTGAGATATACAGTACCCTCCCGCCTTTCCGTGGGCGACGACTATATTTAGTTGTGAGAGTTCCAATCGAGAGCGAGATTTCAACCAAACTACAAAGCACATTAACAGGCTATAAAGTGAAAACCCAAGATTACCATGCATTATTTTTTCATCTGTTCTTTTTAGTTAACTTGGTAAATTACTGTTGACTTTTCAGTGTCCCATCGCCACAGAAGATGTAAATGAAAAAGCACCCACAAAGCTGAGTGAGCTGCCGCACGTTATTTGGGTTGGTTCAGAAACTTTCACTTTTCTACTTTTAATATTAATAAAGATAATACAAAAATATGTTTCCAAACGAAAGTCGATACACTGTTCTCGAACTGCAACGAAGATTTCTTTATTTTGTTCAGAACAGTTCAATTCAAATTAAGTATATATGAATTTTTTGACAATGTTCCCTTTCTGTTCTCATATATGCTATTTTCAGTGTACACACAGAGCTTTAACCAGTTTGTAAGTAAATCTACGTTACTCGCGTGAACTGAATCACTATGTTCTAGAAAATCTGTCGAAACACCACCTTCATTGTGTGTATTTTCGTGGGTATCTTTGAATCAATTATAATCAACGGATTTGCCGCCTTCATGCCGAAAATACTGGAAACTCTTCTCAGTACCACTCCTATATTCGCGTCGTATTTGTCGTGTGAGTTTGCCAACTTTCTGGAAGTGTCACAGTTTTACTCTTTGACAGTGTTTTGCCAAGTTTGTGTAGAGAATTAATTTCGTAGTATAGCTCGATTATACGTTTCGAACAAAATCGAAACATTTGGAAGACCCGAACTTGTACAAATTAAACGCTTTTAAATAAGGATGAAAACTTCAATTTTGTATAGTTACAATGTGAAGAATAGTAAAGAGGAATGAAAAATTGTACTTTTGCCTCTACCCCAAAATAAAACTGTGTCACTTTTCAGCGGTTGTAATTTTTGCCGCCGCAGCAGGGGTAATGGTTGGAGGAACAATTATTCGACAGCTGAACTTACAGGTGAACTTACAGGAAAAACAACAAAGGCTACTCTATACACCTTTTCTCAACTGTTATGCTCCTTGATTCAATGCTTTCTTTCAACTTTTTCAATTTGAGACTATTCTACTTTCCCTTTTGAATATACTTAAATCCACCAAACTTTTCACCTTCTTCTCAATTTTCGAGGTATTTGCTATTCCACTTCATGCTGCTCTGTTTGAATCATTTTCATTTTTTCATTCATTCACCTTTTATTGAAAAAACCGGTTAAATAAATCTGTACTTCAACACTTCCTTGTAAGTCGAGCGCGTAATTAGCCTGTAAGCTCTTGAAATTCTAATATTTAACTCGGTTTGTACGGTTTAATTGTTGAATAACTGTTGTAATTATATTAAACTGAACTGTTAAATATTATCATCACTCAGGTGGGCGGCATGTTGAAAATGATCGTCGCCTGTCACGTGATTGCACTTATCTTCACGTGTGGTCTGTTGGTTCACTGTCCGCAGAGACACTTCGTCGGAATCAACATGGGATACAATGATGCGTGAGTTGTGAAAATGTTTTATCTGTTAACAAAATCGTATTTATGATTTTTCAAGCTGAAAACGTCGAAACGCAGCGGCATCAAACTACAAGCTACGAGGTCCGACTAGAACAACATGTACAGTTTTTGCTAGCTTACAAGCGAGCTCTGTAGCTGTCCTTCCAGCTGGAACCACCAGATATTGTCATTGTGTCTGTAGTTTGATCTATGTATGTTTTAACAAGAAGTTATACTGTGCTTCGAGACCCAACTACAACTCACAATTGAGACCTCTTATGTACCTTGTTGCAGCAATACCAACTTTGTACTCTTCGGCCAATATCTGTGATGTGTGCTGAGGCCGTATGCATGAAACATCCCGGGCCGGGTTGGGATGCTATCCCGAGCTGAATTGGTTGGGAAATAGCTCGGGATAGCATCCCGACCCGGCCCGGGATGTTTCATGCATACGGCCTCTGATCACTGCCTCGTAACTAAGCGAAGTGAACGAACATGTAATATGTATATGTATATATTATATAAAGTTTTAGATATGTAATTATAACATTGACCTTTTTGTTTGTAGCTCCATCCACCGCACCCTTGAGCACGAGATCCGAGACACTTGTAACTCCGGCTGCGAATGTAAAAAGGACTGGAATCCAGTGTGCAACGACGAGAACGGATTCATCTATTTCTCAGCCTGCCACGCCGGATGCAAAACGAAGACAGAAGGAACGAATGTGGGTTTTGTTGCGTTTCTACTCTATAAATGATACGGATTTCATAGAAAACTGCGTCAAGTTCCGAAAATAAGTGAGTTTTGCGATATACTAGCGGAAAATTGAAGTTGAAAGTTTTTTAAATGATACGGGTGATTTCGAGAGACCGCTCAAATGTGTTAGAAACGTCCAGCAGTGAGAAAGATCTACGCAAAGGGCATGAATACAAAATTTTGAGCTGATGGCGAAAAAAATCACAGCATAAACTTGATTTTGTGAATTCCCCTTAAAAAAACTTCAACTTATGAACTCATTCATATCATTGGAACAATTAGGTTATCTTAATTCAATTACAGAAATGTATTTCAATTATCGATTTCCAGGGTGTTGCCTGGTCCGACTGCTCGTGTATGGAGCAGAATGCCACGCAACACGGTCAATCTCTCGGCCCGGATGACGTTCTACAAAAGGGGTACTGTAATAAGGTAGGTCAAATGAAATGATGTGTTCCACCCGTTTTAGGGATAAGAATGATGAAATTTCTCATAACAGAGCTTCATGCAAACATTGCATTTCTTGTATGTTTGAACGTAGAATGAGAAAGGTCATTCAATTGTGAACCGTATTCTAGTTTGTAACGTCATGATTCGAAAATAGATGTTCTATAGTTTTGTTGACTGTTTAGTGAAATGAACAGCTCTCTTCTAGGACTGCGGTTATTTCGTCTACATTCTCCTTGTCACTCTTTTCATAACTGTCGTCGCTAGTTTTGCGTCCGGAATACCTCTTCAACAGGTACGATTTCTCAGTTTCATACTGGTTTTAAATATAGTGTGGACAGTTACAGTATACCTATACCTCTACACCACATTTTCCGATATTTGTCAAGGTAAGGGAAAAAACCGGCAAGCTTGCTAAAAGTGTGCGTGAAACAAACTATGCCCTGCTTGGTCAAAACGGATTATCCCTATTCTTTGTCTATTTTCATTAATTATTGATTTTTCAGATCATGTTACGTGTGGTTCCGTTCGATCAACGAACGCTCGCACTTGGCATCAATTGGACGTTCCTTCGGTTACTTGGTGGGTTTTGTCGAAAAATCTGGTTATTTAACAAGTTTGGAAAGATTTCACCTGAAACTACTACACGTATCAGGATACACGTGACTTTGACGTCAGAGACTTTACGTGAAAACTCTTAGGCTCGAAACTACTTATATACACGTAAAGTTGTGAACTTCTTGTAGTACCTCTGGGAGTATTTGCATATTCTCCACCGCAACGTCGCTACTTCCAAACTAACATGTTATCACCTCGTGTTTGGTTAGAAGAACAAAACTCAACATGCAGATTTCGGGGATTCACACGTCAGAAACAACTGAGGGGCGAACAACTTTTCAAAACTAGTGAGGTGTGCTGAAAACGATTAAATCACATGCATGTGTGACTATAGATTTTAAGTACAAAATTACTATAATATATTTTGGGTTCTAATTCCAGGTTTCATCCCTGGGGGTATTCTGTTCGGAATGATGATAGACACCGCCTGTCTGGAGTGGGAGACGAGTTGTGGCAGACAGACCAGCTGTCTGGTATATGATCCCGTCAAACTCTCGTGGACCATTACGGCAGTAGGTGAGAACGGTTATTTTAGGGATTGGTCACAAATTCCTTGTAGTTTGATCTCGATTTTCTGTATACGACTAACGGGATCAAACAGCAAACCCTGGAGAATGAAATCTGCTTATGAGAGCGTCTCACGGGTTTCTCATGAGATAGCAGTAGCATCAAGATAGAAATAATACATTGACGCGAAAGGACGTCGCACAGAGTTGACAGAGTGGTAGACAGACCAGCTGTCTGGTATACGATTCCGTCAAACTGTCTTGGACAATTACGGCAGTAGGTAAGATGTGATGTGATTATCTAGTTTTTAAATTTATCAACTTCAAGTTTTGTCAAGCATTCTGGTTTTGTTCGGACCTTGGTTCATCTTCATCTGCTTCAAATCACTCAGTAAAACGTCAAAAACGTCAGCATCATTAATGTAGTGGTTTGTGCGGGAACATAACTAGCTATTCTGATTTGAATACACATCAGTCATGTTGAATCACGCCTCATTTTGCTGAAAAATTAGTTCGTAGAGAAATGAACCTCGAGAGGAAACAAGGTTCGCGGACTAATTTGAAACACAACTATGGAATCACTTTATCTGCTGATAATTCCAGAGTATAAATGTATTTTTACCGTAGTACTTTAAAAAAATATAAACTAAAACTACTTCAGCGGTCGTCTGTAAACTGCTTTCCATTCTGGTGACTTTGTTGGGTTACATGACGTATCGACCGAACGATTTGGACAATGCGGCGTCCATACACACAGGTTCGTTATTTTACTACAAATACACTTTTTTCTAGTATTGTTGTAGTCAACAATGACGTTTTATTTTTACTAGTTCTCACGGGTTTGCTATAACAAAGTGTTTTGGAACAACAAAGAAGGTCCGCTATTGATTTTCTAACATTTCTCATGTAGGTTGGTCACAGTTTCAAATTTAGTCCAATTTTCTATGTTCTTCTCTTAATATTAGTTTCCAGGTCCAAAAATAGATTAAACAGTTGCTCAAACATCACACAATAATATATAATTGTGTTCAAAATAATTACTCGTTCGTACAAAACTTCAATTAAATGTCAAACTCTGTTAGAACAAAAAGTTGAAAATATGTCGTTTTTCGAATTGCAGACTACAGTGTTCGAAAGAATCGGATCCATTCTGTACACTCTGAACTTGAAATGAACGATTTATTTAATTTACAGTTCTAATTTTAGTGGACAGCCTGGGGGCATTGAACCTGGTGGTCAACGATGATCGATGTTTAGAGATCGGAACAGTGAAGGTGGAAAAGTTCTAGGTGGGTGTTTACTTCAATTTCATCTTTCACTCCCGTAGTTAACTACTACAACAATCTCTTTCGCTCTTTGATGTTTTTTCTGTCTACACTTCTTTTTTTGTTCATCTATATCTACCTCTCTCTTACCTTATAGTTGTTCCATTCCCACTGAGACCCGTTGCCATCGCGCCAAGATTAGCGAATGACCAATTTTTAGAGCAAACATAGGTACTCTGAAAACTTTTTTTTGCTCCCGTGTTCTTGTGAAACTGGACAACCGCTGACAGTGACTTGCAGTTTTTGAAAAACTCCAAAGTGGTGAAAAGGGATATTTATTGGCACGCTGCCAAGTCTCAGTAGGAATGACCGGAATTTTACCTAGCTCTCTTCTTCGTTCTTTTCTACGCCATCAAGTTCTCTTGTTTGGCTTCAGCTTAGATTGATAAACTATTATTTACTTATCCCACTTTTTCACACAAATTATCTTTTCAGTATCTTCACTGCTTTATCTTTATTGTCAACTTCTCATATCGCGGAGACACAATACCAGTTACCTCAACCTCAGAAGTAGTTTTCACACATTTCATTTTTGACAACTACTAGTAGAGTTACAACTTACAACTTTACAGATAATATAATATCAACCTGTCATCTTATGCTGTTCTAGTGTACTCAGGAAGTGAAAGTTAAGGTGTATTCATTGTTAGTATTATTTTTATTATGACATTTTGATTGATGTTTTTGTAAGACTAGTAATGTTTCCACATCGACACGTGCTATATCGAAATGCTCATTTCGTTTTTGCATGTGGTTTTCCTTTTCTTGGCAGTATACATGTCAAAAACCTGAGTAACTACCAAAACCGACTTGATTAGTTTTAAATCGTTTAGGTATTAGTTTTAAAAATGTTGACTGAACTTGTAACCTTTTAATCTGCATTTCCACTTAATTTAGTAGTTTGACAATACTCTTGTCAAAAACGAAAAACCAAGTAGCTATACTAGAATACCCCGGCACCTTGATACCATACTGCGTCTCTCGCACTCTGCGTCTCTCGCTCTGCCTACTGTTTCGAGACAGTCAAATTTTGAGAGCAGGGAAACAGCGTATGTTTGAGGAGACGCAGAGTGGGATCTGACGTTCGGGATTTCATTACACATGGCCTTTCGTGGTACTTTTGTGTTTGAAGTTGTACCGTGTGAATTGTACATATTTTCCCCAGCATCATCATGCTTTACGGTTCCGTTTTATGCATCTGTTTTCGAAAATTGGAAATGAATTTTTTTATTGTGTACTTTAGGTTTTGAACGAAAATACATGGATAATTTTTCCATCAAGTAAAATGTTGATCTACCCGATTCTCACAAAATTTCTTCGGTGCGTTGATCGAACGTTTTCAAACATATTTACGCGGTGTTTTTCACTAATAATTTATCTGTTGGCTTTTTCGATAAGATGTACTTTTATAACTACAAGTTTATGCTGTCTTTTGGTTGGGGGATTGAGATTGGCTTCGCAATCACGGGGGTTTGTAATTCACCCCCCCCCCCCTCCCCCCTATTCATCTCGACGAAATCTGAAAATGTAAGCTTTTGAATAGGAGAACCCCATATAGTCTTTTTCATCCCTACAGAGACTTCTACAGTAGGATTTCGAAACTTCCAAGCCGTTTTTCTCACTTATTTATGATTGGAAAGATTGAGGATTTTCGCACCTCATTCTTGTTTTCAGGTACAGTAACTAACTATACGAGAAAAACTTTGATGAACTAAACTTTCAGCTTCCCAACAGCCTTCGGAGAGTGTGTAAGGTTACTGTAGAAGTCTCAGTAGGAATTGTGTGAACTATAGCAGTATGATTCCCTCAAAAACGTTCAAACATCTTATGAACTTCTTGGAAATACCGTATTTGTATTTCTGTCACCCCGTCTTTTCTTAGGAGGAATTCAGGTTGGATCCCTCTGTTCATGTCAGGTTTTCCGAATAGTTGTTTTCAATGTTCGGTGTCCCACTGTACTTGTAGTTAGAACCTTTTCGGTTGAAATTCGTAAAACTTAGGGTGTATCAAGATCAAACTACGAGAAACATTTTGACGCAACCTATCTCATGAACAAAAAACTTTGAAAAAAACTATCGAAATCCAGATGAAATGTTTTAGGTTGTCAGGATCAAACTACAACAAAGTTTTTGTCACTCCGTAGATTCGTCTTATGAACTTCTTAAGGAGGCGAACTTTGTAACCCCGTCTCTTCTAGGGGGGATTGAGGTTGGCTTCCGTAAATTCCATCATTCTTCTCGAACGAGGTTTAATGTTTTTTTTGAAGATGAAGTTATACAAGAAATACCAAAGTCTGAGATTCCCATAATCATTTTTTGGTATATTTCCTTCACAAACATTCTTTTGAACTTAAGAACACCAAGTTTCTGAAATCCCTCTCTTCTTAGGGGGGATTGAGGTTGGCTCCCCTTCTCGGGGGTAAATCCCCCCATTCTTCCCGACCCTCTAATCGCTCCCCCTACTTTCGCTCATCCGGACAATTATACTGCATAGCTGACCTAGGCAACACGCGGTATGAAGACGTGAGTTTCATTTTGTATTTAAAATTCAAGAAGTAATCATATTTGCATTAATACTAATAAAATTAATGATAGTAAATGTAGTAATAATATCAATGTATTGCAAAACTGATTTACACACGCGTTATGATGACGTTATTTTCAATTTCTATATAGTAATAATATGAACAATCATAACGCACTGCTAATGAAATTTTTATATTTATGTTATCCCTCTTGCCTTTAGAGAATACAGTTTTTGCATGTTTTAGTTGGTGTCGACTAATTACAGAAAACAAGTTAATTTGGTAGCATCTTGAATCTAGAAAGAAGTCGATAAATCGGTACTGAAGGGGTGAACTTGAATACTTATATAAAAACAAGTTTATTCCAGAACATTGCTGTTGGTTTTACTATGTTTTGGCTTGGTAGGTTCGTTGGATTTGGACGACGGTATTGAAGACATCACAATGAATAACTCCGTAACCAGGTAAACTTTACATTATTTCAATGTTACATATTCACGAAACCTTTTAACCAGTTACAAACATACAATTTTTGAGGTGTACTCAGATTTGAGCTTTCGATTAATTCAAAGACACTGTAGAAATTTCGACATCCGCCCTCAACCGATGAGATCAAACTACAAAACTTTTTTGGTTTTTCTTTTTTGGTTACTACAAATACAGTCGAGCGCGGTCAACTGAATTGGTTGTGTATTGAACAACTGAAATCGAGTCAACGTCGACTAACTAATTTTTGGAGAGAAAAACGGTCTGAAACTCAATGATCTACTTGATGATATGAGTACGTATGCTAGAAGATCCCGGCACCTTCATTCCATCCTGCGTCTCTCGCTGTGCCTCACATTTTCTCGTCTCTTACACCCCGGCGGGATATAAGAGCAGAGAAATAGCGTGTGTTTGAAGAGGCGCAGGATGGGACGAAGGTGCCGGGATCTTCTAGCATACGTACTCTGAGAAATAACTGTGTTGATCAATTTATTTCAATGTGATCTGAGACTGGAACTTTTCAGAAACTCTTCACCCCCTGAATTTTCTAACACCCCCGCAACCTCAGCGCGGCACATCAACATGGTAACCAATTTGATTTGTAAGAAGTTTGAGAATCATACTAAATCATAGAACACTCTTTCAAATATTATCACATTCATTTAAATTTTTGATAGCGGAAGGTAGGTTCGAATCATCAATAGCGTTTTTCACGAGAATTCAGTATTTTCGGGATAGAACACTTACAAAGTAACCTTCTTGTTCGGCAACTACAAGTTAACAGAGACTTGTTTGTAAATAAGATAGGGGGCCTTTTGCTGTGTGGCGGTTTTATCTCGATAGTAGAGCCGCAAACACAGCGGAATAAAGTACATTTTCCCTTGTACACCGTTTCTGTCTTATTCTGACTTTTCAGTGGACAGTACTGAGAAAACGCTGGCAGCTTGAAATACCAAAGAAGATGCAGGCTTGCACACTGGTGTAGATTTCGCCTGCATCTCCGTATGAATTTCAAACAGTACAGGCGACATCTGGCTGACCCCTGTAGTTTAAGTTGCAGCGGTTTTCCAGAGTTCCATCACACGGAGAATGAAAAGCCAATTACAAACAGTAAACTTTTCATCCTGTGCATTTCAGATTATAGGGAATGATTTTTTTTCTATTTTTCAAGGTAAGGAACCCTATTAAGTTTGCTCTCTCAACGCAAGCCGTAGCGGTATACCCCATTCTATTACGCTATGGTTGTAATTTGATGCCGTTGTTTTTCGGTAGAAAAACATGAACCAACTTTATTCTCCAGACCCCTACCCCCACCTCAATGTATTTCAACGGCAGAAAACACAACGAACAAATGCAAGACCTACGATTCAAACCGGTGGGTTGATGACGTCATCACATTTTCAATTTTTCGGTTCACGAAGTTTAATAAATCATTCTTAATGGTGATTCCGCATTAGATGAGGACAAACTAAACCTCAATTTGTATCTTCAACTCTTCGTTCCTTCCCATTTTTGCTTTAGTTCGTGCTGCAATTTCGAGGTTTTCTCTTTCATTTTGTTCAAACTGGAAGTAAAGTTTTCTCTCCAAATTTTCACGAAATTTCAAATTGTATCGAAATTGCAACATCTATCAAGTGAACATTGATCGTCAATACTTTCACCCGAGACTCTTGCCGAGCGGTAATTGGGCTCTCTTAGACTGTACGGATGCGCTACAATAACTGTCGAGAGAGAAAGGGAAGGGGCAATAACGGGATAGAGAGAGAGGGAGGGAAGAAGAGAGAGAGAGAAAGGAAAGTGGAGAGGGAGAAAGAAAGAGAGAGAGAATCAGCAAAAAGAGACAGACAGAGAAATAGAGGATTAGAGCCAGGGAGAGGAAAGGAGAGAGAGAACGGGGAGAGAGAAAGAGAGAGAGAGTGAAATAGAGAGAGTGGAAGAAAAAGAAAACTACATGATAGAGAGCGAAGGAGGAAGATGGATGGAGAGGGAGAGAAGGACAGAGAAAAAAAAGAGAGAGAAAAATATTACGGAAGAGAGAAAAATAAGAAAGATGTAGAAAACGGAGCAAAAAGAGGGACATTCGCTAACGAAACGCGATGAAGTATCGAAGAAGAATACGGAAAAATATAGTCAAAACTAACTTAAATTAGAGAAAACCTGGCTTATTGATCGAAAAACTCAATTATTGGTTCAGTGCAAAAAAATGTTGTGGAATTCTTTATTCTCCTAGAAACCCGAGAGAAGTTCCTCCTTCGTCCCCCACAGCTACGGCGGAATTCCTAAGCAGAAGAAGTCGACGTTTCCCCCTGTTGAGAGAGATGAGGGAGACACGAAACAGACGATAGCTGGGATTCCAGATACCAGTGAGTACAGCATGATCAAGAATCAGTTTCTAACCTGCGTCTCATGGAACATACACTATTTCTCTGAATTTACTCTGGTTAGAGAAGGGCAGGAAGAAAAACTTGTGGAGAACATAACATAACGGGGAGCGCGTCTCAAAGATGTCTCGGTTGTTCGTTTCGTGACGATAAGAGAACAGCTCAACGACAGATTAAAGAACGGAACACAACTTGAACAGAGGTTTTGTTTCGGACTGCTTCCAACTGTATTGAGATCGGAGAGCACAAATAACTCGTATATTAGTTTGATCAGTCCACGTGACATTCACATGACAATGCCGCGCTACACGCAACGCGTCCAATCAAAAGTAGGATACAGCAGCTTTACGACGAATCATGTTGCTCTCCGGTCTCCTTTAAAGGAATAAGCAGGTTTGAACTAGGACATGTTCATAATGCACGTACCCTAACTAAACTTTCAGAAAAGATGCGCGTTTGTGGTTTTGCTGTGTTCTTTTTCAGCATTTTCTGTGTTTTAGGCGATCCCTGCTTCCGTCGCTATGAGAACTGTATTGTCGTCAACGCACAACCGTATGAGAGAAGGTCCGTTTTGTTATAGTGCTCACAATGGACTCGTTGGCAGCGTGCCAAAAACTTTGGAAGACTGTGATTTATAGAAAACATATATTTTACAGAAAGTTTTCCTGAATAGGAACTATAACTATGTGAAGAACCCTTCACATCAGTTTCTATTGTTTTGATGTATTCCCACATGTTCAAAAAATGCCTTGAATTTTCATTGGCAAGCTGCCCAAGTCCAGTTGGGAAATGTGCGAACTATAGGACCATTTTATAGAATCCGTCCCGCTCTAATTTTGACTTATGAGTTAACAATCTGACCCTTTGGCAAATGGAAAACCATTATCAAAAATCTATACTTTTATATAGTCTGTTTCACGCAACAATAACCCTCTACAGTAAAATTGTAAATCTTTCAAGTGAGTTTTTCATATCTTGTAGATGTTGTAAATAGTTCAAACTTCCTGATTTTGTTCTCCACATTGGTTACTACAAGCATTCCAAACATTGGATCTAAAAGTCTGTTCGTTTGTTGGATAAATTCTCTTGAATATTGGAAAGATTACTGTAGAAAGTCATGAATTGATGAAACGGACTATATCTCTATCTTGCTCCGTTTGCTCAGAGAAGCGGCTTACGTAATGACACCGATAGGGGAGTTGCGTACGGGGTATGCTCCAAATAGCCTATAAAAGTACAAAAATTTTTTTAAAATTTTCTTGCATATACGAAAACAGAATCAGAGACTACAGAATGCAAATAAATCTGGACGTAAAGGAACCAAGTCAAGTTGCGTCACAGTGAAAGTGTTCATGTTCTTTTTTTTAATGCTGGATGTTATGCAAATTTTACAAATTTTCAATATGAAAGTTTTTGCATGGTCTATGCGAATCCATTGCAAAACTTTTTCAAGCTTTTTGAATTTTTCGTGAATCTCAAATTTTAGGGGAACGGTTTCTTTAAGCACGGTGAAAAAACTACAACTTTAGAATAGAATAGAATAGAATTTGTATAAAAAAACGATGTAAAGTGAGAGACGATTAGCTTTTGAGATTGAACTGCATGGAATATAGAAAAGGAGGACAATAACTCAAGAGGGAAATGAAAAATGTAATCTCGCAATTTTCATGGGTCAAAAACATTTTGTTTTTCAGTGAAAAAAAACTTGCAGCAAACAATTAGATGAAACGTCCTAATATGATTATCACCATTGATTCAAAAATGATAACAGAACAGAGTACACTATAAGTTTCTTGAATATTCATGTAAAGTTAGCATTCTAATAGCCTAAGTGTGCACTTTGTCGTTTCACGTTTCCGAGTTTTGCTGTGTTTAACATGTTTCACGTGACTGTGCGATAGACTGACAGTGTAGCTGATTTTTGTTTCAGATACATTTTTAGTGTAAGCGGACTTTTCTAAAAGATTTAGCTATATTTTTTGAATCAGTCTGTCAGGATGATCATGAAAATTGCGAGATTAGATTTTTTATTTCCCTCTTGAGTTATTGTCCTCCTTTTCTATATTCCATGCAGTTCAATCTCAAAAGCTCTCACTTTACATCGTTTTTTTATACAAATTGTCCTCATTTTCTATATTTCCGAAGGAAATAATGAATCAATAGATAGGAAATAATGAGCATCTAATCAATTATTATTAAACTTTTTTCAACGTAACAATGAATACTAAGTTGATTTGCAGAACATAAACTGCGTTAGAACTCTGGTTAGTAAGCATTCTCTCAGAAACCGTGATCAATCCTTGATTTCGGGCAGCGGACGTGTGGCGCCGTCCATTTTTTCTTCCTTCGTGACGATTTGGCTCAGTAGGCAGAGCAGCGCACTACAGTTCAGTAGGCCGAGGGTTCGAATCCTTTCACGGACAGCATTTTTGTTTTTCTTTGATTAACCTTTTTATGTAGTCAGGATCTCTACGGATTAACACAATTGCTTTTCCAATATATTTTAATCTATTCACACACGCTGGGTTGATGCTTTAAAAACAAAAACTGCGTTAGAACTCTGGTTAGTAAGCATTCTCTCAGAAACCGTGATCAATCCTTGATTTCGGGCAGCGCACGTGTGGCGCCGTCCATTTTTTCTTCTTTCGTGACGATTTGGCTCAGTCGGCAGAGCAGCGCACTACAGTTCAGTAGGCCGAGGGTTCGAATCCTTTCACGGACAGCATTTTTGTTTTTGTTCGATTAACCTTTTTATGTAGTCAGGATCTCTACGGATTAACACAATTGCTTTTCCAATATATTTTAATCTATTCACACACGCTGGGTTGATGCTTTAAAAACAAAAACTGCGTTACGAGTTTGGTTAGTAAGCCTTCTCTCAGAAACCGTGATCAATCCTTGATTTCGGGCAGCGCACGTGTGGCGCCGTCCATTTCTTCACTCTTCGTGGCTATTTGGCTCAGTCGGCAGAGCAGCGCACTACAGTCCAGTAGGCCGAGGGTTCGAATCCTTTCACGGACAGCATTTTTGTTTTTGTTCGATTAACCTTTTTATGGAGTCAGGATCTCTACAGATTAACCTAATTGCTTATTCAATATACTTTAATCTACTCCAACTACCAAAAAACAAAACAACAGCTCACTTCGCACACTCCGCACATCTAGAAGTGATTGTGAAAGCAGCTGAATGCAATGTTTCCAAGGCGATAAAATGGCTCATTTTCAACCGATTGGTCCAAGATTTCAGATTTACACATAACTCTGCTGTTTCTAACTATATTCCAAATTTCAGACGAATCGGTTAAATTCGTCGGTTTTGCGGCCGCCGCGCCACGCCACGCGGCCGCCGTCGGAAGACATTTTTGCGAGACGATATTCAGCATAACTGTAGATCACTGGTCGCACATTAAATATCGAATAGCTCAATGATAAAGCCTTTCCTCCTCTATCTCTTTCCATCAAAATCTCAAAAATCCGTTCAGGAGTTTTTGAGAAAATGGCATAAAACCACTTTTGAAAGTCCGCAATGTTGTGATCAAAAACTAATCTGCGCAGCGCTTCGCGCTGCGCGCGATGTTTACTCGCGATTGAACACGTGTCTTTCCACATTGGTATATGTGGCACTACAAACTATGATTGTAGATTTAGGAGAAAGAATAAAATGTAAAGTATTGTTCACTCTGTTACGCGCTCATTGCATAATACGCCTTGTTGCAGTACTGCACAATTGAAACAATGATTGTACCAAGAAGTTTGTAGGACAATGCTGATGGCCGAATATGAACATTGGTTTTTGAAGAGATCATTCAGATTAGAAAAGGAATAAGAACGCTGAGTTGCATGTTATTGATAAGACTTGACTCGAGACTTCGACAGCAATCTGAACAGCGCACATATTCTGAGGTTTTTATTTGAGAATAAACTTCCATCGGCAGCTACAAAATTACTGCACGAGCGATGAATTCAATTTCACCTCTCTAAAATCCGGTACCAGGAATAAGTCATTCAAAATTAAAAGTCATTAAAGTAAAAGTCATTCAAAAGTAAAAGTCATTAATTCATTTTTAGTCAGGATTTGAAAATTACAAAATTTTCGAAAACTTTATTTTTGATTCTCAACTGTTTTTGTACTTAATGACCTTTACTTTAGAATGACTTTTACTTTAATGACTTTTAATTTTGAATGACTTATTCTGGTTGCCCTAAAATCCACCCTTTTGCAGATCCTCCACCTCTCTGTTGAAGTGCAAAGTACACTGTCTACACAGTCAAACCGGGGTTTACAGCTGTCGATCATTCGTATACGATAATGTGAATGAGGTAGGTTTGTAGCCAAATATTATGAGTTTGATATTAGTAATGTACTGCATGAAACATAGATATCGTGCATAATTTGAGCAGTATCGTGTGAATAAGTTTTCTTCAGCTAGGTCAAACTATTACAAACTGCACACCACAAAAAGTGGCCTTGAACAACGTTTTCTAAATTTGTTAGCAAACTATAAACTACAAATTTGGATTAGGGAAATATCGAAGTGTTCCAGGTTTGTGATCTATTCGCTCACGTGGGGGACCAGTCGCCGGCGCGTCTGCTGAAATTCCAGACCAGAGACTATTTCGAACCAACTTCGGCTGTGCAATGTCTGGACGTGAATGAGGAACCAGGTTGGTCCTCATAACGTGACCTCAGCTCAGGGAGTGACAACATATAACTTGTAATTTGATCTCGATACACATGGAAATTTATCAGTTTTGACCAGAAAGCAACGCGATCTAACTACAAACAGAGTGGAAATGGGTAACACCGTATAGGCTTACGTTAAAAAGATTAAACACCAAAGTTCACTGTGAGTCAACTTCTTGTACGAAAACGACCACACCACACGCCATCTCAAAGTAACTTGGAACATTCATGTTTGCAATGCAGTTAAGGTTCAGTTTATAACTGTGATTTAGTTCAGAACTCTAACTTTTAAGAATACAATTCACAGTTTCAGGCAACCACGTTTTAGTTGAATACTTTTCATATCTCTTGGATTTTAGTTTTTTTTTCAGAAGTAGTTGCCAGAGCCTCAAACATTGACGAACGAAAGGAAGAATTTAACAAAGTGAAAGTGGAGGAGCAGCTGGTGGAACAGAAGACCACCCACGACGAGGAAATAGAGACACCCTGTCCCAGTGGGAAGACAACTGGGTATGGTAATCATGCAACAAAACGGGAATTTCCTTTCCCTCTTTTCTAGATTTTCCAGTTTTCAACTGAAATGGTAAGTAATGATGGAAGGGTTGACTGTAGGGTTTCAATCTTGAATTCCTTCCAACTACATAACGTATCTTTCAGCGTAGACAACTATTCACTGTAATAATTTATTAATTGCAAGCAACACATTTTCAGCGCACGGCTCAGAGGATGAATTCAAATTTCAAGTTGGCCAACAGTAGTTGAATAGAATCTGACAAGATAAAATTATGGATTGCAGATTTCTGCGTACCGAGGGCTTCGAGTTATTCAACAATGATGACGTCATACTAGATGTGAGCGACGTGTTCGAATGCACAACAGCCTGTAAGAAGAATACGGTGAGAGAATAGAAGTGTCCATAAACGTCCACAGTTTGTTTTTCATTGATGTGTGTTGTTAAGGGAGGACAGAAATAAAGTTAATTTGAGAGCTCTCTGAACGTATGAGAGTGGAGGTACTCTTTTCGGTCTTTTTGCGTATGCATAACTAATCGTACATACAAAAGTCGTACACGCCGTGAAATGTTGTACAAAACGGGAAAATGTCGTGCAAATCGTACGAATAAGTTCTATAGAATTGACAGTTATCTTTTTTCAGATTCTGGGAAAGCGTCTGGAATGTGAATAGTTCGACTACTAGTACTTTTGTAGAAAAAAGTTGTAGAAAAATAATTTTTTTTGAGATTCTCGGAAAACGCCTCGAGTGCAAGTCGTTCGACTACTCCTCCGGTCGGTGTGCCTTCTCAAAAGAGGCCGCCGTTCCTGTGGGAGAGGGACAGTTGAAACAGAAAAAAGACTCGTTCTACTATGAGAAGATTTGTGTCATGGAGAAAATGTGGGTTGAAACATATTTCGTTCTAGCTTTGCGCAATGAACTTTTTAGACCTTTGTCGTTTTAGTGAACTACTAGCGTGTGTTTAGTAATGCAAATCATTATAAATATGTTTTTTTTTTGTTGAAATTGTTTTGTCGAATTTGTATAAACATCTGTTACAATCAAGCCTTAATTAGTCGCATTTCCTCCGCCCACTTTTTCTATGGAGTCACCTCTATCAGCCGATCATTTCCTGGCACCGTAGCAAAGTCGTGAAAGTGGTGAGCTCACCCTGATTAAAACCCTGATCACACTCTGGCCACATAGTTGCCAACTTTCCGTGTTTAAGCATGGTGGGGGTGACCCGAATCTGGGTCAGGTAGTCTCCAGGATAGTTCAGCTCGGACCTGATCTTTTTAGGAGACTTTGCTACGGTGCCTGCTGTAGTTTGAACTTTCTACACATCTCTCGTACTTTTTCCGTCTCACTTTCACATCACATCTCACTGTTCCGCCATATTCGATAGATGTGTGAACCCTGGCACTTTGAACTCATTTTTTGTACTTTGTACTCTACCTTCGTAATTTCTAGGCAGTGCTCGGCAGCTTTCAATCGATCTCCCCAAATGATTCTGTCTGGATACATAGCTCTTGTAGTCAAATCGAATCATCAAAGTCAAACCAGTCAATGCTTGTCCTTTAAACTTTGAACTTTTGCAACTGAAACGAACTTTGAACTCATTATTCGTACTTTATAGGCAGTGTTCGGCCGCGTTCAATCGGTCTCCCCAAATGATTCTGGTTGGATACGCGGAGTCTGTCTCCAATTCAGCCACTTTCGAGCACTGTTTCGATAGTTGTCTCAACAGTTTCCAAATGTTCGGATTCAATTGCACCAGTGGAATGTACTACTTTGAGGTGAGTTGGAGATTACTAAACTATTTCGTAGTGTTTTTGATGTTTTGCCACTCTTCAGGGCCTCGAAGATTTTTTACTTGTATCTTTCGAGGTGGTTTTGAAGTAACTTTACAAAAATCTGAGTAACCACAAGTGTTGTCTGAAAGGACAAACTACTATATGTACTCCGAATCACGTGTTATTTGTTTGAAAGTTATTTTTATGCTAGCGATTGCTCCAGTGGAATGTACCACATTGAGGTTGACTGTTGATAACAGGTAGCTGTGACCTGGAGTGCTTGAGAAAAACTAGCGTTTTGTATATCACAAAAATATTGCTTTGGACCTGAATTCCAATGCCTATATCTATTTGGAAGTCAACTCACATGCATACATCATGAAGATATACCACAGTTTTGAAAAGATACCGTATTGAAATCAGAAAACAACATTTCATTCGAATGATTTCCAGGAATCACAGTTGAACTGTATTCTGAACAGTCAGAATCGTTACACGCAGCCCGACCTGTTTGCTGAGGAAAATACCGACATCGTGGACTATTTCGAAGTGGCTTGCGAGCAGAAAACTAAGAACATTGAAGAAAAACCAAGAGCCAGTGGGGTGAAGACTGTACCAGGTGTGGTTCATTATACTCTTCAAAAACAATCGCGTCAAATTTTCTATGATTGGCCAGATGTAGAAACTAGTGCATACAGGTCGATGAAGTCACCAACAGGTTGAGAGGGGAAAACTGTTTACACACATGAGTAAACCGTTTTTTTGTTGCAAACAGATGACATTCATATAGAAGTGTAGATGAAGAGGATACTATGGTTTCCAAAAACTATCATACTCTTCATTTTTCAGACTCGACCCCTATCCAATCTGAAAAGCTGGTAATAGCGGCAGAGACGCAGACAGAATGGTCCCCTTGTATGGACGGACTGCAACACAGAAGGCGAGACTGCAGAGAAAGAGAGGACTGTGGAATGGAGAGTAGACAGTGTGGAAAGAGGAGAAACCCAGAGAAAGAGAAGACGGAAAAGAAAGGTAGAGCGATGTTTGTTTGAAAGGGGAACCCTTTCTGAGTTCTTTATCCTGTAGATTGGACTCCAAACTCGAATCAAACATTTTCGGGTCAAATTCAAACCTCACCTTTTTCCACAACTCGTGAATTCGGAAACTCAAATGTTCGGACATGATTAACGAATCTACCACAGGAGAAACGAAAGAACGACCATAGCTGAGTTATATAGTCGCCGCCCACGGAAAGGCGGGAGGGTACTGTATATCTCGATTTCCGCTGTGTACGGACACATGGCTCAGATTCTAAAGCCTGCTAGCTATCGGCTCCAGTAGCGCAGCGGTTACCGCCTGGCCTAGTAATCTTTTGCTCGCAGGTTCGATTCCAGCGAGAGACAAGAATTTATAAATTTGACACGCCCTATAGTTGGATCTTCACACACAACATACTTTAAACATTTCGAGCGATAAATTGCGGGACCAAACAACACTTTCAGCGGACTAGACCACCGTAGCGGCTGGTTCTAGAAGATGAAAACCCCATATATACTCCGTTTCACCAATCGATGACATTCTACAGTAATCTTTCAAATATTCAAGGGTATTTATTTAACGAACAAACATACTTTTTTTAGATTACTGTTCTTTAATGTTTGTAATCAATGTGGCAAATACAATCAGGAGGTTTGAGCTATTAACGATACCTACAAGACATGAAACTTTCACTGGAAAATTTTATAATCTTACTGTAGAGGGTTATTGTTGCGTGAAACAGACTATACTTGAAGTAAATGAAACAGTCACGTAAACTTAGTATTCTAATGAGGAACCATGCACTGTGTCTTTGCGCGTTTCTCAGTTCTGCTGTGTTTAACATGTTTTACGTGACTGCGCAATTGACTAACAGTATAAGTATAAGTTCCAGGAATGCCCACTAAAGAGGAGATAACTGCTCTGAAAGCCAAGCTCGCCAAAGAAGGCTTCCGCTGCCCGCAGGATCATTGCTGCAAAGTATTCGAAACTTGTCAAGTTGGATTGAGGCAGAATTCGAAAAGCAGACAACTGGAGTGGTGCAAGACACCGTGTATAGCAGAGAGACGCAGAGAAAAACACAGAACAAGGCACAGGAGAGAGAGTAGATACAGTACACAATTGTAAATGTGAATGGATCAATATAATAAATTTTTGAACGTTGTTCAGTGATCTCTCCAGAACTATGTTACTAAAATGGTTACTATTGTGAGAGTTCTCGTTGTATGAGGTCTCACAGTTTTTCAAGCTTTAATTATTGATTTTTTGAAACTTCACGGTAAACATGTTTTCCTAAAGAAACTTTTGTGCTTCATTGAAGAAACCTGCAAAAACCAGTTTTCACACAGCAAAAATTGTGATATACAGTACTTCAAACGTGTTTTTCGCCTGCACTTCTGGTCAAATTTCCGTTTTCATGGCATACTCTCCTCGTGGGTTTCTTTCGTGTTTTCGTCAGAAAAGCCGAAAAGCTCCTCATTTATAGTTTTGTTTCTCCTCTATTTGGTTCAATGTGTTTTCCGACCAAAAATGGCTCAAAAGTCAATTCTGGAAAGAAAATCGAACCGAATCAACTTCTTATCAAAGTTAGTTTGTATTGAAAATCTATTTTCTCCGTTTTCTTCATTTTATCGCAAAACTACATAATTCATGTAAGAAACTGAACTGACTTTTGCCTTTTCTGTACATTTTCGTCAGAATATCTAGTTGTTTGAACCTTTCGAATAAGATGATTTTGTTATAGACCTTTCATCTAGTTTACGAATATAAGGATTCAACTAAATCCACATTTATAATATAACTCTTCTTGAAGTTGGACGATTATGTGGTCCGATCCCAACACATCGGTCCTTTAAACTGCAATGGAGAAATGTATTGCAGTTTAAAGGACTGAAGCGTTATGATTGAGGCACACAATCGTCCTTCTTTATTCTTTAACAAAACATAAAATCAACATTTAAACTACCAAAGGTACATATTTAATGGTATCTGAATGATTTTGAATAGTCTCAATTTTCAGCAAACCAATTTGAATAAATCTCCAAACCGTACTCAAAGTGTTTCGATTTCAAAACCGGAAAGTGTGAAAAGTGGGTTTTTCAGGTGGTTTAGTTCGGTTTTTTCTATTGATTAGCTGGCTGAATACAGAGGAAATTTTTATTTCAACCTGTAAACCGGTAATCTATTCCATGGAAACAGAAGAAACGTCTTTTAGTTTCCGGTTTTCCACATGAGCGAGAGTACGTGTTCCGGAAAACTCACAATTTTCACATGAAAACTCTGAGAAACTATATTGTTTCCTTTTTTGTGGTTCCTTGATAGCGTAACGTTGAGAAAAAAGAAGATATAAAGTTATAGCTGTAAATCATAGTTCGGAGTTACCATCTTTTCGTTTCACTCGCTGATAAGGAACATTGATTTCAATGTTTTACGTTTTTGATCTATCGATTTTCACTTCACGTTTCCATTGCAGCCAGCCAGAAAGAAAGTGTTTCCATTCAGCAGACTCAGGAAAAAGTAGCAGACGACAGCCGCTCTCGACAGTCATGTGAGTTTTTCATTTTCATGTCCTACTGTCAATGAATCTCGGGCATATTTTTCTGATATATATCTTACCATTATAACTAATTTGAATTTATATTTTTCCACCTAGTGTTCGATTCAAATAACAAAACTATCAATCATTTCTATTGATAAACTTCACCGCGTTTTTCTCGACATTCAAACACCAGTCTACTTGTTTTTCAAAAAACTGTGTAATTAGAATGGCTCACGACAAGTGGTTGAGTGGCAAATACGAAATGTTTTCAAGTGTTTTCATTTAGCAACTGACTTTTTCGAATACAGATCTGAGTAAATCTTATCTCTCGTTATCGTGCCTGAAACGAAAAATTTAGCATCCAGTTTTAAATAGAACTTTAAAAACGGAAAGTAGTTTTTTTGACGAGGTTATTTTCAGTTAAGTCGAAAAAGAAGGAAAAGTCAACATCAAAAAAGAAAGAAAAGTCGAAATCGAAGAAAAAAGACAAGTCGAAAGAGCCAGTGAAGGACAAAAAGAGGGCGGAGCCTAAAAAAGCGGAACCGAAGAAACCTGACCGGAAAAAAACCAGGTCCACAGTGTCTCAGTTCGTTCCGGACGTGCCACCGGCTCAGTCGCCCATCTCTCCGGGCGGAGTCGAGTTCGATATGAGCGACGCGAATCTGGTTAAAAAGTGAGTTTGGATATTGAATATGAAGAATATTAATAATAATAACAATAATAACGATAATAATTTCAATGATAATAATATTTGTTTGTACTGTCGCGCGAGGTTTAGTTCGATATGAGCGACGCCGAGTCTCGTCGAAAAGTGAGGTAGGGACTAGTGAAACAATAGTATGTGAGAGTGTACAGACAGGCTAAGAGTCTGCGTCTCTCCGACCTGCACACTATCTCTGCGAGGTTGCTACAAAAGCTAAAAGCCAACTGGCTAAGAATTGTGTGAATAATCTACGACATTTTTGCACGCTCCAAAAGTTGAGTGGAACAACACCATATAACTTCACTTCTAAAAGTACGTGATACGTAGTAAGATATTGGTGGCACAAAGGATTGATGAAAACGTGAACAAAATATTGCATGTTTCAGGCAAAACAAAGCTGGCCACTCTTCGTCAGTGAGTACATACATTATTCGTTCGGTGTTACCGTATAAGATGTGTAGTTTGATCTGTGTTCAAATCACTTTTTTGTTGGAAAATAACTTTTTTAATGTTCAACTTTATGAGTAGTGCATAACATTTTACTGACTCTCAAGAGACCAGCTCATAAGTTTATTCGAATTTAGTAATTCAACGTTATCAGCATCGTGTAAAGGTAATGTACGAAGTAAACCTATTGGAGAAGTGATTCGAAATTCGGGACCTACTCGTGAAGTTTCTAGTACTCGCGAATCTAAACTCGAAATTTTCTTCTTTCAGACCGCCGAATTTCTACCCGAAATTGACCTGGATACCATAGAAGAAGTAGATGCCCGAATGACGAATCTGTTATTTCCCGCTCTTTTGGAAAATCTCAATGAAAGCGAAGAAATGGGCAAATCAACTGTACATAAGACAGTTGCTGTTTCTAAACCAAAGGTAAAAGTTTTTCTGCAACAAAGACTGAGAACAGCCGAAACGATTGAATGATGTCAGTCTGTCAATTTACCAAGCCCAGAGGTATCATGACAGTCGAGTTAAGATATAACTTGAGTTATATCTCGCTCTGTGAGAACAGTTTTCTTTCCAGAGACGTTTATATGATTTTCATTTTTGCAGACTTGTGACTGGCACAAAACTATAGTAAGATCTCAATAAGCTATAGAAAATTGGATTTGGAGCATTACTGGCATTTATAGTTCGTTTCATAATTCATACTTCATACACACTGAGGAGACCTGTTGGCAGCGTGCGAAAATTTTGGATGAATATTTCTCAGAGCAAACTTAAGTATTCCAATAACATTTTGTATTTTCGTGTTCTTATGAAACATAACAACATTTATCAGAGATTTGTAGTTTTTAGAAAACTCAAAAGTGGTGAAAATAGCCTGGAATATTCATGGGCACGCTCTCATGTCTCAGTAGGAATGACCGGAATAATACCTCAACTGAACCAATAGAACCGATAGATTTATTGCAGCCGAAGACCAAAAGATCGAATCGACCTACCTTTGACACGGACACACAGGAAAACTCGTGAGTTTTACCTGAAAGAGAAAAAGAGCATTTCGATTATACTGAGAGAAACGTTTTTCTTGATTATGAATGTCATACTGATGGTATTTGAACTAATCAATAGAAGCGGTAAAGTCCTTTCTATATTCCAGGGTGGAGGGTTTATTTTTTTGTAATATAACAATGACTAATAATTTACAGATGTGGATAAATCTTTTTTCAGAGATCACTCACACTCGACCCAATCCTCCAACGAAATCTCAGAAAAACCGGCTGCGAAGAAAAAGTCGACTAAAAGGGACAAAACCTCGAAAAGACGGAGTAAAGGTATTGTGTTAGGTTCTAGTGACCATTGTTCTTCTCAGCTTTCAGTATTTATTCACCGTCATAATGTCCTATGTTCCAATGTTTCATAGTCGTCGCCAACGGAAAGGCGGGAGGGTACTGTATATCTCACTTTTCGCTGTGTACGCACCCAACGATTCCAAAGCTTGATGGGTATGTGCTCCAATAGCGTAGTGATAAGCGCCCTACTACAAAACTTTTGCTCGCAGGTTCGATTCCGGCGAGAGACCAACATTTATAAATTGGGCACCCACTATATTAGTTGATTTTATCCCCTTTTCTTAGTTTCATGCAATTACTCCGTTTTGATTGAAGTCTGTTCTCCAACATATATTTATTATTATACATTATGCTCAGTTTTTCGTTTATTCATTCAATAACTATATTGTAGTTGACTTTATTTTGATTTACCTAAATGTTTATTCAATAATTAAAACGAACAAACTAGTTGTTAAAGTGGGCGGGGCGAATGGCGCGGCTGAGGAAGATAGGACGGCAGATTCCCCGCCCTCATCCTCCGTGGTCCGGGATGTCTACATTGGAATGTGTACCAAGGAAGAGGCTCAGGATAGGGTTGGTTATTGATTTTTTGATGGAAAATCGATAAAACTGAACTTTACAATACCCTACGCTTTCTTTTACCGATTTGTTTGAGATGTATTTCCAGCATTGGGTATGGTCGAGTTTTTCTAATGACGTGAGACTGTTTTTTTTCATTTTTTTCAGAGATCATTTCAAAAAAGATGGCTGAAGTAAAACATTGCGGTTCAGGTTCAGAGAACCTACTTTTCGCTCTCAAAAATGTAACTTCCAAAAAAAATGTTTTTTTTTATATTTGTGAAGTTTGTAAACTGTAATTATCTATTTTCAGTTGAATGAGGTTTTCTGGCTGGCCGTCTATCACGCCTTCGACAATATCAAGAAACCGCCCTCGAAATTATCCTCAAATCTCACAATTGTGCGACGGAACTACGCCAACTCATTCACGTACGTAGTATGTATCATGCCTACGTGGATTACTACAGAACAATATAAGAGAGAGAGAGAGAGGGAGAGAGAGAGAGAGAGAGAGAGAGTGTGAGAAAATATAAAATGTTATAAAATTATAAGTTTGCCTGCGCAAACCGACTAGTTTGCCTGTTACAAAGCTTAGTTACCTACGCATTTCGAGCAATTTTCGAGTTCCCGTAGTCAAAGTTTCCGAGTTTTTGACTTTTTCTGGGGCAATTCGAGCAAAAACGCAGACAAAATCGTGTTTATCTTTCAAGAACCGTTACATGGTATAAAGTTCGCTTTTCCGAAGTAATCTTCATGTATTTGTAGTTATGTCTCATTGCTTTCGGTCGAAAGTCGTGAACTAGGGTTCGAAGAAGCAAGTTCAAACTACATTTCAGCAATGGTCATCCCCTGTATTTGCAGCCACCACGTGATCGAGCGTGATCTCGCAGACGGTCGCTGTCGCTATCGCGTCGGCGACCAAAATTCCCCGACCTTCGGCTCCATCCAAAGTCTTCTCAACCACTACAGTCGCAAGTCGTTTTCGAAGGAAAAGACGGACACACAGAAGAAATCTTCCCTTCGACAAAACTGATTCCACTTTCTTGTTTTATCGAATAAACTTCGAATAATCTAAGATTCTTATGTTGTTTGAACCCAAGTGGTTTTGAGAGAAAAAATTACCACCAAAGTACAAGTGTAGTTTGGTCAACCCTACAAACTCGATCCGACAAAACTGATTCCACTTTCTTGTTTTATCGAATAAACTTCGAATAATCTAAGATTCTTATGTTGTTTGAACCCAAGTGGTTTTGAGAGAAAAAATTACCACCAAAGTACAAGTGTAGTTTGGTCAACCCTACAAACTCGATCCGACAAAACTGATTCCACTTTCTTGTTTTATCGAATGAAGTTCGTATACTCTCTGATATGTATGTAGTTCGAACACAATTGAATGTGAGAAAAAACCAACTACAGTTGTGTGGTTTGGTAACTTCCTAAAAAAATAGCAATAAAGAAGCTGGTGACACTTTCTTGTTTTCTCGGAAACCCGAAACATTCGGTATACTTCACCTGACAAGAAACAGAAGGGAAGACTATTTGGGAATATTGTATACTCCGTTTCACCAATTGGTGACTTTCTACAGTAATCTTTCGAATATTCAAGGAAATTTATCTAATCAACAAACAGACGTTTAGCTTAACTGTTTTCTGTGCTTGTAGTAACCAATGTATAAAACAAAATCACAAAGTTTAAACTATTTATAATACCCTCAAGATATGAATAATGTACTTGAAAGATTCACAATCTTACTGTAGAGGGCTATTGTTGCGTGAAACAGACTATACAATTGCCCCCCCCCCCCTTACCTTTAGTCCCCCCGTAGTTCTATCATTCCCATCCCAGCACCCTATAGAGGGGGGGGGCATTGTAAATGGGAGGTTATTGTAATGGGGGTGGGGGTGATTGTACGACGGGTCCGATTCCAACCTATTTTGGCTCAAGGGGGGCGGGGCAATCGTACAATATACCCGAGTTTGATCGGGACGCATCAAACTACAGCTGAAGTGTAGTCATTGAATCCCAGCTTAAAGTAGGACGATAATGTGGACCAATCCCGTGACAACGGTCCTTTAAACTGCAATTGAAAAATGTATTGCAGTTTAAAGGACTGAACCGTTGCGATTGGACCACGTAATCGTCCTTCTTTAACAGTTAAGGGTGATTGAGACGTTGATATTCCGAATTTTGCTACAACTCTCGACATTTGCGAGTAGATGAAGCTTCTCACTGACGCGAGTAGCTTCTCATGAGAGAGATCGCGTGGACTTCTCATGAGATTCCATTTCTAATTTCTACTCAGACTCATACGGAAGGATGGACTCTTTTCAAGTAAACGTGTTAACCGAGACTCACGCTATCGTGGAACTCCCAGCTGTATTTCTACCATTTTTCGTGCAATCTTCTTTTTGGGTGGTCGTGAATGAATTTCTTTACTCTATTTCTTGCCTTTCTTCTGACAGTGTGCATTTCACCTTCGGCAGCAGCCGTGGACGGGATTGTGAGTTATAGTCGTTATCGTTTGTATTATTTTGCACTGAAACACCTACTTACTTACTTACTTATTTAGTTGGTACTGTAAAATTATATCTGCTCAAACTTCCAGCTTAAAGTTTGGTGTGTTTGCGTTTTTGGATTTTCCAAGTTTTGAAATTGTCCTCTGCACGTTTACTACTACAAACTCTAGAAGTTCAAAACCGAAATATAGAAATAATCATTTGAAAAAGCCCGCTGAATGTTGACGGATTACTGTAGAAGGACATCGATTGATGAGACAGAGTATATAACGACCCCCATAGTACGCCGATCACGTGTTTAGCACCGGTGTGGAACAAATTTGAAAAAAAAATCTGATGTTTCCTCGAGTTTGAGCATCTTCGTAGCTAGACTTCCTCTAGCGTATAGGGAGTTCGCTATAAAAAAAGGCGGTCTGTAGGTATTGCATTATCGACTTTTTGTATCGATTTTGTCCAGAAACTTTTCAATTTCAGCAGTTCAAAGTTGTTTTCGACGAAAAAGCCAGGAATGAGGAGGTGAGTATAGTCTGTGTCATTTGTACATGGGGACTGATAAATCTGTGTTGTAGTTACTGTGTAGTAGCAGGTACTCACTTCAAGGTGAACTAAAGTGATGTGGGCTCAAACTACAAACAGTGCAGGTCACAGGGTCGAACTACCTGTTTAGTTACTGCATTTCTTGGTTTTTCGAAACGCGTTTTTGTGTGGATTTTTCGAGCACCCGCTCTAAACATTGTGGCAACTTAAGATATTGGATTAATACAAAACGCTTAGCTTCTCGCGCAACAGAAATGGTTTCTGAAGTTACTTTCTGTTTTTGTTTCATGGTTTTCGTGAGATAACACGTTTCAGGGCAAGTTCAAACCCCTTTCGAAAAGTGACAATAAAATCGACACAGCAGCACAGTCGGGAGAAGGTGAGTACCTCTCTTTTGTAGTTTGGTCTACCACAAATCGGCAAGATCAAACTATAAACACAGCCGATCATAGTGCACATGCTAGAAGATCCCGGCACTTTCAGCCCATCCTGCGTCTCCTCAAACATACGCTGTTTCTCTGCTCTTACATCCCCCGGGATGTGAGAGACGAGAAATAGTGAGGCAGAGCGAGAGACGCAGGATGGGATGAAGGTGCCGGGGATCTTCTAGCATACGTACTCAGACCTACACCAGTACTAGGGTGATATCTCTCAGAACGATTGGCGCCAATTGTCTACCATTGATCAGCTGCAAAAGCGAGAGAGCATGTAGATCAATGAGGCCGCAGATGTCTGCGTCTCGCTGACCTGCACACTCTCTCGTCGAGGCCGCCACAAAAGTGGCTGGCTAATTGGCAGAGAACTGTCTGAGATTCACTCTCTCTTATTATACAAATAGAACTAGTCCAAATTGATGAGTTGGTAAAAAAATATGAAAATTCGAACAAAAACTGGAAAATCTAGTTTTTACGATTACTTTCAGAACCTCTGTTCTACACCACTCCAACCCTGCTTCTCGTTCTCGGGGTATACATAATTTTGTTGATGCTCGGAGGTCTAGCGTTTGCTGGTTTTCATATAAGAAAATACTATATGGTTCAACGCAAGAAAGTTCATCATCAGGTAATTTCGTGATAGTTTTTCATTTCCGTCCGTCAGTGTTCTGAAAACTTCGATCTCTGTTCACCAGAAACAAAGAATACGCTTATTTTCTTCTATGAACTATATGCATCTGAAGTTCAATTACGCATGTTTTCATGGAAAGCTTGAAATATACGTTCCTACCTAATAATGGGTTAGGTTACTGTACAAGTTGATCCTACTGATTGTATCATAGCTCGATTTTGAAATGCTTACCGTTGGTAAAGTGGTTGAAGTTTGCAGTTAACAGTTTCGGGCCTAGGTTCGAGTCCTGTCTGAGGCGATTATTGTATAACTAAAACTTTTAAATAAGGTGATATACCCATACCAAAACATTATATATTTTTTTAACTTTGTACTGTATGTCTACACATAGGATTGAAATGGACTATATTTCAGATGAATGGAAAAGATATTCGACGTAGTAGAGGCACCTACACTCTCATCAACGATTTCTCAAAAGAGAAGACAGCCGGAGAAAAACTGAAGAAAGCTTAGAAAGGATGAATCAAATGTTCAGCGAAAATGACCATTTGAAGAAATATATACACAACATTAGATTTACTATTTACTGTGCTTGATGTTTGTATGATACAAATGAATGTGGGTATATTTCGTGTTATTTTAATATTTGTTTTATGGAGTAAAACAAGAAGTCATAATTTGACAAAGGTCAGTTTTACGATCCGTTTACCGGTTGGATGTTGCATCTTTCACATTTACAAGATCATACAAGCATATTTCATCACCCAAAAACTTTTTACATGTTTTTGAGTTATTTTTTGAATGAATAGAAATTAACACGAATGGCTGATGCATTTTCAGAGATTCACGGAAAAGGGTTATTTTGACTGAATTGGCAATGACCCAGATTTCATTGACAACATTTACAACCATTTAGACAACATTTATAATCAACAATTTCTACAACGAGAAATTTCGTGACTTCAAGTCCGCTGCAACAGACACAAAAACGTACACAACGAATCGCGCGCAGCGCGAAGCGCTGTGCGAGATTTGTCTTTGGTCCGGCTAATGCGCGCCTCCGTTTTTTTAGTTTACCCTCAAAAAGGCCCAAACGTGCAAATCAAGACTTTTTATGATTTGTTTATTTTTCATGGCATATGTACAAGCTATGTTCAAAATTTGAACAAAATTGATTAAGTTTGAGCCGAGTTATGACGTTATGCGCTTCATGCAGACCGCCAACTTCCGCCGTGTGTGTGTGTGTGTGTGTGTGTGTGTGTGTGTGTGTGTGTGTGTGTGTGTGTGTGTGTGTGTGTGTGTGTGTGTGTGTGTGTGTGTGTGTGTGTGTGAACGCACTTCTGGGAAATTTTTATGTGTGAACCGATTTGACTGAAAATTTGGGACACGACAGATATCCCACTCAAACCTCGGGGGCGCAAACTTTTTTTCGAAAAAAATTATTTTTCATCAAGTTATAGGTCCTTGAAAATGTCTCTGCGTCTCTTCCTTTCGTGCACTCTCTCGCCCTCTCTGTCGGGGTAAATCAAATTGCGTTATAACTCAGTTCAGTCCTAACCAATTCAAGTAAAATTTGAAGTATGATACCACGACATGAACTGACATCGATTTAGATGTAAGTCTTCTACTGATGACGTCATCGAGGATTCTGGAGCTCGGATGACGTTATTTTTGAAAAGTGCAAAGTTGACGTCACATATATTTTCAAATGATGGTAAAATCTTAGAAAGGGTCAATTAACGGTGAAACTCAATCTAAGAGTAACGTATTCTGGGATTCTGGAGACCAGATGACGTCATTTTTGAAAAGTGCAAAGTTGACGTCACATATATTTTCAAATGCTGAAAATATCTTAAAAATGGTATATTAACGATAAAACTTCATCTAAATATGACTTATTCCGGAATTCAGAAGGCCAGATGACGTCATTTAAGAAAGTTGACGTGAAATATGTTTTCGAATGCTGAAAGTTTCTTAAAATTGGTCAATTCACGATGAAACTTCATTCAAACATGACGTATTCTGGGATTTTGAAAGGCATATGAAGTAAGTTCTCGGAAGTGCAATGTTGATTTCATATTTTCTTCGAATGATGGTAATACTTGACTAGTGGTCAATTGAGAAAACAATTTTACCACCGTACAGATCAAACAACCTCTCAACATACCTACGGCATGTATACAAAAACAGAAAAATTCATGAAAAAGTGGGGACCCAACGACTGTGAGATTTGTCTTCTGCTGTGCGCCCCTTAGACAACTACTCTCAAATGGAGCAGCTACTGCTACAAAAACCGAAAAATACTAATATACTCAAGTATAACTGTTCATTACAAACATACAAAAGTCGTAAAATATTTTCTCAAACCTGTTAACTAGAATCTACAAATCACAGATGTTAACTCAACGTACTCAATTATAGAGTTCCTGGTTTTGTGCACAATGGTTGGCATTTTTTGTCATTACTTCAATTCTAGGTGCTATAAAGTTTGTCATATTATTCAACAGTTGTTCTTTCTTTCGCAGCTGTGACTTGTAGATTCTAGTTAACAGGTTTGAGAAAATATTTTACGACTTTTGTATGTTTGTAATGAACAGTTATACTTGAGTATATTAGTATTTTTCGGTTTTTGTAGCAGTAGCTGCTCCATTTGAGAGTAGCTGTCTAAGGGGCGCACAGCAGAAGACAAATCTCACAGTCGTTGGGTCCCCACTTTTTCATGAATACTATTTAAATTAGAGATTAACGCATAGAATGCTTTGAAACGGGAATGATTCCTGAGAAACAGTAACAGATTATTGTTAAACAGAGAGATCAAAATGTAATGTTTTAATAACCCAGAAAAGATGTTACTCGTAGATTAAAATGGGATAGTCACTTACTAAATTCACCAAAGTTGAATAAATATATAAAAAAAACCTATTAATTCAACAACTTAACAAAAATTAATTCACACAGAATTCAGGTCATTAGACCGTTCAAACTAGAAAAGGATGAGACATTAGTAGAAACTTACTGCTACACCTCTTTTGACAGACAAAATGTAAATTCATTCCTAAATCCTAGAAAATGTAGACTCTATCATCACAAATCCTAGCAAATAAAGATCTATTACCAATTTCGCACGTGTTAAGCATACACCAGCTGACTTTTCTGAGAGAAAAGTTATTTTTGAGAATAGGTCAATCAGTGCGAGTGAATATGTAATAATCGGGTACATTCAACTCGAAAAAGTTGCCATTTGTTAGTTAAAGAAGGACGACTATGAGGACCAATCCCGTGACATCGGTCCTTTAAACTGCAATTGGAAAATATATTGCGGTTTAAAGGACTGAACCGTTGCGATTGGACCACATAATCGTCCTTCTTTAAATTGATGAATTTGCAATAATCAGGTCTTCAATATGATGTAACTAGAAAAATCAGCTAAAGTATGGTTTTAAGTGTAACTTTTTAACCTATTTACATCACAATCTGTCTGTACTCGATACCCACTTTGTCAAACATTTTCCTGGCGGCCACGTACATGTATTCAGAACGGTCTTCCAGATAAACCACTTCCGATATACCTAACTGAAACAATCATGTAATGTTATTATTATTATGAATATTTATGTACATTCATACTTTTTTATTATACATTATTGATATATGTATTCATGTACCAGGAAGTAGTCATTCGATGTCAAAATCATTCAGATGAAGGAAAGTGATAGAAATAAAAACGGAATTCATAAATTTAGTTGTAGTCAATATTTGAAAAAAAAGGCAACTTCATTTCTGATTTTCGTAACGTTCGTCTACTCAATGGTTTTCCATCGCAAATTATCAATTCTACACTTTTGTATGTATTTCATCCTCTAACTCTCATCAACTGAAAATATCGAGTATTCACAAAACTGGAAATTCCACAAGGAACCGCGAATTCCGTTATTCCTACCAGTTAACCGTTAACTGGGTTAACAGTAACCATTCTTCTATTAACACTCAAGTAACCCGTGTTTCCAATTTTTGGGTAAAATTCGTGGTTACTGGTTACCAAGTGGTTAACAAAAATGTTAACCATAAATTGGATCAACGTTTACGGGCGCAGTTAACAAAAAAACGCCGTTAAATAAATAATTCGCCTATAAAACAACAACAACAACAAAAGAAGAAAACTTGCCATATAACTTCCCCGAATAATCAGCTTGGCACATTCGTTGCATGGGAATAATGTCGTATACAAGGTTGACCCCTGAAAGAACTAAAACAAGTAAGTCTTTTCGTCCTGTTTTCATTTTCTCAGAGGGGTTCAACTGATGATGACCCAACCCTCTGAGAAAAACAACCCAAAAATCGTCTTGAATCAGGGTCGAAACGATTTTTGAGTACATCTTTTACTGAGCACATTCATATAACTAGAACTAAAAATCTGATTCCCTGTTACAAAAAAGGTTTGCATTTCTACTGAGACTCCTACAGTAGGAATAGAAAACGTTGAGCCCGTTCAAATTACTCAAATGTTAGATGTTATTGAACAAGGAAACATTGATAGCATTCGATTCTGATTCCCTGTTACAAAAAAGGTTCCAAAATATATTTGACAGAGATGAGGTTCGCATTAGAAAACCGACTTTGCGAAATTCGGAAGTGTACGAGGTTCAGTTGGAATGAATTATTCTCCTTCTAGCGGATTCGACGAGACAGTGTATAGGTCACCGAGACGCAGACGGTCTGCGGCCTTATTGACCTGTCTGTTTTTTTCGTTTCTGGTTAATGGCAGACAACTGGCGCGAATGTTTCTGAGCTTCCAACTGAGACAGTGTGCCACCTTTGAGAAATTGGATGTTGGAAATTTTTTAGAGAACTATGAAACGTAACTACGTAACCCATTTTAATCGAAAAAAGGGCTCCTTATTGGTATATGGTCTTATATGTTTTGCAAAATTTGGTACATGAATTGCATGGGAATACTGTCGTTCTCCAGCTTCCGACTTTGGCCCAAAGTAAGCTTTTCTAATCGCCGCCAACGGAAAGGCGGGTGGGTACTGTATATCTCAACTTCCGATGTGTACGCACACATTTCTTCGATTGGCTTGCTGGTTATGTACTCAAATAGCGCACTGGTTAGCGCCCTGCTACCAATCTTTTGCTCACAGGTTCGATTCCGTCGGGAGGCAGAAATTATTAAATTTAGTTTGGAGAGAGGGTGTCCGTAACTCGTGTTTTCTTACCAGTAAGGTGTAACTGTACTACAAACAGTACCCCGTTTTTCGTTATATATTTGTGGAAAGTTATGATTTTGCATCGAAAATAGGTCATTGACCAAGATTTTGATGAAAACAAGTTTTTTTTTCAGTTTCTGGCCATAACTTCACTGGTTCTGGATAGGCCAATTCTATATGTAACTAGGTTTTTGGCAACCCATTTTTGAAGTCACTTCACCGGTAGGTAACCTAAAACTGAATTTTGGTTACCGCCGGTTTTTCACTTCAGGTTACCAACCGGTTACCTTCTGAGGTAACCTGAAAATTACCTGGTTACATATAGAATTCACCTTCTGGATATACTGGTGTTACGGACCTTGCGCACCTTCACCCCCCGCCTACGTTCAATTGCATCGAATATGGCATCGGCTTCCGCGTGTACCACGTATGGATACTTATTGTCCAGGGGATTCTCACTGTCTTTGGACCACGAGAATTGAGCACCACGGCAACCTATGGGAAGATCTGGAAACTGGAAGTTGAAGTAGGACGATGGACGACTACGTGGAGGTGAATTCTATATCTAACCAGGTTTTTTTTGGCAACCTAACCGGTTTTTGGTAACCTGTTTTTCAGGTTACCTCAGCAGGTTCGTAACCGAAAATGAAAAACCGGTTACTTGTTTTTCTAACGTGAAATGTGTTTTTTACCGTTAGTCTGTACGGTAACCGGATTTTACTTTTAGGTTACCTACCGGTTACCTGTGAAGTAACCTGAAAAAAATGGTTCCCTTAAACCGGTTAGGTTACCGAAAACCCCGGTTACATATAGAATGGACCCTATGTGGACCAAAACCGACGTATCGGTCCTTTGAACTGCGATTGAGAAAAGCAATGCAGTTTAAAGCACCCATGCGTTGGGATTGGTCCACAAAATCGTATTTATTTAAAGATGGCCTGACAGGAACCTAAGGCTGTCTTCAGACTTTTTGTGCGATACAAGATACAGATACACGATTCATTTTCGAATTATTTGTATCGTCTCATTTTGTATCCGTATCTTGGCGCCAACGTATCAGAAAAGTATGAACGTTCCAGGATACATTTTTTTCGATTTTGTTAGTTTCAAATTCAAAAGTAACTTTTAACAATTTTAAATTCTTTATTTCATAGATATTTATAGGTATTCTTCAAATTGACGTCTATCTCATCGCACGCGACGCGCGCACGCGCCGCGACAAAATGTGAAAATGAATGAATTTCGATAAACTTTGGACATCGTGAAAAACAAAAACGCTGATGATCATTGTTACCGATCCCCATGCCATATACTCAATTTCACTCACGCGAAGCGCGTGCACGCGACGCGGCAGAATTATCAAAATGAGACGATTCATATGAAATTGGGATGAGTGGGGTATTCGATCATGCTGGTTATGAATATGTATCCGAAACTCGTAATACCTTCTTATCCGCGTGGCCAACCACTCCCAATCCCAAAAATTTATCTTCATGCACAAAAGTTTAACTTTTTTGTCGCGTCGCGTGCTGCGCGCGCGCTTGACCCCAAGTTCGTACCAAGCTCACATCTGACTTCAGAATGATCAATTTCCTCAGGTTCCCAAGTTTTATTGAATTCTACGGGTTTTTAAATTTTTGTCGCGGCGCGTGCACGCGTTGCGTGCGTGATATAAAATTGATATCCACATTCGCAATATCCATGATCGATAATCACAGTTCACAAATTTGACCCAAATCTGCATATTTTCTCATTTTGACGCGTCGCGTGCGCGCGTCGCTCGCGAAAATGAAATTTTTTTGCGGATACCAATCTGTTTTGTGTGGGGGAACATTTTATCAATTGGAAAAATTTCACAAAAATCACTTTTATAATCCGAAAACCTAGATGTATCCACAATATGAGTGAAGTGTAGAATGCCGGCCGCAATCTTCAAAAAAAGTGTATCGTCGATTCAAAATGATGTATCTGACGCCGAGATACTGTAGAAAAAGTATGAACACGATAGATACATCGCGTGACGCATGTATCTGTCGCCGCTACAAAAATGCAATCGATACACATGATTAGAGCGCGCATGTATCGTGTATCTTGTATCGCACAAAAAGTCTGAAGACAGCCTAATCTCGTGACTTGCGCTCCACGGTTAATTCATTCGCTCCCACGCGAATGCGCCCCAAAAACTAAGTTTTATAATGACCGTAATGAATTGTAATTAAATGACCACCAAACTATCAATAAATTAGTTTTAGTAGCGCATTTGCATTGGAGCGACGGAACGGAGTTGACCGTGTAGCGCAAGACACGATATTCGGTTCCTGTCAGACCACCTTTAAGGAGCACAGACCGATAGAAAATGGCTGGCCTGACTCGTGTTTCCACAACCGGGTGGTCGAGTGGCTGGCATTGAATTGGATTGCCATTCTAACTGGTAACATAGCCGACTTTTGCCTATCCCATCTCCTTTTTTGAAGGGAGTTTGGCAGGAACCAAATCTCGCGCCTTGAACTCCACGGTTAATTCCTCGCTCCAACGCAAATGGGCTCCCCCTTTGAATCGGTTTGCCCACTTTCCGTCATCTCTGATCCAATATCCAATTCAAGCAGTCTCTTAGACAAGTGAAAAAACGGTCCGTTGACTTTTCTAGTGAGCTAGTGAGGGTTATTCAAAACTCACCATTGTATCCTGTTCCAATTACATCCTTATTACTGCTCACAATCACACAACCGACCTGCAACCAAAATTCGTACACACAACTTCCTTTCACACGCCAGTAAGGTAGGACTATTCAAGATAAGGAAATCTATGTTTTATGTTTTGATAAAAACACGTGGAACTTTATGATTTTACATATAAAACGTGCAAATGTTCACGCTCTTTATTTTTCGTATGAAATGTTCATGTTTATTGTTTAAAAACGGTAACCAGTTCTTTCAGAATAGTCAAAGTGTACCTTGGTAGACGGATCTTTGCTTTCTGTGGAAGCGTCGATAGCTGAACACATGAAGTAAATGTCATCTAAGTGATCTTCCGAAAATCCAGTAAGCGCTTTGACTGGAATCGCAATTAAACTGGCAATAAACCAGCTGGTCAATTCTATATGTAACCGGGTTTTTTGGTAACCTAACCGGATTTTGGTAACCTTTTTCGGGTTACCTACTGACTACTGAGGGTTAAGTGAAAAACCGTTTACCTGTTTTTCTAACACAAATTGTGGTTTTTACCGTTAGTTGTATGGTAACCGAATTTTAGTTTTAGGTTAGCTACCGGTTACTTGTCTTGTGAGGTAACCGGAAAAAGGGTTACCGAAAACCGGTTAGGTTAGGAATTTCAAAAAACCCGGTAAGATATAGAACTTACCGCTGTTCCTGTTAAACTCTAATTCGTTTCATACGGCTTGCGTGAGCAATCTACGCATTTCAGTACAGACTAAGATACGTGCCCATTTGTTGAGAATTTAAACGGCGAACTCAGGTGAAAGTTGTAGAAAAATCGTTCAATTCTGGATATTGGCGAAACTTCTTCTTGCTACCAGCCCAATTTGGATCGATCACCCACAAACGTTCCCGAAATGTTTTTGGCCAACTACATAAGTGAGATAGCGTGGAGGTCAGTGAGTCGCCATACACCAGTAAAGTTGTCCGAATAGTCAGAAAAATTCGCAAAACAGACTACTTTTACCAACCGAAAAGATGAAAAAACTTTTGATGAAAAATCCTAAATTTTCACGTGTTTACATCTGAAAACGGTCTACTTTTCGTAGCTTAGTCGGACCTTACTGGTGTATGTGAGTCGCCGACAGGCTGAGACAGACAACGTTTCCATGTCAAAAATCTATCTCGAGGTGGCAACACCATCTTTAAAGGTTACGGGCTAGGGCTACATGTACTTTGAACAAACTGTATTTCGCAGGAAACGAAATGTGTACGTATGTTTTTTTTTTCGTTTGACCTGATATGACGTAACTTTTCTATTATTCCTTTGCGTACTTACCTGCCTCCAGACCATCTGTTGAACATGCTCCAACGACCGTTAACGCATTCCTCGTTTCATTCCTTTCTTTTATTGAACGAACGCCCATTGCCGGTGCGATTCTATTAAACTGAAATTGAAATAAATATTGTCACATCCTAAAATACGAAGGTAAACAAGAATTGTAACCGAATAGACCGATCAGAAGCTGTAACCAACCGACCAGCCGGTTACCACTTGATTACAATGTAGAAGCGGACCATTACAATACAACAGTATACTTCTCTCCAGATTCAAGAAAAGTATAATGTAGAAAGGGTGAAAATCCACCAGAGAACTATCCCCAAATCCCAACACCAGGGGTGATCATACGTGCCCTCCGTGAACGTTTTTAGAGTGGGGTCGTAAAGGTCCGGCGAAATGTCGAAATTGGGGTGATTTTTGCCTCTTTCGGTGGATTCATTTCTAATTTCCTGACATATGTACACTTTTCGGCAAATTCATAGGTTTTAGAGGGGAGGGGTTGTACCGGCTGCAAGGCCGGTCACCTATGTGGTCACCCCTGCCCAACACTCCGAATTCCAATTCTAGAAAAACTCTCACAATCACTTACCCGCTTGAAGAAAGCATCTAATCCTATGAAAGCTCTGGTCCTCTGAAAGGCGGAAAAGTTCATCACGGAGCGATTGTTGAACTGCGGGCCTACGGTCGTTGTATTCTGATTTCTGAAAGTACACAGTACAAGAACAGTTTTTGTGACGTAACAAAAGTACATATCTATGAGCATTAGGCTTAGACAAGTCCTAGCTAAACGATCAGTTTTTTGTGTTTCAGGCAGGTGGTCAATTTTTGTCGAGAGAGCGTGCAGATCAGAGAGGCGCACACGGTCTCAGGTCTCATCGAAGCCTATGTTTCTCGTCTTAGTGGGTGGCCGATCGTGAGGGAATAGCGCGATGCTTCTGGCTTATTCATATATGTTGATATGTTGCCACCTTTCTATCAACAAGTGGTACTACATTCAACGACGAAAAGTTGTGTGCGTGTACGATACAATGTGCATGGTGAAATCAACAAATTTTGATTTTTGCATTACGACACTTTTTTTGCAATTCAATCTGATTGGGCACGCTCATAAAACTTTTAAAGTGATTATAACTACAAAATATTATTAGATTCATGGCTAATACTAAATAAATAAAATTAAAATTTGAATTTTTGAACTCTCATTTATGTCTTACACTAAGACAATGGAGGGCCGGTGACCGCCCAACGTTCGCCCACTGACCGCCCAGCGTGCGCCTAGTTGCCGCCTGACAGCGGGACACTAGGCGCACGCTGGGCGGTTACTAGGCGAACGTTGGGCGGTCACCGAGCGAACGTTGGGCGATCAGTGGGCCGAAAACATCCAAAAGCTTACGCAGTACATAAATGATGAAAATAATTGTAGGGGTAGTATTCCCTGCTTGTATTTATTATGTATAATGTGATAAATCAATTTAATGATCACATTTGAGGCGACAATTAACAAAAATCGAAACAACAATGGAAATATAACAACAAGCGGCGAAAATTTTGAATAAACTGCCGTTTTAGAACCAGAATAGCAACAAAGAATCAGCCTATGAATTATATCACGGAGGTGAGGATGATTTATCAATTTAACCTAGATAAACGGGCTAAAAAATAAGTTTGCCCCGGAAAGTTGAAACTATTGTTCGAATTGAAAAGCAAGATGGGGCCTTATAAACAGCCTAAAACATAGTATAATAAACAGGCAGTCGGATGCAAATTAGTTAACTAACGGGTTGTACTGGTGACCATCGAATAATTGAAAGTAGAGAAGATAGTACGAATCCGTTTGTTGCGCGAGCCGTCATGTCCTTATTCGTCAGTGTCGAGTTGTTTTCTGAAATGGGTCATTTTAAATTATGTAAAGAACGAATAATGTCATGAGTTTGTTTGGGATCTCTCTTGGGTTGGATTTAGAAGGCAACTACGACGTGAGTATGGAACGAAATGGTTCAATCAACAGCTCAATCAGAGAGAGCCGACCCTTAGCGTAACAGCCGAACCAATAGCGCACTAGCCAGCTTTTCGTAAAGTCGACATTCGGTGACCTGTTTATTTTTCGTAGTTTTCTCCTAGCCTCTGTTTAACCTAGCGAGTAACAACACCGTGGTTTCAGGTATGTGTCTACTTTCTCCAAATTTGCGGAGCGAGACCCGGATTCGGTTTTAAATTTCAAGAATTCGGGGTGTTCAAGACAATGAACACACAACTCAAACTAATACGTTACTCGTTGTTGAACATTGAACACAGGCTAGCAAAAACGGTACAGAATAGGAATGTTACCGGACCTTGGCCGACGAAATGACCTACAAAATAGCTGGCTGTAAGCTAGCTCTGTCCCAGCATCAGGAGTTTAGTAAAATGTCTTCCGTAGCAAAAACAAATATAAAGGTTTGATATAATCATAAATATAAAATACCATGGGTTTAGCAGATGTCAGTCTGATTTAAAGGAATGAGCAAATTTCAGAAGTAATCAACATTATAAACAGGAATCAACCACATGAATGGATTCTTCAGAGTGACTGACTCTTTACCTAATAGATATCAGAAAAATTTAAACTTTTACCTTTATAAAAACTAAATTTACCACATTCAACACCAACATACCTCTATATTACCTGAGAAGAGCAATGGAATATTTAGATACCAATAATATAGATCCATTATATAATAAAGAAAACCTGTAAAACTCGGTGTTTTCGAAAAAACGGCGTTTAAACCTCCAAAATAACATGAATCTTCAAAAATAACAGAACACAGCGATATCTAAACAAAAACTAAACAAAAATAAGGATAGAATGATAAATAAATGATATTAAAAGGAAAAAAACACATTTCAAAATAACAAAATAACTTCAAAATTTTCGAATTTCGGCTGCGTCGCGGTCGACCGCTTCGCATGCTTGGAATGGATGAGCTGGCCCACTGACCGCCAGGTGGGCCGACACTGGGCCGACACTGGGCGGTCGGTGGGCGGACCACTCAGACTGGGCGGTCACCGGCCCGCCATTGTCTGAGCGGGGCTCAGACAAATGCCCATCATTAGCCAGCGACAAATCAACAAAATTTTTTCACTTTTTTTGTAGCGCGCGACAAAAAAATCAAGATTTTCAATGGCCTGCTATTAGACGGCGACAAAAAACGGCGTGAAATTTATGGCGGCGGCTCAAAGATTTCTCGCCGATTTCTAGCGCGCTACTGAACTTCATACGCTGCACGGTTTTTACGTGATCGTAATGTGAAGCGGCGGACTTCGTATTATGCAATTACTCGCATAATTTTCTCTCTCTCTTTTTAAATTTTTTATTCTTTTTTATTGTTATTTTGTGGTTGTTCATTATTTTTTTATGTTCAGCTTTCGAATGTAATTTCAGACACTCAGAACTGATGTTATTCTTTCTTTGCCCGAAATAGGATGGACACTTATTCGTGAGAGACGTCGAAGTGAAATTTTTTAGGTATGTTCACAGACAAATTGCAAAAGTTCTGTCAGAAATATTGCAGTTTCGCCCATTCATGAACCTTATTCTGCCTGCAATTGGAGAATGATTCCAAAGACCACCGATTCCAAAGATGCTGTGTATTTTGACAAGGCTCGAAAAAACGGGTTTATTGTACAATCGTCCCCCCCCCCCCTTGAGCCGAAATAGGTTGGAATCCGACCCGTAGTACAATCGCCCCCCACCCCTAGGGGGGGGGGGGGTGATTGTACAACGTCCTTTACTGCAGGTTTGGATTGAGTGAGGGGCGATTGTTAAACAAGTCCGGGGTTGTACTATTACCCCCCCATTTTGTATTGTGGGGGGTGATTGTTAAACGTCGACATTGTACAATTACCCCCCATTTACAATCACCCCCCACTCTATAGGAAATCGTATTGGGAGGGGGGTGATAGTACTACGGGGGGGGGGGGGGGGCAATTGTACAATTTTCCCGTAGTAATCCTCTTAAAACTCTGAATAACATCCGTTTATATTCAATATCCCTCCCCAGTTTGGCACAAACCACGAAATAGAAAGTTTCGATTCGTGACAGCCAGATAATAAGGCGATTCGAAGTGAAAATCCAGTTAGAATAGAAAGCCATTGAGTAAACGTTTTCGATAGCTTCTGCGCTTCTTTCGCTTCTTTCGATAGCTTTCGAATCGCCTTATTATCTGGCTGTCACGAATCGAAACTTTCTATTTCGTGAGGGATATTGAATATAAACGGATGTTATTCAGAGTTTTAAGAGGATTACTACATGTATTTGTAGATTTTTTTGATAATTTTGTTACAAATATCGATGTTTTTCACTATATTTTCAATTTTAACTCAGTTGCAAAAGCGACAGATAAGTCGAAAGCGGGAAGTTTAATAATATCGATCTTTTTTGATATTCTCATACAACATTCTTTTAACATACTACATACCAGTTAATGCTTACTTAGAACTTAAGGCTTAGGCTCAGGAAAACGACCACTTTCGAAAATACGACGAGCAAGGACCGACCATGCGGTAAAAAATTCCGTTTTCATTCAAACAGCAAGTAATATTGATGATTTTGCAGCAAAAAATATACCAATTTTCTTGTTTTCGGGCAGAAGTAGCCCGTTTTTCGGACTGTGGGGGGTCAGCCGTGCCCTAATCTAGATTGAGAAATAAGATGTTGACCAATAACTGTTTCTTAGTAAAACGTTAATATTACTTTTACAGTGCTCTATCGGCTCCGAAACGCAGTTGTCTTGATGATCGACAGGTGCGAAGAGTAAAAAACGTACCGGTACCGAAGTCTTCACGGAAGAACATCTTTTGCTGAGAGCAGGTTGGTTTGGCTTTTATTTACAACATTATTCAAGGACAGGTCTTGTGTAAAACCCAACCTTTTCGTTAATCCTTCTCAGAACTAACTGTGAAAACCAAATTATGTGTGTGACATGTACTAAAGGAGGCAGGTTTTCGTTTGGAGATAGTTTCAGGTTCACCAAAAAATCTGTTTAGTTAGACAAAGAATTCGCTCGCCGTTAATTTTCATACAACCAAGCTGTTTTTTTCCCATTTTGATAATTATAAACGTCAAAATTTATTACCCAAGAACTAAAAACTTCGGAACCGGAAGTTAAATGGCCAGTATATAATAACGGAACGTATTTCATCATTGAATCTAGTTTGCACGTAGTCATTGAACATACACCGCCGGCAAGGGTAACATAACGATATACCTTTTAGACTGCTGACTATTCTGTATAGAAACGAAAGAAACCATTGATTTTTGAACTCACAAGCCCAAGCGTTGTATGTTTGTCATATACTGGTTTTTAAGTGGTTCCTACAACGTTTCAAAGTGATTTTTGTGCTAATGCTAACTGATCCGGGTTTCGCACGTAATATATGCTCGTTTGGTTGTTGAAATGTCGTTTAGTTGAGCGACAGTGGTTCGAATCCGTCCTATACTTTTTGAAAATTGGATAATTTCAGCTTGCGATGGTCGATATGGTTGAAGATCTACCTACAATCAAGAAACTCGATTAGAATCTGAAGAGACCCGATGACAGCCGCGTAGAAGATGAAGACCACTGCAATCTCTATTCATCTTCGATTAAATATGATTGAATATGTTCCTTTTGTTCATGTTTAAGTGGTTTATCTTGTTTTTTTGTGATATTTAATTGAATAAAATTGCAGTATTCAACCTTTGTTATCATTCAAAACAGGAATTGCGAAGTAAAAAGTGAAAATACGGTTTTTTTTTCCTGTCTAATCGGCGTACTGTTCGTTATGGCGATTAAACGATTTGTAGCAGGCCATTGAAATGTTCAACCGCGGGCGACTTGGCGATTTGTAGCGCGCCAATTGAACATTTGTCGCCTGCAAGCAATTCGCAACAAATATGCTGATTCGCGCGCTACAAATCTTTAAGTCGCTCGCTAATGATCGTCACTTGGCTGAGGGTATAAATAGACGTACGTGATCATTTTCGCTCACACGCGCATCATTTTTGAGTTTTCTAAAAAAATTAAATTTCCAAATAATAAGATTTATAGTTTTATTCTACAAGCGTGTTTCCGGTTTCATTCGATAAATAGTGATCTTCTCTCGTTTCGGGCTGTTCGATAAATGTCTGCGTAGTGATATTCGGCTGTTTTCGATAGTTTCAGGTTTTTATAATTTCGTCATGTTTTTCAATGACGCAAATCGTATAATTGTTGCATTGTTGAGTTCTTTAGGAAATCTATAGATCACGCGCTAGTTAGTTTATTCTTGACTCGTTTATTTGAAACCCATTTCATGGTTACTTTATGTGTACCTACTCGGCCCAGTCTTATCTGAACAACTTTTCGCTGTCATTACGTCAGTACATTTGCTCGTTTGTTTTCTTCACTGATTTAGCGAGAATTTGTGTGGATTCTGCTATTTATCAGTTGACATGTCAGTTTTCCCCATTTCTAGGTATGGTTGCGGATCGTCTTGAAAATGCGGCGCCCGTGATTTATTCAGTCAGCACACGAGAACGGCCAGTCAAGGACAAAGTTGCTGAAATGTACGTTGATTTGTTTTACTTTTCCTCCAGAAAAAGTTTCAATATTTGCAACTTGTTGGTGGATGTTTGGGGAATAGTTTACATTTGCCCCCCACCCTGGTCGAAAATGGGTTGAAAAAGGCTCGTACTACAATAAATGTGAAAACTACATTTACGCTAAAATCAAAAAATTTGTCTATATGTTTATGCAAAATCACTAATTTTTACGCGTTCAACTATAAAAATGCACTCTTTCATGTGTTTTGTCGGAACTTACCGGTGTATGGTTTTTATGTCCATTTTAGGGACGAGTCAGTGGAGGACCCGATAGATTCGTGGGAAATCTTCGATTTGATCCGCGACATCAACGACCCAGAACACCCTTTGACACTGGAACAATTGAATGTCGTCCAGGAGGAACTGATCAAGGTCTCCAACGAGCCAAAGGAGACTTTTGTTGATGTGAGTTTGAATAATTGTTCAAATTTTGAGTGATTTCAGCTACTTTTGGTGTAGAATCTTCAAATTTGAGTTGCTTTGATCAACAAGCGACGAGCCCAAGTAGACTTTTGTAACTTTTGTTGATGTTAGTTTACAATGCTTTACATGCTTCATTCTATATATATAACTGTGTATCGCGTGAAGGTGTTGGTGATGGTGTCTCGAAAAAAAACGGAGATTTCCCATATAATGATGTTTGGACGGGCTTTTGGTCGATATTTTGGGAACATTGACTTTTTACCCCCCACCTTTTTGAATCGCGCGCAGCGCGAAGCGCTGTGCGAGATTTGTCTTTGGTCCGGCTAATGCGCGCTTTCATTTTTTTAGTTTACCTTCAAAAAGGCCCAAACGTGCAAATCAAAACTTTTGATGATTTGTTGGTGTTTCATGGCATATTTACAAGCTATGTTCAAAATTTGAACAAAATTGATTAAGTTTGAGCCGAGTTATGACGTTATGCGCTTCATGCAGACCGCCAACTTCCGCCGTGTGTGTGTGTGTGTGTGTGTGTGTGTGTGTGTGTGTGTGTGTGTGTGTGTGTGTGTGTGTGTGTGTGTGTGTGTGTGTGTGTGTGTGTGTGCTGTGTGTGTGTGAACGCACTTCTGGGAAAATTTTATGTGTGAACCGATTTGACTGAAAATTTTGGAGACGATAGATATCCCACTCAAACCTTGGGGGCGCAAACTTTTTTTCGGAAAAAATCATTTTTCATCAAGTTATAGGTCTTTCAAAATGTCTCTGCGTCTCTTCATTTCGTGCACTCTCTCGCCCTCTCTGTCGGGGTAAATGAAATTGCGTTATAACTCTGCTCAGTCCTAACCAATTCAAGTAAAATTTGAAGTATGATACCACGACATGAACTGACATTGATTTAGATGTAAGTCTTCTACTGATGACGTTATCGAGGATTCTGGAGCTCGGATGACGTCATAATCGAAAAGTGCAAAGTTGATGTCACATATATTTTCAAATGATGGTAATATCTTAGGAAGGGTCAATTAACGGTGAAACTCAATTTAAGAAAGACGTATTCTGGGATTCTGGAGACCAGATGACGTCATTTTTGAAAAGTGCAAAGTTGACGTCACATATATTTTCAAATTATGGTAAAATCTTATAAAGGGCCATTTAACGGTAAAACTCAATGTAAGAGTGACGTATTCTGCGATTCTGGAGACCAGATGACGTCATTTTTGAAAAATGCAAAGTTGACGTCACATATTATTTCAAATGCTGAAAATATCTTAAAAATGGTATATTAACGATGAAACTTTATCTAAATATTCTGGAATTCAGAAGACCAGATGACGTCAACTTTTGAAAAAATTGACGTGAAATATGTTTTGAATGCTGAAAGTTTCTTAAAAATGGTCAATTCACGATAAAACTTCATTCAAATATGACCATATGTAAAATACCCCCCACTTTCGATACTGATTGATGCTCATTTTTGCCAGATTTCGATCGATGCATGGTCACTTTTGGGGCCACCTACGTCGGAGAAACTATGAGTGGTGACAAAAATGCGGCATTTTTAGTTACACACTCATTTTTTGGTGCTGCTCATGCTCACTTTTCTCAACCTGATGTGAGGGTATTTCACGTATGAATATGACGTATTCTGGGATTCTGAAGGGCAGATAAATTATGTTTTCAGAACTGCAATGTTGACGTTATATTTTTTTCGAATGATGGTAATACTTGACAAGTCATTCATTAAGAAAACAATTTTATCTGCACCGTACAGATCAAACCACATACCTACGGCATGTGTACAAAAAGAGAAAAATTCATGAAAAAGTGGGGGCCCAACGACTGTGAGATTTGTCTTCTGCTGTGCGCCCCTTAGACAGCTACTCTCAAATGGAGCAGCTACTGCTACAAAAACCGGAAAATACTTATATACTCAAGTATAACTGTTCATTACAAACATACAAAAGTCGTAAAATATTTTTTCAAACCTGTAAACTATAATATACAAATCACAGATGTTAACTCAACGTAGTCAACTATAGAGATTCTGGTTTTGTACACAATGATTTGCAGTTTTGGTTCTTACTTCAACTCTAGGTGCTATAACACTTGGCATATTATTTAACAGTTGTTCTGTCTTTTACAGCTGTGACTTGTAGATTCTAGTTTACAGGTTTGAAAAAATATTTTACGACTTTTGTATGTTTGTAATGAACAGTTATACTTGAGTATATAAGTATTTTCCGGTTTTTGTAGCAGTAGCTGCTCCATTTGAGAGTAGCTGTCTAAGGGGCGCACAGCAGAAGACAAATCTCACAGTCGTTGGGCCCCCACTTTTTCATGAATTTATATTGCGTTTGGGGAATTGTAGTTTGACCCCCCCGGGGGGTTATAGTTCAATTTATCCCCTGCAATACAAAAATTTGAGGGTGGGGGTAAAAAGTAAACATTTCCGGTATTGAAGTTCAGCCCCCCACTCGTTGAAGTTTGATCCCCCACTATTGAAGTTCTACCCCCCGTCGACCCAGGTGGGGGGTAAATAGTAAATGTCGAACTTGAATTTTGCCCCCCCCCTCTCCTAGATTTTCAGGTTTCAGCTTGGGTGGGGGGTTGAAGTGCTACGGGGGGGACCCAACTAAAGTGGGGGGGGGGGGGGCGATACTTAAATTTTCCCGGGAGTTTGCCGATGTTCTCTATAACTGACGAACTTTTCTGAATAGCAAGAAAAGTTCAACTCTTCTGTGAAAATTGGAGATATTCTAGTGGAAGTGATTCTGATGTATAATCGTAACATCGAAACTCGGGGTACATTTTGAATCATAGTGGAACCTTACTTTGTATTTAAGGTAAATCCAGGATAAAACTATATGCTTGATCCATGGTCAGCAACGTTTCATGTTCATCATTTGTTTCACAATACACAATTTCAGGTGAAGTTCACCCCGACCATTCCGCATTGTTCCATGGCCACTCTAATTGGATTGGCCATCCGAGTCAAGTTGGCCAGATCGTTGCACCCTAAAGTCAAGGTATGATCTATATTTTCCAGTTTGGTCGTCCGTGTAGCCGGAATATTCCAAAACCTGGTTCAAATCCCCTAGTATCGAAACAAACAAAAAACATGATTTTCCAGTATTTTCACGTATTCCACTCGAAAATGGGGGCCTGGTGTGTGAATATGTTTTTTCTAGTTTTTGATATGTGTTTTAGGCATAAAAAGTGTTTGTTATTCGTCAAACACAGAAAGATTCCCTTATTTCTTATGCAAAAAAGTTTGACGTGTCTTGGTCCGAAAACTGGTTTTTCTAGAATTTTCATACTTTTTTACTAGTGTGTGTGTGTAGCTTTGATGAAAATCGCCGTACAATGTCTGACTCAATTTGAAATAGTTTAAATGGTCCAAATAAGTTTTTTTAGGTGTTCTTTCACTTTGTGAATAATGATTTTAGTTATTGGTTTATTCGTAATTGCAGGTTCTCGTCTCAATTACCCCCGGATCCCACAGCACAGAAGAAGCCATCAACAGGCAGCTGTCGGATAAGGTAAGATATTATTTAGTTTACGAATCACGATGGTTATTCATTGTTCTAGTAGAACAGTTCTACACCTTTCATGCTTTGCTGGTACATTTTGTGAATTAGCGAAAAGAGAGATTTACTCTAGATGCACAGAAATGATACGGAGATTGGGTACAGTTACGTAGTTACGTTATAAAGAATCTGGGAGAAACATGAATTCGCCCCATACACTGCCAAGGTCTCTTATAAAATGGAGGGTTGTGAACTAATTTCATGAAAAGTAGGGGTCGCGAATTGAAAAACAGCGAAATCCAAACAAAACTACCAAAAATTGATGAAAATCGCAGTTTTGAAGAATTTTGGAGGGGTCGCGACTCTATCAAGGAGGAGGTGTCGCGAGAGTTCAGGGAAGATAAGAGACCCTTGGCGGTGTATGATTCGCCCCCCGTTCGAGTCTAATTTGTGACATATTTTAGCGAAACCTGTTACCTCTCAGAGAGAGAGTTCGTCCTATTTCACGCGGAAATTGTACTGTAAAACAATGAATGTTACGATTTAGATGGTGATTTACGCTTACGCTACGAAACGTGGATGCGGAATGTTACCTGATGGAAACACTCAAGTTTTGTTCACAATTTTTTTTCATTTTGCTATTCTGCAGGAGCGAGTTGCGGCCGCCATGGAGAATGTGGGTCTGATGCAAGCAGTGAACAAATGTCTCGAGCCGCCGGAGTAGTTGGTCTTTCTTTCAATTGTATAGTTAGTTTGCAATGTTTTATAGTTGTTAAATTAACAAAGTTACAAGTTATAACAACAGTATTGAGTTTGGCTTGTTTTGATTTGATTTGAAATTTTGAGCTCGTAAATCCAGCATGATGTAGGGTGGCTAGTTGTACATTCCGAAAACTTATATGTTAAATTTTTTGAACTGGTGCGAATAATATATTCTATATTTCACGTACTTTTCGTTATAAACAAGATGCAATTCTGAATCTAAGTAATTCTCTGTTTAGATTGTTTTTCTTATCATTATGTGTATTTTCGCTCAATGTTTCAGTTTATTGAGAGTAGTTCAAATAAATATATATTACCTGATAACTTATGTGTGCAACTTGCTGCGGGTTCTATTACGGTAAATTCCGATACACGATACTTAATTATATTCGGTCTGATTACAATGATGAACTTATTTCTTCGTATTGTTCTATTTTTCATTCTAGCAGTTAGATGAGTTCTTCTCCTTGGATCCTTCTCTGTCGCGGTTTCGCCTCTCGTGTACGACGTCCAGATGCGCAAAGGTGGGTAATTTTTTCAAAGTATGATTTGTTTCCTTGTTCGTGCAGTGCAGATTGTAGAGACCAGACCATAGCGAATCGTGTGTGCCTGGCACGACTTCTTACGGATGTGTGTGAAGTCTCAGAAAACAATTACTCTTAGATCAAAGTTGGGTTCAACGGGGGGTTTTTTTTTGGGTTTTTTTTGCGAGGATGATAGACTTTGAAAATTTGGGTGCCATTTTAACTTGTTAGGCTAGAACTTGGAGAGCGAGCCGTATTGCTTTGAATCAAAACAGTTTATATCACCCTAATCTAGTGTTTCGAGAATAGTTTTGAATTTTTTTAATACATAGTAGTTGTTCATCCAGTTCGGTTCCAGATATGTGAAACGTCAAATGACGGATGAATTCGCCACTCGAGCCCGTGAGCACTCGTTTCGCGCGCGAAGTGCGTTCAAACTGATGGAGCTGGACGATAAATTCCGCTTCTTGAAGAAAGGTTTGGTGATTGTTGATCTATACCGTACCGTAAAATGAAATTGTTTACGTAATGGGTGTCAATAGTGAAAGTGAATAAGCAATAGAAATACACCCGGCTGTGAGATCTCGTACCGTCATTCTCTTTTAAAGAAGGATGATTATGTGGGCCAATCTCGTGTCAACGGTCCTTTAAACTGCAATTGAAAAATGTATTGCAGATTGCAGTTTGAAGGACTGAAGCGTTGCGATTGGACCACATAATCGTCTTTCTTTAACTTTAACCTCTCGAAAACTGCGAACTGCCCATTTCACCTGTTTTCAAGCAATTTTGTTCATCGAGAACTGTATTCAGTATTTCAATATTTCAAATTAGTATTTCCTACGAATAGCGGTTATCTATCTCTTTCTGAATAAGAATGAGATTATTAATTAACCATAAGATTCAACATTCAAAGCATAGAAAAAATATCACAAAAGGGTCCCATTAGAGACCGAACAAAAAAACGAGTGAATGCGAAAGATTCGAGCGCAATCTAAATGTCAAGTTCAAGCACAGTTCTTTGTGCTTTGGCGGTGTTGTATGGTGAATTCTATATCCAACCGGGTTTTTAGGTAACCTAACCCTTTTTTGGTAACCTATTTTTCAGGTTACCTCGGTAGGTAAGGTAACCGGTAAGTAACCTAAAATGAAAAACCGGTTACCTGTTTTTCCAACGCAAAATGTGGTTTTTACCGTTAGTTTGAACGGTAACCGGATTTTACTTTCAGGTTACGTACCAAGGTAAAGGTAACCTGAAAAAAGGTTAGCAAAAAAGGGTTAGGTTACCTCAAAACCCGGTTAGTTGTAGAATTGGCCAACAAATACAACACGGTGTTGTATTTGTTCCTTTTACTGTAGAGATGCGCCTAGTACCTAGAGCCTAGTTCACTTAGTAGAGTGATAGATGTTAGTTGTGCCGTTTTTTTTTCGATAGTTTTGATTAGATAGTTGTACACCTACTGAAATTCTCTATGTTTCAGATAGCACGGTAATAGATGTGGGTTGTGCGCCCGGTTCGTGGTGTCAGGTGGTCGCAGAAAGATGTCATCTCAATCAACCGTCTACTAGTGGATACCTGTTGGGGGTAGATTTACAGGTATTTTATCTATTTGTTGGTTCACATTTAAAGAATAAGGCACTTGCTGGGGGGGGGGGGGGGGGGGTAGCTTTACAGGTACTTGAACACATTAATAGGATAGGGACTAAGATAATCATACAAACTAGGAGACAGAGAGTAATAGAGTAGACCCGCGCTTTTTTTCTGCTTTTAAGGACAGTTCGAATACCACTGTAAGCTGGGTAGTGATAGTGAGGTAGGGGGAGTGCGATCGTTCATCGATCGAGTTTGAATCGATTGACAATAATAGAAGAGGACATGGTTTCTCTGGTTAATGGTTTGGTTATCTATCAACCTATACCTATCTTACACCGAGAAGTGCTATATGCTGGTAAACGGCAGAAAAATTGTGCCGTCTCACCCTCTTTCTCCACTACTGGCCGAGTTTCAAGTATTCTAGAGTTTGTATAATTGTGTAGATTTTCCTTGCAGATGGTCCTCCCTGTGGCCGGCGCCGATATTCTGTCTCTGAGTGACGTCACGGATGAGAAGGTGGTCGGAAAGATGAGGGATCGACTGGGAAATAGGGAAGTAGATGTGGTACTCAGCGACATGGCACCCAATCCAACGGGTATGTTTTCTATTTCATTTGTTAATTTATTTATGTATTCTTTAAAAATACAAAATTTGCAAAGGAACAAATGGAGAATAAAGATATTATGATAAACTGACTGTTTCACGAAAAGTATACGGTTTATGGATAGATTTATGGGAACTGAGGAAGTAGGTGTGGTACGCAGTGATATGGCACCCAATCCTACTGGTACGTTTTTTACAGCAAACTCAGGTTATTTTACGATTTGAGATCGAAAAATGGGTTCAATTTCTGACAAAATCAGGAGATTTGGCTTATTATGATGTACCTTATTACGACGATTTTTTACGAAAATATAATGAAAGAACGGTTCCTTTTGTCGGATAGTCACAGTGTGCATACGTTGTCCACGAGTTTGAGTTTACAACGCCAAGATCCCTAAAACCAGTGAGCTTTGTGAATAAATTATGGTGAAATAGATAGATCACTAACTAAGAACTAGCAGATTCCATATAATTAAGCATTATTGAGCGAAATGTGGTTGGAAATCGCGGTTTCTTTCCGCCAATCGTCGAACAAACCCAAAGTTACGTGTTTTCATGAACTTTCTCTTTATTTTTGATTGTAGAGTAGTGATTATGTGTGATTCATAAATCGATTTCAGGCGATCCATCTACCGATCACCGCCGTCTAATCGAGTTGTGTCGGACGGTTTTCCGGTTATTTCACCCGATTCCGGGAGAAAAAGGGGACTCTTCTCCTGCGTTTACACTCTCGCGACACGGTGTATACGTGTGTAAAGTGTGGGATGGCGTTGAGAGAAAAGAGTTCATGTCCGAATTGAGAGATAGGTTTAAGGTAGTCAAATCTGTAAAGCCATCTGCATGTAGAGAAAGTAGTGCGGAGATGTATCTGTACTGTAGTAGTAAATAGATTGTATATATTTATTTAGGTTATTAACTATGGCATTTGTTTGTTGTTGTTATTGTTTGTTATTTGTCTTAGTTCATAAAATATATTTCTCGAATTATTTATATTCTCCTCGAAAGTTTAATCACTTTGGACATATCTTCAACAGTTTTACTGTATAGTAATTGTTGTTTCCTGGTTTGAAAGCTGGTTGTTTCATTTTTTGCTTCAGAAATCTTCGATTTCGTGTAATCGTCTCGAAGAACATTGCAAACATGCCTCTGAAGCACGCAGTCAAGGTAAACTTTGACGTTTGATTTTGTATCTTTGTGTTTAGGCAGTTTGTTTGGCTATTTGTACTTTATACTTTGAACCCCGTAATGGAAGATGTTATGTGATTACTACTTTCTCAGCCAATTGACTTTTTTACATGAGAGCATGTAGGTCAGAAACAAATAGGTCTGCGTCTCATTGATCTTCATACTCTTTCGATTTTGTAGCGATCCAATTGCAAAGTTTTGGCGCAAATGGTTATCCCAATTCTAATTCCATTCCTTTGCTTTCAGGTGGTTTTAGCAGTGGGTGAAGCTGTTGGAAAGGCCCTGGGTCGAGCTGTCAAGGAGGAGTTCAAACGTTAGTTTAGGAACGGAACTTCTTAGTTAACATAACTAAGAAGTTCCGTTTGGGTCAGAGAGGTTCTCATTTTCCCTTCTGTTAGTGAAGCTGGGCTTTAAACGGAGTTTGAAGAGAGATGATGGAATATACTATTGTTCGCTCCTTTCTCCAGGCTGCCGTGGTGTTTTTGGGTTTCGAAGTTTCGATATGTTCAGCTAATAGTCTTTCTTCAACTGAAAAAGTCAAACGTCACCTAATAAACTTTAAACTGATTACTGATTCAAAAAAAAATCATTTATGTGAGAATTTGTTTGCAGAAAGTCAGCACGCAGCCCAGCGACACGCGACTAGTTCCGGCCAATCGCAGAGCGAAGCCAAGGAAAACGCCACCAGCAATGCGAAACTCGGAATCAGTCTGGAGGTAGGTCAAAACTTGTTGTCGAATATTGATTATCGGTCGAAGTCGTTGATTTCCATTGTTTTTCGTGAAATTATCACATCACTGTTTCTATCATTATCAGATCGTAGTTGTTTTCTTAATCAAACGTATCACATATCAAACCATGGTTTGTACATGGAATCCTACACTATTCATAATGTCCTTCTAATGGTAGTCGAAGTAGGATATGGGAGTTAGGAATGGAAAGAATTAGGGCGTCAACGAAGAGTTCTAGAAGATGTGGATGTGGTTATCATATATCATATCCACCATGCGTAAAAAAGGTTCACATCAAGTCGGTAAAAGTGAGCGTGAGCATCCCCAAAAAGTAAGCATATGTCATTGGGAAACACGATTTTTCGTTAATGCTACCGAGAATCCGTAACATTACCCCAAAAAGTGAGCATGCCCCGGTCAAAATCGGGCAAAAGTGAGCATCATTCAACATCGAAATAAGAGGGTATTTTACGTATGATATCCACGTGGAATGCCTAAGCTTACGTGAAATATGTTGCTCATTTATACGGTGCTCGGTGCATGAACAGCTGGAATAAACCTCCAAGTTGATCGTCGATATCGTTCAAGAAAATACTGAATTTGAAATTGAAATGTTGCAGGAGTCGATTCAAATCTTGAATGTGAAGACACCGTTGAAGTTGGAAGAAGTGGAGAAAAACTACGACCATTTGTTCAAAATCAACGACAAAACGAAAGGAGGATCATTCTATTTGCAGTCGAAGGTCAGTATTTTTCAAGGGTAGTCAACGTATTTTCCTGACGTTTTTATAGAACAGTTTTTCATGGATATCGCGGAAATATTTTGTAACAACTGTTTTTTCAAGTCGCAGTGTTTGATAGAGCTTCTAGAACGTACAACATCAATGTCTGACGTTCATTCGGGAGTTTTTCATTGGAAATTGGAAAACATATAAATCTGACACATTTATTTGAGAACAGATAGCCTGTCCACAGAGTATAGGGCTAGCTCTTTTCAAAGAATCCTTCACGGTGCAGGTTGCTCAATCCCTCTGTGTTTGTAGTTTGACCCCGCTTCTTTTTGGTCGAAATGTGTAAATCATGTCGTGTATCGAGTTTAAACTACAACTCCGCTATAATCCTTTCTTAGAGATTTCTTGAAAAACATCAAAACGGTTGTGTTTGTATTATTGTATTCTAGGTTGTATTCGCAAATACAATGTTTTCAATTGTATTGTATTCTTTCCAAAACCTGTCTATGTTCTCTTCTCTCCAGGTCTACCGAGCAAAGGAGCGAGTCGACGATGAATTTAGGAGGCAGGGAATCGAAGTGGAACAGAAACAGGAACAGCCGAGTAGTAACAGCGAGGAGAAAAAGGAGAATGAAAAGTAGTCTGGCGGGTCATTTTGAAATGTTTACTAGTAGTTTCACTAGAAAGAGGCGAAATTTACGTTTTCTGTTAGCCTGGATTGATTTCTAGAGCTTTTCTCAATTTCTTTATGATTTTCCACATTTGTTTAGTCTAGATTCACCAGTAGACTATCTTTACTAGTAGTTTTATTGGAGAGAATAGAATCTTTGTATGATTTTGTTCGCAATACATGGTCAACCTGAATAGTTCTGTAGTTTTCTATTTCTCCTGTGACTTTTTGAGCACAACAATCGATTTTTTACTAGAAGTTTGTTTATTCGTTATTTTGTTGATTTGTTAGGTAGAATTTTTCGTGTCATTCAGATTTAAGAAACATTGTTTGACCGATATTCAAAAACTGTTTTTGAAGTTCCATAGTTTTGTGTAGAGTAGTTAGGATATTTTATTGTTTTGCGTAGTTGAAATGAACTTTTTGTTTTTATCGAAATGGAAGTTGTTCGAAAATGTGGCATGATCATACAATGATTATCTGGATACCTCGAAGTTGTGAAAAACGTTTATCTATAGTACCGAAATTCAAAACATTTAAATTCAAATACAAAGTGAATATATGTTTATTTTTGTGTCAAAAGTAGCTATCCATTGATTGTAAACCAACTTGCACCATCTCTTTCTGACGTTCTCTTGTAAGTTTCGACTTTTTGGGAAAGTTTGATTTGAACCTTCGATTCGAACGAAATAATTTAACTAACAGGAAATTCGTATGTTGATTGTATTTTAAGAACTTTTCCTTTAAAGAAATGTCAGCCAGCCTAATAAGTGTTCTGAAATCACTTCCCGATGGTTCACTCAACAAGGATAGAGTGAATACGTTGTGCGAAGTTCTACTGGGTAAAACGAAATGTAAGTCAAGTATTACACAGTTACCTATTATTCCAAGTTATCTACTATGTAGTTATTCTACTAATTGATGTATTGGTTTGGTTGGGAGAAGTTTTACTGGGACCTCCATATAGAGCAAACCTCACCTCACAAGATTCTACGTCAACAAATTCGCAACTAACTGAACTACGAGGTGTTTTAGTCCAACTCAATGTAAACCTTACCTTTTTTGATATTTGCTTTTTCCGGTTACCGAAGTGTGTAACCGAAAATTAACCTGAAACAAATAATCGGTTGTCAATAAAACTAACACTTAAAACTAATTTTCTGGTTAAATTAGACGAAAAAAGTTGGGTTACCAAAACACTCGGTTAGATATAGAACTAACTAGTATTTCACCCATTTCCAGGGTCAGACGCATGTTGCGAGCGTCGGGTGGCAGAATCCGTCTGGTCTCTCGTAGTGACAGCCGTGCGAGAGAGTTGGAGTGCACAGACGGTCAGAGAGAAACTGGCTGACACACAAGGGGGTATAGGGGACCTACTTGCTGACGCTATTGAGGTGAGTACGTTTGGTCACAACTCATTATTTCCCTGTGTTTTTCTCTTTTTCTACCTTCTTTGTACTTCTCTCTCTCTCTCTCTCTCTTTCATCATTTCGCTATCTCTCTTTTTTTCTCTCTCACCAAGGTTCGCGTCATGTAGATAGTTTGGTTGTATTACACTCCGCTACCATTCTTTTCAGTTTTCTCCGCTTTGCACAGAAGCTCAAGGGGCTTTTAGTCAAAGAATATTTTCATTCTCATTTTTTTCAGAAACATCGTCCCCTCCTCCGACAGATTCTGAAGTCGATTCATTGGGATTTCCCGCAATTGGTCGATGTTGACTGGACGGTTGCCAAAACAGCTGAGGTGGGAAAATTATTTACTATTTCCGTTTTTTCGTTAAAAAAACAAAAGTTTCTAGTTGATTTCTAGTTTTTCGGTCTATTTAACCTAATATGCGTCATACAATCTCTCCTAGAGTTCTCATTTATTTCAGCTTTCGGCTCATTTGATCAAACAAACGTTACCTGTATCTGGAATGATCAATAATCTGGGAAGAAATCGTACTTTCCGGACGTGAAATTTCATAAGTTGTCATAGAAAACGTCCAATTTCTCCAAAAATGTACTTGTTTTCTTCCTGACTGTCACCAAGTACATATTTACATATCTATTCATTCACTTCGCTCCGTTACGAGACGGTGATCATCATACATGTCACAGATCTTTGTAGCAGCAGCTTCTTGTAAGGTCTTGGTCCCTTTCCTTCATAGAATACCTCATGGTGGACTGTCGAATGCTCTGTTGGCATTGATCCAAAGACATGCGAGAGACTTCTTGAAGAAAGGGGGAGAGAACTGCTTGTGAAACATGCATTCCTGTTGGGATTACGGAGCATTGAAATAATAGACGGATTAAACCAAGTGTGTTGGTATAATCCGTCTGTTATTGGTCCGATTCGCCAGTAGTCTTCTCTGGCGCGTGTCACGTCGTATATTTTCACATATACCAAGATAGAAATGACTTTCGGTTTTCCGGTCTAAACAACTGCAAAGTTCAATTCAACCCTTCAAGAAGAATTCGAAAGCTATTGCTTCATTTTCACTATTGCCAGTCATCCAGCCATATTTCCAGCCATCAACCATTTTCAGTTCAAACAAACATATATTTAGTATATTGTTTATATATTTTTTATTATACATACATTATTCTTATTTCCAGTCGTCTTCTCTGGCGCGAGTGGGTGCGCCCTATGCCTCTTTCACCCTCCATTCCATACCAATGGACGAGGCGAAATCAACAGAGTTCACTTTCGATTGTGACGCCAACCAATTGCAGGTCGGTTACTGGTTATAGAATAGGATAGAATGCGATTGAAGCGATTGATTACATATTTTGCTTATATAGTTATAATAACAATTTTGGTTATATGGCTATGTTGGGTCGATTTTGATGGGTAATTGTACATGTTCCTTCGCACTAAGGAACTTTGACTCTCATTAGGCGCACATTAGAGGATAGAGAACTTGATTAATCGGTTTCTGGGAAACTCGAAAACTGAAAGACAGAAAACACCACAGTTTCATCATTTCACGGTTTTAGTGAGCTTTTTCAAAGTTTTCCACAACTTGATTTTGAAGGTGTTTTGAGAGTTTTGGGTTGACATATTCTCATTTGTGAATTTGTAGGATTTGAACTGGAAGATCAAGGAAGCGATGAATGCGTACAAGCAACTGCAATCTCACCGAGAGTAAAAATCGATATATTCGTCGTATTCATTTAAAGATCGGTGTGTTTATGTACATATAGAGTAAGCTGTGATGCCTTGTGCCTCGCCCTCGAGATATTTTTAGGTAGAAATTCTTTGCTTACTTCATTCAATTGTTACATTCTCGATTCTATATAGACGTTTTCTACGTGAGAAAAGAGATTTATCCCTGTTCGATTTATATCTACCCACTATATGTTAAAGTGTCACATAGTTGAGAATGTGTCACCGTGTCGTGTTCTTCTAATGCTTCTAATGCTTGTAAATATTGTTGAAAGTGTTTTAATGTAGATCATGAACTTTCTTTCCTAAATCTTAAAATTACTGAATTGGAACCAAAGTTCATCTCAATTTAGATTTGGTAGTTCAATTCAATTTCAATTTGTTACTAGTTCCGACCGAAGTTTATTTTCCCTACCCGTTGTTTACCCGTTTCCATTCCTCGAAACTTTTCGATGAGTAAAACGTGTACATTTACGATTTACTGTTATCAGCCAAATAGAACGCTGTCATTTATAATGAACCGGAGACAAGTGATAGCTAGTGACAGATGAAAACAGTATTCATATCGATTGGTGGGGGGTGATTCTATGGTTCTACTGGGGTTTGGACTTCGGCTCGCTGGGTGGAGGTCCCGATTTTGCGGCAGACTTCTGAGAGGGGGGTTTCACTTCGGACTTCTCGGTTGCTGCAGTCGGTTCAATCTCGGGAACTGGAAATAAATATTTATTCAAATTATGAGAAAATGCCCTCAAAAGTTTCGATTTGATGATTCAGTCGCTAAAATGCTCTGAAAACAATTTTATGTACTGTGATTGCTAATGCCAAGGTATAGTCAATGTTTCATGATAGTTAAATGCTTTATGAACTTGGAGGGTTCGTTCATAAGCCAACATTTGGAAGGTTTATTGTAGGAGAGTACGTAAGTAGGAGAAGGTTATGGTCTCAATTAGTAATCAACCTCAGGAAGACACCTTGTGATACAATCTGTTATGGGCTAATTCTACAACTAACCCGGTTTTTACGTAACCTAACCCTTTTTTAGTAACCTTTTTTTCAGGTTACTTGAGTAAGTGACCTCTAAGTAACCTCAAACCAAAATCGGGTTACCATCAAAAATAACAATAAAAACGAGTTTTCAAGTCAAATTTTTAGGGTAACCTGTTTTTGGTTTTAGGTTACTTTCAGGTTACCACCGAAGTAACCTGAAAAAAAGGTTACCAAAAAAGGGTTAGGTTACCTAAAAAGCGGGTTAGATATAGAATTCACCTCTGTTATGAATGCGTTGAATATATTCTGACATAATGGTATTCAAGATACTTATTCTATTTTCTCCACTCACCTGTGGCATCTTTTGCCTGATCTGCGTCTTCTTGGGTGGCGGCGGCCTTCTGTAAATAAATAACTATAAGGTGTAAATAAAAGAATACAGCAAAGTACCTCAGAATTAAAATACCAACGATTTTGAACGTTTTTTGTCTAAATAATCGAGAAAAGCACTATTCGGCGTTCTGTTTCCGCCTGTTCAAACAGTGCTATTAAATGTTCTTTATTTTATTGGTTCGTGAAACTTGGTTGTTTTTGAGTGGGATGACCGATTCATTTAAGTAGGACGATTATGTGGACCAATCCCGTGTCAGCGGTCCTTTAAACTGCAATTGAACAATGTATTGCTGTTTAAAGGACTGAAGCGTTGGCATTGGACCACATAGTCTTCCTTCTTTAACAGCTGAAGAAAATTTCGTTTTTGGTTTATTTTTGTTGGCTGTTCGTCGGGTATACTTCTGAGTTTGAATTGATGAAAATTATTACTGAAAAGGCTCGAAAAGTTTTCCGATACCAACATTTATACTTGAGCCCCCTTCCCCGGGCCAATTCCGCAAGGAACCCGGTATTTCGTTAACTCTACCAGGTAACCCTATAACCCATTTCTGAACCCCATTGTAACCCTTCTTTACAATGTCTTTTGAGGGAAATTTGGGGTTAACAAGTGGATAACAAAAGGGTTAACCAAGTAACCCGGTTAATAATTGACTGTTGACAAAATGCCGGGTTAAATAAAGGATCCCCCCCCCCTTCAACTACCCACCTGTATTCTATACATAGTATTCCATAAACATCTTACAATGTCAAAAGTCACGTGTTGAATCGTGGCAAATAAATATATTCATCTAGCTGCCGTAATATGATATTGTTATTGTTTATACTTAACCCCCCCCCCCTCAAAGTACGAACTACAATCCACCTGTATTCCGTACGCGTCCTCCTTGGTTGGTGCTTCGGGTTCGGGCGTCTCGCGGGCGGTTTCAGTGTTCTTCAGCTCATCGGCCATGGTGTCCTGTAATAATAATATTATTATTAATGTTACAATGAATAATGACAATGCAATGAAAAACAATAGTGTAGGGACAGGAAACCGAGGGCTTGAATTGGTTCTAAGTACTTTAAAATGTGTAAAGTCCACTTGAAGTCATCTTGTCACTGTGAAGGATTATAAAGTATTAAGTAGAAAGTATAAGTACAAAATTTCGAAACAAGTCCCAATTTCCAAAACGTTTCAGCTTTGTATGTGGAGGTTTCGGTATCTTCCACAAACTATAATCAGCACTTCATAAGTAAAAGGTGAAAACATTCCCGTACTCCATGGGTTACTGTAGAGAGTAAGGAATGAGTGAAACTGACTGGGTAAGCAGTGTACTGTACACTTTTCCAGATTACTGTAGGGAACTACCATTGTTTGATTAAGACTATACCTTCTCGGGAAAATTGCACAACACAGGGTTTATACAATTATACTTATTCTGCTTATTTTCTCTTACAAACTCCTAAAAGAAAGCCATCATATCAATATTCCACGGGTTACTGTAGCTAGTCACGAAGGTTTGATTAAGACTATACCTTCTCGGGGGTCTCGGGTTTCTTCTCGCTTTTGCTCTTCGATTTTGTCTTTTTCCCAGATTTCGCCTTTTCTGCACTACTGATTTCGATGTCGCGCAGGAATTTTGTTGATTTGAAGAGTTGACAGACGGCCGTCAGGGCACCCACACCACAAATCACTGGAACAACATAGTGGGCGTCAATCTTACGTGTAGCCCTACAGTACGCTTTCAGAATCTCCCCTGGTCGAGAATAGGTTGAGACGTTACTTCACACCACAAATGACTGGAACAAAATGATAGAATTTTTATTGTTTCGGTCTCAACTGAAAGTTGGCGGAATCTCAACTACAAACACAGAGGTATAGGGCACCCACACCACAAACTACTGGAATTTTTTCATAATTAACTATAATTATGAATATTCCTTTGTATTTCTTTAATTGGATTTTTACAAATTACTGGAAAAGAAGGGTATAGTCTTTTTGCTTTTCATGTGTATTCCTACAGTACGCATTCAAAGTGACCCCTGGTCGAGAATAAGTTGAGAGGGACTTTACACCATAAATGACTGGAACAAAATGTTTAATCAAGTTTTTAGTGTAGTTTGATCTCAATTAAAATACAAACATAGCGGTATAAGACAACCGTAAATCCTTGCTTTCAGTTGAAAACAAACCCTATATAGTCCTCGTTATTCCTATGTCTAAGACTACACTTGTGGCCCCAACCAAGAATAGCTTCATGATTTTAATGTAAAACATGAATACACAGCAGAATTTAGGAACGTGGGCGACAATATGCATTCATTATGTCAGCAATTTCGAGACCATAAAAACATGGCTACCCTTTTCTAAGTCCCCTCTAACCTACCGAGTAATATTATCCAAAAAGCCTGCACCACTTTCATGTCAAAAGGCCGCATCCCTAAACCCCCTCTAAGTCCTCCCTCAAGTCATTATCTGAACCTACCGAGAAAAATCCAAAGAAGATGGCGTTATGCCACGCCTCCTAAACCCCCCCACCAAATCCCCCTTTTCGAACCTACCGAGAGAAATCCAAAGAGCCTGAACGGGATCGGCAATATGATTGCAGGCGTAGGCGCCTACATGGTCCCAGATTCCCATCAGATTGTCACACTGGGGCGAGAGGTCGAGCAACATTTTCTAAAATAAGTAGACTTCATTTGACTCTAGACTTCTAGACTTTTGAGTTGAATTCCGGCGCGACTGTATCGATTTTGTCGTAAATAGTTGACTGAAGCCTTTTACAGGCTCTGAAGACGGCGAACCCGCCGAAACGTCAGCACTAAATAGAACATCATATCACCTCGTGTTCGGTCTAACAAGCAAACCCAACAGAACATTACACAAATGCCGAGGTTCAAAGACGAGAGGACATGAAGAATAAGTAGACTTCATTCAAATTTTTGAAATGTAAATATGAAGTGTTTATCATGATAAAATCATATCAATCTCATGATAGTTACAGCAAAGCAAAACTACAGTGCTACAGTGCCTTTCCGGAGTTTTCTGAACAGTGACTATGTATTTTCTAGACCAAGAATAGCAGCTTCAGTTAAGACGTTCAATCACACTAAAGATTCTGGTCAGTGACAATGTAGTTTCTGCATTTCTCATCAATCTTTCTATTATCTACAAAACAGCGCACGTACAAATAGAGAACAACAAAACTTTTACCAAGCGCTTCACCAAGATTATGTCATTTCAGAAAAGTCAATGAAGTACCCACAATGAAATCAGCGACAGCATCAACGATGGCCTTTTCCATTTCCTTGAAATTGTCCTCAACGGCGAGAATGAAATCATCTCGAGATGAGCGGGAACGGACCACTTCAATCTGTAAATTCAAGATGAATTTTTAAAAAAAGTGGAGGTCCAAATCCGCCCGGTGGGGGGTAATTTCACGTATTTACACTGACCTATTTTTCAGAGGCCGTATGTACAGCCCGTATGTAAGAGTATCCGAGAAAGTTTGCGACCTGTGTCTCGTTTGCTGAGTGAGTGCTCTGCGCCGGTGAAAAGGAAAAACCGTATGTAAGACATGAAATGAACTAATAATAAAATGGAAACTAAGAATCTTCAACCTTCTTGTTCAGTAGCTTGATGTTTGTAGACAGTTTCTCGAAATCTTTGATCACGGCGTCTAAAAAAAGTGAGAAATCTTTGTGTGAACAGTATTTTATGAACATTATGACGAATGACGAATGAATGTCATTGCTATCTCTCAAAACCACTATAGAAGCTGCACACTTTGTGAAAATAAAGAAAATGTAGTGGACACAAACGAAAACCACTTGGTGTGACCTATGTTCGAGAATCCCAACAAGAAGAAACACAGCACAAACTAAGCTACACATTATGCTACTGTTTTTGTATCGACAACGACTATCAAGTTTTGAATGTTGCAGTACAACCAAAATGTAACTAGAAAAAGTTATTAGATAAATGAACTAAGAATAATAAACACTATCTATATAAGTTAACCACGGAAGTTCGAAAACGTTTTCTCCTATGTTTAAATAGAATATCTCACCTAGTTCATTCTTTGCCACTGGTGCATTGTTTTTGAACTTCGTCAGTTCGGTGATATGTACCTACAAAAAAGAGTTCAGGATGCTCATAAAATAATATGTGTGATCAAAATTACTACCTAAGATTCCTATAAAAGATTCCTACAAAGAAAGGTATTAATGTATTTCTACATTCACATTCGAATAACGTGGCATTTGCGAGTCTGGGATTTAATCCAACATTTCTTGGGCTCCTGCTGAACTAGTGAGACTGGGTTAATTAGATAATCTAATCAGGTTTTGGATTCTCAAAAAAGTTCCTGATTGAAATGGCTGGCAGTATATTACCGGACTGGAAAATTTTCGGGTACATTGAAGGGTAACTGGTTATTCCGTTTAGTTAACCGAAAAACCACCGAAAAAGAGGTCAGCTTTCGCTGAAAATTCACCGGGTTACTGTAATCCCGGAGAATGAGTTGCCATTGAATTGACGAGGACTATACCTCTAGTTTTCCCTCCAAGTCTTTGACCTCCTTGGCCTGCGTGTCGTTTACAACGGGACGACGCACGTATTTCTCCATGTCGTCGGTCGTGCGGAGGTCGCGCAGATCCTAGAAGGAGATGAAACATTGAAGTGTGCTGGATATTTTGATTTGTCTCGAACTTTTGGGAGTTCCGAAAGATTCGATATTTCAGTTTTGACGTTTGATGAATTCGAGATTCCGTCACGATTCAGCAACGCCAAAGTGTATCACTTTTGCCCTCGAAAACATTTAAAATGCAAGAACTGAGTAGTGCTTGCTCTAGAGATCGAGTTTTGAGTGTTGAAAGACTTTACAATTATAAAGTTCGAGTTTCAAGTTGTCGAGTTCAACATTTTGAATGTTTCACGTCCAAGTTTTGCTGTAGCAACGCTAGAGTGAATCAATTTTCCTTCTTATATCATGATAAATTCACCTTTTTCAGTGTTTCGCGAGCCATAATCTTGCTGCCGTCAATGGCGTCGAAGAACGTGTAGTCGTTCCGGCAGTTGATCATAGTGTCACTGAAATTAATAATTAAAATAAGATGCGTTAAGAATTTCTTTGCTCCCTAATTTGCCGTTAAGAACTTCGCTCGCTGTCTCCAAAAAGTTCAGAAAAACAAGTTTCGGCGCTACAGTAATTAATATTGTCATGCGATTGTCATGAAAATGTGAAAGAGAAAAAATACGAAATTATAATAAAAAGTTGCGGTTTCCTTCTATAGTGGGTGCCCAATTTATAAATGTTGGTCTCTCGCCGGAATCGAACCTGCGAGCAAAAGTTTCGTAGTAGAGGGCTTATCACTACGCTATTGGAGCACATACCCACCAAGCTTTGGAATCGATTACATGGGTGCGTACACAGCGGGAAGTGAGATATACAGTACCCTTCCGCCTTTCCGTTGGCGACGACTATATCTCGATTCACGCCATTATAAAAATGTAAACACAGCGGGAGACGGCCACCTACACGGTATAATTTTGTCATACAACAAGCGCAATCTATGAAAAAATAAAAGCTGCAGAGTGGCTTATATAGTCGCCAGTTTCCCCAGAAAGACAGCAGAGGGTTCAATTGATTGAGCGATGCGGGGCGAGCGGTCGTTGATTATCTGCCAGCGGTTGAGAGAGTGTGTAGATCAATGATACGCAGACTGGCTGGCCCCTGGCCAAACCCCGCCGCTCACAAAATCGATGGTACAGTGTTCACAACGGTTCGACAAATCCTATATACCTAGTAGAGACGGAGTCAACGTAGGAGGTAGCCAGTGGCCACTAGCAAAACATTTATCGTAAAAGCTGGATAAAATGGTGAATGCTACTCACTACACGGATACTATATAAAATACTTATACGTCGCTATTCAAGTTCAGTTCAACTTCGACGAAGTGTAAGTTATGTATTTGTAAAACTCACTGCACGGATACTTTGATGTCGATGTTGCTGACTTTCGCCTGATGGTTGAGTCCTGGCAAGTGGCCAAGAAGTCGCAGTTCCGGATCCTTGAACAAAGTGACACAGAAAAACAGTGCGATCAGGGCCAACACAAAACAGAAACTGGAAAAATCGATATCGATCGAAAGAATACTAAATACAAAATTAGGTGAGTCGAATCGAGTATAAAGAGAAAAACAGTCACAATTACAGAAAACGGTTTATCGACTTGTATTGTTGTGTGTACTTTTTCTGATGATTAGACAGAGAAGACTACAACTATAGTTACAGCCTTTTTAATGAACGGTGAGTGTCATTTTGTCCAGCGGTGTGCGTAGTTCTACTGATGTTCAGAAAACACGTTTAGCAGTCGGCTCAGCAAAAAGTGGGCGTAACGGGCAGTTACAAGTTTTTTTTCAGTCACACAACTCACGCGGAAAGCAGGAAGAGAAGGAAAGCGGTAACCATTGACATGTAGCCGCCACAACCCAGCATTCCACTAGCAATTGTCAGCGTGACTCCATTCTTGTGTTCTCTCTTCTTCTTGGATAGGGAGGAGAAGAATCTGAAAAAAAACTTTTTTCATAACATTCATCAAGTAGCTTCTTTTTCTCCAGAGTTTGATAACATGAAAACATCTACAAAATATAAACATGTGTTTAATGTATTACAATACATCAAAACCGTTGTAAAAAACTACGTTTACTGAAAAACAGTACTTTTTGGCCCGCTTTTTTTAGACAACCACTTTTGTGGTGACCTTGACGAGAGAGTGTGTAGGTCAGAGAGACGTAGGCTGCTCCATCCTGTCTGGCGTTCGATGTAACTCACAGATAGCTTTTTCGTTTCTTGTGGCTGGTCAAACGTAGATAACTGGCGTAAATATACGCATATATTATGATACGAGGTTAGGGGGAAGTGAATGTAGAATTTGTAAAGTAAAAAAGTAAAAGTGAATGTTGAAGTACCTGAGCGTCAGAAACGCGAAGCCAGCTCCAACGATACAGATCAGAAAGATTGGGATGATCATGATGAACTGCAGGTAGAAACTAATTTCGGCGGAAAGATTCTGCAAAAAAAAATTGAGGTTAGGGTATAGTCTGTTTCACCAATCGATGTACTCTTACAGTAATCCGTCAATTATTCAAGGGAGTGTCTTCTAATGAAAAAGTCATTACTTTGGTTTCAAATTTTCAGAGTTAGTAGTAGTAAACATTCAGAAGACACTATGAACATTTTGAGGCGTTCTGAATACGCTAATATAGTAAACTTTGATCTGGAAGTGTTAGCAGATTACTGTAGAGGGTTATAAGTGGGTGGAACAAACTATATACAATAACGTTATTTGATAAAATCATTCTAATTCAGTATTTTTGTATCAAATCTATTAAATACTTTTCATGCATAATTATGAACCGTACGTGCTGTAATGTTGTAATTCACCTAGAAAAAATATGCTATAACATGCAAACAGTTTGTTAAAGGTGGTCTGACAGGAACCGAATCTCGTGCCTTGCGCTCTACGGTTAGAATCTGTCACGCAAATGCGCTACAAAAAACTAATTTGTTGTTATTTTGTGGATCACTCAATCCCAAATCATTAGCGGAGATTCGAAAATTTTGGTTTTGGGACGCATGCGCGTTAGAGCGAACGAATTAACCGTGGAGCGCAAGGAAGGAGATTTGGTTCCCGTCAGACCATCTTAAATGTTCACAGAAAATCTTATAAAATGCTATTTTCTCTTCTTCTAACAACTGAAATAATGATATCAAAGTAAACATGAAATAATGATATCAAAGTAAACAAGTAAACAAGCTGGTCACAGGTTTGTGTGAATCTCGAGAAATTACTTTTTGCGTCACGGCCATCTTGACCATTCTTTGCATGTCCACAACCTTGACGCGAATCGTTTTAATGACCTAAAATTAAAGAAATTAAAAAAGCAATAATAATAACTAGTATTTACACAAGAAACTTCATGGAACACCATGACTATACTGTGGAGGCAACATCTTAACTGTCGTTATACTCCTATTAACCAATCCGTGAAATATTACAGTATCCGGGCAAATATTGAAGTGGGTTTTAATTTAGAACATAGTCTTTCTGAAAGCTTTCTGTGAGTCTGTACTAGTATGAAGAGTTGAGAATGAGATAAGTGATAATAATGAACACAATAACAATGAATAAATACAATATAATACAAAATACCAACCGTCTTTAGTGCATTGTGCTGATCGGCTACCATATTCGAGACTTTATTCTTCTGTTCAAGTATGTCCTTTTTCTGCTCTCTCACCTGGAACAATGTTAAACAATTTTATTCCACACGCAAAATATTAAACTGATAAAAAAATTATATCAAGATAACATACATTTATCAAAAAGTTACTGTATAATTGGTACATTGTGGCTAGTTATGAGCGTGTAGTCATCGCGGAAACATTGACTTTTTTGGGTAAAGGGGGTAAATAGTGAATGTCGAAGTTGAAATTTGACTCTTCCCCTCTCCTAGACTTTCAGGTTTAAGCTTGGGTGGGGGTTGAAGTGCTACGCGGGGGGGGGGGGGGGGACCCAACTGCAGTGGGGGGAGGGATACTTCAATTTTCCCGTCGTCGCCAATGGAAAGGCGGGAGGAAACTCTATATCTCATTTTCCGCTGTGTAAGCACACATGTTTTCGATTCCCGCGTCTGTTTTGTACTCTAATAGCTCAGTGGGTAGCGTCCTGCTACGAACATTTTGCTCGCAGGTTCGATTCCGGCGAGAGACAGAAATTTATATATTTGGCATGTACGATAACGTACACTAAGTATAACTTTTCGTATTATTACTTAGTGTAATAATACTTTTCGTATCATTACACTAAGTAATAGTACGAAAAGTAAAGCAAGTGAGTTGTAGTTTGATGCTCATTTTGAAGTTTGAATTCCCCAGAACAGACCTTAGTTTCGAGATTCGCAAATGTGGCCGGAAACCCAGTCAGTGTTGGACTAGCCTGAGCATCTTCGATCTCCTTTTTCTGAAAACAAAAACAGGTTCACTGTTATACTGTTAGTCAATTGCACATGAAACATGTCAAACACAGCAGAACTCAGAAACGTGCAATGGAAATGTGCACGATTCCTTATCCGAATGTCTACTTTACGTGACTATTCAATTTTCTTTGAGTATGAGTATGGTTCACATTATCTACAAACCGAAAAAGTAACTATAAATTAAGCCCACGTTATTATTTCACCCACGACCTCTTAGTTTCAGAATTCAAACACAGCACAACTTCCGTGGATTATCTAGAAGACTTGATTCAAGCACATTGGGGCCGTAACACGTTAAGGCTTCGCGTTGAGGAAACGCGTCAAGACAAGCGTTAACGCGCTCACACGTTAAGACTTGTCGATTCACGTTATCTCACGTTAAAGAGTCTATATGCAAAAGCGCTCACACGTTTGGGCTACAAAGAGTTGTGGTTTCGAGGAGGAAGAGAAAGAAAGAGAAAGAGGAAGAAAAAGAAAAAAGAGAAATAAGAGAAAAAAAAAGAGTACCGCTGCTGCTAGTTGTGGTGGGTTTGCTAGGTGCATGGCTTGGAATTTTGTCTCCACGTTCTCGAGACCCTGGTGGCAATCGGCCAAATTGACATTTATCTGAAAAACAACTATATTTAGAACAAAAAAATAATAACAAGTAAATTATTTTTATATTTTGATGAAAAGTTAAAGTTTAGACAAATGTCTAGAAAAAATAAGTTTGGGGTTGGGTTGAAGTCTCGCTCAGTTACGAATTACGACAGTTCGATCTACTTATACCAACTTGGCTCATCTCAGGAGTGAGGACAGATCAAATATGTGTGTTTGTACACAGCACAAAACGAGATATACAGTATACCGCCGGATTTCTCTGAGCGACGACTATAAACTGACAAGGAAACCGCTTCGTACGGAATCGAACCAGAAACCGTTGCACACAACATAAAGTGGGGGCTACAGTAGGACTTTGCCATTACTATAAGAGAAATCGAGTAACGTACGTCGTCCAATACATCGCTGACGTCAAACTTCTTCACGTGATTATTGATCGCAATATCGATTTTATTCACGGCCGCGTCCAATTTTGAGTCGAGAATTTTCTTCTTCTCCATGAAAGTGCATTCCAAATTTGAGCCGTAAACATCAACAAATGTTCCGACTTCTGAAAAAATAACGAAAATCAATAGTTATGGTTTGAGCACACCGAATAATGATACATTCTGTTCCAAATTCTATGCTTTCAGTGTTTAATACATTCGAGGTTCAAACGAAAAAATTGCAATCAAAAATAGTATAACATCGGTTTGGGGCTTTCCATTGACTTAGAAAGTTGAATAACTAATGGTTAACTAGTTCAGACTATCTATTGCTATGAAGGATAAAGGATTGTTCAAAGCAAAAAGGTACATGAGATGGGAAAGAGAGAAAGAGAAACATTGAGAGAGATAATATATCGATCGAAATAGATCAAACCCACGTTTCGAGGTGGAATCGATTTGCTTGGGAAAGTACTCGACTCCGCTGCGAACATGACCCAGACTAATCAGGAAAAGCGCGACCCCGAGGGCACAGATAAAGAGGGAGATGCCGAACGAAACCAGGGTCCACACCTTCTGACAAGTGGTCGGCTTCACGCCCTGCAACGAATAATGAATTTGTGATGGAGTGAAGAAATTATTGAGCTTGTTTCCCAATATTAGTCGTGCTAGTAGATCAAACTAAAACTTGATCACCCCCTATGCTAAACACAAATGCTGACACGTGCGCCCTGGAAACAAGTTCGTACCAACTTGATGAACGTTGGTTCGTCAACCATCCAGCAATTTCACCCTTTTCCAACACATGTCTGAAAACTCATCAAAGCTTCAAAGAGTTCGCATCGAAATGTTATTCTGTGATGAGAAAATGGCTTAGGCTTTTGGTGTCTGTCTTTTTAAGTATGGGTTCTCAAGCAGCATTACTGACGCCGTGAGCTCAGTCAAAACATCGACACGTGTTTAGAAATTGATCAGAAACCAATACAATATCACCAAATGTTGGTATTCTGACATACTTAACATTTGTAACTTCTGTATAAGAAGACAATCCAACTACATTCAAAATCTGCACAACTTAAACTCATTCACATGGTGATTATAGACATCTTGAAGTGTATCGAATTTGAATCTCTGAATCTCGATGTTTCCGAAAAGAGTTACCGAGGGTAAAAACGAACCGGCTTGTATTTGCTGCAGCAACACCGCTTGATACAGCAACCGAAGATGGCAAAGAGTGTGGAAAAGGCAGCGATGAGCAACACAACAAATATGGCTATGGCGATACCCTGAAAATAAGAATTAGGGTATGTTTATGGAATATGTTATATTTACCGTTACTATTTATTATCTTTCAGGCAGGGGATACATGATTCAATTCTGAAACATTTGTATGTGTATCGTCATGTTTTGTATCATACTGAAATTAGTTCTAGTTTCTACTCTCTCTATGGCTATGACATCTTACCCTGCGTCTCTCTCCGTCCCATACTATTTTACGACGCTGGCTGGGGTCATATGAGCGCAACGAAATAGTAAATGTTGAAAGACACGCAGTTCGGTCACTGAAGATTGGGATACTCCTGTATATGAAAATTTGTGCAACAAATCAACTCACATTTTGAAAGGCGGTCTCTTTGACAGCTTTCGTCGCGTCACCGCCGCCGCCTCCCTTGAGCAATTTGCCAAACACCTGAGAAAATTTTTTTCCTAGTTTTCTGTACGATTCATGAAATACAATAAGTGAAACTCTTTTGCGAAAGCGTATGACAATCGAGAAAATTCGATCTACACACATCTATACACATCTACATACATCTAGTTCTGAGCACATTTGTTTGTAGTTTAATCTCGTTCTATAGTTCACACCATTCCTACTAATACTCCTACAGTAACCTTACAAACGTTCCAAACGCTGTTGTGAAGCTTAAAATGTAGTTCATGGAAAATGCTCTTGTATATTTACTCTACGTGAGAAGGAGAATGAGGTACTGAAATCCTCAACTTCTCCGATCAAAATTAAGTGAGCAAAACGGCTTGGAAATTTCGAAATCCTACTGTAGGAGTCTCAGTAGGAACGGAAAAGACTATACTTCGGTCGTAGTTCGACAGATTCGCTGTACACGCAGGTCAAACTACAATATAGATATGGTCTATATGTAGATATTAGGTGGTGAAAAAGGAGAAATGCCAAAACAAACCGCAAGCGTTTCATCGTCGATGAAGCTGACAAGTTGTTCCATGAGCATGACCATCAGGCTACTGAACCACCAATCATCATAGTCTCTTTCAGGGATCTCCATCTTGGGGAGGGTACACACTGAAAGCAGCGGGGATTAAAACTTGGTCATACTAACCGCCGTCATGAAATATAGCGTATAGTCCACATCATTGTTACAAAACCTTCCCTTTAAGTACCCTTTAATGAATTCCCCATCTTGGGGAATTCAGAAATTGGAAAAAAAACAGGAATTATAGGAAAAGTTTAGAAGAATATTAGGTGTTTATCGGTTAATTCCAATTTTAGAAGGGGAGGGGGGGGGGGGGGTCGTATAAGTCCAAAGTCGAGAAACGGTGTGGTCCCTTTCAATATTTGATGTACTTTGATTCTGAAACGCGCCAGTATTCACGAATGACATCAACGGGATCTAACTACAAAAACAGCGGTAAAGGACCATACAACACATACTCTATACAGGCTTTCAAAACTGCTGGTACGTTCACCAAAAAGTTACCAAACTGCCGCTAAATTCATTGGAAAGTGGGAAAAGTATCGGTAAATTTATTAAAAAGTTGCAAAACAGCCGGTGAATTCACTAGAAAGTTTACCTGGTGGAGGTGTAGTCGTCATTGCAGCCACACGAGAAGACGATTCAGCCGACAATGAATGGAGAAACGAGCTGCTTCACGTTTCCTCACCAACATCTAACAGACAGTGCACGTGAGACTTGTTAGCATCTGGCTCGAGGTTTCGTAACACGTCGAAACCGTACAACGCACAAGTTTGGACATGATGGATTCTAAAACGGAACAAAAAGGGGTCAAACTAACATAAATCCAGGTCTACAAGTCTAGAAGACACTATCATGTTGTATGTATGCGTGAAATAAATAAACTGAGCTCAATACAATAGGGTCAAATTGTGGCATGTCAAAAACGTTGTATCTGCTTAAGGTGTCAGGTTCGATCGCCCAAATAAGAATAGTTCAGCCGGACACTATTTCTGATCGTGTATTTAGTTTTCAAGTAAAACATCAATTACAAGTAGAACACTGGAGTGCATGACTGTTGTGTTTCCAAGAGTACCACACAGAACACAAGTCAAAACAGCACTTGCTCTGGTAGGTAAACTTACTTGTAAACCCTTAACGGTTAAGTTTCAAGTAACTCAGTGAGAGAGGGAAAAAAACAGGGACCAAAAAGTGGGAATGAATGGTTTCTGTAAGCCTAGAAGGTTGTTATTGTTATCCGTTTTTGAATTCCCATCTCATTGTAACTTGCGTCCAAAAACAGTTTTTTGCGTTTATCCAGAATTGAATATTTTCATTATTTTCATCATTAGTCTTTATTTCCATTTAGCAATCCTGTAAAGTTTGCATAAGGAACCTTGAAAGAATACAATGCCACTTCTTGTCTTTCCCGCGCGTCGCGAGAGTGTGTGCAAAGTGCAGAGAGATTAGAGAGCGCGACGACCAGACAGTTTCGCAGGAAGCGACCCGTACTAGATACGGCGCAGCCAGGAACGCGCCCCCCGACCGAAATGTTTGGCCAGCTTTGCGCAGTGGCGGTAAAGTGACCAATGAGGCTTTGCCGAGGTGCTTTTATTGCTGGTTGAAAACTTTTCCCAATTGCCCGCGATGTCCCCTGAAACATGGGTGGCATACGCAATTTTTGAACGCCCCCAGGGGGCAGAAAGAACGTGTTTACAAATGAATGTACGCATGTGAATAATACACATCTTCACGAATAGCTTGACACTAGAGTTTTTGCCCTTGTTCTACCAATCGCAATTGAAAGTGTGTCTTCTTTGTAAGTTGGATTAGAGCCCATTTCTTTCATTGTGACCTCTTCTGAAAACGAAATTATAATTCGTGTTGTTCAATTTCAATCCAGTAGATCAATTGACTTTATTGAACATATAATCAAAATACTAGATCAACTAAATTTGATTATATCAATAGCTGGTTAGTTAGCGACACTCGTCATATAGTTTCGTCGAATCGTTGTTGTGGCGGGGTAGGCGGTTGTCTTTGGGTTTCGCGAGTCGGTATAAGTAGATTTTAGGGGATTCAAGAGACGTTTTCGGATCTCGCGGTTGAACAGCATGTAGATTATCCTGGAAGTGTTGAAGTAAGGTACTTGTGTTTACTAAACGGTTATTTTCTCAAGTTGTCGCGGTGGGAATCCCCCAGCATTGTCCAGGGAAACATTCTGTTTAGAAGTTCAGATACGAAAACAAAGAGTTACTTTTTATAGTGGCTACATAGTTTACAATTTTTTTTACAAAGATATTTTCGTGGCAAAAGTTTTCCAGTGATCTTCATTTGTTTTGAATGTTTGCTATTACTATCATTCTTATACATCTAATAACTAGTATTAGTAATAACAACAATAGTTATAAGTTGTTGTTGTTGTTTACTCACCCGGGCCCACTGTGCCCTAGTCCCCAGATAAAAGTAGTTGTCATGAAAACTTCGAAGCGAGTTTCTGCCAGAGGCGAAATCATGTGGAAACAGAAAAAGACGAAACAAAATGACACCGAGATGGAACACGTCTGAAATAAATTTTTTTTGAATAATAGATTGAATAGATTGAATTTAGACTTGTAGTTATAGGATTTGCCAAACCGTTGTGGACACCGTATCATCGATTTTGTAAGAGGCGGGGTTTGGCGAGCGGCCAGCTTGTCTGAGTATCAATGATCTACACACTCTCTCGTCTGTTGGCAGCTAATCAACGACCGCTCGCCACGCATCGCTCAATCAATCGAGCCCTCTGCTGTCTTTATGAGGAAAATGGCGACTATATACTGTCATACATTTGGAAATATGTTCATGCATAGACAGGTAAATCACAGGTTGTTGCAGAAACTTCGCTAATTTCCACCTTTCACACGAACTCATCGAAAGTATTATCATGCTTACATAATCCATGTTTCACTACTTTGACTCCTTCACGATTATATTATGAAGACTTACCTGAACGAAAAACTTTATATCCTGTTTCTGTTTCTTGTTACCAACATTTGTCACGGTTGACACACCTTGCGAAGTTGCAGTCTGGAAAAAAAAGTTAAACTTGTTATGAACTATCCCTGTCTTCTCCAAGTCCTGTTTTTTTTGAACCTCGGCATTGTTGTGTATATGGTTTGATTTTGTAGTTGAACCGTACACGAGGTGGTATGATGGAATATTTATTGTGGCGACGTTGTCCTGCGCGACTGTATTGAGTTTATTGTACTTTGTGAACTGATGCCTTTTTCAGGCTCTGAAAACGGCGAATTTGCCGAAACGTCGCCACAATAATTATTCCATCATACCACCTCGTGTACGGTCTAACTACAAAAGCAAACCATATCCCTGTCTTGTGAGACATTTTTTTAAAAACAGAAATCGGTCGCGGTACGCTTTAAATGCGCTTTTATAGGGTTTACGCTGTCGCATTTTTACGCTTGCTCTTCCGAGCTTCATTAAAACAATTTCAAACTCACTTTAGTCATAAGCTTCAGTTTCATAAATGTTATAAGTTCGAACATGATCGCAACAGACATCAATCCTACGCAATACGATAGATCGATATAGAAGGCGATCGCATGACCGCAGGGGGAGTCGGCGAACTCCCAGTAGTACTCCCGGGGCTCGTACCGGAAGTAGCAGTCCTCTGGAACAAAAAAGTGCTCTATATATAAAAACAAACTTAGCTTTGAATAAGTTTAATGGCAAATTGTCTTCGTTTTAGGTTGGTAAGGAGTTACAGTTTCATCACACTTTAACTATAATGCCATAAATTATTGTTTCCAAACAGGGTAACATATGAGATGTAAGTTTCGAGCGTGATTGGAATGGGGATTAATTGCCAAAATTTCGCATTTCACATGTGTGATTAATTGAATATTCTGAAATCGTTAGGCATCCTGGAGGCAATACAATCTTTTTCTTAAAATTTGCAACGTATCACGGAAAGATATCACAAAAAACAGTAAAGAGTATTAAAACTCACCATAAAAGTAGACACACGCGTAGATGAAGCTGGCTACAACTACCACCGCGACCACCCAGAGAGTGGTTCGAACCCCCAATCTTCTTCGATAGAATGATGGAAACGTTATGGCGAAAAATCGATTGATCGAAATACACAAAACGGCATGATGGGCGATTGTTTGGAAGAAAATGGCTGTCTGGCCGATGTAACGGTTGAGGAACTCCAACTCTGGAGGCAGGTAACTGAAAAAAGTTATGATTAGTTGTGAGTGGAACGTGGCCTTGTTAATTGACAAATTTAAGTGCATCACTATAACATGATACTTAAAAAAATTCATAATCTTCAGAAAAAATTAAAAGGGTTAACGTGATTTTCATCACTACAACACTATTTTCTAGTAGAACTTATTATGTGAAATTTGGTGTAAGATATTGGTACCTTTTCTTGCAACGTTTTCTAGACTATCGAGCAAACCTAAAATAATGTTTGCAACTCACGTAAAAGTCAACGGCGCGGCACAGAATAAAAATTTGAATCAAAGAGAGAGAGTCAAGATTAGCTCTCATTTTGTAGTTGAAAAACAGCTAGATTTCTATGTCAGTTTTTTCGAAGTCTTCAGGAACTCACGTAATGGTTAAAGGCGCCGCCCAGACTAGAAACGTGAACAGAACTCCAGAGTTGGAGAGCGTTTCACATACACTCAGAACCCCGAAAGACGTGCGAAACACGCGCAGGCGCAACATTAGAATAGCACATCCCAGGTTACACAAAAGGCCGAGTAGAGCCAGCTGGAAAGGTTCTATATACTTTCATCTACATATACGTTGTAGTGTAATTATTCGTTTCTAAAATTATTCCCTGAATACACCGGGTTCACACTACATTGGAAGCAAAATGTCACATGATGGCGGTGCATATGTGGGAAGAAAATATGCGTTTCCTGATGCTTCTTCACGTTCTACCTATTCCTCTTACTGAAGTATATTAGGAGCGCCACCATTTTGATCTCCTTACCGAGATGTGCGCCCATCTGGCAGCGTAGCAACCTATCTCATGAACAACTTGTGAGCTACTCGTGAACTTATAGTTCATATACTAGAAGTAAATTGAATACCGCGTCAGATGATAATGTCACTGAGATATGTACCCAAAACGAGCTGCATACTATTTTTATGCGTCCTATTGCGTTTAAAACTTTCAATTCATTTTCCAAAAAATTGCATAAATATTGTGAAGCTATAAAACTTACCGAAGCAATCAAAATGGCCGCCAGAATTCGTTCGGATGACATTTTCTCCTGTGAACTGACTTCCTGCATCTTAATTCGTGATTCAACTGTAACAAATTACTTTTTTCTCTAATTTGCATATAATTGAGACAGTTCGAGAAATACGAGACCTATTTCGAATATACCTGTACAAACTATAACTTCAGGTAGTACCCTGGTATGAGAAGAAACCAACACGAATTAGAAACTATCAAACAGCTCAGCTAATGCATGATGCACTCAGAACTGTTGCTACACATATTTACAATTAGGTTTTCGGAGTGTGTGAAAAATCAGCAGCAGCTGCATTCGAAATTTCTTCATTAATTAGTCTTACTATAGTCACTCTAATATCGAATAGGTTGAGGTCGTGCGTACAAAATAATGAACGTCGAGTTCAACATATATAACTTTGTTTTCCTAGCGCTGTATTTTGCGAAAAAATCTAAATTTGCTAACTAACATCACAGAGACAAGAAAACGCTAGTTCGATTGCCACAGTTTATAGTTCAGAGTGAAGCACATTTTATATCGTAGACTCTGTTTTTATATTGTGACGCAACAGGAATCCCTCTTATCGAGTGGGAATTTCACATGATATTCCACAAAAAGTCTATCGAAACTCCATGAACTAATGACAAACTTTAAAAGTTGTGACATAGGGAAGGATAGACACTCATAAAAATTTTCCGAAGTTTGAAATGAAAATGTGCATGATGTAATGTCTTGAAGTAGAAGGAACTAGCGCGCCGAGCAAGAGTTTCAGTAAATTTACTGAGTAAATGTACTGAGTTTCAGTAAATTCATAGTACGGAAAAGATTTGAACAACTTACAGCGTAAATTGAGTGGTCAATCTAAATGAGGTTAGCACCTGTTTCTGATATTAATACTGCATTTGCACGATTAATCATAAAATTATCGTATAGCGGTCTAGAATACTACTTTTCCACAGGTTGTACGGGTTATTAAATTAATCTGCAATCTGAGAAGGTGCGGTAAAGTAAATTGTAACTTGACCAAAAACCTACATCCGCAGCAATGTCTAGAAACTCATGGGAAGTTCACGTGATCGGAATCCATCAGCATAAAATCAGAACCAATCTTCGAGCAAGAGATAAATTTACAAAATTAACGCAGTGTTTACTGTATTGTTGAAAAACATGAACATTTGTTTTTTGGAAAATTAGACTTGGGACGTATTTCGGAGTTAGTTCACGCAACATGATGTACCAGTTTCAAAACGGCTAGTTGCTTTGAGATATGTCATATAGTGAGTGCCAAATTTATAATCTTCGGTCTCTCCCCGGAATCGAACCTGCGAGCAAAAGATTTGTAGCTTGGCGCTACTAACCACTGGGCTATTAGAGCACATAACCGGCGGGCTTTGGAATCGAAGACATATGTGTGTACACAGCGGAAAGTGAGATATACAGTACCCTCTCGCCTTTCCATTGGCAACAACTATAGCATGCAAAACATGCAAACAACGTACATTTGATTTGAAAGTGTTGTTTTAACATTTTATTATCACTGCATTTCAGATAGAAAACGGAATACATGTTTAATCGGTGGTTACTACCGATGATAATAGTATTTAGATTGTTATTTATATTCGCACAAATAAATTACCGCAGATTACCGCACATTTCTCGGAAAGTCATCTAGGTTTCTCAAAAACAAACAAAACGGTCTGACGAAAAAAATATTGGAAGATCGACCTTTCTGAAAAAAACCTTTATAACTGCTCGGTTGTGAATTTTAGTTTCGAATATTCCAGAATCTCAGTTCGGCATTTGTTGATGCGAGGTCAACGCGCACACTCGTGCTCATGAAATCTTCGGATGGAAACTTGTAGGAAAACCAGAATACGTGTGCTAGAAGATCCTGGCACCTTCATCCCATCCTGTGTCTCTTCAAACATACGCTATTTCTCTGCTCCTACATCCCCCCGGGATGTAAGAGACAAGAAATAGTGAGGCAGAACGAGAGACGCAGGATGGGATGAAGGTGCCGGGATCGTCTAGCATACGTACTCAGAACGAGAAAAAATCTTTAGGAAGAATAGAGTTGCGGGTCGAACAGAGGCTTTCCGGAGTACAACCGTGAAGATTTAGATGTTTCTCAATTTGTGTGCGGAAGTGGTTTTTATCACTTCCACAATGTAAAATCAAATCAAAAATCTTGCAATTCGTTGCGGAAGTTGTGCGATAATCACTTTAGATCGTGCAACTAGAAATGGAGAACTAGGAAGTCTAAGGACGTAGTCAAGAAAATCACGGCCTCACTATCCCAACCTGCGTTTCGTACAATACACGCTATTTCTTTGCTCTCACATGCACCGCGTCAACATTCTTGCGAGAGAGCGTGCAAATCGAGAGACGCAGATTGGAATGAAGGTAACCTGTTGTAAAAGTTGTTCTCTTGTTAAAGTACTAAAATCTGAAGAATTATACAAAACTCAGAGCTTATCGAAAAAATGAACTTTTTGCCATCTGTCCGGAGCGGCGCGTAATTCTTGAAACACTGAAATACTCGAAATTCCAAGACTATCTTTGTCTGGTTCAGCAATCTTGTTTTGAAATAAAATATGGTTTATGTACCGCGAGAATTTTAATTCACTGTAATTTTATATATTTGTGGAGTTCTCGAGCGAAAACAAGTTGAGACTTCTAAATTGTTTCTAAGAAAGAATAAATTGAAACGGAGAAAATTAAATTCTTCAATTTGGTTGACTCGACGAAAATTCATGAGTCGGTATTTTTTTCAGATAACAATTATAGCTGTGAGTTTTGGTCAAAATGGTCGTGTTGGTAAAAAAATGAATGGTCAAAAAGCGTAGTTCTGGTCAGATCTGATTTGGAAAGGCTACCGTATCTTCAAATTTCAACTGATGAAACCAACCATTTTTAGATAATTCCAAAGTGAAATCAGGTTTGTTCCTCTCAAAATTGTGCTCTTATTTGAAAAAGGCTCTTATTTGAATATTAATTATGAGTAAGTGACTTCTGGAAAAAATATCACGAATCATCTCGCAAGTTTGCGTGGGATAGTTTTCGTGAGATCTCGAAGATTCTAGAAAAATCTACGTCGTCAAAAAACTCAACAACCTACTGCCAACCAACTCATAACAACGACAAATACTCTAACAACGTGCGTAATGATAAACGGGACATAAATTAATGAAACTCATTTGACCCGTTGTCTTTGTATAATCATTGAGCTATGGCTATATTTATCTACACTGTGCAACGGAACATGTTATTACAACCATATGATACATGTGAGTAGAAATGAGACATTTCCAGCAGACTTGTATTTAAATAGTTCAAACATCAAATTGAGAGGAAACAGAGATGCGAAAAATTTCTGTCTTATTCACTGGTCTTATTTAAAGGGACCGTACCTCTATAATGTGCAATGTAGGTAAATTTTGAATAACGAAAAAAGTCATTTATTCTGTTTTGAGATGGAAGTTCATACCTTACGTACAAAAAGTTCACAAAGCCGCATTATTACGGGGCAAAATAGAAGCCAACAGAATTTGGGTTACTGTAATGCAGTAATCCTTAATCTATCACTGCTTTGTAGTTTTCATGATATTTAGAAATCTTTTTTTTTTCACATATTTCATATTGGTAATTATGGCCATGTTTTGAATATGGATTCGTAATTTTATTTACATTTTGAAAATTTTGTTTGTAAATTTTGTAAATTTTGTAGGTGAACTCGGTGATGTATGTACGTGCGCGTGGTCGCGCCGCATTTTTGAAAACACGGAGCAAGACAGGAAATTGACACCAATATGAATGATTTTGGTTTTTTGATGTAAACAATATCGACCAATCAGCTCGAACCTCCAAATTAAAGAGGAACGGTCCCTTTAAACCATAGCAACGCACATTGCCAACGTGCAACATCAGACGCACGTTTTGGGAGTGAACACAATCTCTTTGTAGTTTGAACTTATAATTTATAACTTTCGACCAAAAATCTACAGAACAAAACTATAATTCCAGCGGCGTAGGACAACGTACATCGTTTTAAAATGAACGAACCACTCACGTTTTACTTATTTCACACATTTTACATTGTTTATTGTGACTCTAGTAAACTATGTACAAAACAATTAGTAAGGTTTTCACGAAGCAACCTTCATTCCGTTGTAATTCTGGAACTTGGAACGAGTGTTTGGTGCAGTAGATATAACGTTGACCGTTGTGAAAAGTTGTGGAGTTTCTGACTTCAGAAGATCGCGAGGATTCAGGAGACGTTGGCGGATTTGACGGTTGAAGATGATGTACATCAGACTGGGAATAATTCATTTAACTCAATGTAATTGGTAAAACAACACAAACACCGATTGAAAACAGCAATATACGCTAGGTTCGGTCAGCATCACCGAAAATTGTGCATCGTACTCTGTATTTTGATTAAACATTTTCCAGCTTACGCCTGCCAACATATCAGTAGCATTCTGAGCAGCACTGCTGGGTGTGACCTATGTATTTTCACAGTCGCCGTACATAGCGCCAATTCCTTAGGAATTTCACTCTTTTCCGACAGCCGTAAGCTGCAAGAAACAACAAGATTCCAAAGTCAATAAAAAAAATAAGGTTTCAGAAAAACGGAGAGCGAGAAAAACCGTACCCAGATAGTTGTTATTATTATTGTTACTGTTGTTATTGTTGGTCTTATTTCTATTATTATTATTAGTATTATTGTTAATGTAGAAAAGAACTCTCACCCCGATCCACCGTGAGCAAATCCCCAGATGAAAGTAGTTGTCATGAAAACCTCGAACCGAGTTTCTGCCGACGGAGAAATCATGTGGAAACAGAAGAACATGAACGCGAACAGATTCGAGATGGAACAAGTCTGAAATGAAAACGATATTTTGAACTTCAACTTGTAAAACTGACCCGGTTTTCGGATTTATTTTGCCCAATCAGATTCATTGCTCGAGTTCACTCGAAATTTCAGTAGTTGAAAGTATGTCAATCATGCGTTTCGTGCTCGAAAACGTAAAGTGAGTGCCAAGTTCATAAAATTATGTCTCTTTCCGGAATCGAACCTGCGTGCAAAGTACTCGCAGCAGGCCGCTAACTTCTGCGCTATTAGCGCACATAAGGGACAAGCTTCAGAATCGAAGGCGTTTGTGTGCGTACACAGCGGAAAGTGAGATATACAGTATCCTCCCATCTTTCCGTTGACGACTAGACTATCTAATTAGTTCCATTGATCATCAAAAAGTTCATTTTCATCTCATAACCTAAAAAGCAGTAACAAAAAATATAGACCTAATGTTCTCTATGTTCTTCTGCTATTTCTCACTCAGTTCAAATATGTTCTACCTGGATGAAAAAGATGATGTCCTGTTTGTGTTTTCGACGATTGCTGCTTGTGGTAGAAGCGGTGCTCTGGAATGATATGCGATTGATCGATTTACCCTTTCGAAATCTGGTTGACGAAAGTCTAGAAATTCCTCTGGCACGCTGTCACACTAGTGTATTGGTTTATATCAGACACCACCTTCACCCAGCCCATTTTCTAGTGATCCTACGAGAAAGTGTGCAGGTCAAAGTCTCTGATACTGTCTGCGTCTCATTGAACTCCATACTCTCTGGGTGTACTGTTTTCGTCCAAGACCTACATTCTGTATGATCCTCAGTTCGACCAGAGGATTCCATGCTCGACGAGAGAGCGTGCAGGTCAGAGCGACGCAGACTTTAGACACGGATGTTTCCCCAACTCACATTCTGCATAATCTTCAGTTTGACGAGAGTGATCAGCTCGAATCCAAGTGCAACAGCCATCAGCCCAACGGAATAGGATAAATCCACATAATATGCCATGGCCGAACCGCAAGCTGTTGCGGAGAACTCCCAGTAGAACTCCCGAGGCTCGTAGCGGAAGTAGCAGTCTTCTGGAACATTATCAAAATATTTTTGGGTAGTTATACCTGTTTTCAAATTTCACTGTAACCACTATGTGTAGCAAGTTCGGATAACAACGAACATTCAAGAGTTTTATCCGGGAATAAAATTGCTCCCTGTTTCTAATAACTGTTTTCTATTCGTTACACAACATTTTAATTCGGTATAAATGTTTTTATGGCGCGCGGCGTCATATTCTAATAAGTTCCCAACTTAATGACTTTACGGAAGTTCGAAAAATACGGTATCGAGAATTTCATCAATTTCGATTCTGCGTCAACGAACAGTGTCAACAACTAGAGATCACACCTGTGAAGAGACGCAGATAGAATATGTTAACTATTCGTGAAAGTAGTATCACCGAGACCTGTGGAGAAACGTTATGATGTCATGTTCAGAAACTTAAGATGCTTCTTCACGTCGACGTTACTTGTAGTTTCACTAGCGAAACAATCAATCAGGCAGACACTGTCACTTGTCTTATCCTGCTGTCTTCGTCGATCCCACTCTGTTTGATGTGTACTTCACGTGTGGTTGTGTAATCGTACAAACCACAACTCGGACGTACACGAAACAACAGAAACGTAACATAAGTTAAACTGCACATAGAGCATACTGTTGCAGGTGTACATCTACTTTTTCTGAGTTAGTGATCACACTAACACCTAAGTTTGGTAAGTTACAACGTCACAGTTCACCGAGAATCACACGTATCGTGAAAGTGAATAACGAAGCGCGATCAAACTACAGCCCAAAAGTTCCAAAGCTACCATGAATTAAAAACTTACCATGAAAATAGACAGAAGCATAGGCCATACTGACGACAACTATGATTCCCGCGACAATCAACGTGTTTTTGACGTCAAATCGTTTCCGGTAGAAACCGGGGCAGGAAATGGCAAAAAATCGATTGATCGATACACAGAGGACGGCGTGGAGCGAAACTGTTTGGAAGAAAAGAGCCAGTTGGCCAATCGAACGATTCAAGCCCTCCAGCCATGGTGGGAAGGAGCTGGAATTGGAGGTTATTGATTTTGTAGATCAGGACGTAATTTGTTTCATCATAATATGAAGAACTGACTGCCCCCCTGATAGATTTCAGAACTTCTCTGTTGGTATTTATCTAAAATTGTTAAATTTTCAAGTAAACATTGCAGAAGTTGGATTTGCATGAATTGAATGACGAACCCGACGGGTTTCATGAACACAGCATCCAGATGCACAGTGATCTCTCGAGTTTGTTACTTTTTTGGATTAGATCCATAACTTTTTGGCAAAGTCAACTTTATCACACATAGAAAACGACCTGAAAACTCTTGAAACTCATCACGTATATCACTCACGTGAGTGTCACCCATATTAGGAACGTGAGTAACGTTCTAAGATCTAAATAATCGAAACGTGTGAATTAACTCACGTGAGCGTCACGGGAAATGCCCACAGTAGGAACGTGAGTAGAACCCCGGCATTCGAGAGTGTGTCGCACACGCTCAACACGCCGAAAGAAGTGCGAAATACGCGAAGACGAAGCATCACGAGAGTGGCAAACAGGTTGCTAAGAACTCCGATGAGGGCGAGCTGGAGAGAGAAACATATATAATTATATTATTATTATTATATAAATGAACACAATTCTTTTTTATAGTAGTTTTTTGTTGAATAGGTTGCTCAGAACTCCTATCAGAGCAAGCTGGAACGAAAACTGCATATACTTTTATATAACTGTAATATGTATGAACTGAAACTTAAGGATTGTTCACTATATTAGTTGCTTTAATAAACTATGTCTGAACTGGCAAACAGATTGCTGAGCACTCCATTAGAGCGAGCTGAGAACAAAAATATGAATTTACATTAATGCACATAAAACAGAATAACATTATTTTATTTTTCATAAGAGTTGTTGATTTAGTCTGTGTCAAAAGGGAAAACTTTGTAACGTTCTGACTAGGTAACAATAAAACTGAATCTGTACGAAAAGTTCAGAGGATCAATCAATCAATCAAACAGAAAAACGTTCTTTTGATTGAAGTTTTGATTGTACCCGAGTCAGAATACACGTTTACGCAAGTGGTGCACCACAACAACCAAGGTTTCAATGTGTTTAGCAAGTGATAAACCAGAAAAAGCAGTATTTCTATGTGTAATCACTAAATCTACATTGAATCGAAATTCAATGTTTTCTCCGAGCGTGTGTTGCAGTTTGATTTGAATCCTCGAAGGGACAAACGTGATATTTTAGCATGAATCAATTTGATACAATATTTTCCATTTAAAATGTTTTCTTTCCAAAAAATGCATCGGAAAATCGTTTCTCACCACGCCAATCATAGCGGCTACAAGAATGCGTTCCGAAGTCAGTTCCATTGTTGAAGAGCTGTCCATTTAGACAAACTAGAAAATGACGAATGACCTGAAACAACGATCAAGTTCACCAATTGAATACAAGTTAAAATGGGTAATTAGACACTAACTATGTACAATTAGTGCGAAATACTGTGAATATTCATCGAAATGTAACAAGTTGCACCAAGTAATCTTTTACGATTCAAATGATACTTTAGTAAATGACCGAGCCCACGGTTTTTGGAAAGATAGAGGCAGAGAAAGAGAGAAAGTGATAGGGAAAGAGAGTGTTAAGATAGAGAAAAAAACAATATGAAGAGAGAAAAAGGAGAGGAAGCAAGAGTATAACTACGGCAGCGACCATTTATCTGTTAGATTCGTAGAAATATTGAAATGTTCTCAAATCTTGAGCGGAAGAATGTTCTAATGTGAAGAGCGTCAGAGAATCATGAACGAACTTGTTGTCCAATCTATTACCTTTCTTTGAAAATGATTTACGGAGACTAGTTAGTTATAACTTGCTTACCACTTCACTGTAAAACAAATCGGGAAATGACGTGCGCTGGTTAAATCAAATCAGTCTGTTTCGCATCTAGTTTCCACTTCCGTTATCATTTTTTCTATACTAGAAGTAAAGTGAATAGTCACGTAAAGGAATCGTGCACATTGTCATTGCACGTTTTTGAGTTTGACTTTGTTTAACATGTTTCAGGTGACTATGCACTTGACGAGCAGTATAACTTTTGTAATTGCACAAGGTTGACACAACTACAGAAAGTGCGGAGGCTGAATTGTAGTTTGATCAGTCTGCACATTGCGGTTATCAAATTACTGATGTGTTACCGGATCAAAGTGCAATACGGTATCCTTCTGCGCTGCCCTGAATAAGGCCCGTATGGAAAATTTCGGTGATGGTGGTTATATGGCGGCGTAGCGATCCCTCGGAAATCTCATGAGATACCTTATGAGCTAATAGCGTTAACTTCGCATGAGATTCTATTGATCTCTATGCTCCAGCATTGAGAGTTCGTGAGTAGCTCATAAGATTTCTCATGATAAATTTATATGAACATCTTATGAGATTAGACGGTTTTCTACGCCGCCAGGTCTGGAGAGGTTTTAATGAGAGAAATGAATTGTGCCAAATTTCTAGTGATGTTTAATTCAAGGTTAGTAGAATCTCAAAATAACAAAATAATTTGGGATTCTTTGTGATTGTCAATGATGAAATCTTTGCAAAAGAATGCACTTGCAATCTTCTAACCTAAATTGCTTCGAAAAATACAAATTTTACAGTTTTCATGTGTTAATTAGATACATTGTTATGAACAGAACATGAGAAGAGTACTTTCTAGTTTTACTGCCTCATGAAATTTGTTGTTGTACTATAATCGAAATGTGCTTTTTCTCTAAGTTTTCATTCACTTTTCATTCATTCACTTGGAGAAAAAGCATATTTCAAACTATTGTATGTGTCTAAGACGTACCGTGTCTTTAACCCAATCGGGTTTATTATATTGGCAGTCAACCTTTTCACGTCCCAATCACAAACTAACTATCGTACTGATTTTTCACAGATCTCCGAATGAGAACAATTTGCAATCATAGACAGAAATACAGTATGTGTATTATGTGTAACCAGCCGAAAGAATCAATCTTCAGCGGTGAATCAACTTCAAATTAGCTTGTCTTGAGTCGTGACTAATTGGAAAGTGCATATTTTATAATCGTTCTCCGCGTAAATTTCATCCAATGTCTCTCTCTATTGGATAAACGTGATGAAAGAGAGTGGGAGATCGAATGTAAAAGTTTTCGTAACAGCACTTTTTATCAACGACGTCCAATTTATACTTGTGCATGACTTTTTCAATGTGTGTTTATTCTTCAATCAGTCTTGGCGTAGAGGCCGAACGTACCACTTTTTTCTCTTTCTTAATCCTATACATGTATTTCAATTTTTCCATGTCGAGCAATTGTTATTTGTTTGCACGCAATTTGTTTTAAAATTTCTGGGAGTGAAAACAAATTATTTCCTAGAGTAAAATCATGTACAATAATATAAAATATTTATTATCAAACCAGACTTTGGGAAACTCAGACACTGAATGATAACAGTAGCAGTGATTTTATTGCTTGTAGTTCAAAACAAAAATTTTCTCGTGTGAATAAAAACAAGTTGATTCATTACTACGGCAAAACGGTTCCCACTCCGATCAAACTGCTACAGATAATTGGAAATTTTGCACACTCTGGTTAATGTATTTTTGATTTCTGATGTATTTTCTCTGATTTCTGACTGATTTTAGGAATAAACAACGTCTGAGAGCGAAAACACAATGAATGTAACTATCCAAACAATCTGTCGAAGATCATGATCAAGTTTGACTACTTTTACGATTTGTTGTGAGTTATTCATCGAATTCGTGAATTTGATAATCGTGCTATACACTATTCCTACTGAGAGCGCCGTAGAACACATTTCAACTCCCCCAATGACTGATTTCAAATGACAACTTCAACATGATAAAAATACTTTCAAGCACGAATTGCAAAAGGGTATCAGAATCCAAGGCTGAAATTGTCAAGCTTCTCGATAACATTCACGTGATTGAAACACACTGAAAGTTCTCTAGAACGAATTCTAGTAAACCGAATTATACGGCACAAATACATCCTAACTCAAACTTTTCACGTAACAATCACAAACTAATTACCGCACTGATTTAACAAAGATCTACGTAGTGTGAAAACAATTTTCAATCATAGGCCCAAATACAGTATATTTAACTGTCATAAACAATCAGGCATTAGCCGTGAAGCAATTTGAAATTTACCTTTCTTGAGTTGTGAGTAATTTCCCGAAAAGTGCGTGTTTAATAATCGTTCTCCACGTAAAGTTTATCGAATCTCTTTATTGGTTAAAAGTGATAAAAGGGAGTGGAAGATCAAATATTTTCAATAGTTTTCGTAACAGCACTTTTTATCAACGACGCCCAATATACTTGTGCATGACTTTTTCAATGTGTCTATGTAATGTGTAATGTGTAATGTCTATTCTTCAATCAGTCTTGGGGTAGAGGCCGAACGTACCACTTTTTTCTCTTCATTAATCCTATACATGTATTTCAATTTTTCCATGTCGAGCTTGTTATTTGTTTGCACGCAATTTGTTTTAAAATTTCTTGGAGTGAAAACAAATTATTTCCTAGAGTAAAGAGGTGTATAATATTATAAAATATTTATTATCAAACCAGAGTTTGGGAAACTCAGACACTGAATGATAACTGTAGCAGTGATTTTATTGCTTGTAGCTGAAAACAAAATTTTTCTCATGTGAATAAAAACAAGCTGATTCATTACTACGGCAAAACGGTTCCCACTCAGATCAAACTGCTACAGTTAATTAGAAATTCTGCACACTCTGGTTGATGTATTTCTGATTTCTGATGTATTTTCTCTGATTTCTGACTGATTTTAGGAATAACATTATTCTATGAGCGTAAACACGATGAATGTAACTATTGAAACAATCTGTCAAGGACCGCGATCGAACTTGAATTTACATTTACGAGTTGTTGTAAGTAATTCATCGAATTCGTGAATTTGATAATCGTGCTCAGAATAAAAATAATTATACAAATATCATCATGTATTTTTTAGAGAAGGGAGCATGATGTGCAGAGGTTTCAGACGATAGTTGCTGACAACGGAAACTCGGAAGGGTACTGTATATCTCACTTTTCGCTGTGTATTCACACATTTCTTCGATTTCAAAGCTGCTGGTTACGTGCACCAATAGCGCAGTGATTCGTGCCCTGCTATGAAAATTTTTCTAGCAGGTTCGATTCCGACGAGAGACAGACATTTATAAATTTGGCCCCCACTACAGTTACAGTCCTTGATACTTTTTACAATTTTTTGTCTACTTTTTTTCAGTGAATTTTGCATATTCATTACTAATTTTATGAAGAAATTGATTAACTTGTAAAAAATTATTCAATGTACAAATACTATATACAATATTTATTGTCAAACACAAGTTTACAGAACGGCTTTACTTCAATGTGCATAATAACGATGTTCATTTTGATTCACTTTTTTCGGAATTGAGATGATTTTTCTCTATTTTCTCATCGCAAGGTCCTGAAACACAGTTATTGTATGATTAGGTTAATGTGCTCAGTAAGAGATGTATTATTGTAGTTTGTCATTCAAAAATGTCTAGCTATAACCTTTGCTGCAACAATAATATAGGGAAACTATTATTTCGGTGATATTTAGAATAATAAATATGGGGCAAAAATTGAAGGAAAAACCCTAAAAAACCAGTAATAAGAAGGTATCCTATTGAAATTCGCTATTCTAGTTAGATAATGAGAACAAATTTAGAAGACTCACAATTTGACTGGTTGGGTTCGCACTTGAGTTAGGTTGGCTCACACTGGATTGCTGGAAAATGTACATTATTTGAACGTATTCAATGAAAAATTTACCAAATCTATTCCCGGTTCACAGCTCAAGAAAAATTGTTAACAACTTTTTTCTCTCTACATTATTTTATCTCGCACATTCACAAGAGTAGCCTTTATTATTTCCAAGATGGAAGTCAATAGTGTAATATTATTAAATGTACCGGTTATTGAAGGCTGAAAAAATGGGATTCGCGCTCTATACAAAATCAAAAATTCGGGCCGAGTACGCGACAACCCTCGCGATGCGTGCACGTATTAGCATTGGGGCGCGACATTCAACTGCTCAGCGCAAAACAGGAGAATTAGTTTCTGTCAGAAAACTATCAAAATATGTTTCTGTTTTTTGCGCTAATGTTTCTTTGTGTTATTGTCACTTGTTGTGAACTACCAACCAGCGAGAAATGAGAACTGGATGAGGTGGGCGTGTGGGTGGTGCCAGCCTGAAACGAGGTCGAATTGTCATGCTTGTGTGTGTGTGTGACTCCCAGATGTTGCAAGCACTCGCTGCATTCATGCGAAACTTATAGTCTAAGTCTGAGACGGAGCGTTGCAGGTTAGGTTGAATGGTTTGAAACGCGAACAAACGAAAATCTGAGAACTGGCTTTTCCCGAGAAGTTCCATCCAGTCATGTTTCCTGTACGAATTGAGACTTACCTTTGGAGCATGTTTCTGTTTTTCAGTATTTTCTTGCTGCACCACGCTAGGATCGGTTTTTTTTGCGGTTTGGTTGAGGTATTTGGTGGAGTTGAACAGTTGCCAAACCGAAATCAACGCTCCGAGACCGCAAATGACTGGAAAACACATTACAGTACATTACAGCTGAAAACACATTACAGTTGAACGAAAAACACATTACAGTTGTTTTATTAAATTCAGTGTAATTGTATAATATATTCTCCAAATTGTATAATATTATTTTCGAAACACAACGACTGCTGGTTTCCGATGTAAAAATAACATAATTCGAAAACTTCTTGTAAAATGATTTTTTTTATTTTCTAGATGAAAGATCCCACAAACCAGTGAGACACTTCGGATCCAAAGTAAGCCCCCCCCCCTATTTTACACAACTGAGTTACTGGAAAATGAAGTTTTTCTAAAGTTTCTGAAACAAGTGAAGTGAACCACTTTTCACTAATCGGGTTAGCTGTTTCCAGAGATAGCCCACACGGTTCATATTCGCCTGTGTTGCTAGTTCGACCAGGTTCTCTGTCTCTCGCCGGAATCGAACCTGCGAGCAAAAGTTTCGTAATAGGACGGTCAACCGCTGCGCTAACACTTGTACTTGGAGAACGGGCTTTGGCATCGAAGACATGTGTGCGTACACAGCGGAAAGTGAGATATGCAGTACCCTCCCTCTTTTCCGTTGGTGACGACTATATAGAGTGTTGGAGACTAAGTTTGAGTTTTCTCGTATAATCGAGTAATTGAGCTTGAAACTGCTCAGACAATACCCAGCCAATTGGCCAGCCACTTTTGTAGATGAGAGAGCGCGCAAGTCGAAAAGTCGTAGATCTCTGCTGCCTCATTGACCTGGACGCTCTCTCGCTTCTGTAGTTGGCCAACCGAAGACAATCTGAGGAGAACTGACCACAAGCCATCCAAATCCCCTGAATCGGTGTGACGATTTGGTCACAAATGTAGTTTCCAATGTCGTCCCAAATCGATATCAAGTTACTGCACTGTGGCGACAGATCGAGCAGCATTTTCTGAGAAATCTCCCATTCATCAAATTTTGACGCATGGTCTACGATGGACTTGAGACAAAAAAACTTAAATACGACTACACTATAACAAAACGTTACTATTTTCATAGTTATATGTTGCTCTAACTAATAACTTTTATTCGTTTTGACTTGGTTTCCAACAGCTAAATGGAATATAACTGTGGTAGACTTACTTGTGAAGTCCACAGAAATAACACAAGACGCAAATAGTTGTTGCCGACGAATCAGTTTTAATTTTTTGAACCAAGTTATTCAATAAAAAAAACAAACTTACAATAAACAGGGCGACGGCTTTGATGATCGAAGTTTCCATTTCCACGAAATTCGACTCAATTGCATAGAAAATATCCTCTCGTACCGAACGAATTCGCATTTGGCGGACCTGTAAAAAAGTTCATGCAAAAATAGCAAAAATAAAAAAAAACCAAAATTTCAAAAACATTTCTGAATAGCTAGAGCACTATTATCGATTATACATCACAACAACATAATATGACGAAAGGCGTGGAAAACATGCTCTTGTATAGTGAGTGCCAAATTTATAAATTTATATTATACAATCGAAGACATGCGTGCGTACACAGCGGGAAGTGAGTTATACAGTACCACCAGCCTTCCCGTGGGTGACGACTATAATTTTGGTTTGCTCAACCATTCACCTGCTACCGCGGATTATGAGACAGTGCGCAAAACAAGAGACCGAGAGACGCAGAATCTGATCAAACTACCGGGTAAATTCAGTATTTCTACTGTACGGTCAGTCAATTGCACAGTCACGTGAAACATGTTAAACACGCGGAAACACGCGAAAAGTCAGACACGTGCAATGGAAACAACACGATACCGCATAAGCATGCAAAACTTACGTGACTATTCAATTCACTTCTAGGTTAGACTCAACTCACATGTTCGCTCAGTCTGATCAGCACTCTTCTCAAACTCATAACTGCTTCAGACAACGGCTTGAGTTCTAAAAAAAGTTGAAATTATATGAGAAAATTATTGTATAAGATGATTTGGAACAAGTTGTTAATCGAGAACAGTATGTAGTAAAAAGTCGGTTTTAGGATAGAGAAAGAGACTAGAGTAAGCGATACAGCTTTCTGTGTTTGGAGCTTGAGAAACGCGAACATTAAAGAAGGACGATTATGTGGTCCAATCGCAACGCTTCAGTCCTTTAAACCGCAATATATTTTTCAATTGCAGTTTAAAGGACCGATGTAACGGGATTGGTCCACATGATCGTCCTTCTTTAACTCGATAAACTCCAAAATCAACCCGACAAACTGCAAACAATCAGAAGTATGAAGGTAAAGTTTACCGGGATAGGTAGGTTCCACGCTGATGAGCTGGCGCGAAATGTTCTGCAAATAATCTACCACTTATACTATCAAAAGTGGATAAAAATGTTTACACCTCGTATAGAATTACAATCAAACCAGTTTTACGGGTGTTATGTTGTTATGTTCGTTCAGCTGGCTTGAAATTATGAATTTTGTGAGTTATTCTACAAATTTGCGTTGGCGTTCATTGTATTGTTCGCTCTGCGCGACTCAGAACAGGCGTTGTTGTAAAACAGTAAATTACTGTTTAAACAGCGTGGCTGTCATATATATTGAACATCCATCTTGTCGTCTGACGTCTCCTCGGGGCACACTATATCTCTAGATTTGTTGTAATATAGTTTCGATCAAGCGAATTTGTAATTAACATAGCGCGTTCCGAAGAAGCGAACGAATACGGTGTATGGTCGACACCATTCTCACTGAGATTCTTACAGTACATATTTAACTTTTCCAATAACTGTTTCCTGAGGCCGTATGCATGAAAGATCCCGGGCCGGGCTGGGATGTGATCGCGGGCTCGTTTTGTCCCGGGATGGCCACCCCGGTATGCACTAAGCATCCCGCCCGGGTTCGTATCCCGGGCGGGATGCAAATTTCATCCCGAGCTAGAGAGGTCGGGTTCGAGCCAAATAACATGGTTTTTCTTGTAATTGACCTATTTTTTCTAACTTTATATATGTCAAATGCTTATTTATGAGATTAGTAAGCCAAGTAGTTTCCGTAAAATAAAATTTGGTTTATATGGACGAGGTTTGAAAAATAGAATTATTTATCAAAATTGTCTCTTTATCACTTCAAAAGTCTACTCTATTAACTCTGATACGGTTTTTGTACCTTCAATTAGTCAAATTTTGTAAAACACTCAATTATTTGTAAAGCACAAAAACATCGGATATCAATGTTGTTTTCAATAAAATAGTAGAGTAATACTATACGCATCACTTAATGTGTTTTTTATAATCAAACGGAACATCATTTGCTACTTTGTTGAACACCTAGAAGCTAACAAAAGTGCATTGTTTACATGAAAATCGCCTATCCCGACCTCATCCCGCCGGGATCTAACCCAACCCGGCCGGGATGCCTGCGCATACCGATTATCCCAACCCGAGACGGGCCCGGGTTACATCCCGGCGGGATCACATCCCGGCTAGGGATGTTCATGCATACCGCCTCTGATGTGATATTAATCTCTGTCGGAAACATTAATATACACTTATTGCAATATGGTAAGAGAATCATTCGTCAAAACCGTAGACCTCTCCGATAACAGTACACTGATTCAAACGTGGAGAAAGTTTAATATTCCTACTGTAAGAGTCTCGGTAGGAATGAAAACGACTTTATGTCAGAGCCCGTTCAAAACACATGAATCACGGCGTGTTCTGACATATAATTCAGTCCTTTAACATATATGTGTTCCACTTCAGTGAGGCTTATTCTCCAAAGGTCCCATTGTCCCGATGTCCCATATTGAGACTTTGAAAGACAATGTGACATTCGGAACTTGAAGTGCGACGTTCATCGAATCAGGCCTATTATGTGTGATTTCGCTATTCTTGTGAACTTCGGAAACGGACTCTAATTTGCGAATGCGTTTCCTCCACACTTTTAACCACTAGAACAGGAACCGTCTTTTGTGTGAGAATTTTGTCCAAATTTTTCGGTCGCAAGTTTCGAAGATCCTGGAACGTGCAAGAATTAATGATGCAGAAACGGGAAAAATTGAAGTATCGCCCACCACTTTAGTTGGGTCCCCCCCCCCCCGTAGCACTTCAACCCCCCACCCAAGCTAAAACCTGAAAATCTAGGAGGGGGGGGGGTCAAAATTCAACTTCGACATTTACTATTTACCCCCCCCCCCCCCACCTGGGTCGGCGGGAAGTAGAACTTCAATGGTGGGGGGTCTAACTTCAACGAGTGGGGGGCTGAACTTCCATACCGGAAATGTTTACTTTTTACCCCCCAACTCATGTATTGCAGGTAATAAATTGAATTATCACCCCCCGATGGGGGGGGGGGGGGGGTCAAACTACAATTCCCCAAACGCAATACAAATTCAGAAAGGTGGGGGGTAAAAAGTCAATGTTCCCCAGAAACGTTTAGTTCTTCAAACAAACACAAGATAGAGCGAAAAAAAATCAATTTGAAATCACACTGGCATCTGTATGAAGATAACGTCAAAAGGGTGGAAAATCGTTCTAATATTCACTGATGTGTTTCACAAATTTTCTCGTATTTTACCTTTTTCAATGTCTGTTTGGCCATAATTTCATTCCCGTCAATAGCGTCGAAAAAAGTGAATCCACTGCGACAGTTCACCATGGCATCGCTGGAAATTTTTTGTATCGTTTCTCACAGCTGGTTGTAGGCAGCTCCACAGTTTTGACGATCTTAGATTTCACGACTTAAAGGACTTTAACTACTTCACCGGCGAACCAGCTACATGTCTGATTATGCATGCACGTCCAGTACTTGAACGACTATACACTTGTTAGTCATTTGCACAGTCACGTGAAACATATGACACACATCAGAATTCAGCAACGTGTGATGAAAAAAGCACGATTAATCATTAGAATGCTCACTTTACGTGACTATGCAATTCAATTGGGGTTGCAGTTATAGTTACCTTGAGGCTAGCGACGATGAACTTTTTAACCACTCGTTGTTGACAACAATCTAATTGACTAATTGTCATCTAACTGTCGAGCTATTACCGATAAACTTCATTATTATTAACATGACACAGCCAAAAAACCATCGAAACCAACCGAACTGATACTTTGAACTCGACGCCTTTTATTTTCTCAACGTGTTCCAATTTGTTGATATGGGGAAATAGGCGAAGATCTTCATCCCGGAAAACGGCCTCACAGAAAAATACGGATACGAGGGCCGTCACAAAACACATCCTGCAGAGTCAGAAGCATCATTAACAAACAATTCATAGAGTATTCTGGAAAAAGCAGGGCAGAAACGACAAATTTTCTTCGTTCTGCTGTGGTTCTAGTTTTTTTTAACACCGAAAGCAGAAAATGGATTTTATAAAAGCATTCCGACGTATGATTATACTATATACTGAGCAAATTGAATGTCTAATTCGAATGAAAAACTATGTTTCCTATATTTTCGGCATGGAAGCATTCAAATGATCATTTCAAGGCAGGCATGGAAAAACAGAATATATAGTTGTCGTTCATAGAAAGGCGGAGGTATACTGTATATGCCACTTTGCGCTGTGTAATCACACATATTTTCGATTTGTCGACGCTACTGCTATACACCCAGTCAGTGTAGTGGTTAGTGTGCGCCTCTTTCAAACTTTTGAGCCCGGTTCGAGTCTTACATGAGGCGCCTATTTTATAAATTTGGCACACACTATAGCTGCTGCCACCACTGCCCGATATCGTCAAATCATTCAAGAAAACAAACTAGCTACTTTTCGTGGTTACAAAACGCACCTAAAAATCCTTATTGCTTGTTTATATATCATAATTTCTACATACAGACATGATTTTTTTTGTATTCTATTTGCATGACACATTGACGCTTGAAATTTGCCGGAAGAAAAAAATAACTGACGCTGCCATGAAAAACAGGACCGCCGCTGTCACCATGGCCAGATAGCCGCCATAGCCGAAAAGTCCTTTTGCAATTATGAGAATATGGTCCGGCGGGTAGTCCTTTTCCTGCTCTTTTTTGTCCAACTGAGCCAAATGAACAAAGAATCTGAATGAGAACAGGTAATTTAAACGCTTTTTGTGAGATATGAAGCCACTCTATACTCCGTTCCACCAATCGGTGACTTTCTACAGTAATCTTTCGAATATTCAAGGCATTTTATTTAATCAACAAACAGACTTCTAGCTTCACTGTTTTCTGTGCCTGTAGTAACCACTGTATAGAACAAAATCACAAAGTTCAAACTATTTATAATACCTACAAGATATGAATAATGTACTTGAAAGATTTACAATCTTACTGTAGAGGGCTATTGTTGCGTGAAACAGACTATACCATACTGTGCTCAAGACAGCGTTAATCAATTGCCCATTCACCATTCATGTGACATAAACAAACACATAAACGTGCAATGATAAGTGCACGGTGCCACACCAGAATGCTTACTTTACGTGACTATTCAATCTACCTATATTATTGCAAATGAGATAATGATTGTAGTTCGACCTCGACTTTGGGAAAAAAATCAGCGCAATAATACAACATGAATAAACTCAATTAATCTTTAAAGCTCAACTTGAGCATATTTTCATCTAGCCACTGTTGTAAAGTGAAGAACTTTCCGTTGCCAGCATGGGAAACCGACGAATTTACTGCTACTGTTTTTTTAAACTTCTGACCTGAGTGTAAAATAAAAGAATCCCATTCCAACAATCAAAATGAGAATAATGGGAACAATCACTGTGAACTGGAGCCAGAAACTGATTTTCCCGGAGTAATTCTGAAAAATATGATTTGAATTGTAAAAATATGCTTCCAATATTGTTGTGTATTTTGCCCGTTATTGCTTACTCGTAAGTGTGGTTGCTAATCACACTTGTACTCACTTTCAGTTTCCCTATTATCTTGTAGAACAATCTCTTGCAATAAGATATTTATTCAGTAGATAACAATAAGAAAGATATTCACTTGTTACAATAACTTGCAATACGTACTCTTGCTCTATACAGAGACGAACTCAGACTCACTAGTACCACGTACTTGAACTCACAAGAACTCACAGCTCACACGAACTGGGTTCGAACTGACTAAGAACTAGAGCGCACGCCTTTTATAGACAAGTGGGCGTGGCTCGACTATTCTAGAACACGTGAGAAATAGTATACAATAGGCAGAGACTTAGACACGTTAGGGTGAGAGAGTGTGCGGGCGCAAGAGAGCCAGACCACGAGAGCCAGACGCACGAGAGTTATAGACGTAGAGGACATTGCGCGAGGCGCAGACATGACGTAATACTCACGTAGATGATTAGCATAATCAACTACACAACACCTCCCCTTTTTACTAAGAGAACGGGGCAAAGATAACAAAAGTTATAAGTTACGAAGAGAGAAACGTAGACTACCAGAACTAGGCTGTAGACAGCTTCGGCCAAAAGGTAAACCAACAGATTGCTGTAGACAGCTTCAGCTATTGAACCATTTGCACAGGGCCAGACAGAGTTAACCACGTAGAGGACTCTCAGCACGTAGACACGACATCGGAGGGACCCACGTAGTTGACCATGACATCAGAACGACTCGGTAGACCACTTTCTTCTTCCACGACCACCCGGTTGGCACTCACAGAACTATCTCTCATTTCCATTCCATTTGCACTTGCACATACTTTTTGCAAAGTATTGACTCCAGAACTATTGACTTGCGATTCACTTTTCGCTTGAACTTGCATGCACTCCGTAGAAATCACTGTTTCTGAACGATTTCCATTATCCCTCTTGGATAAGTTACCACTTTCGCATGCTTTCGCCATCATTCTCAAATGATGCTCCAAATACTCACTTTGTCTCATCCATTCAAGACCAATCATACTTTTTGCTTCACTCACATATGCATAACCTGTACCATGTTCACCTCTCAAGATGAACTCGCATTTCAATCGACCAATTATTCGCATTCGAACTCCATTGGCATTGATCACTCGAACTTTTCCAGTCTTGGTTTTCCAATTTGCTTCCAATCGTTCACATTCAATAATGTAACATCTGAACCAGTGTCCATTTGGAATTGCATTGTAGAACCATTCACTTTCACAGGTAGGTAACGTCGCACTTTGTTAACCTTCGCATATACTCCTTCCCCTTCAACAACAAATGAGTTGTTCACTCGGGTCGTACTATTGCTTGCATTGAACTTTTGAATCCTGTCACAAAATCGCTCTTTGTGACCTACTCTTTCGCACTTGTTGCACCTCACTCTTGGTACATTGCACTCAGATGATCTGTGACCTCGTTTGCCACAGTTCCAGCACTCATAACTGAATGATTCACGTTCACGTTGCGTACTTAACTTTCTGTCGCTTCCATGTCGCGCAGACTCTTCTGATTTCACTTGATTCGCTGTTTGAAGTCTTCCTCCAATCAACTTAGAATCGCGTTTCATTGAAATCCTATTGTCACATTCTTTGTACAACTCTTTGAGACTCACTGTTTTGCCGTTTGCCAACTCATGATCCAAAAACATGAGTAAACGTTGTCGCAGATCTGTATCTCGACTTGATTTCAGACCGTACACCCATAGAAGTGCTTTCAATCCATCACTGTTCAATGTATGTATGCTTGCTTTTTCACATTGTTCATTCACTCTTCCTGTATACTGCAAGTAATCCTCGTTTTCCATCTTTTCCATTGTCAAACAATGATATCTGGTAGTGAACACAGACGTCTCGACATCAAACAAATCTCGCAACGTTTTCACTGTATTATCAAAACCAATGTTTCCAGTAGATTCAGGTAAAACATGTCGCTTGTATCGCTCGAAAACATCATCACATAACTTGCCAAGTAACAGTCTCACTCTTGCTTTCTCATCCAAGCTTGCACCATCAATAGTAAACACATCACTGAACCGGTGAAACCAACGGCTAAACGTACAGTTACTCTCCTCATCAAACACAAATGTAGTCATTCGCGCATCCAAATCAGCCATGATACGGGACGTATCACTTTTGCCACTCTTCATATCCAACAATTGCTTAATTTGCTCTTGCTGTTGCCGAATAATTTCCATCAAATCCACATTTTCATCACCATCCTTTTTCACCATTGTGAACAATTTTGCAATCAAATATCACCGATGAAGAAAAAATTCGCGTTGAATACTTGCACTCCTGATCACCAATTTGTTGTCTCAAAATGGGATCGACTCAATAGAACTTGCACTGATGAGGAATTGTCGCAGGAATAGATTTTGCTATCCTGATCGCCACTTTTGTGTATTTTGCCCGTTATTGCTCTTTCCTGATCAACTACACAACAAATATAAAAGTTGTTGGATTTTCTCTGCACATTTTCTTCCAAAATTGTGTTTTTAACAGCAAGTTTCACTCAAGCATCCCGAATACTGAATAAGTTTATGAAAACAACTTTTGTACTCAAATATGTAATAGAAGTTTGTTGAAACCCACATTTTCAGCCATCGCAACCTGCATGAAACGTTGTACATCGGCAACTCCGTCGCGCAGATTTCGAATAACCTGGAAAAGGCAGCGACAACCTTTCACAATAATACGTTTTTACAAAGTTGCAAACTGAGAACTCTCGTCCCAAACTGATAACGTAAACTACGTGCAAGAAACAGTGAACACGTGACAATTCATACTTTTACGTTTATCTTCTTCCGTTTTCGTGTTCGTCTTTTGTAGTTTGATGCTGTTGCCTCTCTGACGAGAGATAACATACCCTATCCAGAATAGTATGTTGATCTCTGACCAAACCTGACTAGAATATTATATTGATCTTTGACCTACCCTGGCTAGAATGAGATGTTGATCCTTGACCATACTCATCGCTTTGTCTTTCTGTCGTGTGATGTCCTTTTTCGCACTCGATATCTGAATAAAATCAATATTTGTAGATCAATAAAACAGTCCCATATCGAACCGGTTGTATATCACTACTGTTACCACATCGACAGTTTAGTATGATCTTCAAAAGAGTAAATAATAACTCTCCAGTAGCTTTAACATAAATTTTTCTATAGATTGTGCGACCGTGAATCAGTTTGTAATTAGAAAACCAGTGCATGTATTTTTTGCAGAAGCGAGAAACCGAGAACTGCCACTCAGTTCATATTCAGATAATTGGAACAGACAGAAACTTATTAGGTGAAATCTCCAGAACAGACGTTCACATTACACTATGAGTATACTTGTCAACTGGAGACGTATTGATTTAGATCAGAATGTTCTCTCACAGTCCGTTTGAAGTCGTCCACAATAGCAGAATACAGCGTCAGATTCGTTGAAAATGAGCCAGACATCATGTTCGTTAGAAAAACTTCCTGAAAATGGTAAACAGTCATTGAAGTGTTTAGGATAGCATATACCGTATAGACTCGGTCTGGAATAAGCAAACCCACTACATGAAATAAGTCAGAGTTGATTGAACAATTTAATTGTGTTTTTCAACGTTTCCACTGTAAATAGGGATAAAAACAATGAAAAAACTGCTTACAAATTTTGTCAAATACTGTTCATGTCGTGGAGTTGTGGTTTTTATTTTCATCACGATTTGCAACACTTCTTTCGTTCTGTTTTGCACCTAGAAAGATATATTGTTTTATAGTTTAGGTAACACAAATGTTATAATATCATGACTTCACTATAATACTGATAGCGCGCACATTGTAGCAACCCCTCAAAAACCTCATGAGATACCTCATGAGCAATATCTCAGAACTTCTCGAAAAATTCCATTGAATTCTATAGTTCACGACTAGCCCATGAGGTGCTCATTAGATCCTCATGAGAAAATCAAATGTCTTTCTCATGAGGTTTGAAGGAGTGCTGCGCCGCCTGATCACGTGTGCTGAAACATTCCGTCACCCTAATCCCATCCTGCGTCTCTTGCTTCTCGTGCTATCTCGCTAGATTAGTTACGGGAGGTCAGAGCAGAGAAATAGCGCACATGTGAGGAGACGCAGATTGTCATCAACGAAAATGTCGATCGTAGGTGGGTTCATGTTTCATGTAATACTTTCTTGTTGAAGTTTGATCTACACAGAATCAACGGATCGAACTACAAACACAGCAGAATAAAGCAACATACACGGTTCATAGTTGTCGCCAACGGTAAGGCGGGAAGGTACCGTATATCTCACTTTCCGCTGTGTACGCACACAAGTCTTCGATTCCAAAGTTTTCGAGTTATGTGTTTCACTAGCGCAGTGGTTACCGCATTGCTACGAAACTTGTGCTCGTTGGTTCGGTTCCGACAAGAGACATAAATGTATACATTTGGCACTCACTGTATTTAATGACTATGTGAAGGAAAGGGACCAAGAAACACTCAAAAAAAGCTGCTTAAAGGAGACCGGAGAGCAACATTGTTTCTCGTAAAGCTGCTGTATCCTACTTTTGATTGGACGCGTTGCGTGTCGCGCGGCATTGTCATCTGAATGTCACGTGGACTGATCAAACTAATATACGAGTTATTTGTGCTCTCTGATCTCAATACAGTCAAAAGCACCCCGAAACAAAACCTTCGCTCAAGTTGTGTTCCTGTCTCCTTTAAACAAAGATCTGTTACATGTATGATGAACACCGCCTCTTAACGAAGCGACGTGAATGAATAAATGCGAAATATGACGAAAAAACGTGAAAATCACTAACTCTTTCAATAGTTCTAGAAATTCCTTGGAAATTCGTCTGTTGGTCGATGTGAACAAAAAGAGTTTTGAGAGTTGCCAGGAGCGATTTGTCCAATGCGTCTGACTCCTTTTTGTAGATACATTCCAAATTGTCGCCGTAAAGTTTCACGAATTCACCAATTTCTGGAAAAAGAGTGAAATCTACAAACATTAATTACAAAAGTTTTACTTGTCGGTGTTTTGCAAAACATTGTGGTGCGTAATCAAAGTGCTCAGATAAAAGAAACTTTGTCAGCATTGAGCACACATGTTTATTGGGGTGCGATGGGTTTAGCAAGTTAATCTGGATAACACTAAAAGTCCTATCAATGTTTCGTTCTACACTCGAGTTGGTTTGTTCACTTACTGTGTACAGAGGGAAGAAAGAGAGTATACTACAAACTCTCCTCAGTTCACAACTCCACACAACTACTACACAAACTGAACAAAGCAACTACAACAACACAAGCTAAAACAATACAAGCTAAACACCGTACAAACTACAAAGATCAAAACACAAAGACCAAACTTACGAAGTGAGGTGGAGCTGAGTTGTTTGGGAATGAGTTCGATGCCGTTTCGCACGTGTTTTATGCTCATTGAAAACAGAACAACACCGAACAGACAGACGAAAACACAAAGACCAAAGGTCACCAGAGTTACGATCTTCTGCCACGTTTTCGGAGTTTGATCCTGAAATGTTTTTGAAGTTTCTAACAAATATGTGAAGACATGACGTTTTTTCACAGTTCGTAAAGATTACGTATATACTGTCAGTCCTCTGCACAGTCACGTGAAACATATTAAACACATCATAACTCAGGAACGTGCAATGACAAAGTGCACAATTCCTCATTAGAATGCCAATTTGACGTGACTATTCAATTTTCTTCAAGTATAAAAGAGCAGACCTATATATTCCTGTTTCGAATGTTGTAATGTGTGTAGTGTACAGTGTACTTCACGCGGCGTAGCAAACCGTCCAATCTCACGAGAAGTTTATATTATTTTCTCATGAGATACCTCATGAGCTACTCGTGAACTCTCAATGTTGTAGCAAAGTAATTAGTAGAATCTCATGAGAAACTCATGCAAATAGCTCATGAGGTATCTCATGAGATGTTTGAGGGATTTCTACGCCATCACATTTCCTATAAACCAACCTCACTAGTGCTGTAGTACTTTCGCAGTACACATACTCCCGCAATTCCGAGCAGTACCACAATAGATACGATCAAAAGTATGAAGAATATCGCGACAGCCATTTTCTGAAATAATAGAAAAGGAATTATAAGTAGTGAGGCTTCTTGTGGGAAAGCTTTATACGAGAGCCTGTTTACGGTTTGCAGATGAGAGTTAGAATGAAAAAAGACAACTTCCGAAAGGTTCAACATTTTTCTATTACAGGCATCCCAAAAACACTGCAAAAACCCGAAAAGGTTACACGTACAAAACTAAAGTGAAAAACCAACATTTTGAAATAATGTCGATGTGAAGACGTCAGAACCTTTGCTGGAATCGTCGAAAACCACGGCCACCTTCTAAAAAAAGAAAGATGATAGTAGATTCAAACCAGGGAGGAGGTGACAGCTTTAGCCGCCGGCGCCTACTTTGCTTATTCTATACAAGGAAACGGAACAGAAGAGAAATAGATTGATAGATGATGGATTCAATTTTCTGTACTAAATCTCATTTCTACTTCACATCCCGTGTAAGCTACGGTACCTTTTCGAGCTCATTTTATAGCTCGAGTGTTCTGAAATCGGTGTGTCTAGAGACTAGAATAAACATGTTTGAAAACAAATGCCAAAAACCTGATTTCAAGTTAGCTTATGCAGGGTAAAGCTGTTGTGAACAGGAAAATTGTACGAAAGTTTCACCTCAAAATGGAGGGGGGGGGGGTAATATTACAACCATCAACTGTTAGAAAATTTTTCCATAACCTAGCCTATACGGTTCGTTTTTCGCTATTCCGCTGTTGTAGTTTTATCTCGTTCCTCCTCGGTTGAAATTGATGAATTATGTAGCAAGATGGTCGAACTACAACAAAGATGTGGTCAGTACACCGACTTGCTTTCTGATCAAAGTTCGTAGGTTATAGCGCTTGAAGAAATCGAACTACAATAAAGACCAAACTACACTCTTTGACGTTACTCGTTACATATGGCTTCAGAATCCTTACCTTGAGTGTTCCATCATCCACGTAGCTGACCAATTGACGCATAAAGGATGTCATCATATTGGTGTACCACCAGGAAATGTCTTCTTTCAAGGCATTAATCGCCAAACTGGGTACAGCACATACTGTAAGCAACGGAATATACGATGGGACCAGATTGGGTTGTAGTTTGATCTGAGAGCTCATGGGTATTATATCGAGATCAAACTACAAATACATCAGAAGGAGTCGACATGCATCGTTTTAGAATTGAATGTTAACCTCACTGTTGCGCCGTACATAGTACAGCTTGTTTTTGTTTTTATAATTTGATGGTTATCATAAGCAAATTATCGTGGGAGTAAAACTTATATGATCCATTGCTTAGATTTTTCGAGACGGAATCAATTTACAAACACATTCAACGAAGATAAAATCGCCCTGTTAAGCCGAAATCGCTGAAAACCATCAAAATACAGTGCTCAGACAATTATGTTTTTCAACTAAACTAGGGAAATAGTGGAAAATCTAACAAACCATTCGGATTTGTAGTCGACATCAACCGCGCAGCACAACCGAAAGAATGAAATAGGATGGTAGTCTAACGACTGATTTACGTGTAGAACTACGTGCTCTGTCCTTTTACGTAAGTTACGTGAGAAACGAGACAGGGAAACAAGAATAATGAAGATCAGGAGAAAGGTATAGTTTCTGACCAACTGATTAGATTTAGTTCACTTTACTTTGAATATTGTCTCAGAAAAAATCAATTGATGTGAAAATGAGATAAATACTTGTTGAGTTTACTTTCATTCAACCTCTCTTACCTACTCACTCAGAAAAATAGCATTTTAAAAAAAACTTACGTAGAAGACAGAAGACCTCAATTATTTGAAAAAAAACTGTTCATCACCTTTTTTGGAAATTGATATAAAATGGTTCAAAAATAAAAGTTTATTCAAAAACAAACAAACAAAAAATGTTGGCATCATCATAAAGCGTTTCTGCATGTAGCCTGCTGCTACATCTTTGGCACAAAATAAAAAAATAATCAATAATACAAAGAATATGTTAAAGTGTTAGTAGAGACCGTGAGCCACTTACATTTTACAAAACACCAGATCAAGAGCAGGTTACAACACAAAATGTCAACATTTGGAAAAAAATAGTAAAGTTTGGAGTCTAAAAACTGAATGAATTCAATGATAACAATGAAAAATCACAGATACATACATTGGAATTTCCAGTTCAGTATTCTGACCTTCCAATTGATAACACAGACAAAAAGCTACCAAACTTCAAGGTTGAGTAAATTTCTGAACCGAAATTACATATACTAAATAGAAAAATTTGAGTTGGGTAGCAACATGTTTGGTCAGAAAACATTTGATCACGTGATATAAAAAGTTATAACCTTTCCCCACGTTTCAAAATATATAAGTTATACAAAGTTCCAAAAATAACATGAAATAACCACCGTCTAGAATTAAAACCATGATACGTAAGGCAAGTGGTAAGGCGAGTAGTAAAGGAAGTAAGGCGTAAGGCAAGCCATGGCTGTTTTTAAAGTAGATTCGTAATGGCAACGTATTAATGCTATTTATGATGAATCGTTGAGCAAGAGCGTAGTATATGGTAAGAAGCATAAGAATAAATATTTGTGTAGAAAATCAATCCACATGTCTCCAACTGACACTTCTCAAGTCCCATTTCTGAAAAAAAAGAGTATAAAAGAGAAAATAAGCCTAAATATTTGGAAAGTGCAATTTTGCTTAAAATTTTACACTCTGTAGCACACGACACCTGAACCCTGAGGCTTTCTCAATGTAAATGTTGACCTAATGATTCTAATCTATGTCTCGTAAACACACACTATACTGTTAGTGAATTGCGCAGTCACGTGAATCATTTTAAACTCAGCAGAACGCAGAAACGTGCAATGACAAAGTGCACGATCCTCATTAGAATGCTGAAACTTGTGACTGATAATTTTACTTCTGATATATTTCTCCGTTTTTGCATCTCGCCGTGTCTCACAGAACAGTGTGCACAGCTAAAGACGTAAGTCTGCATGGAACTGTTAGGAGCCACCGAATGCGATTGAATCTAGGTTGTGTCTAAGCTAGACAGCACCTTCAAAGTTGCACCAACACCCCGTTAACCCGGGATTTTTGTAGTTTGATTTTTGTCTGTAGTTTGATTTTTGTTCGTAAGTTGTTTTCCAACTAAATCTCGAAAACGGCTCACCTGTGAACTGCGTCCGCATTTTTCGAGCGACGGCCGGTTCACCTCGTCAGCGGAACTCAGAAGCTGCGGACGACCGAGACAGAATCCACTTCGACGATGGACGAAGGTTGAGGACTGCAACAATATTGGAGTTTTATTGCATGGGACCGAATCATCGTTGTAGTTTGGTGTTTAAATACGCCGTTTGTGACGAGATTCGACCGTGTAGCAACGGGATCGAACTACAAACACAGCTAGTGAGTGTAAAAAAGTGTAAAATTTGGGGCCGAGTGGTCGACTGGCTGTGTGCGCGCTAGCACTCCAAACACCACGTTTCGATCCCACTCGGCGCGGTATCTTTATGGCGGACCGGATGAGCTGGTAATAGAGCTCACCCATGCCTAGTTTCTCTTCTACGGACCCCTCTCTCTACGGATACTACAATGTGATCAATGTTGTAATTGTATGAATAAAGTAACACATGGCTGAAATAGTTGCCGTAAAAGATTATTATTATTATATAATCCACACCGTTTGGGCTTGCGTTGGAAAAAGCAAGTCCTATAGGGGTTATTAACGGTCTTTTGGGATCAATATTCCTCGTCTCAACTGTCACAATATGTGTTCGACAGAACTGCCAGAAATACAACTGGAACAATGTATATGGGTCAACTAGTCGTCATACGTTGTGTTTGTCGTTTGATCTCTATCTGTTTCAGTAAGAATTCTCGATGTGTACGCGGGTCAAAACTACATTGCTGATCCCTATAGTCCTATAGAGTTTGTCTTTCCCACAGCTGGCCTATACGGTGCTGTCTCCGTAGTTTTCAGACAGAACTGGTGAATTACGCCGTGTTTTGATTACGCTGTGCAGCATCAAACTACAAAGACTCGCTGTGCTCACCCTCATGCCGTTAATGGTTGTTGAGCATGGATGATATCAAACTACAAGAAATTGAGATGAAACTACAAATAAAGTACAATCTACAACTAGTCGTCATACTCACCCTTCTATCATAGTCCCAGTATTCGTTTTCGTATCCGGCGCATTCCTTCAACTGAACGGTCCATTGCGAATTCGTATGTACAATTTGGGTCCCAGAGAGACAAAGATGTTCGTCGGAACGGATTCGACCGTCGTTTGTGAAAAGCCACAACTGAACATATATAAGGTTTTCGGGGTGTTTACATTAATATTGGTGAAACATTTCATATATCTATTAAAGGAATATAACATCCTCTTAAACTTTTGACACGTTCGTACGTACGGATTCGAATCTCTTCTGTGAATAGCCACAGCTTGAAAATTAGAAGTGCTTGAACGGAATTCGGGAGTATTTATATAAATATTCGAAAATGGACGTCACGAAGTTTTTGTATGAATTATTCTTATAAATATTGGCTGAACTTTTCTCGTTTAGCGAAATTCCCACTTTCTTTCTTTTTATTGTCAGTTATTGATTCTCAAGATTTGTTTCCAGCAAAATATGGGCAAACCACCGGCACATCTATACAAATATTTGGTGTTCAACAGCCGCTAGTGAAGAATTGAAACCGAATAAACGTGAAAAACGTGAAAAGTGCGCGTGGTAAACGAAACGCGCACCTGCCAGAAGTCAAATCCCAGGGTAGACTGCTGTAGCATCAATTTCATGTTCTCATTCTTATACTTTCATTATTTTGATGACATTGTTTATATCACTCTGGGTAAAACATATAGTGGAAATCGAATAAAGGCGAACAAAGCGTGGAAACTATGCGCGTGCAAAATAATCGCGCACCTTTGTTTATAATTATTCACATCATTATAGGTGAAACGTATTATTCAAACCCAATTTACGTGAGAAAACGTGAACGTGTGCGCGTGGTGAATAAAACGCGCACCTGCCAGAGGTCAAATCCCAGGGTGCACTGCTGCAACATCAATTTCTGTTGTTTCACGTTGCCCGCCTCGCCGGGCCGGCTGACAATACAGTAACCCGTGGCGTCAATCTGAAAATGTGAAAATGGCCTCCGAACCTGTCTCGTGTCAAAAGTGGCCGGACGACAGATTGCGTAATGCGGCTGTTTCAGTCCCGAACTGGCAACTATCCACGACAAACAGTCGACGGAGCCGTTTTGGCTTTTCTCCAAGTTATTTATCTAAAATAGTTTATTGTATCGATTAGTTGGGGCAAGATGAAATCAGGACTTTTCATACAGTATTTATTCAGATTGGTTACTTCTTCATAATTTCGATTGATGAAACTCCGTTTGACCTACCCTTCCGAAGAAATCCTTCTCCATTGGATAAAAGTGGTCCGTGTACACGTTCTTCAAGTACCAACGGAAGTCTTTGCAGCTAAAAATACATGATCCAATTTTTATAGACACAATTAGAATCATTTTGTGGAAAATGCTTCTTGAAGATTTGTATTGGCTTGGAAGGTTTACATTTCTACAAGATGCAAATCTGCGTGACGGTGGCGATTTTCTCCATAACAAACAAAAAAATATAAACGGGAACACATAGCAAAACCAACACGTCGCTTTCAGGGTTGTCAATCGAGTTTGAAATTTCGAGTTTTTCGAGTTTCGAGTTTGGGGAATTTCGAGTTTTTCGAGTCGAAGTCAAAACTCGAAATTTCGAAATTCGAGTTTGATTTTAACAACCCTAGTCGCTATTCGAGAAAAAAAACCCACTGTAGTTTCTTTCTCAGTTCAATGCGGTCGCTGACATCGATTTCTTTTCGCAGATGAGACGCTTCTGGAACAACAATCACTGTAAAAACTCAGTCTGTGTTGGTTGTACTTTGGTTCCGTTTCAAAATGAAAAATAATCGTAGATGTCTGCAGCAGTATTTCCAGTTTCGGTATTCAGTTTTGAGAGAACAGAAAAGTTACAACACATGTGGTGGAAACTCACGCGGAGCCAGTTTGTAGAACATGTACTTCCAATCGTCCATCCACACCTCTGTCACACTGAAAACGGTGAAATTCCGTAATCAAATTTTTTTTCACTTTCGACATTTTCTTATTTAGTTTATTATCATTCGAAATCCACTAGTTGAACTCGAAATCCACTAGTTGAACTAGTATATCGGGCAATTTCAGAGAAAACGATTGAGGTTCTCTATTTGCATTCATTAAAATTGTAAATTGAAGTCAAAAGACATTTTGTTAATTACCGTAACAAGTTTCCGTTCAGAACTTTTCCGCTGCTTTTTCCGGGAAAATCGTGCGGTGACGCTTTTCGGAAAATATGTCCAACGTGACAACAGGGCAATATTTCCACACGGCCACCACATTGCCAGATCTATAAACAGATAGGTTTCCTTCTTAATATAATTGATTTCACCTGAGTTTTTGTTTATTACCGTGGAAGAACACCGAAATATTTTGACCGTTTGTAACATCAAACAAAAACAAAAATGAGAACCTTCTTCACCGGTTGCATTCGCTTACACTGTTTTTCCTATTACTAACCATTTTGTATCGTTTGACTTGTTATTCTCATTTTTCACCAAAGGGTTACGGAAAATCAAGTGAAATTGCTCACCCGGAACGATATTTCGAGGTTCTCCCCGCCCCAAATGTCCATTCCAGGGTCGTATTCCCCCAACTCCTCGAAGTATTTCCGGTCGATACTGAACAGGCCACCAGCCATGGTCGGAGATCTGTATTAATTCGTAATTTGTAGTTTGAAAAATGTAACTCAGGTTTCTCTGTATTCAATCAATGGTTTATAGATATTTTTTTATACCAAATTGGATGAAAGACGCACTACAGTAGTTCGCTTCTATGGTGTCTGTATTATATCTTCTCGCCGATTGAAAATCTCCCATTGACAAATAGAAACAATATACAAATGAGTCTCTGTAGAAAACTGCTCCCTACAAATTCAAACTCACTCTATGGGACTGGTGGGGTCCTTCAAGCGAGCCTTGGCCATCTCGGATGGCATGGCGTACCACCTGAAACACTATAAGTTCGAAAACATGTAATTCTATTTATGGTTATCCTATAAACTATCTCATTCCCTTAAGTTCTTTGTATAACCATACTGTTCAGAAACCATTTGGTTGTTATGATGTCGTTAAACACAAAACTGAATGAGAAATGACTATAGTGGGTGCCAAATATATAACTGTCTGTCTCTCGCTGGAATCGAACCTCCGAGCAAAACGTTCGTAGCAGGGCGCAGAACCACTACGCTACTAGAGAGCACAACCGGCAAGCTTTGGAATCGAAGATGTGCGTGCATACACAGCGGAAAGTGAGACATACAGTACCCTCTCGCCTTTCCGTTGGCGACGACTATAGTACGATGTCGATGTAACCAATATCGTGTGTTGAATATACCAAATTAGACCTCAAAATACAATTTGACATCAAACTACAATCAAAGTACAAAGTTCAATGATGACCTGAATTGCAGGTTCCAGTTGAATCCCCCACGGAAAAGTTCGATTCCTTTCTGATATTGAAACGTGTGGTCATTGATTACGTCGATCACAGGACAAACGACATTTTTCCTGAAAACAACTACTTCATCTATTTGTTTTGCTGTTTCTTCTAACATAAAACTTATAATGTTCGAATAAACACTGTGACTATTATCGTTTAGTTCCTTAATTTTTTCAAAGTTTCACGTTATGAAAAACGTGACCGTTCAACTTGTTGTGAAAATGTTCATATTTTACTTTTTCTCAGAAAAACCAAACCAACCGATTTTCTTTGATTCTGCTGAGAAGAGGTTCCAACCACCCTTTCGTGCATTCACAGTGAGAATCAAGAAACGTTAGCACGTCACCAGAAGCTTCCTGTAAATTCATTAAACTGTAACGATTTTTCGGTGAATACACTTGAAAATGTTCTAAACGCAAAAAAACATTGCTACTTGACCAATTTTTCACGTCGTTGAAAGTTGGACAATTTTTCACACACGTTGTCACGTGTGTGCTTATTCCGGGTATCATAGTTACGAAATAGTACTGTTTTTCTAGAAATTGTGAATTCGAAAAGGAGCGTTGATTCTATTACCTGCGCTCCCATCATCCTAGCTCTAATCAGTCCGACTCTTTCTCTGGCGCGGACTATTTTCACAGGAACCGGCATGTTTTTCACGGCATTATCGAGCACTGGCGGACGGAGAAAAGCTGGAATATCAAACAAATTACAAACATAAAATACAAAATAGGCCCTAATAAACAGAATTTCCTTTTTCCTCATGTATTCTGCACACAATGTTTCACTTACTTTAGGTCACGGAAAGCCTTAAAACATTTAAAGCAAGAAAGAGTGGATTCGTGTAAATGAAAAAAAAACAGACTCAAATTAATTTATTATTACATTTTTAATTCTTCATTACGAGTTTTTTGAATGACGAAGTATAACATATCCATTTTACACGAGACAGCCTCTAATAAACACTAACTTCGATTCGAATAATCGTCGACAAGTATAATTTCCCTGAGCACTTCTTTGGGAGATCTGTTGATTGTGCTCCAAACAGTACGAAGTAGGGTGGAGAAGGCCTCGTTGTGGTACACTATTATCACGGAAGTTGTGGGGAGGGTGGAGGGGTCTGCATAAAAGTAATGGTACTTTTCAACACAAATACTTTTTAATATAAAACTTATCATCTAATTAGAAATATAATACATACTTCAACCACATTTGCATTCTAACGCGTAACATCTCACCAATATAATCACTGGTAGGTGATAGTTACTTTACATGTTTCAGGCGCCGTTAGTACTAAAATACAAACTATTAATTTGAAGCGCATAATTTGTGCGATTCGGGTTTTTTAACTGTAGTCTGTTGTTAATGTATTTCCATAGGTGAATAGTAACGGGCCTAAAAGGTGTCTTTTAGAGCCTGATAGAGCTTTGACTTTTCACCTGAGTATCCAAGGTTCACCTACCAGGATATTTTATTTCTTTACAGGATGGTTTTCTCACGTCGGGTAGCGAACGATTCACGGAGATACGGTCACTCGCGAACAGGTTGAACTGAAAATATAATTAAAAAATATGCAAAATCTACGACGAATTTCTTATGAAGCTTCCAGGATTGTGCTTGATTCAATCATCAGCACGGAATGCTAGTTGGCAAAATACTTTTTTAGTCGAAGCGCAAAGGCAAGCACACCGGCCCACTTAGAAACTTCTGATCAGGAACAGATCGGTTTTGTGAAAGTGAGAATGTTTTCAACAATGGTCACTCACATAAAGCGAACATTTGACTATGGTTCTAGTTGAAAGTAACCGAGTCTCCTACCTGGTTAACCCCAAATATCTCCTCCGCTTCTCTCTCTTCTCCCTTTGTCAATCGAACCGGCTTTCCGCCCTCTCCCCAGTCCTCAACAGGGGAATAGTTGTTGGCGTTCAGTTCTTCTGGAAACGTAAGACAGTTATACAACGGCAAAATAAGGATCCCTGCACTCAAAACAAGCATTCACGCTATAGAATAGATTAGAATTCATTTGCAATTGAACACGTGACGTTCCACATAATGTGAAAAGTCACGGGTTCAATAAGGGGTTACCTCTGCTGGTAACCTTCCCCCTAGGTTGTCTATCTCAATTGATGGTCAGCATATTTTTTCAATATTCCCGCAGGCTTGTGTTTGACAGGCTGAATCCTGGTTGAAATTCGCAAATTATGAAATGTATGTAGATAAACTACAATGAGGAATGTCTGAAAAATGAAAAAGATCTCGGGAAAATGTTGACTTCTCAAATCAATGCAAATCCTCTGCAACTGGTGAAGAGATTCAACTGAGTACAAACGACATAACTGGTGCCTCGACACCTTTTCTTTAATTGAAATAGTTTGGAGTGCTCAATGTATGAATCTCAAACCGCTTTGCTCTCTCTCAAACTGGCGTTGCTGGCGTTTCAGCTATGGTTACATTTAGATAACCATCTGAGATCAAACTCAACTGGTTTCTAAGTGTTCGCTGTGGCCGCAAGAAATAATATTGATTCATCCTTAATATTAGTATTTACTGACCGTCAGTGAGATTGCGTAGTTTGTCCTGTGCGAGGTTTCCATTGTAATGTCCCACTACCACCTGCACGCCTTTTCCGTTGAAAGTTTCGCGCGGCGCGACGCGCGGCGACTGATCAACCGGACCGAGAAGCTGAAAATTTCATGATATTTATGAATCATTCCTCCTAAAACTGATAAAACCTGTGTCTTTGCAGAAGCATGTAAGTTATGTTTGTAAGTAAATATTTTTACTTATAAACCTTTCTTCGCAAATTCTATCATGTAAACTGTGAAACATTACCTAATGTTAAGAAACAGATGAATCGGTGAAGGTTTAGTTTTCAACTGCTGCTTTACAATACTCGGGGTTGAATCTCATTGACGTTTACAAACTGATGAAATTGCGTACGGACATTAAACATAACCCCTTTGTGTACTTAAATTAGTCAAGAATCCCGTTATTTAGTAAGCTGTGAGTTATAATTCGTAAGTGATTGGTTCAAGATTGATTAGTTTGGAATGAACTTTATGAAACACTTCCTACACCTGCGACATATTCTACACTTTTGATTGAACATGGATTCAACTTCTCGAAAATGACTCACCGCATCTTGAAGATACAGAATAACCACGGTCAAAGTACACCAAACGGTGAGAAATCCAAGTATAAGTAGGGAATATAGGAGAAATTTACGTGTCTTTCGACGTGTTTTGTACAGCGGTAACATTCGGTTACCGTACTACTTAGAGAATAGAACCCAGCTGTACTGGATGCAATCTACTAAGGAGGCATCTGGAAGAGTGAACAATTGTATATTTTCGAATTCTGCATGAATAAAAATGGAAGCGAGACAGTTAATATTTAAAATGAATATCAAGAAATGAGGAGGCTCGAAGAAAACATGACATCGAGAAAAAGGAGTGAGATAACTCGGTTGAGGAACTTGACAAAATGTGTTTTTGAAGTGTAGTATGAAAGAGTCTAATTCTCCATATCGAGTAATCCGGTAGTTAGTCTGGGTCAAATAGAAAACCAACACTGAGATATCTGAATGCTACAGACCAGCTATTTCTCGAAATGGAAATGTATTCAACCATGTTAGCACTTCTACTACTACTTGGTAATATATTGCAAAGATATTATATGGGTCCAAAGTGAACTAGTGTTCAATAGTAAACGTATTTGATTACAATTATTCATAGATAATACTGATTATATGTAATATAGACAAGTTAGCACTTGTACTACTACTTGGTAATGTATAGCGAGGTTATAACATGGGCCCAAGGTGAAGTGAGGACCTCTCTATTCAATACCCGAGATTTCGAGGTCACTCGCCTCAATTGTATAAACTGCATTGTACAGTTACAGAATAAACTGGGTTCGAACTTCTTTCATCATATTTTTAGGCTAATAGTTGTTCTGTTTACCAGAATCGTTTTTTAGAAAAAAAAATTATCGGGGAAGAAGTTAATACAAGTATTTTGAAGTTAATGAGTCGCCTCGATTGTATGAACTGCAATGCACAATGTACAGTTACAAACTGAGAACAATTTGGAGTTTTTAAACTTTTACGGAACCTTATGTGTGAATTTTCAAATATCCAGGAAAATTTAAAAAAAAGAAGTATTTGCACGATAGCAGTTGAATGTAATGTTTTGAAAAGACAAAACTCTAGGAATTGAATAAGTTTTCACAAATTCGAATAGAATAGTGAACAGATGGATGAAAGTTACAATAACTTCAGCTTTTTTGTGTGTTTAGAATCATAATTTCTCCACAAAAGTCGGAGGTCGTTTCAACTTTTCATGTTCGAGAAAGTTTAGCTCTTCTCTCCTCAACGCGAACAAAAGCGATTAGTCACAAAGACGGAACTATTTTCTCACGACCACAATAAGTTTTTCTAGTTGGCGGGTGGAGTAAAAACTTAATTGGGACAAAGGAGAAATCTAATCAATTTATATTTTATTTACCAATACAAAACTTAGTTAAGCGACAGCACTTGGAATAATTCAAGTATCTTATATCATAGTTATGTTCTACCAAGTTTTATTCACCTATACAAAAAATAGTTAGGTGACAGTATTCGGAATAGTTCATTATATCTTATATTATAGTTATGTTAAACCATGTTAAACCAAGTTATATTCACCTAAACAGAATATGGTTCAGTGACAAAACTTGAAATAGTTCAACATCCAATATGAAAGTAAAACGAATTCCCGAAGAAAACGTGTGAAATGAAATGTCTAGTAACTGTATCCTACTGTAATCTAGTTTCTTCACTGAAAAAAAAGAGTGCGATTTGGAAGCAAACATTCAGTAGTGTTACTCAGAAATCAAGAATGTGGCCACCAAATAGTTCTCATGAAATGTTTTTGCTACAGAGAGGGTACCACCGCATTTTGGTTAGGTTCGTTTCTGATTTCACTGTGATGAAAACAAATTCAATTAATGATCGACGAAACTGATCAAAAGTCAGAAATTGCTTGATTGAAGTAATAAGAAAACTAGAACCAAACTATTATGGATTTTAACTCCTGTCGGAACAATTTCGGGAAAACCCCTTCAACGAGGCACAGTTCGATTCGGAAGCGAAAGCGTTTCTCATAAATCGAACATTGAATGCACATATTGCGTGCAATACTGTAAACAATAGAAACAAAGTTGTTAAAAGTTTCTCGAAACTTACAATTAGTACGTATTTTGCAGAACCAAATTAGCCGTGAGTTGAACTCCTGAGCGAATGGTTTTGATATAGATCTGCGTGCAATCTATCACGGCAAGGTCGTCGAAGGAAGAGAAACAGTAATTGACGAAAAAGTATAAACAATGATTCTGTTAGTGTTATATTCAATTGAAACTAAAACATTTGTTGTCGTGCAGACTCAGATGGTATTAAAAAAATTTCTGTAAATCTGATATGTGTAGAAACGGATTGTTTCTAATGATTTTGTTGTTTAAAAACACTATAGTCGTTGTTACGTATTACATTCGTGTTTTTGACCAATCAAATTTGTCGCATCCATCTTCAATTCTGGTTTGGAATTGTGTGACACAACCTGTCAAAATACTTTCACGTTGCTACAAACTTAGTAAAAAGTTTCTGGCTGTGTTGAATACTGTGAGAAATCTAACGTTCATGCATTCCAACGTGAACCAGAGAGAGAGAGAATAGGAGAGAGAGAAAAAAACAAAGAGAGAGAGAGAGAGAGAGAAAGATAGAGATAAAAGAAGAAAAAAGGAGAGAAAATGTTACAGAGTGAGTTACTATTTTGTATCGAGAGAGAGAGAGAGACGCAGAGAGGTTTCTGTACTTCGTGCCTTTTTGTAGGATTCATTGGGACCGCACAATGGGTGTGACGTGATAATTGTGATTCTTCTATTTCTCCCTGTTCGGTATTGGAAGGGAAATCTCTCTCGGGAGAACGTATCATCTCCGGTTGTTCTATGAAGAAAGACAGGGAAAGAGAGAGATAGAAAGACGAAGAGAGAGAGAAAGAGAGCGAAAGAGAGAAGGAGAAAGAAGGATGTGACCCAGAATGAAAGAGAGAGAGATGTGAAGAAGAATAAGAGCGAGAAAGGCAGAGAGAAAGAGTTATAGAGATGGGAACAAAACACACTTTACATAAGTTTTATTTCCCGCTGTAGTTACATAGTTCCCGAAATAAAAAAAAAATAAAGAGTTGTTGTAGTGAACTTATTAAAGAAAACCATAGAATGAACAATACAAAACTTATAAGAACTCTTAATGCCATCTAAAACTCTCCATGACATAAAATGTTTCCGTTTCATTTAAATGTAAAAGAAACATAGATATTTTAACAAAAACTTAATGAACGATTGAGAAAAACAATTGAATGTTAACGATTTCGAGAGCGATTAGGTAACTTTAGAAAAAAACAATATTGTGAACAATACTGAAACTGATAGGCATCGAGTAGCACAACACACCTCGTGGTCGAGAACTGGTTTTCAATGTGTAAAAAGAGCAATTTGGAAGGTATCACATCATTGTTTCCGTTTTAGTAGTCAAGTCAAATAAACAAATCGTTCATACAACGTTAAATAACGATTAAGAAGTGAGTAGTGTGTAATTTAGATATCGTCTCAGGTAGTTCTCATAAACTTAACAAGTAATGTGTTTTAACCTCTTGGAATAATAGTCGTACCATCAATTTGGTCTGTGGGCGATTGCACCTAACTGAATATGATTATTCTGTTGAAAGATCATGTATGATAAAGTCACTAAATAACATAAATTCTGACCTTTTCGTGTGGTACAGAAAAGGTTCGTCTTTAAAGATCTGAAGCAACAAAACCAGAACGGAAAATGTCACGAAAGATAGATCCCGAACTTCGAAAGTTGCCACAAACAACATATACTTAGTTAAATCAACCTGAAAGTTTTGTAATCATAGTGTAGTTGTCTCAGTAGAAATGATGTCGACTGTGAGTTCAAAGTTAGAAAGTTGGACAGCAAAAATGGTTGATCTTCCCGATGACATTTAGGTTATCAAAACTAACTGAAAGTTTAGTAGAACTAAAACTGATGATATAGGATGGGCGTGAAATATACCCAGGCGGGTGGTTCTAAAATGGATCTTTCATTGGAAGTTTTATAATCATACTATTAGAGTCTCGATAAAAATAAAACAGAATAGTAACCAACGGGGAGTAATGTAGAACTCTGTGTAAGATTGTCAAAGACTGTAACTGATGGTATAGGATGGGCATGAACTATTGAACTATTAAGTCGGGATCATACTGTATCAGTCCAGGTAAGAATGAAAGGCACTATACCACAATCCAATAAACTACAAAAACTGAAATAATGTTATAGGATGGGCGTGGAGTATACCCAGGCGGGTGGTTCTAATATGGATCCTTGATGATCGATCATTGTCGAGAGAGACAGGGGAGACCTTGGAAAGGAGGTCATTTACACATACAAAACAAATTACATCCGAATGGCGGCAAATGATGAATTTTGAATATAGTTCTGAAGAGTATATTTCCCATGTAATAGTATAGGTGACTTAGACAGTTCCAAAACAAATCTTTGAACAATCAAAACTAATTACACATAAATGATTTAAATAAATTACACATACTTGAGGTTTTTGAACTATTTTGATGTCAATAACATAGTTAAGTTCCCGATTGATGATAAAAGTGAATTCGAGAGCTTTGAAACACGGGATAAAAGCGTAAAAACAATATGGTAATCGTTGTTGCACGCATTCGTTTAATTTGATCACGTGCTCTTCACGTGACTACGGAAACTAGGTAATATTTTCAAACCTTATTGTACTACATTAGTTTTCAATTTCCTTCCGGCCATATTTCAAAAACCATTCCTCAATTATGAGGGTGGAGCTATACCACGTAGTCACGCAATTTTCCGCAGAATTGACTCTCGGGAAATTGTTTTTCGGTTTTCATGAAGAAAACTATACGAAACAGTTTATTTATCGTTTTGCCCCTCGATCCGTGTTTCTTTTTTGCTCGAACTTATTGGTTCATGCAACACGTAACCAAGCAAACACCTGCTCTAATCAGGCTTACTCGCTAACTAAAATGTTACGCAGTTTTCAATTCATCACATTAGCTAAATATGGTCGATAATTTCTCTACAAAATGCGTAAATTCAGGAGATGATAAAGGTGAGTTTTTATTTTCTTTGTAGTTGAGATCGACTTTTTGGATACCATACCGTGGTAGTTGTTCCTGTTGTTGTGCATATTTTTTTTCAACAGATGTGTTTTTTGTTTTTCGGCAAAAGTTTGAATTTTCAATAGAAATTTTTGTCTTCAATCTCTCGATGTTTTCCAGTGAAATGAATGAGGGAAATTCCATGAAAGCGTAGAGAATTAGTATAAAAACGAGTGTCAATAGCAACTATGCAACTATGACTAAAAATACGTATACCCCAACTTCTCCTTCGCTTGACAACAGTGTAAACCGTGTTCAGAGCTTTTCATTGAGAGCGAAGCTGTGCCCAGAAAGGAGGGCGGAAATTTTTTTGTAGCCGCCGCCCCGTTACGGAAGTCATTTTTGCGAGACGTTTACCCTTTGAACGCATGTCGACTGAGTCATTTTGAACTCAAACACACACATATTTCAGATGCATGCCCTATAATTGCTCACGGCAAGTTTCTCGCAAAATGGTTAAAGGGGGGCTGCATTGAACATGCAAAAATTAGTAAATACTGAGATAACTAGATAGGTACTAATCTCTTTTCAAAACACAAACTATAAATGCCCTATTTTGTACTTTTACTTCATTGTCACCTAGGTCAGGCACGCAGAGGAGTTTGGCAGAGGAGTAGGTCAGGCACGCCCCAAAAACGAAGTTTTCGAATCTTCGCCAATGAAGTGTGATTGTATGATTTACAAAATATTAATAAACAATGTTTTGTAGCACATTTGCCTTGGAGCGACAAAATTAACCGTGGATCGCAAGGCACGAGATTTGGTTCCTGACAGGCCACAAATAACGAAGAAACGGGCAAAACACTTTTCAGAACGTCTGCATGGTTGAGAACAAGAACTAATCAGCGCAGCGCTCCGCGCTGCGCACAATGTAGCGAGTGACCATATTTTCGTTTTAGTTAGATCTCGATTCAGTCCAATGTTTACCAAATTCGTTTCAAATACAACCGTTTAATCTTGTTTTGGAAAAAGTGAACCTTATCCCGTTAACTTTCCGATTTTGTTTATCCCGCACACATGTTTGAGCAAAAATTGTCGAGTTTATTCAAAATTCCATTCTTCTCTCTTTTCAGTTCATCGTTTTTCAGAATCCTTCTACAAGTGTCTGTATGACGAGTCATTCTCTCCGTTCTATGTTTATTCCTGCAGAGTTGCTCTCGGTGTGAATCTCATTATATTTCCTTTTTGTATGTATATTATTTATAATCATTCTCCAAAGGAACAGAAAAAGTACAAAAATCTACTCTTGTGGCACATGTTTTGGTGAGTCGAATAACCAGGAAGTAGCAAATTTTCCGTGTATAACTTCAGTTTATTGTGAAAAATATCATCTCGATAAAATGACTCTTAGCGCATGAAACGAGAGTGATGCTCATTACGTGAGGTACTTCTAGTCACATGCAAAATCACGTGAAACGTGAGCAACACATCTGTGGCCGTATTCATGAACATCCCGGCCTTTTTATCCCATCCTGCGTCTCCTCATACATACGCTATTTCTCTGCTCTAACATCCCGCCGGGATACGAGATTTGCGGAATAGTGCGCTAAAGCAAGAGACGCAGGTTGGGATGAAGGGGCCGGGGTGTTCTAGCATACGTACTCTGAAATACAGTATACAGAGCGTGTAATGACGAAGTTCAGCTTTTTTCTCGAAAAAGAACAGGGCAGAGAACCAAGCTGCTCAAAAGAAACTGATTACCAAATTTTTTCAACAAACCTAATTTGCATACGGTTCACATGTTTTTGTCTGTTCCGACGCGCGCAACGTAATGCTCAGGTACCTAGTGTTCAGCTACCGGGGTACCGAAACTGGCTTTAGATTCTGCGCTCCTCCGAGACAGAATAGAAACGGTTAGATTTCCGAAAAAGTAAAATGCTCGTCACACCTTCGTTACAGTGCACACTTTTCGGGGGGAAAGACAACTTTGCTCAAAGAACATTTATCCCCGATATGGTTGGCACGCTGCCAAAGGTCAATTGAGAGTTATGAAACTACATTTCGCTCTATCCCTAAGGTTGATATTGTGCAGGTCGAAATTGTTCCGATTTCATCATCGTTGTTCTGAGAGACTTACAACGATGATGAAATTATCACGTATCACGTGAACATATGCGTATTCTGAGCGTTGCGTTGATGTGTTGGAGCCTACTCATCTGCGATTGAGCCTCTCCTGGAATTCGAACGAGATGTACTACACCAGGCGGCGTAGCAATCCCTCCAACCTCATGAGAAGTTCATAAGAGTTTCTCACTAGATACATCATGAGGAAACTCGTGAACTCTCAATGTTGTAGCATAGCAATCAATAGAATCTCATGATAAGATCGTGCTAATAGCTCATGAGGTGATCTCATGAACTTTTGTGGGTATTGCTACGCCGCCAGTAGTAAATGTAACAGTCACTGGGACCCGGAAAACATCAAAACATTTGGTTCACTTATTTAAGGGCTTTTCTGAACGACACCGCTCTCAACGGTGTGGCGGTTCCGACGTTTTTCTTCATCTATCCCATTATCGGCGGATTTCCGTATGGATTTTTTTGTCAATTCGGATTTTCGCCGGCCATCTTGACAGTTTACGTATTCTCCGTTATTTGTAGTAGGTTTTTTTAACATTTGGAAAACATTGGAGTTTGTGTATTTGGATCAATTAGGAATATTTCATTAGGAACAGCCACATCGCACAGCCACAGAACAGCTACATTTTTTGAGAACAGCCACATCGCAGATTAATATTTGTTCTCAGCTATGCACACGATTTGCAAAGTTTTTTACCAGCTCTATCGTAATTTGTGAACCAGTTTTCGAGAAATTTGCAGTGAGTAATGGACGAGTATACATCTACAAGATATGTAAGTTTGAGTTTGAAATGACTCTGACGTGAATTGGAAGGGTAAACGTCTCGCAAAAATGACTTCCGTAACGGGGCGGCGACGGCGCGGCGGCAGCGGCTACAAAAAATGTCTACCCTCCTTTCTGGGCACAGCTTCGCTCTCAATGAAAATCTCTGAACACGGTTTACACTGTTATGAAGCGAAGAAAAAGTTGGGGTATACGTATTTTTCAGTCATATTTGAAAATTTAATTTTAAGGATGATAGGGCCTTAAATGGTCTCAGGAAAATTCATGAATCGACCGGTTTTGAGAAGAAGAAAAAAAGGAGAATCACGTGAAATTGATTCCTAAACTGCTCAGCTCAGAACTCGGTTGCGCATACAGCCTAGTTTTCAATTGCATTCTGATGTCTGAGTGGCACAGTGGATACAATTTCTGTTCTAGTGAAAACGGATTGAGGTTCGATTCCCGCCTCGATCGGAAACATTTGCAATAATCTGCTAGTATAATTTCGAGTTATCCTAATGATCAATGCTGTGTCAAACTTGATCAAAAATGACGTTCATTATTTCCACACGGTCATATATTGTTTTGATAAGAGTTTCTCCGTAACTATAGAAAAGGAGGTCAATTTATATAAAAAACGAGTGTCAAAAAAATAAATATTAGTTTTAGAGATCACATAAACGGAAAATATAAAACAGGTCCAATAAACGGATATTAAGAGAGAAAGGCTAATCTGGCTTGGTTGAAAATTACACAAAATATCACAAATATTACTCAGTATGATGAAACATCTGAATACAGTACACGAAAATCCAGCTAGATTTTTGCCATATTTCCAACGAGCGAGCTTGGCCTTTCTCTCTTATTATCCGTTTATTGGATCTGTTTTATATTTTCCGTTTATGTGATCTCTAAAACTAATATTTACTCTATTGACACTCGCTTTTATACTAATTCTCTACGCTTTCATGGAATTTCCCTCATTCATTTCACTGAAAAACATCGAGAGATTGAAGACAAAAATTTCGATTGAAAATCCAAATTCCATGAAAGCGTGGAGATTTAGTATAAAAACGAGTGTCAAAAAAGTAAAGATTAGTTTTGGGATCGTATAAACAAAAAATATAAAACAGGTCCAATATACGAATATTTTGAGAGTAAGGCTAATCTCGTTTAATTATAAGTTACCCAAAGTATCACAAACATAATCATTACCGATGATGAAACATCTGAATACAGTACACGTAAATCCAGCTAGATTTTTGCCATATTTCCAACGAGCGAGCTTGGCCTTTCTCTCTTATTATCCGTTTATTGGATCTGTTTTATATTTTCCGTTTATGTGATCTCTAAAACTAATATTTACTCTATTGACACTCGCTTTTATACTAATTCTCTACGCTTTCATGGAATTTCCCTCATTCATTTCACTGAAAAACATCGAGAGATTGAAGACAAAAATTTCGATTGAAAATCCAAATTCCATGAAAGCGTGGAGATTTAGTATAAAAACGAGTGTCAAAAAAGTAAAGATTAGTTTTGGGATCGTATAAACAAAAAATATAAAACAGGTCCAATATACGAATATTTTGAGAGTAAGGCTAATTTCGTTTGGTTATAAGTTACCCAAAGTATCACAAACATTAATCGTTACCGATGATGAAAAATCTGAATACAATACACGAAAATCTAGCTAGCTTTTTTGCAATATTTCAAACGAGGCAATTTGGCCTTTCTCTTCAAGTATCCGATTATTAGACCTGTTTCATATTTTTTGTTTATATGATCTCCAAAACTAATGTTTACCTTTTGGCAATCGTTTTTGTAATAATCTTGTTAGTGTTTGAATGTATTCAACTAGCAATGTAACTTTGGAGCGGAGGGGCCGAACGTACAATATTCTGATTGATTTCCCCTTATTCTTCCAGTTTGTGAAACTTTAACTGAGCTTTTTCTCATTTACAGGCAACGGGGCCTCCATAATGATGTTGTTCCTGTACCGTTTGGACGCCGTCACCCCTCTCCACCATCCCTTAAAACTACACTGGTTCATCATTGCTTTTATGGTCTTCGGATGCTATTTAGTTTTTGTTTTTGTTCCTATTCCTGTTGGTTTTATACTATTGAGTGACCAGGACCTCGTGAAAGCCACTGTGATAGAGGTGAGCTCGCTACGGTGTCTGTTCCTTCATCTTGGTGTGTCTTTAGTTTTTCCCAATTTCCGGTAGAAAATCGTGAATTATGACTAGTATCGACTTGAGAAACAACAAAAAAATAATATATGTGTCTATCACGAAATCATACCCAGTCAAATTTGAATTTATTTAGAAGGCGCTCTTTCCAGCGCAAGCCAACACCGTGTATTTTGCTCTTTGTAGTTTGATGCCACTGCTTGTCTCAAATGTGGTTCAACTCAATACTACCGCTGTCCAGTCCAACCATTTCAGAAGTTTGCCCCAAACGTGCCCTTCCTCATTCACCATCCTTGGTCGGTGGTCTTTGATTTTGAAACAAATATTCTCTTGAAATTGTGTTTTATTGGGGGAACTATGCTGCTAGCAGGTTGGTTTTAGTCGTTGTTGTACGTTGATCAATGGATCAAACTACAAGACAGTGGTATTGAACAACATAAACCGTATATGATATGTATTGTATATGCTTTGAGCACAATAAACCGTGCATGAAAAGCAACCCAATGTGGTTCGCTTTTTTGCAAAGCAAGTTTCTACGGCGTATTTTACCTCATCCCGCTCTGTTCGAACTTCGATCACACTGTTTTCTGGTCAAAAATCATAAAGTGTGCTGTTATCAGCCGCGATGCGTGAATTTGCTCGTTTCCCATAAGTGAAATCTCCCGGAAGCTCTCATGACTAACTTCGGCTCACTTTTGTTGATAACTACATTCAGTTTGTTGATCTGATTTTGGTTTTGGCGAGTGATTACATCGTTCAAATTATGATGCTGCTCGGCTTTTTTTCACATAAAAGGTGTGAAAAAACAATTTTTTTTTCAAATTTTCTCTACTTGTTTTTTAATAACAGTGCATACTTTAGGCGGAGCCGGCACAGCTATTTTGTTTTCGTTTGCTTCATTCCATGTTTTAAATGAAAAGGGAGTGAACTTATCCGAACAGACCAAGAAAATGCAGAAAACATTTCTGAAAAACTTGATTATACAGGTATGTGGATACAGCCAATGATAAATGTGTGAAAAAACGTACTCTTGAAAAAGTTCGGTTCTTCTATGTTCTTTCGAACATTTAATAACGAGATTCTTCATTTCAACTGCAGCAGTAGCCAAATACATAACTTGCACAAGTTGACATAACTCTGAAAGTTATAAAATTGAGTGCGATCGTCAGCTATGCTCTGGAAAAGTCACGTGAGAACCGTTATCGTGGTTTTTTCTGTTCGGTTTACGGTAGATTTACGTCAGCAAATACCAAGTATAAACCTCTCTTTATTATGCACAGGTGCTCTGACATTCACAAATAAAACCTCAACTAAAACATCACGATATTCAATATATCCAGGAATTCAAGTGAAAAGACGGAACACAGTTTTCTTTGGAATTTACTGGGATTAGTTAAAAGAACGGGTGTAAAGAAAGTAACGATTAGTTTTGCAAAAAACGTTTACGAGAAATATGAAAGAACTCCAATAAAAATATTTTGAGAAAAAGTCTAATTTCGCTCGGTTGGAAATTTCAGAAAAAAGGATACCGAGTTTTTTGTTACCGAAAAGAAAACTTACCCCTACCCACTTAATGTATGTGGTTACGGTGTTTTGGTCGGTCTGTACTGGGTTCTTTTGGTGTCAACTATTTATTCTCATACTTTAAATGACAAGGGGCAGATAATATAGTTATCCTTATGCAGTCGGCTTTCAGATTCTAGTTCTGCTCTGTTCGGTCATTTTTCCGTGCAGCATTCTGTTCTTCACAATGTTTTTCGACGGTTCTATCGATTTCAGAGGTTGGACGAAGAGAGATAGAAAGAGAGAGAGAGAGAGAGTAAGAGATGGGGAGAGAGAAAGAGGAAGAAGAGGAGAAAAAAAGATAGAGAGAGGGGGAAGAGAGATGAAAACAAACAAACAGACAGACAAAAAGAGAGAGACGGAAAAAAAGAATAAGAGCACTGGTTTTGGTGAGGTAAGTTGGTTTTCGACGCACGTTCACCCAGGTATTTCCTTGTTTCGATCCTGGTGTGAGTGTAGACTTTCATTGCTGCCTCAATCAATAACTATGTTTTCTATAATCACGCCAAGAGACTTGAAATAAAAACGTGCAATATAACGCAGAGAGATTTGTAGAATCCCCCCCGCCGCCTTCCCACTCTCACTCTCCGCGTGGTAGTTTAACACCCCTTCCTTGTTAGGAACACAACTTCGGGTTCACCCCCCGGGGGCATACTCATGAACATCCGAAACATGTTGAACACGTTTCCCTGCTCTGACATCGATTGGAGAAAAGTGCCGAGATGTTCTATAGTCTGGTCCACCTACCTATAAAGCTCTACAGTGAGGTGCTCAAAGTTCCACGTCGAAATTTGCTATGTTGGCGTTTTTGGATTTTCTTCAAATTTTGCTGGTGTCTTCTGCATCTTTACTACTATTACCTCTAGAAGATTCAAACCAAACAAATGTATCGTTCGTTAAAAATGCCTACTGAATGTTGGACGGGTTACTGTGGAAGGACGTCGATTGATGAAGCAGATTATTGGATACGTACTTTTTTCTCTTCCAGTCGTGCACAACATTTGTATCATGCTGATTTCCATGTCGGGTGTGGCGGATGTCGTTTCGGCAATGATTGTCAATCGCTCCTATCGTGAAGCTGTACTTACAATGATTGGCAGAGGTATAGAATTTATCGTTTTCACGTGTTCCACGTGACGCAGCAACGTCTTTGTCTCTATTCTTACATTTTTACACGTGCTAATCACGTGTGTGAATGTCTTTCCAGCTGCAGTAATCATTGGCTGCCGGCAAATGTGAAATGGAATTTTAAAAAAAAACATTTGCAAAAACTGGCAAAACGTTGACGTGCACTGTTTGCACTTGTACTTTGAACACTATTTAAACTCGCGAATCCTCTTTTACGAGCAGAAAAAAATACCAAAAATGGTATAATGCTCATGGTCTCTGGCAATCACGTGGGATCATAACGTGCTCCATCACGTGTTGCATCACATTTTATTTCATTTCTATAGTTTGTTGTTGGCCACGTACTAAAAAGTGCACATTCTTTCAGGTCGGTCCTCTTACAGATCGGGGATGGTTTCGATTATACAACAAAGAAGCCGAAGTCAAAACAATTCAAGGTCACCTTGAATGAGAACAAAGGTCAACTTGAACGAAAATAAAGACTTTCTTTCAAGAAAAATTAAACTTTACTTTGAACAAAGTAAAACTTTTGTAAATCATTAAATACTAATACTAGTACAAATTCAGAACGTATAACATGTATTTTACATTCAATATGTGAATGAATAATTTCCTTTGTTTGAGTGGACATTCCTCAGATCAGACTCGTAGAAACATAGCTTGAAATATAATATTTTCAAACGTGAAAGAACCAGAAATTGAAGATTGTGGATAATTTTCGCCCGAGTTATGAATGTGTGGCGTTGTGAACCTGCTCCTCACTCCCTCGATCAGTTCGTTTACTATTGTTCTTCACTTTTATGTTTTCACATTTTCTTCAAATCGGTTCATTAGTCTAACGGGTGTCATTATGACAGGTTTTAATTTTCGTTCAATGTGACAGTGTTATGTAATTATTACTCAAATAAAAACGCGAAATAACAAAAATGAGATGAAATGAAAGTTTTTAAATATATATAAACACGCAATCCTTCAGAAAATACTGAAGAAAACTGCACAACCAATCTTCAGTGTTTGAACTTTCTCTTGCATGACACCCAAACAACTAACCCCATCATGTATTTCACCATTCAAAAGGTCAAAGTTCAAACTACAAGAGAGCAAAGTACGAATTACTGTACTACACTGACGACGTTCGCACTTCTTGGTGTCCGTATTTTGTCTAGAATGACCGTTCGATACGGTCCTATCAGGTACAGCGAAAGATATGGGTCGATGAGAGACGGCAGAGAAGTCAGCGCGAACATCATAAGTTCCATGAAAGCTGACTGAAAATACGCAATTCTAAAACAAACGCTTTTCTAAACTTCACTAAAAGTACAAAGGAGGAATTTTAAAAACATGCTATATAAAATCGGAATTATGGCACGTTTTCAGAAAAATAGTTTATTTATCTGAAATACATCTTAGCCAATCCCCAGCCAATTAGCAAGCTGCACTTCAGTGGCGTCCTCAATGAGAGAGTGTGCATGTCATGGAGACGCAGATGTCTCTGGCCTCACTGACCCCCATCTCTTTCGTTTTTGTAGTTTTCTAACCGCAGAAAAGTGGCACCAATCATTCTGAGCTCACCCTGAGTCCAGTCTGCATGGCCAAATACCAGGCCACCGTGGGAATATAACACACAGAGGGGGACAGAGACTGCACTAGTAGAGCCTGAAAGTAAAGTGAGAAAGTGAAAACCAATATAGAATATGCATATTCTTTCGAAAATACGCTTTCTTACAGTATGTATATTAATTTCATCGAGTGAAATCAATAGAGAATTAGTAAAAAGTGGGGGAACCAACAAATGTATGAGTTGTGTTTGGTTCGACCTCGATATCAGCAAAAAGTGAACGATACGAATTGCTGTGATACTGTAGGAGAAGTATTCTGCGAAAATAGAACAATACAAATGTTGCACAATGGTTCACGAAGCTCGCATGATATTTCAGAAATTGCCGAAGGGTATTTCATGTGTGCTTTGACGACATGCGTGCGTTGTGAACCATTGTGCAACATTTGTATTGTTCTATTTTTGCAGAATACTTCTCCTACAGTATCACAGCAATTCGTATCGTTCACTATTTGCTGATATCGAGGTCGAACCAAACACAACTCACACATTTGTTGGTTCCCCCACTTTTTACTAATTGTCCTTTTTTTACTAGTTGTACTCCTACAACTTCATATGTTGCCTATTCGCAGAGTGAATCTTGTGAACTCATTATATTATTATGGAAATCTCAGTTTTGTGTGTGCACAAAGCCGAATGCAGACCATAAAATTACTGATGTTGTTCTATAACGCAGGTTACTGGCTCTGTCACTATCAACAACTGAACAAAAACGCTAAACGTTCCGATTGACATGTACACCGCTTTTAGCGGCGATAAGCGATGGGGATTGGCGCCATTGACAAATCTACAATTAGAGACACCAACTCACTTACAATATAGCCATTATTTCCAATACCACATCAAAAACCTTCGTTGAAACTTTTTTTTCATTCCTGCGTCAATTGACACACGCGTCTGGCGCCAGAACGAAACGAAATTTTCTAGGTTTTTGAGCTACCAGTACACACGACATGTGTCAATTACTGATTGGAGCAATATTCAAACTATTCAATTGTCAGTTTCGTGTGTTTTTGTTTTGGCGCCATTTGGCGTCTGTTCCCAGCCAGACGATAAAGTTCGATTTTGAATTTGTGGATCTTCATTTCACATTGGAATATTCAATATCTGTTAACTTGAAACAGTTTGATTGACGATAACTGATATTTTTCCAACTTTGGCGCCAATTGGCGCCAGCGCACAATGCCAGCAGAACTTTTTTTGATTTTCAGATTGAGCATCTTACTTGCCATGTGATAGTTATTTAGTGTACCGAATTTCAGACGATTCCATTGACGCTGTCGTGAGTTTGGGTTTTGGCGCCATCTGGCGCCTGGTTCGAGCGCCAGAAGGAAAATTTCAGTTTTGGAAAAAGACTTTCACACTTTCCACCAAAGTATTCAATTTCTATTAGTGTTCAACATTTTAGTTGATGATAAATAGTGTTTTGCCGTTTTTGGCGCCTATTGGCGCCAGCGCCGGGCGCCAATGATGATGTATTCATCTCATATTTGGCGCGACGGGCTAACTTTTGCATTATAACTCATGTTTCAAATTTCAGCTAAATCGGTTCGGTAGTTTTTCCAATAGTGGTTTTTGGCGCCTATTGGCGCCCGCGCCCGGCGCCAATGAGGAGCTATACATCTCATATTTGGCGCGACATGCTAATTTTCGCATTAGAACTCATGTTTCAAATTTCAGCTGAATCGGTTCGATAGTTTTTCCAATAGTCGTTTTTGGCGCCTATTGGCGCCCGCGCCCGGCGCCAGAGATTATATATACATTTCATACTTGACGCGACGAGCTAACTTTTGCCATAGAATAGATGTTCCAAATTTCAGCCAAATTGGTTCAGTAGTTTTTCCACTACGATGCGGACAGAATTCCGTGAGGGAGGAGGGACGAGGGACGAGGGAGGAGGGACGAGGGACGAATTACGGCGGAACTTTTCAACAACGACACGAAACCATAACTCAAGCGAAAATATTCCGATTTGGCTGAAATTTTCACACAATGTTCAATTCGTGATTCTCTAACGTTCTCTTCTTTTAGTTTTCAAAAAAAGAATATGTTTGAAGATTTTTGGTAATTAAAAGGAAAAAACGAGTCCGCAATGGCCAAACCAAAGACAACTCACGCAGAGCGCTTCGCGCTCCGCGCGATGTTGACGAAGTGTTGCGATCAAAGGAAAACCGATGTTATTCAGAGCTTTCTTCTTCTCTAAACAGAAAAAAAAACTCAAACATCAATATTTTTCCTTTTCGTACGTATTACATATAGTTGATTTGATTCAGTGAATATTTCTCATGTTTCAAGGAAAATGTGAAGAATAATTTACCTTGGCAAGCATTCTACACTGTTTTTTGGTAGTCTCCGAGAGAGAAGAGGTGTTCTTGTTCAACTCGAGAATGATAAGTTTCCGTAGTACGAAACACAGAATGGGAACCCCCACGGCTACGAAGATGATTACGGTGGTGGCAACTGGAAATCAGTAATTTAATATAATTAATATTATATAAATGAATAACTAAACTGTCTTGTATATACTTCTTGCAGTTCGTTTGGAGTACATGTCTTCACCAAATTACTGCGCTCATAATTGCAGTTGATTCTATTTCTACCACGTGATTTTTTTCTCCTCTAAACACCACGTTTGTCGTAAATGCGGCCATTAGATGCAAAATTGAATCTTTGGTGGGAGTTTTTATGGGCCTCAGGATAAATAATGTCTTGAGAACACTTGAAAATAATGTGATTAACAATTTTTTGATATTTTCACCTAATTGTGTTACAAAATCAAAATCATGGGATAAGTTGTACATTTTCAAATTGAAACACAATCTCCCGGAAGCGAGCACCTCCATTTTGCATGAAATACCCTGATATGTTCGTCCCTGATACCCTGATATGTTCGTCCCAAATGTACAAGTTTGAAAAAGTACATCGTTGCCAGAACTTTTCGGGAACCTTAAAGATCATAATGAAGTTACAACAAAGTGAGAATCTTGAACACGTTCCTTTCACGTACTAGTACTAAAGTTGCCATTTTTCTTAGACAGCTAAGGGCTCGATTGATTGAGCGATAGAAAAGTAGAGAAACTCACCCCAAACATAATACAAACCATGTACGTTGCCGCAAAACGAGCCGTCACGAAATAAGCTCGGTCCTTGAAAACTTCGTATCTACTGTACATGAACTCTAGGACGAAGAAACCAGTGGAGACATAGAGAGTCTGAAAGAAATTTCACACATGAATCTTCTCTTTCATGTGAAATAATACCAACACACCCTACAGTTTTTCTTCATATTAGCAAGTTTTCTTTGTATTTTCCATTCGTTATCTCTTTTTAATTTCTCAAGCAGGTGTCAATGAAGCAAAACAAAAACGAAATTACATATTTAACTATAGTGCACTTCAAAAAAGTATCACCTCACAAGAAGGTTCGAACTGCGGTAATGTCATCTTTTGTTATTCAAAAAGCAATCAAGCTGAGAAATTAAACCTGAACACCGAGTAGAGATTGGTCAGGGACTGCATTTTACAATATACACTATTTCGAAAAAAGATGACCTCAAACTGACCTGAGGTCACCTGAGGCCGCATGCTTGAAAAGGTCAGGTTCGCGTTGGGATGTTATCCCGAGCTGGGTTCGGCTATTTCCCGACCGATTGAGGTCGGGATAACATCCCATCCCGGCCCGGGATGGTTCATGCATATGGCCTCTGAGAATACATATTATTGGCCTGACTAGATACGGTATCTGGTAAACTAACCTCTTGCACTCCGTAACCAGAAAACGTCCATTGTGGTCCAAACCGTTCACCTAATCCGTAGGAAATTAGACCAAGAGCCGTCGGAGTGGCCAACATTCTGGAACATCTCATGAATTTGTACGATATTGAAAACAAGTAGAATATACTTCCATGTTATAGTTTGTTCCACCCACTCTACAGTAATCTGCTAACACTTCCAGGTCGAAGTTTACTTTATTAGCGTATTCAGAACGCCTCAAACTTTTCATGGTGTCTTCTGCATGTTTACTACTACTAACTCTGGAAATTTGAAACCAAAGTAATGCCTTTTGCATTAGAAAACACCCCCTTGAATAATTGACAGATTACTGTAGGAGTACATCGATCGGTGAAACAGACTATACGTGAAACGTCATTAAACATAGTTGTTAAAACACAGAGCTCAAACACACCTTATGAAAACTTGTAATTGTAAAAAAGAAAAAATGCAACCCAACAACACTGTAGTTTGGACTGAGAGGGAAAATGATCTGTTTTTTTTTCAACCAATCCGCTGTCTCTCGAATTCCAATAATTATCTACCGTAACCTACCGTAACTGAAAAAGACTGGCCACCGTTGCCAGAAGTATCTGAATAATCGATAAATTGATGAATCGAAGACGAAATAGTTCCATTGACGGTGGAGAGTGCCAGACGACCAGATAGATAAATATTGTGTTTCCCAGGAGGGCCACCGAGAAAAAGACAATATAATAGATGTGGAACAACCATTCCACTGTCGGTGAATTTGCTTCAGAAGTCATCTGATTCCGAAAATAGTATTTATTTTAGTTCGCCACCAATCATAAAGGTGAACTTCTCGCTCTGAAAAGTGAATTAGTTTTTTGTCAATTGTAACAATAACTATTATACGTATCCTGGTACTACAAATGAAACTGACTCAGGTAAAACTACTCAGGCCTCCCTCTAAAACCTCATGAGCTACTCATGAGTAATTTCGTATGGAGTGTTTATGAGATTCTCATGAGAAACTCATATGAACCTTACATGAGGTTAGAGGGATTGGTACGCCACCAGTGTTACTACCCAATTTACAAACAGATTCTTTCAAAAGTTTGTAAAACTGTAAAGTTTGGCTTGACCTGTTACTACGTGAGTATGAAACAATCGCACTTAATCTTGATTCCAATAAAATACTGTATCTACACTGCGTACATTAGCTGATATCTGCAGAAGAACTGTACTCTGGTCTCTTGGGTGAACGCCTACTAATAGAAAGAAATGGCGCAATTATGACAAAATCTTACGATGCCGCAATTGATGAATGAAAAAAACTCCATATGGGAGTTCCTGGTGTACATTAATCAGCCCCCCCCCCCCCTCGCTAACACACGTAAAAAACGAAATAACAACTAGACTGTCATGGTCATGATGGTTATAGTCGTCACCAACGGAAAGGCGAGAGGGTACTGTATATCTCACTTTCCGCTGTGTACGCACACAGGTTCTGGATTCCAATGCTAGCCAGTTGTGTGCACTAATAGTGCAGTGCTTAGCGTCCTGCTACAAATTTTTTGCTCGCTTGTTCGATTCCGGTGAGAGACAGAAATTTATAAATTTGGCACCCACTATATCCGCTGTCTCTCTAATGACTCTTCACAAAAATTATTAGTTCATTCGATAATATACGGAAGCTGAAACTGAGAAAGGAGGGCCAACATGAGAAACATACTGTAGTTGTCAACGTACAAGCAATGAAAACTAAGACACACTGCAGTTCAATTTCAGTTCATTTTGGGTACATTCGTCTGTCGAGCCGCGCTAACAACATTACCACCTCAACAATTATTCGAAATGAACATAGGACTAAAAAGGCTGTCACCATAGAAAGTGCAGCTAGGTTTCAGACAATAACAGAGTGATAGAAAATATTAGAAAACTCAAGTACTGTACTTCCGTTCTCGTAATGTAATTAGATTTAAACTAGTATCATTACAACTGAACTAGTTTGAACGCGGTAACAAAAAGCTGCACTTTTCAAAGTGATTATTGTGGTAACCACGTGCAGGTGATTCACGAACCGGAGAAAACAAGTGATGAGTTATACTACAAAATCAGGAAGTTCCGATAGAATTTCATATACTATCCTGACTGAAAGGCGAAACTTTGGTCTTTGCCTGTGGTGTGGACCCCCCACGGGACAATGCCGACCAATAATAATTTTGCTACAAGTTAAACGGACACTGTTAAACTGCGTCAGTTTTCATTGAACTGGTTCAGATAAAACGTTCTACTGCGTGCAAGATCAAGACTGTTTTTTGGTCTGTGCTCTAGATTTTTCTTCGCGTACCTGAAGTAACAGATACATCTGCCGGCGTAGCAATCCCCCCAAAGCCAACCAACTCTCACATATATGTCGCTGATGTACCTCACGGAGGTGCCAAATGGCCAAATTGACTATCACATGACGTCAAACGTCACAAAACGTAGCAAAAACTCTCCGTCTCTGCTTTGTGCACTCTTTTTCATGAAACCGATATTAAATACGGCGCAGGCTGAGGGGTGGTGACATGCATTTCGTAAACCGGGCCTTGGTGAAAACACAAGTTGCTCGCATAATTGATGGCTCATTATATTATGGATTGACTTCATTTTTCAAATGATATCAAGAGAACAAGTTTAAAATAGGGTATAAATTGGAATTGACCGATGAATTAAGAGTTTAAATAATATCAAAATAATGCCGAAATAACTGAGTGCTTTATTGAACACCCAAAACTGAAAATGTATCTTTCACAAAATTCTTCGCAAATCAACTCGATTCGCACTGAACATCCAACAACCCAAAATTTAGCCACTCGCATTCCTACGGAGACTGCTACAGGAAGACAAAAAATCTTGAGTCCGTTTTCTAACGTAAATACTTATCGGGGAGGTTTGAATTGTTTGCTTCAGATTATGATTCTCTGTCAGAGAAAGAATGCAAAACTTTTTTTTTCGAGAAGTTAAAGTTTGCATCAGGAAAGGGCACTGGTTTGAATGTGTAGTAAGAGTTGGAGTAGAAATGACGTGAACTATATAACGCGATTCAAGAATTTAATCAATCAAGGAATCATACTTGAAAAACCAAGTTTTCAACTTCACCTAACTACTTTATTTACGAATATAATTTACACATGACATTAATACAGAACTAAAACTAGCTCGTATTACTTCAGTCCTGATTTCATAATTCGCACGCTTTATATTTCAGTCATTCGAATGCGAAAATCTATGTAAATTCATGAAAAAGTGGGGGCCCAACGACTGTGAGATTTGTCTTCTGCTGTGCGCCGCTTAGACAGCTACTCTCAAATGGAGCAGCTACTGCTACAAAAACCGGAAAATACTTATATACTCAAGTATAACTGTTCATTACGAACATACAAAAGTCGTAAAATATTGTTCAAACCTGTAAACTAGAATCTACAAGTCACAGCTGTAAAAGAGAGAACAACTGTTGAATAATATGCCAAGTGTTATAGCACCTAGAGTAACAAGTAAGGACCAAAACTGCAAATCATTGTGTACAAAACCAGAATCTCTATAGTTGACTACGTTGAGTTAACATCTGTGATTTGTATATTATAGTTTACAGGTTTGAGCAATATTTTACGACTTTTGTATGTTCGTAATGAACAGTTATACTTGAGTATATAAGTATTTTCCGGTTTTTGTAGCAGTAGCTGCTCCATTTGAGAGTAGCTGTCTAAGCGGCGCACAGCAGAAGACAAATCTCACAGTCGTTGGGCCCCCACTTTTTTATGAATTTTTCTCTTTTTGTACACATGCCGTAGGTATGTGGTTTGATCTGTACGGTGCAGATAAAATTGTTTTCTTAATGAATGACTTGTCAAGTATTACCATCATTCGAAAAAAATATGACGTCAACATTGCAGTTCTGGAAACTTACTTTATCTGCCCTTCAGATTCCCAGAATACGTCATGTTTGAATGAAGTTTCATCGTGAATTGACCATTTTTAAGAAACTTTCAGCATTCGAAAACATATTTCACGTCAATTTTTTCAAAAGTTGACGTCATCTGGTCTTCTGAATTCCAGAATAAGTCATATTTAGATAAAGTTTCATCGTTAATATACCATTTTTGAGATATTTTCAGCATTTGAAATAATATGTGACGTCAACTTTGCACTTTTCAAAAATGACGTCATCTGGTCTCCAGAATCCCAGAATACGTCACTCTTAGATTGAGTTTTACCGTTAATTGACCCTTCCTAAGATATAAACATCATTTGAAAATATATGTGACATCAACTTTGCACTTTTCGATTATGACGTCATCCGAGCTCCAGAATCCTCGATGACGTCATCAGTAGAAGACTTACATCTGAATCAATGTCAGTTCATGTCGTGGTATCATACTCCAAATTTTACTTGAATTGGTTAGGACTGAGCTGAGTTATAACGCAATTTGATTTACCGCGACAGAGAGAACGAGAGAGTGCACGAAATGAAGAGACGCAGAGACATTTTCAAAGACCTATAACTTAATGAAAAATGATTTTTTTCGAAAAAAAGTTTGCGCCCCCAAGGTTTGAGTGGGATATCTATCGTGTCCCAAATTTTCAGTCAAATCGGTTCACACATAAAAATTTCCCAGGAGTGCGCACCAACACAGACAGACAGACAGATACACGGCGGAAGTTGGCGGTCTGCATGAAGCGCATAACGTCATAACTCGGCTCGAACTTAATCAATTTCGTTCACATTTTGAATATAGCTTGTATATGTGCCATAGAAAATCAGCAAATCATAAAAAGTTTTGATTTGCACAATTGGACCTTTTTGAGAGTGAACTAAAAAAATGAAAGCGCGCATTAGCCGGACCAAAGACAAATCTCGCACAGCGCTTCGCGCTGCGCGCGATTGAGCGAGGTTCCAAGAAGTTTTCTATTCCCATTAGAAGAAGTGTTGGAAAATACGCTTACACAGGCGAAATTTACATCGGAACTTATTGAAAAATGGAAACCAAGAGTTATGTTACGACAAGAAAGCCGTTCTCATATGGATATGGGATGTCTTAAATGAAAACGGAATTCTCGTAAATATGGCTCTAATTTTGAAATGGTTAATTGATTCCGTACATCACACTTTCTCTAACGCACAAAAAATAATTGTAACCTATATTTCGTACAACTGTTTGATGAGCTATTCTAGTACTCAATAAAAAGAGCGATGTCAAGTTTGAATGAGTGAACAGAACATCTGATGTACTGTAGTAGTTTACAGAAGGTATCTGAATAGATATAATATAGTTGTAGCTTGAAGAAAGGCGGGGGTATTTCATATTCAAATTTCATACTTATTCATTCACTTCGCTAAGTTACGAGGCGGTGATCATCATACATACCACAGATCTTTGTAGCAGCAGTTGTTTGTGAGGTCTTGGACCTTTCCTTCATAAAACTACTGTGTATATTACTTTGTGCTGTGTAATGTGATAAATACGATTCGTCCATAACATTACTATAGGTCCAGCTGAATAGTGAGCTTCCGCGCTTGCCAAACTTTTGGCCCCGGTTTGACTCTCACATGAGGCGAATATTTCACAAATTTGGCACGCACTATAGTTTACACTATACTACGCACTATAGTTAGTTAGTTATAGTTAGCACGTTAACCATAATGTATTAGTGTAACTCAATATATTTCATATTGGTGTCAAAACTTGTAATATTAGCGATACAACATATAACATAGTCCTTCGGAACAATTTGTATGTTAGACGAATGAGAAATGTGAACCAAAATACACCAGACAACTAGGAAACCTTCAGAGAGTTGTCATCGTGATTTAAACTTTTTCTTAATTTTGTTTTTAATTTTATTTCCGTAGCAATCAACGGAAAAGTTCATTCTGTGAATGTCGTACTGCCGATGATTCTCTGAGGACATGCGTCACTAGTTGAGAACTGCGGAATAGTTTGTTTCAATAACAATGTCATTTTTGGAAACTTTATTCACAAAACAAATGTATCAATGAGTACGAGATATGTACAGAGTAATATAATAATAATTAATCTTTTACGGCAACTATTTCAGCCGTGTGTTACTTTTATTCATACATTTACAACCAAGACAATGATCACATTCAAGTATCCGTAGAGAGGGGTCCGTAGAGGGAAACTTAACCATAATGTATTAGTGTAACTAAACCATAATGTATTAGTGTAAGTGATCATATCCTGGTTGTCGTTTGATCAGCTTTCACAGTATATAGTCGTCGCCAATGGAAAGGCGGGAGGGTACTGTATCTTCGATTCCAAAACTTTCCTGTTATCTGCTCTAATAGCGCAGTGGTGAGCGCCCTGTTACGAAAATTTTGCTCACAGGTTCGGTTCCGGCAAGAGACAGAAATTTGTGAATTCGGCAATTACTACTCAGAACAAGCGTCGTTGCAAAACAGTAAATTACTGTTTATACAGCGTGGCTGTCATATATATTGATTTTCCCCCTCGTCGTCTGACGTCTCTTCAGGGCACACTATATCTCTAGATTTGTTGCAATTCAGTTTCGACCAAACTCGAATTTGGAAATACAGGCTATGGTCTGAGTACAGTGTACATATGGCTACCGAAGCGCGGCAGGATCAAACTACAAACATCTAGGGAACCTGTACAACAGTTCCGCTTTTTTGTTGTAGTAACTTCTTTATAATAGCCACTCGATATGGGCGAATCAGCATAATAGAGAGATAAGGGTCGACGAGAGACGGCAGAGAAGTCAGAGCGAGGGAGAGAAACTCCATCTCTATTAGCTGAATTACAACACGTAAATATTCACGGGAAACATGACAAACACAGTAATGGACTCGGGGCAAGAAAGTTGAATAAATAGAATTGGGTAAAATAAAATAAAAAGTATAAACTATGCATTGTTCGATTCTGCTTTGTTTGTAGTTTTATACCATCTTTTACGGTCATCTAGTTCTACTACTATCACCTATGGCGTATTTGTTTAGTCTTCTGAAAAGTATAATCCTCACAAAACCCAAGTTAATGAGAAGAAAGATTTTATTTCTGATTTCGATTCAACTTTTTCGTTGCAAGAGAAATAACTATAATTTTATCTTTTCTGATTTTTCACGTGTAACTGATCGTGTTTCTCCTCAACTAAACTGTTACAGTACCTGTACAGACATCATTGTCATTCCGTACCAAATCATAACTGGAAAATATGCGACAATAGGAACACAGGATTATATAAAAAGAGTCTGAATTGGCAAATCATAGTCACGTCCTATGTATTTCTCTTTATTGTTTATAAGTATTGTATGAAAAAAAGCAAGTTTGGCTATGGCAGTTTAATGTTCGCTCAGTTTTCAAATATGAAAAAGGGTCGCTTTCGATCCACCGTAATCCGTATGCGAACAGCTGGAATTGACAACTATACTGTTAGTCAATTGCAGAGTCACGTGAAACCTGTAAAACACAGCAGAACTCAGAAACACGCAATGACGCACTATTCTTTATTAGAATGCTAACTTGATTTGACTATTCGATTAACTTTTAGTATCCTTTTGTACGGTAACTTCTCGATTCCCTATCATACGCCAGTGTTATTGACTCTGGCGGAAAAAAAGAGAAACGAGAGAGAGAGAGAGAGAGAGAGAGAGAGAGAGAGAGAAAAGATAGTTTGGTTCCAGAATCACGTGACGTAGCTCGCGCAGTCATCTGGGCTCAGCTCGAACACATAGTTGATGCTCCCAGGATGATGTTCCGAAAAAAGGCTCACATTCCTATGGTAAAGTGTACATACACGCTCAAAAGAATATGTCGACTTTTGATCTACTTTGTTACTGTACTACCGTACGTGATCTACTGAACCATAAAATCACCTTGATAGGCCTTGGAACTGAGAGATATTGTAGTCAGCGAACGAGAGCATATTGCCGTGCTATTCCTATAGTACGGTAGCATCTCATCTGGCAGACATTCGCCTTCGGCTTTGGGAAGGTACTGGGCGTTTACCTGTAACCTATTTGATATACGTCTATATTTCAAATCGGTGAACCATCATGATCACATATCCCGAACCCAGCCTATATGTGTATGCTGCTTTGATCCTATGACTTTTACCGGTCAAATCGATATTCATGTTTTGGTGTGTATCGACGCCGAACTACAACGAAGATCAGGTCACACGTTGAAGAAAACTAGTGCACTTGGCTTGACCGAGATATTTGGATGGCCATAAAGGAACACCATATTGTAACAATATGAAGTGAATGAATAAATCCTGAAATCTTGAAATCTTGGCTTCATTTTGTTGAACTCAATTCAAAAACGCGATGAGTAACGGATGAGTTCATTTCAAAGCAAAAATCTTTCAAAAAAAACTAAACTAACCAGGAATAAGAGACATATTATGAATATGGCTGGTATTCTGATGGTTTTGAAAGATCGCCGTTGAATGAGAACTTCATAGCGACTGTACATGAATTCCAGTACGGAGAGAGCTATACACACATTCAGCATCTGAATAACCATGATAGTTGGATTAAACTGTAGTGTTTCTGTACTTTGATCTGCAAATTTTGTATCAGAACCATTCGTGATGGGGTGAGTTACCCAACTGAAAATTCAACTTAATCGTGGTCTGTCCACTGAGTTTTGGTCCCTTTTCAAATAAAGTAAATCGAAAAAAACAACCAACAGACACTTTAACTACAAACGCTGTACATTTTGCATCATTTTACGCTTGATCCTGCTTTTGAACTTTGTATTGATGGTCTTTTTCATTCATAATTGAGTTGCTTGCAAGTTTTCCATTACCACTCCCTGTTGGAATCTCCAGAGGTTAGTCTCGCGACTAGACGTGCGCATTATTAATAGTTAAATAGCACGTTCCAAGGTATTCTTGTCGTCACAAAACTAGTCACGTTATGCATTACAAGTTAAACGAAGTAGATCACAATTATAATTGTGTAACTAGAAGTCTCTCTCGCACTTGCAAATGGAATTAAAGGAGAATGTAGGTTTTCGGAAACGTTTCGAGACTGATATGGAGAAAAAAACAGAAAAAAATTATTATTTTCGATTAACTCTGAAGAGTTGAAAAACACGTGGAGGTTTAATTGGTAGGCCTCCATATTCCACTTGAGAAATCAATGAGGCCGCAGAGACACTCTGCGTCTCCCGGGCCTGCACACTATTTCGTCAAAAGAACTACAAAGTGCTATATTCTAACTGTCATAATATGACTCCAATATAATTTCACCTGTATAAAATTATAGGCAAAGAACGTGAAAGACGAGCCGAGATACTCGCCCAATCCATATGAAACAACAGCAAATAGACATGGAGTGGTCATCACTCTGCAAGTTTCAAGTTGTGTCTATTACCTTCAAAATGTTTAGTTTACATGATCTTCAACAGATTCATGATATTATTAACATGAACAAAAACATGAACACGACTTTCACACCGTCTTTTCTATGAACTATGACTCTTCCCTCTCTAAATTCTAATACATAGTTTTAATTACGAAGACTGAAAACGAACTATCGCTCATGTAACGTGGGAGAGTTGTTTGACCTGTATAGATCCTTGAAAATGTTCACATGTGCTCGTCATTGCACAGTATTGGCATACTTTTTGGAAAAAAAATAGGATTTCAGATGAGTTCTTGCCACATTTGTCGAAAACTCGTGTTGGTGTTAGTTTGTGTTTCGCTATTTTAATCATTCCTAGTAAAGCTAGAAGACCGCCATTAATACATACCTCAATTGGTTCGAAGCCGCAAACAAGGACCAGATTATTTCCAAAACAGCTAGATTGATAAACTTGAGTCTGAACGAACGGAGCGACGTCGGGGAGTAATTAATTACCAAATAGAGGAATAAAACATTTCCACAAAGAGCACAGCAAATATAAATAGAATAGTACACATGTAGGCATATTTCTAGTACTCGTTCCTCGGGAATCATCTGAAGTGCGAGCAATGTTAGCGGTAAGCCAAAGATTGTACGGTTACGTGAAAAGTGATAAACACATCATAAATGCAAAATGAATGGCCGAATATACCATAATATGGTGGAATCTGAGGCCGTATGCATGAAACATCCCGGGCCGGGTTGGGATGCTATCCCGAGCTGAATTGGCTGGGAAATAGCTCGGGATAGCATTCCAACCCGGCTCGAGATGTTTCATGCATACCTAAGGTGAGATAAAGAACGTGCTAGAACAATAAAATGCACAATTGATGGCATAGTAGAACTTTGGGAGAGAAATTCACTTCCCATAATACAGGCAACGTGCGTGCTTCGCGCGATCTTCCAGCACATGCGATAATGAGGCAATCTCATGAGACTTGAATGGACTTTTCGATCGACTAACAATCCTATAATCTAACGTAACACTTCAACATTTCATCAAATGAAGAGCTTCTCACGTTGTTCTTTATTATTGGCGATGAACGCATGCGTCATTCATTTTGGAAACTGCAGTTTAAGTGACAGCTAAGGTGTCATTAGAAAAAGTTGCCATGACGAAAAGAGAGAAACAACGAATTTGGAGTATTTTATGAACAGTTTGCAAGTAATATTACGTTGAGAGACGCTGGGTGTTACAAAATCTGTATGTATATGCAGATGTATGCTGCAAGTAACACAGTCTTTTTCTTGCTTCAAAATATGACGAAACGCCAAACCGTGCTTGCGAATTTTCTCACTCTCCACGATAGTACAGGCCCAGCAAGTCTGCGTATCATTGATCTACACACTCTCTCAACCGCTGGCAATCAGTTAACGACCGCTTGCCCGCTCAATCAATCGAACCCGGTGCTGTATTTATGAGAGAGCTGGCGACTACAACATCAGAGGTGAGAAAACGATACAGAGTTCGTATACTAGAAGATCCCGGCACCTTCATCCCAACCCGCGTATCCTCAGACATACGCTATTTCTGTGCTCTTTCTGCGCCGAGATACGAGTGGCGCGAAATAGTGCGGCAGAGCGAGAGACGCAGGATAGGAAGAAGGTGCCGAAATTTCCTAGCATAGGTACTCAGGTCAAATACAAACAAGTATAGCTACCTGTAACTCTTCTAGTTGTTCAAAATACTATTATTGTTGAGAAAACAGATAACAATCACTTGCGAACTTGAACGTTCACTCCAGAGATCTCAGTAGAAAAACAAATATAACCGCTCACTCTGTAAAACCGCTGCAACTCAAAATACCGGACTCGCCAATGTTGCAACTTAAAATGCCGGGGTCAGCCAGATGTCGCCTGTACTGTTTGAAATTCATAAGGAGATGCAGGCTAATTCGACACCAGTATTTGAGCCGGCATCTTCTCCGGTATTTTAAGCTGCCAGCGTTTTCACAGCAGAAAACCGAATGAGAAATCGAACGTTCTCAATAACGCGAAATGATCCTGATTTTCCTTTCTCTATTGGTCTGCAATTAAAATAATGATCACGGGACCAATTAATTAGAACACTCAGTTCATAATGATTGAGACTTAGTACTGAAAACTTGACACATGGCTGGAAATTACCGTTTCTCGATTGAACTTTGAGGTTTGAAAGAAAGCATTAAGAACATTACCAACAACCAGGGTCGAGACACAAAAATTGAATAACAAAATAAGAGTAAGAAAAATTGATGACTTTCACAGTGGGCCAATTCAAGAACAGCGAGCACAGGGCATCAAACAAGCTCTTGTTTTATGAATCTCACGTGTGTCATGTATAAACTTTAGTGTCCGTGCCCTTCGAAAAAAATCTTGAGCATCAAACTACAAACCATATTTACGTCTTGTATATAGTCAACGCTAACGGAAAGGTGGAAGGGTACTGTATATCTCATGTTCCGCTGTGTACGCACACATATCTTCGATTTCAAAGCCGGTCGGTTATGTCCTCTTATAGCGCAGTGGTAGGCGCCCGGGGTGCGAACCCTTTCGATTTCCGCGAGCGACAGAAACATATGAAACTGGCACTATTGGGAAGGAGATACATTTAACTGAATATAAATATTTTGCGAGTAACTGACGTTAACAGTGTTTCTTTCACACACTGGGTATGTGAAGCAAGAGAAACATATCACTGTCCACTACATATTTGACAACAAACACAAATAGCATTCGTTGAGCAAACACTTACGTTGATAAAAACAACACGTTTATCATCTTACAATCAACTACAACAAAGATCCAGTCATTTTATATAGCGAGTACCTCCCATCGGGTTCTAGGGAACTTGTTCGACGGTTGCACTTCTCTGCTGCAGTAACTTCTTCATAATAACCACTCGATACGGGCGAATTAGCATAATCGTGAGATAAGGATCGACGAGAGACGGCAGTGAAGTCAGAGCGATAGAGAAGAACTCCATCGCTGTTAGCTGAACAAATAATACATGTACCATCTTGAAATACGGTTAGTGAGAAAACTGACCAAGTTAGTCGTTGCCAACGGAAAAGGGGAAGGGTACTGTATATCTCACTTTCCGCTGTGTGCGCACACATGTCTTCGATTCCAAAGCGTGATCGTTATGTGCTCTAATAGCGCAGTGGTTAGCGGCCTGCTACGAATACTTTGGTCGCAGGTTCGATTCTGAGAAGAGACCGAAATTTATAAATTTGGCCCTCACTATATTGCATTCATCGACCCAGCCAAGGTTGTAGTTTGGTCCAACGGCATTTCAGTCGGAATTTGAAATTTGTGCTGTGTATGGGTATGCGTGAGCGCAACATACATTACTCGTTTGGAACATCATCAAGGTTGAAAAAAGATGTGTCTCACGTTTTTCACGTGACTACGTGCTTCGCTGCTACGATTGAGCGAACATTCTATGCATTTAGTGAATTTTAGATACGTGTTTAGTCACGTGAACGTACAATATAATCAAGTTTTATGTGTTCATCTTTTTTGGAAAATAGTAACAAATGTACCATTTCCGATGCGTGTATATATATGATACTACGGTACCTGTACAGACACCAATGTCATCCCGTACCATATGATAGACGGAAGATAAGCCACAATTGGTACGCATGACTGGATGAATAGAGTCTGAAAGGTCAAATTCAGCCAAATAATATCCAAACTTCAAAATGAATGTATTTCATCACATTTCACATTATTCGTTCATACTTGTTCATTCAAATACCCAATCTCGTCAATCATTAAGGAATCCGTCCCGCTTTAATTTTGACTTTTGAGTTGACAATCTGACCCTATGGCAAATTAAAAACCATTATCAAAAATATATACTTTTATATCCCTATCTTGCTTCGTTTTCTCAGAAAAGCGGCTTACGTAATGACACCGATAGGGGGGTTGCGTAGGGGGTATGCTCAAAATAGCCTATAGAAGTGCAAAAATGATTTTGAAACACTCTATCGCATACGAATGCACAATTGAAGACTAAAAAATGAAAATAAATCAGGCAGTAAATGAACCAAGTCAAATTGCGTCACAGTGAAAATGTTCATGTCCCCTTCTTTATTGCTTGACGTTATGCAAATTTCACAAATTTTCAATCAGAAAGTTTTTTCATGGTCTATGGGAAGACATTAAGAAACATTTTTGAGTTTTTTAAATTTTTCGTGAAACTCAAATTATAGCGGAACGGTTTCTTTAACATGTCACAGATATGTTCATAGTGGGTGCCAAGTTTATAAAATATCTGCCTCATGTGGGACTCGAACCTCACCCGAGAGTATTTGAGGCGCGTACTCTAACCTGCATACCAACTTACCAGCAAAAATCGATTTATACAGTATACCGCCGCTTTTCTCTGGGCGACGACTATAGTACTAGTGTCTCGTGAGATGCTTTTGGTAATGACATTAGAGGAGTGACGTGTGTATCAGTATGCGAAATGCGCCAAGCCTTCGATACTATTAGACAATCGCACAGTCACGTGAAATATTTCACACACAGCCGAAATCTTATACGTGCAGGATTCCTTATTAGAGTGCTACTTTCACGTGACTAACGCGTTTTTGCTATACTTTGACTGTTGAAATCTGTTGTAGAAACTGTCGTGAATTCATGTCATGTTTGTAGAGAATAGTCATAAAAGCAGGAAAAAAACGAGCTAACTCTTGCTACAACAGTATAGTATTTTCGGGTCAGTTCCGACATAACGTAGGCCGATCTGTCGAGATGTTTCTTGATCAAAAGTCTCAGCGTCAAACAGCAAATGGGTACTCCCAATCCAACCAACACCAGCAACAGAGTGGAAACTGAACAAACATTAAATTCGAGAACTATAAGAGAACTTATATTTCAAGAGTTAAATATCTCCTTCTGATCTTTGTGTCTTCAATCTTGCAATTTTTTGGTCCAAAGTCGTAAATCATGGCTGAGTTCATAGGTTAATACTATAACCTAGCTACAGTCATTTCCTAGAACAACAATTATTTCATAATACGACAGCACTCTTTATATTCGCAAAACTCTTTTTTTATTAGAACTAAAATAACATTGCCTCATTTACAAAACGTTAACCAAACGACTATTAAGCGAGTAGACATCGGAAATCTACCCGCCTAGCCCATCCTAGACAGCTACGGGCCTGCACACATCCTGAATCAGTCTTTTTCCCTCCTGTACATGTTTATCTTTTCTTTGAATCAACATCTCCGATACTCATTAGCCATTGAAATTGTCTGTCAAATACCGGGTTGATAAATTATTATTATTATTATAAATCTACCAGGGCAGAGGTTTCGGAATTTCACTTCAATAAAACATTTTCTCCATTCATAGCCAGGGACAAGATGCTGTGGAACAAAGGCAAAACCCGCACAAGAAATGCACGACCTATGATAACTTTGCTCTTCTACTTCACTACGTCATCTATACTGTTAGGCAGTTGCACAGTCACGTACAATATTTTGAAACAGCTGAACTGAGAAACGAGCAATGAAAACGTGCACGATTCCTCATTAGAATGCTGAATTAACGTGACTATTCAATTTAATTCTAGTATTCCAAACCGTGAATTCACCTTGATAGGATATGGAATTAAGTGATATTGTGGTCAGCGAACGGGGAGATAATGTCGTGCTATTCCGGTTGTACGGTAGCGTTTTATCCGGTAAGCATTCTCTGTCGGCCTTGGGCAGGTACTGGGCGTTCACCTATTACAGATAAATAGTTGAACTGTGAGCAAAGTACACTGTCTGTGTTTCATGTAAAATGTGTGGAAAGTTTTTCAGATTTTGAATTCTGCGGTTTTTGATTTGAACCAGTAAACTCTACTGCATATAACGAATTGTATGAAAAGATGCTCTAAATTCTAGTTTTATCTGTGCTGCGCACAGCAGTAATCGCAGGGGGAGCAAACTATAGTCAGTGCCAAATTCATAAATTGTTGTCGCTGGCCGGGATCGAACCTGCGAGCAAAAGTTTCGTAGCTGGGGTCTAATCACTGCGATACTAAAGTACCATGTTGACGAGCTTTTGAATCAAAACCACGCGTCCATACACAGCGAACGTTCAGATATACAGTAACCTCTCGCCTTTCCGTTGGCGACGACTATACAATTAGAGAAAACGAAAGATATTGCATATAATCCCCAATATTCTTCTAGTATCATTTCTATGGTATTCATCAGTTTTTTCTCACGTACACATTTGACGAGCTCTCTTGTTTTGTTGTTACGCACTGCGTAATAAACATTGAAAATGTTTTTGGTCCGCAACAAATGTGTTTTTGAAAACTTCAAAAATAACTGAAACAGAACCAGAATTAGAAGACAGTAGATGAATATTGCGGGTTTTCTGAAGGCTTTGGAAGACTTATTTTGAACGAGAACTTCATAGCGACTGTACATGAATTCCAACACGCAGAGCGCTATGCACACATTCAGCATCTGAAAGAGAATGGTGATAACGTGAAAGCGTGGGCGGAATTTGGCGAGGTGGGCAGCTAGTCTGCGTCTATTTGATCTACACCCTCTCTCATTTGCTGGCACATAATGAACGACTCCTCCCTTGGTATGGCTCAATATCGATTCAACCGTTTTCTCTCTTTTCGAATTGACAACCTCAACATAACTTCATCAAAGGGGGTCTGACAGGAACCGAATCTCGTTTCTCGTGCTCCACGGTCAATTGAATTAACAGTGGAGCGCAAAACACGAGATTTGGTTCCTGGCAGACCATCTTCAACTATTATTACCTTTATAACTCATAACTTACACTTATGTAATACAACTTCTCCTACCTGTACAAAATTGTACGCGAAAAACGTGAAAGACGGGCCTAGATACTCGCCCAATCCATATGAAACAATGGCGAACAGACATGGAGTGGTCATAACTCTGCAATTTTTTGCTTTTTTTTAGAATGGCAGGTTCACTTTGATATTAATATTAGATTATACTATTAATATAAATATTATTGGTGTTTTGATGAAAATAGAAATGACAGGTCACTTGATCTTTGTTTCAAGTTGACAACAATATAATTGTTTTTTTATTCCAACGAGTCTCAACAAAGACGAATATCAGCCGACTACTCCGTTTCACCACTCGATAGATACCCTTCTACAGTAATCCTTTTTTTCGGAAGCTTTTTTCTTGTGATCAATTCAATTATTTGGTTTCAAACCTCTAAAGATTGTAGTAGTAAAAATGCATAAGACATGACCGGAACTCGAAGAAAATCTAAAAACGTCAAAATACTGAACTCTGACTTGGAAGTATGAGCATTTCACTGTAGAGGGTTGTATGTGCGTAAAACCGACTATGTTATGCTTGATGTCATACATGTTGTCATACATGGAAAATTTCGAGTTTTCGAGTTTTTCGAGTTTAAGTTTCTTGTGTTTCAGAGAGAAAAAACTGTTCAGGATATTGTCGAGACGAAAAATGAGAAGTTTTCAAAATTTTTTTTTTGGAAATTCGGAAGATCTGCCAGAATTCTTACCTCAATTGATTCGATGCCGCAAACAAGGCCAAGAGTATTTCCAAAATAGCTAGATTGATAAATTTGAGTCTGAATGAACTAAGGGACGTGGGCGAATGTTTTATGACCAAATATAGAAATATTATGTTCCCACAAAGTGCAAAACAAAGATAAATCGAATAGTAGACAAGTAGGAATATTTCGAGAACGCGTTTCTCCGAAACCATCTGAAATGCAAGCAAACTAACCGGTGTACAACGCGTATTCACGTGAAGAAAAGCGTGAGGAACACAGAATAATTGGGGAACAAGATGGGATTTGCGTGTGTGAGGAGAAATAACAACATGACAGTGCGACACAAAAACATTCGAGAGCGGAAAAATTGTCGGAAATCGACAAACATGATTCGGTCAACACAAGTGAATGAAAAAGTAAACCATATGACAATTCAGATGAACGAATCACAAATGGGATACATTAATTGTTTATGTACTGTAGGAGTCTCGGTAGAAATGATGTCGATTATATCCTGACACTTACACAAAAATTAAACTGTCATTGCTATAAAAGACTAAACTTAATCTGTGAAAGCGTGATTTAATCTAGAAATTGTAGTCTAAGGCCAAGGTGTCATTAGACTAAGTTGCCATGACAAAAAGAAGGAAACAACGAATTTAGAATATTCTCTTAAAAGGACGAAAGTAATAAAAGCTTTCAAAGACTGCATCAGGGGGGTTAATGTTAATGTGGACGATAAACAGTTTGAATTTTCTTGTGTTCCAGAAAAAAATGAAATTTTCGAGTTTCGAGTTCAGTTTCAGAATTTTGTCAAGACAAAAAAATAGATTTCGAAATCTATTTGAAAACTTGAATACTAGAAACACGCTCTATACTAGAAACACATCGAATGTTCGTTTTGAATGTTCATGAGGAATCGTTCAGTTCGTAATTGCACGTTTCTGAGTTCTGCTGTGTTCAACATGCTTCACGTGGCTGTGCAACTGACTAACATCATAGCATTTGGTGAACTAATAAATTGGTGAGATCTTATAAAAACATGTAAGACTGTTTGTGCATTTTTCTCTAGTATTTTCAGGTAAACTCACTATTTGAACTAAGTTTTGGAACTTAAGAAAAATAAAATAAAATTGTTTCATTTTATTGCGGGTTGAATTTTCAGTTTGATGGGCTAGAGAGTTAGTGTGAAAAACTCTCAAGCCACCACTGAGAGCAAGTAAGTGCGGAATGAAATCTTTTTTATAGGGCATAAATGCCTGGACCTGCAATTATCATTACTTCGAGTATTATAATAATCACCAAAAGACCCATTATTTAGGCCATTCAGTACAAAATGATAGAGACTAGGTACTAAAAACTCAATTTTCTGAGAAATAACTGAAAATTACCATTTTTTAGTGAAGTTCGAGGTTCAAACAGTCACATCAAGAACAATAATGATCGTCAGTTTTGCTATACAGAACTGATGTCACGGAATATAATAAATATAGATAATATATAATATACATACATTGAATAATACATAAGTGCGTTCAATGAACGGGGGCTCCAAACGGAATGAGCGTAATTTTCCATGATCGCGTTATTTTTCGTGCGTGTCAGGCCAAGTTTCGAGCAACTTGCTATATTTCTAGCCCCAACTGTCGAAGCTCATTCAATTATTCCGGAACTGTTCCAACGTATGCGAATGAGATGAACATTTTTGAGTTCCTACAAATAAGAGGAGTTCAAAAATACCAAGTTTGAACACTAACTCTCATGTAGTGCGCGTATTGGAAGCCAATTACATGCCGCAAAGGAAGCGAACAGATAACCAAACATAAAGTAACAAACATAAGATAACCAAACAAACAATATCTTCCACGACGCAAATCAAGGCGAATACAAATGTTTATAGAGAAAAAAAAACGTTTTGTTTCGAGCTCGCTTACGGAATCATAGTTTACTGAAGTTCCGGGAATCTGTTGTATTTTTTTCAGCCAACTTGGCTTTATTGAAACACTATCTGCGCGAATCGATGCGAATACAAACTTTTGTGATTGAAAAGTCGGGTTTCGAGCTTTCGTTTTCAGAACGGCAGTTTGTTTGAATCTGCAGAACCTTTTTGCATAAAACCGAATATAGCCTCTAATAGTCATTCGAACAGTATAGAAGGACTTATATTCGTGTGCCGTCAGTTATAGTGTCTTTTGTATGCTATATTTAGTTATAGTTGTAGTATCTTCAGTGCCTTTTTCAGCTACTAGGGTGTCCTATCAATCACCAAAAACCATATCTGCCTGCGCGACCCGCGTAACAAACATTTAGTCGACACCATTCCTACTGAGACTCTTACAGTACACTTTTGAATTTTCCGATCGTTGTTTTCTGATGAAAATTTCAACTTTATAAAAAGAGAGTTCAAAAACTGATTGCTGTAGGTAATTAGATTCGAATGAAAAAAATTGTAAACAATTTTGATAATACTCACGTCACTGACACTGACTTGAAATTTCGTAATCTTACTGTAGGAGTCTGAGTAGTATTGAAACGGACTATAACAACCTGGGCTATAGTGCCAGCCCAACCAAGAACACAACACAGATGAACAATTTCCCTCCGCTTCCCATGCTTCTTCTTCGTAGGCATGGGTCAGAGGGAACAACAAAAACAAAACAAACAATTACACAAATTAACAAATAAACAAATAAACAAATCACGGTTGAATTGAAGATAAGCTCTTTTCGGAGTTGATTTCCTTATAACTTGACGATGTTGAAAACTGCCTGCAAAAAGTTGACTACTAACTATTAATATTAGATACGACACAATTGTCTCGTTGAGTAACTGTTGTCCAGCGTATTACACTTTGATCCTACTCGCTGAGAAAACTGTAAGCATCAGAATTCAGTGAAATACTAGGTAGTCAATCAAGTAAGACTGTGAAACTCTCGAGCAACTCACATATTTCCCGTTATAGTTGCAAATGTTTGTTATTACGAGAAATTCGTTTCGTTTCTGCTTACGCAGAACTTTCACTCGATTATGCGATCTACTCATCCCGCAGCAAGCCCAATCCAGTTCTGTTTGTAATTTGATCTCGTTGCTCTCTGGTGTGGAGTGTGGTGGATACAAACACACATTGTCACTGGAGAATAGAGTATCATCATATACTGTCAGTCAATTGCACAGTCACATGAAACATGTTAAACACAGCAGAACTCAGAAACGTGCAATGACAAAGTGCACGATTGCTCATTGACTATTCAATTTACTTCTAGTATAGCTTAGTTTTGAGTCGAACTCGATACACGTCATCAACGGCTCGAAAAACGGTATAAAACTACACCACGGCAGCATACTGCGGAATACCTTTTTTTTTGAAACCACATAATCATAAAAATAGTAATAGTACTTACCGTTAGGGCCCTGGTCGAAGAGAAGTTCCATGTAGAGAAAGGGATGAACTTTATTCTTCTCTCTAAAACGAATGAAACTGCTATTCCAACGTGTCCAAGGTGTTGTGGCTACGAATGTTGCCCGGATTCGGCGACGACTAAGATAATTCTCATAGGATTCGCGATCGCCGTCGTTTTGAACGAACATTCGTGGTAAAATTCAGTTTTTGTTCCTGATTGAACTCGCGTTTTCTCGACCAATTACACATTGAACCGGTTGTAGAAAACCATTAGTTGCTTTCGAATGCAATCAAATCAGTCTACCTAATCGAAATTCAAAGCAAACTAAAATTTGCTTACAAAAACAACTGAATAGTTTTTTGGTTGCCTTAATGCATGTGTAAACCACGCGTCTTTTCGCATTGCAATATGTCGCCCTCCTATTAAATGGCGTTGGAGGTGGTGAAGCGAAATTTAGAGTATTGTTCATAATACCTGTTGGTACTTTTTAATGGATACCCGCCTATAAACCTCCTATGATCGACACACGTCAGATAACCAGAAACACGGTTATTGGTTATCTTATGTGGTTGATCTACTTGGTTCACCACAGATACCAGAACATCTGACGTCTCAATTTCTTATATTGCATGTAGCGTTTTGAGTACATACCATATCACACTGAAAAGCTATTTTGATAATGAAAATTCATTGAAGAGTGAACCTTTGTAATCAGTTGTAATAACCGAAAACATGTTCGAAGTGGCAGACGGCTTTCTCGGCCAGAATGTCTCCGTTTTCGTATCGGAAAACCCAGCCCTGAAAATACGGTTTGGGGAGAATGTTTTTTTTTTTTCAAATCTTCAAATCCTGTTTTGAACTTTTGTCTCCGAGTTTCAAGTTCACCTCGAACACCGATCAGTGTTACGGTTTTTTCAATTTTTGGGTTTGCGAGGGAGTTCTTTTGAGTTCAACCCTGACCTCATGGAAGGCAAATCCATGAATAAAAAACACAAAAGACATATAAGACCTGGCAAACTAAAAGATTTCGGAAAAGGCCATTTATTCTCCGCTTTTGGTCTTTTTTGTCGAAGATTGAACCGGAGGGTGATATCGCTCAGAGAAAAGGTGAAAATTGAACGAAAGCCTTAGAAATTTCAAGGTTTTCGAACTTTCAACTGAAAACGTTGATTGCGTCCCAAATGTATCAAAAAACAGCAAAAAGTGCGGAGGTTGAACTCACAAATTCAGAACTGTTGCCCCGGCAAGATAGCCGACGAACATCTGAGAACACAGGTGTTTATCGAAAAATGTTGCAGGGCAAAAATTTCGCACTCGATGAAATTGCCTTGGCAGAAAATGAAACTACAATAACGAGAAAAACTCCAAAAACTAATTTTGCATCTCTAGAGTTCACTTAAACCCTTTTTATATTGCTACCTTTCTAAAGGAGACTGTTGCTCAAAAAGTGTGTCTTCTAACCACGCTGATATTCATTTTTTTGTTTGTCTATCGTCTTTGAATGGTTTCTTTTACCTAAATACTTCATTCCGTAGCGTATTCCCATTAAAACACCTATTATCTATGAAACTAATTGTATTTGTGTCCACTTGTATTGAAAGGCCTGGCAACATTAGCTTTCACCCGGTCCAACACGTGAATCTCACGGTCGGATATGGGGGAAGCTCGGCTGTCTGATACCATGCCATGGGCGAGTGGGCGGAGCCAATGGGCACATGCCACAATGAGAGAGTATGCGAATGCGAGAGAGCGCCGACGCGAGACAGGTTCAATGCGCCATCGATTGATTTGACTCATTGGTTCATGACGCATACATGGCACACGGTTCAGCTTACAAGATCTATTCAAATCATGAAATAAGAATTAAAACTTAAATAGCACCTTTTTAAAAGAAAACCTAAACTTAATACTGAATGAAAGATTAAAATTAACAACTATTCAAATCAAAATTTTCACAATGTAGACTTCAGATCGAAATAGAGTAGGTAGACCTGAGTAACTGCGAGATGCATAGATGAAACAATTATGTAAACGGTGAAAATATATAGACTCAATATAAGATTATTATCATTCTCATATACCGGACAGTTCAGTCCGGTCGCGCCAAACTCGAACTTTTTGCCGTGGCAATTTCTCGGACAGTCGATCTTCTTGCAATGGAAATTTTCCTGATTTCAAGTCTAGCCCGGGAATTTTCCCCTAGTGAATTCAAGGATTTTGGAATGAATCATTGCTCTAGCGACTGTACAAGAAATAACAACCAACCAATTCATTCGAAAGTTACGTCAATTTTAGCTCAAATCAAAAAGTTTGCTGACTTCACCCTGGAAACTCGACAAAAATACCAAAAGCGGAGAATAAATGGCCTTTTCCGAAATCTTTTAGTTTGCCGGGTCCTATATAGTCTTTTCCATTCCTACTGAGACTTCTACAGTAAGATTTCGAAACGTCCAAGCCGTTTCGCTCGCTTACTTTTGATCGGAGAAGTTGAAGATTTCCATAACTGATTCTCCTTCTCAGGTAGAGTAAATATACGAGAGCATTTTTCATGAACTACATTTTCAGCTTTACAACAGCCTTCGGAAAGTTCGTAGGTTACTGTAGGAGTCTCAGTAGGAATGGTGTGAACTATACAAAGACAAATGTAGAGATTTATGAAGAAAGAAAGCGAGGGGGAAACGAATCAAAAGTGAAATAGAGGTGAAGAAAAAGAGAGAGAGAGAGAGAGAGAGCGCGCGAGAGAGAGAGAGAAAAATGGTGTGTACCCTTTCGGTGCATTATAGCTCTTGCTCCCCATCTAGCATAGCTGTGTCTCCGAATATCTGAAGTGAAATTATATACGAAGTGCCATACTCTTGACTCTGATTTGATTTAAAGACTCTCCATAATGTTTGATCTACATCTGTTTGATTTAATAGACATTAAAATATAGAGAGCAGTCAAGGAGCACCACTTTGCAGCAATGTGATGAGATCAAAATAAATCTTAAAAAACTTGAAATCTCGAATAATGGTCCGGAGTCTCGAGAAATAATCGGTTTTTGGTCACCTAGCCGGTTTTAGGTAAGCATTTGTACTAATTACCTCACAGGTGACCGGTAGGTAACGTGAAACTTTATTCCAGCCAACGTACTCCAGATAAAACGGTAAAATCAATCCACATTTTATGTCAGAAGAAAGCAACCGGTTTTTCATTCCAGGTTATCAAACGGTTATTCACCGTGGTTACCAAAAAAAGGGATGCTCAGCCAGCTAGGTCATCAGAAAACCCTGTCAGATATATTATATGGCGTTGCCGAAAACTTAGCATGAGCCTGTGAAAACGCTGGCAGCTCAAAACACCGGAGAAGATGCAGGCTTAAATACTGGTGTCGAATTAACCTGCATGAGTTTCAAACAGTACAGATCTGGCTGACCCCGGTATTTTAAGTTGCAACGGTTTATCAGAGAGCTTGGGTGTATGACCAGGCCAAAAGGGGCAATGAATTGCGGGAGTTCTGCATCCATTATTGTTCGTTTTCTGACTGAAATGGGGTTGGAAAACGTATTTATAGAGGTAGAACACAGAAAAAGGGTTCATACATAGTTTACATAAATATTTGTCAGCAGGTGAGAAGTCTCCACAGTCTCCAAGTCTTGAAACACATTACTTTCGTTCGATTTCAATAGTTATACGTTTTGAAACTATTTATTTCGAAAAACAATTCAAAGTGGAAAGAAAAGCACAAAATCGAAGTGTTCGTTAATTGGAATCGACAGCATGGGTAGTTCTGTTTTCAAGGCAAATATTCTGAATCAGCTCGGCCTGGCAGCACTTCAATTTGCTCAGAGAAGTAAGCATGGCATCAATCTGCAGAGAATTTACTAAATATGAATAACCCGATCTCATGCCCACATGTTCGAAGTTAAGTGCACAATGGTTCTGATAACGCTTTTGGGATGAACAGGAACTTTTTTCTCACCTTTTCTTCCTCTCGCATTTTTGAATAAACAGTTCGTAGTTGTTACCACAACATAGTTTTTTTTTTTCGGGCTTGCATAATCGAATGATCACCTCGTTCTAACGGGTACCCTCCTGGAGATTGGCCGCTCCAGTCGTAGAAGACGCTTTTTCTTCATCGCTCAGTGTTCTTATGACTTCAACTGAACATTTACACCACGCCTAGTGATCAAGTAAAAAGAAAAACGGTAATGTAAGCCGAAAATCTAAGAAAGTTTGCCTAGATCACCCGAACTTCTATTTGGCGAGAAAAGTTTATGTTTGTGAACATGAGAGAACATATAAAATACCTGTGCTGTGCTCTTCACACAACTTGCATTCTCTTTAATCCTTTCTAGCAGTCGTTGGACCTGAAAAGTGTTTTGTTGTCAATTTGAGAAACGTATGCTTGGTGACATCCATGAAACGAGCCGTTGTGTGAATCACGTTGAGTTTCTCATCTTTCACAAAAAAGTGAACATTTTTTGTTGTTACAGTTGAAAAGACGTGTTCAGTAAATTAGAATGATACTAATGTTGGACAGTGGATCGTAAGCCAGCACAAAATAAGCGTTAAATTTAGAAAGTCATAGTACGTGTACTTTCCTTACTTGGTTCCCATCACTTTTGAATAACTGATTTAGTTTTTCTAATCGTGAGGTACAATCTACACATACTACCATTCGAGTCGTTTGTATACTGTTACTTCAATCCAGATGAACTATCTTACTTACACAACTATGAATAAAACGATATTGAAGATTGATAATATCAGTATACACCCCGGTCGCTGCACGAACAGTTACAGTTATTGGCAGTTGACGCCTACGCCAATCAATGAGAAGTTTCGAGATATATCTAGGTACCGCGGCAAATCCGGATGAACATCCAGCCAAACACGTTCAGTGGTTTTTATAATATGATTTCTAACCAATAGCCTGTATGGAACTTAAATCAATAAAAGAAATACAGTCTTGCAGTTCTCCTGACAACTTTTTCTATCTTTCTTCGCTCATGTTTCCTCATAGAAATTACAGTTTCATTGGCCAGTATACTAAGTCAAAACTCAAATTTCCAGACCTTGGAATTGTAGTGTCTTTTCAATTTTTCCAGTTCTCGGATGAGCCTAGAATCGCCTCCGTGTTGAATCTTGTCGTTCTAAATATATTATTCCAATAAATGATTGCGTGTGAAGTTGAAATCTTTGCCGAGTGAAAAAAAATTGACTATAATGTTTGGGTCTCCAGAGTTTGTAAAATAATCCGCCACTTTTATCGGAAAATCCTGTTCTCACCAATTTCTTGAGAACACGTATATTAAAAAAGCTTTGTGAACACTTATGTTTTCCCCAAGAAACAGTTATTCAAAAGTCATGGCACGATGCCAATGAGTCTCAGTTCAAATGAAACAAACCATATATCGGCTTTATGTAATATTGTGAAAACTGTGAGAGCACAATCAAATGTACTTCAAACTGCCGTGCTCACCTCTTCTTCGATCAGAAATGTAATATGGGTATAGACATTGTTATAGGATACGAATGAGTTTTGTGTCAGAAACACGGTGAACTCGGCTAGATACTTGATGACAACATCTCGTTCCCTCTTCTTTTCTTCTATCTGAATGATTCGTATCTGAATGATTCGAGGATACACACCAAAACATATACATTTTTGATAATGTGTAACGAGTCATACTTTAGCAGTTTCAGTTTTCATCCTCAGCTGTAGACAAAACCTCCATTTACCGCCTGTGTTGTGTTGAGCTTGTTGGAAAAGTTATAAATACCTTTTTCTAATCTTTTGATGTTTGCGTTTTTGTGCGTCGCCACTCCAGAGGTGTCAGCTAGGTATGCTGAATTTTCGAAGAATAGAGCGCGATACGTCTTTAAGAGAAAAAGACAGTCAGTGGGGCAAAATGGGGCAAAATGTTAACTCTTGAGCAAGAATTTGAGATAGACGATGTTGTTTTTATTTAACGGAACCGTACCTGGCGTTCCAAATCATCTGAAAACATTTGTATAGTCCTGGTGGCATCCTCGTTTCGTTCGATCCTGTTCCTTATGTTCGGGTCGACTACCTTAGAAGAATTTCTCGAACATTGCGGGCAGATTTATTTCTACTTTTCACGAAACTAAGCGTACATACTTTTCAGATACGTTGGCTCCAGGATGCGAACAGAAAATGTAACGATACAAACAATTCCGAATTAAATGATGTATATGTATCTCGTATCGCACAAAGTCTGTAGGCAGCCTGAAGACGAGGGAGCGTCAGGAACATAGAGAAATATGCCAGAGCAAGTTAAAGAAATCCACAGAAACTGAGAGAAGGTTAATGTGAAGAATGTAATTTTTTTCGCAAATTGAATGTTTCTGTTGTAACAGAAATGAAAATCGTGTACACTGAGTAGCTGCATCAGCGTGTTCGAAGTGTTTATTTGAAAGGCTCGCTCAGCACAGATATTAACGCGTCTATTTGGCACTGAGTCACGACTATTCTCAATGACTGATGAGGCGTCGTCCCAGAGTTCTTAACTACCTTTTGCATCTCTGGTTTGGTTCCGTGGTATGTGTGCATATGTTTATCCCAGCCACAGCCACAAATGCGGCATTTAGGTGAGCTGCTTTTATCCATCGCCCAACAATTCTTCAAAGCCAAGTTTGGGCAGAGGTCTAGCTGGAAAATAATCAGATTAGTGTGGATCTTCGTTTCCATTATACCGCTTTATCTATATTCAGCAAATAAATAATAGAGCTTAAAGTGAACATTTTTAGCGAGCGTGAAGTGGATATGGCCAAAATCCATACACAAAACTGAATTGGGAATGAAACTTTCTGAGAAGAAGTATAGGCTTCACCGTAACTTCCTCCAGGTGACATTTTGGATGACATATTTTGTAAACAGTTTGTAGTCGTTTTGGATTTCCATTTATAGATTCAAACTTGGCGCACTTGCCGTCAGTACACACGGTTTCTGGTTCGTTCAAACGATGAAGGTTCGTCACCATCTGTAACAGAAAATGTTTAGGAAATTGATGAATTAAGAAGGCAAACTACCTATTGCATAACTGTTGGAGAGGAGTGGTAGGTTATTTTCCCAATCGTATGCTCAGTTTAAATCAAGCATAATTTTCCAATATAAAGACTTCTCGGCGATGTATTCTTGTATTTTACAATATAATTTTGGTGCAAAATACACATTACTCAATTTTTCATTCAAGGTCCATCTTTGGTTTGAAATTGAGCTTTCACCTGATAAACGTAGATCCTCTTCTCCAAAGTTTCATTTGCCTGTGAATAAGTTTTCATCTGTAATTCATTAGAAATTAGTTGACAGAACGCACGACATTGGTGAAAAACGTTGCAGAGATAATTTCTCCTCGCTATTCACCTTTCATCATACTGAATACAGGTATTCCGAGAACCACTGTGGTTGATTGTTCCAATCTGTATTCATTATAGGCTATCAAAAATTGTTCTGTTCCTTCCATCAATATTTTGGACATTTGAACGTATGCGATTCGAAAGGAAGTCTATGAGTCTATTCACGCGCACAAAATATCATTTTGAAGAACGGCCGATCGAGCTGTTCGGGTATGTCAATAGCTGCCGGTAACTCGAAACTTTTGTATAGTCACATTTTTCGTACACAGAGTAAATTACTCGTTTTTGGAACCAACATAAATTCACGTAATGATGAGGAGAACTATACCTGTTCTATTGTATCCAAGTAAACTTGCTCGTTTATCATCTGATTCTGCACTTCTCTACACAGAGGACCAATCAAAAAATTTATGGTGCTGCGGCAATTGTTGAGACTAGTAGTGTCCTGCATAGTGTGCACCGGTAGTTTATCTACACGATGGAATAGTCTAAACAGATCATAGTTCATACATAATACGTCTATAGTGAATTATAGCATGCTCGGGGTTACCCTCGCACATCTGTGGCAACGGTAAACAAAATTTGATTATCAACAATTAAATTTCTGTGTTATCTACTGTGCGTTGCGTAATATCACGTGTTTCAGAACGACCTAATCTCTGAGCTTGCATTCCTTTTTTCGTATTTGACAGTTTTTGTAAGCGAATTCGCCTTTTTGGGGTAGTTGCAATTCACTCTTGCAATGTTAACCGGTTGTAGTCATTACTGGGGGCTTTCTCATTCCTCGTAATCTCAAATACGTATGATCCTTCCATTAGTTTGAACTGATTGTTCGGCTACAACGTTCAAACTTTCTAGATAGTTTATGAGATTCTCATTAACCTTACGTAAAAGTGAAATTACCACCGGTGAATTACCTCATTGTCTCCCGCTTGGATTGTTCCCAGCTTCTTTTGAAGTTGTTCTTCTCGGTTTCCGTGAAGGGAAATCCGTTTTGATTCGCACACAAAAATCGAAAACATTCGTTTTCGAAGCAGAAAATAGTGCTCCTAGAAGAGAGTTAAATGGGTTTTTCACTTTCACAAAAACTTTACGGGTTTTTCTGTCTCTTCACTGTATTTCATGTGCTACTAATTTGATGTCATATGAAAGAAAGTAGTGTTTTAACACCATCGGCACTCACGTCGTAGTTCATTGACGATATTACTGCGAACCCATAGCGCACATTTGACGTAGCAGATACCATTAGCTTTTTCCATTTATACCTAAGTGTGTACCTCTCTCGCAGTTCACGTCTTTGTTGATGAAATGGCCCTGTGACCTCTAACCTTAACACCTTCTGTCAGTTTGATACACTGGGAGCAGTAATAGGACAAACACTCACTTGTCAATGGGAATGATGATTTCTCGTGTCTTTAACTTGTCCAAATGCTCTGTCAAGGGTGTTAGTGTGTCCCCAGGTTTATAAAGTGTTCCACGAGTATTTGTGAAACAGAACAAAATATTTCTGCTGGCCGATTTATGAAGATGTCCGAGCAGTTGATCAATACAGTAGCGAAAGGTAACGTTGAGTCGAGCATCATTCGGCTTGATAAGAATGCACACTGCGTGCAGTTTGCTGAATCAGAACTGAACAAGTTGTTAGGAAACCACACAGCTAGAGGCATACAGGTATACATGGGTATGCCGGTATAAACGTTATCAACAATTTTCGTGTGACAGTGTGATCTACATGCAACTCAGGTATTATGAATATGAACTGAACACCCAGGCATCAAACTGGGAATGCAGTATAATATCATACCAATACTTTCCAACACCTGCTATATTCTTTGAACGATTTCTGAATGCACTTCCTGTATTTCAGCCCGGGAATAATTTAATGTGAATATTTAGTTTCAAAGTTCCTCACCTATACTGAGAGATGAACGAAAGAACATTTTTGAAGTTGTAATCATCTTGATCAGTTCCTCTTGTATCTCCTACTCCGGGAGTATCTATGATTCTCACTCTCGTTTCCGAACCAGCTTTGCCGAAGGACATATTGTATGATTTCGGGAACTATAACTTATGAAAGTTTATCCTGCGTTGAGGATTTTTCCAATAGATCATGTACCTAACTACATGTCAATCGCCATGTTATCGAACAAGAAGGTCGATCTTATCTCTCGAGTCAATCATCAATTTCTCATCACAAAATCTTCGTGATTTGAGGATCAGTTGTTAAGGGACTGATAGTGTTTTACGCCAGCAGCCTGATCATAAACTAGGTTGTTCTCTCGGGCTCGTTGATTTGATCCTGATGCCTATGTTGGATGGGGAAACTATTGAAATTGAATGTTTTTTTACAACAACAAAAAGTACCTGAGTAGCTGATTGTCCTACATCCGAGCTTTCATTCGATTCATACCCGTTCTCCGGAACTGTGGCTCGGCATGCGATTTTGTGAATTTTGGCCTAAAAAACTCTGTAACCGCGAAATCCGCAAATTTACTCCATTCCGAGATCCATACGACGAATAGATTTTAGCTTCTATCTCCTTTTCACATAACGTCACTATTTCTTATTTATCAGTTCTAGTTGAATTACATGAAAGCGTTCACAATTCACTGAATTCAGAGAACTCAGAAACCTAGCTATATGATTTACCTGGTCCGCCAACCAAACCCTGATCTTAACTGAACGTATGAAGTTGTTAATCTTGTGAAGTTTTGAAAACGTGTGTCTAGTTCTTTTGGTGTTGTAAACATTATATCCACACAAATATTTTTTCACGCGGTCTTGCTCTTTTATTGCATTTAAGAATGATTGAAACAATCTACTTGTCAGAATCGATTTGCACAACCTGTTCCTCTCAACGTGATTGTAAAATGGCGTCAGAACAGACGCTTAGTATTCCAACTAACGTCATTATCGCTGAGTGTGAATGAGGTATCGATTAAACACTCGACTCCTCCATTCAATGCATCTTTCATCGATTGGTATTTTAGGTAGTTGACTATTCCGTTGATGAACGTCGATTTGCCGACACCCGTCTCTCCAAGAACCAGAATATTCATATATTCGGAGGGACTGAAACGTCAACTCAGTCAATGACAAAAATCAATGACAGTCATGTCTGACACTAAGAAGGTAAAAACGCTCTATATCTGCTCTTTACTATTGACCTGCAAATTTACCGAAAACTAGAAAAGTCTTAGCGACCTAACAAAAAGTATGTTTCAAGAATGTATGTGGACGAACAGGAACCTAAGATTACGACAGAACTAACTCTTTCTCATCGTTCTTGTTGAGAAGTTTGCCGTGACTTTTGGCTGCGGGTCCGATTATCTGCTCTGTTTCCAGTTCTTGGTTGATCGGACTGTAAGAAATTTGTTCAGGTATAATTCCCTCGAGAAAAAAAAATGGAAAATGCAATGCATCAAAGGAGTAGCATGACGCCTCTGTAAATACTAACTACCAATTCACCAAATACATTACTGCACTTTTGAGTTTGTCATTTAACCACTAACTACACTGTTCTTCTTTTTCTTTTTTCAATAATAATGTTTATCAGTACAATAATGAACCAATATGAAATACCGGAATGGAAACTATTGAAACTGACATTTGAGAACACAAAAAAACAGGTACATGAAGAACGTTGTTAATAGCATTTGTTTTTGTGGTCATTTAGGCTCAGTGAAGGATCTAGATGGCAGAGGTATCCAAGATTGATGGATGTTGAAACGAAAACCATTACGATCAAAGTACACATCAGATACAATTGGGGCGAGATGAGGGTACAAGTACTAAGAGATAAAAGTATACAAAAATTTTGACTAGTTCTAACCGCTACTAAATGATATTTGTTCCGTCTGCGTTTGCTTTGAACATACTCTCTAATGTCAGTTTTGAGAAGGTAAGTGAAGAAAGACAAACAAAATGTTACTACAGAACTAACTCTTTTGTATCGTCCCTGTTGATAGATTTGCCATGACTTCCCGCTCCGTTTTCGATCTGTGGTTCTGTTTCCAGTTCTTGGTTGCTCCGCCTGTAAGAGTTCTGTTCAGATGAAAGCATCTGCAGCTACTTCATTAAATACATTATCGTAGGTTTTAGTTGTTGAGTCACTCTACTATACTGTTAACTATTTGAAAATCGCTATTAAATTTAATTTGTTCTGTCTGTATTTGCATTCAACATGACCTCTTCACACACTATACGAAGTATAATTTCTAGAATATGAGCGGCAAACTAACGACGAAGATCCATTTTGTTCAATCTTCGTTTGCGGAGATGAAATGCCGCGCTCTTGATTCAGATCTGGATATAGTCCACTGGTATAAGCAGTTGCCGCACTGAAACCAGTCAATACATAGCTTAAAACACACATAACAGTCTATTTAGTTCTCTCGCGTCGCGTGTGCAGGGCGGAGGTGTGGCTACTCGCCAGATCGAAACACAATCAGTATGTTTCGGACAGCCGAATAAAAAAAACAATGAAACTGTCTGACTCGTAGTATCACAAATATATGTTATCATGTCACTTACGCTTCTTCTTAAGAACTGTGGATGTAAATGTTGGAGGATATGTTCCTACATTTTGCATGTAATGTTGTTTCAATTTTATAAGTTTTTTTTCAAATTGTACATTTGTGTTCATTCTCTGAATTGTACATTGATTATTACTTTGTTAATCGCGCGCAGCGCGAAGCGCTGCGTGTGAGTTGTGTTTGGTTTGGCCATTGCGCCCTCATTTTTGGCTTTCGAACCACAAAATCTTCAAATGAACGTTTTTTTTAGAAATTCAAAGAAAGAGAGAGAGAGAGAGCTAGAGATCTATAAGATACATGTTGTGAGAAAAAATTAGAGAAATCCGTCAAGTTTAAAAACAGTTATGTTCTCGTGTCGTTATGAAATTTTCCCTCGTCCCTCGTCCCTCGTCCCTCGTCCCTCGTCCCTCGTCCCTCGTCCCTCGTCCCTCGTCCCTCGTCCCTCGTCCCTCGTCCCTCGTCCCTCGTCCCTCGTCCCTCGTCCCTCGTCCCTCGTCCCTCGTCCCTCGTCCCTCGTCCCTCGTCCCTCGTCCCTCGTCCCTCGTCCCTCGTCCCTCGTCCCTCGTCCCTCGTCCCTCGTCCCTCGTCCCTCGTCCCTCGTCCCTCGTCCCTCGTCCCTCGTCCCCTTGACGTTTCACCTGTGAAGGATAATAATAACGGTTCAATCAGGCATAAAAGAAAACACTTGTTCGAGTTACAGCTATCTTTGTGTAAACAGAGTTTATATGCAAAACATAGGGCACTAGGGATGATTTCGACAAAAACAATCACCATTTTACAAATTAGTGTTGATTCGTAAAAAGTGGGGGACCAGGAACTGTGTGAGTTCTGTTCGGTTGGTTTTACCGTTTTCAGCAAAAAGTGAACAATACGATGTTGTGAATGAGTGTGCAACAAAAGTAGAACAATACATTTGTTTGCACAACGGTTCACAATGTTTTCAGGTGAAATCACTAAGCATTTTCACGTTGAATTAATATTATTGTAATAGTTTTTTGTGAACCGTCGTGCAAACAAGTGTATTGTTCTACTTTTATTGCACACTCATTCACAACATCGTATTGTTTACTTTTTGCTGAAAACGGTGAAACCAACCGAACAGAACTCACACACTTCCTGGTCCCCCACTTTTTTACGAATCAACACTCATTTGTAAAATGGTGATTGTTTTTGTCGGAATCATCCCTAGTGCCCTATGTTTTGCATATAAACTCTGTTTACACAAAGATAGCTGTAACTCGAACAAGTGTTTTCTTTTATGCCTGATTGAACCGTTATTATTATCATTCACAGGTGAAACGTCAAGGGACTAGAATGCCCTAAAAGGTTCCGGGTAATCGAATGGGCGGGGACCTGAATGGCTCTGAAACGCTCGCGATTCGCAAAAAATGGGCTCGGCTGCTAAAACCCGATCAGTCCTTCAACTTGTGAAAATTTGACATTTTACTAATTTAATAATTCTTCTCTTGTTATAACTTGTTTCGTGTATATATTTGTGTTATGATTCAGTTCTTAGCCCTTCGATCAGTTTCACGTAGATGCACCCTATTGACCTGGACAAGCCCGAGTTCAACTCCACGTTTCCTTGTCCAAATACCATTTATGCCTGAAACTGCCGTTTCTTTCACGTATTGTGTTGTTCGAAACTCCCTTCTATTTTCTATACTTTCCGGTCAACCGATAATTTCAATCCGCTCTGATCCGCTGTATTTTTCTCCATGGAGGTAAGGCAATGTGCATGCAAAATGTTATGTATTTTCTAAGCAATTGTATGACTTTATTTCAAATCAGCACTCAATTTGAAAATATGAATTTGAAAGTGGGGGGGGGGGGGTGTTTCAGCTTGGGAAGATGATCTCATTGCTTAATTCCCGTTTTTATGATGTTCTGGGTTTTCAATTACTTGAATACTGCCATTTATTTTAGCTAGAAGACAATTCGTTTCACCCTTCGTGTTAGTCCTGATTTGGTTGTTGTATGACAGGAGGAAAGAGAGGTTAATGGCCATATGAGTTAGTTATATAAGACGCAGCCAAATAAAAATATTTTGAAAACCGCTTATTTCAGAAACTTGCACACGAAGTGAGGAAATGGTTCCATAATTTTTCCTAATCCAGTGAATCAAGCCTCTACTGAGTAACATTTCACTGTATGGGCTCCCCGAGCATTTTATACCCTATTCGCACTTTGTATCTTGACAAAGTGTCCAGCCCGTGTTCCCCTCCGTGCAAGCGCACTTTGTACACGAATAAAGTGTGACTGTTGGTACTAACGTTTACCAAAATATTGCAAGTGGGTCTCTGTTACTAAAAATTGTATTCAAATCAGTTAGAGAGGGGCAATGTTGACTAATGGTTATTAAGTTATTATCTAGTTAATGTACATATTTTCAAACTATTCCACATCAAAACAGCACTAATTGTGAGAATTTTGAAGTTCCTGCACTAAATTAGACAATTTCACATTAAAATACATTGGATTAAATAGTGTTTTTATCTATTTGAGTTTAAATCAGCTTATTTTCATTTCAAAAGTGCTAAATTACTGTTTTAATTAATGCACGCGCACGTAAGAAGGAGGCAGGCGCGGGCGAGGCAGGGCACGCGCGCCTCTGCCATCGATCGATAATCGAATCTTTTCGAAACTGTCTGGCGCCCCGCCTTTCATTTAGCCGCCGCTACTCGCCCCAAATGACGGCCATTTGGCCACACTGTTCCCTACCCACTGAATGCGCTTGTTTAAGAACTAAAAGAACTGACTTGATAAAGTTTGAATGACTTCTATCTCTTCCACAATGGTAATTTACTCGGTACTAGGTTTTTTGAGAAAGTCTGACTGGAAACTAAACGATTGTGGAATTGTACGAGTAAAACCAATATAACAATAGAAAAGGAACTCAGTATGCATAGGAACTAAGGAAAAAAAATTGATAATTATTCTATTGAAAATCAGTGCCGAAAAACTAGTCTGTTATATGGGAATCACCAAATTACTATTAATTGAAACATCATAGAAATTCAACAACCTCTGAATTAGGAAAAATGTTGAACAGTTTTCTAGAATCAGTCATTTTACTGATATAATGTGTTTAACGTGCTTTTGAAATATAAATTCTATTTTGAAGCATTATTTTGTGGTTGAATGGTTAAATTAGGATGGGACCCCCCGCCGACAGTTTGTCACTTGACAAACTGATTGGTTCACTCGAACCGACAGTTTGTACGTTGACAGACTGATAACTCTTCCACAGAAATCGCAGTTGGAGCGCGTTTTTGGGAAATAGACTGTTACTGAGTAAGAAAAGTGGATGGTTATGAGATCGTCACTTGGTGTGCAAGTTTCTGAAATAAGCGGTTTTCAAAATATTTTTATTTGGCTACGTCTTATATGCCGTGCCTGCCTGATTTTGGCCTGCCTGATTTTAGGGAATATTTCTCATTTTGAACTCGGATCGTAGTGTTTGATCTGCTTATCCTATAGTCCCATTAGCAAATTATCACCCAGATTGCTTAGTTCTAGCAATAATTGTACGAGGTGTGGCCACATGCTGCTTCGTTTGTTTCAGTTGATTCGAGTCACTTTCATTTGACTTGTACGTTCAACTATTTGAAACTCGCTAATAAATAAAACATTTCGTCTGTTTTCGTTTTCGAATAACTATCCAATGCCAACATTCACAAAGTATATACACAACATACACATCATCATTTCAATTATAATTCCTAGATATGATCGGCTCACTTACGGTGGAAAAACATTTTTTTTGTTCTTCGTTTGTGAAGATAACCTGTCGCACTCTTGATCCAGATTCGGATATAATCCAGTAGAAGACGTTTGAGCATTCGCGGCGCTGAAACCAGTCAATGAATAGCTGAAAACCTACAAACTACTTTCTATATAGAAACTACCAGTCTCTAAAGATAGCAATGTCATTCTCACTCTGAATTTCCTGAACAGTTAAATATTGCCGTTACCGTACCTGTACACACAAGGAAAGTATTATATTGAAACCTAATAACTATCGACCAATTAGACTTCACCTGTATGTCGCATAGACTGTTTGAAAGAAAATATAGCTTGTCGCGTTAGAAGCTAAAAACACTTGATTGTACCAAACCAGGTAAATCGGAATCGGTCAGGCGTTCATATAGTTTGCAGTCGCATTATTTATCATATTCGTAGATTGAATCGTGGATCTGTCAATTATTTATGGTTCGTTTCATTCTCAAATTTTTGCTCCTGTCGAAACACAATGAAGTGTCTGACTCGTACACTCACAAATATATGTCATCAGGTCAATCACGCTTCTTTTTGTAAAGAACTGTAGATGTAAATCGTTTGGGAGATGTTCCTAGATTTCTCATGTAATGTTTTCTCTCAGTTTTTTTTTCTCAAGTGTAAATGCTTGTTCATTCTCTCAATTGTACACTGATTACTTGTTTGTGAATCAGCACTTCTCTTGTTATTATTGTTATTATTATTATTATTATTATTATTATTATTATTATTATTATTATTATTATTATTATTATTATTATTATTATTATTATTATTATTATTATTATTATTATTATTATTATTATTATTATTATTATTATTATTATTATTATTATTATTATTATTATTATTATTATTATTATTATTATTATTATTATTATTATTCCTATTATAATAACTAACTCTTTTGTATCGTCCCTGTTGATAGATTTGCCATGACTTCCCGCTCCGTTTTCGATCTGTGGTTCTGTTTCCAGTTCTTGGTTGCTCCGCCTGTAAGAGTTCTGTTCAGATGAAAGCATCTGCAGCTACTTCATTAAATACATTATCGTAGGTTTTAGTTGTTGAGTCACTCTACTATACTGTTAACTATTTGAAAATCGCTATTTAATTTAATTTGTTCCGTCTGTATTTGCATTCAACATGACCTCTTCACACACTATACGAAGTATAATTACTAGAATATGAGTTTTCTTTCTACTCTAGTCTGAGCTGGTTGATAGTGGAGGAGTCTCCCCGTTTTCCTGTTTACACCATCCTAACACTTCGTGTTCCATTCAGGTATCCAGTCTACAAGTCGACTCAGACGACGAAGAGATTGAAAACCCGGGCCACGCGCGGCTGGGAATCGCTGGTCCGTATTCCCAACAGGAATGCATGTTCACACGCAGTTCTTCCCCCCCCCCCCCCCCTTCAAGAAGATTCGCATGTCACTGGATCAATGCCAACAGAGCATTCGATAGTCCACCATGAAGTCTTCTATGATGGAAAGGGACCAAGACCTTACAAGAAACTGCTGCTACGAAGATCTGTGACATGTATGATGAACACCGCCTCGTAACGAAGCGACGTGAATAAATAAATATGAAATATGAAATATGAGCGGCAAACTAACGATGAAAGTCCATTTTCTTTGTTATTTCTTTGTGCATTGGAAATTGTGCACTCTGAATTGTACGTTTGGTATGGAGGTGTCGGAAGCGCATGAGCATCTATTGCACGAGAACCAGTCGATAAACTGCTAGAAACAGACCAATTACTTCTATATTAACTTCGGAACTAACATTCTCAAAAGTGAGTTGCAATATACGTTCACAATTCACATTGCAATCAAACAGAGCTAAAAGTTCGGAATGCATTCATGATATGTTTTATAGCCTTTTAAAATAATGTGGTGAGTTTGTAACTAAGCCCATCAAACTGATTTGAAACAGCACCTATTCAAGCGAGAAAAAAAAACTGAACATTTTCAAAACAAGTCGCAATACGTCCATAACTCACCTCACCTCGAGAACGCGCAATCGTCAATCCTTCAAGACTGTTTTCTACACGTAACCCTTAGGGACCTTTTTTTTCTTGAAGAATGTAGTATGGTTATATTGTTCGCATGAAGTAATGCTGTGTTTATCTATAAGCAAAAACATCATGATTATTATTATCGTCCGGTACCTTTTGAAGTTTCTCAGCTCTCCAGCAAATGAGTTGTCTGGTCTCTTCACCGTTGATGAAATTACCATTTCATTCAGACCCCTAACATTGCAGTCTGGTTTTCGTTCACTGAAGAGAAACTCGATTAGTATGATACACATTCAATTAGGTGAAAAACCTCAGGAAAACACTCAGTTCAGTTTGAGACTAGGAACTTTCAGCAAACGTGTATGTAACTGGGCAGCGCTGGCCTCGCCACTTATGTGGCAGACCAAGAACACACAGAACGCGTTTCATCCGCAATGGAAGTGTACCAAAGTAACAAAGTTATAGATTAGGCTAAATACAGTGCAAGATTCATGAATTCATGCGAAAATGCATGACTCCAATGTAAACTGCGTGCAATATCATTGTTTTGTGTAGTGAATTCAAAAATGGGATGCAACATTTTTTAGCTAGTATGGATGCAACATTTTTTTCAACAATTTATAGTTGTCGAGAAATCGTTTATTTCTATTCTAATGGTGAAAACATCAAAGCTATAGCGATGAGTTTGTTATTTTTTAAATAGCCTGCAATTACTGATTGAAACACGGGAAAAACGCTTCTGCAAAAATAACAGCTGCTTGCGGTGCCAAACTTTGCATTTTAGTCCCATTACAAGCATAGGTCGGTCGGAGGCCACGCACAACCGGACGAATTTTTGTCATAACGCTTGAAGCGTGACGAACGCGCAAAACGAAACACATCAAAAACGTCTTCTGGAACTATTCTGATGACCATTCCAATAGAACCAGATAATTCACCTACCGACTTTTCACGGAATTGGCATAATCAGTAAGTTGCGAGGTTGAAGTTGATTTTTTGACATGAAGCTGTAAATATCATCATTAAAGTGTTTTTTTTAGCAAACTCGTATTTAGGGAATTTGCAAATTTTGGCTCGGATTAAAAGAGACCCCAGAGCAACCCGAATACAGAAGAGCTGCTCTATCCTACTTTTGATGAGACGCGTTGCGCGTCGCGGGGCGGTCAGCGCCGGGTAGAGAACAAGGGGCGCTCAAAACCGCAAAACGCGATTCTTTTTTATTCAATTTTATCTTTATTCATATTTTTCGAATTATAATTTCATATTCGTGTTTTTCAAAACTCAGTTAATAGTATTCGTTGTATCCTTACCACAAAGGATCAACACTAATAACACACAAAGATATCAACACCAAGGTTATACCTGTACAAGCAAGGAGACGAGAGAGGTAGACCGGTTTATTCGTAGGCAGCAGATACAATTCTCTAGATAGACGAGAAGCGCGACACGTTACTTTACACCTGTGCGGAAATATGCTAAACAGTTAACATGTTACAACAGGAATGAAATAGACTTGTGTGTAACCACACAACACCTCCCTTTCTTAAGAACTAACATTTGGGGAGATGTGAAACACTTGGATACAAAATGATCGGCTGTAGACAGCTTCGGGTTAACATAAGAGAGTGTTCGCTGTAGACAGCTTCAGCTTTACATATGAGATTGTTCGCTGTAGACAGCTTCAGCAACGAGACATGAGAGGTTGTTCACTGTAGACAGCATCAGCAACAAAACATAGCTGTAGACAGCTTCAGCAGCGGGACATAGCTATGTTCGTGTTGACAAAACCATTGTCAACTTCAACACTACTATGTGGATCTTCATAGTTCTCACGCATTTCTGCCAGTTCATCATCACTAGGCACCCTCTTCTCCTCCTTCAACTTTTGCCACAACACTTGGGCAAATCTAGAAGATTCCGAGTTGAGCAACGACTGTTCCTGCCGTATACCATTCTGAACACGTTCTCTACGGAATCGCTCCGCCACGAACTGCGTACTAAGACTAGTAAGAATGGTCTTCGGCGTTTTTCCAAGCAACTTGAACACTTCTGACAAAGTGGAAGCTGTTGTTCTCGATGTACAGTCTTTCATCTCTGCCACATCAGTCCACTTAGTCTCAGAGTCCTCGAGAACTAAGTATGATAGACCTTTCACGGGACCCACAATGTCCACATAGACTCTATCATTCCATTTCCTTTGCGAAGATGACATTTCGCTGACACTGATCGATGAACTTCCGTGCTTGTTGAGCTCTTCCTTGGCCTCAACTTTTGTCACAACACTCATCACCTTCACTCACTTGAGGTTTCAACGAGCTGTTGGTACATTGCCTTGATCGATCTTTCACACTTTGATCAGTCATCATCTTCAGGTAATACTTTATGTTCTCGTTCTGCGTCAACCAATCAAGGCCAACCAGACTACTTGCATGAGAAACATGGGCACAACCAGTACCGTATTTATCTTTCATCTTGAAATCACAGCTCAGTTTGCCAAGCACTCTTATAGGCTTCCCATTGGCATCCGCAACTCGAACTTTGGACTTCTCAAGATTAGGTTCACCAAGCTTCTTCCAATCGTGTACATTCAACAATGTCACGTCCGAACCAGTATCGAGTTGAAAATGGATTTTCACTCCTTCGATATCTACTGGTAGCTAACGTTTCACAGCGTTTACTTTCAGCTTTTTCTCTGAAGACTCGACAACAACCGAGTTGTTCACACGAGCTCTTCCAGATGAGTTAGCTGTGTACTTGGCTATTTGCTCACAAAATTCTTGCTTGTGAGCGCTCCTCTTGCACTTGCCACACGTCCACTTTTTGACCTTACAGTGTCTCAATAAGTGACCATCCTTTTCACAGTTCCAGCACAATCTACCAATGTGCTCAACTTGATCTTGACCCTAAAGCTGTGACTCTACCGCATACACTCGATGAGAATCACTTTGAACCATCTTCGCCTCTCGCTTGATGTTCAACACTCCTTATACAGGTCTCTCAACGTTACCGCTTGCTTGTTTGCATACCGCCTGTCCAAAAACATGTGCAGTCTTGTTTTCAGGTCATTATCTCTGTTTGACTTCAAACCAGATATTCAGAACAATGCCTTCAAACCATCTTTGTCAAGCTCCTGGAGTTTTGCTCTCTTACACTGTTCATTCACTCGACCAGTGTACTCCATATAATCTTCCGATTCAATCGAGCTTCAGACAATTGTATCTCTCCGTGAATACTGATGTTTTCACATCAAACATCTCTTTCAAAATTTCCAGAGTTTCAGCAAACTCCAGCTCAGCCGTGGTCTTTGGCAGAATATGACTCTTGTAACGATCGAAAACTTCATTCGACAGTTTGCCAACCAACAGTCTCACTTTAGATTTATCATCCAACAGTGCACCGTCAACAGTGAACACTTCACCGTATCGATCATACCAACGTGAGAATGTGAGATCACTCTCAGGATCAAATACACAGGTTGTCAGCCTTGCATTCAAATCACTCATCAATCGGGCTGCAGTCGTTATCGGAGAACCAACACTCGTACCACTACGATCATCATGAACATTAGCAACACCACTTTGAAGTAATTTCAACTGGTCTCTTTGCATGTCTAACTGCTCTTGATGAATCCTCATCCTCTCCTCTTGTCGCTTGAATTGCTCTTGTTGACCTTTCAACAATTCCAACAGCAAATTCTGCATGTTCGTGTCCTGTTGTTGTTGTCCCTCCATGTTGTTTAGTGCGTATTTGCTCCAAATGAAAATTTGGGCAGCACTTCTCCTGACCTCCGGTAGAAAGGATCAATTGAAAAATTGGGCAGCACTTCCCCTAAGGAAAAGGCTTTACCAGCAATTCAACTGGGTGCTCACTTCGCGGGGGTCGGTGACAGTACTTACCGTCTCGTACAGACCTAGCACTTCACAACAAACAGATTGTTCTGATTCCCGCTTAACAGGTTTCAGAGTTACTACGCCTCGTTTGCTTCACAAGACGCAGCCAATAAAGTGTCGATCTCTTCGTACGAGAGACTTTGTAGACGACAAAAACAGGGAAACAACAACAACAACTTTTGCCTATCCTGATCGCCAGTTATGTTGTATCCTTACCACAAAGGATCAACACTGATAACACACACAGATATCAACACCAAGGTTATACCTGTACAAGCAAAAAGACGAGAGAGGTAGACCGGTTTATTCGTAGGCAGACGATACAATTCTCTAGATAGACGAGAAGCGCGACACGTTATTTTACACCTGTGCGCAAATATGCTAAACAGTTAACATGTTACAACAGGAATGAAATAGACCTGTGTGTAACCACACAACAGTATTGATCAACAAATAGAAGAAGCAATAATTGTGAGGAATCCTACAAGGCTCACACGAACTTTATTTTACATTCATTGTTTAATTTGTGTATCGTTTGTTGATTTGTTCGATTCATTTGTTTTGCTCTACATATTTATCCTACTATTTCTGACTATTCACCTAAAAGACCCTTGTCTCCATTCAGCATGCAAAATCACGTTTTCAGGCATTTCCTTTCGACTGGTGGATGTTTCATCTTTTTCTTGCTCGATCGATACCGATGAAGATGATGTTGTGCTGGATCAATCATCTGTTGGGCGGCAAATGATTAGTTGCCATACTCGCAGAAGTGAGTTCATTTACTCTCATTTTTCACGTTCATGTAGTCGCAAACTTTTCTCAATATAAACCTGATTATCCTCTTCATACCCTGCCATGTATCTACTATTACTAGTGATAACTATCGCTATATTGGTGTAACGTTGTACGAATAGCTAGAAAGTAAGAGAAAATTAGCTCGATTCTCCGTGAAAACTGCTTATTTTGATGTAAAAGCAAACATTTTACAGTATTTATATTGAAAAGTTCCTTCTCATAAAGCAATTACACCTATCTGGCATACAAGTTTCACCAAGGTCAAATGCAAATATAAAACAAACCTTGATTACTGGCTTTATGACTTTTTTGAATATGGTTGGTTGTTGGTTTATTTTTGAAAAAGACCTGGATACTCATGATTTGTACTCATGGATGCTCTGCGTATTTTTCTAGTTTTGCGTGCTGTTCCCAGCTCACAGTTTCTGATGTAGTTTGTAAACAAATTATTCGATTTTCATGCTGAAAAGTAAAAACGTAACGTACACTTGTTTCAGGTGTTCGTCAATCAATCCTTCTAGAGAATGAAACGGGTGGATTTTAAGTAAACCATTCCAATAGGAAGGATCAGTTCTAGGATTCCAGCTTTGTGGATAGAGGCTCTTAGAAGGAATGCTGATGAGTTTTTACTACTAAAATGTGACTCAGATTGCTGAAATGTTCATGTTTCCAGTCTCGTCACATATTACGACAATGTAGCTATTGTACAAGAATTATCCCATTTTTTTTATTCAAATACATCAAATGTTGTCGAAATAGGACCGTAATTGTTTAAAAAAATTCTGGTCGCGTAGTCAATAATACAAAAACTGAAGGCTGGGCTCATATTCGGCAGAATAATCACATTTCATGTTATAAATAGGAAAATCTGGGTGCTTCTGATTTTTATTTCGTGTTCCATTCTTGACGAACAGGCGAACAATAAAAAAAATTCTAGTGTGAGAAACGTGGGTCGGTATCTATGATTGGTTCTCAAATGGTTTATCCAGGTACCCAGTTTTCAATCCATATAATTTCAGAAGCCAATCAGTGGTTCACGCAGACTGTTTCGCTGGCCGGGCGATTTCTGATGTCTCTCCTTTATTGGAGCTGCACTTTTCACAATGAGTCTCTGTTAGTTCTTTGCATGCATTTGTGATGTTTAGTTTTCGGGTTTGTTCTGTTTGCATTTGGAAAACTTCATATGTTTACAATTTTTGTTCAGAGAACTAGTGGGACTTTGATAGAGGTGGTTGAACATGAGCGTACGTGAATTCATTCCTAGTCACATATTGTTTAGCGTTGTGGTGGTTTTCAAATCATATAATAACTTCTGAAAATGATAACACGATGTTTAAATGTTGTCTAATTCTTCATTGTTCCGATTTTATTCTATTAGTCAGATCGGCTTTTTTGTTGTAGGACTACCTTGTCAATTCGCATAAAGTGGTTGTGTTTTCTTATTTTATATTGTATATGAACATTTATTTACACACAGTTAGTGACCTCTGCCTAGTGAAAACGATCTTTTCTGCCATAGCGCCATACGTTCGAAAACCTCAAAGATATGGTTTTCGTGAAACGCTGGTAAATTTGATTTATTTTTGTCAAAATATTGCTTTGTTTTAACTTCAGCGTTTGACAAATATCCGGCTTTCTATGATTTCATTGATTGCGACCTCTCATGTGGGAGGCGCATCACTCTGCATGTCTGACTCTAACATAGGGGAGAGGCATATATATTAGAACTCGAATCCCCAATAATACCTTAATAAGGCCTTGTTTTGTAAAAGTAATGCCAGATTCGAACTTTTCATAATATTTCACCCCTTATTGAAGTTGCTCTGGGGTCTCCTTTAAGTGCGCTATGCGCCATTAATGTGCGGAAACGCACAGGAAAATTAACAAAAACCATATTATTTTGAGTGAGAAAGTGGTCATGTCTTTGTATTAAAAAAACGCTCATAAAGTGAGCCACTAACCAGATTCTTCCGCCAATCTCCAAACGCCTCCATGTGCGATTGACTCCTTTTTTGTGTATACAATTCCTTTTCCAGCTGGTCTAAATCACCTTTCGAGATGAGACCCTCACACAGTTTTCGAACGTACTCAGGAAGGTCCGCGAGAAAGTGCGATTTTCTGCGTTCTTGTTCCTATAAACATAAAGGTTCTTGATATAAACGATCAGTCTCGAATCAAATAGCGGAGTACCCTTTTTGAGCAAAATTTCAAAGTCTGTTTTGTTATAGAAGTTAAGAAGGTACTACTATATCGCCAGAAACATGATCAGCTGATAAAACAGAGTATTGAACAATTTTCAAAAACACAGTTCCATTTACGTTAAAAATCAGCAGTTTTCAGCAATACTCATTTCGCATCATCATCTTTTTCAGCTTTTCCAGAAGCGCAAATCTGGTTAGGATCTTTCTCTTGAGTGACAACCGAATTTGGGTGAATATGGTCACTGGTATTTGTCTTACCCATTCCAAATACTTCGGATAACATTCCGGCAGTTGTTCTCGGACAAAACCATTCTTTGTTTCTTCACTTTGATCTCCGTCGAGAACAGCTACAATGATTTTGACTCTGTTAGGATTCGCTGAATGTAGAAAGGGGTACTTGTCGCTCTGGAAACAGCTTGTTCACTAACTTCTCAATATGTTTTACTGAACATAGTTGTTGCACATCCACGCAGAAAAAGCACACGCTAGTTAATGTTGGACTAGAGCTCATACCATTATTACATTCATAACCAAAAGAAGAAGAAATCAACAGTGCACTCTGTTAAACTTTTCTTTTTACGTTTTTGTCATTTGCTTCTCCTCTCTGCTCTTTTCTCTCTCCTCATCTCTTCCTAGCTCTGGCGTTTTATTTTTTCTCTTTATTTTCTATTTTTTCTCTTTTACCCTCACCTTTTTCATAGCTTTTTGGTTTCAATGAGTTGTTGTGAAATATGCCAATTGGGAGAGAATAACAGTGATTGACGGCTATTTTCATTCAAAAAACCTGGAATAAAACTAACCGTGTTTCCGTGTTGAGTGACATTTTCAGACGATTCAGTAACCTCATCAACGGCCATAATCACATAGAAAACTATCGAAAACTGGTTGTAATCTGGGAAAAAAACATTTGTTTTGTTGAGTAGTGTTTGGAAATATAGGAAGAGGAAATAAGAACATCACTGTACGGGCGGCAATTGTTTGTGTTCAAAGAGTGTGACGCAACTGCGTCTTTTATTACTCGGCAAGAGTTGCTATCAAAGTTTATTATCGAAGTTATTATAGCCAATGGCGCAAATTTCATCGAAACATGGATCATAAATGGGGAGTTAGGGTTATTAGCAGTTATCAGTGTCGCACAAGAATGTTCTCAGAGAAGTCAACAATACTCAATTTTTCATTAACCGGCCGTTAGTTCTGTCGTTTCCTTTATTTTCAATGCACTTGTGTATCTAACAATTCAATTAACACGTTTCAAGGTTGTCATGGCTTTTCGTGATGGGTCATCAAACACAAATCAATTGTATCCTAACTTGAATGCGAGCAGTGAGCCCGAAACTAATCAACAGGTACGTAATTTTTAAAACCCAAACGTTTCAGCAAAGGTTCATCTAAACATGTTGCTTCAGCTAGCAGGCAAAATGTGAGTCAAGCAAAAACTGAATTTGTGATGTTAAAACGATTACAGAGAACGAAAAGGCATGAAATTGCGGCAATACTCATACAGACAGCCAGTGATATGCAACATCAGCTATTGTAACCATGTTGATTACTATGGTCTGAAGCGTCTAGTTCAAATGTCTCACGTTTAAATTTCAAAATCTCAATCTCCTATTATCGGTTAATATGCGCGATTTTGATTCTAGATCGTGTTAGAAACCGAACGACAGGCGGTGAGTGCGAGACATTAGAGTGAGAAAAAGTGAAGAGCTCGGGTGAGTATCACCCCAAACAGATAGAAATGATAATGTGCCGTGCGAAGATGAGCAAGTACTTAGATTTTCGTTCAGATAGATTGAAAATGAGACATTCGAATGAGACATTTTATGAAACGTAAAATGAGACGTTGTGACATTGTAATTTGGGACAATATACATTGGGACAATATAAAATTGGGACAATATACATTGGGACAATATAAAATTTAGAGAATTTGGGACAATATAAAATTTAGAGAATCACGCCTATAACTGAAGATCACTCTAATATCTGGAAAATCGATGGCTCTAATAAAAATGATGACTCTTAGAAACTCTAATGTCGATGATGACTTCATCAGTTTTTTCCTTGTCCGCTTTCTCCTCCTCTTCAATTTTTACGTAGTGTGGGCAATTTTTATTGTCAGAGTGAATGTTGGAACAGCGACAAATGAGAATGAATTCATGAAAAAGTGGGGGCCCAACGACTGTGAGATTTGTCTTCTGCTGTGCGCCCCTTAGACAACTACTCTCAAATGGAGCAGCTACTGCTACAAAAACCGAAAAATATTCATGTATAACTGTTAATTACAAACATACAAAAGTCGTAAAATATTTTCTCAAACCTGTAAACTAGAATCTACAAGTCACAGCTGCGAAATAGAGAACAACTGTTGAATAATATGCCGAACGTTATAGCACCTAGAATTGAAGTAATGATCAAAAACACCAACCATTGTGCACAAAACCAGGAACTCTATAATTAACTACATTGAGTTAACATCTGTGATTTGTAGATTCTAGTTTACAGGTTTGAGAAAATATTTTACGACTTTTGTATGTTTGTAATTAACAGTTATACATGAGTATTTTTCGGTTTTTGTAGCAGTAGCTGCTCCATTTGAGAGTAGTTGTCTAAGGGGCGCACAGCAGAAGACAAATCTCACAGTCGTTGGGCCCCCACTTTTTCATGAATTTTTCTCTTTTTGTATACATGCCGTAGGTATGTGGTTTGATCTGTACGGTGCAGATAAAATTGTTTTCTTAATGAACCACTTGCCACGTATTACTATCATTTGAGAAAAATATGACGTCAACATTGCAGTTCTGAGAACTTACTCTCTGTCCTCTGCCCTTCAGAATCCCAGAATACGTCATGTTTGAATGAAGTACGAAGTTTCATCGTAAATTAACCATTTCTAAGAAACTTTCAGCATTCGAAAACATATTTCACGTCAATTTTTTGAAAGTTGACGTCATCTGGCCTTCTGATTTCCAGAATAAGTCATATTTAGATAAAGTTTTGTCGTTAATTTACCATTTTTAAGATATTTTCAGCATTTGAAAATATATGTGACGTCAACTTTGCACTTTTGAAAATCGACTTCATCTGGTCTCCAGAATCCCAGAATACATCACTCTCAGATTGAGTTTCACCGTTAATTGACCCTTTCTAAGATATTACCATCGTTTAAAAATATATGTGACGTCAACTTTGCACTTTTCAAAATCGACGTCATCTGGTCTCCAGAACCCCAGAATAAATCACTCTCAGATTGAGTTTCACCGTTAATTGACCCTTTCTAAGATATTACCATCGTTTAAAAATATATGTGACGTCAACTTTGCACTTTTCAAAAATGACGTCATCTGGTCTCCAGAATCTCAGAATACGTCACTTTCAGATTGAGTTTCTCCGTTAATTGACCCTTTCTAAGATATTACCATCATTTGAAAATATATGTGACGTCAACTTTGCACTTTTCAATAATGACGTCATCCGGTCTCCAGAATCCTGAAGGACGTCAGGAATAGAATACTTCATACTCAAATAAAAGTCACGATGGCATAATATTTCAATTTTCGAGCAAATCGGTAATTGTTACTCTAAGTTACAATACAGTTTGAGTTGTCGACCGGACAGAGAGAGTGAGAGAGCGTGCTAAATGGAGAGACGCAGACACTTTCCGAAAAATGTCTATAACTTTGATTGAACAATTTTTTCTCAATTTTTTTTGCTCCGCGAGTGTTTGAGTAGGTATCACATGTCTTCCACAATTTTCAACGAAATCGGTTGAGTAAAAACACTTAAACTGGGTTTACTTTTCTTGTCACAGCCAGACCAAAGACAAATCTCGCACAGCGCTTCGCGCTGCGCGCGATAGTTACCAAGAAAGTGACCAGCATGGGAAATCAGTTTCTGGGAAACATTTCTGCCGATGCCGAGCCGGTTGGTTGCCGATGCCCTGCCAGAAGGATGCCGTTTTGACCAGTCAGCTCGGCGCGGGCAACTAACCGGCATGGCATCGGCAACCAATCGGCGCGCCGCTGGATAACAATTAAGAATTTTCATTCGACTCGTTCTAACAAAAAATACCGAACGAAATCAATTCAAGGACTTTTAAGTTGAAAACAACAAAGACAGTCATATTTATTGAAATTTGACCAATACACGTGTTTTTCCGAGGTGAACAAAAACAAATAACAACATTAAAACATGATGGCAGGCCGAAGCAACGTTAGAACAACTGAAAATGTTGGAATGAATTAATAACTAGAACAATATGAGGTGAAGATCGATGAGGTGAAATATGAGGTGAAGATCGACCACTTCCAGAGACGCTATTCACAATTGACGTATATCTTCAAGATTCTGGGACATTCTGCAATGAGAGAAAATATAGCTACTTATTAATATCTGTCCTTATGTGACACCTTAATATCTACAAAAATGTAATTTTTGATTGGTCAAAGTCTTCTGATTAATTTCGTACGCTAAGATTTTCATCAAACGGATTGTACACCAAACATAGTGAATATCCAATTATTTCAAAGATATACATGAAAATATATGATAATTAGCTGTCTTTTTTCACAATGCTCACCTTTCCTGCGGTGAATTGATCAAGAGCTGCTTGAAATGGTCATATGCAACAGACGCCGGCGATTGTGGGAGCCTATAAAGCATGGACGACATTTAGAACCCCGAACATTTATTGGAAATCAGGTGTTTTATTTGGGTAATCGAACCATAAAACGAGCTGATAGGTGAGTTTTTCACCAGTGAATGCGACTATTGGTAGAATTAGGGTGTTTCGAAATCTCGATTTCATTGAAAAACGGGCAATCTAATCGACTAACCAACAAAGTCTCCTTATATGCGCTATAAAGTGTTTCTGTTCATACAATAGCGATATGATTACTAACGCACTGGGCAACTCGTAATCATGAATTAAAATTACCCACCTATTTTGGTCTTTCAAGTAGGTCAAGAATTCATTGTAGTGATCATACATTGTATCATTGAAAGCTTCCGACGGTAGCGGTCTGTAAAAAGACAAACACGAACAGTAACATAACTTTTTTCTGCCATTATCGTAATCCAGATGTTTATATAATCATGATGATGCAATATTCAATTGTTTGAGTCACTATTTCCATTTTTGCGCCAGCTCAAAACGAAAAAAGCAAAATGCATGTCACCAAAACGGGTCAATTGATGTTTTTTGTATAGAATGGTGGAGAACGTATTACTATATAGACCGGAAATTGAACGATCAAACCTCGCTAAAGCGTGAAAATTTCACCTGCCTTCAGTGAAATGGGAGGTTATTGAAATAAAGAATAAACACAGGGACGAGAAAGAAGAATATCAACATACGACTGTAACTAACCCCGTTGTAATGTTTTGGAGCATGACGTAGTTTTCCTGGTGGGCTGTAGAACCTTCCCTTTCCTGTACGGAATTCGCGGGCAAATTCACATCCTGTTGTTCATCCGAGGGACTAAAGAATAGTGACAGACAGTACTCCGGAATAAAACGTCAATATTCTTTTTTCAACAAGTCAATACTTCAATTTCATTCTTTCAATTTCAATTTTCAACGAGACAATAGAGTCAAACGTTTTTTTCGATCTTGCTTATGGAGATAATCTCATCGAAAACCGGGTTACTTTTTGATCAATAGTCATAACTGATTCATGCGTTACAGTCGATCTACTCTCAGTGAAAGAGCAAAAAACACATAAAACTGTCAACAGAGAGGATAACAACACTCGACTGTAACTCACGTTGTTCTTACGTTCTGCACCATGTCATGGTCCTTGGAACATTCTGCTGGCGAATTCTCATCTCGACGCTGGTTCCTCACGCTAGAAAAATACTATGAGTGATCACTTGGTAATGAAAATGAGATTACCATTTATCTTCAACAGCTAAACGTTTTTAAACAGCATTTTCCTATGTAGTTTTTTTTCTCTTGTATAGCTAGCTTTTTCAAAACCAAATTCAATGATCTTTGAATCGAAAAATAATTCACCAGAACTTATCGCTCCTGTTCCCAGTCGACTCCACAGCAGCTTGGTGAAAACTTTGGTTAGCATCAGAAGTTTGTGAACTGGAAACATACCAATCTGGGAGGTATACCATGTGAGCAATCAGTTAGCCCGAATCGATATTATACATTTGCCGTTAGTCAAATGGAACAGTTAAACCTCAATAGACGAGGAAAACACGTTTTGCTATGTTCTACCTTATACTTCGAACTACCTTTTTTAAGAATTCGAAGTAGAATTCGATACTTGTGGTGATGAACATGTAGAGATAAAAGAAGAAAACTGGATGAAAAAAAGAGAAAAATAGAATAAAAAGTTTTAAACAAACTTATCGTGTAATTCTTTCAAAGCCGTCAATATTTTTCTCTCCGCAGCCGAACTCTGACCAAATTCAGGATGTACAAATTCGATGGGCACAGAGGTATCCAATTTCAGTTGAGATTTATATTCCTCTAGTGTCATTCCTTCCCAGCGCGTAGAGCTTCTACGATGTGGACCGTACCCACTAAAACGAAAACTGGACTGAAAACTATAATTGCATGCATTAAAAGCGTTTATTAAAATCACTAACTATACTTTTTTGTACTCTCTTCAATACTAATCGAGAAACTTCACGTTTTTGGTTTATGCAGATGATGTTACGAAAGACAGCGAGCAAAGTTGACTGATAAATTAAGTAGAAAAGCTCAACAAAATGACTCACAGAACTTCGGTCATTGCCGTTTTTACGACACCAATCCAGTCCGAGAGAGTTAGTTTCTTAGGAGTGGGAAGTACAGCAATATCTGTTCGTCTACCCACATGCGCCGCAATAATACCTGGAGTGGAGGAAGATTATGGAGCGTGAAGCTTGGCTTACATATATATACAAAACTGTTTGGAAAGTGAGAGTTTTCCTTGTGAAAGCGTATTGTTGAAACTAAGGTAATCCTCACCTCGATAGTAATCAAAAACGGAAGAGTTCAGTGGGCGATCCAACACAGCCGCCTTTTGTTTTGTTGGCCAAGTTGTAGTAATGAACTTACGAGCTATATCATTTGCAACATGTTCGGGCAGTTGTTCGAAATGTTTACTCTTTGCTTTCAACGGAGAATACGACAGACCAACATTCGCATCACAGGGAATGATCTGAAAAAGACTCAATGAGTGCTCGAATGAAAACAATAAGGAGTGTATACTACACCTGTTTGAATACTCGAATACTTAGTGAGAATCAGAAATGTAGCAATATGTTCAGGCATCGTACATGGTCGAAAATTCTACAGGACAGCACGACGTGAAAACGTGGAAACACAGGGCAGAAAAACTGGCAAGCTATACAAAAAGTAAATAAAAACAAAAAGTAGTGTATATTGCACCTGTGCGAATACTCTCGTGAGAAGTAGGGCAATTTCCTTAGACATTGTTCGTGATTGCAAATTTTTAATTGCAGCAAAAGTGGAAGTGAGGGCTGCTCTGATATTCGTACTGCGAAATGGAGTCTTCATTCGTACAATGTAATCCTCCGGTCTCATTGGGATTGTTGCATCCTCCTGGAAATGGGGTTTGACAGATCGTTAAGTAGCGCAACGTCACACAAAAAGCGATTTTGTTGGAAGATAATTGAAAATCAGTTTGACTTGGAACCAAACTGCCAAACACGGTGAACGATACGTTTTTATCATAATATAATATACGGCCCAGATTCACGAAAAATTCGTTTCTGACTAAAGCTGACATCTACATCACTATCGATTAATTTACCTTCAGCTCGAAACAATCTCCGCTAACAAGAAGAACTTCTCGAGTGGAATTCTTCACTTCCGACGATTTAATTTTGTTGAAGAGCAAATCGAGCTGAAAAATTGAGCTTTCTCTAAAAACTTCTAATTGCAATTCCTACTGGTTTAAATACGTGCAAATTCAAGATTTTTCAAAGGAGCCATTTTATCTGATCTTGGCTAGAAAGGAGCCTAATTGTCTTTTGTAGTTAGGTCAAGAACGACTCGACCAAGTCACGAATAGAATAATTTGATGTTGCAGTGCAAACAGCCGAAAAAAGCTTCCGGAGTAATTGTAATATTCTCACCGTGTGGAAAACTATGGCGTTCTGAGCTTGTTGTAGAGGGTTCGCAACCGCATTTGAATGCATCGCGTGGTATGCCATCTCAGACAAGTAATCGTCTCCGAATCCAAGCATAACCTCCTGAAAACAGGTTACGAAGATCATAAACGAAAAGTAGCTCTAACGTACTTCACACTTTCACTTGCGTTGTGTGGCCGCAAATTGGATTTTGTTGAATAATTCATTGGAGCACTCGAATTCCACTATATCACGTTTCAGAACTACCTCAGTTTCAACAATAGTCACTTTCACTGATCAAAACGTCACTTCCCATCCAGTTTTATCGCCAAACAAGAGCGGGATGGGTCAAAAAGAGAAATTGAAGTAAAACACAAATACCTTGAATTCCTGCGGTCCCCACGTCAATTGGGAGTGTTTTTGGTTAGCAGCCCATTCAATTATTTCGGAACTGTTTCAACGTATCCAAATGAGATGAACATTTTTGTGTTCCTACAAATGAGAGGAGTTTAGAAATACCGAGTTTGAACACTAAATCTCACGTAGTGCGAATATCGTAACTCCATTCACGTCAATTGGGAGTGTTTTTGGTTAGCAGCCCATTCAATTATTTCGGAACTGTTTCAACGTATCCAAATGCGATGAACATTGTTGAGTTCCTACAAATGAGAGGAGTTTAGAAATACCGAGTTTGAACACTAAATCTCACGTAGTGCGAATATCGTAACTCCATTCACGTCAATTGGGAGTGTTTTTGGTTAGCAGCCCATTCAATTATTTCGGAACTGTTTCAACGTATCCAAATGAGATGAACATTTTTGAGTTCCTACAAATGAGAGGAGTTTAGAAATACCGAGTTTGAACACTAAATCTCACGTAGTGCGAATATCGTAACTCCATTCACGTCAATTGGGAGTGTTTTTGGTTAGCAGCCCATTCAATTATTTCGGAACTGTTTCAACGTATCCAAATGAGATGAACATTTTTGTGTTCCTACAAATGAGAGGAGTTTAGAAATACCGAGTTTGAACACTAAATCTCACGTAGTGCGAATATCGTAACTCCATTCACGTCAATTGGGAGTGTTTTTGGTTAGCAGCCCATTCAATTATTTCGGAACTGTTTCAACGTATCCAAATGCGATGAACATTTTTGAGTTCCTACAAATGAGAGGAGTTTAGAAATACCGAGTTTGAACACTAAATCTCACGTAGTGCGAATATCGTAACTCCATTCACGTCAATTGGGAGTGTTTTTGGTTAGCAGCCCATTCAATTATTTCGGAACTGTTTCAACGTATCCAAATGAGATGAACATTTTTGTGTTCCTACAAATGAGAGGAGTTTAGAAATACCGAGTTTGAACACTAAATCTCACGTAGTGCAAGAATCGTAACTCCATTCACGTCAATTGGGAGTGTTTTTGGTTAGCAGCCCATTCAATTATTTCGGAACTGTTTCAACGTATCCAAATGAGATGAACATTTTTGTGTTCCTACAAATGAGAGGAGTTTAGAAATACCGAGTTTGAACACTAAATCTCACGTAGTGCGAATATCGTAACTCCATTCACGTCAATTGGGAGTGTTTTTGGTTAGCAGCCCATTCAATTATTTCGGAACTGTTTCAACGTATCCAAATGAGATGAACATTTTTGTGTTCCTACAAATGAGAGGAGTTTAGAAATACCGAGTTTGAACACTAAATCTCACGTAGTGCGAATATCGTAACTCCATTCACGTCAATTGGGAGTGTTTTTGGTTAGCAGCCCATTCAATTATTTCGGAACTGTTTCAACGTATCCAAATGAGATGAACATTTTTGTGTTCCTACAAATGAGAGGAGTTTAGAAATACCGAGTTTGAACACTAAATCTCACGTAGTGCGAATATCGTAACTCCATTCACGTCAATTGGGAGTGTTTTTGGTTAGCAGCCCATTCAATTATTTCGGAACTGTTTCAACGTATCCAAATGAGATGAACATTTTTGTGTTCCTACAAATGAGAGGAGTTTAGAAATACCGAGTTTGAACACTAAATCTCACGTAGTGCGAATATCGTAACTCCATTCACGTCAATTGGGAGTGTTTTTGGTTAGCAGCCCATTCAATTATTTCGGAACTGTTTCAACGTATCCAAATGAGATGAACATTTTTGTGTTCCTACAAATAAGAGGAGTTTAGAAATACCGAGTTTGAACACTAAATCTCACGTAGTGCGAATATCGTAACTCCATTCACGTCAATTGGGAGTGTTTTTGGTTAGCAGCCCATTCAATTATTTCGGAACTGTTTCAACGTATCCAAATGAGATGAACATTTTTGTGTTCCTACAAATGAGAGGAGTTTAGAAATACCGAGTTTGAACACTAAATCTCACGTAGTGCGAATATCGTAACTCCATTCACGTCAATTGGGAGTGTTTTTGGTTAGCAGCCCATTCAATTATTTCGGAACTGTTTCAATGTATCCAAATGCGATGAACATTTTTGAGTTCCTACAAATGAGAGGAGTTTAGAAATACCGATTTTGAACACTAAATCTCACGTAGTGCGAATATCGTAACTCCATTCACGTCAATTGGGAGTGTTTTCGGTTAGCAGCCCATTCAATTATTTCGGAACTGTTTCAACGTATCCAAATGAGATGAACATTTTTGTGTTCCTACAAATGAGAGGAGTTTAGAAATACCGAGTTTGAACACTAAATCTCACGTAGTGCAAGAATCGTAACTCCATTCACGTCAATTGGGAGTGTTTTGGGTTAGCAGCCCATTCAATTATTTCGGAACTGTTTCAACGTATCCAAATGAGATGAACATTTTTGTGTTCCTACAAATGAGAGGAGTTTAGAAATACCGATTTTGAACACTAAATCTCACGTAGTGCGAATATCGTAACTCCATTCACGTCAATTGGGAGTGTTTTTGGTTAGCAGCCCATTCAATTATTTCGGAACTGTTTCAACGTATCCAAATGAGATGAACATTTTTGTGTTCCTACAAATGAGAGGAGTTTAGAAATACCGAGTTTGAACACTAAATCTCACGTAGTGCAAGAATCGTAACTCCATTCACGTCAATTGGGAGTGTTTTGGGTTAGCAGCCCATTCAATTATTTCGGAACTGTTTCAACGTATCCAAATGAGATGAACATTTTGTGTTCCTACAAATGAGAGGAGTTTAGAAATACCGAGTTTGAACACTAAATCTCACGTAGTGCGAATATCGTAACTCCATTCACGTCAATTGGGAGTGTTTTTGGTTAGCAGCCCATTCAATTATTTCGGAACTGTTTCAACGTATCCAAATGCGATGAACATTTTTGAGTTCCTACAAATGAGAGGAGTTTAGAAATACCGAGTTTGAACACTAAATCTCACGTAGTGCAAGAATCGTAACTCCATTCACGTCAATTGGGAGTGTTTTTGGTTAGCAGCCCATTCAATTATTTCGGAACTGTTTCAACGTATCCAAATGAGATGAACATTTTTGAGTTCCTACAAATGAGAGGAGTTTAGAAATACCGAGTTTGAACACTAAATCTCACGTAGTGCAAGAATCGTAACTCCATTCACGTCAATTGGGAGTGTTTTTGGTTAGCAGCCCATTCAATTATTTCGGAACTGTTTCAATGTATCCAAATGAGATGAACATTTTTGTGTTCCTACAAATGAGAGGAGTTTAGAAATACCGAGTTTGAACACTAAATCTCACGTAGTGCAAGAATCGTAACTCCATTCACGTCAATTGGGAGTGTTTTGGGTTAGCAGCCCATTCAATTATTTCGGAACTGTTTCAACGTATCCAAATGAGATGAACATTTTTGAGTTCCTACAAATGAGAGGAGTTTAGAAATACCGAGTTTGAACACTAAATCTCACGTAGTGCAAGAATCGTAACTCCATTCACGTCAATTGGGAGTGTTTTTGGTTAGCAGCCCATTCAATTATTTCGGAACTGTTTCAACGTATCCAAATGAGATGAACATTTTTGAGTTCCTACAAATGAGAGGAGTTTAGAAATACCGAGTTTGAACACTAAATCTCACGTAGTGCAAGAATCGTAACTCCATTCACGTCAATTGGGAGTGTTTTGGGTTAGCAGCCCATTCAATTATTTCGGAACTGTTTCAATGTATCCAAATGAGATGAACATTTTTGAGTTCCTACAAATGAGAGGAGTTTAGAAATATCGAGTTTGAACACTAAATCTCACGTAGTGCAAGAATCGTAACTCCATTCACGTCAATTGGGAGTGTTTTTGGTTAGCAGCCCATTCAATTATTTCGGAACTGTTTCAATGTATCCAAATGCGATGAACATTTTTGAGTTCCTACAAATGAGAGGAGTTTAGAAATACCGAGTTTGAACACTGAATCTCACGTAGTGCAAGAATCGTAACTCCATTCACGTCAATTGGGAGTGTTTTTGGTTAGCAGCCCATTCAATTATTTCGGAACTGTTTCAATGTATCCAAATGCGATGAACATTTTTGAGTTCCTACAAATGAGAGGAGTTTAGAAATACCGAGTTTGAACACTGAATCTCACGTAGTGCAAGAATCGTAACTCCATTCACGTCAATTGGGAGTGTTTTTGGTTAGCAGCCCATTCAATTATTTCGGAACTGTTTCAATGTATCCAAATGCGATGAACATTTTTGAGTTCCTACAAATGAGAGGAGTTTAGAAATACCGAGTTTGAACACTGAATCTCACGTAGTGCAAGAATCGTAACTCCATTCACGTCAATTGGGAGTGTTTTTGGTTAGCAGCCCATTCAATTATTTCGGAACTGTTTCAACGTATCCAAATGCGATGAACATTTTTGAGTTCCTACAAATGAGAGGAGTTTAGAAATACCGAGTTTGAACACTAAATCTCACGTAGTGCGAATATCGTAACTCCATTCACGTCAATTGGGAGTGTTTTTGGTTAGCAGCCCATTCAATTATTTCGGAACTGTTTCAACGTATCCAAATGAGATGAACATTTTTGAGTTCCTACAAATGAGAGGAGTTTAGAAATACCGAGTTTGAACACTGAATCTCACGTAGTGCAAGAATCGTAACTCCATTCACGTCAATTGGGAGTGTTTTTGGTTAGCAGCCCATTCAATTATTTCGGAACTGTTTCAATGTATCCAAATGCGATGAACATTTTTGAGTTCCTACAAATGAGAGGAGTTTAGAAATACCGAGTTTGAACACTGAATCTCACGTAGTGCAAGAATCGTAACTCCATTCACGTCAATTGGGAGTGTTTTTGGTTAGCAGCCCATTCAATAATTTCGGAACTGTTTCAACGTAAACAAATGCGATGAACATTTTTGAGTTCCTACAAATGAGAGGAGTTTAGAAATACCGAGTTTGAACACTAAATCTCACGTAGTGCGAATATCGTAACTCCATTCACGTCAATTGGGAGTGTTTTTGGTTAGCAGCCCATTCAATTATTTCGGAACTGTTTCAATGTATCCAAATGCGATGAACATTTTTGAGTTCCTACAAATGAGAGGAGTTTAGAAATACCGAGTTTGAACTGCTAACCAAAAACACTCCCAATTGACGTGAATGGAGTTACGATTCTTGCACTACGTGAGATTTAGTGTTCAAACTCGGTATTTCTAAACTCCTCTCATTTGTAGGAACTCAAAAATGTTCATCTCATTTGGATACGTTGAAACAGTTCCGAAATAATTGAATGGGCTGCTAACCCAAAACACTCCCAATTGACGTGAATGGAGTTACGATTCTTGCACTACGTGAGATTTAGTGTTCAAACTCGGTATTTCTAAACTCCTCTCATTTGTAGGAACACAAAAATGTTCATCTCATTTGGATACGTTGAAACAGTTCCGAAATAATTGAATGGGCTGCTAACCAAAAACACTCCCAATTGACGTGAATGGAGTTACGATTCTTGCACTACGTGAGATTTAGTGTTCAAACTCGATATTTCTAAACTCCTCTCATTTGTAGGAACTCAAAAATGTTCATCTCATTTGGATACATTGAAACAGTTCCGAAATAATTGAATGGGCTGCTAACCCAAAACACTCCCAATTGACGTGAATGGAGTTACGATTCTTGCACTACGTGAGATTTAGTGTTCAAACTCGGTATTTCTAAACTCCTCTCATTTGTAGGAACTCAAAAATGTTCATCTCATTTGGATACGTTGAAACAGTTCCGAAATAATTGAATGGGCTGCTAACCAAAAACACTCCCAATTGACGTGAATGGAGTTACGATTCTTGCACTACGTGAGATTTAGTGTTCAAACTCGGTATTTCTAAACTCCTCTCATTTGTAGGAACTCAAAAATGTTCATCTCATTTGGATACGTTGAAACAGTTCCGAAATAATTGAATGGGCTGCTAACCCAAAACACTCCCAATTGACGTGAATGGAGTTACGATTCTTGCACTACGTGAGATTTAGTGTTCAAACTCGGTATTTCTAAACTCCTCTCATTTGTAGGAACACAAAAATGTTCATCTCATTTGGATACATTGAAACAGTTCCGAAATAATTGAATGGGCTGCTAACCAAAAACACTCCCAATTGACGTGAATGGAGTTACGATTCTTGCACTACGTGAGATTTAGTGTTCAAACTCGGTATTTCTAAACTCCTCTCATTTGTAGGAACTCAAAAATGTTCATCTCATTTGGATACGTTGAAACAGTTCCGAAATAATTGAATGGGCTGCTAACCAAAAACACTCCCAATTGACGTGAATGGAGTTACGATTCTTGCACTACGTGAGATTTAGTGTTCAAACTCGGTATTTCTAAACTCCTCTCATTTGTAGGAACTCAAAAATGTTCATCGCATTTGGATACGTTGAAACAGTTCCGAAATAATTGAATGGGCTGCTAACCAAAAACACTCCCAATTGACGTGAATGGAGTTACGATATTCGCACTACGTGAGATTTAGTGTTCAAACTCGGTATTTCTAAACTCCTCTCATTTGTAGGAACACAAAATGTTCATCTCATTTGGATACGTTGAAACAGTTCCGAAATAATTGAATGGGCTGCTAACCCAAAACACTCCCAATTGACGTGAATGGAGTTACGATTCTTGCACTACGTGAGATTTAGTGTTCAAACTCGGTATTTCTAAACTCCTCTCATTTGTAGGAACACAAAAATGTTCATCTCATTTGGATACGTTGAAACAGTTCCGAAATAATTGAATGGGCTGCTAACCAAAAACACTCCCAATTGACGTGAATGGAGTTACGATATTCGCACTACGTGAGATTTAGTGTTCAAAATCGGTATTTCTAAACTCCTCTCATTTGTAGGAACACAAAAATGTTCATCTCATTTGGATACGTTGAAACAGTTCCGAAATAATTGAATGGGCTGCTAACCCAAAACACTCCCAATTGACGTGAATGGAGTTACGATTCTTGCACTACGTGAGATTTAGTGTTCAAACTCGGTATTTCTAAACTCCTCTCATTTGTAGGAACACAAAAATGTTCATCTCATTTGGATACGTTGAAACAGTTCCGAAATAATTGAATGGGCTGCTAACCGAAAACACTCCCAATTGACGTGAATGGAGTTACGATATTCGCACTACGTGAGATTTAGTGTTCAAAATCGGTATTTCTAAACTCCTCTCATTTGTAGGAACTCAAAAATGTTCATCGCATTTGGATACATTGAAACAGTTCCGAAATAATTGAATGGGCTGCTAACCAAAAACACTCCCAATTGACGTGAATGGAGTTACGATATTCGCACTACGTGAGATTTAGTGTTCAAACTCGGTATTTCTAAACTCCTCTCATTTGTAGGAACACAAAAATGTTCATCTCATTTGGATACGTTGAAACAGTTCCGAAATAATTGAATGGGCTGCTAACCAAAAACACTCCCAATTGACGTGAATGGAGTTACGATATTCGCACTACGTGAGATTTAGTGTTCAAACTCGGTATTTCTAAACTCCTCTTATTTGTAGGAACACAAAAATGTTCATCTCATTTGGATACGTTGAAACAGTTCCGAAATAATTGAATGGGCTGCTAACCAAAAACACTCCCAATTGACGTGAATGGAGTTACGATATTCGCACTACGTGAGATTTAGTGTTCAAACTCGGTATTTCTAAACTCCTCTCATTTGTAGGAACACAAAAATGTTCATCTCATTTGGATACGTTGAAACAGTTCCGAAATAATTGAATGGGCTGCTAACCAAAAACACTCCCAATTGACGTGAATGGAGTTACGATATTCGCACTACGTGAGATTTAGTGTTCAAACTCGGTATTTCTAAACTCCTCTCATTTGTAGGAACACAAAAATGTTCATCTCATTTGGATACGTTGAAACAGTTCCGAAATAATTGAATGGGCTGCTAACCAAAAACACTCCCAATTGACGTGAATGGAGTTACGATATTCGCACTACGTGAGATTTAGTGTTCAAACTCGGTATTTCTAAACTCCTCTCATTTGTAGGAACACAAAAATGTTCATCTCATTTGGATACGTTGAAACAGTTCCGAAATAATTGAATGGGCTGCTAACCAAAAACACTCCCAATTGACGTGAATGGAGTTACGATATTCGCACTACGTGAGATTTAGTGTTCAAACTCGGTATTTCTAAACTCCTCTCATTTGTAGGAACACAAAAATGTTCATCTCATTTGGATACGTTGAAACAGTTCCGAAATAATTGAATGGGCTGCTAACCAAAAACACTCCCAATTGACGTGAATGGAGTTACGATTCTTGCACTACGTGAGATTTAGTGTTCAAACTCGGTATTTCTAAACTCCTCTCATTTGTAGGAACACAAAAATGTTCATCTCATTTGGATACGTTGAAACAGTTCCGAAATAATTGAATGGGCTGCTAACCAAAAACACTCCCAATTGACGTGAATGGAGTTACGATATTCGCACTACGTGAGATTTAGTGTTCAAACTCGGTATTTCTAAACTCCTCTCATTTGTAGGAACTCAAAAATGTTCATCGCATTTGGATACGTTGAAACAGTTCCGAAATAATTGAATGGGCTGCTAACCAAAAACACTCCCAATTGACGTGAATGGAGTTACGATATTCGCACTACGTGAGATTTAGTGTTCAAACTCGGTATTTCTAAACTCCTCTCATTTGTAGGAACACAAAAATGTTCATCTCATTTGGATACGTTGAAACAGTTCCGAAATAATTGAATGGGCTGCTAACCAAAAACACTCCCAATTGACGTGAATGGAGTTACGATATTCGCACTACGTGAGATTTAGTGTTCAAACTCGGTATTTCTAAACTCCTCTCATTTGTAGGAACTCAAAAATGTTCATCTCATTTGGATACGTTGAAACAGTTCCGAAATAATTGAATGGGCTGCTAACCAAAAACACTCCCAATTGACGTGAATGGAGTTACGATATTCGCACTACGTGAGATTTAGTGTTCAAACTCGGTATTTCTAAACTCCTCTCATTTGTAGGAACTCAACAATGTTCATCGCATTTGGATACGTTGAAACAGTTCCGAAATAATTGAATGGGCTGCTAACCAAAAACACTCCCAATTGACGTGAATGGAGTTACGATATTCGCACTACGTGAGATTTAGTGTTCAAACTCGGTATTTCTAAACTCCTCTCATTTGTAGGAACACAAAAATGTTCATCTCATTTGGATACGTTGAAACAGTTCCGAAATAATTGAATGGGCTGCTAACCAAAAACACTCCCAATTGACGTGAATGGAGTTACGATATTCGCACTACGTGAGATTTAGTGTTCAAACTCGGTATTTCTAAACTCCTCTCATTTGTAGGAACTCAAAAATGTTCATCTCATTTGGATACGTTGAAACAGTTCCGAAATAATTGAATGGGCTGCTAACCAAAAACACTCCCAAATTGACGTGAATGGAGTTACGATTTTCGCACTACGTGAGATTTAGTGTTCAAACTCGGTATTTTTAAACTCCTCTCATTTGTAGGAACTCAAAAATGTTCATCGCATTTGGATACGTTGAAACAGTTCCGAAATAATTGAATGGGCTGCTAACCCAAAACACTCCCAATTGACGTGAATGGAGTTACGATATTCGCACTACGTGAGATTTAGTGTTCAAACTCGGTATTTCTAAACTCCTCTCATTTGTAGGAACTCAACAATGTTCATCGCATTTGGATACGTTGAAACAGTTCCGAAATAATTGAATGGGCTGCTAACCAAAAACACTCCCAATTGACGTGAATGGAGTTACGATTCTTGCACTACGTGAGATTCAGTGTTCAAACTCGGTATTTCTAAACTCCTCTCATTTGTAGGAACTCAAAAATGTTCATCGCATTTGGATACGTTGAAACAGTTCCGAAATAATTGAATGGGCTGCTAACCAAAAACACTCCCAATTGACGTGAATGGAGTTACGATTCTTGCACTACGTGAGATTCAGTGTTCAAACTCGGTATTTCTAAACTCCTCTCATTTGTAGGAACTCAAAAATGTTCATCGCATTTGGATACATTGAAACAGTTCCGAAATAATTGAATGGGCTGCTAACCCAAAACACTCCCAATTGACGTGAATGGAGTTACGATATTCGCACTACGTGAGATTTAGTGTTCAAACTCGGTATTTCTAAACTCCTCTCATTTGTAGGAACTCAACAATGTTCATCGCATTTGGATACGTTGAAACAGTTCCGAAATAATTGAATGGGCTGCTAACCAAAAACACTCCCAATTGACGTGAATGGAGTTACGATTCTTGCACTACGTGAGATTCAGTGTTCAAACTCGGTATTTCTAAACTCCTCTCATTTGTAGGAACTCAAAAATGTTCATCGCATTTGGATACGTTGAAACAGTTCCGAAATAATTGAATGGGCTGCTAACCAAAAACACTCCCAATTGACGTGAATGGAGTTACGATTCTTGCACTACGTGAGATTCAGTGTTCAAACTCGGTATTTCTAAACTCCTCTCATTTGTAGGAACTCAAAAATGTTCATCGCATTTGGATACATTGAAACAGTTCCGAAATAATTGAATGGGCTGCTAACCCAAAACACTCCCAATTGACGTGAATGGAGTTACGATATTCGCACTACGTGAGATTTAGTGTTCAAACTCGGTATTTCTAAACTCCTCTCATTTGTAGGAACTCAACAATGTTCATCGCATTTGGATACGTTGAAACAGTTCCGAAATAATTGAATGGGCTGCTAACCAAAAACACTCCCAATTGACGTGAATGGAGTTACGATTCTTGCACTACGTGAGATTCAGTGTTCAAACTCGGTATTTCTAAACTCCTCTCATTTGTAGGAACTCAAAAATGTTCATCGCATTTGGATACGTTGAAACAGTTCCGAAATAATTGAATGGGCTGCTAACCAAAAACACTCCCAATTGACGTGAATGGAGTTACGATTCTTGCACTACGTGAGATTTAGTGTTCAAACTCGGTATTTCTAAACTCCTCTCTTTTGTAGGAACTCAAAAATGTTCATCGCATTTGGATACGTTGAAACAGTTCCGAAATAATTGAATGGGCTGCTAACCAAAAACACTCCCAATTGACGTGAATGGAGTTACGATATTCGCACTACGTGAGATTTAGTGTTCAAACTCGGTATTTCTAGACTCCTCTCTTTTGTAGGAACTCAAAAATGTTCATCGCATTTGGATACGTTGAAACAGTTCCGAAATAATTGAATGGGCTGCTAACCAAAAACACTCCCAATTGACGTGAATGGAGTTACGATATTCGCACTACGTGAGATTCAGTGTTCAAACTCGGTATTTCTAAACTCCTCTCATTTGTAGGAACTCAAAAATGTTCATCGCATTTGGATACGTTGAAACAGTTCCGAAATAATTGAATGGGCTGCTAACCAAAAACACTCCCAATTGACGTGAATGGAGTTACGATATTCGCACTACGTGAGATTTAGTGTTCAAACTCGGTATTTCTAAACTCCTCTCATTTGTAGGAACTCAAAAATGTTCATCGCATTTGGATACGTTGAAACAGTTCCGAAATAATTGAATGGGCTGCTAACCAAAAACACTCCCAATTGACGTGAATGGAGTTACGATATTCGCACTACGTGAGATTTAGTGTTCAAACTCGGTATTTCTAGACTCCTCTCTTTTGTAGGAACTCAAAAATGTTCATCGCATTTGGATACGTTGAAACAGTTCCGAAATAATTGAATGGGCTGCTAACCAAAAACACTCCCAATTGACGTGAATGGAGTTACGATTTTCGCACTACGTGAGATTCAGTGTTCAAACTCGGTATTTCTAAACTCCTCTCATTTGTAGGAACTCAAAAATGTTCATCGCATTTGGATACGTTGAAACAGTTCCGAAATAATTGAATGGGCTGCTAACCAAAAACACTCCCAATTGACGTGAATGGAGTTACGATATTCGCACTACGTGAGATTTAGTGTTCAAACTCGGTATTTCTAGACTCCTCTCTTTTGTAGGAACTCAAAAATGTTCATCTCATTTGGATACGTTGAAACAGTTCCGAAATAATTGAATGAGCTGCTAACCAAAAACACTCCCAATTGACGTGAATGGAGTTACGATATTCGCACTACGTGAGATTTAGTGTTCAAACTCGGTATTTCTAGACTCCTCTCTTTTGTAGGAACTCAAAAATGTTCATCGCATTTGGATACGTTGAAACAGTTCCGAAATAATTGAATGGGCTGCTAACCAAAAACACTCCCAATTGACGTGAATGGAGTTACGATTTTCGCACTACGTGAGATTCAGTGTTCAAACTCGGTATTTCTAAACTCCTCTCATTTGTAGGAACTCAAAAATGTTCATCGCATTTGGATACGTTGAAACAGTTCCGAAATAATTGAATGGGCTGCTAACCAAAAACACTCCCAATTGACGTGAATGGAGTTACGATATTCGCACTACGTGAGATTTAGTGTTCAAACTCGGTATTTCTAGACTCCTCTCTTTTGTAGGAACTCAAAAATGTTCATCTCATTTGGATACGTTGAAACAGTTCCGAAATAATTGAATGAGCTGCTAACCAAAAACACTCCCAATTGACGTGAATGGAGTTACGATATTCGCACTACGTGAGATTTAGTGTTCAAACTCGGTATTTCTAGACTCCTCTCTTTTGTAGGAACTCAAAAATGTTCATCGCATTTGGATACGTTGAAACAGTTCCGAAATAATTGAATGGGCTGCTAACCAAAAACACTCCCAATTGACGTGAATGGAGTTACGATATTCGCACTACGTGAGATTTAGTGTTTAAACTCGGTATTTCTAAACTCCTCTCTTTTGTAGGAACTCAAAAATGTTCATCGCATTTGGATACGTTGAAACAGTTCCGAAATAATTGAATGGGCTGCTAACCAAAAACACTCCCAATTGACGTGAATGGAGTCTCTTTTGTAGGAACTCAAAAATGTTCATCGCATTTGGATACGTTGAAACAGTTCCGAAATAATTGAATGGGCTGCTAACCAAAAACACTCCCAATTGACGTGAATGGAGTTACGATATTCGCACTACGTGAGATTTAGTGTTCAAACTCGGTATTTCTAAACTCCTCTCTTTTGTAGGAACTCAAAAATGTTCATCGCATTTGGATACGTTGAAACAGTTCCGAAATAATTGAATGGGCTGCTAACCAAAAACACTCCCAATTGACGTGAATGGAGTTATGATGTTTGCACTACGTGAGATTCAGTGTTCAAACTCGGTATTTCTAAACTCTTCTCTTTTGTAGGAACTCAAAAATGTTCATCGCATTTGGATACGTTTAAACAATTCCGAAATAATTGAATGGGCTGCTAACCAAAAACACTCCCAATTGACGTGAATGGAGTTACGATATTCGCACTACGTGAGATTTAGTGTTCAAACTCGGTATTTCTAAACTCCTCTCTTTTGTAGGAACTCAAAAATGTTCATCGCATTTGGATACGTTGAAACAGTTCCGAAATAATTGAATGGGCTGCTAACCAAAAACACTCCCAATTGACGTGAATGGAGTCTCTTTTGTAGGAACTCAAAAATGTTCATCGCATTTGGATACGTTGAAACAGTTCCGAAATAATTGAATGGGCTGCTAACCAAAAACACTCCCAATTGACGTGAATGGAGTCTCTTTTGTAGGAACTCAAAAATGTTCATCGCATTTGGATACGTTGAAACAGTTCCGAAATAATTGAATGGGCTGCTAACCAAAAACACTCCCAATTGACGTGAATGGAGTTACGATATTCGCACTACGTGAGATTTAGTGTTCAAACTCGGTATTTCTAGACTCCTCTCTTTTGTAGGAACTCAAAAATGTTCATCTCATTTGGATACGTTGAAACAGTTCCGAAATAATTGAATGAGCTGCTAACCAAAAACACTCCCAATTGACGTGAATGGAGTTACGATATTCGCACTACGTGAGATTTAGTGTTCAAACTCGGTATTTCTAGACTCCTCTCTTTTGTAGGAACTCAAAAATGTTCATCGCATTTGGATACGTTGAAACAGTTCCGAAATAATTGAATGGGCTGCTAACCAAAAACACTCCCAATTGACGTGAATGGAGTTACGATTTTCGCACTACGTGAGATTCAGTGTTCAAACTCGGTATTTCTAAACTCCTCTCATTTGTAGGAACTCAAAAATGTTCATCGCATTTGGATACGTTGAAACAGTTCCGAAATAATTGAATGGGCTGCTAACCAAAAACACTCCCAATTGACGTGAATGGAGTTACGATATTCGCACTACGTGAGATTTAGTGTTCAAACTCGGTATTTCTAGACTCCTCTCTTTTGTAGGAACTCAAAAATGTTCATCTCATTTGGATACGTTGAAACAGTTCCGAAATAATTGAATGAGCTGCTAACCAAAAACACTCCCAATTGACGTGAATGGAGTTACGATATTCGCACTACGTGAGATTTAGTGTTCAAACTCGGTATTTCTAGACTCCTCTCTTTTGTAGGAACTCAAAAATGTTCATCGCATTTGGATACGTTGAAACAGTTCCGAAATAATTGAATGGGCTGCTAACCAAAAACACTCCCAATTGACGTGAATGGAGTTACGATATTCGATGAACATTTTTGAGTTCCTACAAAAGAGAGGAGTCTAGAAATACCGAGTTTGAACACTAAATCTCACGTAGTGCGAATATCGTAACTCCATTCACGTCAATTGGGAGTGTTTTTGGTTAGCAGCTCATTCAATTATTTCGGAACTGTTTCAACGTATCCAAATGAGATGAACATTTTTGAGTTCCTACAAAAGAGAGGAGTCTAGAAATACCGAGTTTGAACACTAAATCTCACGTAGTGCGAATATCGTAACTCCATTCACGTCAATTGGGAGTGTTTTTGGTTAGCAGCTCATTCAATTATTTCGGAACTGTTTCAACGTATCCAAATGAGATGAACATTTTTGAGTTCCTACAAAAGAGAGGAGTCTAGAAATACCGAGTTTGAACACTAAATCTCACGTAGTGCGAATATCGTAACTCCATTCACGTCAATTGGGAGTGTTTTTGGTTAGCAGCCCATTCAATTATTTCGGAACTGTTTCAACGTATCCAAATGCGATGAACATTTTTGAGTTCCTACAAATGAGAGGAGTTTAGAAATACCGAGTTTGAACACTGAATCTCACGTAGTGCGAAAATCGTAACTCCATTCACGTCAATTGGGAGTGTTTTTGGTTAGCAGCCCATTCAATTATTTCGGAACTGTTTCAACGTATCCAAATGCGATGAACATTTTTGAGTTCCTACAAAAGAGAGGAGTCTAGAAATACCGAGTTTGAACACTAAATCTCACGTAGTGCGAATATCGTAACTCCATTCACGTCAATTGGGAGTGTTTTTGGTTAGCAGCTCATTCAATTATTTCGGAACTGTTTCAACGTATCCAAATGAGATGAACATTTTTGAGTTCCTACAAAAGAGAGGAGTCTAGAAATACCGAGTTTGAACACTAAATCTCACGTAGTGCGAATATCGTAACTCCATTCACGTCAATTGGGAGTGTTTTTGGTTAGCAGCCCATTCAATTATTTCGGAACTGTTTCAACGTATCCAAATGCGATGAACATTTTTGAGTTCCTACAAATGAGAGGAGTTTAGAAATACCGAGTTTGAACACTGAATCTCACGTAGTGCGAAAATCGTAACTCCATTCACGTCAATTGGGAGTGTTTTTGGTTAGCAGCCCATTCAATTATTTCGGAACTGTTTCAACGTATCCAAATGCGATGAACATTTTTGAGTTCCTACAAAAGAGAGGAGTCTAGAAATACCGAGTTTGAACACTAAATCTCACGTAGTGCGAATATCGTAACTCCATTCACGTCAATTGGGAGTGTTTTTGGTTAGCAGCCCATTCAATTATTTCGGAACTGTTTCAACGTATCCAAATGCGATGAACATTTTTGAGTTCCTACAAATGAGAGGAGTTTAGAAATACCGAGTTTGAACACTAAATCTCACGTAGTGCGAATATCGTAACTCCATTCACGTCAATTGGGAGTGTTTTTGGTTAGCAGCCCATTCAATTATTTCGGAACTGTTTCAACGTATCCAAATGCGATGAACATTTTTGAGTTCCTACAAATGAGAGGAGTTTAGAAATACCGAGTTTGAACACTGAATCTCACGTAGTGCGAATATCGTAACTCCATTCACGTCAATTGGGAGTGTTTTTGGTTAGCAGCCCATTCAATTATTTCGGAACTGTTTCAACGTATCCAAATGCGATGAACATTTTTGAGTTCCTACAAAAGAGAGGAGTCTAGAAATACCGAGTTTGAACACTAAATCTCACGTAGTGCGAATATCGTAACTCCATTCACGTCAATTGGGAGTGTTTTTGGTTAGCAGCCCATTCAATTATTTCGGAACTGTTTCAACGTATCCAAATGCGATGAACATTTTTGAGTTCCTACAAAAGAGAGGAGTTTAGAAATACCGAGTTTGAACACTAAATCTCACGTAGTGCAAGAATCGTAACTCCATTCACGTCAATTGGGAGTGTTTTTGGTTAGCAGCCCATTCAATTATTTCGGAACTGTTTCAACGTATCCAAATGCGATGAACATTTTTGAGTTCCTACAAATGAGAGGAGTTTAGAAATACCGAGTTTGAACACTGAATCTCACGTAGTGCAAGAATCGTAACTCCATTCACGTCAATTGGGAGTGTTTTTGGTTAGCAGCCCATTCAATTATTTCGGAACTGTTTCAACGTATCCAAATGCGATGAACATTGTTGAGTTCCTACAAATGAGAGGAGTTTAGAAATACCGAGTTTGAACACTAAATCTCACGTAGTGCGAATATCGTAACTCCATTCACGTCAATTGGGAGTGTTTTGGGTTAGCAGCCCATTCAATTATTTCGGAACTGTTTCAATGTATCCAAATGCGATGAACATTTTTGAGTTCCTACAAATGAGAGGAGTTTAGAAATACCGAGTTTGAACACTGAATCTCACGTAGTGCAAGAATCGTAACTCCATTCACGTCAATTGGGAGTGTTTTTGGTTAGCAGCCCATTCAATTATTTCGGAACTGTTTCAACGTATCCAAATGCGATGAACATTTTTGAGTTCCTACAAATGAGAGGAGTTTAGAAATACCGAGTTTGAACACTGAATCTCACGTAGTGCAAGAATCGTAACTCCATTCACGTCAATTGGGAGTGTTTTTGGTTAGCAGCCCATTCAATTATTTCGGAACTGTTTCAACGTATCCAAATGCGATGAACATTGTTGAGTTCCTACAAATGAGAGGAGTTTAGAAATACCGAGTTTGAACACTAAATCTCACGTAGTGCGAATATCGTAACTCCATTCACGTCAATTGGGAGTGTTTTGGGTTAGCAGCCCATTCAATTATTTCGGAACTGTTTCAATGTATCCAAATGCGATGAACATTTTTGAGTTCCTACAAATGAGAGGAGTTTAGAAATACCGAGTTTGAACACTGAATCTCACGTAGTGCAAGAATCGTAACTCCATTCACGTCAATTGGGAGTGTTTTTGGTTAGCAGCCCATTCAATTATTTCGGAACTGTTTCAACGTATCCAAATGCGATGAACATTTTTGAGTTCCTACAAATGAGAGGAGTTTAGAAATACCGAGTTTGAACACTGAATCTCACGTAGTGCAAGAATCGTAACTCCATTCACGTCAATTGGGAGTGTTTTTGGTTAGCAGCCCATTCAATTATTTCGGAACTGTTTCAACGTATCCAAATGCGATGAACATTGTTGAGTTCCTACAAATGAGAGGAGTTTAGAAATACCGAGTTTGAACACTAAATCTCACGTAGTGCGAATATCGTAACTCCATTCACGTCAATTGGGAGTGTTTTGGGTTAGCAGCCCATTCAATTATTTCGGAACTGTTTCAACGTATCCAAATGCGATGAACATTTTTGAGTTCCTACAAATGAGAGGAGTTTAAAAATACCGAGTTTGAACACTAAATCTCACGTAGTGCGAAAATCGTAACTCCATTCACGTCAATTTGGGAGTGTTTTTGGTTAGCAGCCCATTCAATTATTTCGGAACTGTTTCAACGTATCCAAATGAGATGAACATTTTTGAGTTCCTACAAATGAGAGGAGTTTAGAAATACCGAGTTTGAACACTAAATCTCACGTAGTGCGAATATCGTAACTCCATTCACGTCAATTGGGAGTGTTTTTGGTTAGCAGCCCATTCAATTATTTCGGAACTGTTTCAACGTATCCAAATGAGATGAACATTTTTGTGTTCCTACAAATGAGAGGAGTTTAGAAATACCGAGTTTGAACACTAAATCTCACGTAGTGCGAATATCGTAACTCCATTCACGTCAATTGGGAGTGTTTTTGGTTAGCAGCCCATTCAATTATTTCGGAACTGTTTCAACGTATCCAAATGCGATGAACATTGTTGAGTTCCTACAAATGAGAGGAGTTTAGAAATACCGAGTTTGAACACTAAATCTCACGTAGTGCGAATATCGTAACTCCATTCACGTCAATTGGGAGTGTTTTTGGTTAGCAGCCCATTCAATTATTTCGGAACTGTTTCAACGTATCCAAATGAGATGAACATTTTTGAGTTCCTACAAATGAGAGGAGTTTAGAAATACCGAGTTTGAACACTAAATCTCACGTAGTGCGAATATCGTAACTCCATTCACGTCAATTGGGAGTGTTTTTGGTTAGCAGCCCATTCAATTATTTCGGAACTGTTTCAACGTATCCAAATGAGATGAACATTTTTGTGTTCCTACAAATGAGAGGAGTTTAGAAATACCGAGTTTGAACACTAAATCTCACGTAGTGCGAATATCGTAACTCCATTCACGTCAATTGGGAGTGTTTTTGGTTAGCAGCCCATTCAATTATTTCGGAACTGTTTCAACGTATCCAAATGCGATGAACATTTTTGAGTTCCTACAAATGAGAGGAGTTTAGAAATACCGAGTTTGAACACTAAATCTCACGTAGTGCGAATATCGTAACTCCATTCACGTCAATTGGGAGTGTTTTTGGTTAGCAGCCCATTCAATTATTTCGGAACTGTTTCAACGTATCCAAATGAGATGAACATTTTTGTGTTCCTACAAATGAGAGGAGTTTAGAAATACCGAGTTTGAACACTAAATCTCACGTAGTGCAAGAATCGTAACTCCATTCACGTCAATTGGGAGTGTTTTTGGTTAGCAGCCCATTCAATTATTTCGGAACTGTTTCAACGTATCCAAATGAGATGAACATTTTTGTGTTCCTACAAATGAGAGGAGTTTAGAAATACCGAGTTTGAACACTAAATCTCACGTAGTGCGAATATCGTAACTCCATTCACGTCAATTGGGAGTGTTTTTGGTTAGCAGCCCATTCAATTATTTCGGAACTGTTTCAACGTATCCAAATGAGATGAACATTTTTGTGTTCCTACAAATGAGAGGAGTTTAGAAATACCGAGTTTGAACACTAAATCTCACGTAGTGCGAATATCGTAACTCCATTCACGTCAATTGGGAGTGTTTTTGGTTAGCAGCCCATTCAATTATTTCGGAACTGTTTCAACGTATCCAAATGAGATGAACATTTTTGTGTTCCTACAAATGAGAGGAGTTTAGAAATACCGAGTTTGAACACTAAATCTCACGTAGTGCGAATATCGTAACTCCATTCACGTCAATTGGGAGTGTTTTTGGTTAGCAGCCCATTCAATTATTTCGGAACTGTTTCAACGTATCCAAATGAGATGAACATTTTTGTGTTCCTACAAATGAGAGGAGTTTAGAAATACCGAGTTTGAACACTAAATCTCACGTAGTGCGAATATCGTAACTCCATTCACGTCAATTGGGAGTGTTTTTGGTTAGCAGCCCATTCAATTATTTCGGAACTGTTTCAACGTATCCAAATGAGATGAACATTTTTGTGTTCCTACAAATAAGAGGAGTTTAGAAATACCGAGTTTGAACACTAAATCTCACGTAGTGCGAATATCGTAACTCCATTCACGTCAATTGGGAGTGTTTTTGGTTAGCAGCCCATTCAATTATTTCGGAACTGTTTCAACGTATCCAAATGAGATGAACATTTTTGTGTTCCTACAAATGAGAGGAGTTTAGAAATACCGAGTTTGAACACTAAATCTCACGTAGTGCGAATATCGTAACTCCATTCACGTCAATTGGGAGTGTTTTTGGTTAGCAGCCCATTCAATTATTTCGGAACTGTTTCAATGTATCCAAATGCGATGAACATTTTTGAGTTCCTACAAATGAGAGGAGTTTAGAAATACCGATTTTGAACACTAAATCTCACGTAGTGCGAATATCGTAACTCCATTCACGTCAATTGGGAGTGTTTTCGGTTAGCAGCCCATTCAATTATTTCGGAACTGTTTCAACGTATCCAAATGAGATGAACATTTTTGTGTTCCTACAAATGAGAGGAGTTTAGAAATACCGAGTTTGAACACTAAATCTCACGTAGTGCAAGAATCGTAACTCCATTCACGTCAATTGGGAGTGTTTTGGGTTAGCAGCCCATTCAATTATTTCGGAACTGTTTCAACGTATCCAAATGAGATGAACATTTTTGTGTTCCTACAAATGAGAGGAGTTTAGAAATACCGATTTTGAACACTAAATCTCACGTAGTGCGAATATCGTAACTCCATTCACGTCAATTGGGAGTGTTTTTGGTTAGCAGCCCATTCAATTATTTCGGAACTGTTTCAACGTATCCAAATGAGATGAACATTTTTGTGTTCCTACAAATGAGAGGAGTTTAGAAATACCGAGTTTGAACACTAAATCTCACGTAGTGCAAGAATCGTAACTCCATTCACGTCAATTGGGAGTGTTTTGGGTTAGCAGCCCATTCAATTATTTCGGAACTGTTTCAACGTATCCAAATGAGATGAACATTTTGTGTTCCTACAAATGAGAGGAGTTTAGAAATACCGAGTTTGAACACTAAATCTCACGTAGTGCGAATATCGTAACTCCATTCACGTCAATTGGGAGTGTTTTTGGTTAGCAGCCCATTCAATTATTTCGGAACTGTTTCAACGTATCCAAATGCGATGAACATTTTTGAGTTCCTACAAATGAGAGGAGTTTAGAAATACCGAGTTTGAACACTAAATCTCACGTAGTGCAAGAATCGTAACTCCATTCACGTCAATTGGGAGTGTTTTTGGTTAGCAGCCCATTCAATTATTTCGGAACTGTTTCAACGTATCCAAATGAGATGAACATTTTTGAGTTCCTACAAATGAGAGGAGTTTAGAAATACCGAGTTTGAACACTAAATCTCACGTAGTGCAAGAATCGTAACTCCATTCACGTCAATTGGGAGTGTTTTTGGTTAGCAGCCCATTCAATTATTTCGGAACTGTTTCAATGTATCCAAATGAGATGAACATTTTTGTGTTCCTACAAATGAGAGGAGTTTAGAAATACCGAGTTTGAACACTAAATCTCACGTAGTGCAAGAATCGTAACTCCATTCACGTCAATTGGGAGTGTTTTGGGTTAGCAGCCCATTCAATTATTTCGGAACTGTTTCAACGTATCCAAATGAGATGAACATTTTTGAGTTCCTACAAATGAGAGGAGTTTAGAAATACCGAGTTTGAACACTAAATCTCACGTAGTGCAAGAATCGTAACTCCATTCACGTCAATTGGGAGTGTTTTTGGTTAGCAGCCCATTCAATTATTTCGGAACTGTTTCAACGTATCCAAATGAGATGAACATTTTTGAGTTCCTACAAATGAGAGGAGTTTAGAAATACCGAGTTTGAACACTAAATCTCACGTAGTGCAAGAATCGTAACTCCATTCACGTCAATTGGGAGTGTTTTGGGTTAGCAGCCCATTCAATTATTTCGGAACTGTTTCAATGTATCCAAATGAGATGAACATTTTTGAGTTCCTACAAATGAGAGGAGTTTAGAAATATCGAGTTTGAACACTAAATCTCACGTAGTGCAAGAATCGTAACTCCATTCACGTCAATTGGGAGTGTTTTTGGTTAGCAGCCCATTCAATTATTTCGGAACTGTTTCAACGTATCCAAATGAGATGAACATTTTTGTGTTCCTACAAATGAGAGGAGTTTAGAAATACCGAGTTTGAACACTAAATCTCACGTAGTGCAAGAATCGTAACTCCATTCACGTCAATTGGGAGTGTTTTGGGTTAGCAGCCCATTCAATTATTTCGGAACTGTTTCAACGTATCCAAATGAGATGAACATTTTTGAGTTCCTACAAATGAGAGGAGTTTAGAAATACCGAGTTTGAACACTAAATCTCACGTAGTGCAAGAATCGTAACTCCATTCACGTCAATTGGGAGTGTTTTTGGTTAGCAGCCCATTCAATTATTTCGGAACTGTTTCAATGTATCCAAATGAGATGAACATTTTTGAGTTCCTACAAATGAGAGGAGTTTAGAAATACCGAGTTTGAACACTAAATCTCACGTAGTGCGAATATCGTAACTCCATTCACGTCAATTGGGAGTGTTTTTGGTTAGCAGCCCATTCAATTATTTCGGAACTGTTTCAACGTATCCAAATGAGATGAACATTTTTGAGTTCCTACAAATGAGAGGAGTTTAGAAATACCGAGTTTGAACACTAAATCTCACGTAGTGCGAATATCGTAACTCCATTCACGTCAATTGGGAGTGTTTTTGGTTAGCAGCCCATTCAATTATTTCGGAACTGTTTCAACGTATCCGAATGAGATGAACATTTTTGTGTTCCTACAAATGAGAGGAGTTTAGAAATACCGAGTTTGAACACTAAATCTCACGTAGTGCGAATATCGTAACTCCATTCACGTCAATTGGGAGTGTTTTTGGTTAGCAGCCCATTCAATTATTTCGGAACTGTTTCAATGTATCCAAATGCGATGAACATTTTTGAGTTCCTACAAATGAGAGGAGTTTAGAAATACCGAGTTTGAACACTGAATCTCACGTAGTGCAAGAATCGTAACTCCATTCACGTCAATTGAGAGTGTTTTTGGTTAGCAGCCCATTCAATTATTTCGGAACTGTTTCAATGTATCCAAATGCGATGAACATTTTTGAGTTCCTACAAATGAGAGGAGTTTAGAAATATCGAGTTTGAACACTGAATCTCACGTAGTGCAAGAATCGTAACTCCATTCTCGTCAATTGGGAGTGTTTTTGGTTAGCAGCCCATTCAATAATTTCGGAACTGTTTCAACGTATCCAAATGCGATGAACATTTTTGAGTTCCTACAAATGAGAGGAGTTTAGAAATACCGAGTTTGAACACTAAATCTCACGTAGTGCAAGAATCGTAACTCCATTCACGTCAATTGGGAGTGTTTTTGGTTAGCAGCCCATTCAATAATTTCGGAACTGTTTCAACGTATCCAAATGCGATGAACATTTTTGAGTTCCTACAAATGAGAGGAGTTTAGAAATACCGAGTTTGAACACTAAATCTCACGTAGTGCAAGAATCGTAACTCCATTCACGTCAATTGGGAGTGTTTTTGGTTAGCAGCCCATTCAATAATTTCGGAACTGTTTCAACGTATCCAAATGCGATGAACATTTTTGAGTTCCTACAAATGAGAGGAGTTTAGAAATACCGAGTTTGAACACTGAATCTCACGTAGTGCAAGAATCGTAACTCCATTCACGTCAATTGGGAGTGTTTTTGGTTAGCAGCCCATTCAATAATTTCGGAACTGTTTCAATGTATCCAAATGCGATGAACATTTTTGAGTTCCTACAAATGAGAGGAGTTTAGAAATACCGAGTTTGAACACTGAATCTCACGTAGTGCAAGAATCGTAACTCCATTCACGTCAATTGGGAGTGTTTTTGGTTAGCAGCCCATTCAATAATTTCGGAACTGTTTCAATGTACCCAAATGCGATGAACATTTTTGAGTTCCTACAAATGAGAGGAGTTTAGAAATACCGAGTTTGAACACTGAATCTCACGTAGTGCAAGAATCGTAACTCCATTCACGTCAATTGGGAGTGTTTTTGGTTAGCAGCCCATTCAATAATTTCGGAACTGTTTCAACGTATCCAAATGCGATGAACATTTTTGAGTTCCTACAAAAGAGAGGAGTTTAGAAATACCGAGTTTGAACACTGAATCTCACGTAGTGCAAGAATCGTAACTCCATTCACGTCAATTGGGAGTGTTTTTGGTTAGCAGCCCATTCAATTATTTCGGAACTGTTTCAATGTATCCAAATGCGATGAACATTTTTGAGTTCCTACAAATGAGAGGAGTTTAGAAATACCGAGTTTGAACACTGAATCTCACGTAGTGCAAGAATCGTAACTCCATTCACGTCAATTGGGAGTGTTTTTGGTTAGCAGCCCATTCAATAATTTCGGAACTGTTTCAACGTATCCAAATGCGATGAACATTTTTGAGTTCCTACAAATGAGAGGAATTTAGAAATACCGAGTTTGAACACTAAATCTCACGTAGTGCGAAAATCGTAACTCCATTCACGTCAATTGGGAGTGTTTTTGGTTAGCAGCCCATTCAATTATTTCGGAACTGTTTCAACGTATCCAAATGCGATGAACATTTTTGAGTTCCTACAAATGAGAGGAGTTTAGAAATACCGAGTTTGAACACTAAATCTCACGTAGTGCGAAAATCGTAACTCCATTCACGTCAATTGGGAGTGTTTTTGGTTAGCAGCCCATTCAATTATTTCGGAACTGTTTCAACGTATCCAAATGCGATGAACATTTTTGAGTTCCTACAAAAGAGAGGAGTCTAGAAATACCGAGTTTGAACACTAAATCTCACGTAGTGCGAATATCGTAACTCCATTCACGTCAATTGGGAGTGTTTTTGGTTAGCAGCCCATTCAATTATTTCGGAACTGTTTCAACGTATCCAAATGCGATGAACATTTTTGAGTTCCTACAAAAGAGAGGAGTTTAGAAATACCGAGTTTGAACACTAAATCTCACGTAGTGCAAGAATCGTAACTCCATTCACGTCAATTGGGAGTGTTTTTGGTTAGCAGCCCATTCAATTATTTCGGAACTGTTTCAACGTATCCAAATGCGATGAACATTTTTGAGTTCCTACAAATGAGAGGAGTTTAGAAATACCGAGTTTGAACACTGAATCTCACGTAGTGCAAGAATCGTAACTCCATTCACGTCAATTGGGAGTGTTTTTGGTTAGCAGCCCATTCAATTATTTCGGAACTGTTTCAACGTATCCAAATGCGATGAACATTGTTGAGTTCCTACAAATGAGAGGAGTTTAGAAATACCGAGTTTGAACACTAAATCTCACGTAGTGCGAATATCGTAACTCCATTCACGTCAATTGGGAGTGTTTTTGGTTAGCAGCCCATTCAATTATTTCGGAACTGTTTCAATGTATCCAAATGCGATGAACATTTTTGAGTTCCTACAAATGAGAGGAGTTTAGAAATACCGAGTTTGAACACTAAATCTCACGTAGTGCGAATATCGTAACTCCATTCACGTCAATTGGGAGTGTTTTTGGTTAGCAGCCCATTCAATTATTTCGGGACTGTTCCAACGTATCCAAATGAGATGAACATTTTTGAGTTCCTACAAATGAGAGGAGTTTAGAAATACCGAGTTTGAACACTGAATCTCACGTAGTGCAAGAATCGTAACTCCATTCACGTCAATTGAGAGTGTTTTTGGTTAGCAGCCCATTCAATTATTTCGGAACTGTTTCAATGTATCCAAATGCGATGAACATTTTTGAGTTCCTACAAATGAGAGGAGTTTAGAAATATCGAGTTTGAACACTGAATCTCACGTAGTGCAAGAATCGTAACTCCATTCTCGTCAATTGGGAGTGTTTTTGGTTAGCAGCCCATTCAATTATTTCGGAACTGTTTCAACGTATCCAAATGCGATGAACATTTTTGAGTTCCTACAAATGAGAGGAGTTTAGAAATACCGAGTTTGAACACTGAATCTCACGTAGTGCAAGAATCGTAACTCCATTCACGTCAATTGGGAGTGTTTTTGGTTAGCAGCCCATTCAATTATTTCGGAACTGTTTCAATGTATCCAAATGCGATGAACATTTTTGAGTTCCTACAAATGAGAGGAGTTTAGAAATATCGAGTTTGAACACTGAATCTCACGTAGTGCAAGAATCGTAACTCCATTCACGTCAATTGGGAGTGTTTTTGGTTAGCAGCCCATTCAATTATTTCGGAACTGTTTCAATGTATCCAAATGCGATGAACATTTTTGAGTTCCTACAAATGAGAGGAGTTTAGAAATACCGAGTTTGAACACTGAATCTCACGTAGTGCAAGAATCGTAACTCCATTCACGTCAATTGGGAGTGTTTTTGGTTAGCAGCCCATTCAATTATTTCGGAACTGTTTCAATGTATCCAAATGCGATGAACATTTTTGAGTTCCTACAAATGAGAGGAGTTTAGAAATACCGAGTTTGAACACTGAATCTCACGTAGTGCAAGAATCGTAACTCCATTCACGTCAATTGGGAGTGTTTTTGGTTAGCAGCCCATTCAATTATTTCGGAACTGTTTCAACGTATCCAAATGCGATGAACATTTTTGAGTTCCTACAAATGAGAGGAGTTTAGAAATACCGAGTTTGAACACTAAATCTCACGTAGTGCGAATATCGTAACTCCATTCACGTCAATTGGGAGTGTTTTTGGTTAGCAGCCCATTCAATTATTTCGGAACTGTTTCAACGTATCCAAATGAGATGAACATTTTTGAGTTCCTACAAATGAGAGGAGTTTAGAAATACCGAGTTTGAACACTGAATCTCACGTAGTGCAAGAATCGTAACTCCATTCACGTCAATTGGGAGTGTTTTTGGTTAGCAGCCCATTCAATTATTTCGGAACTGTTTCAATGTATCCAAATGCGATGAACATTTTTGAGTTCCTACAAATGAGAGGAGTTTAGAAATATCGAGTTTGAACACTGAATCTCACGTAGTGCAAGAATCGTAACTCCATTCTCGTCAATTGGGAGTGTTTTTGGTTAGCAGCCCATTCAATTATTTCGGAACTGTTTCAACGTATCCAAATGCGATGAACATTTTTGAGTTCCTACAAATGAGAGGAGTTTAGAAATACCGAGTTTGAACACTGAATCTCACGTAGTGCAAGAATCGTAACTCCATTCACGTCAATTGGGAGTGTTTTTGGTTAGCAGCCCATTCAATTATTTCGGAACTGTTTCAATGTATCCAAATGCGATGAACATTTTTGAGTTCCTACAAATGAGAGGAGTTTAGAAATATCGAGTTTGAACACTGAATCTCACGTAGTGCAAGAATCGTAACTCCATTCACGTCAATTGGGAGTGTTTTTGGTTAGCAGCCCATTCAATTATTTCGGAACTGTTTCAATGTATCCAAATGCGATGAACATTTTTGAGTTCCTACAAATGAGAGGAGTTTAGAAATACCGAGTTTGAACACTGAATCTCACGTAGTGCAAGAATCGTAACTCCATTCACGTCAATTGGGAGTGTTTTTGGTTAGCAGCCCATTCAATTATTTCGGAACTGTTTCAATGTATCCAAATGCGATGAACATTTTTGAGTTCCTACAAATGAGAGGAGTTTAGAAATACCGAGTTTGAACACTGAATCTCACGTAGTGCAAGAATCGTAACTCCATTCACGTCAATTGGGAGTGTTTTTGGTTAGCAGCCCATTCAATTATTTCGGAACTGTTTCAACGTATCCAAATGCGATGAACATTTTTGAGTTCCTACAAATGAGAGGAGTTTAGAAATACCGAGTTTGAACACTAAATCTCACGTAGTGCGAATATCGTAACTCCATTCACGTCAATTGGGAGTGTTTTTGGTTAGCAGCCCATTCAATTATTTCGGAACTGTTTCAACGTATCCAAATGAGATGAACATTTTTGAGTTCCTACAAATGAGAGGAGTTTAGAAATACCGAGTTTGAACACTGAATCTCACGTAGTGCAAGAATCGTAACTCCATTCACGTCAATTGGGAGTGTTTTTGGTTAGCAGCCCATTCAATTATTTCGGAACTGTTTCAATGTATCCAAATGCGATGAACATTTTTGAGTTCCTACAAATGAGAGGAGTTTAGAAATACCGAGTTTGAACACTGAATCTCACGTAGTGCAAGAATCGTAACTCCATTCACGTCAATTGGGAGTGTTTTTGGTTAGCAGCCCATTCAATAATTTCGGAACTGTTTCAACGTAAACAAATGCGATGAACATTTTTGAGTTCCTACAAATGAGAGGAGTTTAGAAATATCGAGTTTGAACACTGAATCTCACGTAGTGCAAGAATCGTAACTCCATTCACGTCAATTGGGAGTGTTTTTGGTTAGCAGCCCATTCAATTATTTCGGAACTGTTTCAATGTATCCAAATGCGATGAACATTTTTGAGTTCCTACAAATGAGAGGAGTTTAGAAATACCGAGTTTGAACACTGAATCTCACGTAGTGCAAGAATCGTAACTCCATTCACGTCAATTGGGAGTGTTTTTGGTTAGCAGCCCATTCAATTATTTCGGAACTGTTTCAATGTATCCAAATGCGATGAACATTTTTGAGTTCCTACAAATGAGAGGAGTTTAGAAATACCGAGTTTGAACACTAAATCTCACGTAGTGCAAGAATCGTAACTCCATTCACGTCAATTGGGAGTGTTTTTGGTTAGCAGCCCATTCAATTATTTCGGAACTGTTTCAATGTATCCAAATGCGATGAACATTTTTGAGTTCCTACAAATGAGAGGAGTTTAGAAATACCGAGTTTGAACACTGAATCTCACGTAGTGCAAGAATCGTAACTCCATTCACGTCAATTGGGAGTGTTTTTGGTTAGCAGCCCATTCAATTATTTCGGAACTGTTTCAATGTATCCAAATGCGATGAACATTTTTGAGTTCCTACAAATGAGAGGAGTTTAGAAATACCGAGTTTGAACACTGAATCTCACGTAGTGCAAGAATCGTAACTCCATTCACGTCAATTGGGAGTGTTTTTGGTTAGCAGCCCATTCAATAATTTCGGAACTGTTTCAACGTAAACAAATGCGATGAACATTTTTGGGTTCCTACAAATGAGAGGAGTTTAGAAATACCGAGTTTGAACACTAAATCTCACGTAGTGCAAGAATCGTAACTCCATTCACGTCAATTGGGAGTGTTTTTGGTTAGCAGCCCATTCAATTATTTCGGAACTGTTTCAATGTATCCAAATGCGATGAACATTTTTGAGTTCCTACAAATGAGAGGAGTTTAGAAATACCGAGTTTGAACACTGAATCTCACGTAGTGCAAGAATCGTAACTCCATTCACGTCAATTGGGAGTGTTTTTGGTTAGCAGCCCATTCAATTATTTCGGAACTGTTTCAATGTATCCAAATGCGATGAACATTTTTGAGTTCCTACAAATGAGAGGAGTTTAGAAATACCGAGTTTGAACACTAAATCTCACGTAGTGCAAGAATCGTAACTCCATTCACGTCAATTGGGAGTGTTTTTGGTTAGCAGCCCATTCAATTATTTCGGAACTGTTTCAATGTATCCAAATGCGATGAACATTTTTGAGTTCCTACAAATGAGAGGAGTTTAGAAATACCGAGTTTGAACACTGAATCTCACGTAGTGCAAGAATCGTAACTCCATTCACGTCAATTGGGAGTGTTTTTGGTTAGCAGCCCATTCAATTATTTCGGAACTGTTTCAATGTATCCAAATGCGATGAACATTTTTGAGTTCCTACAAATGAGAGGAGTTTAGAAATACCGAGTTTGAACACTGAATCTCACGTAGTGCAAGAATCGTAACTCCATTCACGTCAATTGGGAGTGTTTTTGGTTAGCAGCCCATTCAATTATTTCGGAACTGTTTCAATGTATCCAAATGCGATGAACATTTTTGAGTTCCTACAAATGAGAGGAGTTTAGAAATACCGAGTTTGAACACTGAATCTCACGTAGTGCAAGAATCGTAACTCCATTCACGTCAATTGGGAGTGTTTTTGGTTAGCAGCCCATTCAATTATTTCGGAACTGTTTCAATGTATCCAAATGCGATGAACATTTTTGAGTTCCTACAAATGAGAGGAGTTTAGAAATACCGAGTTTGAACACTGAATCTCACGTAGTGCAAGAATCGTAACTCCATTCACGTCAATTGGGAGTGTTTTTGGTTAGCAGCCCATTCAATTATTTCGGAACTGTTTCAATGTATCCAAATGCGATGAACATTTTTGAGTTCCTACAAATGAGAGGAGTTTAGAAATACCGAGTTTGAACACTGAATCTCACGTAGTGCAAGAATCGTAACTCCATTCACGTCAATTGGGAGTGTTTTTGGTTAGCAGCCCATTCAATTATTTCGGAACTGTTTCAACGTATCCAAATGCGATGAACATTTTTGAGTTCCTACAAATGAGAGGAGTTTAGAAATACCGAGTTTGAACACTAAATCTCACGTAGTGCGAATATCGTAACTCCATTCACGTCAATTGGGAGTGTTTTTGGTTAGCAGCCCATTCAATTATTTCGGAACTGTTTCAACGTATCCAAATGAGATGAACATTTTTGAGTTCCTACAAATGAGAGGAGTTTAGAAATACCGAGTTTGAACACTGAATCTCACGTAGTGCAAGAATCGTAACTCCATTCACGTCAATTGGGAGTGTTTTTGGTTAGCAGCCCATTCAATTATTTCGGAACTGTTTCAATGTATCCAAATGCGATGAACATTTTTGAGTTCCTACAAATGAGAGGAGTTTAGAAATACCGAGTTTGAACACTGAATCTCACGTAGTGCAAGAATCGTAACTCCATTCACGTCAATTGGGAGTGTTTTTGGTTAGCAGCCCATTCAATAATTTCGGAACTGTTTCAACGTAAACAAATGCGATGAACATTTTTGAGTTCCTACAAATGAGAGGAGTTTAGAAATACCGAGTTTGAACACTAAATCTCACGTAGTGCGAATATCGTAACTCCATTCACGTCAATTGGGAGTGTTTTTGGTTAGCAGCCCATTCAATTATTTCGGAACTGTTTCAACGTATCCAAATGAGATGAACATTTTTGAGTTCCTACAAATGAGAGGAGTTTAGAAATACCGAGTTTGAACACTGAATCTCACGTAGTGCAAGAATCGTAACTCCATTCACGTCAATTGGGAGTGTTTTTGGTTAGCAGCCCATTCAATTATTTCGGAACTGTTTCAATGTATCCAAATGCGATGAACATTTTTGAGTTCCTACAAATGAGAGGAGTTTAGAAATACCGAGTTTGAACACTGAATCTCACGTAGTGCAAGAATCGTAACTCCATTCACGTCAATTGGGAGTGTTTTTGGTTAGCAGCCCATTCAATTATTTCGGAACTGTTTCAACGTATCCAAATGCGATGAACATTTTTGAGTTCCTACAAATGAGAGGAGTTTAGAAATACCGAGTTTGAACACTAAATCTCACGTAGTGCGAATATCGTAACTCCATTCACGTCAATTGGGAGTGTTTTTGGTTAGCAGCCCATTCAATTATTTCGGAACTGTTTCAACGTATCCAAATGAGATGAACATTTTTGAGTTCCTACAAATGAGAGGAGTTTAGAAATACCGAGTTTGAACACTGAATCTCACGTAGTGCAAGAATCGTAACTCCATTCACGTCAATTGGGAGTGTTTTTGGTTAGCAGCCCATTCAATTATTTCGGAACTGTTTCAATGTATCCAAATGCGATGAACATTTTTGAGTTCCTACAAATGAGAGGAGTTTAGAAATACCGAGTTTGAACACTGAATCTCACGTAGTGCAAGAATCGTAACTCCATTCACGTCAATTGGGAGTGTTTTTGGTTAGCAGCCCATTCAATAATTTCGGAACTGTTTCAACGTAAACAAATGCGATGAACATTTTTGAGTTCCTACAAATGAGAGGAGTTTAGAAATATCGAGTTTGAACACTGAATCTCACGTAGTGCAAGAATCGTAACTCCATTCACGTCAATTGGGAGTGTTTTTGGTTAGCAGCCCATTCAATTATTTCGGAACTGTTTCAATGTATCCAAATGCGATGAACATTTTTGAGTTCCTACAAATGAGAGGAGTTTAGAAATACCGAGTTTGAACACTGAATCTCACGTAGTGCAAGAATCGTAACTCCATTCACGTCAATTGGGAGTGTTTTTGGTTAGCAGCCCATTCAATTATTTCGGAACTGTTTCAATGTATCCAAATGCGATGAACATTTTTGAGTTCCTACAAATGAGAGGAGTTTAGAAATACCGAGTTTGAACACTAAATCTCACGTAGTGCAAGAATCGTAACTCCATTCACGTCAATTGGGAGTGTTTTTGGTTAGCAGCCCATTCAATTATTTCGGAACTGTTTCAATGTATCCAAATGCGATGAACATTTTTGAGTTCCTACAAATGAGAGGAGTTTAGAAATACCGAGTTTGAACACTGAATCTCACGTAGTGCAAGAATCGTAACTCCATTCACGTCAATTGGGAGTGTTTTTGGTTAGCAGCCCATTCAATTATTTCGGAACTGTTTCAATGTATCCAAATGCGATGAACATTTTTGAGTTCCTACAAATGAGAGGAGTTTAGAAATACCGAGTTTGAACACTGAATCTCACGTAGTGCAAGAATCGTAACTCCATTCACGTCAATTGGGAGTGTTTTTGGTTAGCAGCCCATTCAATAATTTCGGAACTGTTTCAACGTAAACAAATGCGATGAACATTTTTGAGTTCCTACAAATGAGAGGAGTTTAGAAATACCGAGTTTGAACACTAAATCTCACGTAGTGCAAGAATCGTAACTCCATTCACGTCAATTGGGAGTGTTTTTGGTTAGCAGCCCATTCAATTATTTCGGAACTGTTTCAATGTATCCAAATGCGATGAACATTTTTGAGTTCCTACAAATGAGAGGAGTTTAGAAATACCGAGTTTGAACACTGAATCTCACGTAGTGCAAGAATCGTAACTCCATTCACGTCAATTGGGAGTGTTTTTGGTTAGCAGCCCATTCAATTATTTCGGAACTGTTTCAATGTATCCAAATGCGATGAACATTTTTGAGTTCCTACAAATGAGAGGAGTTCAGAAATACCGAGTTTGAACACTAAATCTCACGTAGTGCAAGAATCGTAACTCCATTCACGTCAATTGGGAGTGTTTTTGGTTAGCAGCCCATTCAATTATTTCGGAACTGTTTCAATGTATCCAAATGCGATGAACATTTTTGAGTTCCTACAAATGAGAGGAGTTTAGAAATACCGAGTTTGAACACTGAATCTCACGTAGTGCAAGAATCGTAACTCCATTCACGTCAATTGGGAGTGTTTTTGGTTAGCAGCCCATTCAATTATTTCGGAACTGTTTCAATGTATCCAAATGCGATGAACATTTTTGAGTTCCTACAAATGAGAGGAGTTTAGAAATACCGAGTTTGAACACTGAATCTCACGTAGTGCAAGAATCGTAACTCCATTCACGTCAATTGGGAGTGTTTTTGGTTAGCAGCCCATTCAATTATTTCGGAACTGTTTCAATGTATCCAAATGCGATGAACATTTTTGAGTTCCTACAAATGAGAGGAGTTTAGAAATACCGAGTTTGAACACTGAATCTCACGTAGTGCAAGAATCGTAACTCCATTCACGTCAATTGGGAGTGTTTTTGGTTAGCAGCCCATTCAATAATTTCGGAACTGTTTCAACGTAAACAAATGCGATGAACATTTTTGAGTTCCTACAAATGAGAGGAGTTTAGAAATATCGAGTTTGAACACTGAATCTCACGTAGTGCAAGAATCGTAACTCCATTCACGTCAATTGGGAGTGTTTTTGGTTAGCAGCCCATTCAATAATTTCGGAACTGTTTCAACGTATCCAAATGCGATGAACATTTTTGAGTTCCTACAAATGAGAGGAGTTTAGAAATACCGAGTTTGAACACTAAATCTCACGTAGTGCAAGAATCGTAACTCCATTCACGTCAATTGGGAGTGTTTTTGGTTAGCAGCCCATTCAATTATTTCGGAACTGTTTCAATGTATCCAAATGCGATGAACATTTTTGAGTTCCTACAAATGAGAGGAGTTTAGAAATACCGAGTTTGAACACTGAATCTCACGTAGTGCAAGAATCGTAACTCCATTCACGTCAATTGGGAGTGTTTTTGGTTAGCAGCCCATTCAATTATTTCGGAACTGTTTCAATGTATCCAAATGCGATGAACATTTTTGAGTTCCTACAAATGAGAGGAGTTTAGAAATACCGAGTTTGAACACTGAATCTCACGTAGTGCAAGAATCGTAACTCCATTCACGTCAATTGGGAGTGTTTTTGGTTAGCAGCCCATTCAATTATTTCGGAACTGTTTCAATGTATCCAAATGCGATGAACATTTTTGAGTTCCTACAAATGAGAGGAGTTTAGAAATACCGAGTTTGAACACTGAATCTCACGTAGTGCAAGAATCGTAACTCCATTCACGTCAATTGGGAGTGTTTTTGGTTAGCAGCCCATTCAATAATTTCGGAACTGTTTCAACGTAAACAAATGCGATGAACATTTTTGAGTTCCTACAAATGAGAGGAGTTTAGAAATACCGAGTTTGAACACTGAATCTCACGTAGTGCAAGAATCGTAACTCCATTCACGTCAATTGGGAGTGTTTTTGGTTAGCAGCCCATTCAATTATTTCGGAACTGTTTCAACGTAAACAAATGCGATGAACATTTTTGAGTTCCTACAAATGAGAGGAGTTTAGAAATACCGAGTTTGAACACTGAATCTCACGTAGTGCAAGAATCGTAACTCCATTCACGTCAATTGGGAGTGTTTTTGGTTAGCAGCCCATTCAATAATTTCGGAACTGTTTCAACGTAAACAAATGCGATGAACATTTTTGAGTTCCTACAAATGAGAGGAGTTTAGAAATACCGAGTTTGAACACTGAATCTCACGTAGTGCAAGAATCGTAACTCCATTCACGTCAATTGGGAGTGTTTTTGGTTAGCAGCCCATTCAATAATTTCGGAACTGTTTCAACGTAAACAAATGCGATGAACATTTTTGAGTTCCTACAAATGAGAGGAGTTTAGAAATACCGAGTTTGAACACTGAATCTCACGTAGTGCAAGAATCGTAACTCCATTCACGTCAATTGGGAGTGTTTTTGGTTAGCAGCCCATTCAATTATTTCGGAACTGTTTCAATGTATCCAAATGCGATGAACATTTTTGAGTTCCTACAAATGAGAGGAGTTTAGAAATACCGAGTTTGAACACTGAATCTCACGTAGTGCAAGAATCGTAACTCCATTCACGTCAATTGGGAGTGTTTTTGGTTAGCAGCCCATTCAATTATTTCGGAACTGTTTCAATGTATCCAAATGCGATGAACATTTTTGAGTTCCTACAAATGAGAGGAGTTTAGAAATACCGAGTTTGAACACTGAATCTCACGTAGTGCAAGAATCGTAACTCCATTCACGTCAATTGGGAGTGTTTTTGGTTAGCAGCCCATTCAATAATTTCGGAACTGTTTCAACGTAAACAAATGCGATGAACATTTTTGAGTTCCTACAAATGAGAGGAGTTTAGAAATACCGAGTTTGAACACTGAATCTCACGTAGTGCAAGAATCGTAACTCCATTCACGTCAATTGGGAGTGTTTTTGGTTAGCAGCCCATTCAATTATTTCGGAACTGTTTCAACGTAAACAAATGCGATGAACATTTTTGAGTTCCTACAAATGAGAGGAGTTTAGAAATACCGAGTTTGAACACTGAATCTCACGTAGTGCAAGAATCGTAACTCCATTCACGTCAATTGGGAGTGTTTTTGGTTAGCAGCCCATTCAATAATTTCGGAACTGTTTCAACGTAAACAAATGCGATGAACATGTTTGAGTTCCTACAAATGAGAGGAGTTTAGAAATACCGAGTTTGAACACTGAATCTCACGTAGTGCAAGAATCGTAACTCCATTCACGTCAATTGGGAGTGTTTTTGGTTAGCAGCCCATTCAATAATTTCGGAACTGTTTCAACGTAAACAAATGCGATGAACATTTTTGAGTTCCTACAAATGAGAGGAGTTTAGAAATACCGAGTTTGAACACTGAATCTCACGTAGTGCAAGAATCGTAACTCCATTCACGTCAATTGGGAGTGTTTTTGGTTAGCAGCCCATTCAATAATTTCGGAACTGTTTCAACGTAAACAAATGCGATGAACATTTTTGAGTTCCTACAAATGAGAGGAGTTTAGAAATACCGAGTTTGAACACTGAATCTCACGTAGTGCAAGAATCGTAACTCCATTCACGTCAATTGGGAGTGTTTTTGGTTAGCAGCCCATTCAATTATTTCGGAACTGTTTCAATGTATCCAAATGCGATGAACATTTTTGAGTTCCTACAAATGAGAGGAGTTTAGAAATACCGAGTTTGAACACTGAATCTCACGTAGTGCAAGAATCGTAACTCCATTCACGTCAATTGGGAGTGTTTTTGGTTAGCAGCCCATTCAATTATTTCGGAACTGTTTCAATGTATCCAAATGCGATGAACATTTTTGAGTTCCTACAAATGAGAGGAGTTTAGAAATACCGAGTTTGAACACTGAATCTCACGTAGTGCAAGAATCGTAACTCCATTCACGTCAATTGGGAGTGTTTTTGGTTAGCAGCCCATTCAATAATTTCGGAACTGTTTCAACGTAAACAAATGCGATGAACATTTTTGAGTTCCTACAAATGAGAGGAGTTTAGAAATACCGAGTTTGAACACTGAATCTCACGTAGTGCAAGAATCGTAACTCCATTCACGTCAATTGGGAGTGTTTTTGGTTAGCAGCCCATTCAATAATTTCGGAACTGTTTCAACGTAAACAAATGCGATGAACATTTTTGAGTTCCTACAAATGAGAGGAGTTTAGAAATACCGAGTTTGAACACTGAATCTCACGTAGTGCAAGAATCGTAACTCCATTCACGTCAATTGGGAGTGTTTTTGGTTAGCAGCCCATTCAATAATTTCGGAACTGTTTCAACGTAAACAAATGCGATGAACATTTTTGAGTTCCTACAAATGAGAGGAGTTTAGAAATACCGAGTTTGAACACTGAATCTCACGTAGTGCAAGAATCGTAACTCCATTCACGTCAATTGGGAGTGTTTTTGGTTAGCAGCCCATTCAATTATTTCGGAACTGTTTCAATGTATCCAAATGCGATGAACATTTTTGAGTTCCTACAAATGAGAGGAGTTTAGAAATACCGAGTTTGAACACTGAATCTCACGTAGTGCAAGAATCGTAACTCCATTCACGTCAATTGGGAGTGTTTTTGGTTAGCAGCCCATTCAATAATTTCGGAACTGTTTCAACGTAAACAAATGCGATGAACATTTTTGAGTTCCTACAAATGAGAGGAGTTTAGAAATACCGAGTTTGAACACTGAATCTCACGTAGTGCAAGAATCGTAACTCCATTCACGTCAATTGGGAGTGTTTTTGGTTAGCAGCCCATTCAATAATTTCGGAACTGTTTCAACGTAAACAAATGCGATGAACATTTTTGAGTTCCTACAAATGAGAGGAGTTTAGAAATACCGAGTTTGAACACTGAATCTCACGTAGTGCAAGAATCGTAACTCCATTCACGTCAATTGGGAGTGTTTTTGGTTAGCAGCCCATTCAATTATTTCGGAACTGTTTCAATGTATCCAAATGCGATGAACATTTTTGAGTTCCTACAAATGAGAGGAGTTTAGAAATACCGAGTTTGAACACTGAATCTCACGTAGTGCAAGAATCGTAACTCCATTCACGTCAATTGGGAGTGTTTTTGGTTAGCAGCCCATTCAATTATTTCGGAACTGTTTCAACGTATCCAAATGAGATGAACATTTTTGAGTTCCTACAAATGAGAGGAGTTTAGAAATACCGAGTTTGAACACTAAATCTCACGTAGTGCGAATATCGTAACTCCATTCACGTCAATTGGGAGTGTTTTTGGTTAGCAGCCCATTCAATTATTTCGGAACTGTTTCAACGTATCCAAATGAGATGAACATTTTTGAGTTCCTACAAATGAGAGGAGTTTAGAAATACCGAGTTTGAACACTGAATCTCACGTAGTGCAAGAATCGTAACTCCATTCACGTCAATTGAGAGTGTTTTTGGTTAGCAGCCCATTCAATTATTTCGGAACTGTTTCAATGTATCCAAATGCGATGAACATTTTTGAGTTCCTACAAATGAGAGGAGTTTAGAAATATCGAGTTTGAACACTGAATCTCACGTAGTGCAAGAATCGTAACTCCATTCTCGTCATTTGGGAGTGTTTTTGGTTAGCAGCCCATTCAATAATTTCGGAACTGTTTCAACGTATCCAAATGCGATGAACATTTTTGAGTTCCTACAAATGAGAGGAGTTTAGAAATACCGAGTTTGAACACTAAATCTCACGTAGTGCAAGAATCGTAACTCCATTCACGTCAATTGGGAGTGTTTTTGGTTAGCAGCCCATTCAATTATTTCGGAACTGTTTCAATGTATCCAAATGCGATGAACATTTTTGAGTTCCTACAAATGAGAGGAGTTTAGAAATACCGAGTTTGAACACTAAATCTCACGTAGTGCAAGAATCGTAACTCCATTCACGTCAATTGGGAGTGTTTTTGGTTAGCAGCCCATTCAATTATTTCGGAACTGTTTCAATGTATCCAAATGCGATGAACATTTTTGAGTTCCTACAAATGAGAGGAGTTTAGAAATACCGAGTTTGAACACTGAATCTCACGTAGTGCAAGAATCGTAACTCCATTCACGTCAATTGGGAGTGTTTTTGGTTAGCAGCCCATTCAATTATTTCGGAACTGTTTCAATGTATCCAAATGCGATGAACATTTTTGAGTTCCTACAAATGAGAGGAGTTTAGAAATATCGAGTTTGAACACTGAATCTCACGTAGTGCAAGAATCGTAACTCCATTCACGTCAATTGGGAGTGTTTTTGGTTAGCAGCCCATTCAATAATTTCGGAACTGTTTCAACGTATCCAAATGCGATGAACATTTTTGAGTTCCTACAAATGAGAGGAGTTTAGAAATACCGAGTTTGAACACTAAATCTCACGTAGTGCAAGAATCGTAACTCCATTCACGTCAATTGGGAGTGTTTTTGGTTAGCAGCCCATTCAATTATTTCGGAACTGTTTCAATGTATCCAAATGCGATGAACATTTTTGAGTTCCTACAAATGAGAGGAGTTTAGAAATACCGAGTTTGAACACTGAATCTCACGTAGTGCAAGAATCGTAACTCCATTCACGTCAATTGGGAGTGTTTTTGGTTAGCAGCCCATTCAATTATTTCGGAACTGTTTCAACGTATCCAAATGAGATGAACATTTTTGAGTTCCTACAAATGAGAGGAGTTTAGAAATATCGAGTTTGAACACTGAATCTCACGTAGTGCAAGAATCGTAACTCCATTCACGTCAATTGGGAGTGTTTTTGGTTAGCAGCCCATTCAATTATTTCGGAACTGTTTCAACGTAAACAAATGCGATGAACATTTTTGAGTTCCTACAAATGAGAGGAGTTTAGAAATACCGAGTTTGAACACTGAATCTCACGTAGTGCAAGAATCGTAACTCCATCCACGTCAATTGGGAGTGTTTTTGGTTAGCAGCCCATTCAATTATTTCGGAACTGTTTCAATGTATCCAAATGCGATGAACATTTTTGAGTTCCTACAAATGAGAGGAGTTTAGAAATACCGAGTTTGAACACTGAATCTCACGTAGTGCAAGAATCGTAACTCCATTCACGTCAATTGGGAGTGTTTTTGGTTAGCAGCCCATTCAATTATTTCGGAACTGTTTCAATGTATCCAAATGCGATGAACATTTTTGAGTTCCTACAAATGAGAGGAGTTTAGAAATACCGAGTTTGAACACTGAATCTCACGTAGTGCAAGAATCGTAACTCCATTCACGTCAATTGAGAGTGTTTTTGGTTAGCAGCCCATTCAATTATTTCGGAACTGTTTCAATGTATCCAAATGCGATGAACATTTTTGAGTTCCTACAAATGAGAGGAGTTTAGAAATATCGAGTTTGAACACTGAATCTCACGTAGTGCAAGAATCGTAACTCCATTCTCGTCATTTGGGAGTGTTTTTGGTTAGCAGCCCATTCAATAATTTCGGAACTGTTTCAACGTATCCAAATGCGATGAACATTTTTGAGTTCCTACAAATGAGAGGAGTTTAGAAATACCGAGTTTGAACACTAAATCTCACGTAGTGCAAGAATCGTAACTCCATTCACGTCAATTGGGAGTGTTTTTGGTTAGCAGCCCATTCAATTATTTCGGAACTGTTTCAATGTATCCAAATGCGATGAACATTTTTGAGTTCCTACAAATGAGAGGAGTTTAGAAATACCGAGTTTGAACACTAAATCTCACGTAGTGCAAGAATCGTAACTCCATTCACGTCAATTGGGAGTGTTTTTGGTTAGCAGCCCATTCAATTATTTCGGAACTGTTTCAATGTATCCAAATGCGATGAACATTTTTGAGTTCCTACAAATGAGAGGAGTTTAGAAATACCGAGTTTGAACACTGAATCTCACGTAGTGCAAGAATCGTAACTCCATTCACGTCAATTGGGAGTGTTTTTGGTTAGCAGCCCATTCAATTATTTCGGAACTGTTTCAATGTATCCAAATGCGATGAACATTTTTGAGTTCCTACAAATGAGAGGAGTTTAGAAATATCGAGTTTGAACACTGAATCTCACGTAGTGCAAGAATCGTAACTCCATTCACGTCAATTGGGAGTGTTTTTGGTTAGCAGCCCATTCAATAATTTCGGAACTGTTTCAACGTATCCAAATGCGATGAACATTTTTGAGTTCCTACAAATGAGAGGAGTTTAGAAATACCGAGTTTGAACACTAAATCTCACGTAGTGCAAGAATCGTAACTCCATTCACGTCAATTGGGAGTGTTTTTGGTTAGCAGCCCATTCAATTATTTCGGAACTGTTTCAATGTATCCAAATGCGATGAACATTTTTGAGTTCCTACAAATGAGAGGAGTTTAGAAATACCGAGTTTGAACACTGAATCTCACGTAGTGCAAGAATCGTAACTCCATTCACGTCAATTGGGAGTGTTTTTGGTTAGCAGCCCATTCAATTATTTCGGAACTGTTTCAATGTATCCAAATGCGATGAACATTTTTGAGTTCCTACAAATGAGAGGAGTTTAGAAATATCGAGTTTGAACACTGAATCTCACGTAGTGCAAGAATCGTAACTCCATTCACGTCAATTGGGAGTGTTTTTGGTTAGCAGCCCATTCAATTATTTCGGAACTGTTTCAACGTAAACAAATGCGATGAACATTTTTGAGTTCCTACAAATGAGAGGAGTTTAGAAATACCGAGTTTGAACACTGAATCTCACGTAGTGCAAGAATCGTAACTCCATCCACGTCAATTGGGAGTGTTTTTGGTTAGCAGCCCATTCAATTATTTCGGAACTGTTTCAATGTATCCAAATGCGATGAACATTTTTGAGTTCCTACAAATGAGAGGAGTTTAGAAATACCGAGTTTGAACACTGAATCTCACGTAGTGCAAGAATCGTAACTCCATTCACGTCAATTGGGAGTGTTTTTGGTTAGCAGCCCATTCAATAAATTCGGAACTGTTTCAACGTAAACAAATGAGATGAACATTTTTGAGTTCCTACAAATGAGAGGAGTTTAGAAATACCGAGTTTGAACACTAAATCTCACGTAGTGCAAGAATCGTAACTCCATTCACGTCATTTGGGAGTGTTTTTGGTTAGCAGCCCATTCAATTATTTCGGAACTGTTTCAATGTATCCAAATTCGATGAACATTTTTGAGTTCCTACAAATGAGAGGAGTTTAGAAATACCGAGTTTGAACACTAAATCTCACGTAGTGCAAGAATCGTCCAACTCCATTCACGTCATTTGGGAGTGTTTTTGGTTAGCAGCCCATTCAATTATTTCGGAACTGTTTCAATGTATCCAAATTCGATGAACATTTTTGAGTTCCTACAAATGAGAGGAGTTTAGAAATAGAATATTATGCAAAATTTATTGTAGTATAATATTTATTATGTAAACTGCGAGATATTTAGTGAATAAATTGGTCCTGCCACGAAAACCCTGGCGCGCGCGGTCAGCGACGATCGTGGAATTGACCAAGTTGTTCGCACCCAAAATCGTCATATTGTTTCGTGAGCGCCGTCGCAGACGGGCTTGCTCTTATTATTCTCATTTATTTGTTTATTTTCGCCAGAGAGTGGCGAATTTATTCAATGTTTTTTTCTATATTTCCGTGTTTATTTCGGGGGATATGGACATCCCTTCGAAATTATTTTCAGTCGAGTTCGAGTGTTCCTAAGGAATCGTAGGTTTTCCGTGGAATTGGAATCCCGAGTTTTCTTCCGTTTCCTGTTGGTTGCCGGACGTTTGGGATTTGGTTTTTCGAGATTGACCCAGCGGGGGTCCTCTGTTTCCCTATTTCCCGTGATCGGCTCAGGGAATAAGGGATCTTCCCAACAGAGTCGAATTATCGTTCCAGTTGTCTTCACTCGCTCTCGTGGTTCCTCGTTTTCTGGCTCCGGCAGAATTGGACGGGTCTTATGAACGAGCTTGGTACCTTTGGGGTTCTCGTTCTCCGTTCCTCGTCTGATAGACAGGTCTACATAACGGTTCATGGGCATCGCCCATTGTTCTTCTCTTTCACGGTCGATTGAGACGAATGACAGCAGAGGGCATGGTTGCCATCTCGCTAGACGACTTCTGTTCGGATTGGCTGGCATGCAGCTAGAATCTTGTTGAAGGGTTTACCGGACGCGCGTAGTCAATTTTTGCATTGTAGGCGAATTGGGTTCACCTTGGCCGCAAAAACGAACGATCTGCGTATTTACTGGAGTTTCGGTAGTTCAAACGCAATGTTCATGTTTCTTCCCGAGGTGGATAGAGGGCTCCCTGAAACTAAATTGGCATAATTAGTCGGTTTAACTGCATCATGCATGGCTCAGCGTGAATCGTGTTCGTTGCGACGTAATTTTATTGGACAGTTGTCCATAAGAATACTGACGGGGTAGAGCTTATAGCTGGACCATATGAGTAGAGTACACTCGTAGAGAATTTAGAGGCTCCTCTTGACCTGGTTAGGTTTGGATTTCGAGGATGGTAAGAACACAGTTCTCTTATGATCATGGAAACTATCACAGTCGGCTCATCAGATTGAAATGTCCAATCTTTAAGCCTTGTGGCAATTTGGGTTTTGTCTGTCAAAAGGTCGAAGGATCTGCGATGATACGGGTTTCCAGTATTGAAGCAGTGTGCACCTCACTACTTGACACTAATTTTGTATAATTAAGAAACTAGGTTGTTGCTACACTAACCTAGGGGATAACGGTTTGTAATTTAAGCCAATCTCGGAGTTAACCGATGCGTTGGACGCGAACGGCCTTAATGAAAGTGTTCTCTTGAAAAGAATTCAATACAATTGCGTATTTCAGCAGGTTTCAGGCTATACTACTAGGAATAGAGTAGGCTGGTGGAACAAGAAGTGATTCCTTTTGACCGGATTAGGTTATTCCCGAGGGTGTTTAGGATTGAAATTCCTTAGAAAATAATAGTGGTATAACACTTGGGTATGTAAAATAGAAGTGCGTGGCATCTATTTTTCAGATTCGTCGGGGACAAATCTGTAAACATGTACTATTGTTTCAATTACCATTTGTTCATATTTCATATTACCTTGTTTGGTTGAATTTTGAAATTTGCGTATTCATTCCGTATACTGTTCATTATTGACAGTTTGTTCAGAAATGCCGGATGTTTTTCGAAGGAAACTCGGTAGTGTCTGCAGTGGTGGACAGACGATGCAATACATCCCACCGGTCCACAGGAAGTTGGATCAATAGACACTCAAGGTGAGGTTTTTTGTATTATTGTTCAATAAGTTGTATGGTTGCCAATAAGACGAAAATCCGGCTGATTTAGCGGGTTTAATTGAGCAAAATATTCCTCTCGTAGGTGTGAACTAGTGGAATGATTAGTCTTTCAACAGAACCCCAGCTTTAGCTACGCACCTGACAACTGCTGTCCTAATTGTAGGTAAACCGAATAGTTTGGTTAAAAACGGGTTCCAGTTGGGTCGTTGAACTAGATAGTGTGTTAGGTTGGTTTGAACAGCAAGACCATAGGATGTACACCCAATCCTCATCCCTAATGAGACAATCATCCGTTAATGTTTTGCGAAAGTAGGTCACTTTCATTTAATTATCGGTGCCTTAAAGAAATGAAGACAAATTTGTTGTCAGAGTACCCTTCTGCATAGTTGGATGCAATTGGTCATCGGGGCGTTTAAGGGCTAAGTGGGTAGTAATCCCGTGGCGTGTTGTCATGACTTTGATGCAAGTTAGAACTAGTTCACTCGCTAAAATTCAACTACTGAAAACCGGAATCTGCCCGGATAAGCTAAAAACACTCATGTCGGACCTGAGTCACAAATTTGCCTATATGCTAAGTGTGCTATTACAGGAACCCGTTTCGGTCGGAAATGGGTGTCGATGGCGGCTGAGCTCTGCGCCCCTCTTTCTCCGGGAGAAGAAGAGTTGAAACACCGAGGGCGATGAGAATTGTGAGTTGGACTGCTCATCACAATTAAGACGTAATGCGCGTTGGCGAAACATCAAAAAATTGTTGTGCAATTATCGTGTAAGAGCTCTTTCTAAGCTGCAGTTAGGCGGCACGAGCTCGGACATTATTGAGAATTAAGCATAATGAAAGGATGCATGCGTTAGATTACACGTTGTATGTCGTACAACGTAGGCTACGGGACACTTGCGTTCTGTGAAAACGCTGGTTCTCTGTTTGTTACTCGATAATAATGTCATAACGGGATATTTTACCAACGTAAAGTTAGCAATAATCCTAGAAACAGTAAATTTTTCGTGGTTTGTCCGAGTATCTGACTCGACTTGCCATGCTCTTACTCAGTTGTTACTCATGGTTGTAAAACTGACCAACATAAAAGCATGTAAGGGGTAGGCTATTCCACCACCGGTGTTTATTCAGTTACACACCAGTGAGGGTGACTATTCCTCAATAAGGAGCCCGGTTTCACAATTTATTATGTGAAGGGTGCAATTTTACATAAAGTGGAAAAACGTTCCCGATACTGACGCAAATAAAGGCCAGTTCTGTGAAAATGTTTGCTTTAATTAACTTACGTGTGATCCTATTGTGGAGGTGAATCTCACAATCTCGTGAATATATATTATATGCATTTATTGCAGAGGGTCTTGAAAGGACGGTCAGCAGCGGTCCATCCTCGAGTGCAATGGCATTGAAGTCACGCGTCGGATACTCATGGACATTCACTCGGTGAGTTTCCAAGTTTAGTTAATTGGGTATGATATTATTCAATGAAAAGCGAGTGAGTGAAAATCTCTCCTCTGCATTATAGTTTCAATGTTCACGGAAGATCTATTGGAAAAATATGTTCGTTTGAGCGCATAGTGCCTTTGGAAGCGGCCGAGGCTATGGACAAATTTGTTTCTAACGGAGTAAAACAGTGGCTAATAAACCGAATTCTGATCGTTTGTTGATGTCCCGGACATCTCGGTCATGGCATTTGGTCCACAACCTGTGGTTGGCTCGATGCTTACCGAAATTTCACGTGAACATAGGCGAGTAATTCAAAAAACTGAATGTTTAGTGTCAATGAGACCTAACATGAACTGCTTGCGAGAGTTTCACCAACTAAAGAGTAGTAAATACTAAAGATCAGTGAATACTGAAGATCAGTTATTACCATAGATACGAATACAATTTCGTAAGCTGTATAGTTGATTTGAGCGAGAACTTGTCTCTATCAAATATCAGGAGTTAGAACTTGATGAAATTTGCAGTTGCAGGTTCTGGTTAATCTCCGCTACGTTCAGTCTGTCGAAGGAACAGGGATCGCGGGAATGGACTGCCCAGCTGAGGCATATACTAGTGAGTGCCCACTACATATTGTACGCTCTAATGGAGAGTTACTATTATATGATCCAATATACATAATTGCGGCAGTAACATCGCACTGGGCCGTATTTACTTTGAACGCCGCTGCGACCTGTTGTCTTTATGACGATTATTGTATTTAGACGACTGAGGGGCCATTAATCGCAATTTCCGGTCATATGACTTGTCTAACCGACTTGTTAGATAATGCGCAAAGTCAACTTTGCTTAAAACGGACAACGCTGGTTTTTGAGCAAAACAAGCAACAGCTCAATTTGAGATTCAACGTTAGAAGCGTGCGGAATGTATGAAATTATTAACTCATAATTGTCAGACCAAGACTCTGTTTTATGCGCAATGTCTAGTGGCTGTCAGCTAATATTGGAAAAACATTCCAATCGAGTTTCGAATTTGTACTAGGGCGTAAAGGCGTCAAATTCCTAGCCCCGAATAGCAATTTCGGTGAAGTTCTAGTTCCAAGGGGCTTGGTTTAGGATTTAAAGTTGGGATATTACTAAAGTGCATTAAGGGGCGCACTTGCATAGGCAAGATACCTTTGACAGAAAACCTGTGGGTTGTGGGAATAAACATTGTTTTATTTTTTCTCAACTGTCGTGCGACCAAATGAAACGGGAAATTACCGTTGTGGGGTCAATAAAGTGGCTTGCGTTCAGAATGATTTGAACAAGCATCTTGATAGTTATCGAGCAGTTTATATAATAGAATATTATGCAAAATTTATTGTAGTATAATATTTATTATGTAAACTGCGAGATAACTATCATAGCCCACCCTTTCCCACCCATAGAAGTTATTTGCTAACGCGTGTGGAACGCAAGCAAGAAAGATAATTTCAGCCTGCATGTTTCAGGTTTCCAATCTGATTGGTTCGGGAGTCTGCAGCAAATTACACATGACGATCGCTCGGATTCGTCCCTTGGCTGAGGCTAGCTGCGAACTAAAAACTTCAGTGATAGTATTATTGATTCTATTCATGGTGGAAATAATAATATGTTTGACTACGCACATGTGTGGTGTAAACTATTTAAACAAGGAAATAGTAGTATGAGAACATTGGTTTACATGATGCCTCTGTAGTCCTGAATATCTGTCGACAACCTGTCCAGATAGATGACTAGAACGGATCAGGTTGGAGAGATTCATGACCATGTACGTTTCCGTGGTTTATTTTGCCGTAAAATGACCGTTACCGGATATACTTTTAGAAGTAGTGCCACCTATTCCTCATTGTATCACTGCTACAGTACTAGTACTGTTGGAAAACGAGACAACAGTTATGAACAACAATTGGCTTCTAAGTTTAGTTGCCAGCTATTTCAATGATAACGGCCCGTAGTTCGGTTGTTTTTCAAAGTTGGTTTCACCATCGATTTTCGTACACAGCGGTGTTGGGACAGGCTCATATGGGCCGGATGTACTCTGTACCAGCTGTCACACTGGGCTGCCAGTGAGTTGGCGCTAAGAACGGTACTATGTTACTTTCATAGTTATTAAGCTACTCGAGAGTCTCTGACTCTTCTAACAAGGTACTCGTAGCGAGAATAAAGCTACGCCTTCGTTCCTCCTGCGGTCACTCAATAATATGACGATTTTGGGTGCGAACAACTTGGTCAATTCCACGATCGTCGCTGACCGCGCGCGCCAGGGTTTTCGTGGCAGGACCAATTTATTCACTAAAGGAGGCTAATTTATTTTAGCCAACCTTTTAATTTAAAATGAGAAATTTGAGCTTCCGCGAAGCATAAGCATCTTGATAGTTATCGAGCAGTTTATATAATACCGAGTTTGAACACTGAATCTCACGTAGTGCAAGAATCGTAACTCCATTCACGTCAATTGGGAGTGTTTTTGGTTAGCAGCCCATTCAATAATTTCGGAACTGTTTCAACGTATCCAAATGCGATGAACATTTTTGAGTTCCTACAAATGAGAGGAGTTTAGAAATACCGAGTTTGAACACTAAATCTCACGTAGTGCAAGAATCGTAACTCCATTCACGTCAATTGGGAGTGTTTTTGGTTAGCAGCCCATTCAATTATTTCGGAACTGTTTCAATGTATCCAAATGCGATGAACATTTTTGAGTTCCTACAAATGAGAGGAGTTTAGAAATACCGAGTTTGAACACTAAATCTCACGTATAGTCGTTGCCAACGGAAAGGCGGGAGAGTACTGTATATCTCACTTTCCGCTGTGTACGTACACATGTCTTCGATCCCAAAGCCTACTTGTTATGTGCTCTAATAGTGCAGTGGTTAGCGCCCTGCTGCAAATCTTTTGCTCGCAGGTTCGATTCCGGCGAGAGACAAAAACTCATAAATTTGGCACTCACTATAGTGCAAGAATCGTAACTCCATTCACGTCAATTGGGAGTGTTTTTGGTTAGCAGCCCATTCAATAATTTCGGAACTGTTTCAACGTATCCAAATGCGATGAACATTTTTGAGTTCCTACAAATGAGAGGAGTTTAGAAATACCGAGTTTGAACACTAAATCTCACGTAGTGCAAGAATCGTAACTCCATTCACGTCAATTGGGAGTGTTTTTGGTTAGCAGCCCATTCAATTATTTCGGAACTGTTTCAATGTATTCAAATGCGATGAACATTTTTGAGTTCCTACAAATGAGAGGAGTTTAGAAACACCGAGTTTGAACACTGAATCTCACGTAGTGCAAGAATCGTAACTCCATTCACGTCAATTGGGAGTGTTTTTGGTTAGCAGCCCATTCAATTATTTCGGAACTGTTTCAATGTATCCAAATGCGATGAACATTTTTGAGTTCCTACAAATGAGAGGAGTTTAGAAATATCGAGTTTGAACACTGAATCTCACGTAGTGCAAGAATCGTAACTCCATTCACGTCAATTGGGAGTGTTTTTGGTTAGCAGCCCATTCAATAATTTCGGAACTGTTTCAACGTATCCAAATGCGATGAACATTTTTGAGTTCCTACAAATGAGAGGAGTTTAGAAATACCGAGTTTGAACACTAAATCTCACGTAGTGCGAATATCGTAACTCCATTCACGTCAATTGGGAGTGTTTTTGGTTAGCAGCCCATTCAATTATTTCGGAACTGTTTCAACGTATCCAAATGCGATGAACATTTTTGAGTTCCTACAAATGAGAGGAGTTTAGAAATACCGAGTTTGAACACTAAATCTCACGTAGTGCAAGAATCGTAACTCCATTCACGTCAATTGGGAGTGTTTTTGGTTAGCAGCCCATTCAATTATTTCGGAACTGTTTCAATGTATCCAAATGCGATGAACATTTTTGAGTTCCTACAAATGAGAGGAGTTTAGAAATACCGAGTTTGAACACTAAATCTCACGTAGTGCAAGAATCGTAACTCCATTCACGTCAATTGGGAGTGTTTTTGGTTAGCAGCCCATTCAATTATTTCGGAACTGTTTCAACGTATCCAAATGCGATGAACATTTTTGAGTTCCTACAAATGAGAGGAGTTTAGAAATACCGAGTTTGAACACTAAATCTCACGTAGTGCGAATATCGTAACTCCATTCACGTCAATTGGGAGTGTTTTTGGTTAGCAGCCCATTCAATTATTTCGGAACTGTTTCAACGTATCCAAATGAGATGAACATTTTTGAGTTCCTACAAATGAGAGGAGTTTAGAAATACCGAGTTTGAACACTGAATCTCACGTAGTGCAAGAATCGTAATTCCATTCACGTCAATTGGGAGTGTTTTTGGTTAGCAGCCCATTCAATTATTTCGGAACTGTTTCAATGTATCCAAATGCGATGAACATTTTTGAGTTCCTACAAATGAGAGGAGTTTAGAAATATCGAGTTTGAACACTGAATCTCACGTAGTGCAAGAATCGTAACTCCATTCACGTCAATTGGGAGTGTTTTTGGTTAGCAGCCCATTCAATAATTTCGGAACTGTTTCAACGTATCCAAATGCGATGAACATTTTTGAGTTCCTACAAATGAGAGGAGTTTAGAAATACCGAGTTTGAACACTAAATCTCACGTAGTGCAAGAATCGTAACTCCATTCACGTCAATTGGGAGTGTTTTTGGTTAGCAGCCCATTCAATTATTTCGGAACTGTTTCAATGTATTCAAATGCGATGAACATTTTTGAGTTCCTACAAATGAGAGGAGTTTAGAAATACCGAGTTTGAACACTGAATCTCACGTAGTGCAAGAATCGTAACTCCATTCACGTCAATTTGGGAGTGTTTTTGGTTAGCAGCCCATTCAATTATTTCGGAACTGTTTCAATGTATCCAAATGCGATGAACATTTTTGAGTTCCTACAAATGAGAGGAGTTTAGAAATATCGAGTTTGAACACTGAATCTCACGTAGTGCAAGAATCGTAACTCCATTCACGTCAATTGGGAGTGTTTTTGGTTAGCAGCCCATTCAATAATTTCGGAACTGTTTCAACGTATCCAAATGCGATGAACATTTTTGAGTTCCTACAAATGAGAGGAGTTTAGAAATACCGAGTTTGAACACTAAATCTCACGTAGTGCAAGAATCGTAACTCCATTCACGTCAATTGGGAGTGTTTTTGGTTAGCAGCCCATTCAATTATTTCGGAACTGTTTCAACGTATCCAAATGCGATGAACATTTTTGAGTTCCTACAAATGAGAGGAGTTTAGAAATACCGAGTTTGAACACTAAATCTCACGTAGTGCGAATATCGTAACTCCATTCACGTCAATTGGGAGTGTTTTTGGTTAGCAGCCCATTCAATTATTTCGGAACTGTTTCAACGTAAACAAATGCGATGAACATTTTTGAGTTCCTACAAATGAGAGGAGTTTAGAAATACCGAGTTTGAACACTAAATCTCACGTAGTGCAAGAATCGTAACTCCATTCACGTCAATTGGGAGTGTTTTTGGTTAGCAGCCCATTCAATTATTTCGGAACTGTTTCAACGTAAACAAATGCGATGAACATTTTTGAGTTCCTACAAATGAGAGGAGTTTAGAAATACCGAGTTTGAACACTAAATCTCACGTAGTGCGAATATCGTAACTCCATTCACGTCAATTGGGAGTGTTTTTGGTTAGCAGCCCATTCAATTATTTCGGAACTGTTTCAACGTATCCAAATGAGATGAACATTTTTGAGTTCCTACAAATGAGAGGAGTTTAGAAATACCGAGTTTGAACACTGAATCTCACGTAGTGCAAGAATCGTAACTCCATTCACGTCATTTGGGAGTGTTTTTGGTTAGCAGCCCATTCAATTATTTCGGAACTGTTTCAACGTAAACAAATGCGATGAACATTTTTGAGTTCCTACAAATGAGAGGAGTTTAGAAATACCGAGTTTGAACACTGAATCTCACGTAGTGCAAGAATCGTAACTCCATTCACGTCAATTGGGAGTGTTTTTGGTTAGCAGCCCATTCAATAATTTCGGAACTGTTTCAACGTATCCAAATGCGATGAACATTTTTGAGTTCCTACAAATGAGAGGAGTTTAGAAATACCGAGTTTGAACACTAAATCTCACGTAGTGCAAGAATCGTAACTCCATTCACGTCAATTGGGAGTGTTTTTGGTTAGCAGCCCATTCAATTATTTCGGAACTGTTTCAATGTATCCAAATGCGATGAACATTTTTGAGTTCCTACAAATGAGAGGAGTTTAGAAATACCGAGTTTGAACACTGAATCTCACGTAGTGCAAGAATCGTAACTCCATTCACGTCAATTGGGAGTGTTTTTGGTTAGCAGCCCATTCAATAATTTCGGAACTGTTTCAACGTATCCAAATGCGATGAACATTTTTGAGTTCCTACAAATGAGAGGAGTTTAGAAATACCGAGTTTGAACACTAAATCTCACGTAGTGCAAGAATCGTAACTCCATTCACGTCAATTGGGAGTGTTTTTGGTTAGCAGCCCATTCAATTATTTCGGAACTGTTTCAATGTATCCAAATGCGATGAACATTTTTGAGTTCCTACAAATGAGAGGAGTTTAGAAATACCGAGTTTGAACACTGAATCTCACGTAGTGCAAGAATCGTAACTCCATTCACGTCAATTGGGAGTGTTTTTGGTTAGCAGCCCATTCAATTATTTCGGAACTGTTTCAATGTATCCAAATGCGATGAACATTTTTGAGTTCCTACAAATGAGAGGAGTTTAGAAATATCGAGTTTGAACACTGAATCTCACGTAGTGCAAGAATCGTAACTCCATTCACGTCAATTGGGAGTGTTTTTGGTTAGCAGCCCATTCAATAATTTCGGAACTGTTTCAACGTATCCAAATGCGATGAACATTTTTGAGTTCCTACAAATGAGAGGAGTTTAGAAATACCGAGTTTGAACACTAAATCTCACGTAGTGCAAGAATCGTAACTCCATTCACGTCAATTGGGAGTGTTTTTGGTTAGCAGCCCATTCAATTATTTCGGAACTGTTTCAACGTATCCAAATGCGATGAACATTTTTGAGTTCCTACAAATGAGAGGAGTTTAGAAATACCGAGTTTGAACACTAAATCTCACGTAGTGCGAATATCGTAACTCCATTCACGTCAATTGGGAGTGTTTTTGGTTAGCAGCCCATTCAATTATTTCGGAACTGTTTCAACGTATCCAAATGAGATGAACATTTTTGAGTTCCTACAAATGAGAGGAGTTTAGAAATACCGAGTTTGAACACTGAATCTCACGTAGTGCAAGAATCGTAACTCCATTCACGTCAATTGGGAGTGTTTTTGGTTAGCAGCCCATTCAATTATTTCTTTCGCGCCGGCATCGAGTGTTCGCATGCTAAAATAATAGCCAAAAGTTGTTATTAGCCAAAAGAAGACAAGTCAGCTCTTGCTAGGCAAGAAACCGACTGTCCAGTGCATCTACGGTGGTTCAGTGGTATTTTACACACGATACAGGGCGATATTCTATTGCTCAAATAAACGTTCAAGATTTCAACCTTGCTTCCACAGCACATTTTCACTCTTGCCTTTGTGTGAATCATATAGAACAGAACATATAATTACATAGGATTCATATACTATATTGTCTATGAACATTACAATAATTAAATATGTTAAATACAATAATCTACTCTCATCACTTGGTTACAATCACAAACATCTTAGAATGTTGCCAGTTAGTTACATCATCTCAGTAGCTCAGGGGAGAGCGCTTTACCATTGCAGTTTCACATGTTATTGCTCACATTCACATTTGCATCATTCCTTCACATTTCACTTGCTACATCCTTACATGACAGAAAGGTACCAACCTCAAGATTTTAGGCCAATTGCAACGACGTAAAAGGAAAAGATACGCAGCCAAAACTCGTTGATACGCAGCCAAATTGGACGTGCGTCAAGAGAAGGCGCACTCACTTTGCGCCAGCGCGCGTTGCTGACACAATCACAAAGTACTCGCTATCGCGTACGCGACACTCCCCCAAAACACAAGAAAAACAGCTAACAAGTGAAGCTACAGTCAAAAACAACAACAGATCTATCAATGAAAAGTAAAGCTAAGAGCTAAGTTGCTATAAAACTATACTTGATCATGAAGAAGTGACGAAGACAGCCTGCGAGGCGAAATGAAGACGTCGAGCAGCCTCCCCCACGACGAAGAGCGAAGATGACCCGTGTCCCGGAGCAGATACACCGATGTCCCGAATTCACGTCACATCGCTCTGAATGATGTGATTGCATAAAACATCATTCAATCACTTTGTTGCTCTCAACAATTGCTCACTTTTCCATTCAACTCAAGTTCACAATATACTATAATTTGCTTTCGCTCACACCACACAACATTTTCACAAAAATAACTTGCACTTGCTCACTCACTCTACAATAAACAGAAGGAAAATACCATTCAAAAAGCTATGTTTCAAGCTATTGTGTTTTGCGTACTCCTACGTTTCCATTTTGCATAGCACTATTCGCGGCCAAATTATTCAAGTTTTGAACATTCTGATGTGGACAGAAAGTATTCATAGCATTCGAATTGTTCACTCTCACGTCACCGTTTTGCGGTTGTTGATTCCAATGTCCATTCACGAAAGGTTGATAACCCTGTGCAAACTGATTCATTGCAAGAAAAGCTCCGCTATTTGGATGAGCTGAATGGTTGCACTGAGGGACACTCACAAAACTTCGCTTCACATAGTTGCCATCACCATTACCTATCTCACACAAAGCACGATGATGAAGCTGATCACATTTCACACAATTTTCACTGCCACAGTACTTAGACTGATGACCAGTTCTCAAACACTTGAAACACAAATTCAAGCTTTTTGCTAGCACTCTTCTCTCGTGCACATCTCTCACAGTCCAACACTTTTCCTCACAATGCCCACTACGATTGCAAAAAACACAAACATGAGATGAAGAATTTGCAGAACTCTTACTCACACCTACATTTGCCAGCAAGGTGGTAGTATCAAATTGGTCACTCATACAATCCCTCACAGCTTGCTCTTCCTTGATGATCTCATCCAAGTTATTCAACAAATCTCTAACTTTCCATGTATTGCCATCCTGATATTCGCGCCTAGCCAACTCTCTGATAATAGAAGGTGGAAACTTCTGTTTTATCATATTCATTGTAGCAGTAGAATCCTCACAGTTTTCATATTGCATCAATTGCGTCATAATACTTTGAACTTGAATGAAAACAGAAACTAAAGAGGTCACTTCCGTGGTTGCAGTCGCTATTCTCTGCAATCTTCGTACCAGCTTGACTCTCACTTCGCTAGGATTGTGATAATTTTTAACCAACAAGTCACATGCAACCTTGTAATTAGTTGCTGTCGGTTCAAAAGGATCCAAAATTAGCGCTGCGTCACCTTTCACCAGAGATTTCAGATGCAACATTCTATCAATATCATTCAAATCCGGGTTATCATGAATCGCTGCACGAAACATAGCCCAGAATGAAGTAAATTCATCAGAGTTTCCGAGGAAAGATCGCAATTCAATAGGAGGAATTCTCACACTAATACCATTCGAAGGTCTTCTAGTTGTAAGAGACGAGTTATTCTGACTTGCATTCACACCTACTACCGCAGCAGTATTGCTCACTACACTACTAGCATTTTGAATCAATGTTGCTCGCTCCATTTCCGAAACTACAAACTGAAGCTCTATCTTTCGCACTCTCAACACACACAAAGTTTCAGAAGCATTCTGAATAGTCACCGCATAATTCAACTCAACACCATGCACTGCTATCTCACTCTCAGCAGTAGTCCTTGCATTATCATCACCAAGTCGCTGCGCATACGCTTCCGCACTAGCACAACGTGTCTCCAAGTTAGCAATGCATGATTCAATCTGACTCCAGTATCTCTCAATTGACAACAGAATCTTCCTCGCAGCATGACATGTCAAGTTATCATCAGTTGTTATCTCATCCTTGAACTTCTCATTAGCTTCAGCAGTAATATTCTTCAAACTTTCATTCGCTTGCGTCATAGACGCTATGAAAGAAGAAATAGATGTCATCTTAGCTTACAGCAATCACTCACTAGTCACCACTCACTGACACGCGAGATGAAACAATGATGAAGTGTTATCCTAAAAATTTGCAATCCTAAAATTCTCGAAAAGTACCGTACCCCGAGGAATTCGCTTCAGGAAATTCAGGCAAGAACCGCCACGCGACCGCTCGCATCACACATACTTCAGGAATCACAATCACGCATACAACAACGATACAGACACAGAGACAGATTATCACAGGAAAACACACTTCAGTCGCTCGCAAGATGGGATTACGCAATACAGCAACCACCCGAATTCAAGAATACTTGCTAAATTTCACAAGGAAATTAACCATTTGACCCTACGATTGCACACTTTTAGAGAGCTCTCACTTTCTCATAATTGCACATTTTTCGCTCAACACTCCAACATAGTCCACAAATATATTGCAATCGCACACAAACCAAATCGAGTACTTGCTTTCTAGTGAGCACACTCTCCAACACTTTCACAACATCAACAAACAAACAATAAAAACACACAACAACAAATATACTACTGCACCAGGAGAACACTCCCTTACAATGCGATAAGTCCACTACACACAATAAACTACTGCAACAGGATGCCGCACCGTCCCTTACATTGCGATAAACCGAAGACAAATACTACTTGCAACAGGAGGCCGAACAATCCCTTACATTGCTATACATCCGCAATCACACAACATTACTTGCAACAGGACGTCGAACTAACCCTTACATCGCGATAAACCGAAAACCAATACTACTTGCGACAGGCAGCCGAACGATCCCTTACATTGCCAAAATTCCACAATCACACAAAAAAATAGTTGCATTAATCATTAGTATCACTCTCTCACTTGCATGCATAGTTAAAAGAATAACTAGCTTCCTCTCACAATGATTGCATACAAAATTAAAAACAGGGCACGATCTGTGAAAAAATATTTCACTCGAGGAAGAAACTCCGATCAATCGCCAATCGGTCCAAAGGAAAACGTATCATGGCCATGATAACGTCAGGTTGCAGCATCACATCGAAGATTCCAACTTCCATGCGTGAAAGAACGTACAAGATACGACGTAGAACACGTCACACAAGCACACATAAAGTATCTGGTAGGCTACGTGTACCAGATACCAGAATAGTACGACAAATTAAATGAACGAATAATCCTAGATGTTACCAGATTGCCTCGTTCCAGACTCACAATTAGCAGTCAGTGAAAGTTTCTGTTCACCAACTACTCCAGTAATACCCTATCCTAATCTCATATTCGCCACACACTCATTGCAAAAATTCACTAGCACTCCATTCACTTAGTAGAGGATGAATAAATGGAAATAGAAAAATTCAGAAAATCTCCGTCAGTCCAAGCAAGATCCATAACATTCAATCAAAATTCAAACGAAAGCGTCCAGTTTCCAATCAACAGTACACTCAGATGGTTCACATTCATCTTCAGATCACAACTTCCCACTGACAACTCCACTAGTTCAAGGAAGACACTTTCACTTTCACTCCTCTCAGTCCAATGACTAATACAAGTTATCCATCTCACTCAAACAGCGAAAATGATTCCAATGAGCAGCCACTCTCAACTATTTGCAAATCGATAATTAATTGTCACAGATCAATCCGAAATATAGTTCTCTCTCATAGACCTATATCACATCCTTCATGATTCACACTCATTCACAATAATTGCTTAGTTGCCCCACTCTCTTCAGTCCAAGTCTCACAGCAGTGTCACACAAACAGTAGTTGCCTAATCAATTTGCTCTTCAATGAACACTCAACTTGAAAACTACACATCGCGCTCACATCACAGCTCAAGAGAGAAACTACACAAAGTACATCGCCGAATAATATCACACAGATAGCCAGAATACAGAAATTAATCTCCTTCTTAAAATCTGTAAATTGCATTATCGCCTCACGTAAGTTGCGCAATTTGCTTATTTCACTCACTTGCACTCCATTTATTCACTTGCTCACAGATACTAATAGAAAAAGAATGAAAGGAAAAAAATAACAGTCAACTGCAACAGTGCTTCGCACCGGCTGCCACTAGTAATAAATTTCCTCTTACCTTTGACTCCAGTAGTATCCCGACCATTTGTGGTCACCTCATCGACTTCTCTTGAGCTTGAAAAGACGAAACAGTTGACCTCATTGCATCATTTGAGCTCTATGCCACGAGAACGATCATCCGAACGACGTACGACATAGAATCATGAAACCTGAAACAAAGATGAAATCCACAATCCATTGCTGTCACTTCACTTTCATATCCAGCACAGTAGGTGCGTCAACATGTCCATTCCTCATAATATCTCCAGTCCTTCACTAATTTTGGTGCCACACAAATTCAAAATATTGCGATCCGACACACAAAAATACGAGAAAATAGAACGCTGTCTCGCACTCATTTTTCATTCCTTGCAAATAAATCACAACAATCACATCAGAATAACTGCTGCACTCTCCCTCTGATGCAAAACTAACTCGATTCATTTCAATCGGCGATCATGATAACACAGAAAAATCACCCTCAGAATAGTCACCTTGCTGATATCCATTGTCCAACTCCTTCGAACAAAAAAAATCCATTTTGCTCGAATTCCTGGTTTAATCACGACGAACCAGCTCTGGAACATTCCAACATGATTACCAGTTCCTTTGCAACAGATCAAAACACTAGAAAAGAATAGAATCACAATAGATCACAAAACAAACAACAAAAACGATAATGTGGCGTCTCCGGCAGTCACGGGCCGCTAGCTGGCAAGCACAGACCAAAATTTTGAAAATTTCAAATTCTGGCAAGCACTTGGCTAGTAGCTGGCCATCAAAAACAGCAAATGTTCCGTTCAGGACCTATTTTTCCACAATTTTGTCGTATTCCTTTAAAGTTTCAGAACAAAACTTAAACTTTATTTTCATAATTATCTATATATTTATAAGTAAGTTCTTGAAGACTCGTTTTTTAATTAGCATTTTTTACCCTGTTCGAATCATGCAATTATTGCAGGTAAATGTCTAGTGGAGATGTTCATTCGGATTTTTCGTACGATGATGACTTGGAGCTAATTATTACTAATGCGGATATTGATTCAGATAGTATTAAGAAGATTTGCAGCAAAGCGACACTAGAGGTACGTTTACGTTTACTGGTATTTATGAAGTTTAAGTTTTGTTTCGTTCTTATTCATTCTGAACTGTGAAAGCTGAATGATTCAGAGGAAAGATCAGATGCAACTAAAGTTCTCACATCGTTAAATTTGAAAAGCAACCGCCAACTTGACTTTTACTCGTTGCTGTTTTGGTCGGGTTGCTTTTTTGTTGTTTGAGGCCCGTCGGGTTCCCGGGGTTGAAAACCCGAGTTATTGAAACTTGTTGTCGGCTGTTGATGATCTGTTGATCTGAAGACGTTGTTCTGTTGAGTTGCCATTCAGTAAGTGTGTAATGTGTGGATTATTTGCAAACTTCCAGTTACTTGTCCTAAGCGGCTGCGAGTTATCTGATGCTATGCTCTTGCACTTCCCTCCGATGCAAACGGTACTTATCCTGTCTCTCGCCAGCAACAAGTTGATCAATCCTCGGTCGGAAATAGCACGTAGTTTTCCTCATTTGATTGAATTGGATATGAGGGGAAATGAAAGGTTAGTTTTCTTATATAAGCGGTCTATTCTTATATAAGCGGTCCAGATTAAGAGAAGCAGAAGTTACTTCAACTGAAATGATGCATTTGAATCAAAGGAAAGCTTGAACGCAAGTACATAACTACATAAGGTACCTAGTTGACTAGTTGCCGGTTACCGTACAAAGAACGGTATGCAACACATTTTCCCACAGAAAAACAGTTAACAAGTTCTGTTCATTTCACTGCCTAACAAGGTAACCGGAAAATAGGTTACCGAGAACCGGTTAGGTTCCCAGAGGGGAGAGCCTGGATTTTACAGCTAAAGGCAGCAGTAAATTTCAGTCTGGTTCCCAATAATGCTACATTCCCATATATTGAGAAGTTGGATCTCCCGTGGCAGTATGTTGGTCAGGAGGAACTTGAAATTTATTCAGGTGTGCTTGATTATATCTTACACTCTTTCCCCCTCCTAGTTTTCGTTTGTTTCTCGGACGTGTCTCTCATCGGAATTTTGATTCAATTTTAACAATCTTCACAATTAGTCATCCTTACCTAATTAGCCACCCAGTTTCATGGTTTGGTTATCTAAATACAACACCAGATTCTTCTTGTGTACAACAAAGTCGCCTAACGGATGAGAGAAATCAATTTGCAGAAAACTCGGCGATCTGTTTCCTCGATTGAAGTTTTTGAATGGCAACTTTTATGGCGAGTGTGATTTGAACGTTGTGGACAGTGAAGAGGTTTGTAATTTGTTGCATGTGCTTTCGTTTTGTCTTACTAAATGTCGTTTTTGTCTTCTAAATAGCACCTGACAAATGTCGAGAGGGCTATTCATTTGGCTAAGTATTAAACTTTTGCTGTTATTGAATGCCTTGACGCCTTCAGCTCTTCAAACAGCGAGTACAGCCTTTTGTATTTTTTGCGTTACCGAAACTAAAGCCTTCACTCCCTCGTTTAGGAGAGGGACGTCAATGATGAAGAAGAGGAGGAGGATTGGGAAGAGTGATGATTTGAGTTGTATACGTTGTTGTGTTTGTCAATAGATGGTTTTTTTATATTTTGTCGTTCGTGTTCAAGGGTTTCAGTTCTGCCCCATTCAATACCTGTTGTTTCGATCACTTGTTGTCTTGTGTTGGTCGGTTGATGTTTTAACTTCCGTTTTGTAGTCGGTTCGGATGGTGATAGGAGATGACAAAGACTAGGAAACGTAAACGAGTGAATGCCCATGTCAATGGACAAGAAGGTGAGTAGGAAACGTTTATATGAATACTTTATTTCGTTTATCTCGATTCTTTCGTCGCCTTGAGTATAATTAAGCAACCAGACGGACAACATGCGCGTTTCTAGCTAATTTACGACCACTAAATTGAAATTCACTCATGAGCTCCGGATGTTCCAGGGAAATCTGAAGGCCTTGATCCAGACGTGGAAACCCAAGAGTAAAGCAAATGGTTTTTCACGGGTTATTGACGCCTTTCATCACATATTCACGAGTGGGGTGAGTTTCGTTCACACATCCGTTATGCATAACAAAAACATTAGCGCGGACCTTCTCTGGATACTCTACTTTATGTATTTACTCAGAATAATAGATGTCAACAGCTTTACTTAATTGAATTCAATGTCCCAAATTGAGAAAAAGTGTATGTGGTGCAACACCGCAATACCGACGGCATCTACGATATACATTTCAGGATATAACTGTGCAGTGAGTTTATCCAACGTAATTATTCACCGCATGTCCCCTTTGTTATCCCACCGGGTTTGTGTGTCAAGTGTGCTGTACTACAGTTACTCACCACTCTTTTTTGGGATGGGTTTATATCCAATCAGAACATCCCACTAACTGTTTTGGTTTTTGCTGCTTCTGTGTGCCAATTCCTCCCGCTTACGCATGATATCGCTCGTCGACTGCATTTTGCAAACAAGTACCGAAGATATCTGTCCAACGCGTCACAGCGTCACATCGTTGCACCACATTCAGTATTGCTCACAGTTAACATTGACACTGATACACTATCCTTTTTTGACAAATGTCGTTATTCAGATAACTGACCCGATTTGGATCGCTCAAGGATATCAACCGCAGGTGACGGAGACAACTCCCAGGAACAAACTGAAGTTTCTACCGACTGAAGTACAGGAACTGTTGCTCGGTAAGCAAATCTACCTGAGAAAATAGGGATAGAATGTCAGTGTGCGATGAGTATCCCTTATTCAAAATTAATTTCCTTCTTTCACCAAGTTGTTCCATCATCTTTAAGTATCTTCTTGGGTGTTGCCGGTAGCACAGCAATAAGCGTTCAGTTTAACGCGAACACATAACTATCTAGTATCTAGGTTGTAGAAAATTTGATAAAAACCACCTTCCTCGTCGATAGCATCGAAAAACATTTGCTGTTTTAGTGGAAAATCAAGAATTTGCACACTTTGAAACGAAAAACAGGCTACTTTTCGCAGAATGAATACCATTCACCGGCCGGTGAACGAAGATAATTGTACACCTTGTCTTTCTCAGAGTTTGGTTTCGAAATGGTGGGCTATGCTCGCCCCGAGCTCGACTCGATGAAGTACACTGCACAATAGCTGGAAAACGATGGCAACAGGTAAAACATAAAATTTCACGTGAACGTAACAAATAAAAGTGATTAGTTTTGAATAACTGTACTGCCTATACCAACCCAGGTGAATTAGGCTGTTTCTACCCATTCGGATTGTTTGTGAATTGAAGTTGATAAGTTAGTCGTTAAATTCGGAAAATTGGGCTCTTATTTTACACAGAATCATGCAAGTTGATGGACGGAAAGATGAAATTTCACGCTTGGATTATGTGCAAGTCACATCTTAGCGTGTTTCTTCAGAGGCCATCGCAAAGTCACCAACGCATTTTACTGGTTTTTCAAGAACTGCCATAGTTATGCAACCGTTAATTATCTCCACCAACAATTTATAGATACTGGCTATCACTTGGCCAAGATTTCGGAGAACGCGAGTTCAATTTGGCAGAGTTGCGCTCGGCACGAGAAGAATGGAAAGATACTTCGGGGATAATCGCACTTCAAAAGGCAATGTGAGTTTTATTCTATTTACTATATATATATATATATATACTCGTACTCTGCATTGTTCGAGAAGCGGATCAGTCACTTTTTATCGATCCAGCTTCAAAATGATATTTCATTTGCGTTTTATTTTCTGAAACATGGCCGTTTTCCAGGGTCTACTTCAGAAGATTGGATTATGAAAAATGTGCGAATGGAACCCGCCCCAAAAAGGTAGTTTATGTTCCAAAAGATTAAACCTGCCATTAAACATTACCGGCTGTTCAGATAATAATTCAAACAACGGGCTCCTTACCTAACTTAGAAAAAATTCGACCTTATTTTGAAGCAAAGTCATTATTGTTTACGTAGTTTAAATCGAAAAACAGCTTACTGTCCTATGTCACAGATGGATGACTGCATGGCCAGATATGCATATTTCATTGCAAATAATTTGTATGTTGCAGCGTGTTGGATCAGGTGATCAAGAAACAAGAAGCTCCTCGACCACTCCAACCCCTGACGGCTCCTTGTCTGATGGCTCAGATACTTCCACCGGAACAGCGCAAACAGCTTCATCTGACGCTCAGAGTAACATCAACACCTGACGCTCCCGGTGTAGTCACGCTGAAATTCTGCGTTGTCTTCAATAGGTACCTTTTATACAACTCGGTTTCGCATTTACCATCGCATCGATTTTACATTTCAAAGTTACTCTATTTAAATTTCATACAAATAGTTTCACACTTCTTTTTAATACATACTCGTCGTCGGTTGATTCATTACTATTTATTCATTACGGTTGATTCATTACTATCTTCGTCTTTTGACTGCGTCGTTGACGTTTTGTTTCTATCGTTCCTATCGTTGACAGTTTCTTCAACTACCGGGCTCAGTGCCCATTTAGCTGAGTTCTTACAAATGTGTACTAGTTCATTATCCCGGTTCGCGATTTTGTTTCCCCGTTATCGATCCCGGTTTCGTTATTTCGTTATTTTGTTTCGTTGTTTTCGTCCGCCTTGTTTTGGCGATATTTTCTGTGTTGAAAGAATTCTGTGAATAAATTTCTACGTTACAACTCCACGTGTTCTCTATGAATAGTATTTCACAAAGAAAGTTCCCCATTTTGTCCGATTAATGCCTAAAATTAAAGCGAAAAGCCCCGTTCCAAATATCCCATTTTCAATAGCCAGCTGCTTGCCCAGAGGTCTTTTAGAGAGCGCTGGGCTGCTAGCCAGCCAATGGGCCGGCGCGTCCTAGCCAATTGCTTGCCAGCTAGCAGCCCGCGCCTGCCTTAGGTCAAAATCGAATATTTGCTATTTATTTTCAAACGACCATTTTTCGCGCCTCACTTTAGCAATGGGGCAGATTATTTGCATTTGGTTACAGTTCTCTCAAATCATCAAAAATTCTTGCAAATCGAGAAAATTCAAGTTCACATCACAGAACTAAATGATTCACACAAATTACAGGCATTTCACTCCATTATCACATTATCCATTTGCCGATGCACCATTTCGCGCCGGCATCGAGTGTTCGCATGCTAAAATAATAGCCAAAAGTTGTTATTAGCCAAAAGAAGACAAGTCAGCTCTTGCTAGGCAAGAAACCGACTGTCCAGTGCATCTACGGTGGTTCAGTGGTATTTTACACACGATACAGGGCGATATTCTATTGCTCAAATAAACGTTCAAGATTTCAACCTTGCTTCCACAGCACATTTTCACTCTTGCCTTTGTGTGAATCATATAGAACAGAACATATAATTACATAGGATTCATATACTATATTGTCTATGAACATTACAATAATTAAATATGTTAAATACAATAATCTACTCTCATCACTTGGTTACAATCACAAACATCTTAGAATGTTGCCAGTTAGTTACATCATCTCAGTAGCTCAGGGGAGAGCGCTTTACCATTGCAGTTTCACATGTTATTGCTCACATTCACATTTGCATCATTCCTTCACATTTCACTTGCTACATCCTTACATGACAGAAAGGTACCAACCTCAAGATTTTAGGCCAATTGCAACGACGTAAAAGGAAAAGATACGCAGCCAAAACTCGTTGATACGCAGCCAAATTGGACGTGCGTCAAGAGAAGGCGCACTCACTTTGCGCCAGCGCGCGTTGCTGACACAATCACAAAGTACTCGCTATCGCGTACGCGACAATTTCGGAACTGTTTCAATGTATCCAAATGCGATGAACATTTTTGAGTTCCTACAAATGAGAGGAGTTTAGAAATACCGAGTTTGAACACTGAATCTCACGTAGTGCGAAAATCGTAACTCCATTCACGTCAATTTGGGAGTGTTTTTGGTCAGCAGCCCATTCAATTATTTCGGAACTGTTTCAACGTATCCAAATGCGATGAACATTTTTGAGTTCCTACAAATGAGAGGAGTTTAGAAATATCGAGTTTGAACACTGAATCTCACGTAGTGCAAGAATCGTAACTCCATTCACGTCAATTGGGAGTGTTTTTGGTTAGCAGCCCATTCAATAATTTCGGAACTGTTTCAACGTAAACAAATGCGATGAACATTTTTGAGTTCCTACAAATGAGAGGAGTTTAGAAATACCGAGTTTGAACACTGAATCTCACGTAGTGCAAGAATCGTAACTCCATTCACGTCATTTGGGAGTGTTTTTGGTTAGCAGCCCATTCAATTATTTCGGAACTGTTTCAACGTAAACAAATGCGATGAATATTTTTGAGTTCCTACAAATGAGAGGAGTTTAGAAATACCGAGTTTGAACACTGAATCTCACGTAGTGCAAGAATCGTAACTCCATCCACGTCAATTGGGAGTGTTTTTGGTTAGCAGCCCATTCAATTATTTCGGAACTGTTTCAATGTATCCAAATGCGATGAACATTTTTGAGTTCCTACAAATGAGAGGAGTTTAGAAATACCGAGTTTGAACACTGAATCTCACGTAGTGCAAGAATCGTAACTCCATTCACGTCAATTGGGAGTGTTTTTGGTTAGCAGCCCATTCAATAATTTCGGAACTGTTTCAACGTAAACAAATGAGATGAACATTTTTGAGTTCCTACAAATGAGAGGAGTTTAGAAATACCGAGTTTGAACACTAAATCTCACGTAGTGCAAGAATCGTAACTCCATTCACGTCATTTGGGAGTGTTTTTGGTTAGCAGCCCATTCAATTATTTCGGAACTGTTTCAATGTATCCAAATTCGATGAACATTTTTGAGTTCCTACAAATGAGAGGAGTTTAGAAATACCGAGTTTGAACACTAAATCTCACGTAGTGCAAGAATCGTAACTCCATTCACGTCATTTGGGAGTGTTTTTGGTTAGCAGCCCATTCAATAATTTCGGAACTGTTTCAACGTATCCAAATGCGATGAACATTTTTGAGTTCCTACAAATGAGAGGAGTTTATAAATACCGAGTTTGAACACTAAATCTCACGTAGTGCGAATATCGTAACTCCATTCACGTCAATTGGGAGTGTTTTTGGTTAGCAGCCCATTCAATTATTTCGGAACTGTTTCAATGTATCCAAATTCGATGAACATTTTTGAGTTCCTACAAATGAGAGGAGTTTATAAATACCGAGTTTGAACACTAAATCTCACGTAGTGCAAGAATCGTAACTCCATTCACGTCAATTGGGAGTGTTTTTGGTTAGCAGCCCATTCAATTATTTCGGAACTGTTTCAACGTAAACAAATGCGATGAACATTTTTGAGTTCCTACAAATGAGAGGAGTTTATAAATACCGAGTTTGAACACTAAATCTCACGTAGTGCAAGAATCGTAACTCCATTCACGTCAATTGGGAGTGTTTTTGGTTAGCAGCCCATTCAATTATTTCGGAACTGTTTCAACGTATCCGAATGCGATGAACATTTTTGAGTTCCTACAAATGAGAGGAGTTTAGAAATACCGAGTTTGAACACTAAATCTCACGTAGTGCAAGAATCGTAACTCCATTCACGTCAATTGGGAGTGTTTTTGGTTAGCAGCCCATTCAATTATTTCGGAACTGTTTCAACGTATCCGAATGCGATGAACATTTTTGAGTTCCTACAAATGAGAGGAGTTTAGAAATACCGAGTTTGAACACTAAATCTCACGTAGTGCAAGAATCGTAACTCCATTCACGTCAATTGGGAGTGTTTTTGGTTAGCAGCCCATTCAATTATTTCGGAACTGTTTCAACGTATCCAAATGAGATGAACATTTTTGAGTTCCTACAAATGAGAGGAGTTTAGAAATACCGAGTTTGAACACTGAATCTCACGTAGTGCAAGAATCGTAACTCCATTCACGTCATTTGGGAGTGTTTTTGGTTAGCAGCCCATTCAATTATTTCGGAACTGTTTCAACGTAAACAAATGCGATGAACATTTTTGAGTTCCTACAAATGAGAGGAGTTTAGAAATACCGAGTTTGAACACTGAATCTCACGTAGTGCAAGAATCGTAACTCCATTCACGTCATTTGGGAGTGTTTTTGGTTAGCAGCCCATTCAATTATTTCGGAACTGTTTCAACGTATCCAAATGCGATGAACATTTTTGAGTTCCTACAAATGAGAGGAGTTTAGAAATACCGAGTTTGAACACTAAATCTCACGTAGTGCAAGAATCGTAACTCCATTCACGTCATTTGGGAGTGTTTTTGGTTAGCAGCCCATTCAATTATTTCGGAACTGTTTCAACGTATCCAAATGAGATGAACATTTTTGAGTTCCTACAAATGAGAGGAGTTTAGAAATACCGAGTTTGAACACTGAATCTCACGTAGTGCAAGAATCGTAACTCCATTCACGTCATTTGGGAGTGTTTTTGGTTAGCAGCCCATTCAATTATTTCGGAACTGTTTCAACGTATCCAAATGCGATGAACATTTTTGAGTTCCTACAAATGAGAGGAGTTTAGAAATACCGAGTTTGAACACTAAATCTCACGTAGTGCAAGAATCGTAACTCCATTCACGTCAATTGGGAGTGTTTTTGGTTAGCAGCCCATTCAATTATTTCGGAACTGTTTCAACGTATCCAAATGAGATGAACATTTTTGAGTTCCTACAAATGAGAGGAGTTTAGAAATACCGAGTTTGAACACTAAATCTCACGTAGTGCAAGAATCGTAACTCCATTCACGTCAATTGGGAGTGTTTTTGGTTAGCAGCCCATTCAATTATTTCGGAACTGTTTCAACGTATCCAAATGAGATGAACATTTTTGAGTTCCTACAAATGAGAGGAGTTTAGAAATACCGAGTTTGAACACTGAATCTCACGTAGTGCAAGAATCGTAACTCCATTCACGTCAATTGGGAGTGTTTTTGGTTAGCAGCCCATTCAATAATTTCGGAACTGTTTCAACGTAAACAAATGAGATGAACATTTTTGAGTTCCTACAAATGAGAGGAGTTTAGAAATACCGAGTTTGAACACTAAATCTCACGTAGTGCAAGAATCGTAACTCCATTCACGTCATTTGGGAGTGTTTTTGGTTAGCAGCCCATTCAATTATTTCGGAACTGTTTCAACGTAAACAAATGCGATGAACATTTTTGAGTTCCTACAAATGAGAGGAGTTTAGAAATACCGAGTTTGAACACTAAATCTCACGTAGTGCAAGAATCGTAACTCCATTCACGTCATTTGGGAGTGTTTTTGGTTAGCAGCCCATTCAATTATTTCGGAACTGTTTCAACGTAAACAAATGCGATGAACATTTTTGAGTTCCTACAAATGAGAGGAGTTTAGAAATACCGAGTTTGAACACTAAATCTCACGTAGTGCAAGAATCGTAACTCCATTCACGTCAATTGGGAGTGTTTTTGGTTAGCAGCCCATTCAATTATTTCGGAACTGTTTCAACGTAAACAAATGCGATGAACATTTTTGAGTTCCTACAAATGAGAGGAGTTTAGAAATACCGAGTTTGAACACTAAATCTCACGTAGTGCAAGAATCGTAACTCCATTCACGTCAATTGGGAGTGTTTTTGGTTAGCAGCCCATTCAATTATTTCGGAACTGTTTCAACGTAAACAAATGCGATGAACATTTTTGAGTTCCTACAAATGAGAGGAGTTTAGAAATACCGAGTTTGAACACTAAATCTCACGTAGTGCAAGAATCGTAACTCCATTCACGTCAATTGGGAGTGTTTTTGGTTAGCAGCCCATTCAATTATTTCGGAACTGTTTCAACGTAAACAAATGCGATGAACATTTTTGAGTTCCTACAAATGAGAGGAGTTTAGAAATACCGAGTTTGAACACTGAATCTCACGTAGTGCAAGAATCGTAACTCCATTCACGTCAATTGGGAGTGTTTTTGGTTAGCAGCCCATTCAATAATTTCGGAACTGTTACAACGTATCCAAATGAGATGAACATTTTTGAGTTCCTACAAATGAGAGGAGTTTAAAAATACCGAGTTTGAACACTAAATCTTACGTAGTGCAAAACTCATAACTCCATTCACGTCAATTTGGGAGTGTTTTTGGTTAGCAGCCCATTCAATTATTTCGGAACTGTTTCAACGTATCCAAATGCGATGAACATTTTTGAGTTCCTACAAATGAGAGGAGTTTGAGAATACCGAGTTTGAACACTAAATCTTACGTAGTGCAAAAATCATAACTCCATTCACGTCAATTTGGGAGTGTTTTTGGTTAGCAGCCCATTCAATAATTTCGGAACTGTTACAACGTATCCAAATGAGATGAACATTTTTGAGTTTCTACAAATGAGAGGAGTTTGAAAATACCGAGTTTGAACACTAAATCTTACGTAGTGCAAAAATCATAACTCCATTCACGTCAATTTGGGAGTGTTTTTGGTTAGCAGCCCATTCAATTATTTCGGAACTGTTTCAACGTATCCAAATGAGATGAACATTTTTGAAATTCTACATATGAGAGGAGTTTAATAATACCGAGTTTGAACACGAAATCTCACGTAGTGCAAAAATCGTAACTCCGTTCACGTCAAATTGGGAGTGTTTTTGGTTAGCAGCCCATTCAATTATTTCGGAACTGTTTCAACGTATCCAAATGCGATGAACATTTTTGAGTTCCTACAAATGAGAGGAGTTTGAAAATACCGAGTTTGAACACTAAATCTCACGTAGTGCAAAAATCGTAACTCCGTTCACGTCAAATTGGGAGTGTTTTTGGTTAGCAGCCCATTCAATTATTTCGGAACTGTTTCAACGTATCCAAATGCGATGAACATTTTTGGGTTCCTACAAATGAGAGGAGTTTAAAAATACCGAGTTTGAACACTAAATCTCACGTAGTGCGAAAATCGTAACTCGATTCACGTCAATTTGGGAGTGTTTTTGGTTAGCAGCCCATTCAATTATTTCGGAACTGTTTCAACGTATCCAAATGAGATGAACATTTTTGAGTTCCTACATATGAGAGAAGTTTAATAATACCGAGTTTGAACACCAAATTCCACGTAGTGCAAAAATCATAACTCCATTCACGTCAATTTGGGAGTGTTTTTGGTTAGCAGCCCATTCAATTATTTCGGAACTGTTTCAACGTATCCAAATGCGATGAACATTTTTGAGTTCCTACAAATGAGAGGAGTTTAAAAATACCGAGTTTGAACACTAAATCTCACGTAGTGCGAAAATCGTAACTCGATTCACGTCAAATTGGGAGTGTTTTTGGTTAGCAGCCTATTCAATTATTTCGGAACTGTTTCAACGTATTTAAATGAGATGAACATTTTTGAGTTTCTACATATGAGAGAAGTTTAATAATACCGAGTTTGAACACTAAATCTCACGTAGTGCGAAAATCGTAACTCCATTCACGTCAATTTGGGAGTGTTTTTGGTTAGCAGCCCATTCAATTATTTCGGAACTGTTTCAACGTATTTTAATGAGATGAACATTTTTGAGTTCCTACATATAAGAGGAGTTTAAAAATGCCGAGTTTGAACACTAAATCTCACGTAGTGCAAACATCATAACTCCATTCACGTCAATTTGGGAGTGTTTTTGGTTAGCAGCCCATTCAATTATTTCGGAACTGTTTCAACGTATCCGAATGAGATGATAATTTTTAAGTTCCTACATATGAGAGGAGTTTAAAAATGCCGAGTTTGAACACTAAATCTCACGTAGTGCAAACATCATAACTCCATTCACGTCAATTTGGGAGTGTTTTTGGTTAGCAGCCCATTCAATTATTTCGGAACTGTTTCAACGTATCCGAATGAGATGATAATTTTTGAGTTCCTACATATGAGAGGAGTTTAAAAATACCGAGTTTGAACACTAAATCTCACGTAGTGCGAAAATCGTAACTCCATTCACGTCAATTTGGGAGTGTTTTTGGTTAGCAGCCCATTCATTTATTTCGGAACTGTTTCAACGTATCCGAATGAGATGATAATTTTTGAGTTCCTACATATGAGAGGAGTTTAAAAATGCCGAGTTTGAACACTAAATCTCACGTAGTGCGAAAATCGTAACTCCATTCACGTCAATTTGGGAGTGTTTTTGGTTAGCAGCCCATTCAATTATTTCGGAACTATTTCAACGTATCCGAATGAGATGATAATTTTTGAGTTCCTACATATGAGAGGAGTTTAAAAATGCCGAGTTTGAACACTAAATCTCACGTAGTGCGAAAATCGTAACTCCATTCACGTCAATTTGGGAGTGTTTTTGGTTAGCAGCCCATTCAATTATGTCGGAACTGTTTCAACGTATTTAAATGAGATGAACATTTTTGAGTTCCTACATATAAGAGGAGTTTAAAAATGCCGAGTTTGAACACTAAATCTCACGTAGTGCAAACATCATAACTCCATTCACGTCAATTTGGGAGTGTTTTTGGTTAGCAGCCCATTCAATTATTTCGGAACTGTTTCAACGTATCCGAATGAGATGATAATTTTTGAGTTCCTACATATGAGAGGAGTTTGAAAATACCGAGTTTGAACACTAAATCTCACGTAGTGCGAAAATCGTAACTCCATTCACGTCAATTTGGGAGTGTTTTTGGTTAGCAGCCCATTCAATTATTTCGGAACTGTTTCAACGTATCCGAATGAGATGATAATTTTTGAGTTCCTACATATGAGAGGAGTTTGAAAATACCGAGTTTGAACACTAAATCTCACGTAGTGCGAAAATCGTAACTCGATTCACGTCAATTTGGGAGTGTTTTTGGTTAGCAGCCCATTCAATTATTTCGGAACTGTTTCAACGTATCCAAATGAGATGAACATTTTTGAGTTCCTACATATGAGAGAAGTTTAATAATACCGAGTTTGAACACCAAATTCCACGTAGTGCAAAAATCATAACTCCATTCACGTCAATTTGGGAGTGTTTTTGGTTAGCAGCCTATTCAATTATTTCGGAACTGTTTCAACGTATTTAAATGAGATGAACATTTTTGAGTTTCTACATATGAGAGAAGTTTAATAATACCGAGTTTGAACACTAAATCTCACGTAGTGCGAAAATCGTAACTCCATTCACGTCAATTTGGGAGTGTTTTTGGTTAGCAGCCCATTCAATTATTTCGGAACTGTTTCAACGTATTTTAATGAGATGAACATTTTTGAGTTCCGACATATAAGAGGAGTTTAAAAATGCCGAGTTTGAACACTAAATCTCACGTAGTGCAAACATCATAACTCCATTCACGTCAATTTGGGAGTGTTTTTGGTTAGCAGCCCATTCAATTATTTCGGAACTGTTTCAACGTATCCGAATGAGATGATAATTTTTAAGTTCCTACATATGAGAGGAGTTTAAAAATGCCGAGTTTGAACACTAAATCTCACGTAGTGCAAACATCATAACTCCATTCACGTCAATTTGGGAGTGTTTTTGGTTAGCAGCCCATTCAATTATTTCGGAACTGTTTCAACGTATCCGAATGAGATGATAATTTTTGAGTTCCTACATATGAGAGGAGTTTAAAAATACCGAGTTTGAACACTAAATCTCACGTAGTGCGAAAATCGTAACTCCATTCACGTCAATTTGGGAGTGTTTTTGGTTAGCAGCCCATTCATTTATTTCGGAACTGTTTCAACGTATCCGAATGAGATGATAATTTTTGAGTTCCTACATATGAGAGGAGTTTAAAAATGCCGAGTTTGAACACTAAATCTCACGTAGTGCGAAAATCGTAACTCCATTCACGTCAATTTGGGAGTGTTTTTGGTTAGCAGCCCATTCAATTATTTCGGAACTATTTCAACGTATCCGAATGAGATGATAATTTTTGAGTTCCTACATATGAGAGGAGTTTAAAAATGCCGAGTTTGAACACTAAATCTCACGTAGTGCGAAAATCGTAACTCCATTCACGTCAATTTGGGAGTGTTTTTGGTTAGCAGCCCATTCAATTATGTCGGAACTGTTTCAACGTATTTAAATGAGATGAACATTTTTGAGTTCCTACATATAAGAGGAGTTTAAAAATGCCGAGTTTGAACACTAAATCTCACGTAGTGCAAACATCATAACTCCATTCACGTCAATTTGGGAGTGTTTTTGGTTAGCAGCCCATTCAATTATTTCGGAACTGTTTCAACGTATCCGAATGAGATGATAATTTTTGAGTTCCTACATATGAGAGGAGTTTGAAAATACCGAGTTTGAACACTAAATCTCACGTAGTGCGAAAATCGTAACTCCATTCACGTCAATTTGGGAGTGTTTTTGGTTAGCAGCCCATTCAATTATTTCGGAACTGTTTCAACGTATCCGAATGAGATGATAATTTTTGAGTTCCTACATATGAGAGGAGTTTGAAAATACCGAGTTTGAACACTAAATCTCACGTAGTGCGAAAATCGTAACTCCATTCACGTCAATTTGGGAGTGTTTTTGGTTAGCAGCCCATTCAATTATTTCGGAACTGTTTCAACGTATTTTAATGAGATGAACATTTTTGAGTTCCTACATATAAGAGGAGTTTAAAAATGCCGAGTTTGAACACTAAATCTCACGTAGTGCAAACATCATAACTCCATTCACGTCAATTTGGGAGTGTTTTTGGTTAGCAGCCCATTCAATTATTTCGGAACTGTTTCAACGTATCCGAATGAGATGATAATTTTTAAGTTCCTACATATGAGAGGAGTTTAAAAATGCCGAGTTTGAACACTAAATCTCACGTAGTGCAAACATCATAACTCCATTCACGTCAATTTGGGAGTGTTTTTGGTTAGCAGCCCATTCAATTATTTCGGAACTGTTTCAACGTATCCGAATGAGATGATAATTTTTGAGTTCCTACATATGAGAGGAGTTTAAAAATACCGAGTTTGAACACTAAATCTCACGTAGTGCGAAAATCGTAACTCCATTCACGTCAATTTGGGAGTGTTTTTGGTTAGCAGCCCATTCATTTATTTCGGAACTGTTTCAACGTATCCGAATGAGATGATAATTTTTGAGTTCCTACATATGAGAGGAGTTTAAAAATACCGAGTTTGAACACTAAATCTCACGTAGTGCGAAAATCGTAACTCCATTCACGTCAATTTGGGAGTGTTTTTGGTTAGCAGCCCATTCAATTATTTCGGAACTGTTTCAACGTATCCGAATGAGATGATAATTTTTGAGTTCCTACATATGAGAGGAGTTTAAAAATACCGAGTTTGAACACTAAATCTCACGTAGTGCGAAAATCGTAACTCCATTCACGTCAATTTGGGAGTGTTTTTGGTTAGCAGCCCATTCATTTATTTCGGAACTGTTTCAACGTATCCGAATGAGATGATAATTTTTGAGTTCCTACATATGAGAGGAGTTTAAAAATACCGAGTTTGAACACTAAATCTCACGTAGTGCGAAAATCGTAACTCCATTCACGTCAATTTGGGAGTGTTTTTGGTTAGCAGCCCATTCATTTATTTCGGAACTGTTTCAACGTATCCGAATGAGATGATAATTTTTGAGTTCCTACATATGAGAGGAGTTTAAAAATGCCGAGTTTGAACACTAAATCTCACGTAGTGCGAAAATCGTAACTCCATTCACGTCAATTTGGGAGTGTTTTTGGTTAGCAGCCCATTCAATTATTTCGGAACTATTTCAACGTATCCGAATGAGATGATAATTTTTGAGTTCCTACATATGAGAGGAGTTTAAAAATGCCGAGTTTGAACACTAAATCTCACGTAGTGCGAAAATCGTAACTCCATTCACGTCAATTTGGGAGTGTTTTTGGTTAGCAGCCCATTCAATTATGTCGGAACTGTTTCAACGTATTTAAATGAGATGAACATTTTTGAGTTCCTACATATGAGAGGAGTTTAAAAATGCCGAGTTTGAACACTAAATCTCACGTAGTGCAAACATCATAACTCCATTCACGTCAATTTGGGAGTGTTTTTGGTTAGCAGCCCATTCAATTATTTCGGAACTGTTTCAACGTATCCGAATGAGATGATAATTTTTGAGTTCCTACATATGAGAGGAGTTTGAAAATACCGAGTTTGAACACTAAATCTCACGTAGTGCGAAAATCGTAACTCCATTCACGTCAATTTGGGAGTGTTTTTGGTTAGCAGCCCATTCAATTATTTCGGAACTGTTTCAACGTATCCGAATGAGATGATAATTTTTGAGTTCCTACATATGAGAGGAGTTTGAAAATACCGAGTTTGAACACTAAATCTCACGTAGTGCGAAAATCGTAACTCCATTCACGTCAATTTGGGAGTGTTTTTGGTTAGCAGCCCATTCAATTATTTCGGAACTGTTTCAACGTATCCGAATGAGATGATAATTTTTGAGTTCCTACATATGAGAGGAGTTTGAAAATGCCGAGTTTGAACACTAAATCTCACGTAGTGCAAACATCATAACTCCATTCACGTCAATTTGGGAGTGTTTTTGGTTAGCAGCCCATTCAATTATTTCGGAACTGTTTCAACGTATTTAAATGAGATGAACATTTTTGAGTTCCTACATATAAGAGGAGTTTAAAAATGCCGAGTTTGAACACTAAATCTCACGTAGTGCAAACATCATAACTCCATTCACGTCAATTTGGGAGTGTTTTTGGTTAGCAGCCCATTCAATTATTTCGGAACTGTTTCAACGTATCCGAATGAGATGATAATTTTTGAGTTCCTACATATGAGAGGAGTTTGAAAATACCGAGTTTGAACACTAAATCTCACGTAGTGCGAAAATCGTAACTCCATTCACGTCAATTTGGGAGTGTTTTTGGTTAGCAGCCCATTCAATTATTTCGGAACTGTTTCAACGTATCCGAATGAGATGATAATTTTTGAGTTCCTACATATGAGAGGAGTTTGAAAATACCGAGTTTGAACACTAAATCTCACGTAGTGCGAAAATCGTAACTCCATTCACGTCAATTTGGGAGTGTTTTTGGTTAGCAGCCCATTCAATTATTTCGGAACTGTTTCAACGTATCCGAATGAGATGATAATTTTTGAGTTCCTACATATGAGAGGAGTTTGAAAATGCCGAGTTTGAACACTAAATCTCACGTAGTGCAAACATCATAACTCCATTCACGTCAATTTGGGAGTGTTTTTGGTTAGCAGCCCATTCAATTATTTCGGAACTGTTTCAACGTATCCGAATGAGATGATAATTTTTGAGTTCCTACATATGAGAGGAGTTTGAAAATGCCGAGTTTGAACACTAAATCTCACGTAGTGCAAACATCATAACTCCATTCACGTCAATTTGGGAGTGTTTTTGGTTAGCAGCCCATTCAATTATTTCGGAACTGTTTCAACGTATCCGAATGAGATGATAATTTTTGAGTTCCTACATATGAGAGGAGTTTGAAAATACCGAGTTTGAACACTAAATCTCACGTAGTGCGAAAATCGTAACTCCATTCACGTCAATTTGGGAGTGTTTTTGGTTAGCAGCCCATTCAATTATTTCGGAACTGTTTCAACGTATCCAAATGAGATGAACATTTTTGAGTTCCGACATATAAGGGAGTTTAAAAATGCCGAGTTTGAACACTAAATCTCACGTAGTGCAAACATCATAACTCCATTCACGTCAATTTGGGAGTGTTTTTGGTTAGCAGCCCATTCAATTATTTCGGAACTGTTTCAACGTATCCGAATGAGATGATAATTTTTGAGTTCCTACATATGAGAGGAGTTTGAAAATGCCGAGTTTGAACACTAAATCTCACGTAGTGCAAACATCATAACTCCATTCACGTCAATTTGGGAGTGTTTTTGGTTAGCAGCCCATTCAATTATTTCGGAACTGTTTCAACGTATCCGAATGAGATGATAATTTTTGAGTTCCTACATATGAGAGGAGTTTGAAAATACCGAGTTTGAACACTAAATCTCACGTAGTGCGAAAATCGTAACTCCATTCACGTCAATTTGGGAGTGTTTTTGGTTAGCAGCCCATTCAATTATTTCGGAACTGTTTCAACGTATCCAAATGAGATGAACATTTTTGAGTTCCGACATATAAGGGAGTTTAAAAATGCCGAGTTTGAACACTAAATCTCACGTAGTGCAAACATCATAACTCCATTCAGGTCAATTTGGGAGTGTTTTTGGTTAGCAGCCCATTCAATTATTTCGGAACTGTTTCAACGTATCCGAATGAGATGATAATTTTTGAGTTCCTACATATGAGAGGAGTTTGAAAATACCGAGTTTGAACACTAAATCTCACGTAGTGCTAAAATCGTAACTCCATTCACGTCAATTTGGGAGTGTTTTTGGTTAGCAGCCCATTCAATTATTTCGGAACTGTTTCAACGTATCCAAATGAGATGAACATTTTTGAGTTCCTACATATGAGAGGAGTTTAATAATACCGAGTTTGAACACCAAATTCCACGTAGTGCAAAAATCATAACTCCATTCACGTCAATTTGGGAGTGTTTTTGGTTAGCAGCCCATTCAATTATTTCGGAACTGTTGCTGGGAAACATCTCTGCCGATGCCGAGCCGACTGGTTGCCGATGCCCTGCCAGAAGGATGCCGTTTTGACCAGTCAGCTCGGCGCCGGCAACTACCCGGCTCGGCATCGGCAACCAATCGGCGCGCCGCTGATAACAACTAAGAATTAGCATTCGGTTGTTCCTGTCGATTATTTATCAGTTCATTACTTTGACAATATGAAACAAAGTTGAGTTGTAATGGAATTATACTTTTATTCATAAAACACAACACAAACACGAAATCTTATCACTTTTTAATATACACAGATTACACGTAGAACAACTAGTCGAATTCCTGTCTTCTCGTCCATGGCTGATGAATTTGATCTGAAATGTAAAAATACACAAATCTGAATGAAATGCACATACACACCTCGGCAAACATAGCTGACCACCCGAGAACTGACGGCTGACGCTAATTTAACTAATGACTCATGCTAACTTACTCTTTTGATTTTGAATTTGATGTTTTAAACTTAAACTGTTACCATAAAATTAGATTACAACTCAAAACAAACAGACACCGGTGAAGTTGTCCGAATAGCCATGAAAATCGAACAAAATTTTACCCTTTTCACCGGAACTAGGTCTGTTTTTGATGCAAATCATTACTTATTACGTGTCTCAATGTAGAACGCAGTGTGCTAGAAGTCAATTAAATAGCCACGTGAAGTTGGCATTCTAATGGGGTATCGTGCACTTTTGTCATTGCACGTTTCTGACTTCTGCTGTGTTTACCATGCTTCACGTGACTGTACAATTCGTTTACAAACAACTCGTCCCCGAAGATGCGACAACTCGTCCCCAGCTAAAAAAATGCTCAAACTAGCTTGAAGCTCAACAAAATTCGAGTAGTGACTAGGTTATATTCCATACTAACGACTGTAGAGAACTTCACAAATAGAAAACAATCAAAATAACAAATATTGATCATCTTTTGCTATAATTGTCACAAATTTTAATTCTTGCTTTCTCTCGAATATGTGACGAGTAAACCAGTTTTTCGGATGTATCTATAGTGGATTCGTATATAACAATGAGCGGGAAACTTTGCAAAACGTAAGTTCATTTTGAAAACAGTTTTCCGCTAGTTTTGTGATAAAACATAGGGGACGAGTTGTCGCACACGCGACGCACGGGAACGAGTTGTCGCGGAATCGTACAATTGACTAACAGGATACTCTTTGTGGATTAGTTGAGCGTTACTGGTGTATGAAAACACAGGATTTACCTTACCCTATATCCGAAAATTTGATTGTCCAATAAACAGAAGTAACCGAGAGCTAAACTAACCGCTAATGGGCTTTCTGAAGATCTTGCTGGGGAATCGGACGTGATCCGTGCTGAACGTCTTGAGACACTGCTATATTCTCCTGAAAAAAGGGCCATGAACAGAGGCACCCACCAACTAAATAACACAAATAACGAGTGAATTATGCGTAAAAGCCAGCTAATACGATTTTTCTATAAATATTCGGGGTCTCTGTTGGCATGCAACACAATATTCGTCCGAGCATCCACAGAAATTCGGAAAACTAACTACTTTTTCGCAGAAAACGAGCAATTTTGTCTATTTTTTTATGCAAATTCATTCAAATAGTCGACCTCATTGAAATCCTGATAGAATTTCATGATTAAATATTCTCGTCCACAAAAAAAAGAATATTTTGACCGCACGATAGAACAGCTGTTGCCAGCTTGTAATATTTATGAACCTCACGATCAAAAATATATGAACAAGCACATCAAAAGAAAATAAACTGACCCAGAAGTTTTAGCTGGTGGATCCGAACCGAAGATCAAATTCACGTTGGATTTCGCAATGCGAGAGGTAGACTCCATCAGATCTGAGAATATAAAATAACTTGTTATGAGAAACCTCAACCGTCCTTAAAACTGTGTACGATATTGAAATTTATTTAAATTCCGCAATAATTCGTCTCCATAGTTGCTTAAATTATCTCCAAACTTCCCAATTAAGATAGTAATTAGATTCTATCCTTGAACTTGAAATAAAAAACAATAGACCTCGATACCGTAGACCTCGAGGTTTTTTTTTTATTTGAAGCCGAAAAACAACATAAAATAGCGATAAATTGATTCCCATTGAATAACCTAAGTTGTTTGACCTCATTTTGGACATCAAAGTTATTTTTTGTGTTTAAGATATTGCTATACATGCTTACTCACAGTAGAAGTATAGAAGTCGGAATATATTTAAAATATAAGTATGTTACAGCCAGTTTTGTTGTAAAACAGTGGAGATGAGTTGTCATAAAATCCTAATCCTTGTGTGACAGTTCGTCTCGGCTGTTCACATTCCAAAATCAGCTAGCAACTTGTATAAAAATCAAGTAGTTTAGTATTTCTCCAGTTTACTGCAGATCCGTTATCCGTATTCACATATTTTAAAACGAGTTCGCGAAATGTGAGAATCATGAAAACCAACCTTTAAAAAAACGAACTGCAGACTATATCACGATCTTTCGCGGGAGTCACGTCCGGGCTACCTGAAATGAGCAATAATTAGGACGATGAATAATGCTAGTAAACCAAATAATTTCAGCACAGCACAATGGGTGAACATTCATTCCCGGTGCATTGATCAATGGGAAATACAAAGTGACTAGTAATCAATGAGAACCGAAAGCTATAAGCAGAGAGCAAAAGAAAGAATGAGGACTGGTAATCAACAAATATCGCAAAAATTGAATGGGCCTTGATTAGAGAAAACATTCTGCGTTCTACTGCTAATGAGAAACATACTACCAACATCTAAAACCGTAGAATAGAACGTTCCAACGCGTAACATCTATTGCTAAAGAAAAATAAACAAAAATGCCATGTCTGGCCTAAAATTTTACCTATGAAGCCATTTATTGCGGTCTACAGTAGTTAGTGAGGTTAGAATCACTCAAAATTTCATTAATCATGTGCTTAACTAAAATACGATAACAGAAATAATTAAATAAAACCAACTTGAAAGGATAAAAAGAGAAAACAATAAATTTGCGAATTTCGAAAATTAGCTCGAATAAAGGTCTGAAATGCACCCAGTACGGTATAGCTGGGGCGCGGTTTGCGATGCCCGTGAGCTGCTTTGATTGAAAATACAGGAAGCGAACAATTACTGAGATAAACACGGAACTTTTTACTGTAACGATGACTTTTGAGACTGAATAACAATATTCCTTGTATATTGCCCTGCTTAGGATGTCGAACTCCAAAAACAATCACAAAATGATCGTATTTGTACTGTAGTGACTTTCTAATTGGGAATTTCGATTAACTAAGATGAGTTTTCATGAACCCAATCATTGTATAACTTTTCGAAAAGTAATGAGTTCATCAAAATATCATTTTCTACACTTTTCAACCAGTTTGACCTCTCTTAATTGTGGTTTTAACGGGGTTTAACTGGGAAACATTTCTGCCGATGCCGAGCCGGTTGGTTGCCGATGCCCTGCCAGAAGGATGCCGTTTTGACCAGTCAGCTCGGCGCCGGCAACCACCCGGCATGGCATCGGCAACCAATGGGCGCGCCGCTGATAACAATTCATAATGTTCATTCGTTTCGTTCTTATAGACTATTTATCAGTTTATTACTATAACAATAAAAAAACAAAGTTAAATTGTAATCAAATTATACTTTTATTCATAAAACATGACATAAACACAGAATTTTATCACTTTGAAATATATACAAGTACACGTAGAGCTAGATAGGTGCATTCCAGTCTTCACTCGTCCATAGCTGATGAATTCTACCTGAAATGTAGAAACTAACGAATCGGAATGAAATGCACATACAGACCTCGGCAAACATAGATGATAACGTAAAAACTGAAGTGAATGATTCTTGCTAATTTACTATGTTGATTCGAATACATCGAACTGATGGTATGAAAAAATAATGTTGTTTCTTTCTTGAAGAACAGTGACTCAGTAACAACTTAGCGGTCAAAAAGAACTGATTCCATAAGCCATGAAAATCGGAAAACGGGTTACTTTCTTGCCAAACGATGAAATATGTCTTTTTTATGCGAAATCATTACCTATCACGTGATTCTATGTGAAAAAAACGCACTACTCTTTGCGGATCAGTTGAACCTTAGTGGTGTATGAATCCCGTGAAAAGTGGGCCGTTTTCGAATTTTTCTGACTATTCGGACAACCCTGCTGACGCTGACGCTAATTTAACTAATGGATTCACGCTAATTTACTCTTTTGATCTCCAAATACATTTAATTGGATGTTTTAAACCTGAACAGTTTCCGTAAAATTAGATTACAACTCAAAACAAACAGACACCGGTAAAGTTAAAAGTAGTCCGAAAAGCCATGAAAATCGAACAACATTTTACTTTTTTCACCGAAAACTAGGTCTGTTTTTGATGCAAATCATTACTTATCATGTGTTTCAATGTAAAAACGCACTTTAATAGAAGCCAATTAAACAGTCACGTAAAGTTAACACTCTAATGGGATATCGTGCACTTTTGTCATTGCACGTTTCTGACTTCTGCTGTGTTTAACATGCTTCACGTGACTGTACAATTGACTACCACTATACTCTTTGTGGATTAGTCGAGCGTTACTGGTGTATGAAAACAAAGAATTTACCTTGCTCAAACTATCACTATACCGTAAATTTCATTATTCAAAAAAAAAACAGAAGTAACCGAGAGCTAAACTAACCACTAATGGGCTTCCTAAAGATCTTGCTGGGGGATTGGACGTGATCCGTGCAGACGGTGGACAGACACTCCGATCATCTCCTGTAAAAAGCCCATGAACAGAAGCACCACCAACTAAATAACACATATAACAAGTGAATTATGCGAAAAAGCCGGCTGATATGATTTTTCTATAAATACCCGGAGTGGCTGTTGGCATACACTCCGAATGTTGTCGGAGCATCCACAAAAATTGGAAAACGAACTACTTTTCCGCCGAAAACGAGAGATTTTGCCTACTTTTTTATGCAAATTCATTCAAATAGTCCGATTTTATTGCAATACCGATAGAAATTCATGATTAACATCAAAATAAAATAAACTGACCCAAAAGTTTTAGCCGGTGGATCCGGACCGACGATTCCGGCGCAAAATCACGTTGGATTTCGCAATGATAGAGATAGATTTCAGCACATCTGAAAATATGAATTAACTTGTTATCAGAAACCTCAACCGTCCGTAAAACTGTGTACTATATTGAAATGTACTTAAAACCCGCGATAATTCGTCTCCATAGTTGCTTGAATTGGCTTTAAACTTCCCAATTAAGATAGTGAGTAGATTCTATCCTTGAACTTGAAATAAACAACATCTAAGATTACGTGACAACTCCTCCCTCCCCCGTGTCGCGGCCGGACAACTCCCCATTCAACATAATTTTAGACTAATTACGGTCATTTTTCGAACTAAATACATCACATTCAGAAATACATAGTTTATAAAAGCTTTAGAAGATAATTAGCTCCGTAGATATTTTCCTTTGAAAAAAAAACAACATCAATTTGGACATCAAAGTCATTTTTTGTGTTCAAGATATTGCTATAAATGCAAAACAGTGGAGATGCGTTGTCACAAAATCTTGAGCCTTGTGTGACAGTTCGTTTTAGCTGTTCACCTTCCAAAATCAGCTGTCAACTTGTATAAACATCAATAAGTTTAGTATTTCTCAAGTTTACTGCACAACCGTATTCACATATTTCTTAAGGTAGTGCGCAAGGTGACAATCATAAAAACCAACCTTAAGAAGACGCACTGCGGACTATATCACGAGCGGAAGTCACAGGCTACCTGAAATGAGCAATAATAAAGACGATGAATGCTAGTAAACCAAATAATCTCAGCACAGCACATCAAAAATGGATGAACCTTTATTCCCGGTGCATTGATCAGTGAGAAATATAAAGTGACTAGTATTCAATGAGAGCCGAAAGCTATAAGCAGAGCAAAAAAAGAAAGAATGAGGACTGATAACCAACAAATGTCGTAAAAATTGAATGGGGCTTTGAGCAGAGAAAAAAATCTGCGTTCTACATACTACCAGCATCTTAAACTGTAAAATAGAACGTCCCAACGTTTGCTAAAGAAAATTAAACTAAAATTTCATTTTTGGCCTAAATACCTATAAACATATTTATTGCGCTCTACAGTAGTTAGTGGGGTTGGAATCACTCGAAATGTCATTAATAAAGTGCTTAACTAAAATACGATAACAGAAATAACTAAATAAAAACAACTTGAAACGATGAAAAAGGAAACAAGAAATTTGCGAATTTGGAAAATTAGCCCAAATAAACTCAGCCAAGTGACGATCATTAGCGAGCGACTTAAAGATTTGTAGCGCGCGAATTAGCATATTTGTTGCGAATTGCTTGCAGGCGACAAATGCTTAATTCGCGCGCTACAAATCGTCAAGTCGCCCGCGGTTAAACATTTCAATGGCTTGCTACAAATCGTTTAATCGCCAGAATGAACAGAACGCCGGTTGGGGCAGGAAAAAAAAACCGTATTTTCTCTTTTCACTTTTCAATTCCTGTTTTGAATGAAAACAATAGTTAAATACTGCAATTTTATTCAATTAAATATCACAGAAATACAATATAAACCACTTAAACATGAACAAAAGGAACATATTCTCATTTAATATAGAAATCGCACACAGAATGGAGATTAGAGTGATCTTCATCTTCTACTCGGCTGTCTTGGGGTCTCTTCAGAATCTAATCGAGTTGCTTGATTGTAGAGCTCTTGGACCATATCGACCACGCAAGCTGAAACTATGCAATTTATCAAAAAAGTATAGGACGAATTCGAACCACTGTCGCTCAACTAACCGAAATTTCAACAAAAAAACGAGCACATGTTACGTGCGAAACCCGGATCAGTTTGCATTAGCACAAAAATCTGTTTGAAACGTTGTAGGAACCACTGAAAAACTATTATATAAAAACCATACACCGTCCGGGGCTCGTGAGTATTCAATGATAATAACGGATTGTATTTCATCATTGAATCTAGTTTGCACGTAGTCATTGAACATAGACCGCCGGCAAGGGTAGCACCATAACGATTCCGTTACTATATACTGGCTGTTTAACTTACGATTTCGAAGTTTTCAGATCTTTGGTGACAAATTTTGACGTTTATAACCATCCAAATAGGAAAAAACATCTTAGTTGTGTGAAAATTACCGGCGAGCGATCATCTACCTAACTACTAAACGGATTTTTGGTGAACCTGAAACTATCTCCAAACGAAAACCTGTCCCCTTGTCGGTTTACACATGCAACCAGGTTGCATGCAACTGCAACCAAAACCAAAATGCAACCGGGTTGCATGTGTAAAGAAAATTCGGTTGCTTTCGGTTGATTTTCAAATGCAACCAAACACAATTGTTGGACATTTTCCTGTTTTTAATGCAATTTGGTTGCATTTGGGAAGCAACCGAACTGTCTTTACATGTTGCATTGGCACATTGGTTGCATGTGTAACTGGCCCCCTTTTCACATGTCACACACATAATTTGGTTTTCACAGTTAGTTCTGAGTTCTGAGAAGGTTTAACGAAAAGGTTGGGTTTTACACAAGACCTGCCCTTCAACGATGTTGTTCAATAAAAGCCAAACCAACCTGCTCTAAATAAAAAGATGTTCTTCCGTGAAGATTCCGGTACCGCAACGTTTCTTCTCGTCGTACCTGTCGATCATCAACACAACCGCGTTTAGGAGCCGATGGAGCACTGTAAAAGTATGATTAACGTTTTAATAAGAAACTGTTATTGGTCAACATCGTATTCCCCAATCTAGATTATGGCAGAGCTGACACCCCCCCCCCCCATAGTCCAGCGAAGTGGTCTAAGCGGCCAGAAAAAAATCGAAAAACGGGCTACTTCTGCCCAAAAACAGGAAAATTTGTCATTTCGCTGGCCGTACGTTACGTCTCAAAACAAAAATGGCTATATTCCGAGCAATTGGAAATGATTGAATCACATTTTCCCCTATGCTCTATCATTTGAACAGCAAAATCGAAACCAAAAACCAACCTGCAGATATAGAAGTCCGATGAACAGTCCCATAATACCTTCCTGAATGAGCTTGGCACTTGCCAAAGAGGGATTGCGCCAATTGTCGAGACAGGCTCTGAAATCATCAATATTACTTGCTATTTGAATGGAAAACGAATTTTTTTATCGCACAGTCGGACCTTACTCGTCGTCTATTCGAAAGTGGTCGTTTTCCTGAGCCTAAGCCTTAAGTTCTAAGTGAGCATTAACTGGTAGGTTAAAATAATCTTGTATGAGAATATCAAAAAAGATCGATATTACTAAACTCCCCGCTTTGACTTATCTGTTGCTTCTGCGACTGAGTTAAAATTAAAAATATAATAATGTAAAACATGGATATTTGTAACAAAATTATCAAAAAATCTACAAATACACGTATCAATACTCCTAAAACTCTGAATGACATCCGTTTATATTCTATATCCCTCCCCGGTTTGGCACAAAATAGGAAGTTTCGTCTTGTGACAGCCAGAATATAAGGCGATTCGAAGTGAAAATCCAGTTAGAAGAGCAAGCCCTTGAGTAAACGTTCCCGAAAGCGGAAAGAGAAACTTTAATAATTCTTCAGGATGACTAAAACGAACTTTCTTCACTAGTTTCCACTTTATAACCATTAACAATCGTTTTTTGAGCCTTGTCATAATACACATCATCTTTGTAATCGGTACTCCTTAATCATTCTCCAACTGCAGGCAGAATAACGTTCATGAATGGGCGATACTGCAATATTTCTGACTGACCTTCTGCAATTTTTCTGTGAACCTACCTAAAAAATTTGACTTCGACGTCTTTCACGAATAAATGTCCATCCTATTTCGGGCAAAGGAAGAAGAAAATCAGTTCTGAGTGTCTGCAATTACATTCGAAAGCTGAACATAAAAAATAATGAACAACAACAAAATAACAATAAAAAAAGAATTAAAAATTTAAAAAGAGAGAGAGAAAATTATGCGACAGTTTTGCATAATACGAAGTCCGCGGCTTCACATTACGATCACGTAAAAACCGTGCAGCGTATGAAGTTCAGTAGCGCGCTAGAAATCGGCGAGAAATCTTTGAGCCGCCGCTATAAATTTCACGCAGTTTTTTGTCGCCGTCTAATAGCAGACCATTGAAAATTTCCATTTTTTTGTCGCGCGCTAGAAAAAAGTGAAAAGTTTTTGTTGAGTTGTCGCTGGCTAATGATGGGCATTTGTCTGAGAAGGTATGCAGTGCACCGAGTACGGTACAGCTGGGGCGCGGTTTGTGTTGCCCGTGAGCAACTCCATCGGTTGAAAATACAGGAAGCGAACAAAATAAGGAGAGAAACACTGTATTTTTCACTGTAACGAGGACTTTTAAGTTTGAATATTGTGATAGTCCTCGTATATTGTCCTGCTTAAGATTTCATCTCCAAAACTGTTATGAAATGGTCGTATTTGTATTGTAGTAATTTTCTAAACGGAAATTTCGGTCAATTAATGTAAGTTTTCATGAACCCCATCATTGAACAACTCTTCTAAAAGCAATGAGCTCATAACAATCATATTTTCTACCTCTATCAACGAGTTTGAGACCTCTAACTGTTGTTTTATCGGAATTTAGCCTTTGTCGGCGGCGAGCCGGTTCGTTGCCGATGCCCTGCCGGGTCGACCCGGCAGGGCATCGGCAGGATTCTATCTGAGAACCTTTGTCGGCGGCGAGCCGGTTCGTTGCCGATGCCCAGCCGGGTCGACCCGGCTGGGCATCGGCAGGATTCTATCCGAGTTCAACGTATCCAAATGAGATGAACATTTTTGAGTTCCTACAAATGAGAGGAGTTTAGAAATACCGAGTTTGAACACTAAATCTCACGTAGTGCAAGAATCGTAACTCCATTCACGTCATTTGGGAGTGTTTTTGGTTAGCAGCCCATTCAATTATTTCGGAACTGTTTCAACGTAAACAAATGAGATGAACATTTTTGAGTTCCTACAAATGAGAGGAGTTTAGAAATACCGAGTTTGAACACTAAATCTCACGTAGTGCAAGAATCGTAACTCCATTCACGTCATTTGGGAGTGTTTTTGGTTAGCAGCCCATTCAATTATTTCGGAACTGTTTCAACGTAAACAAATGCGATGAACATTTTTGAGTTCCTACAAATGAGAGGAGTTTAGAAATACCGAGTTTGAACACTAAATCTCACGTAGTGCAAGAATCGTAACTCCATTCACGTCATTTGGGAGTGTTTTTGGTTAGCAGCCCATTCAATTATTTCGGAACTGTTTCAACGTAAACAAATGCGATGAACATTTTTGAGTTCCTACAAATGAGAGGAGTTTAGAAATACCGAGTTTGAACACTAAATCTCACGTAGTGCAAGAATCGTAACTCCATTCACGTCAATTGGGAGTGTTTTTGGTTAGCAGCCCATTCAATTATGTCGGAACTGTTTCAACGTATTTAAATGAGATGAACATTTTTGAGTTCCTACATATAAGAGGAGTTTAAAAATGCCGAGTTTGAACACTAAATCTCACGTAGTGCAAGAATCGTAACTCCATTCACGTCAATTGGGAGTGTTTTTGGTTAGCAGCCCATTCAATAATTTCGGAACTGTTTCAACGTATTTAAATGAGATGAACATTTTTGAGTTCCTACATATAAGAGGAGTTTAAAAATGCCGAGTTTGAACACTAAATCTCACGTAGTGCAAACATCATAACTCCATTCACGTCAATTTGGGAGTGTTTTTGGTTAGCAGCCCATTCAATTATTTCGGAACTGTTTCAACGTATCCGAATGAGATGATAATTTTTGAGTTCCTACATATGAGAGGAGTTTGAAAATACCGAGTTTGAACACTAAATCTTACGTAGTGCAAAAATCGTAACTCCGTTCACGTCAAATTGGGAGTGTTTTTGGTTAGCAGCCCATTCAATTATTTCGGAACTGTTTCAACGTATCCAAAAGCGATGAAAATTTTTGAGTTCCTACAAACGAGAGGAGTTAAAAAATACCGAGTTTGAACACTAAATCTCACGTAGTGCAAAAATCGTAACTCCATTCACGTCAAATTGGGAGTGTTTTTGGTTAGCAGCCCATTCAATTATTTCGGAACTGTTTCAACGTATCCGAATGAGATGAACATTTTTGAGTTCTTACATACGAGAATAGTTCAAAAATACCGAGTTTGAACACTAAATCTCACGTAGTGCAAAAATCGTAACTCCATTCACGTCAAATTGGGAGTGTTTTTGGTTAGCAGCCCATTCAATTATTTCGGAACTGTTTCAACGTATCCAAATGAGATGAACATTTTTGAGTTCTTACATACGAGAATAGTTCAAAAATACCGAGTTTGAACACTAAATCTCACGTAGTGCAAAACTCATAACTCCATTCACGTCATTTGGGAGTGTTTTTGGTTAGCAGCCCATTCAATTATTTCGGAACTGTTTCAACGTATCCAAATGCGATGAAAATTTTTGAGTTCCTACAAACGAGAGGAGTTAAAAAATACCGAGTTTGAACACTAAATCTCACGTAGTGCAAAAATCGTAACTCCGTTCACGTCAAATTGGGAGTGTTTTTGGTTAGCAGCCCATTCAATTATTTCGGAACTGTTTCAACGTATCCAAATGCGATGAAAATTTTTGAGTTCCTACAAACGAGAGGAGTTAAAAAATACCGAGTTTGAACACTAAATCTCACGTAGTGCAAAAATCGTAACTCCGTTCACGTCAAATTGGGAGTGTTTTTGGTTAGCAGCCCATTCAATTATTTCGGAACTGTTTCAACGTATCCAAATGCGATGAACATTTTTGGGTTCCTACAAATGAGAGGAGTTTAAAAATACCGAGTTTGAACACTAAATCTCACGTAGTGCGAAAATCGTAACTCGATTCACGTCAATTTGGGAGTGTTTTTGGTTAGCAGCCCATTCAATTATTTCGGAACTGTTTCAACGTATCCAAATGAGATGAACATTTTTGAGTTCCTACATATGAGAGAAGTTTAATAATACCGAGTTTGAACACCAAATTCCACGTAGTGCAAAAATCATAACTCCATTCACGTCAATTTGGGAGTGTTTTTGGTTAGCAGCCCATTCAATTATTTCGGAACTGTTTCAACGTATTTTAATGAGATGAACATTTTTGAGTTCCTACATATGAGAGGAGTTTAAAAATGCCGAGTTTGAACACTAAATCTCACGTAGTGCAAACATCATAACTCCATTCACGTCAATTTGGGAGTGTTTTTGGTTAGCAGCCCATTCAATTATTTCGGAACTGTTTCAACGTATCCAAATGAGATGAACATTTTTGGGTTCCTACAAATGAGAGGAGTTTAAAAATGCCGAGTTTGAACACTAAATCTCACGTAGTGCAAACATCATAACTCCATTCACGTCAATTTGGGAGTGTTTTTGGTTAGCAGCCCATTCAATTATTTCGGAACTGTTTCAACGTATTTTAATGAGATGAACATTTTTGAGTTCCTACATATGAGAGGAGTTTAAAAATGCCGAGTTTGAACACTAAATCTCACGTAGTGCAAACATCATAACTCCATTCACGTCAATTTGGGAGTGTTTTTGGTTAGCAGCCCATTCAATTATTTCGGAACTGTTTCAACGTATCCGAATGAGATGATAATTTTTAAGTTCCTACATATGAGAGGAGTTTAAAAATGCCGAGTTTGAACACTAAATCTCACGTAGTGCAAACATCATAACTCCATTCACGTCAATTTGGGAGTGTTTTTGGTTAGCAGCCCATTCAATTATTTCGGAACTGTTTCAACGTATCCGAATGAGATGATAATTTTTGAGTTCCTACATATGAGAGGAGTTTAAAAATACCGAGTTTGAACACTAAATCTCACGTAGTGCGAAAATCGTAACTCCATTCACGTCAATTTGGGAGTGTTTTTGGTTAGCAGCCCATTCAATTATTTCGGAACTGTTTCAACGTATCCAAATGCGATGAAAATTTTTGAGTTCCTACAAACGAGAGGAGTTAAAAAATACCGAGTTTGAACACTAAATCTCACGTAGTGCAAAAATCGTAACTCCGTTCACGTCAAATTGGGAGTGTTTTTGGTTAGCAGCCCATTCAATTATTTCGGAACTGTTTCAACGTATCCAAATGCGATGAACATTTTTGGGTTCCTACAAATGAGAGGAGTTTAAAAATACCGAGTTTGAACACTAAATCTCACGTAGTGCGAAAATCGTAACTCGATTCACGTCAATTTGGGAGTGTTTTTGGTTAGCAGCCCATTCAATTATTTCGGAACTGTTTCAACGTATCCAAATGAGATGAACATTTTTGAGTTCCTACATATGAGAGAAGTTTAATAATACCGAGTTTGAACACCAAATTCCACGTAGTGCAAAAATCATAACTCCATTCACGTCAATTTGGGAGTGTTTTTGGTTAGCAGCCCATTCAATTATTTCGGAACTGTTTCAACGTATTTTAATGAGATGAACATTTTTGAGTTCCTACATATGAGAGGAGTTTAAAAATGCCGAGTTTGAACACTAAATCTCACGTAGTGCAAACATCATAACTCCATTCACGTCAATTTGGGAGTGTTTTTGGTTAGCAGCCCATTCAATTATTTCGGAACTGTTTCAACGTATCCGAATGAGATGATAATTTTTAAGTTCCTACATATGAGAGGAGTTTAAAAATGCCGAGTTTGAACACTAAATCTCACGTAGTGCAAACATCATAACTCCATTCACGTCAATTTGGGAGTGTTTTTGGTTAGCAGCCCATTCAATTATTTCGGAACTGTTTCAACGTATCCGAATGAGATGATAATTTTTGAGTTCCTACATATGAGAGGAGTTTAAAAATACCGAGTTTGAACACTAAATCTCACGTAGTGCGAAAATCGTAACTCCATTCACGTCAATTTGGGAGTGTTTTTGGTTAGCAGCCCATTCATTTATTTCGGAACTGTTTCAACGTATCCGAATGAGATGATAATTTTTGAGTTCCTACATATGAGAGGAGTTTAAAAATGCCGAGTTTGAACACTAAATCTCACGTAGTGCGAAAATCGTAACTCCATTCACGTCAATTTGGGAGTGTTTTTGGTTAGCAGCCCATTCAATTATTTCGGAACTATTTCAACGTATCCGAATGAGATGATAATTTTTGAGTTCCTACATATGAGAGGAGTTTAAAAATGCCGAGTTTGAACACTAAATCTCACGTAGTGCGAAAATCGTAACTCCATTCACGTCAATTTGGGAGTGTTTTTGGTTAGCAGCCCATTCAATTATGTCGGAACTGTTTCAACGTATTTAAATGAGATGAACATTTTTGAGTTCCTACATATAAGAGGAGTTTAAAAATGCCGAGTTTGAACACTAAATCTCACGTAGTGCAAACATCATAACTCCATTCACGTCAATTTGGGAGTGTTTTTGGTTAGCAGCCCATTCAATTATTTCGGAACTGTTTCAACGTATCCGAATGAGATGATAATTTTTGAGTTCCTACATATGAGAGGAGTTTGAAAATACCGAGTTTGAACACTAAATCTCACGTAGTGCGAAAATCGTAACTCCATTCACGTCAATTTGGGAGTGTTTTTGGTTAGCAGCCCATTCAATAATTTCGGAACTGTTACAACGTATCCAAATGAGATGAACATTTTTGAGTTTCTACAAATGAGAGGAGTTTGAAAATACCGAGTTTGAACACTAAATCTTACGTAGTGCAAAAATCATAACTCCATTCACGTCAATTTGGGAGTGTTTTTGGTTAGCAGCCCATTCAATTATTTCGGAACTGTTTCAACGTATCCAAATGCGATGAAATTTTTGAGTTCCTACAAACGAGAGGAGTTAAAAAATACCGAGTTTGAACACGAAATCTCACGTAGTGCAAAAATCGTAACTCCGTTCACGTCAAATTGGGAGTGTTTTTGGTTAGCAGCCCATTCAATTATTTCGGAACTGTTTCAACGTATCCAAATGCGATGAACACTTTTGAGTTCCTACAAATGAGAGGAGTTTGAAAATACCGAGTTTGAACACTAAATCTCACGTAGTGCAAAAATCGTAACTCCGTTCACGTCAAATTGGGAGTGTTTTTGGTTAGCAGCCCATTCAATTATTTCGGAACTGTTTCAACGTATCCAAATGCGATGAACATTTTTGAGTTCCTACAAACGAGAGGAGTTAAAAAATACCGAGTTTGAACACTAAATCTCACGTAGTGCAAAAATCGTAACTCCGTTCACGTCAAATTGGGAGTGTTTTTGGTTAGCAGCCCATTCAATTATTTCGGAACTGTTTCAACGTATCCAAAAGCGATGAAAATTTTTGAGTTCCTACAAACGAGAGGAGTTAAAAAATACCGAGTTTGAACACTAAATCTCACGTAGTGCAAAAATCGTAACTCCATTCACGTCAAATTGGGAGTGTTTTTGGTTAGCAGCCCATTCAATTATTTCGGAACTGTTTCAACGTATCCGAATGAGATGAACATTTTTGAGTTCTTACATACGAGAATAGTTCAAAAATACCGAGTTTGAACACTAAATCTCACGTAGTGCAAAAATCGTAACTCCATTCACGTCAAATTGGGAGTGTTTTTGGTTAGCAGCCCATTCAATTATTTCGGAACTGTTTCAACGTATCCAAATGAGATGAACATTTTTGAGTTCTTACATACGAGAATAGTTCAAAAATACCGAGTTTGAACACTAAATCTCACGTAGTGCAAAAATCATAACTCCATTCACGTCAATTTGGGAGTGTTTTTGGTTAGCAGCCCATTCAATTATTTCGGAACTGTTTCAACGTATCCAAATGCGATGAAAATTTTTGAGTTCCTACAAACGAGAGGAGTTAAAAAATACCGAGTTTGAACACTAAATCTCACGTAGTGCAAAAATCGTAACTCCGTTCACGTCAAATTGGGAGTGTTTTTGGTTAGCAGCCCATTCAATTATTTCGGAACTGTTTCAACGTATCCAAATGCGATGAAAATTTTTGAGTTCCTACAAACGAGAGGAGTTAAAAAATACCGAGTTTGAACACTAAATCTCACGTAGTGCAAAAATCGTAACTCCGTTCACGTCAAATTGGGAGTGTTTTTGGTTAGCAGCCCATTCAATTATTTCGGAACTGTTTCAACGTATCCAAATGCGATGAACATTTTTGGGTTCCTACAAATGAGAGGAGTTTAAAAATGCCGAGTTTGAACACTAAATCTCACGTAGTGCAAACATCATAACTCCATTCACGTCAATTTGGGAGTGTTTTTGGTTAGCAGCCCATTCAATTATTTCGGAACTGTTTCAACGTATCCGAATGAGATGAACATTTTTGAGTTCCTACATATGAGAGGAGTTTAAAAATGCCGAGTTTGAACACTAAATCTCACGTAGTGCAAACATCATAACTCCATTCACGTCAATTTGGGAGTGTTTTTGGTTAGCAGCCCATTCAATTATTTCGGAACTGTTTCAACGTATCCGAATGAGATGAACATTTTTGAGTTCCTACATATGAGAGGAGTTTGAAAATGCCGAGTTTGAACACTAAATCTCACGTAGTGCAAACATCATAACTCCATTCACGTCAATTTGGGAGTGTTTTTGGTTAGCAGCCCATTCAATTATTTCGGAACTGTTTCAACGTATCCGAATGAGATGAACATTTTTGAGTTCCTACATATGAGAGGAGTTTAAAAATGCCGAGTTTGAACACTAAATCTCACGTAGTGCAAACATCATAACTCCATTCACGTCAATTTGGGAGTGTTTTTGGTTAGCAGCCCATTCAATTATTTCGGAACTGTTTCAACGTATCCGAATGAGATGAACATTTTTGAGTTCCTACAAATGAGAGGAGTTTAGAAATACCGAGTTTGAACACTAAATCTCACGTAGTGCAAACATCATAACTCCATTCACGTCAATTTGGGAGTGTTTTTGGTTAGCAGCCCATTCAATTATTTCGGAACTGTTTCAACGTATCCGAATGAGATGATAATTTTTGAGTTCCTACATATGAGAGGAGTTTAAAAATACCGAGTTTGAACACTAAATCTCACGTAGTGCGAAAATCGTAACTCCATTCACGTCAATTTGGGAGTGTTTTTGGTTAGCAGCCCATTCATTTATTTCGGAACTGTTTCAACGTATCCGAATGAGATGATAATTTTTGAGTTCCTACATATGAGAGGAGTTTAAAAATGCCGAGTTTGAACACTAAATCTCACGTAGTGCGAAAATCGTAACTCCATTCACGTCAATTTGGGAGTGTTTTTGGTTAGCAGCCCATTCAATTATTTCGGAACTATTTCAACGTATCCGAATGAGATGATAATTTTTGAGTTCCTACATATGAGAGGAGTTTAAAAATGCCGAGTTTGAACACTAAATCTCACGTAGTGCGAAAATCGTAACTCCATTCACGTCAAATTGGGAGTGTTTTTGGTTAGCAGCCTATTCAATTATTTCGGAACTGTTTCAACGTATTTAAATGAGATGAACATTTTTGAGTTCCTACATATAAGAGGAGTTTAAAAATGCCGAGTTTGAACACTAAATCTCACGTAGTGCAAACATCATAACTCCATTCACGTCAATTTGGGAGTGTTTTTGGTTAGCAGCCCATTCAATTATTTCGGAACTGTTTCAACGTATCCGAATGAGATGATAATTTTTGAGTTCCTACATATGAGAGGAGTTTGAAAATACCGAGTTTGAACACTAAATCTCACGTAGTGCGAAAATCGTAACTCCATTCACGTCAATTTGGGAGTGTTTTTGGTTAGCAGCCCATTCAATAATTTCGGAACTGTTACAACGTATCCAAATGAGATGAACATTTTTGAGTTTCTACAAATGAGAGGAGTTTGAAAATACCGAGTTTGAACACTAAATCTCACGTAGTGCAAACATCATAACTCCATTCACGTCAATTTGGGAGTGTTTTTGGTTAGCAGCCCATTCAATTATTTCGGAACTGTTTCAACGTATCCGAATGAGATGATAATTTTTGAGTTCCTACATATGAGAGGAGTTTGAAAATACCGAGTTTGAACACTAAATCTCACGTAGTGCAAAAATCATAACTCCATTCACGTCAATTTGGGAGTGTTTTTGGTTAGCAGCCCATTCAATAATTTCGGAACTGTTACAACGTATCCAAATGAGATGAACATTTTTGAGTTTCTACAAATGAGAGGAGTTTGAAAATACCGAGTTTGAACACTAAATCTTACGTAGTGCAAAAATCATAACTCCATTCACGTCAATTTGGGAGTGTTTTTGGTTAGCAGCCCATTCAATTATTTCGGAACTGTTTCAACGTATCCAAATGCGATGAAATTTTTGAGTTCCTACAAACGAGAGGAGTTAAAAAATACCGAGTTTGAACACGAAATCTCACGTAGTGCAAAAATCGTAACTCCGTTCACGTCAAATTGGGAGTGTTTTTGGTTAGCAGCCCATTCAATTATTTCGGAACTGTTTCAACGTATCCAAATGCGATGAACACTTTTGAGTTCCTACAAATGAGAGGAGTTTGAAAATACCGAGTTTGAACACTAAATCTCACGTAGTGCAAAAATCGTAACTCCGTTCACGTCAAATTGGGAGTGTTTTTGGTTAGCAGCCCATTCAATTATTTCGGAACTGTTTCAACGTATCCAAATGCGATGAACATTTTTGAGTTCCTACAAACGAGAGGAGTTAAAAAATACCGAGTTTGAACACTAAATCTCACGTAGTGCAAAAATCGTAACTCCGTTCACGTCAAATTGGGAGTGTTTTTGGTTAGCAGCCCATTCAATTATTTCGGAACTGTTTCAACGTATCCAAATGCGATGAAATTTTTGAGTTCCTACAAACGAGAGGAGTTAAAAAATACCGAGTTTGAACACGAAATCTCACGTAGTGCAAAAATCGTAACTCCGTTCACGTCAAATTGGGAGTGTTTTTGGTTAGCAGCCCATTCAATTATTTCGGAACTGTTTCAACGTATCCAAAAGCGATGAAAATTTTTGAGTTCCTACAAACGAGAGGAGTTAAAAAATACCGAGTTTGAACACTAAATCTCACGTAGTGCAAAAATCGTAACTCCATTCACGTCAAATTGGGAGTGTTTTTGGTTAGCAGCCCATTCAATTATTTCGGAACTGTTTCAACGTATCCAAATGCGATGAACATTTTTGGGTTCCTACAAATGAGAGGAGTTTAAAAATACCGAGTTTGAACACTAAATCTCACGTAGTGCGAAAATCGTAACTCGATTCACGTCAATTTGGGAGTGTTTTTGGTTAGCAGCCCATTCAATTATTTCGGAACTGTTTCAACGTATCCAAATGAGATGAACATTTTTGAGTTCCTACATATGAGAGAAGTTTAATAATACCGAGTTTGAACACCAAATTCCACGTAGTGCAAAAATCATAACTCCATTCACGTCAATTTGGGAGTGTTTTTGGTTAGCAGCCCATTCAATTATTTCGGAACTGTTTCAATGTATCCAAATGCGATGAACATTTTTGAGTTCCTACAAATGAGAGGAGTTTAGAAATATCGAGTTTGAACACTGAATCTCACGTAGTGCAAGAATCGTAACTCCATTCACGTCAATTGGGAGTGTTTTTGGTTAGCAGCCCATTCAATTATTTCGGAACTGTTTCAACGTATTTAAATGAGATGAACATTTTTGAGTTTCTACATATGAGAGAAGTTTAATAATACCGAGTTTGAACACTAAATCTCACGTAGTGCGAAAATCGTAACTCCATTCACGTCAATTTGGGAGTGTTTTTGGTTAGCAGCCCATTCAATTATTTCGGAACTGTTTCAACGTATCCAAATGCGATGAACATTTTTGGGTTCCTACAAATGAGAGGAGTTTAAAAATACCGAGTTTGAACACTAAATCTCACGTAGTGCGAAAATCGTAACTCGATTCACGTCAATTTGAGAGTGTTTTTGGTTAGCAGCCCATTCAATTATTTCGGAACTGTTTCAACGTATCCAAATGAGATGAACATTTTTGAGTTCCTACATATGAGAGAAGTTTAATAATACCGAGTTTGAACACCAAATTCCACGTAGTGCAAAAATCATAACTCCATTCACGTCAATTTGGGAGTGTTTTTGGTTAGCAGCCCATTCAATTATTTCGGAACTGTTTCAATGTATCCAAATGCGATGAACATTTTTGAGTTCCTACAAATGAGAGGAGTTTAGAAATATCGAGTTTGAACACTGAATCTCACGTAGTGCAAGAATCGTAACTCCATTCACGTCAATTGGGAGTGTTTTTGGTTAGCAGCCCATTCAATTATTTCGGAACTGTTTCAACGTATTTAAATGAGATGAACATTTTTGAGTTTCTACATATGAGAGAAGTTTAATAATACCGAGTTTGAACACTAAATCTCACGTAGTGCGAAAATCGTAACTCCATTCACGTCAATTTGGGAGTGTTTTTGGTTAGCAGCCCATTCAATTATTTCGGAACTGTTTCAACGTATTTTAATGAGATGAACATTTTTGAGTTCCTACATATGAGAGGAGTTTAATAATACCGAGTTTGAACACCAAATTCCACGTAGTGCAAAAATCATAACTCCATTCACGTCAATTTGGGAGTGTTTTTGGTTAGCAGCCCATTCAATTATTTCGGAACTGTTTCAATGTATCCAAATGCGATGAACATTTTTGAGTTCCTACAAATGAGAGGAGTTTAGAAATATCGAGTTTGAACACTGAATCTCACGTAGTGCAAGAATCGTAACTCCATTCACGTCAATTTGGGAGTGTTTTTGGTAAGCAGCCCATTCAATTATTTCGGAACTGTTTCAATGTATCCAAATGCGATGAACATTTTTGAGTTCCTACATATGAGAGAAGTTTAATAATATCGAGTTTGAACACTAAATCTCACGTAGTGCGAAAATCGTAACTCCATTCACGTCAATTTGGGAGTGTTTTTGGTTAGCAGCCCATTCAATTATTTCGGAACTGTTTCAACGTATTTTAATGAGATGAACATTTTTGAGTTCCTACATATGAGAGGAGTTTAAAAATGCCGAGTTTGAACACTAAATCTCACGTAGTGCAAACATCATAACTCCATTCACGTCAATTTGGGAGTGTTTTTGGTTAGCAGCCCATTCAATTATTTCGGAACTGTTTCAACGTATCCGAATGAGATGATAATTTTTGAGTTCCTACATATGAGAGGAGTTTAAAAATACCGAGTTTGAACACTAAATCTCACGTAGTGCGAAAATCGTAACTCCATTCACGTCAATTTGGGAGTGTTTTTGGTTAGCAGCCCATTCATTTATTTCGGAACTGTTTCAACGTATCCGAATGAGATGATAATTTTTGAGTTCCTACATATGAGAGGAGTTTAAAAATGCCGAGTTTGAACACTAAATCTCACGTAGTGCGAAAATCGTAACTCCATTCACGTCAATTTGGGAGTGTTTTTGGTTAGCAGCCCATTCAATTATTTCGGAACTGTTTCAACGTATCCAAATGAGATGAACATTTTTGAGTTCCTACATATGAGAGAAGTTTAATAATACCGAGTTTGAACACCAAATTCCACGTAGTGCAAAAATCATAACTCCATTCACGTCAATTTGGGAGTGTTTTTGGTTAGCAGCCTATTCAATTATTTCGGAACTGTTTCAACGTATTTAAATGAGATGAACATTTTTGAGTTCCTACATATGAGAGAAGTTTAATAATACCGAGTTTGAACACCAAATTCCACGTAGTGCAAAAATCATAACTCCATTCACGTCAATTTGGGAGTGTTTTTGGTTAGCAGCCTATTCAATTATTTCGGAACTGTTTCAACGTATCCAAATGAGATGAACATTTTTGAGTTCCTACATATGAGAGAAGTTTAATAATACCGAGTTTGAACACCAAATTCCACGTAGTGCAAAAATCATAACTCCATTCACGTCAATTTGGGAGTGTTTTTGGTTAGCAGCCTATTCAATTATTTCGGAACTGTTTCAACGTATCCAAATGAGATGAACATTTTTGAGTTCCTACATATGAGAGAAGTTTAATAATACCGAGTTTGAACACCAAATTCCACGTAGTGCAAAAATCATAACTCCATTCACGTCAATTTGGGAGTGTTTTTGGTTAGCAGCCTATTCAATTATTTCGGAACTGTTTCAACGTATCCAAATGAGATGAACATTTTTGAGTTCCTACATATGAGAGAAGTTTAATAATACCGAGTTTGAACACCAAATTCCACGTAGTGCAAAAATCATAACTCCATTCACGTCAATTTGGGAGTGTTTTTGGTTAGCAGCCTATTCAATTATTTCGGAACTGTTTCAACGTATTTAAATGAGATGAACATTTTTGAGTTTCTACATATGAGAGGAGTTTAAAAATGCCGAGTTTGAACACTAAATCTCACGTAGTGCAAACATCATAACTCCATTCACGTCAATTTGGGAGTGTTTTTGGTTAGCAGCCCATTCAATTATTTCGGAACTGTTTCAACGTATCCGAATGAGATGATAATTTTTAAGTTCCTACATATTAGAGGAGTTTAAAAATGCCGAGTTTGAACACTAAATCTCACGTAGTGCAAACATCATAACTCCATTCACGTCAATTTGGGAGTGTTTTTGGTTAGCAGCCCATTCAATTATTTCGGAACTGTTTCAACGTATCCGAATGAGATGATAATTTTTGAGTTCCTACATATGAGAGAAGTTTAATAATACCGAGTTTGAACACCAAATTCCACGTAGTGCAAAAATCATAACTCCATTCACGTCAATTTGGGAGTGTTTTTGGTTAGCAGCCCATTCAATTATGTCGGAACTGTTTCAACGTATTTAAATGAGATGGACATTTTTGAGTTCCGACATATAAGAGGAGTTTAAAAATGCCGAGTTTGAACACTAAATCTCACGTAGTGCAAACATCATAACTCCATTCACGTCAATTTGGGAGTGTTTTTGGTTAGCAGCCCATTCAATTATGTCGGAACTGTTTCAACGTATTTAAATGAGATGGACATTTTTGAGTTCCGACATATAAGAGGAGTTTAAAAATGCCGAGTTTGAACACTAAATCTCACGTAGTGCAAACATCATAACTCCATTCACGTCAATTTGGGAGTGTTTTTGGTTAGCAGCCCATTCAATTATTTCGGAACTGTTTCAACGTATCCGAATGAGATGATAATTTTTGAGTTCCTACATATGAGAGGAGTTTGAAAATACCGAGTTTGAACACCAAATTCCACGTAGTGCAAAAATCATAACTCCATTCACGTCAATTTGGGAGTGTTTTTGGTTAGCAGCCCATTCAATTATTTCGGAACTGTTTCAACGTATCCAAATGAGATGAACATTTTTGAGTTCCTACAAATGAGAGAAGTTTAATAATACCGAGTTTGAACACCAAATTCCACGTAGTGCAAAAATCATAACTCCATTCACGTCAATTTGGGAGTGTTTTTGGTTAGCAGCCCATTCAATTATTTCGGAACTGTTTCAACGTATTTAAATGAGATGAACATTTTTCAGTTCCTACAAATGAGAGGAGTTTAAAAATACCGAGTTTGAACACTAAATCTCACGTAGTGCGAAAATCGTAACTCCATTCACGTCAATTTGGGAGTGTTTTTGGTTAGCAGCCCATTCAATTATTTCGGAACTGTTTCAACGTATCCAAATGAGATGAACATTTTTGAGTTCCTACATATGAGAGGAGTTTAATAATACCGAGTTTGAACACCAAATTCCACGTAGTGCAAAAATCATAACTCCATTCACGTCAATTTGGGAGTGTTTTTGGTTAGCAGCCCATTCAATTATTTCGGAACTGTTTCAACGTATTTAAATGAGATGAACATTTTTGAGTTCCTACAAATGAGAGGAGTTTAAAAATACCGAGTTTGAACACTAAATCTCACGTAGTGCAAAAATCATAACTCCATTCACGTCAATTTGGGAGTGTTTTTGGTTAGCAGCCCATTCAATTATTTCGGAACTGTTTCAACGTATTTAAATGAGATGAACATTTTTGAGTTCCTACAAATGAGAGGAGTTTAAAAATACCGAGTTTGAACACTAAATCTCACGTAGTGCGAAAATCGTAACTCCATTCACGTCAACTTGGGAGTGTTTTTGGTTAGCAGCCCATTCAATTATTTCGGAACTGTTTCAACGTATTTAAATGAGATGAACATTTTTGAGTTCCTACATATAAGAGGAGTTTACAAATGCCGAGTTTGAACACTAAATCTCACGTAGTGCGAAAATCGTAACTCCATTCACGTCAATTTGGGAGTGTTTTTGGTCAGCAGCCCATTCAATTATTTCGGAACTGTTTCAACGTATTTAAATGAGATGAACATTTTTGAGTTCCTACATATAAGAGGAGTTTACAAATGCCGAGTTTGAACACTAAATCTCACGTAGTGCAAAAATCGTAACTCCATTCACGTCAATTTGGGAGTGTTTTTGGTTAGCAGCCCATTCAATTATTTCGGAACTGTTTCAACGTATCCGAATGAGATGATAATTTTTGTGTTCCTACATATGAGAGGAGTTTAAAAATGCCGAGTTTGAACACTAAATCTCACGTAGTGCGAAAATCGTAACTCCATTCACGTCAATTTGGGAGTGTTTTTGGTTAGCAGCCCATTCAATTATTTCGGAACTGTTTCAACGTATCCAAATGAGATGAACATTTTTGAGTTCCTACATATGAGAGGAGTTTAATAATACCGAGTTTGAACACCAAATTCCACGTAGTGCAAAAATCGTAACTCCATTCACGTCAATTTGGAAGTGTTTTTGGTTAGCAGCCTATTCATTTATTTCGGAACTGTTTCAACGTATCCGAATGAGATGATAATTTTTGAGTTCCTACATATGAGAGGAGTTTAAAAATGCCGAGTTTGAACACTAAATCTCACGTAGTGCGAAAATCGTAACTCCATTCACGTCAATTTGGATTTGGGAGTGTTTTTGGTTAGCAGCCCATTCAATTATTTCGGAACTATTTCAACGTATCCGAATGAGATGATAATTTTTGAGTTCCTACATATGGGAGGAGTTTAAAAATGCCGAGTTTGAACACTAAATCTCACGTAGTGCGAAAATCGTAACTCCATTCACGTCAATTTGGGAGTGTTTTTGGTTAGCAGCCCATTCATTTATTTCGGAACTGTTTCAACGTATCCGAATGAGATGATAATTTTTGAGTTCCTACATATGAGAGGAGTTTAAAAATGCCGAGTTTGAACACTAAATCTCACGTAGTGCGAAAATCGTAACTCCATTCACGTCAATTTGGATTTGGGAGTGTTTTTGGTTAGCAGCCCATTCAATTATTTCGGAACTATTTCAACGTATCCGAATGAGATGATAATTTTTGAGTTCCTACATATGAGAGGAGTTTAAAAATGCCGAGTTTGAACACTAAATCTCACGTAGTGCGAAAATCGTAACTCCATTCACGTCAATTTGGGAGTGTTTTTGGTTAGCAGCCCATTCAATTATGTCGGAACTGTTTCAACGTATTTAAATGAGATGGACATTTTTGAGTTCCGACATATAAGAGGAGTTTAAAAATGCCGAGTTTGAACACTAAATCTCACGTAGTGCAAACATCATAACTCCATTCACGTCAATTTGGGAGTGTTTTTGGTTAGCAGCCCATTCAATTATGTCGGAACTGTTTCAACGTATTTAAATGAGATGGACATTTTTGAGTTCCGACATATAAGAGGAGTTTAAAAATGCCGAGTTTGAACACTAAATCTCACGTAGTGCAAACATCATAACTCCATTCACGTCAATTTGGGAGTGTTTTTGGTTAGCAGCCCATTCAATTATTTCGGAACTGTTTCAACGTATCCGAATGAGATGATAATTTTTGAGTTCCTACATATGAGAGAAGTTTAATAATACCGAGTTTGAACACCAAATTCCACGTAGTGCAAAAATCGTAACTCCATTCACGTCAATTTGGGAGTGTTTTTGGTTAGCAGCCCATTCAATTATTTCGGAACTGTTTCAACGTATCCGAATGAGATGGACATTTTTGAGTTCCGACATATAAGAGGAGTTTAAAAATGCCGAGTTTGAACACTAAATCTCACGTAGTGCAAACATCATAACTCCATTCACGTCAATTTGGGAGTGTTTTTGGTTAGCAGCCCATTCAATTATGTCGGAACTGTTTTAACGTATTTAAATGAGATGGACATTTTTGAGTTCCGACATATAAGAGGAGTTTAAAAATGCCGAGTTTGAACACTAAATCTCACGTAGTGCAAACATCATAACTCCATTCACGTCAATTTGGGAGTGTTTTTGGTTAGCAGCCCATTCAATTATTTCGGAACTGTTTCAACGTATCCGAATGAGATGATAATTTTTGAGTTCCTACATATGAGAGAAGTTTAATAATACCGAGTTTGAACACCAAATTCCACGTAGTGCAAAAATCGTAACTCCATTCACGTCAATTTGGGAGTGTTTTTGGTTAGCAGCCCATTCAATTATTTCGGAACTGTTTCAACGTATCCGAATGAGATGGACATTTTTGAGTTCCGACATATAAGAGGAGTTTAAAAATGCCGAGTTTGAACACTAAATCTCACGTAGTGCAAACATCATAACTCCATTCACGTCAATTTGGGAGTGTTTTTGGTTAGCAGCCCATTCAATTATGTCGGAACTGTTTCAACGTATTTAAATGAGATGGACATTTTTGAGTTCCGACATATAAGAGGAGTTTAAAAATGCCGAGTTTGAACACTAAATCTCACGTAGTGCAAACATCATAACTCCATTCACGTCAATTTGGGAGTGTTTTTGGTTAGCAGCCCATTCAATTATTTCGGAACTGTTTCAACGTATCCGAATGAGATGATAATTTTTGAGTTCCTACATATGAGAGGAGTTTGAAAATACCGAGTTTGAACACTAAATCTCACGTAGTGGGAAAATCGTAACTCCATTCACGTCAATTTGGGAGTGTTTTTGGTTAGCAGCCCATTCAATTATTTCGGAACTGTTTCAACGTATCCAAATGAGATGAACATTTTTGAGTTCCTACATATGAGAGAAGTTTAATAATACCGAGTTTGAACACCAAATTCCACGTAGTGCAAAAATCATAACTCCATTCACGTCAATTTGGGAGTGTTTTGGTTAGCAGCCCATTCAATTATTTCGGAACTGTTTCAACGTATTTAAATGAGATGAACATTTTTGAGTTCCTACAAATGAGAGGAGTTTAAAAATACCGAGTTTGAACACTAAATCTCACGTAGTGCGAAAATCGTCACTCCATTCACGTCAATTTGGGAGTGTTTTTGGTTAGCAGCCCATTCAATTATGTCGGAACTGTTTCAACGTATTTAAATGAGATGGACATTTTTGAGTTCCGACATATAAGAGGAGTTTAAAAATGCCGAGTTTGAACACTAAATCTCACGTAGTGCAAACATCATAACTCCATTCACGTCAATTTGGGAGTGTTTTTGGTTAGCAGCCCATTCAATTATTTCGGAACTGTTTCAACGTATCCGAATGAGATGATAATTTTTGAGTTCCTACATATGAGAGAAGTTTAATAATACCGAGTTTGAACACCAAATTCCACGTAGTGCAAAAATCGTAACTCCATTCACGTCAATTTGGGAGTGTTTTTGGTTAGCAGCCCATTCAATTATTTCGGAACTGTTTCAACGTATCCGAATGAGATGGACATTTTTGAGTTCCGACATATAAGAGGAGTTTAAAAATGCCGAGTTTGAACACTAAATCTCACGTAGTGCAAAAATCATAACTCCATTCACGTCAATTTGGGAGTGTTTTGGTTAGCAGCCCATTCAATTATTTCGGAACTGTTTCAACGTATTTAAATGAGATGAACATTTTTGAGTTCCTACAAATGAGAGGAGTTTAAAAATACCGAGTTTGAACACTAAATCTCACGTAGTGCGAAAATCGTAACTCCATTCACGTCAATTTGGGAGTGTTTTTGGTTAGCAGCCCATTCAATTATGTCGGAACTGTTTCAACGTATCCGAATGAGATGAACATTTTTGAGTTCCGACATATAAGAGGAGTTTAAAAATGCCGAGTTTGAACACTAAATCTCACGTAGTGCAAACATCATAACTCCATTCACGTCAATTTGGGAGTGTTTTTGGTTAGCAGCCCATTCAATTATTTCGGAACTGTTTCAACGTATCCGAATGAGATGGACATTTTTGAGTTCCGACATATAAGAGGAGTTTAAAAATGCCGAGTTTGAACACTAAATCTCACGTAGTGCAAACATCATAACTCCATTCACGTCAATTTGGGAGTGTTTTTGGTTAGCAGCCCATTCAATTATGTCGGAACTGTTTCAACGTATTTAAATGAGATGGACATTTTTGAGTTCCGACATATAAGAGGAGTTTAAAAATGCCGAGTTTGAACACTAAATCTCACGTAGTGCAAACATCATAACTCCATTCACGTCAATTTGGGAGTGTTTTTGGTTAGCAGCCCATTCAATTATTTCGGAACTGTTTCAACGTATCCGAATGAGATGATAATTTTTGAGTTCCTACATATGAGAGGAGTTTGAAAATACCGAGTTTGAACACTAAATCTCACGTAGTGCGAAAATCGTAACTCCATTCACGTCAATTTGGGAGTGTTTTTGGTTAGCAGCCCATTCAATTATTTCGGAACTGTTTCAACGTATCCAAATGAGATGAACATTTTTGAGTTCCTACATATGAGAGAAGTTTAATAATACCGAGTTTGAACACCAAATTCCACGTAGTGCAAAAATCATAACTCCATTCACGTCAATTTGGGAGTGTTTTGGTTAGCAGCCCATTCAATTATTTCGGAACTGTTTCAACGTATTTAAATGAGATGAACATTTTTGAGTTCCTACAAATGAGAGGAGTTTAAAAATACCGAGTTTGAACACTAAATCTCACGTAGTGCGAATATCGTAACTCCATTCACGTCAATTTGGGAGTGTTTTTGGTTAGCAGCCCATTCAATTATGTCGGAACTGTTTCAACGTATTTAAATGAGATGGACATTTTTGAGTTCCGACATATAAGAGGAGTTTAAAAATGCCGAGTTTGAACACTAAATCTCACGTAGTGCAAACATCATAACTCCATTCACGTCAATTTGGGAGTGTTTTTGGTTAGCAGCCCATTCAATTATTTCGGAACTGTTTCAACGTATCCGAATGAGATGATAATTTTTGAGTTCCTACATATGAGAGAAGTTTAATAATACCGAGTTTGAACACCAAATTCCACGTAGTGCAAAAATCGTAACTCCATTCACGTCAATTTGGGAGTGTTTTTGGTTAGCAGCCCATTCAATTATTCCGGAACTGTTTCAACGTATCCGAATGAGATGGACATTTTTGAGTTCCGACATATAAGAGGAGTTTAAAAATGCCGAGTTTGAACACTAAATCTCACGTAGTGCAAACATCATAACTCCATTCACGTCAATTTGGGAGTGTTTTTGGTTAGCAGCCCATTCAATTATTTCGGAACTGTTTCAACGTATCCGAATGAGATGATAATTTTTGAGTTCCTACATATGAGAGAAGTTTAATAATACCGAGTTTGAACACCAAATTCCACGTAGTGCAAAAATCGTAACTCCATTCACGTCAATTTGGGAGTGTTTTTGGTTAGCAGCCCATTCAATTATTTCGGAACTGTTTCAACGTATCCGAATGAGATGGACATTTTTGAGTTCCGACATATAAGAGGAGTTTAAAAATGCCGAGTTTGAACACTAAATCTCACGTAGTGCAAACATCATAACTCCATTCACGTCAATTTGGGAGTGTTTTTGGTTAGCAGCCCATTCAATTATGTCGGAACTGTTTCAACGTATTTAAATGAGATGGACATTTTTGAGTTCCGACATATAAGAGGAGTTTAAAAATGCCGAGTTTGAACACTAAATCTCACGTAGTGCAAACATCATAACTCCATTCACGTCAATTTGGGAGTGTTTTTGGTTAGCAGCCCATTCAATTATTTCGGAACTGTTTCAACGTATCCGAATGAGATGATAATTTTTGAGTTCCTACATATGAGAGGAGTTTGAAAATACCGAGTTTGAACACTAAATCTCACGTAGTGCGAAAATCGTAAATCCATTCACGTCAATTTGGGAGTGTTTTTGGTTAGCAGCCCATTCAATTATTTCGGAACTGTTTCAACGTATTTAAATGAGATGAACATTTTTGAGTTCCTACAAATGAGAGGAGTTTAAAAATACCGAGTTTGAACACTAAATCTCACGTAGTGCGAAAATCGTAACTCCATTCACGTCAATTTGGGAGTGTTTTTGGTTAGCAGCCCATTCAATTATTTCGGAACTGTTTCAACGTATTTAAATGAGATGAACATTTTTGAGTTCCTACACATGAGAGAAGTTTAATAATACCGAGTTTGAACACCAAATTCCACGTAGTGCAAAAATCATAACTCCATTCACGTCAATTTGGGAGTGTTTTTGGTTAGCAGCCCATTCAATTATTTCGGAACTGTTTCAACGTATTTAAATGAGATGAACATTTTTCAGTTCCTACAAATGAGAGGAGTTTAAAAATGCCGAGTTTGAACACTAAATCTCACGTAGTGCGAAAATCGTAACTCCATTCACGTCAATTTGGGAGTGTTTTTGGTTAGCAGCCCATTCAATTATTTCGGAACTGTTTCAACGTATTTAAATGAGATGAACATTTTTGAGTTCCTACATATGAGAGGAGTTTAATAATACCGAGTTTGAACACCAAATTCCACGTAGTGCAAAAATCATAACTCCATTCACGTCAATTTGGGAGTGTTTTTGGTTAGCAGCCCATTCAATTATTTCGGAACTGTTTCAACGTATCCAAATGAGATGAACATTTTTGAGTTCCTACATATGAGAGGAGTTTAATAATACCGAGTTTGAACACCAAATTCCACGTAGTGCAAAAATCATAACTCCATTCACGTCAATTTGGGAGTGTTTTTGGTTAGCAGCCCATTCAATTATTTCGGAACTGTTTCAACGTATTTAAATGAGATGAACATTTTTGAGTTCCTACATATGAGAGGAGTTTAATAATACCGAGTTTGAACACCAAATTCCACGTAGTGCAAAAATCATAACTCCATTCACGTCAATTTGGGAGTGTTTTTGGTTAGCAGCCCATTCAATTATTTCGGAACTGTTTCAACGTATTTAAATGAGATGAACATTTTTGAGTTCCTACATATGAGAGGAGTTTAATAATACCGAGTTTGAACACCAAATTCCACGTAGTGCAAACATCATAACTCCATTCACGTCAATTTGGGAGTGTTTTTGGTTAGCAGCCCATTCAATTATTTCGGAACTGTTTCAACGTATTTAAATGAGATGAACATTTTTGAGTTCCTACATATGAGAGGAGTTTAATAATACCGAGTTTGAACACCAAATTCCACGTAGTGCAAACATCATAACTCCATTCACGTCAATTTGGGAGTGTTTTTGGTTAGCAGCCCATTCAATTAGTTCGGAACTGTTTCAACGTATCCAAATGAGATGAACATTTTTGAGTTCCTACATATGAGAGGAGTTTAAAAATGCCGGAACACTAAATCTTAATAATACCAAGTTTGAACACCAAATTCCACGTAGTGCAAAAATCATAACTCCATTCACGTCAATTTGGGAGTGTTTTTGGTTAGCAGCCCATTCAATTATTTCGGAACTGTTTCAACGTATCCAAATGAGATGAACATTTTTGAGTTCCTACATATGAGAGGAGTTTAATAATACCGAGTTTGAACACCAAATTCCACGTAGTGCCAAAATCATAACTCCATTCACGTCAATTTGGGAGTGTTTTTGGTTAGCAGCCCATTCAATTATTTCGGAACTGTTTCAACGTATCCGAATGAGATGATAATTTTTGAGTTCCTACAAACGAGAGGAGTTTAAAAATGCCGAGTTTGAACACCAAATTCCACGTAGTGCAAAAATCATAACTCCATTCACGTCAATTTGGGAGTGTTTTTGGTTAACAGCCCATTCAATTATTTCGGAACTGTTTCAACGTATCCAAATGAGATGAACATTTTTGAGTTCCTACATATGAGAGGAGTTTAATAATACCGAGTTTGAACACCAAATTCCACGTAGTGCAAAAATCATAACTCCATTCACGTCAATTTGGGAGTGTTTTTGGTTAGCAGCCCATTCAATTATTTCGGAACTGTTTCAACGTATCCAAATGAGATGAACATTTTTGAGTTCCTACATATGAGAGGAGTTTAATAATACCGAGTTTGAACACCAAATTCCACGAAGTGCGAAAATCATAACTCCATTCACGTCAATTTGGGAGTGTTTTTGGTTAGCAGTCCATTCCATTATTTCGGAACTGTTTCAACGTATCCGAATGAGATGATAATTTTTGAGTTCCTACATATGAGAGAAGTTTAATAATACCGAGTTTGAACACCAAATTCCACGTAGTGCAAAAATCGTAACTCCATTCACGTCAATTTGGGAGTGTTTTTGGTTAGCAGCCCATTCAATTATTTCGGAACTGTTTCAACGTATCCGAATGAGATGATAATTTTTGAGTTCCTACATATGAGAGAAGTTTAATAATACCGAGTTTGAACACCAAATTCCACGTAGTGCAAAAATCGTAACTCCATTCACGTCAATTTGGGAGTGTTTTTGGTTAGCAGTCCGTTCCATTATTTCGGAACTGTTTCAACGTATCCGAATGAGATGATAATTTTTGAGTTCCTACATATGAGAGAAGTTTAATAATACCGAGTTTGAACACCAAATTCCACGTAGTGCAAAAATCGTAACTCCATTCACGTCAATTTGGGAGTGTTTTTGGTTAGCAGCCCATTCAATTATTTCGGAACTGTTTCAACGTATCCAAATGAGATGAACATTTTTGAGTTCCTACATATGAGAGAAGTTTAATAATACCGAGTTTGAACACCAAATTCCACGTAGTGCAAAAATCATAACTCCATTCACGTCAATTTGGGAGTGTTTTTGGTTAGCAGCCCATTCAATTATTTCGGAACTGTTTCAACGTATCCAAATGAGATGAACATTTTTGAGTTCCTACATATGAGAGGAGTTCAAAAATACCGAGTTTGAACACTAAATCTCACGTAGTGCGAATATCGTAACTCCATTCACGTCAATTTGGGAGTGTTTTTGGTTAGCAGCCCATTCAATTATTTCGGAACTGTTTCAACGTATTTAAATGAGATGAACATTTTTGAGTTCCTACATATGAGAGAAGTTTAATAATACCGAGTTTGAACACCAAATTCCACGTAGTGCAAAAATCATAACTCCATTCACGTCAATTCGGGAGTGTTTTTGGTTAGCAGCCCATTCAATTATTTCGGAACTGTTTCAACGTATTTAAATGAGATGAACATTTTTGAGTTCCTACATATGAGAGGAGTTCAAAAATACCGAGTTTGAACACTAAATCTCACGTAGTGCGAATATCGTAACTCCATTCACGTCAATTCGGGAGTGTTTTTGGTTAGCAGCCCATTCAATTATTTCGGAACTGTTTCAACGTATTTAAATGAGATGAACATTTTTGAGTTCCTACAAATGAGAGGAGTTTAAAAATACCGAGTTTGAACACTAAATCTCACGTAGTGCGAAAATCGTAACTCCATTCACGTCAATTTGGGAGTGTTTTTGGTCAGCAGCCCATTCAATTATTTCGGAACTGTTTCAACGTATTTAAATGAGATGAACATTTTTGAGTTCCTACATATGAGAGGAGTTCAAAAATACCGAGTTTGAACACTAAATCTCACGTAGTGCGAATATCGTAACTCCATTCACGTCAATTCGGGAGTGTTTTTGGTTAGCAGCCCATTCAATTATTTCGGAACTGTTTCAACGTATTTAAATGAGATGAACATTTTTGAGTTCCTACAAATGAGAGGAGTTTAAAAATACCGAGTTTGAACACTAAATCTCACGTAGTGCGAAAATCGTAACTCCATTCACGTCAATTTGGGAGTGTTTTTGGTCAGCAGCCCATTCAATTATTTCGGAACTGTTTCAACGTATTTAAATGAGATGAACATTTTTGAGTTCCTACATCACAGGGTTCGGGAGGCAAATAGCCGCGCATATTAAGCGCCGCGTTCAGCCAATAAGCGCCGCTACCTGCGCGCAAATAGCGGCGTTTTGTAAAGTGCCGCATTTTGCCGCGCTTACTGGCACATTATGGCATCTAACGGAAGCTTTCGAAAAAGACAGTCTTAGACCGCAGGTTTAATTTTTACTTCCAGGACTTGCTACGTTAAAAGAAAAACATGTAATAAGACGACTACACCATTATTACAATAGAGTTGGTCCGTTTTCTGTCATTGACAAAAGAAAATATACTTCCAGTAAACCGGGGCTCGTAAAAGTTACGCCACTCAAGTTGATGTGGTTTGAAAGTCTACATCACTTCTACATGGACTCTTACAGTAAGACTGTATACTCGCACAATATGCCAAAGCTCACAATCTCAAACAGCGGTTGTTGCGAAACAATTTTGTAGTGCATGTAGTAGAAGTATACGATTGTATCTAAAAACCTATTAATCACTGGGAACTTTTTTACGCCAATAAAGAAGCGGGTACTTCGTTCAAATCCATACGGTAGCAGTCCATATACGGATGACAAACGGTATACAAATTCAAATTTTACGCATAGCTCGAACCCGTTCAAATTGTCAAAGTAAATAGTTTCACGCAATCACAAGAATGTTTTTATATTTCTTTCGTGTGAAAAATCATTTAATGCTTCATCAATGGTTTAGGCTTACAAACCATTATTACGCTGGAACTGTTCCACGGGTTTCGTGAAAGACGACCCGCGCGAAAGGGCATACGTAAAATACGCGGGCATTTTTTTGCACACGCCACGCTTACTGTAGTTGGATTTTTTTATTGAAATTTTACCGCTTTCTATTTTTTGTTCAATATTTTGTATTTTGCTCACGTTTTTCTGCTAAATCGAGTGTTCATACCAATATTCCAGGTTCCGAGAGATGCCGCGTCCGTATCTTGTTTGGTATCAGTGCAGAAAATTATAAGGTACGTTTTTCATTATGATTTTTTTATTATTCCGAAAATGAACCATTTTACGGGTGGTTTTCTATTATTTTAATTCACAGATTGTATTGTCTACTTTCGTGTCGCGTGTGTGACAACTCATCTCCAAATATACGCGCTGGGGTTTTCCCAAATTCCTGAAAAACTAAACTTTTGGTTAAAATGCGATTCACTTCCCATACATTTGGTACTCGTACTTCGTTTAAAAACCACTGTCAAATGCCAGCAAATTCCGCTAACTAATCACTCATTGCAACAAGATCATGGAATTTCAAAAAGTCAATAACTCTCACGTCATTCGCCTCACCTATTCCATATAACCGGCGTTGCTTAAATCCTGCAGGAGAGGCGGTCAATTGTGTTCATAACGACACCTTCATTAGTCGTTTATGTGTTCAATACCAGACAGGGTTAGCGCGTGGTCCTATTCCCGTGAAGTTCCCCGAATAGTCAAGAAAATTTGAAAACGGACTTCTTTTGGCTATCCAACATCGGGAAATGTATTAATTTTGTTAGCAACCAGATAATGTTCAACGTATTTTGATGGAAAATGGGTTCATTTTTGTAAGATAGTCACACCGCAGTGGTGTATGCGCGTGGTCAGCTTAGTTTGTTAGTATTCTATGATGGATAACTACGCATTCAAATTTATGAATACAACAACGTTCTTTTAGTAAATATCCAATCCCCAGATACCATATTCGCAAATATGATGCGTAATCTCACTGCTCAGCTTACAGTTTTCCTGGTATTTTTGAAGTTTTGAATGTTGATAAAGCTCATTTCAATCATAACTCATATATTTGGATTTCAGAGTTCTCATTGGCCGAGGGAAGAAATCAAGGAATAAAGAAGGCAGTTGGATGTAACCTGCTGCTGCCAACTGACAGCTGATAGAGAAGGAAAATTTGTCTAGACAGGTACTTTCGATTGATTTTTTCATGTGTTTCCATGGCATACTAAACGAAAGCTCTTATCTAGATGAAAAGATGTCTTTGGAAATCATGTCCTTAGTAAACTTGGTTTTTGAAGTGCAGGTTTTGAAAATCAGGCAAAAACTAAGTGCGGACTATTAGGCTAGGCTGTTGTCACCTAGATACTGAAGCATGTGCGCAGTCTTAGCTATTTTATCGAATATGTTCAAAGCAAACCAATCAAAGGTCAAAGGGCATCGGGCATGTGTTTCATGGTGTACAACTGATATTTCCGTTCTTTTTTCTGTGTTTACACACCAGTAACGTAACCTTCGACTATTGTTTGAAAAGAAAACATGTTTTCGGCGCATCTCCTGCTAGAAAAATTGTTTGCTCGTACTTCGAATCACATAAACAGCGCCTTGTCAGCTCAAATACAATAAGTCATGTGTGGTAATAAACTAGGATGTTCACCTTGGTGCCACCTTACCAAATAGATTGAATTTACATTTTTCCGTATATCTCATTCATTTCTATTTTCCAGTGTCTGCGATATGCACGAGGACCCAGGAAGCAGATTTCGCCCTCGTCTGCTCTAGCTTCAGCTCCGTATCGGACGTCATTATGCCAATCACTGGTGAACTTTATTATTTAGATATAACGAAAATGTGATTATTTATTGCAAAAACGACCTTGGTAGTAGTTTTTCATCACATACATTCATTTATTTACACACTAATCAAACGCGGTGGAACGTTGTTGATTTGAGGGCACTTCTTATAAGGTCGCAGTTGCAGTTATTTATTAACTCAATTGAGGTGTTTAATTTAGCTGTATCATGTTTTTAAATTTATATGTGATATACACTCTGTATATATATATATGATATACTGTGATATATATGTGATAAACTCATCGACCCCTTCTACTCGAGCATAGTGATCATTTCATTCACCTGAGAGATTCACTAACAGTCTAGCTCTCATGTGTTTAGATCTATTTGGAGTGTTTTCCGATGTTACAGCCAGTTTGTATATATGTTTCGTATATCATGTATGTGTAGGTTACGCATTGTTGATCTCCCTATCTATACTTCGCAATCGCTCACCGGTAAGATGTATCCTTATGTTCGGTATTTGCACTAGATAGGTAGTATTTGTTTTGTTGAAAACCTGTTGGTATGTTGAATATGTCTTTTATTCATTGTTTGCGATTCTTCATGTTGTCTGTACTTTGTTTTGGAGAAACAATAAATGTTGTTCATCAAGTCGCTTTCGAACATTCAAATAGGTCGAAATTATGGGTTATAAGCTATATGGGACAAAAGTAGCTTATGTGCGGCATGAAAGAGTTGTTATGCGCGGCGCGGCTACTTGCTGGCTGCTTGCGCCCAACTAACGGCGTTTTGCGAGCTAATAGCTAGCTAATAGCTGTTAGGCGCGATTAAGCGCCGCGCTTTGGCAAAGCGCGGCTATTCGCCTCTCGAACCCTGTGTATAAGAGGAGTTTAAAAATGCCGAGTTTGAACACTAAATCTCACGTAGTGCGAAAATCGTAACTCCATTCACGTCAATTTGGGAGTGTTTTTGGTTAGCAGCCCATTCAATTATTTCGGAACTGTTTCAACGTATTTAAATGAGATGAACATTTTTGAGTTCCTACATATAAGAGGAGTTTAAAAATACCGAGTTTGAACACTAAATCTCACGTAGTGCGAAAATCGTAACTCCATTCACGTCAATTTGGGAGTGTTTTTGGTTAGCAGCCCATTCAATTATTTCGGAACTGTTTCAACGTATTTAAATGAGATGAACATTTTTGAGTTCCTACATATGAGAGAAGTTTAATAATACCGAGTTTGAACACCAAATTCCACGTAGTGCAAAAATCATAACTCCATTCACGTCAATTTGGGAGTGTTTTTGGTTAGCAGCCCATTCAATTATTTCGGAACTGTTTCAACGTATTTAAATGAGATGAACATTTTTGAGTTCCTACATATAAGAGGAGTTTAAAAATACCGAGTTTGAACACTAAATCTCACGTAGTGCGAAAATCGTAACTCCATTCACGTCAATTTGGGAGTGTTTTTGGTTAGCAGCCCATTCAATTATTTCGGAACTGTTTCAACGTATTTAAATGAGATGAACATTTTTGAGTTCCTACATATGAGAGAAGTTTAATAATACCGAGTTTGAACACCAAATTCCACGTAGTGCAAAAATCATAACTCCATTCACGTCAATTTGGGAGTGTTTTTGGTTAGCAGCCCATTCAATTATTTCGGAACTGTTTCAACGTATTTGAATGAGATGAACATTTTTGAGTTCCTACAAATGAGAGGAGTTTAAAAATACCGAGTTTGAACACTAAATCTCACGTAGTGCAAAAATCGTAACTCCATTCACGTCAATTTGGGAGTGTTTTTGGTTAGCAGCCCATTCAATTATTTCGGAACTGTTTCAACGTACCCGAATGAGATGATAATTTTTGTGTTCCTACACATGAGAGGAGTTTAAAAATGCCGAGTTTGAACACTAAATCTCACGTAGTGCGAAAATCGTAACTCCATTCACGTCAATTTGGGAGTGTTTTTGGTTAGCAGCCCATTCAATTATTTCGGAACTGTTTCAACGTATTTAAATGAGATGAACATTTTTGAGTTCCTACATATAAGAGGAGTTTAAAAATGCCGAGTTTGAACACTAAATCTCACGTAGTGCAAACATCATAACTCCATTCACGTCAATTTGGGAGTGTTTTTGGTTAGCAGCCCATTCAATTATTTCGGAACTGTTTCAACGTATCCAAATGAGATGAACATTTTTGAGTTCCTACATATGAGAGGAGTTTAATAATACCGAGTTTGAACACCAAATTCCACGTAGTGCAAAAATCATAACTCCATTCACGTCAATTTGGGAGTGTTTTTGGTTAGCAGCCCATTCAATTATTTCGGAACTGTTTCAACGTATCCGAATGAGATGATAATTTTTGAGTTCCTACATATGAGAGGAGTTTGAAAATACCGAGTTTGAACACTAAATCTCACGTAGTGCGAAAATCGTAACTCCATTCACGTCAATTTGGGAGTGTTTTTGGTTAGCAGCCCATTCAATTAGTTCGGAACTGTTTCAACGTATCCAAATGAGATGAACATTTTTGAGTTCCTACATATGAGAGGAGTTTAATAATACCGAGTTTGAACACCAAATTCCACGTAGTGCAAAAATCATAACTCCATTCACGTCAATTTGGGAGTGTTTTTGGTTAGCAGCCCATTCAATTATTTCGGAACTGTTTCAACGTATCCAAATGAGATGAACATTTTTGAGTTCCTACATATGAGAGGAGTTTAATAATACCGAGTTTGAACACCAAATTCCACGTAGTGCAAAAATCATAACTCCATTCACGTCAATTTGGGAGTGTTTTTGGTTAGCAGCCCATTCAATTATTTCGGAACTGTTTCAACGTATTTAAATGAGATGAACATTTTTGAGTTCCTACATATGAGAGGAGTTTAATAATACCGAGTTTGAACACCAAGTTCCACGTAGTGCAAAAATCGTAACTCCATTCACGTCAATTTGGGAGTGTTTTTGGTTAGCAGCCCATTCAATTATTTCGGAACTGTTTCAACGTATTTAAATGAGATGAACATTTTTGAGTTCCTACATATGAGAGGAGTTTAATAATACCGAGTTTGAACACCAAATTCCACGTAGTGCAAAAATCATAACTCCATTCACGTCAATTTGGGAGTGTTTTTGGTTAGCAGCTCATTCAATTATTTTGGAACTGTTTCAACGTATCCAAATGAGATGAACATTTTTGAGTTCCTACAAATGAGAGGAGTTCAAAAATACCGAGTTTGAACACTAAATCTCACGTAGTGCAAAAATCATAACTCCATTCACGTCAATCTAGGAGTGTTTTTGGTTAGCAGCCCATTCAATTATTTCGGAACTGTTTCAACGTATCCGAATGAGATGAACATTTTTGAGTTCCTACATATGAGAGGAGTTTGAAAATACCGAGTTTGAACACTAAATCTCACGTAGTGCAAAAATCGTAACTCCATTCACGTCAATTTGGGAGTGTTTTTGGTTAGCAGCCCATTCCATTATTTCGGAACTGTTTCAACGTATCCGAATGAGATGAACATTTTTGAGTTCTTACATACGAGAATAGTTTAAAAATACCGAGTTTGAACACTAAATCTCACGTAGTGCAAAAATCGTAACTCCATTCACGTCAATTTGGGAGTGTTTTTGGTTAGCAGCCCATTCAATTATTTCGGAACTGTTTCAACGTATCCGAATGAGATGAACATTTTTGAGTTTCTACAATTGAGATGAGTTTGAAAATACCGAGTTTGAACACTAGATCTCAAGTAGTGCAAAAATCGTAACTCCATTCACGTCAATTTGGGAGTGTTTTTGGTTAGCAGCCCATTCAATTATTTCGGAACTGTTTCAACGTATCCAAATGAGATGAACACTTTTGAGTTTCTACAAATGAGAGGAGTTTGAAAATACCGAGTTTGAACACTAAATCTCACGTAGTGCAAAAATCATAACTCCATTCACGTCAATTTGGGAGTGTTTTTGGTTAGCAGCCCATTCAATTATTTCGGAACTGTTTCAACGTATCCAAATGAGATGAACATTTTTGAGTTCCTACAAATGAGAGGAGTTCAAAAACACCGAGTTTGAACACTAAATCTCACGTAGTGCAAAAATCATAACTCCATTCACGTCAATTTGGGAGTGTTTTTGGTTAGCAGCCCATTCAATTATTTCGGAACTGTTTCAACGTATCCAAATGAGATGAACATTTTTGAGTTCCTACAAATGAGAGGAGTTCAAAAATACCGAGTTTGAACACTAAATCTCACGTAGTGCAAAAATCATAACTCCATTCACGTCAATCTGGGAGTGTTTTTGGTTAGCAGCCCATTCAATTATTTCGGAACTGTTTCAACGTATCCGAATGAGATGAACATTTTTGAGTTCCTACATATGAGAGGAGTTTGAAAATACCGAGTTTGAACACTAAATCTCACGTAGTGCAAAAATCGTAACTCCATTCACGTCAATTTGGGAGTGTTTTTGGTTAGCAGCCCATTCCATTATTTCGGAACTGTTTCAACGTATCCGAATGAGATGAACATTTTTGAGTTCTTACATACGAGAATAGTTTAAAAATACCGAGTTTGAACACTAAATCTCACGTAGTGCAAAAATCGTAACTCCATTCACGTCAATTTGGGAGTGTTTTTGGTTAGCAGCCCATTCCATTATTTCGGAACTGTTTCAACGTATCCGAATGAGATGAACATTTTTGAGTTCTTACATACGAGAATAGTTTAAAAATACCGAGTTTGAACACTAAATCTCACGTAGTGCAAAAATCGTAACTCCATTCACGTCAATTTGGGAGTGTTTTTGGTTAGCAGCCCATTCAATTATTTCGGAACTGTTTCAACGTATCCGAATGAGATGAACATTTTTGAGTTTCTACAATTGAGATGAGTTTGAAAATACCGAGTTTGAACACTAGATCTCAAGTAGTGCAAAAATCGTAACTCCATTCACGTCAATTTGGGAGTGTTTTTGGTTAGCAGCCCATTCAATTATTTCGGAACTGTTTCAACGTATCCAAATGAGATGAACACTTTTGAGTTTCTACAAATGAGAGGAGTTTGAAAATACCGAGTTTGAACACTAAATCTCACGTAGTGCAAAAATCATAACTCCATTCACGTCAATTTGGGAGTGTTTTTGGTTAGCAGCCCATTCAATTATTTCGGAACTGTTTCAACGTATCCAAATGAGATGAACATTTTTGAGTTCCTACTAATGAGAGGAGTTCAAAAACACCGAGTTTGAACACTAAATCTCACGTAGTGCAAAAATCATAACTCCATTCACGTCAATTTGGGAGTGTTTTTGGTTAGCAGCCCATTCAATTATTTCGGAACTGTTTCAACGTATCCAAATGAGATGAACATTTTTGAGTTCCTACAAATGAGAGGAGTTCAAAAATACCGAGTTTGAACACTAAATCTCACGTAGTGCAAAAATCATAACTCCATTCACGTCAATCTGGGAGTGTTTTTGGTTAGCAGCCCATTCAATTATTTCGGAACTGTTTCAACGTATCCGAATGAGATGAACATTTTTGAGTTCCTACATATGAGAGGAGTTTGAAAATACCGAGTTTAAACACTAAATCTCACGTAGTGCAAAAATCGTAACTCCATTCACGTCAATTTGGGAGTGTTTTTGGTTAGCAGCCCATTCCATTATTTCGGAACTGTTTCAACGTATCCGAATGAGATGAACATTTTTGAGTTCTTACATACGAGAATAGTTTAAAAATACCGAGTTTGAACACTAAATCTCACGTAGTGCAAAAATCGTAACTCCATTCACGTCAATTTGGGAGTGTTTTTGGTTAGCAGCCCATTCAATTATTTCGGAACTGTTTCAACGTATCCGAATGAGATGAACATTTTTGAGTTTCTACAATTGAGATGAGTTTAAAAATACCGAGTTTGAACACTAGATCTCAAGTAGTGCAAAAATCGTAACTCCATTCACGTCAATTTGGGAGTGTTTTTGGTTAGCAGCCCATTCAATTATTTCGGAACTGTTTCAACGTATCCAAATGAGATGAACACTTTTGAGTTTCTACAAATGAGAGGAGTTTGAAAATACCGAGTTTGAACACTAAATCTCACGTAGTGCAAAAATCATAACTCCATTCACGTCAATTTGGGAGTGTTTTTGGTTAGCAGCCCATTCAATTATTTCGGAACTGTTTCAACGTATCCAAATGAGATGAACATTTTTGAGTTCCTACAAATGAGAGGAGTTCAAAAACACCGAGTTTGAACACTAAATCTCACGTAGTGCAAAAATCATAACTCCATTCACGTCAATTTGGGAGTGTTTTTGGTTAGCAGCCCATTCAATTATTTCGGAACTGTTTCAACGTATCCAAATGAGATGAACATTTTTGAGTTCCTACAAATGAGAGGAGTTCAAAAATACCGAGTTTGAACACTAAATCTCACGTAGTGCAAAAATCGTAACTCCATTCACGTCAATTTGGGAGTGTTTTTGGTTAGCAGCCCATTCAGTTATTTCGGAACTGTTTCAACGTATCCAAATGAGATGAACATTTTTGAGTTCCTACAAATGAGAGGAGTTCAAAAATACCGAGTTTGAACACTAAATCTCACGTAGTGCAAAAATCATAACTCCATTCACGTCAATTTGGGAGTGTTTTTGGTTAGCAGCCCATTCAGTTATTTCGGAACTGTTTCAACGTATCCAAATGAGATGAACATTTTTGAGTTCTTACATACGAGAATAGTTCAAAAATACCGAGTTTGAACACTAAATCTCACGTAGTGCAAAAATCATAACTCCATTCACGTCAATTTGGGAGTGTTTTTGGTTAGCAGCCCATTCAGTTATTTCGGAACTGTTTCAACGTATCCAAATGAGATGAACATTTTTGAGTTCTTACATACGAGAATAGTTCAAAAATACCGAGTTTGAACACTAAATCTCACGTAGTGCAAAAATCGTAACTCCATTCACGTCAATTGGGAGTGTTTTTGGTTAGCAGCCCATTCAGTTATTTCGGAACTGTTTCAACGTATCCAAATGAGATGAACATTTTTGAGTTCTTACATACGAGAATAGTTCAAAAATACCGAGTTTGAACACTAAATCTCACGTAGTGCAAAAATCGTAACTCCATTCACGTCAATTTGGGAGTGTTTTTGGTTAGCAGCCCATTCAGTTATTTCGGAACTGTTTCAACGTATCCAAATGAGATGAACATTTTTGAGTTCTTACATACGAGAATAGTTCAAAAATACCGAGTTTGAACACTAAATCTCACGTAGTGCAAAAATCATAACTCCATTCACGTCAATTTGGGAGTGTTTTTGGTTAGCAGCCCATTCAATTATTTCGGAACTGTTTCAACGTATCCAAATGAGATGAACATTTTTGAGTTCTTACATACGAGAATAGTTCAAAAATACCGAGTTTGAACACTAAATCTCACGTAGTGCGAAAATCGTAACTCCATTCACGTCAATTGGGAGTGTTTTTGGTTAGCAGCCCATTCAGTTATTTCGGAACTGTTTCAACGTATCCAAATGAGATGAACATTTTTGAGTTCTTACATACGAGAATAGTTCAAAAATACCGAGTTTGAACACTAAATCTCACGTAGTGCAAAAATCATAACTCCATTCACGTCAATTTGGGAGTGTTTTTGGTTAGCAGCCCATTCAGTTATTTCGGAACTGTTTCAACGTATCCAAATGAGATGAAAATTTTTGAGTTCCTACAAAAGAGAGGAGTTTAGAAATACCGAGTTTGAACACTAAATCTCACGTAGTGCAAAAAGCATAACTCCATTCACGTCAATTGGGAGTGTTTTTGGTTAGCAGCCCATTCAATTATTTCGGAACTGTTTCAACGTATCCAAATGAGATGAACATTTTTGAGTTCCTACAAATGAGAGGAGTTTAGAAATACCGAGTTTGAACACTAAATCTCACGTAGTGCGAATATCGTAACTCCATTCACGTCAATTTGGGAGTGTTTTTGGTTAGCAGCTCATTCAATTATTTCGGAACTGTTTCAACGTATCCAAATGAGATGAACATTTTTGAGTTCCTACAAATGAGAGGAGTTTAGAAATACCGAGTTTGAACACTAAATCTCACGTAGTGCGAATATCGTAACTCCATTCACGTCAATTTGGGAGTGTTTTTGGTTAGCAGCCCATTCAATTATTTCGGAACTGTTTCAACGTATCCAAATGAGATGAACATTTTTGAGTTCCTACAAAAGAGAGGAGTTTAGAAATACCGAGTTTGAACACTAAATCTCACGTAGTGCAAAAAGCATAACTCCATTCACGTCAATTGGGAGTGTTTTTGGTAAGCAGCCCATTCAATTATTTCGGAACTGTTTCAACGTATCCAAATGAGATGAACATTTTTGAGTTCCTACAAAAGAGAGGAGTTCAAAAATACCGAGTTTGAACACTAAATCTCACGTAGTGCAAAAAGCATAACTCCATTCACGTCAATTGGGAGTGTTTTTGGTAAGCAGCCCATTCAATTATTTCGGAACTGTTTCAACGTATCCAAATGAGATGAACATTTTTGAGTTCCTACAAATGAGAGGAGTTTAGAAATACCGAGTTTGAACACTAAATCTCACGTAGTGCGAATATCGTAACTCCATTCACGTCAATTGGGAGTGTTTTTGGTAAGCAGCCCATTCAATTATTTCGGAACTGTTTCAACGTATCCAAATGAGATGAACATTTTTGAGTTCCTACAAATGAGAGGAGTTTAGAAATACCGAGTTTGAACACTAAATCTCACGTAGTGCGAATATCGTAACTCCATTCACGTCAATTGGGAGTGTTTTTGGTAAGCAGCCCATTCAATTATTTCGGAACTGTTTCAACGTATCCAAATGAGATGAACATTTTTGAGTTCCTACAAATGAGAGGAGTTTAGAAATACCGAGTTTGAACACTAAATCTCACGTAGTGCGAATATCGTAACTCCATTCACGTCAATTGGGAGTGTTTTTGGTAAGCAGCCCATTCAATTATTTCGGAACTGTTTCAACGTATCCAAATGAGATGAACATTTTTGAGTTCCTACAAATGAGAGGAGTTTAGAAATACCGAGTTTGAACACTAAATCTCACGTAGTGCGAATATCGTAACTCCATTCACGTCAATTGGGAGTGTTTTTGGTAAGCAGCCCATTCAATTATTTCGGAACTGTTTCAACGTATCCAAATGAGATGAACATTTTTGAGTTCCTACAAATGAGAGGAGTTTAGAAATACCGAGTTTGAACACTAAATCTCACGTAGTGCGAATATCGTAACTCCATTCACGTCAATTGGGAGTGTTTTTGGTAACTCTGAAGTAAAAAACCAAGTTGTTTACCAAGGTTCGCGCCACCAAATTGGCCACTAGTTGATATCAAGTTGTGAAATCAAAGCTTGGTGCACAACTTGGGCGGCGGGTTACGGTAATTTTGCAATAGGGCCAGGGTCGGCTGGTACCCCGCTAAAAACAGCTGGTACCTCCAATTATGCACAAATACTCTATTTTTGTTTTGTTATTGATATCAAATACAATGAAAACCAATAATTCACATATTCATTCACTTGTGCATCGAAACGTTGTACAGAAAACACAAAAATGGCTAAACGAAACGAGAAAAACAAAAAAAATACAATTTTGAGTGACATCATAAAAATCTTAAAACTACATACTACAAAGCTCAAAATAGTTATAGTGATGCACTTCTGCACCTCTGAACTCAAAAATAGCACGTCAAATTGTTAAATATTGCATTTTTTGGACTAACTATGATGAACCATAAAATAATTGCCAACCAAGCTGCAAATATTACTCGATAGTAGGAAAAATAGTTCACGAAGATCAACTGCACAACCGTGAACAACTACACTAACACGCAAACAAAACTAGCCGAAATACGGCTAACCTAATAAAACTATGATGGAAAACAAGTGTAAAAGACCTGATAATACGGCTGCTTATGAGTCCTATATACCGGATCTATGAGAATGAGTTGAGCTTGTGGCGATTGAACTTCGATTCCCTTTGGAATTCCTGATAATCTTCAGTCCCGCGCTCGCTTAGGTTCTCTGACGTCCCCTCGCCGCAGCCATCGGTACTCAGAACTAAAAAAATGATCTGAGTGAACCGCTCTATCATCACATTTATTAAGATATACGAGTAAGGCGTGACTATTCTGCAAAGAGTAACCCGTTTTTCGATTAAAATATCCTATTTTTACATGGATAGCGTGAAAGTCGGCAAATACGCCAGCCAACTACACTGGAATCTGCACGTTAGTTTTCAGTTTACAGAACCAAATTAGCCACGAGCACTAGTTTTTAAAGATAACTTCGTCGCAGATTAACGGAAAGACCGATTTACCAGTGTAATTCCTAACGTGAAATACAACTTGATGTTTTTGGAATATGTTGGTTAATCGTTAAGTCCAGTCTAGAACTATATGAAAATGACAAGAAACTCACGGAACAGCAAGATATCAACGTCCTCTTTTCGCAGGGGATGAGTAGAGGCGGCACAAATCTGTAAATAACTACAATAGCTGACAGTGTTATTCTAGGGTATGAATCGAGATCAAACATGAAACGACTTTGTTGAATTTTCCATTGAATCACCAGTTTTTCTTCAAACTAGGAATTTGGAACTGCCCTAGTTTCAACAAATATTGGTGAAATCTCACTTTCCACTCAGTTTTGTAGTTAGTTTACGCAAATAAAACACCTGATTTTCAATCTATTTTGCGAACAGCGAAATAGCCTCACGTATGCGCATGACTGACTGTCTAAATGAACTGTAGTTTCTACTTTGGCACGCTACGCACCGAACTACGTATACACCGTGGACGTGGATAATGCAAATGTCAATTTAGAGTCCACAAAGAACATACTATGTATCGTATTGGCCAGCGTTTCCCTGAGAGAAACAAAAAAGGACCCGAAAGAACAATATTACTAACTAATACTGAAGTATGGATGTTGCCATACACCAGCAGGTTTTGAGTTTTTCAATGAAGGCATCCGTTTTTGATTAAAAAAAACAATAGGTCAAATTTCGGTTTAATTAGGTTCAAATAGGTTTAATTTATTGCATCAAAAACTGACAGATTCCCGATAATTGTGCTTCGTGAAGAGCAAGTCCACTCTTTAAAAGTGTCTGGCTATTTCAATAACTTTTTTTGTATGTGATAAACATGTCTTCACGCGCAGAAAGAGATAACTCTCTCTCTATGTTCATATCCCTTTCTCTCCCTCTATCCCCCCTCCTGTTGATCTTTCTCAAAAAAAAATAAACATACCGAATGTCCGCGAATGAGTTGCGTTCCCTCTCGCCCTTTCTTCCGGAACCAGGGTAGGAGATGGAGGATAGACTACCTGTCCGTAACGGCGGCAGGACTGCCGTACATCTGAAATTCAAAAATTTCGCTAAACTTGTGCCAGGATAGTCAGAAAACTGATGCCATCAACCCATAAATACTCCAATGAAGTTGTCCGTATATCTACAAAAAGTCCACAAACAGGCTATTTTTTGCCAAAAACGATAAAATTTGTCTATTTTTGATGGAAACTCTCTAATTTTTACGTGTTTGAAACAGAAAATGAACTACTTTTGTCGAATTGTTGGACCTTACTGGTGTATGTTTCACCCGTTTTGTGTCGAACCTGTCTTTAACTTTCAAGGAGCCAAAAAATAGACTAGACTGATCTACTGTACACTCATACTTCTGTATGAATTTACAGATAGAAATCAGCATTCGTAAAAAAAAAGAACTCCTATTTCGCCAAAATCATGAAAATTTGACTATTTTTGATGCGAAATAATCACATTTCTCGAGTTTGAAACTGAAAGACGGCTAGCTTGCTTGTTAACTGGTCAGCACCACGGTGAGACCGCTTCCCAATAATTTTGAATTTTCCCCTCAGTTGAAAAACGGCCGACCGTGCCAATTAAAATGCGGCCAGCTCATCCCAGGAAAAAATATACTGTAGTTTGAGCGCGTTAATTTTTGTCGAAATTTGCATAATTTTCATGGGGAAGTCTGCTCGGTTGTTAATAACCGCTTGCGTACAGTATGCGAAGCGGTTTTGTATTTTTCCGTTTTTTCTATTGGACCATTTTTGTCGAGCGGTCTTACCGTGGCACAAATATGAATTAGAATGAACCGAATCGATTTGAAGACTTTAACTTTAGACGATTCAACATAAGATATAAGGCTATCGTGATCGTCCATCAAAAAAACACACGATTCGATTCCTATTCAGATATACACCAGAGCGGGTTGCTTCGATTGGCGAAACACTGATTTTTGAATTCATCGATCCATACACCAAATTTGTGTAGTTAGCGGATTTTGTAGACATAATTTACATAATTCTACACGTGTACTTTCCTGACGACTGTTCGATATTGCTTCTGTATTTTTACTATGTTCTTTTTCTTTCATCAATTGTACTTCTGTGTTTAGTTTTTTCTTTCTTGTTTAGCGCACCTCGTCGTGCATCAAATAAATTAATAAAAAAAAACTGGATTATAGTAACCATAGCCTTATTTACTGACAACCTTTGGACAACTATACTATAACATAAAAACTGGCTGAATTCTAGAGTTTGAACTCCAAACCACCAACCTTCATCCCATTCGAAAGATATCCAATTTCTGTCCGATCACCGTAGAGATGGGTAATGACAATAATCTGCAATCATGTTACTAGTGACTGGTGTATAATTTAGACCTCGAGAGTCGTTAGTATTTGAAAGTGTGAAGTTTTATTAGAAAAGTTAAACTTCACAATTTCAAGAATAAAGCATCTCGGAAAAACCATTGAAAACAAGTTATCCCGATTAGTAAACGTGTAATTGATCGATGAAAAAACCCGTTGTGCAGTTTGAAAACTTCTAATAGCTTGAGTTTTCATTTCATTGAAATTTCACGATATGATTGTGTAGTAGGAAGCTGTTTCCAGCAATGAAAGTACAATTCATCAATGTAGCACATCTCGGAAAAGATGAAACAGACTCTTACCATATTTGCTAAAACCGTCGGCTTTTTCGACATCCGAAATCCAACGCGGAATTGAGCGGAGCGGAGAGGTCGAACATCGCACGAACCCAACTGAAAATGCAGAAAAGTTTATTGGACAACGGACTGATCGAATCTATTGGAGTCTGATAATGCAAATGGGGGGAACGATAGCATCCAAAACAAACACACTGTCATAGCAAAACAAATTTTGTCATTTTTTGAAAATACGACACTAAATAGTCACATTATGAGTTTTTTAGCCTGTTCACTTGGTGCACACTACTATTTTATCAAGTAAAACGTTATTCACAACATCTGAATCAATAAAAACGAGAGAAAAAGGGAAATACAATAATACAACAAAAATAAAGGAATAATACAAAAATTCGAATCGGAAAATTTTTACAGCAATACTTGACGCAATTTATGTACGCAATACGCAGTCTTGCGTTTGCCTACCGTAAGATCTTGGTAGACAACTTGGAAAACTGTCTAAACCTTGTTTTACAACATGGGTTTTTGTCGAACCTTGGTAAACAACTTGGTTTTTAACTTCAGAGAAGCAGCCCATTCAATTATTTCGGAACTGTTTCAACGTATCCAAATGAGATGAACATTTTTGAGTTCCTACAAATGAGAGGAGTTTAGAAATACCGAGTTTGAACACTAAATCTCACGTAGTGCGAATATCGTAACTCCATTCACGTCAATTGGGAGTGTTTTTGGTAAGCAGCCCATTCAATTATTTCGGAACTGTTTCAACGTATCCAAATGAGATGAACATTTTTGAGTTCCTACAAATGAGAGGAGTTCAAAAATACCGAGTTTGAACACTAAATCTCACGTAGTGCGAATATCGTAACTCCATTCACGTCAATTGGGAGTGTTTTTGGTAAGCAGCCCATTCAATTATTTCGGAACTGTTTCAACGTATCCAAATGAGATGAACATTTTTGAGTTCCTACAAATGAGAGGAGTTTAGAAATACCGAGTTTGAACACTAAATCTCACGTAGTGCGAATATCGTAACTCCATTCACGTCAATTGGGAGTGTTTTTGGTAAGCAGCCCATTCAATTATTTCGGAACTGTTTCAACGTATCCAAATGAGATGAACATTTTTGAGTTCCTACAAATGAGAGGAGTTTAGAAATACCGAGTTTGAACACTAAATCTCACGTAGTGCGAATATCGTAACTCCATTCACGTCAATTGGGAGTGTTTTTGGTAAGCAGCCCATTCAATTATTTCGGAACTGTTTCAACGTATCCAAATGAGATGAACATTTTTGAGTTCCTACAAATGAGAGGAGTTTAGAAATACCGAGTTTGAACACTAAATCTCACGTAGTGCGAATATCGTAACTCCATTCACGTCAATTGGGAGTGTTTTTGGTAAGCAGCCCATTCAATTATTTCGGAACTGTTTCAACGTATCCAAATGAGATGAACATTTTTGAGTTCCTACAAATGAGAGGAGTTTAGAAATACCGAGTTTGAACACTAAATCTCACGTAGTGCGAATATCGTAACTCCATTCACGTCAATTGGGAGTGTTTTTGGTAAGCAGCCCATTCAATTATTTCGGAACTGTTTCAACGTATCCAAATGAGATGAACATTTTTGAGTTCCTACAAATGAGAGGAGTTTAGAAATACCGAGTTTGAACACTAAATCTCACGTAGTGCGAATATCGTAACTCCATTCACGTCAATTGGGAGTGTTTTTGGTAAGCAGCCCATTCAATTATTTCGGAACTGTTTCAACGTATCCAAATGAGATGAACATTTTTGAGTTCCTACAAATGAGAGGAGTTTAGAAATACCGAGTTTGAACACTAAATCTCACGTAGTGCGAATATCGTAACTCCATTCACGTCAATTGGGAGTGTTTTTGGTAAGCAGCCCATTCAATTATTTCGGAACTGTTTCAACGTATCCAAATGAGATGAACATTTTTGAGTTCCTACAAATGAGAGGAGTTTAGAAATACCGAGTTTGAACACTAAATCTCACGTAGTGCGAATATCGTAACTCCATTCACGTCAATTGGGAGTGTTTTTGGTAAGCAGCCCATTCAATTATTTCGGAACTGTTTCAACGTATCCAAATGAGATGAACATTTTTGAGTTCCTACAAATGAGAGGAGTTTAGAAATACCGAGTTTGAACACTAAATCTCACGTAGTGCGAATATCGTAACTCCATTCACGTCAATTGGGAGTGTTTTTGGTAAGCAGCCCATTCAATTATTTCGGAACTGTTTCAACGTATCCAAATGAGATGAACATTTTTGAGTTCCTACAAATGAGAGGAGTTTAGAAATACCGAGTTTGAACACTAAATCTCACGTAGTGCGAATATCGTAACTCCATTCACGTCAATTGGGAGTGTTTTTGGTAAGCAGCCCATTCAATTATTTCGGAACTGTTTCAACGTATCCAAATGAGATGAACATTTTTGAGTTCCTACAAATGAGAGGAGTTTAGAAATACCGAGTTTGAACACTAAATCTCACGTAGTGCGAATATCGTAACTCCATTCACGTCAATTGGGAGTGTTTTTGGTAAGCAGCCCATTCAATTATTTCGGAACTGTTTCAACGTATCCAAATGAGATGAACATTTTTGAGTTCCTACAAATGAGAGGAGTTTAGAAATACCGAGTTTGAACACTAAATCTCACGTAGTGCGAATATCGTAACTCCATTCACGTCAATTGGGAGTGTTTTTGGTAAGCAGCCCATTCAATTATTTCGGAACTGTTTCAACGTATCCAAATGAGATGAACATTTTTGAGTTCCTACAAATGAGAGGAGTTTAGAAATACCGAGTTTGAACACTAAATCTCACGTAGTGCGAATATCGTAACTCCATTCACGTCAATTGGGAGTGTTTTTGGTAAGCAGCCCATTCAATTATTTCGGAACTGTTTCAACGTATCCAAATGAGATGAACATTTTTGAGTTCCTACAAATGAGAGGAGTTTAGAAATACCGAGTTTGAACACTAAATCTCACGTAGTGCGAATATCGTAACTCCATTCACGTCAATTGGGAGTGTTTTTGGTAAGCAGCCCATTCAATTATTTCGGAACTGTTTCAACGTATCCAAATGAGATGAACATTTTTGAGTTCCTACAAATGAGAGGAGTTTAGAAATACCGAGTTTGAACACTAAATCTCACGTAGTGCGAATATCGTAACTCCATTCACGTCAATTGGGAGTGTTTTTGGTAAGCAGCCCATTCAATTATTTCGGAACTGTTTCAACGTATCCAAATGAGATGAACATTTTTGAGTTCCTACAAATGAGAGGAGTTTAGAAATACCGAGTTTGAACACTAAATCTCACGTAGTGCGAATATCGTAACTCCATTCACGTCAATTGGGAGTGTTTTTGGTAAGCAGCCCATTCAATTATTTCGGAACTGTTTCAACGTATCCAAATGAGATGAACATTTTTGAGTTCCTACAAATGAGAGGAGTTTAGAAATACCGAGTTTGAACACTAAATCTCACGTAGTGCGAATATCGTAACTCCATTCACGTCAATTGGGAGTGTTTTTGGTAAGCAGCCCATTCAATTATTTCGGAACTGTTTCAACGTATCCAAATGAGATGAACATTTTTGAGTTCCTACAAATGAGAGGAGTTTAGAAATACCGAGTTTGAACACTAAATCTCACGTAGTGCGAATATCGTAACTCCATTCACGTCAATTGGGAGTGTTTTTGGTAAGCAGCCCATTCAATTATTTCGGAACTGTTTCAACGTATCCAAATGAGATGAACATTTTTGAGTTCCTACAAATGAGAGGAGTTTAGAAATACCGAGTTTGAACACTAAATCTCACGTAGTGCGAATATCGTAACTCCATTCACGTCAATTGGGAGTGTTTTTGGTAAGCAGCCCATTCAATTATTTCGGAACTGTTTCAACGTATCCAAATGAGATGAACATTTTTGAGTTCCTACAAATGAGAGGAGTTTAGAAATATCGAGTTTGAACACTAAATCTCACGTAGTGCGAATATCGTAACTCCATTCACGTCAATTGGGAGTGTTTTTGGTTAGCAGCCCATTCAATTATTTCGGAACTGTTTCAACGTATCCAAATGAGATGAACATTTTTGAGTTCCTACAAATGAGAGGAGTTTAGAAATACCGAGTTTGAACACTAAATCTCACGTAGTGCGAATATCGTAACTCCATTCACGTCAATTGGGAGTGTTTTTGGTTAGCAGCCCATTCAATTATTTCGGAACTGTTTCAACGTATCCAAATGAGATGAACATTTTTGAGTTCCCACAAATGAGAGGAGTTTAGAAATACCGAGTTTGAACACTAAATCTCACGTAGTGCGAATATCGTAACTCCATTCACGTCAATTGGGAGTGTTTTTGGTTAGCAGCCCATTCAATTATTTCGGAACTGTTTCAACGTATCCAAATGAGATGAACATTTTTGAGTTCCTACAAATGAGAGGAGTTTAGAAATACCGAGTTTGAACACTAAATCTCACGTAGTGCGAATATCGTAACTCCATTCACGTCAATTGGGAGTGTTTTTGGTAAGCAGCCCATTCAATTATTTCGGAACTGTTTCAACGTATCCAAATGAGATGAACATTTTTGAGTTCCTACAAATGAGAGGAGTTCAAAAACACCGAGTTTGAACACTAAATCTCACGTAGTGCGAATATCGTAACTCCATTCACGTCAATTGGGAGTGTTTTTGGTAAGCAGCCCATTCAATTATTTCGGAACTGTTTCAACGTATCCAAATGAGATGAACATTTTTGAGTTCCTACAAATGAGAGGAGTTTAGAAATACCGAGTTTGAACACTAAATCTCACGTAGTGCGAATATCGTAACTCCATTCACGTCAATTGGGAGTGTTTTTGGTAAGCAGCCCATTCAATTATTTCGGAACTGTTTCAACGTATCCAAATGAGATGAACATTTTTGAGTTCCTACAAATGAGAGGAGTTTAGAAATACCGCGTTTGAACACTAAATCTCACGTAGTGCGAATATCGTAACTCCATTCACGTCAATTGGGAGTGTTTTTGGTAAGCAGCCCATTCAATTATTTTGGAACTGTTTCAACGTATCCAAATGAGATGAACATTTTTGAGTTCCTACAAATGAGAGGAGTTTAGAAATACCGAGTTTGAACACTAAATCTCACGTAGTGCGAATATCGTAACTCCATTCACGTCAATTGGGAGTGTTTTTGGTAAGCAGCCCATTCAATTATTTCGGAACTGTTTCAACGTATCCAAATGAGATGAACATTTTTGAGTTTCTACAAATGAGAGGAGTTTAGAAATACCGAGTTTGAACACTAAATCTCACGTAGTGCGAATATCGTAACTCCATTCACGTCAATTGGGAGTGTTTTTGGTAAGCAGCCCATTCAATTATTTCGGAACTGTTTCAACGTATCCAAATGAGATGAACATTTTTGAGTTTCTACAAATGAGAGGAGTTTAGAAATACCGAGTTTGAACACTAAATCTCACGTAGTGCGAATATCGTAACTCCATTCACGTCAATTGGGAGTGTTTTTGGTAAGCAGCCCATTCAATTATTTCGGAACTGTTTCAACGTATCCGAATGAGATGAACATTTTTGAGTTCCTACAAATGAGAGGAGTTTAGAAATACCGAGTTTGAACACTAAATCTCACGTAGTGCGAATATCGTAACTCCATTCACGTCAATTGGGAGTGTTTTTGGTAAGCAGCCCATTCAATTATTTCGGAACTGTTTCAACGTATCCAAATGAGATGAACATTTTTGAGTTTCTACAAATGAGAGGAGTTTAGAAATACCGAGTTTGAACACTAAATCTCACGTAGTGCGAATATCGTAACTCCATTCACGTCAATTGGGAGTGTTTTTGGTAAGCAGCCCATTCAATTATTTCGGAACTGTTTCAACGTATCCAAATGAGATGAACATTTTTGAGTTCCTACAAATGAGAGGAGTTTAGAAATACCGAGTTTGAACACTAAATCTCACGTAGTGCGAAAATCGTAACTCCATTCACGTCAATTGGGAGTGTTTTTGGTAAGCAGCCCATTGAATTATTTCGGAACTGTTTCAACGTATCCAAATGAGATGAACATTTTTGAGTTCCTACAAATGAGAGGAGTTTAGAAATACCGAGTTTGAACACTAAATCTCACGTAGTGCAAGAATCGTAACTCCATTCACGTCAATTTGGGAGTGTTTTTGGTTAGCAGCCCATTGAATTATTTCGGAACTGTTTCAACGTATCCAAATGAGATGAACATTTTTGAGTTCCTACAAATGAGAGGAGTTTAGAAATACCGAGTTTGAACACTAAATCTCACGTAGTGCAAGAATCGTAACTCCATTCACGTCAATTTGGGAGTGTTTTTGGTTAGCAGCCCATTCAATTATTTCGGAACTGTTTCAACGTATCCAAATGAGATGAACATTTTTGAGTTCCTACAAATGAGAGGAGTTTAGAAATACCGAGTTTGAACACTAAATCTCACGTAGTGCAAGAATCGTAACTCCATTCACGTCAATTTGGGAGTGTTTTTGGTTAGCAGCCCATTCAATTATTTCGGAACTGTTTCAACGTATCCAAATGAGATGAACATTTTTGAGTTCCTACAAATGAGAGGAGTTTAGAAATACCGAGTTTGAACACTAAATCTCACGTAGTGCAACAATCATAACTCCATTCACGTCAATTTGGGAGTGTTTTTGGTTAGCAGCCCATTGAATTATTTCGGAACTGTTTCAACATATCCAAATGAGATGAACATTTTTGAGTTCCTACATATGAGAGGAGTTCAAAAATACCGAGTTTGAACACTAAATCTCACGTAGTGCGAAAATCGTAACTCCATTCACGTCAAATTGGGAGTGTTTTTGGTTAGCAGCCCATTGAATTATTTCGGAACTGTTTCAACGTATCCGAATGAGATGAACATTTTTGAGTTCCTACATATGAGAGGAGTTCAAAAACACCGAGTTTGAACACTAAATCTCACGTAGTGCGAAAATCGTAGCTCCATTCACGTCAATTTGGGAGTGTTTTTGGTTAGCAGCCCATTCAATTATTTCGGAACTGTTCCAACGTATCCAAATGAGATGAACATTTTTGAGTTCCTACAAATGAGAGGAGTTTAGAAATACCGAGTTTGAACACTAAATCTCACGTAGTGCAACAATCATAACTCCATTCACGTCAATTTGGGAGTGTTTTTGGTTAGCAGCCCATTCAATTATTTCGGAACTGTTTCAACATATCCAAATGAGATGAACATTTTTGAGTTCCTACATATGAGAGGAGTTCAAAAATACCGAGTTTGAACACTAAATCTCACGTAGTGCGAAAATCGTAACTCCATTCACGTCAAATTGAGAGTGTTTTTGGTTAGCAGCCCATTGAATTATTTCGGAACTGTTTCAACGTATCCGAATGAGATGAACATTTTTGAGTTCCTACATATGAGAGGAGTTCAAAAATACCGAGTTTGAACACTAAATCTCACGTAGTGCGAAAATCGTAACTCCATTCACGTCAAATTGGGAGTGTTTTTGGTTAGCAGCCCATTGAATTATTTCGGAACTGTTTCAACGTATCCGAATGAGATGAACATTTTTGAGTTCCTACATATGAGAGGAGTTCAAAAATACCGAGTTTGAACACTAAATCTCACGTAGTGCGAAAATCGTAACTCCATTCACGTCAAATTGGGAGTGTTTTTGGTTAGCAGCCCATTGAATTATTTCGGAACTGTTTCAACGTATCCAAATGAGATGAACATTTTTGAGTTCCTACATATGAGAGGAGTTTAGAAATACCGAGTTTGAACACTAAATCTCACGTAGTGCAAGAATCGTAACTCCATTCACGTCAAATTGGGAGTGTTTTTGGTTAGCAGCCCATTCAATTATTTCGGAACTGTTTCAACGTATCCAAATGAGATGAACATTTTTGAGTTCCTACAAATGAGAGGAGTTTAGAAATACCGAGTTTGAACACTAAATCTCACGTAGTGCAAAAATCATAACTCCATTCACGTCAATTTGGGAGTGTTTTTGGTTAGCAGCCCATTGAATTATTTCGGAACTGTTTCAACGTATCCGAATGAGATGAACATTTTTGAGTTCCTACATATAAGAGGAGTTCAAAAATACCGAGTTTGAACACTAAATCTCACGTAGTGCGAAAATCGTAACTCCATTCACGTCAAATTGGGAGTGTTTTTGGTTAGCAGCCCATTGAATTATTTCGGAACTGTTTCAACGTATCCGAATGAGATGAACATTTTTGAGTTCCTACATTTGAGAGGAGTTTAGAAATACCGAGTTTGAACACTAAATCTCACGTAGTGCAAGAATCGTAACTCCATTCACGTCAATTTGGGAGTGTTTTTGGTTAGCAGCCCATTCAATTATTTCGGAACTGTTTCAACGTATCCAAATGAGATGAACATTTGAGTTCCTACAAATGAGAGGAGTTTAGAAATACCGAGTTTGAACACTAAATCTCACGTAGTGCAAAAATCATAACTCCATTCACGTCAATTTGGGAGTGTTTTTGGTTAGCAGCCCATTGAATTATTTCGGAACTGTTTCAACGTATCCGAATGAGATGAACATGTTTGAGTTCCTACATATGAGAGGAGTTCAAAAATACCGAGTTTGAACACTAAATCTCACGTAGTGCGAAAATCGTAACTCCATTCACGTCAAATTGGGAGTGTTTTTGGTTAGCAGCCCATTGAATTATTTCGGAACTGTTTCAACGTATCCGAATGAGATGAACATTTTTGAGTTCCTACATATGAGAGGAGTTTAGAAATACCGAGTTTGAACACTAAATCTCACGTAGTGCAAGAATCGTAACTCCATTCACGTCAATTTGGGAGTGTTTTTGGTTAGCAGCCCATTCAATTATTTCGGAACTGTTTCAACGTATCCAAATGATATGAACATTTTTGAGTTCCTACAAATGAGAGGAGTTTAGAAATACCGAGTTTGAACACTAAATCTCACGTAGTGCAACAATCATAACTCCATTCACGTCAATTTGGGAGTGTTTTTGGTTAGCAGCCCATTCAATTATTTCGGAACTGTTTCAACGTATCCGAATGAGATGAACATTTTTGAGTTCCTTCATATGAGAGGAGTTTAGAAATACCGAGTTTGAACACTAAATCTCACGTAGTGCGAAAATCGTAACTCCATTCACGTCAAATTGGGAGTGTTTTTGGTTAGCAGCCCATTGAATTATTTCGGAACTGTTTCAACGTATCCAAATGAGATGAACATTTTTGAGTTCCTACATATGAGAGGAGTTCAAAAATACCGAGTTTGAACACTAAATCTCACGTAGTGCGAAAATCGTAACTCCATTCACGTCAAATTGGGAGTGTTTTTGGTTAGCAGCCCATTCAATTATTTCGGAACAGTTTCAACGTATCCAAATGAGATGAACATTTTTGAGTTCCTACAAATGAGAGGAGTTTAGAAATACCGAGTTTGAACACTAAATCTCACGTAGTGCAAGAATCGTAACTCCATTCACGTCAATTTGGGAGTGTTTTTGGTTAGCAGCCCATTCAATTATTTCGGAACTGTTTCAACGTATCCAAATGAGATGAACATTTTTGAGTTCCTACAAATGAGAGGAGTTTAGAAATACCGAGTTTGAACACTAAATCTCACGTAGTGCAACAATCATAACTCCATTCACGTCAATTTGGGAGTGTTTTTGGTTAGCAGCCCATTGAATTATTTCGGAACTGTTTCAACGTATCCAAATGAGATGAACATTTTTGAGTTCCTACATATGAGAGGAGTTCAAAAATACCGAGTTTGAACACTAAATCTCACGTAGTGCGAAAATCGTAACTCCATTCACGTCAAATTGGGAGTGTTTTTGGTTAGCAGCCCATTGAATTATTTCGGAACTGTTTCAACGTATCCGAATGAGATGAACATTTTTGAGTTCCTACATATGAGAGGAGTTCAAAAATACCGAGTTTGAACACTAAATCTCACGTAGTGCGAAAATCGTAACTCCATTCACGTCAAATTGGGAGTGTTTTTGGTTAGCAGCCCATTCAATTATTTCGGAACTGTTTCAACGTATCCGAATGAGATGAACATTTTTGAGTTCCTACAAATGAGAGGAGTTTAGAAATACCGAGTTTGAACACTAAATCTCACGTAGTGCAACAATCATAACTCCATTCACGTCAATTTGGGAGTGTTTTTGGTTAGCAGTCCATTCAATTATTTCGGAACTGTTTTAACGTATCCGAATGAGATGAACATTTTTGAGTTCCTACATATGAGAGGAGTTTAAAAATACCGAGTTTGAACACTAAATCTCACGTAGTGCGAAAATCGTAACTCCATTCACGTCAAATGGGGAGTGTTTTTGGTTAGCAGCCCATTCAATTATTTCGGAACTGTTTCAACGTATCCAAATGAGATGAACATTTTTGAGTTCCTACAAATGAAAGGAGTTTAGAAATACCGAGTTTGAACACTAAATCTCACGTAGTGCGAAAATCGTAACTCCATTCACGTCAAATGGGGAGTGTTTTTGGTTAGCAGTCCATTCAATTATTTCGGAACTGTTTTAACGTATCCGAATGAGATGAACATTTTTGAGTTCCTACATATGAGAGGAGTTTAGAAATACCGAGTTTGAACACTAAATCTCACGTAGTGCGAAAATCGTAACTCCATTCACGTCAAATGGGGAGTGTTTTTGGTTAGCAGCCCATTCAATTATTTCGGAACTGTTTTAACGTATCCGAATGCGATGAACATTTTTGAGTTCCTACAAATGAAAGGAGTTTAGAAATACCGATTTTGAACACTAAATCTCACGTAGTGCGAAAATCGTAACTCCATTCACGTCAAATGGGGAGTGTTTTTGGTTAGCAGCCCATTCAATTATTTCGGAACTGTTTCAACGTATCCGAATGCGATGAACATTTTTGAGTTCCTACAAATGAGAGGAGTTTAGAAATACCGAGTTTGAACACTAAATCTCACGTAGTGCGAAAATCGTAACTCCATTCACGTCAAATGGGGAGTGTTTTTGGTTAGCAGCCCATTCAATTATTTCGGAACTGTTTCAACGTATCCGAATGCGATGAACATTTTTGAGTTCCTACAAATGAGAGGAGTTTAGAAATACCGAGTTTGAACACTGAATCTCACGTAGTGCAAGAATCGTAACTCCATTCACGTCAAATGGGGAGTGTTTTTGGTTAGCAGTCCATTCAATTATTTCGGAACTGTTTTAACGTATCCGAATGAGATGAACATTTTTGAGTTCCTACATATGAGAGGAGTTTAGAAATACCGAGTTTGAACACTAAATCTCACGTAGTGCGAAAATCGTAACTCCATTCACGTCAAATGGGGAGTGTTTTTGGTTAGCAGTCCATTCAATTATTTCGGAACTGTTTTAACGTATCCGAATGAGATGAACATTTTTGAGTTCCTACATATGAGAGGAGTTTAGAAATACCGAGTTTGAACACTAAATCTCACGTAGTGCGAAAATCGTAACTCCATTCACGTCAAATGGGGAGTGTTTTTGGTTAGCAGCCCATTCAATTATTTCGGAACTGTTTCAACGTATCCGAATGCGATGAACATTTTTGAGTTCCTACAAATGAGAGGAGTTTAGAAATACCGAGTTTGAACACTGAATCTCACGTAGTGCAAGAATCGTAACTCCATTCACGTCAAATGGGGAGTGTTTTTGGTTAGCAGTCCATTCAATTATTTCGGAACTGTTTTAACGTATCCGAATGAGATGAACATTTTTGAGTTCCTACATATGAGAGGAGTTTAGAAATACCGAGTTTGAACACTAAATCTCACGTAGTGCGAAAATCGTAACTCCATTCACGTCAAATGGGGAGTGTTTTTGGTTAGCAGCCCATTCAATTATTTCGGAACTGTTTCAACGTATCCGAATGAGATGAACATTTTTGAGTTCCTACATATGAGAGGAGTTTAGAAATACCGAGTTTGAACACTAAATCTCACGTAGTGCGAAAATCGTAACTCCATTCACGTCAAATGGGGAGTGTTTTTGGTTAGCAGTCCATTCAATTATTTCGGAACTGTTTTAACGTATCCGAATGAGATGAACATTTTTGAGTTCCTACATATGAGAGGAGTTTAGAAATACCGAGTTTGAACACTAAATCTCACGTAGTGCGAAAATCGTAACTCCATTCACGTCAAATGGGGAGTGTTTTTGGTTAGCAGTCCATTCAATTATTTCGGAACTGTTTTAACGTATCCGAATGAGATGAACATTTTTGAGTTCCTACATATGAGAGGAGTTTAGAAATACCGAGTTTGAACACTAAATCTCACGTAGTGCGAAAATCGTAACTCCATTCACGTCAAATGGGGAGTGTTTTTGGTTAGCAGTCCATTCAATTATTTCGGAACTGTTTCAACGTATCCAAATGAGATGAACATTTTTGAGTTCCTACAAATGAAAGGAGTTTAGAAATACCGAGTTTGAACACTAAATCTCACGTAGTGCGAAAATCGTAACTCCATTCACGTCAAATGGGGAGTGTTTTTGGTTAGCAGCCCATTCAATTATTTCGGAACTGTTTTAACGTATCCGAATGAGATGAACATTTTTGAGTTCCTACATATGAGAGGAGTTTAGAAATACCGAGTTTGAACACTAAATCTCACGTAGTGCGAAAATCGTAACTCCATTCACGTCAAATGGGGAGTGTTTTTGGTTAGCAGTCCATTCAATTATTTCGGAACTGTTTCAACGTATCCAAATGAGATGAACATTTTTGAGTTCCTACAAATGAAAGGAGTTTAGAAATACCGAGTTTGAACACTAAATCTCACGTAGTGCGAAAATCGTAACTCCATTCACGTCAAATGGGGAGTGTTTTTGGTTAGCAGTCCATTCAATTATTTCGGAACTGTTTCAACGTATCCAAATGAGATGAACATTTTTGAGTTCCTACAAATGAAAGGAGTTTAGAAATACCGAGTTTGAACACTAAATCTCACGTAGTGCGAAAATCGTAACTCCATTCACGTCAAATGGGGAGTGTTTTTGGTTAGCAGCCCATTCAATTATTTCGGAACTGTTTTAACGTATCCGAATGAGATGAACATTTTTGAGTTCCTACATATGAGAGGAGTTTAGAAATACCGAGTTTGAACACTAAATCTCACGTAGTGCGAAAATCGTAACTCCATTCACGTCAAATGGGGAGTGTTTTTGGTTAGCAGTCCATTCAATTATTTCGGAACTGTTTCAACGTATCCAAATGAGATGAACATTTTTGAGTTCCTACAAATGAAAGGAGTTTAGAAATACCGAGTTTGAACACTAAATCTCACGTAGTGCGAAAATCGTAACTCCATTCACGTCAAATTGGGAGTGTTTTTGGTTAGCAGCCCATTGAATTATTTCGGAACTGTTTTAACGTATCCGAATGAGATGAACATTTTTGAGTTCCTACATATGAGAGGAGTTTAGAAATACCGAGTTTGAACACTAAATCTCACGTAGTGCAACAATCATAACTCCATTCACGTCAATTTGGGAGTGTTTTTGGTTAGCAGCCCATTCAATTATTTCGGAACTGTTTTAACGTATCCGAATGAGATGAACATTTTTGAGTTCCTACATATGAGAGGAGTTTAGAAATACCGAGTTTGAACACTAAATCTCACGTAGTGCAACAATCATAACTCCATTCACGTCAATTTGGGAGTGTTTTTGGTTAGCAGCCCATTCAATTATTTCGGAACTGTTTTAACGTATCCGAATGAGATGAACATTTTTGAGTTCCTACATATGAGAGGAGTTTAGAAATACCGAGTTTGAACACTAAATCTCACGTAGTGCGAAAATCGTAACTCCATTCACGTCAAATGGGGAGTGTTTTTGGTTAGCAGTCCATTCAATTATTTCGGAACTGTTTTAACGTATCCGAATGAGATGAACATTTTTGAGTTCCTACATATGAGAGGAGTTTAGAAATACCGAGTTTGAACACTAAATCTCACGTAGTGCGAAAATCGTAACTCCATTCACGTCAAATGGGGAGTGTTTTTGGTTAGCAGCCCATTCAATTATTTCGGAACTGTTTCAACGTATCCGAATGAGATGAACATTTTTGAGTTCCTACAAATGAGAGGAGTTTAGAAATACCGAGTTTGAACACTAAATCTCACGTAGTGCAAGAATCGTAACTCCATTCACGTCAATTTGGGAGTGTTTTTGGTTAGCAGCCCATTCAATTATTTCGGAACTGTTTCAACGTATCCACATGAGATGAACATTTTTGAGTTCCTACAAATGAGAGGAGTTTAGAAATACCGAGTTTGAACACTAAATCTCACGTAGTGCGAAAATCGTAACTCCATTCACGTCAAATGGGGAGTGTTTTTGGTTAGCAGCCCATTCAATTATTTCGGAACTGTTTTAACGTATCCGAATGAGATGAACATTTTTGAGTTCCTACAAATGAGAGGAGTTTAGAAATACCGAGTTTGAACACTAAATCTCACGTAGTGCGAAAATCGTAACTCCATTCACGTCAAATGGGGAGTGTTTTTGGTTAGCAGCCCATTCAATTATTTCGGAACTGTTTCAACGTATCCACATGAGATGAACATTTTTGAGTTCCTACAAATGAGAGGAGTTTAGAAATACCGAGTTTGAACACTAAATCTCACGTAGTGCAAGAATCGTAACTCCATTCACGTCAATTTGGGAGTGTTTTTGGTTAGCAGCCCATTCAATTATTTCGGAACTGTTTCAACGTATCCGAATGAGATGAACATTTTTGAGTTCCTACAAATGAGAGGAGTTTAGAAATACCGAGTTTGAACACTAAATCTCACGTAGTGCAAGAATCGTAACTCCATTCACGTCAATTTGGGAGTGTTTTTGGTTAGCAGCCCATTCAATTATTTCGGAACTGTTTCAACGTATCCACATGAGATGAACATTTTTGAGTTCCTACAAATGAGAGGAGTTTAGAAATACCGAGTTTGAACACTAAATCTCACGTAGTGCAAGAATCGTAACTCCATTCACGTCAATTTGGGAGTGTTTTTGGTTAGCAGCCCATTCAATTATTTCGGAACTGTTTCAACGTATCCGAATGAGATGAACATTTTTGAGTTCCTACAAATGAGAGGAGTTTAGAAATACCGAGTTTGAACACTAAATCTCACGTAGTGCAAGAATCGTAACTCCATTCACGTCAATTTGGGAGTGTTTTTGGTTAGCAGCCCATTCAATTATTTCGGAACTGTTTCAACGTATCCACATGAGATGAACATTTTTGAGTTCCTACAAATGAGAGGAGTTTAGAAATACCGAGTTTGAACACTAAATCTCACGTAGTGCGAAAATCGTAACTCCATTCACGTCAAATGGGGAGTGTTTTTGGTTAGCAGCCCATTCAATTATTTCGGAACTGTTTTAACGTATCCGAATGAGATGAACATTTTTGAGTTCCTACAAATGAGAGGAGTTTAGAAATACCGAGTTTGAACACTAAATCTCACGTAGTGCGAAAATCGTAACTCCATTCACGTCAAATGGGGAGTGTTTTTGGTTAGCAGCCCATTCAATTATTTCGGAACTGTTTTAACGTATCCGAATGAGATGAACATTTTTGAGTTCCTACATATGAGAGGAGTTTAGAAATACCGAGTTTGAACACTAAATCTCACGTAGTGCGAAAATCGTAACTCCATTCACGTCAAATGGGGAGTGTTTTTGGTTAGCAGTCCATTCAATTATTTCGGAACTGTTTTAACGTATCCGAATGAGATGAACATTTTTGAGTTCCTACATATGAGAGGAGTTTAGAAATACCGAGTTTGAACACTAAATCTCACGTAGTGCGAAAATCGTAACTCCATTCACGTCAAATGGGGAGTGTTTTTGGTTAGCAGCCCATTCAATTATTTCGGAACTGTTTCAACGTATCCAAATGAGATGAACATTTTTGAGTTCCTACAAATGAGAGGAGTTTAGAAATACCGAGTTTGAACACTAAATCTCACGTAGTGCAAAAATCATAACTCCATTCACGTCAATTTGGGAGTGTTTTTGGTTAGCAGCCCATTCAATTATTTCGGAACTGTTTCAACGTATCCAAATGAGATGAACATTTTTGAGTTCCTACAAATGAGAGGAGTTTAGAAATACCGAGTTTGAACACTAAATCTCACGTAGTGCAAAAATCATAACTCCATTCACGTCAATTTTGGAGTGTTTTTGGTTAGCAGCCCATTCAATTATTTCGGAACTGTTTCAACGTATCCGAATGAGATGAACATTTTTGAGTTCCTACAAATGAGAGGAGTTTAGAAATACCGAGTTTGAACACTAAATCTCACGTAGTGCAAAAATCATAACTCCATTCACGTCAATTTGGGAGTGTTTTTGGTTAGCAGCCCATTCAATTATTTCGGAACTGTTTCAACGTATCCGAATGAGATGAACATTTTTGAGTTCCTACATATGAGAGGAGTTCAAAAATACCGAGTTTGAACACTAAATCTCACGTAGTGCGAAAATCGTAACTCCATTCACGTCAAATTGGGAGTGTTTTTGGTTAGCAGCCCATTCAATTATTTCGGAACTTTTTCAACGTATCCGAATGAGATGAACATTTTTGAGTTCCTACAAATGAGAGGAGTTTAGAAATACCGAGTTTGAACACTAAATCTCACGTAGTGCAAAAATCATAACTCCATTCACGTCAATTTGGGAGTGTTTTTGGTTAGCAGCCCATTCAATTATTTCGGAACTGTTTCAACGTATCCAAATGAGATGAACATTTTTGAGTTCCTACAAATGAGAGGAGTTTAGAAATACCGAGTTTGAACACTAAATCTCACGTAGTGCAAAAATCGTAACTCCATTCACGTCAATTTGGGAGTGTTTTTGGTTAGCAGCCCATTCAATTATTTCGGAACTGTTTCAACGTATCCAAATGAGATGAACATTTTTGAGTTCCTACAAATGAGAGGAGTTTAGAAATACCGAGTTTGAACACTAAATCTCACGTAGTGCAAAAATCATAACTCCATTCACGTCAATTTGGGAGTGTTTTTGGTTAGCAGCCCATTCAATTATTTCGGAACTGTTTCAACGTATCCGAATGAGATGAACATTTTTGAGTTCCTACATATGAGAGGAGTTCAAAAATACCGAGTTTGAACACTAAATCTCACGTAGTGCGAAAATCGTAACTCCATTCACGTCAAATTGGGAGTGTTTTTGGTTAGCAGCCCATTCAATTATTTCGGAACTTTTTCAACGTATCCGAATGAGATGAACATTTTTGAGTTCCTACAAATGAGAGGAGTTTAGAAATACCGAGTTTGAACACTAAATCTCACGTAGTGCAACAATCATAACTCCATTCACGTCAATTTGGGAGTGTTTTTGGTTAGCAGCCCATTGAATTATTTCGGAACTGTTTCAACGTATCCGAATGAGATGAACATTTTTGAGTTCCTACATATGAGAGGAGTTCAAAAATACCGAGTTTGAACACTAAATCTCACGTAGTGCGAAAATCGTAACTCCATTCACGTCAAATTGGGAGTGTTTTTGGTTAGCAGCCCATTCAATTATTTCGGAACTTTTTCAACGTATCCGAATGAGATGAACATTTTTGAGTTCCTACAAATGAGAGGAGTTTAGAAATACCGAGTTTGAACACTAAATCTCACGTAGTGCAACAATCATAACTCCATTCACGTCAATTTGGGAGTGTTTTTGGTTAGCAGCCCATTGAATTATTTCGGAACTGTTTCAACGTATCCGAATGAGATGAACATTTTTGAGTTCCTACATATGAGAGGAGTTCAAAAATACCGAGTTTGAACACTAAATCTCACGTAGTGCGAAAATCGTAACTCCATTCACGTCAAATTGGGAGTGTTTTTGGTTAGCAGCCCATTCAATTATTTCGGAACTGTTTCAACGTATCCAAATGAGATGAACATTTTTGAGTTCCTACATATGAGAGGAGTTCAAAAATACCGAGTTTGAACACTAAATCTCACGTAGTGCGAAAATCGTAACTCCATTCACGTCAAGTGGGGAGTGTTTTTGGTTAGCAGCCCATTCAATTATTTCGGAACTGTTTCAACGTATCCAAATGAGATGAACATTTTTGAGTTCCTACAAATGAGAGGAGTTTAGAAATACCGAGTTTGAACACTAAATCTCACGTAGTGCAAAAATCATAACTCCATTCACGTCAATTTGGGAGTGTTTTTGGTTAGCAGCCCATTCAATTATTTCGGAACTGTTTCAACGTATCCGAATGAGATGAACATTTTTGAGTTCCTACAAATAAGAGGAGTTTAGAAATACCGAGTTTGAACACTAAATCTCACGTAGTGCAACAATCATAACTCCATTCACGTCAATTTGGGAGTGTTTTTGGTTAGCAGCCCATTCAATTATTTCGGAACTGTTTCAACGTATCCGAATGAGATGAACATTTTTGAGTTCCTACAAATGAGAGGAGTTTAGAAATACCGAGTTTGAACACTAAATCTCACGTAGTGCAAGAATCGTAACTCCATTCACGTCAAATTGGGAGTGTTTTTGGTTAGCAGCCCATTGAATTATTTCGGAACTGTTTCAACGTATCCGAATGAGATGAACATTTTTGAGTTCCTACATATGAGAGGAGTTCAAAAATACCGAGTTTGAACACTGAATCTCACGTAGTGCAACAATCATAACTCCATTCACGTCAATTTGGGAGTGTTTTTGGTTAGCAGCCCATTCAATTATTTCGGAACTGTTTCAACGTATCCGAATGAGATAAACATTTTTGAGTTCCTACATATGAGAGGAGTTCAAAATTACCGAGTTTGAACACTAAATCTCACGTAGTGCGGAAATCGTAACTCCATTCACGTCAAATTGGGAGTGTTTTTGGTTAGCAGCCCATTGAATTATTTCGGAACTGTTTCAACGTATCCGAATGAGATGAACATTTTTGAGTTCCTACATATGAGAGGAGTTCAAAAATACCGAGTTTGAACACTAAATCTCACGTAGTGCGAAAATCGTAACTCCATTCACGTCAAATTGGGAGTGTTTTTGGTTAGCAGCCCATTCAATTATTTCGGAACTGTTTCAACGTATCCGAATGAGATGAACATTTTTGAGTTCCTACATATGAGAGGAGTTCAAAAATACCGAGTTTGAACACTAAATCTCACGTAGTGCGAAAATCGTAACTCCATTCACGTCAAGTGGGGAGTGTTTTTGGTTAGCAGCCCATTCAATTATTTCGGAACTGTTTCAACGTATCCAAATGAGATGAACATTTTTGAGTTCCTAAAAATGAGAGGAGTTTAGAAATACCGAGTTTGAACACTAAATCTCACGTAGTGCAAAAATCATAACTCCATTCACGTCAATTTGGGAGTGTTTTTGGTTAGCAGCCCATTCAATTATTTCGGAACTGTTTCAACGTATCCGAATGAGATGAACATTTTTGAGTTCCTACAAATAAGAGGAGTTTAGAAATACCGAGCTTGAACACTAAATCTCACGTAGTGCAACAATCATAACTCCATTCACGTCAATTTGGGAGTGTTTTTGGTTAGCAGCCCATTCAATTATTTCGGAACTGTTTCAACGTATCCGAATGAGATGAACATTTTTGAGTTCCTACAAATGAGAGGAGTTTAGAAATACCGAGTTTGAACACTAAATCTCACGTAGTGCAAGAATCGTAACTCCATTCACGTCAAATTGGGAGTGTTTTTGGTTAGCAGCCCATTGAATTATTTCGGAACTGTTTCAACGTATCCAAATGAGATGAACATTTTTGAGTTCCTACAAATGAGAGGAGTTTAGAAATACCGAGTTTGAACACAAAATCTCACGTAGTGCGAAAATCGTAACTCCATTCACGTCAAATTGGGAGTGTTTTTGGTTAGCAACCCATTCAATTATTTCGGAACTGTTTCAACGTATCCAAATGAGATGAACATTTTTGAGTTCCTACAAATGAGAGGAGTTTAGAAATACCGAGTTTGAACACTAAATCTCACGTAGTGCAACAATCATAACTCCATTCACGTCAATTTGGGAGTGTTTTTGGTTAGCAGCCCATTGAACTATTTCGGAACTGTTTCAACGTATCCAAATGAGATGAACATTTTTGAGTTCCTACATATGAGAGGAGTTTAGAAATACCGAGTTTGAACACTAAATCTCACGTAGTGCAAGAATCGTAACTCCATTCACGTCAAATTGGGAGTGTTTTTGGTTAGCAGCCCATTGAATTATTTCGGAACTGTTTCAACGTATCCGAATGAGATGAACATTTTTGAGTTCCTACATATGAGAGGAGTTCAAAAATACCGAGTTTGAACACTGAATCTCACGTAGTGCAACAATCATAACTCCATTCACGTCAATTTGGGAATGTTTTTGGTTAGCAGCCCATTCAATTATTTCGGAACTGTTTCAACGTATCCGAATGAGATAAACATTTTTGAGTTCCTACATATGAGAGGAGTTCAAAATTACCGAGTTTGAACACTAAATCTCACGTAGTGCGGAAATCGTAACTCCATTCACGTCAAATTGGGAGTGTTTTTGGTTAGCAGCCCATTGAATTATTTCGGAACTGTTTCAACGTATCCGAATGAGATGAACATTTTTGAGTTCCTACATATGAGAGGAGTTCAAAAATACCGAGTTTGAACACTAAATCTCACGTAGTGCGAAAATCGTAACTCCATTCACGTCAAATTGGGAGTGTTTTTGGTTAGCAGCCCATTCAATTATTTCGGAACTGTTTCAACGTATCCGAATGAGATGAACATTTTTGAGTTCCTACAAATGAGAGGAGTTTAGAAATACCGAGTTTGAACACTAAATCTCACGTAGTGCAACAATCATAACTCCATTCACGTCAAATTGGGAGTGTTTTTGGTTAGCAGCCCATTCAATTATTTCGGAACTGTTTCAACGTATCCGAATGAGATGAACATTTTTGAGTTCCTACAAATGAGAGGAGTTTAGAAATACCGAGTTTGAACACTAAATCTCACGTAGTGCGAAAATCGTAACTCCATTCACGTCAAATTGGGAGTGTTTTTGGTTAGCAGCCCATTCAATTATTTCGGAACTGTTTCAATGTATCCAAATGCGATGAACATTTTTGAGTTCCTACAAATGAGAGGAGTTTAGAAATACCGAGTTTGAACACTAAATCTCACGTAGTGCAACAATCATAACTCCATTCACGTCAATTTGGGAGTGTTTTTGGTTAGCAGCCCATTGAATTATTTCGGAACTGTTTCAACGTATCCAAATGAGATGAACATTTTTGAGTTCCTACATCTACATATGAGAGGAGTTTAGAAATACCGAGTTTGAACACTAAATCTCACGTAGTGCAAGAATCATAACTCCATTCACGTCAAATTGGGAGTGTTTTTGGTTAGCAGCCCATTCAATTATTTCGGAACTGTTTCAACGTATCCGAATGAGATGAACATTTTTGAGTTCCTACAAATGAGAGGAGTTTAGAAATACCGAGTTTGAACACTAAATCTCACGTAGTGCGAAAATCGTAACTCCATTCACGTCAAATTGGGAGTGTTTTTGGTTAGCAGCCCATTCAATTATTTCGGAACTGTTTCAATGTATCCAAATGCGATGAACATTTTTGAGTTCCTACAAATGAGAGGAGTTTAGAAATACCGAGTTTGAACACTAAATCTCACGTAGTGCAACAATCATAACTCCATTCACGTCAATTTGGGAGTGTTTTTGGTTAGCAGCCCATTGAATTATTTCGGAACTGTTTCAACGTATCCAAATGAGATGAACATTTTTGAGTTCCTACATCTACATATGAGAGGAGTTTAGAAATACCGAGTTTGAACACTAAATCTCACGTAGTGCAAGAATCGTAACTCCATTCACGTCAAATTGGGAGTGTTTTTGGTTAGCAGCCCATTGAATTATTTCGGAACTGTTTCAACGTATCCGAATGAGATGAGCATTTTTGAGTTCCTACATATGAGAGGAGTTCAAAAATACCGAGTTTGAACACTAAATCTCACGTAGTGCGAAAATCGTAACTCCATTCACGTCAAATTGGGAGTGTTTTTGGTTAGCAGCCCATTCAATTATTTCGGAACTGTTTCAACGTATCCAAATGAGATGAACATTTTTGAGTTTCTACAAATTAGAGGAGTTTAGAAATACCGAGTTTGAACACTAAATCTCACGTAGTGCAAAAATCATAACTCCATTCACGTCAATTTGGGAGTGTTTTTGGTTAGCAGCCCATTCAATTATTTCGGAACTGTTTCAACGTATCCGAATGAGATGAACATTTTTGAGGTCCTACAAATGAGAGGAGTTTAGAAATACCGAGTTTGAACACTAAATCTCACGTAGTGCAAAAATCATAACTCCATTCACGTCAATTTGGGAGTGTTTTTGGTTAGCAGCCCATTCAATTATTTCGGAACTGTTTCAACGTATCCGAATGAGATGAACATTTTTGAGTTCCTACAAATGAGAGGAGTTTAGAAATACCGAGTTTGAACACTAAATCTCACGTAGTGCAAAAATCATAACTCCATTCACGTCAATTTGGGAGTGTTTTTGGTTAGCAGCCCATTGAATTATTTCGGAACTGTTTCAACGTATCCGAATGAGATGAACATTTTTGAGTTCCTACATATGAGAGGAGTTCAAAATGACCGAGTTTGAACACTAAATCTCACGTAGTGCGAAAATCATAACTCCATTCACGTCAATTTGGGAGTGTTTGTGGTTAGCAGCCCATTGAACTATTTCGGAACTGTTTCAACGTATCCAAATGAGATGAACATTTTTGAGTTCCTACATATGAGAGGAGTTTAGAAATACCGAGTTTGAACACTAAATCTCACGTAGTGCAAAAATCATAACTCCATTCACGTCAAATTGGGAGTGTTTTTGGTTAGCAGCCCATTGAATTATTTCGGAACTGTTTCAACGTATCCGAATGAGATGAACATTTTTGAGTTCCTACATATGAGAGGAGTTCAAAATGACCGAGTTTGAACACTAAATCTCACGTAGTGCGAAAATCATAACTCCATTCACGTCAATTTGGGAGTGTTTGTGGTTAGCAGCCCATTGAACTATTTCGGAACTGTTTCAACGTATCCAAATGAGATGAACATTTTTGAGTTCCTACATATGAGAGGAGTTTAGAAATACCGAGTTTGAACACTAAATCTCACGTAGTGCGAAAATCATAACTCCATTCACGTCAATTTGGGAGTGTTTGTGGTTAGCAGCCCATTGAACTATTTCGGAACTGTTTCAACGTTTCCAAATGAGATGAACATTTTTGAGTTCCTACATATGAGAGGAGTTTAGAAATACCGAGTTTGAACACTAAATCTCACGTAGTGCAAGAATCGTAACTCCATTCACGTCAAATTGGGAGTGTTTTTGGTTAGCAGCCCATTGAATTATTTCGGAACTGTTTCAACGTATCCGAATGAGATGAACATTTTTGAGTTCCTACATATGAGAGGAGTTCAAAAATACCGAGTTTGAACACTGAATCTCACGTAGTGCAACAATCATAACTCCATTCACGTCAATTTGGGAGTGTTTTTGGTTAGCAGCCCATTCAATTATTTCGGAACTGTTTCAACGTATCCGAATGAGAAAAACATTTTTGAGTTCCTACATATGAGAGGAGTTCAAAATTACCGAGTTTGAACACTAAATCTCACGTAGTGCGGAAATCGTAACTCCATTCACGTCAAATTGGGAGTGTTTTTGGTTAGCAGCCCATTGAATTATTTCGGAACTGTTTCAACGTATCCGAATGAGATGAACATTTTTGAGTTCCTACATATGAGAGGAGTTCAAAAATACCGAGTTTGAACACTAAATCTCACGTAGTGCGAAAATCGTAACTCCATTCACGTCAATTTGGGAGTGTTTTTGGTTAGCAGCCCATTCAATTATTTCGGAACTGTTTCAACGTATCCAAATGAGATGCACATTTTTGAGTTCCTACAAATGAGAGGAGTTTAGAAATACCGAGTTTGAACACTGAATCTCACGTAGTGCAACAATCATAACTCCATTCACGTCAATTTGGGAGTGTTTTTGGTTAGCAGCCCATTCAATTATTTCGGAACTGTTTCAACGTATCCGAATGAGATAAACATTTTTGAGTTCCTACATATGAGAGGAGTTCAAAATTACCGAGTTTGAACACTAAATCTCACGTAGTGCGGAAATCGTAACTCCATTCACGTCAAATTGGGAGTGTTTTTGGTTAGCAGCCCATTGAATTATTTCGGAACTGTTTCAACGTATCCGAATGAGATGAACATTTTTGAGTTCCTACATATGAGAGGAGTTCAAAAATACCGAGTTTGAACACAAAATCTCACGTAGTGCGAAAATCGTAACTCCATTCACGTCAAATTGGGAGTGTTTTTGGTTAGCAGCCCATTCAATTATTTCGGAACTGTTTCAACGTATCCAAATGAGATGAACATTTTTGAGTTCCTACAAATGGGAGGAGTTTAGAAATACCGAGTTTGAACACTAAATCTCACGTAGTGCAACAATCATAACTCCATTCACGTCAATTTGGGAGTGTTTTTGGTTAGCAGCCCATTCAATTATTTCGGAACTGTTTCAACGTATCCGAATGAGATGAACATTTTTGAGTTCCTACATATGAGAGGAGTTCAAAAATACCGAGTTTGAACACTAAATCTCACGTAGTGCGAAAATCGTAACTCCATTCACGTCAAATTGGGAGTGTTTTTGGTTAGCAGCCCATTCAATTATTTCGGAACTGTTTCAACGTATCCGAATGAGATGAACATTTTTGAGTTCCTACAAATGAGAGGAGTTTAGAAATACCGAGTTTGAACACTAAATCTCACGTAGTGCAACAATCATAACTCCATTCACGTCAATTTGGGAGTGTTTTTGGTTAGCAGTCCATTCAATTATTTCGGAACTGTTTTAACGTATCCGAATGAGATGAACATTTTTGAGTTCCTACATATGAGAGGAGTTCAAAAATACCGAGTTTAAACACTAAATCTCACGTAGTGCGAAAATCGTAACTCCATTCACGTCAATTTGGGAGTGTTTTTGGTTAGCAGCCCATTCAATTATTTCGGAACTGTTTCAACGTATCCAAATGCGATGAACATTTTTGAGTTCCTACAAATGAGAGGAGTTTAGAAATACCGAGTTTGAACACTAAATCTCACGTAGTGCAAAAATCATAACTCCATTCACGTCAATTTGGGAGTGTTTTTGGTTAGCAGCCCATTCAATTATTTCGGAACTGTTTCAACGTATCCGAATGAGATGAACATTTTTGAGTTCCTACATATGAGAGGAGTTCAAAAATACCGAGTTTGAACACTAAATCTCACGTAGTGCGAATATCGTAACTCCATTCACGTCAAATGGGGAGTGTTTTTGGTTAGCAGCCCATTCAATTATTTCGGAACTGTTTCAACGTATCCAAATGAGATGAACATTTTTGAGTTCCTACAAATGAGAGGAGTTCAAAAATACCGAGTTTAAACACTAAATCTCACGTAGTGCGAATATCGTAACTCCATTCACGTCAAATGGGGAGTGTTTTTGGTTAGCAGCCCATTCAATTATTTCGGAACTGTTTCAACGTATCCAAATGAGATGAACATTTTTGAGTTCCTACATATGAGAGGAGTTCAAAAATACCGAGTTTAAACACTAAATCTCACGTAGTGCGAATATCGTAACTCCATTCACGTCAAATGGGGAGTGTTTTTGGTTAGCAGCCCATTCAATTATTTCGGAACTGTTTCAACGTATCCAAATGAGATGAACATTTTTGAGTTCCTACATATGAGAGGAGTTCAAAAATACCGAGTTTAAACACTAAATCTCACGTAGTGCGAATATCGTAACTCCATTCACGTCAAATGGGGAGTGTTTTTGGTTAGCAGCCCATTCAATTATTTCGGAACTGTTTCAACGTATCCAAATGAGATGAACATTTTTGAGTTCCTACAAATGAGAGGAGTTTAGAAATACCGAGTTTGAACACTAAATCTCACGTAGTGCGAAAATCGTAACTCCATTCACGTCAAATTGGGAGTGTTTTTGGTTAGCAGCCCATTCAATTATTTCGGAACTGTTTCAACGTATCCGAATGAGATGAACATTTTTGAGTTCCTACAAATGAGAGGAGTTTAGAAATACCGAGTTTGAACACTAAATCTCACGTAGTGCAACAATCATAACTCCATTCACGTCAATTTGGGAGTGTTTTTGGTTAGCAGCCCATTCAATTATTTCGGAACTTTTTCAACGTATCCGAATGAGATGAACATTTTTGAGTTCCTACAAATGAGAGGAGTTTAGAAAAACCGAGTTTGAACACTAAATCTCACGTAGTGCAACAATCATAACTCCATTCACGTCAATTTGGGAGTGTTTTTGGTTAGCAGCCCATTGAATTATTTCGGAACTGTTTCAACGTATCCAAATGAGATGAACATTTTTGAGTTCCTACATCTACATATGAGAGGAGTTTAGAAATACCGAGTTTGAACACTAAATCTCACGTAGTGCAAGAATCGTAACTCCATTCACGTCAAATTGGGAGTGTTTTTGGTTAGCAGCCCATTGAATTATTTCGGAACTGTTTCAACGTATCCGAATGAGATGAACATTTTTGAGTTCCTACATATGAGAGGAGTTCAAAAATACCGAGTTTGAACACTAAATCTCACGTAGTGCGAAAATCGTAACTCCATTCACGTCAAATTGGGAGTGTTTTTGGTTAGCAGCCCATTCAATTATTTCGGAACTGTTTCAACGTATCCAAATGAGATGAACATTTTTGAGTTCCTACAAATTAGAGGAGTTTGGAAATACCGAGTTTGAACACTAAATCTCACGTAGTGCAAAAATCATAACTCCATTCACGTCAATTTGGGAGTGTTTTTGGTTAGCAGCCCATTCAATTATTTCGGAACTGTTTCAACGTATCCGAATGAGATGAACATTTTTGAGGTCCTACAAATGAGAGGAGTTTAGAAATACCGAGTTTGAACACTAAATCTCACGTAGTGCAACAATCATAACTCCATTCACGTCAATTTGGGAGTGTTTTTGGTTAGCAGCCCATTCAATTATTTCGGAACTGTTTCAACGTATCCGAATGAGATGAACATTTTTGAGTTCCTACAAATGAGAGGAGTTTAGAAATACCGAGTTTGAACACTAAATCTCACGTAGTGCAAGAATCATAACTCCATTCACGTCAATTTGGGAGTGTTTTTGGTTAGCAGCCCATTCAATTATTTCGGAACTGTTTCAACGTATCCGAATGAGATGAACATTTTTGAGTTCCTACATGTGAGAGAAGTTTAGAAATACCGAGTTTGAACACTAAATCTCACGTAGTGCAACAATCATAACTCCATTCACGTCAATTTGGGAGTGTTTTTGGTTAGCAGCCCATTCAATTATTTCGGAACTGTTTTAACGTATCCGAATGAGATGAACATTTTTGAGTTCCTACAAATGAGAGGAGTTTAGAAATACCGAGTTTGAACACTAAATCTCACGTAGTGCAAGAATCATAACTCCATTCACGTCAATTTGGGAGTGTTTTTGGTTAGCAGCCCATTCAATTATTTCGGAACTGTTTCAACGTATCCGAATGAGATGAACATTTTTGAGGTCCTACAAATGAGAGGAGTTTAGAAATACCGAGTTTGAACACTAAATCTCACGTAGTGCAAGAATCATAACTCCATTCACGTCAATTTGGGAGTGTTTTTGGTTAGCAGCCCATTCAATTATTTCGGAACTGTTTCAACGTATCCAAATGAGATGAACATTTTTGAGTTCCTACAAATGAGAGGAGTTTAGAAATACCGAGTTTGAACACTAAATCTCACGTAGTGCAAGAATCGTAACTCCATTCACGTCAATTTGGGAGTGTTTTTGGTTAGCAGCCCATTGAATTATTTCGGAACTGTTTCAACGTATCCAAATGAGATGAACATTTTTGAGTTCCTACATATGAGAGGAGTTTAGAAATACCGAGTTTGAACACTAAATCTCACGTAGTGCAAGAATCGTAACTCCATTCACGTCAATTTGGGAGTGTTTTTGGTTAGCAGCCCATTGAATTATTTCGGAACTGTTTCAACGTATCCAAATGAGATGAACATTTTTGAGTTCCTACATATGAGAGGAGTTTAGAAATACCGAGTTTGAACACTAAATCTCACGTAGTGCAAGAATCGTAACTCCATTCACGTCAATTTGGGAGTGTTTTTGGTTAGCAGCCCATTGAACTATTTCGGAACTGTTTCAACGTATCCAAATGAGATGAACATTTTTGAGTTCCTACATATGAGAGGAGTTTAGAAATACCGAGTTTGAACACTAAATCTCACGTAGTGCAAGAATCGTAACTCCATTCACGTCAAATTGGGAGTGTTTTTGGTTAGCAGCCCATTCAATTATTTCGGAACTGTTTCAACGTATCCAAATGAGATGAACATTTTTGAGTTCCTACAAATGAGAGGAGTTTAGAAATACCGAGTTTGAACACTAAATCTCACGTAGTGCAAAAATCATAACTCCATTCACGTCAATTTGGGAGTGTTTTTGGTTAGCAGCCCATTGAAGTATTTCGGAACTGTTTCAACGTATCCGAATGAGATGAACATTTTTGAGTTCCTACATATGAGAGGAGTTTAGAAATACCGAGTTTGAACACTAAATCTCACGTAGTGCAAGAATCGTAACTCCATTCACGTCAATTTGGGAGTGTTTTTGGTTAGCAGCCCATTCAATTATTTCGGAACTGTTTCAACGTATCCAAATGAGATGAACATTTTTGAGTTCCTACATATGAGAGGAGTTCAAAATTACCGAGTTTGAACACTAAATCTCACGTAGTGCGGAAATCGTAACTCCATTCACGTCAAATTGGGAGTGTTTTTGGTTAGCAGCCCATTGAATTATTTCGGAACTGTTTCAACGTATCCGAATGAGATGAACATTTTTGAGTTCCTACATATGAGAGGAGTTCAAAAATACCGAGTTTGAACACAAAATCTCACGTAGTGCGAAAATCGTAACTCCATTCACGTCAAATTGGGAGTGTTTTTGGTTAGCAGCCCATTGAATTATTTCGGAACTGTTTCAACGTATCCGAATGAGATGAACATTTTTGAGTTCCTACAAATGAGAGGAGTTTAGAAATACCGAGTTTGAACACAAAATCTCACGTAGTGCGAAAATCGTAACTCCATTCACGTCAAATTGGGAGTGTTTTTGGTTAGCAGCCCATTGAATTATTTCGGAACTGTTTCAACGTATCCGAATGAGATGAACATTTTTGAGTTCCTACAAATGAGAGGAGTTTAGAAATACCGAGTTTGAACACAAAATCTCACGTAGTGCGAAAATCGTAACTCCATTCACGTCAAATTGGGAGTGTTTTTGGTTAGCAGCCCATTGAATTATTTCGGAACTGTTTCAACGTATCCGAATGAGATGAACATTTTTGAGTTCCTACAAATGAGAGGAGTTTAGAAATACCGAGTTTGAACACAAAATCTCACGTAGTGCGAAAATCGTAACTCCATTCACGTCAAATTGGGAGTGTTTTTGGTTAGCAGCCCATTGAATTATTTCGGAACTGTTTCAACGTATCCGAATGAGATGAACATTTTTGAGTTCCTACAAATGAGAGGAGTTTAGAAATACCGAGTTTGAACACAAAATCTCACGTAGTGCGAAAATCGTAACTCCATTCACGTCAAATTGGGAGTGTTTTTGGTTAGCAGCCCATTCAATTATTTCGGAACTGTTTCAACGTATCCAAATGAGATGAACATTTTTGAGTTCCTACAAATGAGAGGAGTTTAGAAATACCGAGTTTGAACACTAAATCTCACGTAGTGCAACAATCATAACTCCATTCACGTCAATTTGGGAGTGTTTTTGGTTAGCAGCCCATTCAATTATTTCGGAACTGTTTTTAACGTATCCGAATGAGATGAACATTTTTGAGTTCCTACAAATGAGAGAAGTTTAGAAATACCGAGTTTGAACACTAAATCTCACGTAGTGCAACAATCATAACTCCATTCACGTCAATTTGGGAGTGTTTTTGGTTAGCAGCCCATTGAATTATTTCGGAACTGTTTCAACGTATCCAAATGAGATGAACATTTTTGAGTTCCTACATCTACATATGAGAGGAGTTTAGAAATACCGAGTTTGAACACTAAATCTCACGTAGTGCAAGAATCGTAACTCCATTCACGTCAATTTGGGAGTGTTTTTGGTTAGCAGCCCATTCAATTATTTCGGAACTGTTTCAACGTATCCGAATGAAATGAACATTTTTGAGTTCCTACAAATGAGAGGAGTTCAGAAATACCGAGTTTGAACACTAAATCTCACGTAGTGCAACAATCATAACTCCATTCACGTCAATTTGGGAGTGTTTTTGGTTAGCAGCCCATTCAATTATTTCGGAACTGTTTCAACGTATCCGAATGAAATGAACATTTTTGAGTTCCTACAAATGAGAGGAGTTTAGAAATACCGAGTTTGAACACTAAATCTCACGTAGTGCAACAATCATAACTCCATTCACGTCAATTTGGGAGTGTTTTTGGTTAGCAGCCCATTGAACTATTTCGGAACTGTTTCATCGTATCCAAATGAGATGAACATTTTTGAGTTCCTACATATGAGAGGAGTTTAAAAATACCGAGTTTGAACACTCAATCTCACGTAGTGCGAAAATCGTAACTCCATTCACGGCAAATGGGAGTGTTTTTGGTTAGCAGCCCATTGAATTATTTCGGAACTGTTTCAACGTATCCGAATGAGATGAACATTTTTGAGTTCCTACATATGAGAGGAGTTCAAAAATACCGAGTTTGAACACTAAATCTCACGTAGTGCGAAAATCGTAACTCCATTCACGTCAAATTGGGAGTGTTTTTGGTTAGCAGCCCATTGAATTATTTCGGAACTGTTTCAACGTATCCGAATGAGATGAACATTTTTGAGTTCCTACATATGAGAGAAGTTTAGAAATACCGAGTTTGAACACTAAATCTCACGTAGTGCAACATCATCTGTCTCAATCATAACTCCATTCACGTCAATTTGGGAGTGTTTTTGGTTAGCAGCCCATTCAATTATTTCGGAACTGTTTGCTGTTTTTTTTTTTTTTTGTTTTTTTTTTTGTTTGTTTGTTTGCAATCATAACTCCATTCACGTCAATTTGGGAGTGTTTTTGGTTAGCAGCCCATTGAACTATTTCGGAACTGTTTCATCGTATCCAAATGAGATGAACATTTTTGAGTTCCTACAAATGAGAGGAGTTTAGAAATACCGAGTTTGAACACTAAATCTCACGTAGTGCAACAATCATAACTCCATTCACGTCAATTTGGGAGTGTTTTTGGTTAGCAGCCCATTGAATTATTTCGGAACTGTTTCAACGTATCCGAATGAGATGAACATTTTTGAGTTCCTACATATGAGAGGAGTTCAAAAATACCGAGTTTGAACACTAAATCTCACGTAGTGCAACAATCATAACTCCATTCACGTCAATTTGGGAGTGTTTTTGGTTAGCAGCCCATTCAATTATTTCGGAACTGTTTCAACGTATCCGAATGAGATGAACATTTTTGAATTCCTACATATGAGAGGAGTTTAGAAATACCGAGTTTGAACACTAAATCTCACGTAGTGCAAGAATCGTAACTCCATTCACGTCAATTTGGGAGTGTTTTTGGTTAGCAGCCCATTCAATTATTTCGGAACTGTTTCATCGTATCCAAATGAGATGAACATTTTTGAGTTCCTACTTATGAGAGGAGTTTAAAAATACCGAGTTTGAACACTAAATCTCACGTAGTGCAAAAATCATAACTCCATTCACGTCAATTTGGGAGTGTTTTTGGTTAGCAGCCCATTGAATTATTTCGGAACTGTTTCAACGTATCCGAATGAGATGAACATTTTTGAGTTCCTACATATGAGAGGAGTTCAAAAATACCGAGTTTGAACACTAAATCTCACGTAGTGCGAAAATCGTAACTCCATTCACGTCAAATTGGGAGTGTTTTTGGTTAGCAGCCCATTGAATTATTTCGGAACTGTTTCAACGTATCCGAATGAGATGAACATTTTTGAGTTCCTACATATGAGAGGAGTTCAAAATGACCGAGTTTGAACACTAAATCTCACGTAGTGCGAAAATCGTAACTCCATTCACGTCAAATTGGGAGTGTTTTTGGTTAGCAGCCCATTGAATTATTTCGGAACTGTTTCAACGTATCCGAATGAGATGAACATTTTTGAGTTCCTACAAATGAGAGGAGTTTAGAAATACCGAGTTTGAACACTAAATCTCACGTAGTGCAACAATCGTAACTCCATTCACGTCAATTTGGGAGTGTTTTTGGTTAGCAGCCCATTGAATTATTTCGGAACTGTTTCAACGTATCCGAATGAGATGAACATTTTTGAGTTCCTACATATGAGAGGAGTTCAAAAATACCGAGTTTGAACACTAAATCTCACGTAGTGCAAAAATCATAACTCCATTCACGTCAATTTGGGAGTGTTTTTGGTTAGCAGCCCATTGAATTATTTCGGAACTGTTTCAACGTATCCGAATGAGATGAACATTTTTGAGTTCCTACATATGAGAGGAGTTCAAAATGACCGAGTTTGAACACTAAATCTCACGTAGTGCGAAAATCGTAACTCCATTCACGTCAAATTGGGAGTGTTTTTGGTTAGCAGCCCATTGAATTATTTCGGAACTGTTTCAACGTATCCGAATGAGATGAACATTTTTGAGTTCCTACAAATGAGAGGAGTTTAGAAATACCGAGTTTGAACACTAAATCTCACGTAGTGCAACAATCGTAACTCCATTCACGTCAATTTGGGAGTGTTTTTGGTTAGCAGCCCATTCAATTATTTCGGAACTGTTTCAACGTATCCGAATGAGATGAACATTTTTGAGTTCCTACATATGAGAGGAGTTTAGAAATACCGAGTTTGAACACTAAATCTCACGTAGTGCAAGAATCGTAACTCCATTCACGTCAATTTGGGAGTGTTTTTGGTTAGCAGCCCATTCAATTATTTCGGAACTGTTTCAACGTATCCAAATGAGATGAACATTTTTGAGTTCCTACGAATGAGAGGAGTTTAGAAATACCGAGTTTGAACACTAAATCTCACGTAGTGCAAAAATCATAACTCCATTCACGTCAATTTGGGAGTGTTTTTGGTTAGCAGCCCATTGAATTATTTCGGAACTGTTTCAACGTATCCGAATGAGATGAACATTTTTGAGTTCCTACATATGAGAGGAGTTCAAAATGACCGAGTTTGAACACTAAATCTCACGTAGTGCGAAAATCGTAACTCCATTCACGTCAAATTGGGAGTGTTTTTGGTTAGCAGCCCATTGAATTATTTCGGAACTGTTTCAACGTATCCGAATAAGATGAACATTTTTGAGTTCCTACATATAAGCCGCGTCCAATTAAAAAGTTTCAAAATTTTGCAATATCACCCAAATACAGGTCAATTCGAATCTTGTTGACCAGTTTTCGATAATCTGGTCAATTTGGATGCGTTCTCTCTCTCATTTTATCCGGATCACTAATGACAATGGTCAGAAACTGCTCTAGAAATGACCACGGTCAAAGAGGTTGCAACCATGGTCATTTTTTTTCTTATGACTCCTTCTTATGTTGATGTCGACCATGGTCATCACACGATTTGACCACTGTCAGTCCAGAAAATTCAGCAACTCGCCTCATGCCGGACTCGAACCCGCCTCAGTTGGGCCAAAAGCAAGCGGCTAACCACTGAGCTATGGGGCCGATAGTTGAGGGCGCTTCACTAGTTTATACACCATCGCGCACAATACGAGCTCGAGATTAAGTGAAGAATAATGGCGAACGTTAATAAGAAATGATGCGAAATAGAATAATATAGACTATTCCGCGCAATAGACCTTTTACAGTAAACTCCACATTCACTAAAGCACTATTACTCTTTCTTGATTGGTATCTGAGGTGTTGACTTTGTTTACTTACTTGATAAACTGTTTGACTCTTCTCTCAACTTCTTTTGTTGCGAGTTTATGATTTGTTTGTTTATATTCATAGTTTTCATTCACTAGGCTAGGTACCGGAATTATCTGTGCAGTAGGAATTTGATTATGCAGAAATCGGTGCGCATAACCTCCAGGTTAGTGACAAATAACGGCGAATTTATTAAACAATGCAAAACAATAAAAACTTTTTTATTTAGTTATTCCCTGTACATTCTCATGGAAGATGAATGCTAAATGCGGGCCGCGGCAAGTATCCAAAAAGAATGCAGCTCTGGTACATGACCCCATAGCTCAGCGGCTAGCGGGCGCGCCTTTTACCCAGCGGGTCGCTGGTTCAATTCCGCGAGCTGAGTTGACCGTTGTCAATGAGGACTCAGTCCACAAATGACCGCGGTCATTTCTTCACTAAATTTAAAGAAGGTTCCAATTGACTTGACAATTGTCAAATAAGTTCTTCTCGTCAAGGACCATTGTCAATTATTGAGTTGACCAGATAGTAGGAATATGGTCATTATCGAACGAGTTTCTACAAATAATTTCTAGTTTGAACATTGACCAGTATTTAAAAAACAAGCAAAGTTTCCAAACTTTTTAGTTGGATGCGGCTTATATGAGAGGAGTTTAGAAATACCGAGTTTGAACACTAAATCTCACGTAGTGCAAGAATCGTAACTCCATTCACGTCAATTTGGGAGTGTTTTTGGTTAGCAGCCCATTGAATTATTTCGGAACTGTTTCAACGTATCCGAATGAGATGAACATTTTTGAGTTCCTACATATGAGAGGAGTTCAAAAATACCGAGTTTGAACACTAAATCTCACGTAGTGCAACAATCATAACTCCATTCACGTCAATTTGGGAGTGTTTTTGGTTAGCAGCCCATTCAATTATTTCGGAACTGTTTCAACGTATCCGAATGAGATGAACATTTTTGAGTTCCTACATATGAGAGGAGTTTAGAAATACCGAGTTTGAACACTAAATCTCACGTAGTGCAAGAATCGTAACTCCATTCACGTCAATTTGGGAGTGTTTTTGGTTAGCAGCCCATTCAATTATTTCGGAAATGTTTCATCGTATCCAAATGAGATGAACATTTTTGAGTTCCTACATATGAGAGGAGTTTAGAAATACCGAGTTTGAACACTAAATCTCACGTAGTGCAAGAATCGTAACTCCATTCACGTCAATTTGGGAGTGTTTTTGGTTAGCAGCCCATTGAATTATTTCGGAACTGTTTCAACGTATCCGAATGAGATGAACATTTTTGAGTTCCTACATATGAGAGGAGTTCAAAAATACCGAGTTTGAACACTAAATCTCACGTAGTGCAACAATCATAACTCCATTCACGTCAATTTGGGAGTGTTTTTGGTTAGCAGCCCATTCAATTATTTCGGAACTGTTTCAACGTATCCGAATGAGATGAACATTTTTGAGTTCCTACATATGAGAGGAGTTTAGAAATACCGAGTTTGAACACTAAATCTCACGTAGTGCAAGAATCGTAACTCCATTCACGTCAATTTGGGAGTGTTTTTGGTTAGCAGCCCATTCAATTATTTCGGAAATGTTTCATCGTATCCAAATGAGATGAACATTTTTGAGTTCCTACATATGAGAGGAGTTTAAAAATACCAAGTTTGAACACTCAATCTCACGTAGTGCGAAAATCGTAACTCCATTCACGTCAATTTGGGAGTGTTTTTGGTTAGCAGCCCATTGAATTATTTCGGAACTGTTTCAACGTATCCGAATGAGATGAACATTTTTGAGTTCCTACATATGAGAGGAGTTTAGAAATACCGAGTTTGAACACTAAATCTCACGTAGTGCAAGAATCGTAACTCCATTCACGTCAATTTGGGAGTGTTTTTGGTTAGCAGCCCATTCAATTATTTCGGAACTGTTTCAACGTATCCGAATGAGATGAACATTTTTGAGTTCCTACATATGAGAGGAGTTTAGAAATACCGAGTTTGAACACTAAATCTCACGTAGTGCAAGAATCGTAACTCCATTCACGTCAATTTGGGAGTGTTTTTGGTTAGCAGCCCATTCAATTATTTCGGAACTGTTTCAACGTATCCAAATGAGATGAACATTTTTGAGTTCCTACGAATGAGAGGAGTTTAGAAATACCGAGTTTGAACACTAAATCTCACGTAGTGCAAAAATCATAACTCCATTCACGTCAATTTGGGAGTGTTTTTGGTTAGCAGCCCATTGAATTATTTCGGAACTGTTTCAACGTATCCGAATGAGATGAACATTTTTGAGTTCCTACATATGAGAGGAGTTCAAAATGACCGAGTTTGAACACTAAATCTCACGTAGTGCGAAAATCGTAACTCCATTCACGTCAAATTGGGAGTGTTTTTGGTTAGCAGCCCATTGTTCGGAACTGGGTGTAGTTCCTATTCACACTTTATGCTCATTGCCACACGGTTTCTCCAATGATCATATTTCCTCACGACTTCTCAATAATAGTTTGACTTTCCCTCATAACAAGATAATAGCGGATAGTTTAGATAATGAAATAGGTAAATACTACCTAAGTTTATATAACAGAACAAGTTGTAATTCGGCCCTTTATCGCAATCATACAAATAACAAACAACAATAGATGAATGCTCCGAATATAAAGATAGGAAACTAGTTAGTTGATCTTAGCAGGTAAACGGTTTACGACTTCACTTAACCATGGCTTGGGTACGACTATGGAAACTCACGATGGGTTGCTTGATTCAACCAGTACGACTATGGGACGAATAGAAAAGTAACTCTACTGACTAACGCGTCTGTTTATATAGACGGCGCCTCTTCACGTTGACACGTGAAGGAGAGATATTTACGTATTCTAATACTAGATAATATTTCGCTCAGCGAAAGCTCCCCAACCACGAACAAATAGGTAACGAACGGCTGCTTAACCTAGCTAAAGATCAACTAAATAAGAAGCAAAATATTAAAAATAAATGAGGCAACACAGCACACTACTTATCCTCAATCTTGGCGGCGGCGTTCGAGACGGGAACACACCGCCTGGTGGTGGGTAGTAGAACCACACAAGCGGCATCGGTGTGACGAGAGGCACTTTCTTCCAGGGTGCCTAGCCAGGCACCGCAGACAGACCCCATCGGCGTCGAGAATGGCGATGCGTTCGGCCCGATCGGTGACGAATTCGCATCCGGCTGTCCAACACTGACGACCGCAAAATCGGCACGCCCTGTTGTTTCTTCTGACGGGTCGGGCAACTGGCTGATGGTTCCTACGCGGAACGGCTGCTGGAGGTTCTACTACCTGACGATTACCGACGACTTGAGCAGGAGCTGGTGCAGCTGGAGCTGCCTGACGACCGTTTTCGACGGCTACGACTGGTGGGGTCACGGCTGCATCTCCGGGTGGCGCGTTCGCAACGACTCCTGCTGGAAGCTCTAGCTTGCCAATCTTCGGCGGAGACTGCTCACCAGTTCCTGATGATCCATCCCGTTTCAGGGACGATGAAGAACAAGGACGATCGGGCGACTGAACAGACGAAATTAACGATTTGTTACGGTTGTAAGGTATGTTACGATTGGTTTCCCATCTCCTATTTGAAGTAGACGGACGATTTATATCAAGATTGTCCTTGATGTTTAGACGTTTACCCAACTCTACGGCTAGTTGGTCTATCAAGCTGGTAGCTTCTGCACTTAATGTAGTGAGAGCTTCGCCTAACAGTTCCACGTCAGTATAGGATCCCTTATTCTTACGGTTTTTTCGCATACGATAGAAATAACGAGATGATGATACGGAATTGAGACGTCTATGAGCTGAGGAACACTCTCTCAGGGTTTCTGTGAGTGCGCTATGTAAATCGATTACTACGTCTGGTGACAATTGATTCCAGTCTTGAACTAGCTTGGAAACGGATGTAATATGAGTTTCAGAACGAACCTTCACGGCTTCAAGCTCTGCCATCTCCTCAGTTACGGCTTTTTCTTCCTCGATTTTCTGTAATTTACGATTTTTAGACGGATCTTCGGATGCTTCTGCTACGGTTTGAACACTAGTCGAATTCTCAGAATTACCGAAAACCTGCTCTACGATTGAATCAACGGCTGGGTCGTGTTCGACAATAATCAGTGTCGTGGGTGATTTGCACGATAAAATGGGAGTTTCTCCCGAATCATATGAAAACGAATTATTGCTGAGATCACTAATGGTCTCTTCAAATGGCTTGTTTGAATCAGCGAGATTACTTACGGCTTCTTTAAACGATTTGGGTACTACAACGACTTCAGACATGTCCATTTTATCAACGTTTTCAGTAGACTCAGAAAGTATTACCTCTTCCGTGTCTACTCCGTTCGCATCGACGTCCATATTCGCCGGAATTTCAACGGGTCCGTTAGGCCCGATTCCCAACAGCTCCAGATCGACTGAATTCTCGTAGTCGAGAGTGACGGTTATATCATCCGACGTCATCTGTAAATTATTCATGGCTTAATATAATGATTGTGTAGGTGATACGTGCAAGCCTCTCGGTCTACTGCGATGGCTATGACACATGAGATTATACGAATATAGGAACAAATGATTGGTAGACGCATGGTGTAACGCAAGGTCTGGACCCAATGACATCTAGCAAACGATACGAGTGAACAACATGAATATAACTCGGAGAAAAAAAACGAATAATGTGATTTATAACGGATAAGGAGATAAATACATACCTACGTGGGCAAAAATGAGAGTAAGCAAAAATTTAAGATAATAGGTGCACGACTATAGATGACCCATAATATGGACATATATGATTCATAATGATTGAAAATGACTGGTACATAAATGTAATATTTTGAAACGATTACAGTACGGCTTCCGTTTGACTGGCTACGATTCTCTTATTTCAAAAAAAATGGCTTAGTCTGAATCTAAGATAAAATCCTGGAACTTTGCCGGGATTTTCCTATGGCGTTCCGGACGTTTCGAAAGTAGTTCTTTTGTTGAAACAATTGATCCTTCAGTAGGCACAACGTGTTCTGATACGATTTCGAGTGGAAAAATATGGTTTATCGACCTCTCAAGTACATGGCCACGGCTATTACGCACTTTTACAGCACGAATTTCATTGTCTTGGCTTTTCACCAATTCAGTAATAACGGCTAATGGCCACAAGTTCCGAGATAGAGTGATATCACGTACGATCACTACCTCACCTAAGCGGGGTAGTTTTCTGGCGCAATGACGTTTACCATCCTTTTGGATACTATGAGTTTCCCTTAGTTGAGTTAGGTAGAATGTGTTCCACAATGTCCAAAATGTGTCCAAATGTTGGTTGGTTTCTGACAACAAATTCACGGCATCTGCCCTATGTTTCAACACGGTTTTTTCTGCAAAAGTTACGTCTCGAATTTCTTCAACATTGGTTGAAGGTACGGATATGACTACGTTAGGTGAGATGAAATCGACTGGTCGTATTATGATGTCGTCGCTGAAATCACTGGAGAGGTAGGTCAATGGACGTGAGTTTATGACTGCCTCAGTTTCGATAATCAGAGTTTCATACACACGAAAATTTAATACACGGTTTCTGATAGTCTTTTTCAGACACGATTTCACTGAGCCTACTAAACGTTCGTAAAATCCCCCTTTCCAAGGGGAAAATGGAGTGATGAATCCCCAGTCAATCCCCTTAGACCCTAAAAACGTAGTGATTTCCGAGTTTACGAATTCGTTGTTAATGAGTTCGGCACCCATAATAAAAGTTGGTGCATTGTCCGACGTTATACGATTTGGGATACCTCTACGAGAAAAGAAACGTTTCAGAGCCGCAAGAAACTCTACGGTGCCGTTGTTTACTACGACTTCTAAATGGATTGCTCTAGTAGACATACATGTGATTAATAATACCCACACTTTTGTACGTGTGTTATCTGTAGGAGTATTATTCACAGTAACAGGCCCAAAGTAATCGAGACCTACGAAATCGAACGGTTTTGAGCGATTCACACGGTTACTAGGTAGTTGACCGATGGCTGGATATTTATACGGCTGAGCATTGAAACGGCTACAAATGGTGCAATTTCGCAGTACAGAACGAACTACTTGTCTCCCCTTATGTATCCAAAACGATTTTCTGAGCTCAGCTAACGTGTGTTCTACGCCTGAATGATGCACTAATTGATGAAAATACAATATTATAATGACTGTCAACGGATGAGTCCCTATAAGTAGGTAAGACGACTTGTGTATGGTTTCATCTGCACGTAGTAAACGTGAATGACAGACGGCTAATCCCTCGTGGTACTGTGCCGATGGTACGCTAGAAAGAGAATGTATGCCTGATTCGAGTACATGATGTCGTAGTAATAGATGTTCTGACTCTCTAAAACCAGCGAAACTGAACATTTCCTTAATAGTAGACATTTTTACTAATTCCGGAAATTTCTCGACTAACAACGACTTATTTTTCGGACTTGTCGCTGATTTTTGGAACATAATTACCAAAAACTTCAAGACAAATATGGTTATTCTACGGATCTTATTGTACGAGTATGACCGGTTAAATGGCAGTACGGATGTAAAATGGGATTCAGATGAACGAGTTGTTAAAGTCAATGTCTCCTCTACTAACGTCTCAACTGGACTCGACTCAATAAAACCCTCAAACTTATCGGTACAAGTTGGCCATTCCGTGCGTGGTTTGATGAGCCATGGTGGGCCTGTCCACCACGATGATTCCTTCAGTTGGGGAAGGTCCATCCCTCTTGATGCGATGTCAGCAGGATTGTCCAATGTATGAACATAGTGGCAGGTAGTGCTGACTCCTTCTAAAACGAATTCATTGATTGAGTTACGGATATATACGACTTTATTCATAATGAATGGTTTCAACGTTCTAGAACAATGTATCCACCCCAATACGGCTTTTGCGTCTGATAACATATGTATATTGGCTATTTGTACGTCAATTTCCGTTTTAACGAATTTCGCGAGTTTCATAGCGATGAAAAATGCTACTAGTTCAAGGCGAGGCATGGTTATCGACGTAGTTGGTGTTATTTTTGCCTTAGCCATGACAAGCTGACTGGTTGACTTTTCAGGTGAGTGTGATATGAGATACGCACATGCAGCGTATGCTTTAGTTGACGCATCTGAAAATACGGCTAGATCGAACGATGTTGCAGCTGGATCTACGGCTAGTCTAGGAAAAGTGAAATTCCCGATATCTAAATCAGTACGAATTGTCTCCCACGTAGATACTTCCACGGGGGGTAGAACAGTATCCCACCCGTATTTCTCTTTCCAAAGGTGTTGTAGAAATAATTTGGTACGAATAGTAACGGGAACGACTAAACCTAATGGATCGAATAATGAAGCAACGGTTTGTAAAATAATACGTTTAGTTGGCGGTACTGAGGCAGGTGATAGGCGATGAACGATAGAAAATGTATCTTTTGATGTGTCCCAAGATAGGCCTAAAAGTTTGTTGACAATTGTTTTTGCCTTGTCATGCTTTGGAATGGCTTCGTTAACGGTTTCATCATTTGAAATAAACTCTCGCAAGTTCATATGCATATGTGAAAAAATGGTTTTCGATTCACTATATCTACGAATTGCATCTACGCTGTTATTTGCACCCACTACGACATTATCTACGTATAAATTACGTTTTATTTCCTCTGCTAACGGATTGGACGCAAGTTTCTGTAGACCATAAATAATCGAAATGGCAAGCAGAAAAGGAGACGCATTTATGCCGAAAGGTACGCGTGTGAAACGAAAGATACGAATATTGTCAGATGACGGCGGCTTACTGGCGTCTTTCAACCAAAGAAATCGTGTAGCATCGCGTTGATTTTCTTTTAAATAAATGGTATGAAATGCCTTTTCAACGTCTCCTATGAGCAATACTGGATGAATTCGTGCGCGTAAAAGAACTCCACATAAACTAGGCATAATGGTTGGACCAGTGTCAATACATTCATTAAGCGAAAGTTGACCTTTACGACTAGCGGACGCGTCATAAACGATTCTAAATTTTGTGGTATTGCTGCCAGGCTTAACGACTATCTGATGAGGTATATAAAATACAGGGTTGTTACACGGTTGAACATCACGGCTAACCTCTTCAATGATCCCAGATTGTATCTGTTGTTGAAACGTTGTTGCGTACGACTTCCAGATTGCTTCGTTGGAATGATGGTTACGATGTTGCGATTCGAGACGTCTGTAAGCAAGGGTATAATTATCAGTTAATTTTTGATTGTTTCCCATTCCAAGGAAATTCAACGAATAATTTTCCGTCAATGTCTATCACGGATTTGTTGAAGTTATCAATGATTGTTTCACGAATTTTTCTATCACTTTCTACGGCTGGATCGTCACGAATTCCTACGGTTTCCAAATTCCAAAATTCAGATACATCGCAAATGGATTTAATACTGTTGCAATGAATGGTTTTATTATTATATGTCTGAGCACATGAGCCTGAAATGACATATCCAAATAAACTAGGTGTGGCCTGTAGCCCAGATGGTAAAACGAGATTTTTACGATTACACAAAACGATTTTCCAGAAATGATCAATGCCTATCAATACGGATGGAATAACTCTACCTCCTATACGGCTGTGATCTGATACGAAGTCCGAGTGACGATGTAAGAAGTCGATGTCTGTGCCAGTCAATGCTGTTTCTTCATATGGCTGTGCAATGTGTTCTTGTGTGTTTGCTTCTAGGTGCAAGGAACTTCCATCTGGGACAACTAAAGACAAGGAAACGACTTTTGAAATAGAATGGGTGGTAGAACCGCCAAACGCAACAACAGTTAATGGATTTTCTGAAAGAACGTCTAGTCCTAACTCCTCGGCTAAACTACGCGTAATAAAACTCTTTTGTGAGCCAGAATCTAGAAGTAAGGTAACGGGTTGGATACGATTTGTGAGATTATTACGGATATTGGCAAAAACTGACATAAAATATACGTTATTACACGGTTTATCATTAGACATCTTAACGGATGAATATGCCCCGGAGATTGCTCCGGGGTTACCTGTACACTGGGAAGAATTGTTGACAGGTCCGGTGACGTATCCATGTGCTCTGGTGATGTTGCTTCTTGTCGCTTCGAACTGGACAGACTTCGGATTCGAACGGTTTTGGGATGGCTCTTGGCTGGACTCGCGACTGGGTTGACGGTTAAACTCACGACTTGGCTCCCTCTGGTGTCTAAAATTGGATTGATTTGATGAATAATTACGGTTTGGATCTCTAGATCTGCTCCGACGATTGTCCGCAGAGTTATTTCTCCGGTCAGAACTGTAACTGAAGTTGTCACGTTCTGCCCCATTACGATCAGAATAACTACTCCGGTTCTGATAATGTGGAGTTGCCGATCTACGTTCAAATCTACTGTTACGACTATTTTCAGAACGATATTCCCTGTTATAGCGAGGACTATCTTGAGAACGAGAACGACTAGGGCGAGCAGGCGAATGTGCATAGCCATTACGTTCCCTGCTCGGGTAACGATAATAGTTGCGGTTTTGATCGCTACTACGACTACGATTTTGCCTGAAATGATTATTTGACGAACAGTTTTGCTGCAATGATCTACAAATGGATACATGATGACTTTGACTGGAACACGACTGGCACCGTTTCGTGCAGGTGCTAGACATATGGTCGGGCTCCAAACAAGTGTAACAGAGATTGTTATGAAACAGGAATTGTCTACGTATGTTTATAGTGTCATATTCACGACAATTCTCGCTGTCATGCGAAGAGCGGTGACAGTATTTACAACCATATGAGTCACGAGAAAACTTAGATCTCTGAGAGGATTCATGCGAACGATTATTAATAGAACTATTATTGTCCTCACGTCTGCTATACGAATTGACTACGTTAGTTACAAATGTTTCAGGCTCACTTGCTGAGCCTTCCTCAATTTTTACGGCTTCCTCAACCTCTACGATTTCTTCTATAGCAAAAAAAAGTTGTGTGAGGTTCCACGGGTTTTGAGATTTACGTTCCCCACGAATGAGTTCCTGTGAAACTTTAGCTGGAAACTTTTTCTTGACCAAGTCTAAAGTTACGGAACAAATGCCTACGGTAGGGTCCTGAATTTCCAATGCAGTAACATGACTTTTTACTTGATCAAAGGTGGATCTCAAACTTTTCGCTGTCATTTTTGCGACAGGTACCTTGTCTAGCTTGTGCAAAACAGAACTACGAGTTGTCATACGATTGTTAAAACGTTTATCTACGAGATTGTATGCTGCCAGGTAGTTATGGTCAGTTAACGGAATGGATTGCAAAATAATACTGGCTGGTCCTTTCAAAAATGACTTCAACATGATTAGCTTATGAGTATTTGACATTTGCACGTTTTGATGAATAGACGCATTGAATAAAGCCCAAAATTCAGGAAAAGTGGAGTTATCTCCATGAAAATCTGGAATACGTAATTCAGGCAAGCGAAACGAATTTAACATACCGTTTGGTGCCTGTAATCCTTGCACTCCTTGTGGTGGGAACTGTGGAACTGCTGGTGGAATGGCGGCTTGTCCAGGTTGTTGCCCAAAGAGACCAGCAGGGATGGCTCCTCCAATCGCAGGTCCTGGGTTTGCACCTACTCCCGGCACGCCAGGCACGGCAGGAACGGCTATTATGGGCGCAACGGCTATGGCTGGTGCAACGGGTGCAGGTATGGCTTGGGGACCTACGACTGGAGCACCTTGTGCTTGATGGTTTCTCGCTCGACGTCTACAATACGTTTGTAAATCGATTAAACAGGTGTCTACGGCTTCTAAAGTGTCTGCGGCACCAGAATTGGTCCAATGCTGCTCAAAATCCGCGGCTAGTGCTCTACGCTCGACCACGTCGTCAATGGTTTCTACGAATCTATGAGCATTGAGTTGTTGTTCATTTAGTCTGGCTGTGAGGCGTTCTAAACTGGCTAATAAATGATCAACTTCTATATCTACGTCTTCGGGTAACGAATTTGCAATATGATTAGCATCTAAAGTGTAATTCACATTATTGATGACTTGAACGATTTCAGTACTTTTTCTGGTGATTACCCCTTTGATAGAACCTACTGTAGGCATTATCCCAGAGGAAAATCACAAAAAACACGAAAATACAACACAATAATATACACAATTTGCACTTTGATAACTTGTTTTGTCCGGATTTGACGAGAAAAGGTTAATTCCGGTTTTTTCTCGATGAGTCATACGATTTTTAGGCCAGACTGCCTGCAATGGATGGGTACTGTACGTATTATTTTCATGGATGTCGCGCCAGGATACATTGGTCGTTGAGCTGTCGATTATTAATTTACGGGTTCATACGAAAATTACGTCATACGACTGACAAAAATAATAATTGTTCAACGATTGATATCTATTTTTAACATATTCTCTTCGTCACGTATTTCTTTTAGTATGTTCATGCATAACAAATAATGGTATGAACAAGACGGATGGCATAACGATCTATGTTGTTGTTAAAATAGCAGAACGATGCATTTATTACGATTTATGTTAATAATGTTCTAATTTCCAAATTAAACTTGAAGGGGCGGAATTTTGATATTTTACGAATATATATATAACGAGTTCAGCTACAATAGCACGGAAACCAATGAGGTTTGGCTGTCTCCCTTGATAGGAAAACCTTCCGCCGTAAACAATTTGGGTTTCCTCCGAAGTAGCAGTTTACTGTACTACTCAATTAATGCACAAGTTCTCCTCATTGTGCTGCAGACCACGATACTTCTCTTTCCCAAGTTCGTGCGAGTTCCGCCTGCTGGGACTCTACGTTTTGCAGAAGATCGGACGAGGGGCCTATTCTCGTTCATCACAAACATAGTACGGAATGATGCACCCTCACTACGTACATGAATAGACGATTTCCAATGCAAACGCGTAGGATGATGTATGCCTACGACCGGGACCCGTACCCGGCTTTTCAAATCAAAATCACACCTTCTCTCGGTCCACCTGACCGCGTTGTAGCTGTTCTTGTTATGTATATTTACGTATATATATATGTACGGTTTAAGGTTCACGAGTAAATAATCGCATTGTGAAAGACCATGAGTTAAGAATGAAGTAGAGATAACGATTGGCAGTCCTAGGTTCTTTATTAGCCGATGCACCACTGTTCGGAACTGGGTGTAGTTCCTATTCACACTTTATGCTCATTGCCACACGGTTTCTCCAATGATCATATTTCCTCACGACTTCTCAATAATAGTTTGACTTTCCCTCATAACAAGATAATAGCGGATAGTTTAGATAATGAAATAGGTAAATACTACCTAAGTTTATATAACAGAACAAGTTGTAATTCGGCCCTTTATCGCAATCATACAAATAACAAACAACAATAGATGAATGCTCCGAATATAAAGATAGGAAACTAGTTAGTTGATCTTAGCAGGTAAACGGTTTACGACTTCACTTAACCATGGCTTGGGTACGACTATGGAAACTCACGATGGGTTGCTTGATTCAACCAGTACGACTATGGGACGAATAGAAAAGTAACTCTACTGACTAACGCGTCTGTTTATATAGACGGCGCCTCTTCACGTTGACACGTGAAGGAGAGATATTTACGTATTCTAATACTAGATAATATTTCGCTCAGCGAAACCCATTGAATTATTTCGGAACTGTTTCAACGTATCCGAATGAGATGAACATTTCTGAGTTCCTACATATGAGAGGAGTTTAGAAATACCGAGTTTGAACACTAAATCTCACGTAGTGCGAAAATCGTAACTCCATTCACGTCAAATTGGGAGTGTTTTTGGTTAGCAGCCCATTCAATTATTTCGGAACTGTTTCAACGTATCCAAATGATATGAACATTTTTGAGTTCCTACAAATGAGAGGAGTTTAGAAATACCGAGTTTGAACACTAAATCTCACGTAGTGCAACAATCATAACTCCATTCACGTCAATTTGGGAGTGTTTTTGGTTAGCAGCCCATTCAATTATTTCGGAACTGTTTCAACGTATCCGAATGAGATGAACATTTTTGAGTTCCTACAAATGAGAGGAGTTTAGAAATACCGAGTTTGAACACTAAATCTCACGTAGTGCAACAATCATAACTCCATTCACGTCAATTTGGGAGTGTTTTTGGTTAGCAGCCCATTCAATTATTTCGGAACTGTTTCAACGTATCCGAATGAGATGAACATTTTTGAGTTCCTACATATGAGAGGAGTTTAGAAATACCGAGTTTGAACACTAAATCTCACGTAGTGCAAGAATCGTAACTCCATTCACGTCAATTTGGGAGTGTTTTTGGTTAGCAGCCCATTCAATTATTTCGGAACTGTTTCAACGTATCCAAATGATATGAACATTTTTGAGTTCCTACAAATGAGAGGAGTTTAGAAATACCGAGTTTGAACACTAAATCTCACGTAGTGCAACAATCATAACTCCATTCACGTCAATTTGGGAGTGTTTTTGGTTAGCAGCCCATTCAATTATTTCGGAACTGTTTCAACGTATCCGAATGAGATGAACATTTTTGAGTTCCTACAAATGAGAGGAGTTTAGAAATACCGAGTTTGAACACTAAATCTCACGTAGTGCAACAATCATAACTCCATTCACGTCAATTTGGGAGTGTTTTTGGTTAGCAGCCCATTCAATTATTTCGGAACTGTTTCAACGTATCCGAATGAGATGAACATTTTTGAGTTCCTACATATGAGAGGAGTTTAGAAATACCGAGTTTGAACACTAAATCTCACATAGTGCGAAAATCGTAACTCCATTCACGTCAAATTGGGAGTGTTTTTGGTTAGCAGCCCATTGAATTATTTCGGAACTGTTTCAACGTATCCAAATGAGATGAACATTTTTGAGTTCCTACATATGAGAGGAGTTCAAAAATACCAAGTTTAAACACTAAATCTCACGTAGTGCGAAAATCGTAACTCCATTCACGTCAAATTGGGAGTGTTTTTGGTTAGCAGCCCATTCAATTATTTCGGAACTGTTTCAACGTATCCAAATGAGATGAACATTTTTGAGTTCCTAGAAATGAGAGGAGTTTAGAAATACCGAGTTTGAACACTAAATCTCACGTAGTGCAACAATCATAACTCCATTCACGTCAATTTGGGAGTGTTTTTGGTTAGCAGCCCATTGAACTATTTCGGAACTGTTTCAACGTATCCAAATGAGATGAACATTTTTGAGTTCCTACATATGAGAGGAGTTTAGAAATACCGAGTTTGAACACTAAATCTCACGTAGTGCAACAATCATAACTCCATTCACGTCAATTTGGGAGTGTTTTTGGTTAGCAGCCCATTGAACTATTTCGGAACTGTTTCAACGTATTCGAATGAGATGAACATTTTTGAGTTCCTACAAATGAGAGGAGTTTAGAAATACCGAGTTTGAACACTAAATCTCACGTAGTGCAACAATCATAACTCCATTCACGTCAATTTGGGAGTGTTTTTGGTTAGCAGCCCATTGAACTATTTCGGAACTGTTTCAACGTATCCAAATGAGATGAACATTTTTGAGTTCCTACATATGAGAGGAGTTTAGGAATACCGAGTTTGAACACTAAATCTCACGTAGTGCAAGAATCGTAACTCCATTCACGTCAAATTGGGAGTGTTTTTGGTTAGCAGCCCATTCAATTATTTCGGAACTGTTTCAACGTATCCAAATGAGATGAACATTTTTGAGTTCCTACAAATGAGAGGAGTTTAGAAATACCGAGTTTGAACACTAAATCTCACGTAGTGCAAAAATCATAACTCCATTCACGTCAATTTGGGAGTGTTTTTGGTTAGCAGCCCATTGAATTATTTCGGAACTGTTTCAACGTATCCGAATGAGATGAACATTTTTGAGTTCCTACATATGAGAGGAGTTCAAAAATACCGAGTTTGAACACTAAATCTCACGTAGTGCGAAAATCGTAACTCCATTCACGTCAATTTGGGAGTGTTTTTGGTTAGCAGCCCATTCAATTATTTCGGAACTGTTTCAACGTATCCAAATGAGATGAACATTTTTGAGTTCCTACATATGAGAGGAGTTCAAAAATACCGAGTTTGAACACTAAATCTCACGTAGTGCAAGAATCGTAACTCCATTCACGTCAATTTGGGAGTGTTTTTGGTTAGCAGCCCATTCAATTATTTCGGAACTGTTTCAACGTATCCAAATGAGATGAACATTTTTGAGTTCCTACAAATGAGAGGAGTTTAGAAATACCGAGTTTGAACACTAAATCTCACGTAGTGCAAAAATCATAACTCCATTCACGTCAATTTGGGAGTGTTTTTGGTTAGCAGCCCATTGAATTATTTCGGAACTGTTTCAACGTATCCGAATGAGATGAACATTTTTGAGTTCCTACATATGAGAGGAGTTCAAAAATACCGAGTTTGAACACTAAATCTCACGTAGTGCAAGAATCGTAACTCCATTCACGTCAATTTGGGAGTGTTTTTGGTTAGCAGCCCATTGAATTATTTCGGAACTGTTTCAACGTATCCGAATGAGATGAACATTTTTGAGTTCCTACATATGAGAGAAGTTTAGAAATACCGACTTTGAACACTAAATCTCACGTAGTGCAAGAATCGTAACTCCATTCACGTCAATTTGGGAGTGTTTTTGGTTAGCAGCCCATTCAATTATTTCGGAACTGTTTCAACGTATCCAAATGATATGAACATTTTTGAGTTCCTACAAATGAGAGGAGTTTAGAAATACCGAGTTTGAACACTAAATCTCACGTAGTGCAACAATCATAACTCCATTCACGTCAATTTGGGAGTGTTTTTGGTTAGCAGCCCATTCAATTATTTCGGAACTGTTTCAACGTATCCGAATGAGATGAACATTTTTGAGTTCCTACAAATGAGAGGAGTTTAGAAATACCGAGTTTGAACACTAAATCTCACGTAGTGCAACAATCATAACTCCATTCACGTCAATTTGGGAGTGTTTTTGGTTAGCAGCCCATTGAACTATTTCGGAACTGTTTCAACGTATCCAAATGAGATGAACATTTTTGAGTTTCTACATATGAGAGGAGTTTAGAAATACCGAGTTTGAACACTAAATCTCACGTAGTGCAAGAATCGTAACTCCATTCACGTCAAATTGGGAGTGTTTTTGGTTAGCAGCCCATGAAATTATTTCGGAACTGTTTCAACGTATCCAAATGAGATGAACATTTTTGAGTTCCTACAAATGAGAGGAGTTTAGAAATACCGAGTTTGAACACTAAATCTCACGTAGTGCAACAATCATAACTCCATTCACGTCAATTTGGGAGTGTTTTTGGTTAGCAGCCCATTCAATTATTTCGGAACTGTTTCAACGTATCCAAATGATATGAACATTTTTGAGTTCCTACAAATGAGAGGAGTTTAGAAATACCGAGTTTGAACACTAAATCTCACGTAGTGCAACAATCATAACTCCATTCACGTCAAATTGGGAGTGTTTTTGGTTAGCAGCCCATTCAATTATTTCGGAACTGTTTCAACGTATCCAAATGATATGAACATTTTTGAGTTCCTACAAATGAGAGGAGTTTAGAAATACCGAGTTTGAACACTAAATCTCACGTAGTGCAACAATCATAACTCCATTCACGTCAATTTGGGAGTGTTTTTGGTTAGCAGCCCATTCAATTATTTCGGAACTGTTTCAACGTATCCGAATGAGATGAACATTTTTGAGTTCCTACAAATGAGAGGAGTTTAGAAATACCGAGTTTGAACACTAAATCTCACGTAGTGCAACAATCATAACTCCATTCACGTCAATTTGGGAGTGTTTTTGGTTAGCAGCCCATTGAACTATTTCGGAACTGTTTCAACGTATCCAAATGAGATGAACATTTTTGAGTTTCTACATATGAGAGGAGTTTAGAAATACCGAGTTTGAACACTAAATCTCACGTAGTGCAAGAATCGTAACTCCATTCACGTCAAATTGGGAGTGTTTTTGGTTAGCAGCCCATTCAATTATTTCGGAACTGTTTCAACGTATCCAAATGAGATGAACATTTTTGAGTTCCTACAAATGAGAGGAGTTTAGAAATACCGAGTTTGAACACTAAATCTCACGTAGTGCAAAAATCATAACTCCATTCACGTCAATTTGGGAGTGTTTTTGGTTAGCAGCCCATTGAATTATTTCGGAACTGTTTCAACGTATCCGAATGAGATGAACATTTTTGAGTTCCTACATATGAGAGGAGTTCAAAAATACCGAGTTTGAACACTAAATCTCACGTAGTGCGAAAATCGTAACTCCATTCACGTCAAATTGGGAGTGTTTTTGGTTAGCAGCCCATTGAATTATTTCGGAACTGTTTCAACGTATCCGAATGAGATGAACATTTTTGAGTTCCTACATATGAGAGGAGTTTAGAAATACCGAGTTTGAACACTAAATCTCACGTAGTGCAAGAATCGTAACTCCATTCACGTCAATTTGGGAGTGTTTTTGGTTAGCAGCCCATTCAATTATTTCGGAACTGTTTCAACGTATCCAAATGAGATGAACATTTTTGAGTTCCTACAAATGAGAGAAGTTTAGAAATACCGAGTTTGAACACTAAATCTCACGTAGTGCAAAAATCATAACTCCATTCACGTCAATTTGGGAGTGTTTTTGGTTAGCAGCCCATTGAATTATTTCGGAACTGTTTCAACGTATCCGAATGAGATGAACATTTTTGAGTTCCTACATATGAGAGGAGTTCAAAAATACCGAGTTTGAACACTAAATCGCACGTAGTGCGAAAATCGTAACTCCATTCACGTCAAATTGGGAGTGTTTTTGGTTAGCAGCCCATTGAATTATTTCGGAACTGTTTCAACGTATCCGAATGAGATGAACATTTTTGAGTTCCTACATATGAGAGGAGTTTAGAAATACCGAGTTTGAACACTAAATCTCACGTAGTGCAAGAATCGTAACTCCATTCACGTCAATTTGGGAGTGTTTTTGGTTAGCAGCCCATTCAATTATTTCGGAACTGTTTCAACGTATCCAAATGATATGAACATTTTTGAGTTCCTACAAATGAGAGGAGTTTAGAAATACCGAGTTTGAACACTAAATCTCACGTAGTGCAACAATCATAACTCCATTCACGTCAATTTGGGAGTGTTTTTGGTTAGCAGCCCATTCAATTATTTCGGAACTGTTTCAACGTATCCAAATGAGATGAACATTTTTGAGTTCCTACAAATGAGAGGAGTTTAGAAATACCGAGTTTGAACACTAAATCTCACGTAGTGCAAAAATCATAACTCCATTCACGTCAATTTGGGAGTGTTTTTGGTTAGCAGCCCATTGAATTATTTCGGAACTGTTTCAACGTATCCAAATGAGATGAACATTTTTGAGTTCCTACAAATGAGAGGAGTTTAGAAATACCGAGTTTGAACACTAAATCTCACGTAGTGCAACAATCATAACTCCATTCACGTCAATTTGGGAGTGTTTTTGGTTAGCAGCCCATTGAATTATTTCGGAACTGTTTCAACGTATCCGAATGAGATGAACATTTTTGAGTTCCTACAAATGAGAGGAGTTTAGAAATACCGAGTTTGAACACTAAATCTCACGTAGTGCAAGAATCGTAACTCCATTCACGTCAATTTGGGAGTGTTTTTGGTTAGCAGCCCATTCAATTATTTCGGAACTGTTTCAACGTATCCAAATGAGATGAACATTTTTGAGTTCCTACAAATGAGAGGAGTTTAGAAATACCGAGTTTGAACACTAAATCTCACGTAGTGCAACAATCATAACTCCATTCACGTCAATTTGGGAGTGTTTTTGGTTAGCAGCCCATTGAATTATTTCGGAACTGTTTCAACATATCCAAATGAGATGAACATTTTTGAGTTCCTACATATGAGAGGAGTTCAAAAATACCGAGTTTGAACACTAAATCTCACGTAGTGCGAAAATCGTAACTCCATTCACGTCAAATTGGGAGTGTTTTTGGTTAGCAGCCCATTGAATTATTTCGGAACTGTTTCAACGTATCCGAATCAGATGAACATTTTTGAGTTCCTACATATGAGAGGAGTTCAAAAATACCGAGTTTGAACACTAAATCTCACGTAGTGCGAAAATCGTAACTCCATTCACGTCAATTTGGGAGTGTTTTTGGTTAGCAGCCCATTCAATTATTTCGGAACTGTTTCAACGTATCCAAATGAGATGAACATTTTTGAGTTCCTACAAATGAGAGGAGTTTAGAAATACCGAGTTTGAACACTAAATCTCACGTAGTGCAACAATCATAACTCCATTCACGTCAATTTGGGAGTGTTTTTGGTTAGCAGCCCATTGAATTATTTCGGAACTGTTTCAACATATCCAAATGAGATGAACATTTTTGAGTTCCTACATATGAGAGGAGTTCAAAAATACCGAGTTTGAACACTAAATCTCACGTAGTGCGAAAATCGTAACTCCATTCACGTCAAATTGGGAGTGTTTTTGGTTAGCAGCCCATTGAATTATTTCGGAACTGTTTCAACGTATCCGAATGAGATGAACATTTTTGAGTTCCTACATATGAGAGGAGTTCAAAAATACCAAGTTTGAACACTAAATCTCACGTAGTGCGAAAATCGTAACTCCATTCACGTCAAATTGGGAGTGTTTTTGGTTAGCAGCCCATTGAATTATTTCGGAACTGTTTCAACGTATCCGAATGAGATGAACATTTTTGAGTTCCTACATATGAGAGGAGTTCAAAAATACCGAGTTTGAACACTAAATCTCACGTAGTGCGAAAATCGTAACTCCATTCACGTCAAATTGGGAGTGTTTTTGGTTAGCAGCCCATTCAATTATTTCGGAACTGTTTCAACGTATCCGAATGAGATGAACATTTTTGAGTTCCTACAAATGAGAGGAGTTTAGAAATACCGAGTTTGAACACTAAATCTCACGTAGTGCAACAATCATAACTCCATTCACGTCAATTTGGGAGTGTTTTTGGTTAGCAGCCCATTCAATTATTTCGGAACTGTTTCAACGTATCCGAATGAGATGAACATTTTTGAGTTCCTACATATGAGAGGAGTTCAAAAATACCGAGTTTGAACACTAAATCTCACGTAGTGCGAAAATCGTAACTCCATTCACGTCAAATTGGGAGTGTTTTTGGTTAGCAGCCCATTGAACTATTTCGGAACTGTTTCAACGTATCCAAATGAGATGAACATTTTTGAGTTCCTACATATGAGAGGAGTTTAGAAATACCGAGTTTGAACACTAAATCTCACGTAGTGCAAGAATCGTAACTCCATTCACGTCAAATTGGGAGTGTTTTTGGTTAGCAGCCCATTCAATTATTTCGGAACTGTTTCAACGTATCCAAATGAGATGAACATTTTTGAGTTCCTACAAATGAGAGGAGTTTAGAAATACCGAGTTTGAACACTAAATCTCACGTAGTGCAAAAATCATAACTCCATTCACGTCAATTTGGGAGTGTTTTTGGTTAGCAGCCCATTGAATTATTTCGGAACTGTTTCAACGTATCCGAATGAGATGAACATTTTTGAGTTCCTACATATGAGAGGAGTTTAGAAATACCGAGTTTGAACACTAAATCTCACGTAGTGCAACAATCATAACTCCATTCACGTCAATTTGGGAGTGTTTTTGGTTAGCAGCCCATTGAATTATTTCGGAACTGTTTCAACATATCCAAATGAGATGAACATTTTTGAGTTCCTACATATGAGAGGAGTTCAAAAATACCGAGTTTGAACACTAAATCTCACGTAGTGCGAAAATCGTAACTCCATTCACGTCAAATTGGGAGTGTTTTTGGTTAGCAGCCCATTGAATTATTTCGGAACTGTTTCAACGTATCCGAATCAGATGAACATTTTTGAGTTCCTACATATGAGAGGAGTTCAAAAATACCGAGTTTGAACACTAAATCTCACGTAGTGCGAAAATCGTAACTCCATTCACGTCAATTTGGGAGTGTTTTTGGTTAGCAGCCCATTCAATTATTTCGGAACTGTTTCAACGTATCCAAATGAGATGAACATTTTTGAGTTCCTACAAATGAGAGGAGTTTAGAAATACCGAGTTTGAACACTAAATCTCACGTAGTGCAACAATCATAACTCCATTCACGTCAATTTGGGAGTGTTTTTGGTTAGCAGCCCATTGAATTATTTCGGAACTGTTTCAACATATCCAAATGAGATGAACATTTTTGAGTTCCTACATATGAGAGGAGTTCAAAAATACCGAGTTTGAACACTAAATCTCACGTAGTGCGAAAATCGTAACTCCATTCACGTCAAATTGGGAGTGTTTTTGGTTAGCAGCCCATTGAATTATTTCGGAACTGTTTCAACGTATCCGAATGAGATGAACATTTTTGAGTTCCTACATATGAGAGGAGTTCAAAAATACCAAGTTTGAACACTAAATCTCACGTAGTGCGAAAATCGTAACTCCATTCACGTCAAATTGGGAGTGTTTTTGGTTAGCAGCCCATTGAATTATTTCGGAACTGTTTCAACGTATCCGAATGAGATGAACATTTTTGAGTTCCTACATATGAGAGGAGTTCAAAAATACCGAGTTTGAACACTAAATCTCACGTAGTGCGAAAATCGTAACTCCATTCACGTCAAATTGGGAGTGTTTTTGGTTAGCAGCCCATTCAATTATTTCGGAACTGTTTCAACGTATCCGAATGAGATGAACATTTTTGAGTTCCTACAAATGAGAGGAGTTTAGAAATACCGAGTTTGAACACTAAATCTCACGTAGTGCAACAATCATAACTCCATTCACGTCAATTTGGGAGTGTTTTTGGTTAGCAGCCCATTCAATTATTTCGGAACTGTTTCAACGTATCCGAATGAGATGAACATTTTTGAGTTCCTACATATGAGAGGAGTTCAAAAATACCGAGTTTGAACACTAAATCTCACGTAGTGCGAAAATCGTAACTCCATTCACGTCAAATTGGGAGTGTTTTTGGTTAGCAGCCCATTGAACTATTTCGGAACTGTTTCAACGTATCCAAATGAGATGAACATTTTTGAGTTCCTACATATGAGAGGAGTTTAGAAATACCGAGTTTGAACACTAAATCTCACGTAGTGCAAGAATCGTAACTCCATTCACGTCAAATTGGGAGTGTTTTTGGTTAGCAGCCCATTCAATTATTTCGGAACTGTTTCAACGTATCCAAATGAGATGAACATTTTTGAGTTCCTACAAATGAGAGGAGTTTAGAAATACCGAGTTTGAACACTAAATCTCACGTAGTGCAAAAATCATAACTCCATTCACGTCAATTTGGGAGTGTTTTTGGTTAGCAGCCCATTGAATTATTTCGGAACTGTTTCAACGTATCCGAATGAGATGAACATTTTTGAGTTCCTACATATGAGAGGAGTTTAGAAATACCGAGTTTGAACACTAAATCTCACGTAGTGCAAGAATCGTAACTCCATTCACGTCAATTTGGGAGTGTTTTTGGTTAGCAGCCCATTCAATTATTTCGGAACTGTTTCAACGTATCCAAATGAGATGAACATTTTTGAGTTCCTACATATGAGAGGAGTTCAAAAATACCGAGTTTGAACACTAAATCTCACGTAGTGCGAAAATCGTAACTCCATTCACGTCAAATTGGGAGTGTTTTTGGTTAGCAGCCCATTGAATTATTTCGGAACTGTTTCAACGTATCCGAATGAGATGAACATTTTTGAGTTCCTACATATGAGAGGAGTTTAGAAATACCGAGTTTGAACACTAAATCTCACGTAGTGCAAGAATCGTAACTCCATTCACGTCAATTTGGGAGTGTTTTTGGTTAGCAGCCCATTCAATTATTTCGGAACTGTTTCAACGTATCCAAATGAGATGAACATTTTTGAGTTCCTACAAATGAGAGGAGTTTAGAAATACCGAGTTTGAACACTAAATCTCACGTAGTGCAAAAATCATAACTCCATTCACGTCAATTTGGGAGTGTTTTTGGTTAGCAGCCCATTGAATTATTTCGGAACTGTTTCAACGTATCCGAATGAGATGAACATGTTTGAGTTCCTACATATGAGAGGAGTTCAAAAATACCGAGTTTGAACACTAAATCTCACGTAGTGCGAAAATCGTAACTCCATTCACGTCAAATTGGGAGTGTTTTTGGTTAGCAGCCCATTGAATTATTTCGGAACTGTTTCAACGTATCCGAATGAGATGAACATTTTTGAGTTCCTACACATGAGAGGAGTTTAGAAATACCGAATTTGAACACTAAATCTCACGTAGTGCAAGAATCGTAACTCCATTCACGTCAATTTGGGAGTGTTTTTGGTTAGCAGCCCATTCAATTATTTCGGAACTGTTTCAACGTATCCAAATGATATGAACATTTTTGAGTTCCTACAAATGAGAGGAGTTTAGAAATACCGAGTTTGAACACTAAATCTCACGTAGTGCAACAATCATAACTCCATTCACGTCAATTTGGGAGTGTTTTTGGTTAGCAGCCCATTCAATTATTTCGGAACTGTTTCAACGTATCCGAATGAGATGAACATTTTTGAGTTCCTACATATGAGAGGAGTTTAGAAATACCGAGTTTGAACACTAAATCTCACGTAGTGCGAAAATCGTAACTCCATTCACGTCAAATTGGGAGTGTTTTTGGTTAGCAGCCCATTGAATTATTTCGGAACTGTTTCAACGTATCCAAATGAGATGAACATTTTTGAGTTCCTACATATGAGAGGAGTTCAAAAATACCGAGTTTGAACACTAAATCTCACGTAGTGCGAAAATCGTAACTCCATTCACGTCAAATTGGGAGTGTTTTTGGTTAGCAGCCCATTGAATTATTTCGGAACTGTTTCAACGTATCCGAATGAGATGAACATTTTTGAGTTCCTACAAATGAGAGGAGTTTAGAAATACCGAGTTTGAACACTAAATCTCACGTAGTGCAAGAATCGTAACTCCATTCACGTCAATTTGGGAGTGTTTTTGGTTAGCAGTCCATTCCATTATTTCGGAACTGTTTCAACGTATCCAAATGAGATGAACATTTTTGAGTTCCTACAAATGAGAGGAGTTTAGAAATACCGAGTTTGAACACTAAATCTCACGTAGTGCAAGAATCGTAACTCCATTCACGTCAATTTGGGAGTGTTTTTGGTTAGCAGCCCATTCAATTATTTCGGAACTGTTTCAACGTATCCGAATGAGATGAACATTTTTGAGTTCCTACAAATGAGAGGAGTTTAGAAATACCGAGTTTGAACACTAAATCTCACGTAGTGCGAAAATCGTAACTCCATTCACGTCAAATTGGGAGTGTTTTTGGTTAGCAGCCCATTCAATTATTTCGGAACTTTTTCAACGTATCCGAATGAGATGAACATTTTTGAGTTCCTACATATAAGAGGAGTTCAAAAATACCGAGTTTGAACACTAAATCTCACGTAGTGCGAAAATCGTAACTCCATTCACGTCAAATTGGGAGTGTTTTTGGTTAGCAGCCCATTCAATTATTTCGGAACTTTTTCAACGTATCCGAATGAGATGAACATTTTTGAGTTCCTACAAATGAGAGGAGTTTAGAAATACCGAGTTTGAACACTAAATCTCACGTAGTGCAACAATCATAACTCCATTCACGTCAATTTGGGAGTGTTTTTGGTTAGCAGCCCATTGAATTATTTCGGAACTGTTTCAACGTATCCAAATGAGATGAACATTTTTGAGTTCCTACATATGAGAGGAGTTCAAAAATACCGAGTTTGAACACTAAATCTCACGTAGTGCGAAAATCGTAACTCCATTCACGTCAAATTGGGAGTGTTTTTGGTTAGCAGCCCATTGAATTATTTCGGAACTGTTTCAACGTATCCGAATGAGATGAACATTTTTGAGTTCCTACATATGAGAGGAGTTCAAAAATACCGAGTTTGAACACTAAATCTCACGTAGTGCGAAAATCGTAACTCCATTCACGTCAAATTGGGAGTGTTTTTGGTTAGCAGCCCATTCAATTATTTCGGAACTGTTTCAACGTATCCGAATGAGATGAACATTTTTGAGTTCCTACAAATGAGAGGAGTTTAGAAATACCGAGTTTGAACACTAAATCTCACGTAGTGCAACAATCATAACTCCATTCACGTCAATTTGGGAGTGTTTTTGGTTAGCAGCCCATTCAATTATTTCGGAACTGTTTTAACGTATCCGAATGAGATGAACATTTTTGAGTTCCTACAAATGAGAGGAGTTCAAAAATACCGAGTTTGAACACTAAATCTCACGTAGTGCGAAAATCGTAACTCCATTCACGTCAATTTGGGAGTGTTTTTGGTTAGCAGCCCATTCAATTATTTCGGAACTGTTTCAACGTATCCGAATGAGATGAACATTTTTGAGTTCCTACAAATGAGAGGAGTTTAGAAATACCGAGTTTGAACACTAAATCTCACGTAGTGCAAAAATCATAACTCCATTCACGTCAATTTGGGAGTGTTTTTGGTTAGCAGCCCATTCAATTATTTCGGAACTGTTTCAACGTATCCAAATGAGATGAACATTTTTGAGTTCCTACAAATGAGAGGAGTTCAGAAATACCGAGTTTGAACACTAAATCTCACGTAGTGCAAAAATCATAACTCCATTCACGTCAATTTGGGAGTGTTTTTGGTTAGCAGCCCATTCAATTATTTCGGAACTGTTTCAACGTATCCGAATGAGATGAACATTTTTGAGTTCCTACAAATGAGAGGAGTTTAGAAATACCGAGTTTGAACACTAAATCTCACGTAGTGCGAAAATCGTAACTCCATTCACGTCAAATTGGGAGTGTTTTTGGTTAGCAGCCCATTCAATTATTTCGGAACTTTTTCAACGTATCCGAATGAGATGAACATTTTTGAGTTCCTACATATAAGAGGAGTTCAAAAATACCGAGTTTGAACACTAAATCTCACGTAGTGCGAAAATCGTAACTCCATTCACGTCAAATTGGGAGTGTTTTTGGTTAGCAGCCCATTCAATTATTTCGGAACTTTTTCAACGTATCCGAATGAGATGAACATTTTTGAGTTCCTACAAATGAGAGGAGTTTAGAAATACCGAGTTTGAACACTAAATCTCACGTAGTGCAACAATCATAACTCCATTCACGTCAATTTGGGAGTGTTTTTGGTTAGCAGCCCATTGAATTATTTCGGAACTGTTTCAACGTATCCGAATGAGATGAACATTTTTGAGTTCCTACATATGAGAGGAGTTCAAAAATACCGAGTTTGAACACTAAATCTCACGTAGTGCGAAAATCGTAACTCCATTCACGTCAAATTGGGAGTGTTTTTGGTTAGCAGCCCATTCAATTATTTCGGAACTGTTTCAACGTATCCAAATGAGATGAACATTTTTGAGTTCCTACATATGAGAGGAGTTCAAAAATACCGAGTTTGAACACTAAATCTCACGTAGTGCGAAAATCGTAACTCCATTCACGTCAATTTGGGAGTGTTTTTGGTTAGCAGCCCATTGAATTATTTCGGAACTGTTTCAACGTATCCGAATGAGATGAACATTTTTGAGTTCCTACATATGAGAGGAGTTCAAAAATACCGAGTTTGAACACTAAATCTCACGTAGTGCGAAAATCGTAACTCCATTCACGTCAAATTGGGAGTGTTTTTGGTTAGCAGCCCATTCAATTATTTCGGAACTGTTTCAACGTATCCAAATGAGATGAACATTTTTGAGTTCCTACATATGAGAGGAGTTCAAAAATACCGAGTTTGAACACTAAATCTCACGTAGTGCGAAAATCGTAACTCCATTCACGTCAAATTGGGAGTGTTTTTGGTTAGCAGCCCATTGAATTATTTCGGAACTGTTTCAACGTATCCGAATGAGATGAACATTTTTGAGTTCCTACATATGAGAGGAGTTCAAAAATACCGAGTTTGAACACTAAATCTCACGTAGTGCGAAAATCGTAACTCCATTCACGTCAAATTGGGAGTGTTTTTGGTTAGCAGCCCATTCAATTATTTCGGAACTGTTTCAACGTATCCGAATGAGATGAACATTTTTGAGTTCCTACAAATGAGAGGAGTTCAGAAATACCGAGTTTGAACACTAAATCTCACGTAGTGCAACAATCATAACTCCATTCACGTCAATTTGGGAGTGTTTTTGGTTAGCAGCCCATTCAATTATTTCGGAACTGTTTTAACGTATCCGAATGAGATGAACATTTTTGAGTTCCTACATATGAGAGGAGTTCAAAAATACCGAGTTTGAACACTAAATCTCACGTAGTGCGAAAATCGTAACTCCATTCACGTCAAATGGGGAGTGTTTTTGGTTAGCAGCCCATTCAATTATTTCGGAACTGTTCCAACGTATCCGAATGAGATGAACATTTTTGAGTTCCTACATATGAGAGGAGTTCAAAAATACCGAGTTTGAACACTAAATCTCACGTAGTGCGAAAATCGTAACTCCATTCACGTCAAATGGGGAGTGTTTTTGGTTAGCAGCCCATTCAATTATTTCGGAACTGTTTCAACGTATCCAAATGAGATGAACATTTTTGAGTTCCTACATATGAGAGGAGTTCAAAAATACCGAGTTTGAACACTAAATCTCACGTAGTGCAACAATCATAACTCCATTCACGTCAATTTGGGAGTGTTTTTGGTTAGCAGCCCATTGAATTATTTCGGAACTGTTTCAACGTATCCGAATGAGATGAACATTTTTGAGTTCCTACATATGAGAGGAGTTCAAAAATACCGAGTTTGAACACTAAATCTCACGTAGTGCGAAAATCGTAACTCCATTCACGTCAAATTGGGAGTGTTTTTGGTTAGCAGCCCATTCAATTATTTCGGAACTGTTTCAACGTATCCAAATGAGATGAACATTTTTGAGTTCCTACATATGAGAGGAGTTCAAAAATACCGAGTTTGAACACTAAATCTCACGTAGTGCGAAAATCGTAACTCCATTCACGTCAAATTGGGAGTGTTTTTGGTTAGCAGCCCATTGAATTATTTCGGAACTGTTTCAACGTATCCGAATGAGATGAACATTTTTGAGTTCCTACATATGAGAGGAGTTCAAAAATACCGAGTTTGAACACTAAATCTCACGTAGTGCGAAAATCGTAACTCCATTCACGTCAAGTGGGGAGTGTTTTTGGTTAGCAGCCCATTCAATTATTTCGGAACTGTTTCAACGTATCCAAATGAGATGAACATTTTTGAGTTCCTACAAATGAGAAGAGTTTAGAAATACCGAGTTTGAACACTAAATCTCACGTAGTGCAAAAATCATAACTCCATTCACGTCAATTTGGGAGTGTTTTTGGTTAGCAGCCCATTCAATTATTTCGAAACTGTTTCAACGTATCCGAATGAGATGAACATTTTTGAGTTCCTACAAATAAGAGGAGTTTAGAAATACCGAGTTTGAACACTAAATCTCACGTAGTGCAACAATCATAACTCCATTCACGTCAATTTGGGAGTGTTTTTGGTTAGCAGCCCATTCAATTATTTCGGAACTGTTTCAACGTATCCGAATGAGATGAACATTTTTGAGTTCCTACAAATGAGAGGAGTTTAGAAATACCGAGTTTGAACACTAAATCTCACGTAGTGCAACAATCATAACTCCATTCACGTCAATTTGGGAGTGTTTTTGGTTAGCAGCCCATTGAACTATTTCGGAACTGTTTCAACGTATCCAAATGAGATGAACATTTTTGAGTTCCTACATATGAGAGGAGTTTAGAAATACCGAGTTTGAATACTAAATCTCACGTAGTGCAAGAATCGTAACTCCATTCACGTCAAATTGGGAGTGTTTTTGGTTAGCAGCCCATTGAATTATTTCGGAACTGTTTCAACGTATCCGAATGAGATGAACATTTTTGAGTTCCTACATGTGAGAGAAGTTTAGAAATACCGAGTTTGAACACTAAATCTCACGTAGTGCAACAATCATAACTCCATTCACGTCAATTTGGGAGTGTTTTTGGTTAGCAGCCCATTCAATTATTTCGGAACTGTTTTAACGTATCCGAATGAGATGAACATTTTTGAGTTCCTACAAATGAGAGGAGTTTAGAAATACCGAGTTTGAACACTAAATCTCACGTAGTGCAAGAATCATAACTCCATTCACGTCAATTTGGGAGTGTTTTTGGTTAGCAGCCCATTCAATTATTTCGGAACTGTTTCAACGTATCCGAATGAGATGAACATTTTTGAGGTCCTACAAATGAGAGGAGTTTAGAAATACCGAGTTTGAACACTAAATCTCACGTAGTGCAACAATCATAACTCCATTCACGTCAATTTGGGAGTGTTTTTGGTTAGCAGCCCATTCAATTATTTCGGAACTGTTTCAACGTATCCGAATGAGATGAACATTTTTGAGTTCCTACAAATGAGAGGAGTTTAGAAATACCGAGTTTGAACACTAAATCTCACGTAGTGCAACAATCATAACTCCATTCACGTCAATTTGGGAGTGTTTTTGGTTAGCAGCCCATTCAATTATTTCGGAACTGTTTTTAACGTATCCGAATGAGATGAACATTTTTGAGTTCCTACAAATGAGAGAAGTTTAGAAATACCGAGTTTGAACACTAAATCTCACGTAGTGCAACAATCATAACTCCATTCACGTCAATTTGGGAGTGTTTTTGGTTAGCAGCCCATTGAATTATTTCGGAACTGTTTCAACGTATCCAAATGAGATGAACATTTTTGAGTTCCTACATCTACATATGAGAGGAGTTTAGAAATACCGAGTTTGAACACTAAATCTCACGTAGTGCAAGAATCGTAACTCCATTCACGTCAAATTGGGAGTGTTTTTGGTTAGCAGCCCATTCAATTATTTCGGAACTGTTTCAACGTATCCAAATGAGATGAACATTTTTGAGTTCCTACAAATTAGAGGAGTTTAGAAATACCGAGTTTGAACACTAAATCTCACGTAGTGCAAAAATCATAACTCCATTCACGTCAATTTGGGAGTGTTTTTGGTTAGCAGCCCATTCAATTATTTCGGAACTGTTTCAACGTATCCGAATGAGATGAACATTTTTGAGGTCCTACAAATGAGAGGAGTTTAGAAATACCGAGTTTGAACACTAAATCTCACGTAGTGCAACAATCATAACTCCATTCACGTCAATTTGGGAGTGTTTTTGGTTAGCAGCCCATTCAATTATTTCGGAACTGTTTCAACGTATCCGAATGAGATGAACATTTTTGAGTTCCTACAAATGAGAGGAGTTTAGAAATACCGAGTTTGAACACTAAATCTCACGTAGTGCAAGAATCATAACTCCATTCACGTCAATTTGGGAGTGTTTTTGGTTAGCAGCCCATTCAATTATTTCGGAACTGTTTCAACGTATCCGAATGAGATGAACATTTTTGAGTTCCTACATGTGAGAGAAGTTTAGAAATACCGAGTTTGAACACTAAATCTCACGTAGTGCAACAATCATAACTCCATTCACGTCAATTTGGGAGTGTTTTTGGTTAGCAGCCCATTCAATTATTTCGGAACTGTTTCAACGTATCCGAATGAGATGAACATTTTTGAGTTCCTACAAATGAGAGGAGTTTAGAAATACCGAGTTTGAACACTAAATCTCACGTAGTGCAAGAATCATAACTCCATTCACGTCAATTTGGGAGTGTTTTTGGTTAGCAGCCCATTCAATTATTTCGGAACTGTTTCAACGTATCCGAATGAGATGAACATTTTTGAGGTCCTACAAATGAGAGGAGTTTAGAAATACCGAGTTTGAACACTAAATCTCACGTAGTGCAAGAATCATAACTCCATTCACGTCAATTTGGGAGTGTTTTTGGTTAGCAGCCCATTCAATTATTTCGGAACTGTTTCAACGTATCCAAATGAGATGAACATTTTTGTGTTCCTACAAATTAGAGGAGTTTAGAAATACCGAGTTTGAACACTAAATCTCACGTAGTGCAAAAATCGTAACTCCATTCACGTCAAATTGGGAGTGTTTTTGGTTAGCAGCCCATTCAATTATTTCGGAACTGTTTCAACGTATCCGAATGAGATGAACATTTTTGAGTTCCTACATGTGAGAGAAGTTTAGAAATACCGAGTTTGAACACTAAATCTCACGTAGTGCAACAATCATAACTCCATTCACGTCAATTTGGGAGTGTTTTTGGTTAGCAGCCCATTCAATTATTTCGGAACTGTTTCAACGTATCCGAATGAGATGAACATTTTTGAGTTCCTACAAATGAGAGGAGTTTAGAAATACCGAGTTTGAACACTAAATCTCACGTAGTGCAAGAATCATAACTCCATTCACGTCAATTTGGGAGTGTTTTTGGTTAGCAGCCCATTCAATTATTTCGGAACTGTTTCAACGTATCCGAATGAGATGAACATTTTTGAGGTCCTACAAATGAGAGGAGTTTAGAAATACCGAGTTTGAACACTAAATCTCACGTAGTGCAACAATCATAACTCCATTCACGTCAATTTGGGAGTGTTTTTGGTTAGCAGCCCATTCAATTATTTCGGAACTGTTTCAACGTATCCGAATGAGATGAACATTTTTGAGTTCCTACAAATGAGAGGAGTTTAGAAATACCGAGTTTGAACACTAAATCTCACGTAGTGCAACAATCATAACTCCATTCACGTCAATTTGGGAGTGTTTTTGGTTAGCAGCCCATTCAATTATTTCGGAACTGTTTTTAACGTATCCGAATGAGATGAACATTTTTGAGTTCCTACAAATGAGAGAAGTTTAGAAATACCGAGTTTGAACACTAAATCTCACGTAGTGCAACAATCATAACTCCATTCACGTCAATTTGGGAGTGTTTTTGGTTAGCAGCCCATTGAATTATTTCGGAACTGTTTCAACGTATCCAAATGAGATGAACATTTTTGAGTTCCTACATCTACATATGAGAGGAGTTTAGAAATACCGAGTTTGAACACTAAATCTCACGTAGTGCAAGAATCGTAACTCCATTCACGTCAAATTGGGAGTGTTTTTGGTTAGCAGCCCATTGAATTATTTCGGAACTGTTTCAACGTATCCGAATGAGATGAACATTTTTGAGTTCCTACATATGAGAGGAGTTCAAAAATACCGAGTTTGAACACTAAATCTCACGTAGTGCGAAAATCGTAACTCCATTCACGTCAAATTGGGAGTGTTTTTGGTTAGCAGCCCATTCAATTATTTCGGAACTGTTTCAACGTATCCAAATGAGATGAACATTTTTGAGTTCCTACAAATTAGAGGAGTTTAGAAATACCGAGTTTGAACACTAAATCTCACGTAGTGCAAAAATCATAACTCCATTCACGTCAATTTGGGAGTGTTTTTGGTTAGCAGCCCATTCAATTATTTCGGAACTGTTTCAACGTATCCGAATGAGATGAACATTTTTGAGGTCCTACAAATGAGAGGAGTTTAGAAATACCGAGTTTGAACACTAAATCTCACGTAGTGCAACAATCATAACTCCATTCACGTCAATTTGGGAGTGTTTTTGGTTAGCAGCCCATTCAATTATTTCGGAACTGTTTCAACGTATCCGAATGAGATGAACATTTTTGAGTTCCTACAAATGAGAGGAGTTTAGAAATACCGAGTTTGAACACTAAATCTCACGTAGTGCAAGAATCATAACTCCATTCACGTCAATTTGGGAGTGTTTTTGGTTAGCAGCCCATTCAATTATTTCGGAACTGTTTCAACGTATCCGAATGAGATGAACATTTTTGAGTTCCTACATGTGAGAGAAGTTTAGAAATACCGAGTTTGAACACTAAATCTCACGTAGTGCAACAATCATAACTCCATTCACGTCAATTTGGGAGTGTTTTTGGTTAGCAGCCCATTCAATTATTTCGGAACTGTTTCAACGTATCCGAATGAGATGAACATTTTTGAGTTCCTACAAATGAGAGGAGTTTAGAAATACCGAGTTTGAACACTAAATCTCACGTAGTGCAAGAACCATAACTCCATTCACGTCAATTTGGGAGTGTTTTTGGTTAGCAGCCCATTCAATTATTTCGGAACTGTTTCAACGTATCCGAATGAGATGAACATTTTTGAGGTCCTACAAATGAGAGGAGTTTAGAAATACCGAGTTTGAACACTAAATCTCACGTAGTGCAACAATCATAACTCCATTCACGTCAATTTGGGAGTGTTTTTGGTTAGCAGCCCATTCAATTATTTCGGAACTGTTTCAACGTATCCGAATGAGATGAACATTTTTGAGTTCCTACAAATGAGAGGAGTTTAGAAATACCGAGTTTGAACACTAAATCTCACGTAGTGCAAGAATCATAACTCCATTCACGTCAATTTGGGAGTGTTTTTGGTTAGCAGCCCATTCAATTATTTCGGAACTGTTTCAACGTATCCGAATGAGATGAACATTTTTGAGGTCCTACAAATGAGAGGAGTTTAGAAATACCGAGTTTGAACACTAAATCTCACGTAGTGCAACAATCATAACTCCATTCACGTCAATTTGGGAGTGTTTTTGGTTAGCAGCCCATTCAATTATTTCGGAACTGTTTCAACGTATCCGAATGAGCAGCCCATTATTTCGGAACTGTTTCAACGTATCCGAATGAGATGAACATTTTTGAGTTCCTACAAATGAGAGGAGTTTAGAAATACCGAGTTTGAACTCCATCATAACTCCATTCACGTCAATTTGGGAGTGTTTTTGGTTAGCAGCCCATTATTTCGGAACTGTTTCAACGTATCCGAATGAGATGAACATTTTTGAGTTCCTACAAATGAGAGGAGTTTAGAAATACCGAGTTTGAACACTAAATCTCACGTAGTGCAAGAATCATAACTCCATTCACGTCAATTTGGGAGTGTTTTTGGTTAGCAGCCCATTCAATTATTTCGGAACTGTTTCAACGTATCCGAATGAGATGAACATTTTTGAGGTCCTACAAATGAGAGGAGTTTAGAAATACCGAGTTTGAACACTAAATCTCACGTAGTGCAACAATCATAACTCCATTCACGTCAATTTGGGAGTGTTTTTGGTTAGCAGCCCATTCAATTATTTCGGAACTGTTTCAACGTATCCGAATGAGATGAACATTTTTGAGTTCCTACAAATGAGAGGAGTTTAGAAATACCGAGTTTGAACACTAAATCTCACGTAGTGCAAGAATCATAACTCCATTCACGTCAATTTGGGAGTGTTTTTGGTTAGCAGCCCATTCAATTATTTCGGAACTGTTTCAACGTATCCGAATGAGATGAACATTTTTGAGGTCCTACAAATGAGAGGAGTTTAGAAATACCGAGTTTGAACACTAAATCTCACGTAGTGCAACAATCATAACTCCATTCACGTCAATTTGGGAGTGTTTTTGGTTAGCAGCCCATTCAATTATTTCGGAACTGTTTCAACGTATCCGAATGAGCAGCCCATTATTTCGGAACTGTTTCAACGTATCCGAATGAGATGAACATTTTTGAGTTCCTACAAATGAGAGGAGTTTAGAAATACCGAGTTTGAACTCCATCATAACTCCATTCACGTCAATTTGGGAGTGTTTTTGGTTAGCAGCCCATTATTTCGGAACTGTTTCAACGTATCCGAATGAGATGAACATTTTTGAGTTCCTACAAATGAGAGGAGTTTAGAAATACCGAGTTTGAACACTAAATCTCACGTAGTGCAAGAATCATAACTCCATTCACGTCAATTTGGGAGTGTTTTTGGTTAGCAGCCCATTCAATTATTTCGGAACTGTTTCAACGTATCCGAATGAGATGAACATTTTTGAGTTCCTACATGTGAGAGAAGTTCAAAAATACCGAGTTTGAACACTGAATCTCACGTAGTGCAAAAATCGTAACTCCATTCACGTCAATTTGGGAGTGTTTTTGGTTAGCAGCCCATTCAATTATTTCGGAACTGTTTCAACGTATCCGAATGAGATAAACATTTTTGAGTTCCTACATATGAGAGGAGTTCAAAAATACCAAGTTTGAACACTAAATCTCACGTAGTGCGGAAATCGTAACTCCATTCACGTCAAATTGGGAGTGTTTTTGGTTAGCAGCCCATTGAATTATTTCGGAACTGTTTCAACGTATCCGAATGAGATGAACATTTTTGAGTTCCTACATATGAGAGGAGTTCGAAAATACCGAGTTTGAACACTAAATCTCACGTAGTGCGAAAATCGTAACTCCATTCACGTCAAATTGGGAGTGTTTTTGGTTAGCAGCCCATTCAATTATTTCGGAACTGTTTCAACGTATCCAAATGAGATGAACATTTTTGAGTTCCTACAAATGAGAGGAGTTTAGAAATACCGAGTTTGAACACTAAATCTCACGTAGTGCAAAAATCATAACTCCATTCACGTCAATTTGGGAGTGTTTTTGGTTAGCAGCCCATTCAATTATTTCGGAACTGTTTCAACGTATCCGAATGAGATGAACATTTTTGAGTTCCTACAAATAAGAGGAGTTTAGAAATACCGAGTTTGAACACTAAATCTCACGTAGTGCGAAAATCGTAACTCCATTCACGTCAAATTGGGAGTGTTTTTGGTTAGCAGCCCATTCAATTATTTCGGAACTGTTTCAACGTATCCGAATGAGATGAACATTTTTGAGTTCCTACAAATGAGAGGAGTTTAGAAATACCGAGTTTGAACACTAAATCTCACGTAGTGCAAAAATCATAACTCCATTCACGTCAATTTGGGAGTGTTTTTGGTTAGCAGCCCATTGAATTATTTCGGAACTGTTTCAACGTATCCGAATGAGATGAACATTTTTGAGTTCCTACATATGAGAGGAGTTCAAAAATACCGAGTTTGAACACTAAATCTCACGTAGTGCAAGAATCGTAACTCCATTCACGTCAATTTGGGAGTGTTTTTGGTTAGCAGCCCATTCAATTATTTCGGAACTGTTTCAACGTATCCGAATGAGATGAACATTTTTGAGTTCCTACAAATGAGAGGAGTTTAGAAATACCGAGTTTGAACACTAAATCTCACGTAGTGCAAGAATCATAACTCCATTCACGTCAATTTGGGAGTGTTTTTGGTTAGCAGCCCATTCAATTATTTCGGAACTGTTTCAACGTATCCAAATGATATGAACATTTTTGAGTTCCTACAAATGAGAGGAGTTTAGAAATACCGAGTTTGAACACTAAATCTCACGTAGTGCAACAATCATAACTCCATTCACGTCAATTTGGGAGTGTTTTTGGTTAGCAGCCCATTCAATTATTTCGGAACTGTTTCAACGTATCCGAATGAGATGAACATTTTTGAGTTCCTACATATGAGAGGAGTTCAAAAATACCGAGTTTGAACACTAAATCTCACGTAGTGCGAAAATCGTAACTCCATTCACGTCAAATGGGGAGTGTTTTTGGTTAGCAGCCCATTCAATTATTTCGGAACTGTTTCAACGTATCCGAATGAGATGAACATTTTTGAGTTCCTACATATGAGAGGAGTTCAAAAATACCGAGTTTGAACACTAAATCTCACGTAGTGCAAAAATCATAACTCCATTCACGTCAATTTGGGAGTGTTTTTGGTTAGCAGCCCATTGAATTATTTCGGAACTGTTTCAACGTATCCGAATGAGATGAACATTTTTGAGTTCCTACATATGAGAGGAGTTTAGAAATACCGAGTTTGAACACTAAATCTCACGTAGTGCAAGAATCGTAACTCCATTCACGTCAATTTGGGAGTGTTTTTGGTTAGCAGCCCATTGAATTATTTCGGAACTGTTTCAACGTATCCGAATGAGATGAACATTTTTGAGTTCCTACATATGAGAGGAGTTCAAAAATACCGAGTTTGAACACTAAATCTCACGTAGTGCGAAAATCGTAACTCCATTCACGTCAATTTGGGAGTGTTTTTGGTTAGCAGCCCATTGAATTATTTCGGAACTGTTTCAACGTATCCGAATGAGATGAACATTTTTGAGTTCCTACAAATGAGAGGAGTTTAGAAATACCGAGTTTGAACACTAAATCTCACGTAGTGCAACAATCATAACTCCATTCACGTCAATTTGGGAGTGTTTTTGGTTAGCAGCCCATTCAATTATTTCGGAACTGTTTCAACGTATCCAAATGAGATGAACATTTTTGAGTTCCTACATATGAGAGGAGTTCAAAAATACCGAGTTTGAACACTAAATCTCACGTAGTGCGAAAATCGTAACTCCATTCACGTCAATTTGGGAGTGTTTTTGGTTAGCAGCCCATTGAATTATTTCGGAACTGTTTCAACGTATCCGAATGAGATGAACATTTTTGAGTTCCTACAAATGAGAGGAGTTTAGAAATACCGAGTTTGAACACTAAATCTCACGTAGTGCAACAATCATAACTCCATTCACGTCAAATTGGGAGTGTTTTTGGTTAGCAGCCCATTCAATTATTTCGGAACTTTTTCAACGTATCCGAATGAGATGAACATTTTTGAGTTCCTACAAATGAGAGGAGTTTAGAAATACCGAGTTTGAACACTAAATCTCACGTAGTGCAACAATCATAACTCCATTCACGTCAATTTGGGAGTGTTTTTGGTTAGCAGCCCATTGAATTATTTCGGAACTGTTTCAACGTATCCGAATGAGATGAACATTTTTGAGTTCCTACATATGAGAGGAGTTCAAAAATACCGAGTTTGAACACTAAATCTCACGTAGTGCGAAAATCGTAACTCCATTCACGTCAAATTGGGAGTGTTTTTGGTTAGCAGCCCATTCAATTATTTCGGAACTGTTTCAACGTATCCAAATGAGATGAACATTTTTGAGTTCCTACATATGAGAGGAGTTCAAAAATACCGAGTTTGAACACTAAATCTCACGTAGTGCGAAAATCGTAACTCCATTCACGTCAAATTGGGAGTGTTTTTGGTTAGCAGCCCATTGAATTATTTCGGAACTGTTTCAACGTATCCGAATGAGATGAACATTTTTGAGTTCCTACAAATGAGAGGAGTTTAGAAATACCGAGTTTGAACACTAAATCTCACGTAGTGCAACAATCATAACTCCATTCACGTCAAATTGGGAGTGTTTTTGGTTAGCAGCCCATTCAATTATTTCGGAACTTTTTCAACGTATCCGAATGAGATGAACATTTTTGAGTTCCTACAAATGAGAGGAGTTTAGAAATACCGAGTTTGAACACTAAATCTCACGTAGTGCAACAATCATAACTCCATTCACGTCAATTTGGGAGTGTTTTTGGTTAGCAGCCCATTGAATTATTTCGGAACTGTTTCAACGTATCCGAATGAGATGAACATTTTTGAGTTCCTACATATGAGAGGAGTTCAAAAATACCGAGTTTGAACACTAAATCTCACGTAGTGCGAAAATCGTAACTCCATTCACGTCAAATTGGGAGTGTTTTTGGTTAGCAGCCCATTCAATTATTTCGGAACTGTTTCAACGTATCCAAATGAGATGAACATTTTTGAGTTCCTACATATGAGAGGAGTTCAAAAATACCGAGTTTGAACACTAAATCTCACGTAGTGCGAAAATCGTAACTCCATTCACGTCAAATTGGGAGTGTTTTTGGTTAGCAGCCCATTGAATTATTTCGGAACTGTTTCAACGTATCCGAATGAGATGAACATTTTTGAGTTCCTACATATGAGAGGAGTTTAGAAATACCGAGTTTGAACACTAAATCTCACGTAGTGCAACAATCATAACTCCATTCACGTCAATTTGGGAGTGTTTTTGGTTAGCAGCCCATTGAACTATTTCGGAACTGTTTCAACGTATCCAAATGAGATGAACATTTTGAGTTCCTACATATGAGAGGAGTTTAGAAATACCGAGTTTGAACACTAAATCTCACGTAGTGCGAAAATCGTAACTCCATTCACGTCAAATTGGGAGTGTTTTTGGTTAGCAGCCCATTGAATTATTTCGGAACTGTTTCAACGTATCCGAATGAGATGAACATTTTTGAGTTCCTACATATGAGAGGAGTTCAAAAATACCGAGTTTGAACACTAAATCTCACGTAGTGCAAGAATCATAACTCCATTCACGTCAATTTGGGAGTGTTTTTGGTTAGCAGCCCATTGAATTATTTCGGAACTGTTTCAACGTATCCGAATGAGATGAACATTTTTGAGTTCCTACATATGAGAGGAGTTCAAAAATACCGAGTTTGAACACTAAATCTCACGTAGTGCAACAATCATAACTCCATTCACGTCAATTTGGGAGTGTTTTTGGTTAGCAGCCCATTCAATTATTTCGGAACTGTTTCAACGTATCCGAATGAGATGAACATTTTTGAGTTCCTACATATGAGAGGAGTTCAAAAATACCGAGTTTGAACACTAAATCTCACGTAGTGCGAAAATCGTAACTCCATTCACGTCAATTTGGGTTGGGAGTGTTTTTGGTTAGCAGCCCATTGAATTATTTCGGAACTGTTTCAACGTATCCGAATGAGATGAACATTTTTGAGTTCCTACATATGAGAGGAGTTCAAAAATACCGAGTTTGAACACTAAATCTCACGTAGTGCGAAAATCGTAACTCCATTCACGTCAAATTGGGAGTGTTTTTGGTTAGCAGCCCATTGAATTATTTCGGAACTGTTTCAACGTATCCGAATGAGATGAACATTTTTGAGTTCCTACATATGAGAGGAGTTCAAAAATACCGAGTTTGAACACTAAATCTCACGTAGTGCGAAAATCGTAACTCCATTCACGTCAAATTGGGAGTGTTTTTGGTTAGCAGCCCATTCAATTATTTCGGAACTGTTTCAACGTATCCAAATGAGATGCACATTTTTGAGTTCCTACAAATGAGAGGAGTTTAGAAATACCGAGTTTGAACACTAAATCTCACGTAGTGCAAAAATCATAACTCCATTCACGTCAATTTGGGAGTGTTTTTGGTTAGCAGCCCATTGAATTATTTCGGAACTGTTTCAACGTATCCGAATGAGATGAACATTTTTGAGTTCCTACATATGAGAGGAGTTCAAAAATACCGAGTTTGAACACTAAATCTCACGTAGTGCAAGAATCATAACTCCATTCACGTCAATTTGGGAGTGTTTTTGGTTAGCAGCCCATTGAATTATTTCGGAACTGTTTCAACGTATCCGAATGAGATGAACATTTTTGAGTTCCTACATATGAGAGGAGTTCAAAAATACCGAGTTTGAACACTAAATCTCACGTAGTGCAACAATCATAACTCCATTCACGTCAATTTGGGAGTGTTTTTGGTTAGCAGCCCATTCAATTATTTCGGAACTGTTTCAACGTATCCGAATGAGATGAACATTTTTGAGTTCCTACATATGAGAGGAGTTCAAAAATACCGAGTTTGAACACTAAATCTCACGTAGTGCAACAATCATAACTCCATTCACGTCAATTTGGGAGTGTTTTTGGTTAGCAGCCCATTGAATTATTTCGGAACTGTTTCAACGTATCCGAATGAGATGAACATTTTTGAGTTCCTACATATGAGAGGAGTTCAAAAATACCGAGTTTGAACACTAAATCTCACGTAGTGCAACAATCATAACTCCATTCACGTCAATTTGGGAGTGTTTTTGGTTAGCAGCCCATTCAATTATTTCGGAACTGTTTCAACGTATCCGAATGAGATGAACATTTTTGAGTTCCTACATATGAGAGGAGTTCAAAAATACCGAGTTTGAACACTAAATCTCACGTAGTGCGAAAATCGTAACTCCATTCACGTCAAATTGGGAGTGTTTTTGGTTAGCAGCCCATTGAATTATTTCGGAACTGTTTCAACGTATCCGAATGAGATGAACATTTTTGAGTTCCTACATATGAGAGGAGTTCAAAAATACCGAGTTTGAACACTAAATCTCACGTAGTGCGAAAATCGTAACTCCATTCACGTCAAATTGGGAGTGTTTTTGGTTAGCAGCCCATTCAATTATTTCGGAACTGTTTCAACGTATCCAAATGAGATGAACATTTTTGAGTTCCTACATATGAGAGGAGTTCAAAAATACCGAGTTTGAACACTAAATCTCACGTAGTGCGAAAATCGTAACTCCATTCACGTCAAATTGGGAGTGTTTTTGGTTAGCAGCCCATTCAATTATTTCGGAACTGTTTCAACGTATCCAAATGAGATGCACATTTTTGAGTTCCTACAAATGAGAGGAGTTTAGAAATACCGAGTTTGAACACTAAATCTCACGTAGTGCAAAAATCATAACTCCATTCACGTCAATTTGGGAGTGTTTTTGGTTAGCAGCCCATTCAATTATTTCGGAACTGTTTCAACGTATCCAAATGAGATGCACATTTTTGAGTTCCTACAAATGAGAGGAGTTTAGAAATACCGAGTTTGAACACTAAATCTCACGTAGTGCAAAAATCATAACTCCATTCACGTCAATTTGGGAGTGTTTTTGGTTAGCAGCCCATTGAATTATTTCGGAACTGTTTCAACGTATCCGAATGAGATGAACATTTTTGAATTCCTACATATGAGAGGAGTTCAAAAATACCGAGTTTGAACACTAAATCTCACGTAGTGCAAGAATCATAACTCCATTCACGTCAATTTGGGAGTGTTTTTGGTTAGCAGCCCATTCAATTATTTCGGAACTGTTTCAACGTATCCGAATGAGATGAACATTTTTGAGTTCCTACAAATGAGAGGAGTTTAGAAATACCGAGTTTGAACACTAAATCTCACGTAGTGCAAGAATCATAACTCCATTCACGTCAATTTGGGAGTGTTTTTGGTTAGCAGCCCATTCAATTATTTCGGAACTGTTTCAACGTATCCGAATGAGATGAACATTTTTGAGTTCCTACAAATAAGAGGAGTTTAGAAATACCGAGTTTGAACACTAAATCTCACGTAGTGCAACAATCATAACTCCATTCACGTCAATTTGGGAGTGTTTTTGGTTAGCAGCCCATTCAATCATTTCGGAACTGTTTCAACGTATCCGAATGAGATGAACATTTTTGAGTTCCTACAAATGAGAGGAGTTTAGAAATACCGAGTTTGAACACTAAATCTCACGTAGTGCAACAATCATAACTCCATTCACGTCAATTTGGGAGTGTTTTTGGTTAGCAGCCCATTCAATTATTTCGGAACTGTTTCAACGTATTCAAATGAGATGAACATTTTTGAGTTCCTACAAATAAGAGGAGTTTAGAAATACCGAGTTTGAACACTAAATCTCACGTAGTGCAACAATCATAACTCCATTCACGTCAATTTGGGAGTGTTTTTGGTTAGCAGCCCATTGAACTATTTCGGAACTGTTTCAACGTATCCGAATGAGATGAACATTTTTGAGTTCCTACAAATAAGAGGAGTTTAGAAATACCGAGTTTGAACACTAAATCTCACGTAGTGCAACAATCATAACTCCATTCACGTCAATTTGGGAGTGTTTTTGGTTAGCAGCCCATTCAATCATTTCGGAACTGTTTCAACGTATCCGAATGAGATGAACATTTTTGAGTTCCTACAAATGAGAGGAGTTTAGAAATACCGAGTTTGAACACTAAATCTCACGTAGTGCAACAATCATAACTCCATTCACGTCAATTTGGGAGTGTTTTTGGTTAGCAGCCCATTCAATTATTTCGGAACTGTTTCAACGTATCCGAATGAGATGAACATTTTTGAGTTCCTACAAATAAGAGGAGTTTAGAAATACCGAGTTTGAACACTAAATCTCACGTAGTGCAACAATCATAACTCCATTCACGTCAATTTGGGAGTGTTTTTGGTTAGCAGCCCATTCAATTATTTCGGAACTGTTTCAACGTATCCAAATGAGATGAACATTTTTGAGTTCCTACAAATAAGAGGAGTTTAGAAATACCGAGTTTGAACACTAAATCTCACGTAGTGCAACAATCATAACTCCATTCACGTCAATTTGGGAGTGTTTTTGGTTAGCAGCCCATTCAATTATTTCGGAACTGTTTCAACGTATCCGAATGAGATGAACATTTTTGAGTTCCTACAAATGAGAGGAGTTTAGAAATACCGAGTTTGAACACTAAATCTCACGTAGTGCAACAATCATAACTCCATTCACGTCAATTTGGGAGTGTTTTTGGTTAGCAGCCCATTCAATTATTTCGGAACTGTTTCAACGTATCCGAATGAGATGAACATTTTTGAGTTCCTACAAATGAGAGGAGTTTAGAAATACCGAGTTTGAACACTAAATCTCACGTAGTGCAACAATCATAACTCCATTCACGTCAATTTGGGAGTGTTTTTGGTTAGCAGCCCATTCAATTATTTCGGAACTGTTTCAACGTATCCAAATGAGATGAACATTTTTGAGTTCCTACAAATAAGAGGAGTTTAGAAATACCGAGTTTGAACACTAAATCTCACGTAGTGCAACAATCATAACTCCATTCACGTCAATTTGGGAGTGTTTTTGGTTAGCAGCCCATTGAACTATTTCGGAACTGTTTCAACGTATCCGAATGAGATGAACATTTTTGAGTTCCTACAAATAAGAGGAGTTTAGAAATACCGAGTTTGAACACTAAATCTCACGTAGTGCAACAATCATAACTCCATTCACGTCAATTTGGGAGTGTTTTTGGTTAGCAGCCCATTCAATCATTTCGGAACTGTTTCAACGTATCCGAATGAGATGAACATTTTTGAGTTCCTACAAATGAGAGGAGTTTAGAAATACCGAGTTTGAACACTAAATCTCACGTAGTGCAACAATCATAACTCCATTCACGTCAATTTGGGAGTGTTTTTGGTTAGCAGCCCATTCAATTATTTCGGAACTGTTTCAACGTATCCGAATGAGATGAACATTTTTGAGTTCCTACAAATAAGAGGAGTTTAGAAATACCGAGTTTGAACACTAAATCTCACGTAGTGCAACAATCATAACTCCATTCACGTCAATTTGGGAGTGTTTTTGGTTAGCAGCCCATTGAACTATTTCGGAACTGTTTCAACGTATCCAAATGAGATGAACATTTTTGAGTTCCTACATATGAGAGGACACAGGGTTCGGGACGCAAATAGCCGCGCTTTGCCAAAGCGCGGCGTTTTGTGGCGTCTAACCGCTATTAGCTTAGCTATCAGCACGCTAACTGCCGTTAACGGCATATAATAGGGTGCAAGTAGCGAACAAGTAGCCGCGCATAATTTTTGTACTTTTTAGAGGAACGATTACTATTCTGTTGCTTAACTTTTCAAACCGTTGGAACATACAAAACTGAGCTACAAGGATGGTAAACCAACTTTATTCAGTAAATGTACCTTACAACATTGCAAAGAACATGAAACCTATAAATATAAACAACTATAACAAATAACTACTTCACAAGTCGATAAAATGAAGCATGAGAGAGACAAACCACGATTGATATAATAATGAAGAACAACTACCATCACATCTCGAATAACAAAAATCTCAAATGTCCTATTCAAAAACTTGGAACTGTCAGTAAAAACTTTAATGAGGGTACTTTTAGCACATCTAGTAAAACAAACAACATATGTCACTAAATATAAATAACATATGTCAAATCCAAACAACCTAGGTCTTAATGGCAACAGCTTCCGCTGCTCATACACAAACAAAAAACTGGCAATTCTCCGTTATCTCACACTATTGAAGGATGGAAAAGCCAACAATGTTTCACGGGAACCAACAAGGACTACCTATGACTGAATCGATGTCTACTGGTGGTTACTGTACTGCTTTACTTTGTTCAAAATACGTGAGATTCAGTGTTCAAACTCGGTATTTTTGAACTTCTCTCACATGTAGGAACTCAAAAATGTTCATCTCATTCGGATACGTTGAAACAGTTCCGAAATAATTGAATGGGCTGCTAACCAAAAACACTCCCAAATTGACGTGAATGGAGTTATGATTCTTGCACTACGTGAGATTTAGTGTTCAAACTCGGTATTTCTAAACTCCTCTCATTTGTAGGAACTCAAAAATGTTCATCTCATTCGGATACGTTGAAACAGTTCCGAAATAATTGAATGGGCTGCTAACCAAAAACACTCCCAAATTGACGTGAATGGAGTTATGATTCTTGCACTACGTGAGATTTAGTGTTCAAACTCGGTATTTCTAAACTCCTCTCATTTGTAGGAACTCAAAAATGTTCATCTCATTCGGATACGTTGAAACAGTTCCGAAATAATTGAATGGGCTGCTAACCAAAAACACTCCCAAATTGACGTGAATGGAGTTATGATTGTTGCACTACGTGAGATTTAGTGTTCAAACTTGGTATTTCTAAACTCCTCTCATTTGTAGGACCTCAAAAATGTTCATCTCTATCGGATACGTTGAAACAGTTCCGAAATAATTGAATGGGCTGCTAACCAAAAACACTCCCAAATTGACGTGAATGGAGTTATGATTCTTGCACTACGTGAGATTTAGTGTTCAAACTCGGTATTTCTAAACTCCTCTCATTTGTAGGAACTCAAAAATGTTCATCTCATTCGGATACGTTGAAACAGTTCCGAAATAATTGAATGGGCTGCTAACCAAAAACACTCCCAAATTGACGTGAATGGAGTTATGATTCTTGCACTACGTGAGATTTAGTGTTCAAACTCGGTATTTCTAAACTCCTCTCATTTGTAGGAACTCAAAAATGTTCATCTCATTCGGATACGTTGAAACAGTTCCGAAATAATTGAATGGGCTGCTAACCAAAAACACTCCCAAATTGACGTGAATGGAGTTATGATTCTTGCACTACGTGAGATTTAGTGTTCAAACTCGGTATTTCTAAACTCCTCTCATTTGTAGGAACTCAAAAATGTTCATCTCATTCGGATACGTTGAAACAGTTCCGAAATAATTGAATGGGCTGCTAACCAAAAACACTCCCAAATTGACGTGAATGGAGTTATGATTGTTGCACTACGTGAGATTTAGTGTTCAAACTCGGTATTTCTAAACTCCTCTCATTTGTAGGACCTCAAAAATGTTCATCTCATTCGGATACGTTGAAACAGTTCCGAAATAATTGAATGGGCTGCTAACCAAAAACACTCCCAAATTGACGTGAATGGAGTTATGATTCTTGCACTACGTGAGATTTAGTGTTCAAACTCGGTATTTCTAAACTCCTCTCATTTGTAGGAACTCAAAAATGTTCATCTCATTCGGATACGTTGAAACAGTTCCGAAATAATTGAATGGGCTGCTAACCAAAAACACTCCCAAATTGACGTGAATGGAGTTATTATTCTTGCACTACGTGAGATTTAGTGTTCAAACTCGGTATTTCTAAACTCCTCTCATTTGTAGGAACTCAAAAATGTTCATCTCATTCGGATACGTTGAAACAGTTCCGAAATAATTGAATGGGCTGCTAACCAAAAACACTCCCAAATTGACGTGAATGGAGTTATGATTGTTGCACTACGTGAGATTTAGTGTTCAAACTCGGTATTTCTAAACTTCTCTCACATGTAGGAACTCAAAAATGTTCATCTCATTCGGATACGTTGAAACAGTTCCGAAATAATTGAATGGGCTGCTAACCAAAAACACTCCCAAATTGACGTGAATGGAGTTATGATTGTTGCACTACGTGAGATTTAGTGTTCAAACTCGGTATTTCTAAACTTCTCTCACATGTAGGAACTCAAAAATGTTCATCTCATTCGGATACGTTGAAACAGTTCCGAAATAATTGAATGGGCTGCTAACCAAAAACACTCCCAAATTGACGTGAATGGAGTTATGATTGTTGCACTACGTGAGATTTAGTGTTCAAACTCGGTATTTCTAAACTTCTCTCACATGTAGGAACTCAAAAATGTTCATCTCATTCGGATACGTTGAAACAGTTCCGAAATAATTGAATGGGCTGCTAACCAAAAACACTCCCAAATTGACGTGAATGGAGTTATGATTGTTGCACTACGTGAGATTTAGTGTTCAAACTCGGTATTTCTAAACTTCTCTCACATGTAGGAACTCAAAAATGTTCATCTCATTCGGATACGTTGAAACAGTTCCGAAATAATTGAATGGGCTGCTAACCAAAAACACTCCCAAATTGACGTGAATGGAGTTATGATTGTTGCACTACGTGAGATTTAGTGTTCAAACTCGGTATTTCTAAACTTCTCTCACATGTAGGAACTCAAAAATGTTCATCTCATTCGGATACGTTGAAACAGTTCCGAAATAATTGAATGGGCTGCTAACCAAAAACACTCCCAAATTGACGTGAATGGAGTTATGATTGTTGCACTACGTGAGATTTAGTGTTCAAACTCGGTATTTCTAAACTTCTCTCACATGTAGGAACTCAAAAATGTTCATCTCATTCGGATACGTTGAAACAGTTCCGAAATAATTGAATGGGCTGCTAACCAAAAACACTCCCAAATTGACGTGAATGAGGTTATGATTGTTGCACGACGTGAGATTTAGTGTTCAAACTCGGTATTTCTAAACTCCTCTCATTTGTAGGACCTCAAAAATGTTCATCTCATTCGGATACGTTGAAACAGTTCCGAAATAATTGAATGGGCTGCTAACCAAAAACACTCCCAAATTGACGTGAATGGAGTTATGATTTTTGCACTACGTGAGATTTAGTGTTCAAACTCGGTATTTCTAAACTCCTCTCATTTGTAGGAACTCAAAAATGTTCATCTCATTTGGATACGTTGAAACAGTTCCGAAATAATTGAATGGATGAGAGGAGTTTAGAAATACCGAGTTTGAACACTAAATCTCACGTAGTGCAACAATCATAACTCCATTCACGTCAATTTGGGAGTGTTTTTGGTTAGCAGCCCATTCAATTATTTCGGAACTGTTTCAACGTATCCAAATGAGATGAACATTTTTGAGTTCCTACAAATGAGAGGAGTTTAGAAATACCGAGTTTGAACACTAAATCTCACGTAGTGCAACAATCATAACTCCATTCACGTCAATTTGGGAGTGTTTTTGGTTAGCAGCCCATTGAATTATTTCGGAACTGTTTCAACGTATCCGAATGAGATGAACATTTTTGAGTTGCTACATATGAGAGGAGTTCAAAAATACCGAGTTTGAACACTAAATCTCACGTAGTGCAAGAATAATAACTCCATTCACGTCAAATTGGGAGTGTTTTTGGTTAGCAGCCCATTCAATTATTTCGGAACTGTTTCAACGTATCCAAATGAGATGAACATTTTTGAGTTCCTACAAATGAGAGGAGTTTAGAAATACCGAGTTTGAACACTAAATCTCACGTAGTGCAAAAATCATAACTCCATTCACGTCAATTTGGGAGTGTTTTTGGTTAGCAGCCCATTCAATTATTTCGGAACTGTTTCAACGTATCCGAATGAGATGAACATTTTTGAGGTCCTACAAATGAGAGGAGTTTAGAAATACCGAGTTTGAACACTAAATCTCACGTCGTGCAACAATCATAACCTCATTCACGTCAATTTGGGAGTGTTTTTGGTTAGCAGCCCATTCAATTATTTCGGAACTGTTTCAACGTATCCGAATGAGATGAACATTTTTGAGTTCCTACATGTGAGAGAAGTTTAGAAATACCGAGTTTGAACACTAAATCTCACGTAGTGCAACAATCATAACTCCATTCACGTCAATTTGGGAGTGTTTTTGGTTAGCAGCCCATTCAATTATTTCGGAACTGTTTCAACGTATCCGAATGAGATGAACATTTTTGAGTTCCTACATGTGAGAGAAGTTTAGAAATACCGAGTTTGAACACTAAATCTCACGTAGTGCAACAATCATAACTCCATTCACGTCAATTTGGGAGTGTTTTTGGTTAGCAGCCCATTCAATTATTTCGGAACTGTTTCAACGTATCCGAATGAGATGAACATTTTTGAGTTCCTACATGTGAGAGAAGTTTAGAAATACCGAGTTTGAACACTAAATCTCACGTAGTGCAACAATCATAACTCCATTCACGTCAATTTGGGAGTGTTTTTGGTTAGCAGCCCATTCAATTATTTCGGAACTGTTTCAACGTATCCGAATGAGATGAACATTTTTGAGTTCCTACATGTGAGAGAAGTTTAGAAATACCGAGTTTGAACACTAAATCTCACGTAGTGCAACAATCATAACTCCATTCACGTCAATTTGGGAGTGTTTTTGGTTAGCAGCCCATTCAATTATTTCGGAACTGTTTCAACGTATCCGAATGAGATGAACATTTTTGAGTTCCTACATGTGAGAGAAGTTTAGAAATACCGAGTTTGAACACTAAATCTCACGTAGTGCAACAATCATAACTCCATTCACGTCAATTTGGGAGTGTTTTTGGTTAGCAGCCCATTCAATTATTTCGGAACTGTTTCAACGTATCCGAATGAGATGAACATTTTTGAGTTCCTACATGTGAGAGAAGTTTAGAAATACCGAGTTTGAACACTAAATCTCACGTAGTGCAACAATCATAACTCCATTCACGTCAATTTGGGAGTGTTTTTGGTTAGCAGCCCATTCAATTATTTCGGAACTGTTTCAACGTATCCGAATGAGATGAACATTTTTGAGTTCCTACAAATGAGAGGAGTTTAGAAATACCGAGTTTGAACACTAAATCTCACGTAGTGCAAGAATAATAACTCCATTCACGTCAATTTGGGAGTGTTTTTGGTTAGCAGCCCATTCAATTATTTCGGAACTGTTTCAACGTATCCGAATGAGATGAACATTTTTGAGTTCCTACAAATGAGAGGAGTTTAGAAATACCGAGTTTGAACACTAAATCTCACGTAGTGCAAGAATCATAACTCCATTCACGTCAATTTGGGAGTGTTTTTGGTTAGCAGCCCATTCAATTATTTCGGAACTGTTTCAACGTATCCGAATGAGATGAACATTTTTGAGGTCCTACAAATGAGAGGAGTTTAGAAATACCGAGTTTGAACACTAAATCTCACGTAGTGCAAAAATCATAACTCCATTCACGTCAATTTGGGAGTGTTTTTGGTTAGCAGCCCATTCAATTATTTCGGAACTGTTTCAACGTATCCGAATGAGATGAACATTTTTGAGGTCCTACAAATGAGAGGAGTTTAGAAATACCGAGTTTGAACACTAAATCTCACGTCGTGCAACAATCATAACCTCATTCACGTCAATTTGGGAGTGTTTTTGGTTAGCAGCCCATTCAATTATTTCGGAACTGTTTCAACGTATCCGAATGAGATGAACATTTTTGAGTTCCTACATGTGAGAGAAGTTTAGAAATACCGAGTTTGAACACTAAATCTCACGTAGTGCAACAATCATAACTCCATTCACGTCAATTTGGGAGTGTTTTTGGTTAGCAGCCCATTCAATTATTTCGGAACTGTTTCAACGTATCCGAATGAGATGAACATTTTTGAGTTCCTACATGTGAGAGAAGTTTAGAAATACCGAGTTTGAACACTAAATCTCACGTAGTGCAACAATCATAACTCCATTCACGTCAATTTGGGAGTGTTTTTGGTTAGCAGCCCATTCAATTATTTCGGAACTGTTTCAACGTATCCGAATGAGATGAACATTTTTGAGTTCCTACATGTGAGAGAAGTTTAGAAATACCGAGTTTGAACACTAAATCTCACGTAGTGCAACAATCATAACTCCATTCACGTCAATTTGGGAGTGTTTTTGGTTAGCAGCCCATTCAATTATTTCGGAACTGTTTCAACGTATCCGAATGAGATGAACATTTTTGAGTTCCTACATGTGAGAGAAGTTTAGAAATACCGAGTTTGAACACTAAATCTCACGTAGTGCAACAATCATAACTCCATTCACGTCAATTTGGGAGTGTTTTTGGTTAGCAGCCCATTCAATTATTTCGGAACTGTTTCAACGTATCCGAATGAGATGAACATTTTTGAGTTCCTACATGTGAGAGAAGTTTAGAAATACCGAGTTTGAACACTAAATCTCACGTAGTGCAACAATCATAACTCCATTCACGTCAATTTGGGAGTGTTTTTGGTTAGCAGCCCATTCAATTATTTCGGAACTGTTTCAACGTATCCGAATGAGATGAACATTTTTGAGTTCCTACATGTGAGAGAAGTTTAGAAATACCGAGTTTGAACACTAAATCTCACGTAGTGCAACAATCATAACTCCATTCACGTCAATTTGGGAGTGTTTTTGGTTAGCAGCCCATTCAATTATTTCGGAACTGTTTCAACGTATCCGAATGAGATGAACATTTTTGAGTTCCTACAAATGAGAGGAGTTTAGAAATACCGAGTTTGAACACTAAATCTCACGTAGTGCAAGAATAATAACTCCATTCACGTCAATTTGGGAGTGTTTTTGGTTAGCAGCCCATTCAATTATTTCGGAACTGTTTCAACGTATCCGAATGAGATGAACATTTTTGAGTTCCTACATGTGAGAGAAGTTTAGAAATACCGAGTTTGAACACTAAATCTCACGTAGTGCAACAATCATAACTCCATTCACGTCAATTTGGGAGTGTTTTTGGTTAGCAGCCCATTCAATTATTTCGGAACTGTTTCAACGTATCCGAATGAGATGAACATTTTTGAGTTCCTACATGTGAGAGAAGTTTAGAAATACCGAGTTTGAACACTAAATCTCACGTAGTGCAACAATCATAACTCCATTCACGTCAATTTGGGAGTGTTTTTGGTTAGCAGCCCATTCAATTATTTCGGAACTGTTTCAACGTATCCGAATGAGATGAACATTTTTGAGTTCCTACATGTGAGAGAAGTTTAGAAATACCGAGTTTGAACACTAAATCTCACGTAGTGCAACAATCATAACTCCATTCACGTCAATTTGGGAGTGTTTTTGGTTAGCAGCCCATTCAATTATTTCGGAACTGTTTCAACGTATCCGAATGAGATGAACATTTTTGAGTTCCTACAAATGAGAGGAGTTTAGAAATACCGAGTTTGAACACTAAATCTCACGTAGTGCAAGAATAATAACTCCATTCACGTCAATTTGGGAGTGTTTTTGGTTAGCAGCCCATTCAATTATTTCGGAACTGTTTCAACGTATCCGAATGAGATGAACATTTTTGAGTTCCTACAAATGAGAGGAGTTTAGAAATACCGAGTTTGAACACTAAATCTCACGTAGTGCAAGAATCATAACTCCATTCACGTCAATTTGGGAGTGTTTTTGGTTAGCAGCCCATTCAATTATTTCGGAACTGTTTCAACGTATCCGAATGAGATGAACATTTTTGAGGTCCTACAAATGAGAGGAGTTTAGAAATACCGAGTTTGAACACTAAATCTCACGTAGTGCAACAATCATAACTCCATTCACGTCAATTTGGGAGTGTTTTTGGTTAGCAGCCCATTCAATTATTTCGGAACTGTTTCAACGTATCCGAATGAGATGAACATTTTTGAGTTCCTACAAATGAGAGGAGTTTAGAAATACCGAGTTTGAACACTAAATCTCACGTAGTGCAAGAATCATAACTCCATTCACGTCAATTTGGGAGTGTTTTTGGTTAGCAGCCCATTCAATTATTTCGGAACTGTTTCAACGTATCCGAATGAGATGAACATTTTTGAGTTCCTACAAATGAGAGGAGTTTAGAAATACCGAGTTTGAACACTAAATCTCACGTAGTGCAAGAATCATAACTCCATTCACGTCAATTTGGGAGTGTTTTTGGTTAGCAGCCCATTCAATTATTTCGGAACTGTTTCAACGTATCCGAATGAGATGAACATTTTTGAGTTCCTACAAATGAGAGGAGTTTAGAAATACCGAGTTTGAACACTAAATCTCACGTAGTGCAAGAATCATAACTCCATTCACGTCAATTTGGGAGTGTTTTTGGTTAGCAGCCCATTCAATTATTTCGGAACTGTTTCAACGTATCCGATAGAGATGAACATTTTTGAGGTCCTACAAATGAGAGGAGTTTAGAAATACCAAGTTTGAACACTAAATCTCACGTAGTGCAACAATCATAACTCCATTCACGTCAATTTGGGAGTGTTTTTGGTTAGCAGCCCATTCAATTATTTCGGAACTGTTTCAACGTATCCGAATGAGATGAACATTTTTGAGTTCCTACAAATGAGAGGAGTTTAGAAATACCGAGTTTGAACACTAAATCTCACGTAGTGCAAGAATCATAACTCCATTCACGTCAATTTGGGAGTGTTTTTGGTTAGCAGCCCATTCAATTATTTCGGAACTGTTTCAACGTATCCGAATGAGATGAACATTTTTGAGTTCCTACAAATGAGAGGAGTTTAGAAATACCGAGTTTGAACACTAAATCTCACGTAGTGCAAGAATCATAACTCCATTCACGTCAATTTGGGAGTGTTTTTGGTTAGCAGCCCATTCAATTATTTCGGAACTGTTTCAACGTATCCGAATGAGATGAACATTTTTGAGTTCCTACATGTGAGAGAAGTTCAAAAATACCGAGTTTGAACACTGAATCTCACGTAGTGCAAAAATCGTAACTCCATTCACGTCAATTTGGGAGTGTTTTTGGTTAGCAGCCCATTCAATTATTTCGGAACTGTTTCAACGTATCCGAATGAGATGAACATTTTTGAGTTCCTACAAATGAGAGGAGTTTAGAAATACCGAGTTTGAACACTAAATCTCACGTAGTGCAACAATCATAACTCCATTCACGTCAATTTGGGAGTGTTTTTGGTTAGCAGCCCATTCAATTATTTCGGAACTGTTTCAACGTATCCGAATGAGATGAACATTTTTGAGTTCCTACAAATGAAAGGAGTTCAAAAATACCGAGTTTGAACACTAGTTCTAACGTGGGGCGAAAATCGTAACTCGATTCACGTCAATTTAGCTGTGTTTTTGGTTAGAAACGCCACTCGATTATTTCGGAGCAGTTTCAACGTATGCAAATAAGATGAACATTTTTGAGTTCCTACAAATGAAAGGAGTTCAAAAATACCGACTTTGAACACTAGTTCTAACGTTGCACGAAAATCGTAACTCGATTCACGTCAAGCTGTGTGGAAGAAATTATAGGAAACTATACATTTACATGATGCAATGCTGACCCGGTTTGAAAATAACCGTAATATATCGGAAAACTAAATGATTTTTCCATTTCAGCTCAACCTCTTAGAAAATTTTTGTTGTTTCACTAATTTGCTAACTTTATCTCTTATTTTAGTCATCTATAGAAAGTTATAGAATGACTCGTCCCGCCTAATTGTTGTGCATGTTTAGTCATATTTCTGAAAGATCGAACTTTTCACCGAAAAAGGTTGCTATAGAAAAATATTGATAAATTCAACGACGGTTTAACACGTGACTTATCAGGTGAGAAGTCATATTTATATTTATATTAGATAGATATTTATTTCCTTGTTCTCGATCTATTTCCGCGATAACTATTTCAAGTATGTCATATTTTTGGGTTGAAAGAAACGAGTAGAGTACTGCTTTAATTAGTACTGCGTTTCCTCCGTTGATTCATTTTGCATGAAAAGATTAATGTATCTTTCATCTCTTTTCTCTGTGCAAAAACCTCTTTTTCGTGTTTCAGTCGTGTACTTCGACCTCCGGATGCACAAATCCGTCGCCTGGTAGTTGTGCTGCATACTGCTGCTCAATTTGGCTCCGCCCCTCTCTGCGCGCGGAGGTCGCGGCGGAGGTGGACGAGGCGGGGGAAGCCGCGGCGGATTCGGGAGAGGCACCGGAAGCTCGAGGGGAACCGGATCGTCGGGTGGGAACGCTCATTAACCATTCATAGCACTTGTTAAATGGAAAAAAGTTCTAAAGTGGCTTTTTTTACCAGCACTAAACCCCTTTGGTAGGATTGTATGTGCTACAAATTAACCCTTAAAAGGACTAAATTGAATTGAAATTGAAATACAATAATGGGACAAATAGTCATTTGTCCTTTTCATTTCGAAATGTCTGATTAATTCTTAGCTGGATCTTCAGATCTTCCTCAGATCAGCCCCCTTTAAAACAATTTTCAGGACCCAAAATTTCATCGCGGGGCTGGACAGGATCCCGAGCTTCCACGTACGTTTCTATCATTGGTATTATCAATAAATAGTTTAGAATTAATCTGGAAATACATGAATATTGCATAAGCACGTCCATCAGTCTTGTTATATAGTACTTCACTATATCAACAAAAGTGTAGCTGTCTTTACACGGTGGTGATCTGTAAGGTTTTTTGGATAATTTTTTGTGACCCGAGGCAATGACTAAAGTGTTAACCATGAGTTTGGTTAACGACTAACTGAACGAAAAACGAGGTTGAAGGAAGAATTCGCCAAATATCGGTCACATAAAGTAATGTGTAATAATGTAATAATATAATATTCTTTTACGGCAAGTATTTCAGCCGTTTGTTACTTTATTTATTTCAATACAACCAAGACAAGTGATCAATTTTTCGTCATCAATCAAATTTTAAATTTTTCGTGAAACTCAGATTATAGCGGAACGGATTCTTTAAACCGGTTGTAGAAAACCATTAGTTGCTTTCGAATGCAACCAAATCTGTCTAACTAACCAGAATTCTCATTGTGGGAAAGTTCGGTTGTTTTTGAGAAGAAACCAACAGTTCCTCACAAAAGCAACCTAGTTGCTTTTTGGTTGCCTGTGTAAACCACGCGTCTTTACATATTGGTAGATGTCACACTCCAATTAAAAATTGCAGATTTTGATGAAAACTGCAACGCGCTCATAGTATTGGCCAATCTTCAGAATGAAATCTCACTGTTTACTAGATGTAACATAGTTTTGTAGTCGCCACAGCACTATTCAGAACGAGCGTCGCTTCAACAGTATAAAAAACAGTAAATTACTGTTTATACAGCGGGGCTGTCATAGATATTGATTTTTTCCTCTCGTCGTCTGACTCTCCGGTGCCCACATTTTCTCTAGATTTGTTGTGAATACAGTTGCGACCAAACGCGAATTTGTAATTAACAGCCTATGGTCTGAGTACTAGATAATATGAGTAACCTTACTGCAGGTATTCTAGTATAGGTAGTAGTGATTAAGTTTTGGTTGTAGTTTAAAGAAGGACGATTATGTGCCACAATTTCCACGCTTCAGTCCTTTAAACTGCAACACATTTTTCAATTGCAGTTTAAAGGACCGTTGACACGGGATTGGTCCACATAATCGTCCAGCTTTAACCACGAAAAAACCATTATTCACGAGATTGGACCAAAAAAAGTTGAAGGGATCATGTGCGTGTACAAAATACGACACACCAAATGTGCGCATCCAATCAAAAATATTGAATGTCGCGAAAACACCGTAATGGCGCGAAAACACCGTAATTCAAATTTTTAACTACGGTATCTAAGAACATTTAGTTTTTTGGGATTTTTTTTGCTGGTTTTACTAATTATTGAATGATTTTCATGGATTTGGTGATGATTCCCACAGTTTCATCTTCAATGGAAGTACTTAGAAAAATCAAACATTCTTATACGAACAAGAAAGGCGGTTTACACATGCAACCAGGTTGCATGCAACCGGGTTGCATGTGTTAAGAAAATTCGGTTGCTTTTCAAATGCAACCGGGTTGCTTTTGGTTGCTTTTCAAATGCAACCAAACACTCAATTTCTGGACATTTTCCGGTTTTTAATGCAATTTGGTTGCATTTGAAAAGCAACCGAAAGCAACCCGGTTGCATTTGGTAAGCAACCAAACTGTCTTTACACATGCAACCTGGTTGCATTTTGGTTGCATGCAACCCGGTTGCATGCAACCCGGTTGCATGTGTAATTGGCCAACAAGAAACGATGAGATCATTGATATGATGAGTTGCTCACAGCTCACTATGTTGTATCTAGATTTACGATTACTCTCAATATGTTTTTGGCTTTTGCATTTAAGTTGCATTTTAGAGAGAATGTGGCGTTTTTAGAAGCTGCAAAAACCAGCGAATAATCGAAAATCTCTGTTGAACACCATATTGGAAAAGAACAAAACCGGTTTGATATATTGAAAATTTAAGTTTAGCACTTTCCTTTTGCATGTATTTCCTCTTCTGTGCTGGGAAATACAGCGCCAGTCCTCTCCGAAAATTTATCAAGCGTCCGAATCAAACATATTTCCGTTTACTGAACAAGGGACGGTGAACTTCAGTTGAAATGTTCAGCCGCTTTTGAAAGGTTCTCGTATAATATTGTTGACTCGGAAATGTTTTGACTCAACCAAAGTTGCGGCAATGAGGGCGAAGATTCAAAAAGCTTTTTACTAATAGGAAGACTGAGTACAAACTAGATTCAACAAGCCATCAGGGGTTTTGTTGGTAGTAATTGTAAACAAAGACAATGTGAAACTTGGGTGGTGCGTGTGGATTCGTGAGTATTTGCCCGCCAAATTTGACAGAAGAAATATCAATTAAGCTTTGAAATTAGACAAGGTACTACGTGTTCTAAGCACATGTGGTTGGAAACTAGATAACCTCTTCAATAACCAGTAGCCTCCTAACTACACAACCTGGAGCTAAACGCTATTGTCTAAACAAAAATATCTATACATTTATAGCGTACGTGTACGAGAATGATAAACAGTTACTCTACAGCTTTGTAACACGTGTTCTTAGCAATCAGTAAAAACGCTTTGTTTATTAAACCCAACTTTGCGGTATGTTTGTAGTGACTTCGCTAATTTTTCTCACCAGACCATTATATCCATTAGAAAACGAAAATTCCATCACGAGCCCCTATTCAAATTCTGAGAAAAACAAGTGAAAACGACATAATAATTGAATGTTCTTAGATACCGTAGTTAAAAATTTGAATTACTGTATTCGCGCGCTCCAATTTTTTTGAATGAAGGCGCAAACTAGGTGTGTCGTATTTTGTACACGCACAGGATCAAACTACGGAAACAATGTAAATAACACTAGCGCAATCGCGTCCATTATTAGCAATGTAGCAGAAACGCGTTTTCAAAACACCGTGCGTAGTCTTCGCCAAATGACTTTGAAACGAAAACGTAGAAGATTACTGTATAACACATTGTTTACTGTTACTACCATGAATGTAGTGAGTACACAGTATATATTACTTAAACTCACGTAGATAATATGTATGTTCACGCAAACATGTCTACGTGTACGATGAAATTTAAATAAAAACGTTCCTTTGAGCCGGACTTGTAGACAAAAACTTGAGAACTACTTCTATTTACTTCCCTACCGGTTACTCACAAGTATCACTCTCAATACTCGAAAATTGTGACCATTATGTGTAGCTCGAAATTGAGCGGCGAATTCTTTATTTATCCATTTTTTTCATATAAATTGTACTAAAATAAAACGGTATAATCATTGTATCTTTAATAAAAACAACCGTGTAAATGGTCAAAAATAAAACAATAAACATCAGCTATCAACCAAAACACTTCACAAAAAACTTTTCAACATTACAATATATGTAGTACAACGGTTTCTAATATGAGAATCGGCCACACGCCATAATTAAAAAAGCTGACAAAACTACCTATTTGAACAGTAACCAGTCGATTATGGTAATTAGATGAAATATGAACCTAGTTGGGCAGAGAAAACCATATTAAAGAAGGACGATTATGTGGTCCAATCGCAACGCTTCAGTCCTTTAAACCGCAATATATTTTTCAATTGCAGTTTAAAGGACCGATGTAACGGGATTGGTCCACATAATCGTCCTTCTTTAAAGCTGGACGATTGTGTGGACCAATCCCGTGTCCTTCTTCAACCAGTCCTTTTCGAACTTTTCAAAAAAATGTATTGCACTTCAAAGGACTGAAGCGTTGGCATTGGACCACATAATCGTCCTTCTTTAACCAGTCCTTTTCGAACTTTTCAAAAACCACAGTATTCACTCACTAAGCCACAAGAAACGAAGAAACGAGAAAAAAAATCACATAACTGTCTCAATAGGGCATACGAACATCGAGAAAAAACCACATAATTCACAGAACTAGAATGGTACAAGAATAGAACAAGCGTAAGGAAATGTAAGTAAGGCACGGCGGTTCTGACACTCAAGGCCCCCCTTAATGAACAAACTATTATGAATACAAAGTTTTAAAAGAACATCCATAATGAAAGACAAGTTCAGGCTTACCAGGGTGAAATACTCTTGCATTTGTCTTTGACTAGATGCACGTGCGACCCGCGACGAACTAAAAAAAGTACGATTCAATCAGAATTAAAACTATTTATGTTCGAAAATGTTTTATACAGTTATTATACGAAAGTTGACCTTTTTGCGAAACATAAACATTTAAACGGTAGTCAAATTATTCGTCAACATAGTCCTACTACAAGTGAATTACGCTGTAAATCTAGGTAACGGGTGTAAAACGTATTCCCTCTACATAAAAGTGACGACAAACAATTGCTAAAGGTAAAGCATTGCTCAAAAAATGGAAACCAGCCCATTTGGTAACTAAATGACAAGTCATCAGATGCAATGATAATGTATAGACATAGTCCTCATCATCGGTACGTGGACCGCTACAGTATTCTCTAGTTTTTATTTCTAATGACTGTTCGCTCTCGACAAGTTTTATAGATAAATCTTGTAATACACGCTCAGATACGAAGATATTAACATGATAAAACGAACTAAGACGTTTACAATTTGTACTGTAGGTCTGTAGGAATGAAAACGACTATGCCATAGATAGATGTCCGATATCACATTACTTACCTGACAGTTTTCCATCTTTAGATCCTCGCCTCCCCAGCATTAATGATCATCTTACAGTAATCGACAGAATTATTGATTGGCCGAGAGATTCCAATATAAAACCTAAAACAAAATATTCAGCTTTTTCGTTTAGAAACACGAATTTCTTATTTAACTGAAATATCAATTTGTCAGCAAACTCCGAAATCTTACTGTACATACACATACATATGAGATACATATGGGATACATATGAGTGAAACAGACTAGGTGACATTTTCATTTACTAGCCAGGTAAGTCAGGTAAGAAAGTGGAAAATAAAATGAAACTTAAACTTAGTTCCCAACCACATGACTGAACCAAAAACTTTGAAACCCGGTGTAATATTATGCTATTCGTAATATAATAGTCTACTTTAATATGAAAAGTGTCCAAATCAGGCAAAAATAGGCATATACATGTTTGAAAATGTTCGGAATAAAGTTATTTTGCCTAATAATTATTTATAATACTCAAAAATGCCTTTAAAACCCGTTTTTCAAGTTTCAACCCTGAAACGGTGAATTTTGGTTGGTGGGCGGCGCGCGCCTAATTAGCATAATTAGCATAATTCCAAACGGCACGTGAACTCACGTTTACACGAAAATGCAATTAAGGCTTTTCGCGCCATTCACACGCACTTACAGTCTATCGAACGGTTGTCACGATTAATAATAATGTAAAATATTATGTTTTTACACTCTGTATATCTATTTTATGTAGGTTTGTTTACAATATTTATCAACATTAGCTGTATCTAGCAGTAATTTCACAAATATTTGCAGTTTTTTAGAGCTCAGAGTGGCAAAGTAGGAAAGATACAAACATTCCGTAGCAGATAGTCCTTAGAGTAAGACTAGCCCTCTACAGTACGCTTTCAAATATTGAACGGGTTGTTTTCAAACAATCAGAAACATTTCTGAGAAATTTTCTTGATAGCTTTAGAACTAAGGGTAAAACACAATATCCCAGGATTTGAAAACTCTCCGAAAACTGTAAGAGAAGCAAAAACTTCCCGAAACTTCCAAACTTTACTGTACAGGGTCACATATGTGTGAAACAGACTAGGTAACTATTAAAATGTTAATTGAATTATTTACTAGTTAAATAAGAGAGTGGAGAACGGAATGTAACTTTTTTCCCAACCATAATCACAGTTACTGAACCAACAACTTGAAACCCCGCTTGCTATGCCTCATACTGTTATAAGAGTAACCTTTCGAGTAGTCAGAAGTGTGCAAATCTAATAGAACTAGATGAATATAGGGTGCAAACGCGTGGAAGAACCTTATTTTTCTAAACATCAATTTATAATACTCAAAAATGCTTTGAAAAGTCGTTTTTCACCCCGAAATACGTACATTTTGGTTGATGAGGGCGCGCACCTAATTAGCATAAGCATAATTAGAATAATTCCAAACGGCACGTGAACTCACGTTAACATGAAAATGCAATTAAGGCTTTTCGCGCCATTCACACGCACTTACGGTCTGTCGAACGGTTGTCACGATTATTAATAATGTTAATTTAGCAAAAATATCATGTTTCTACGCTCTCTATAACTATGTTATGTACTCTAAACTGTTTGTTTACCGTATGTATTAGGCTTAGCTGTATGTAACATAGATTCCACGAGCATTTGTACCAATTTCCAGTTCCAGTGTAGAGTACTAATGTATTTTAGTACTTAGGAAACAACAACTTTCACATTTGAGATGATCGAAAAGTGAAATTCAAGATTCACGGAAATATCGAGAAGCTCAGAAGCTGCTATACACAATTTCAGCAAGTTGTAGCCCTTGACCGTAGGTTCTCGGATATTTAACTGGCCGTTTTCAAACGATTGGAAGAACTTCTCGATAAATATTTTTGATAGTTTGTAGAATACGGCTGAAGCAAAACATTTCGCAGTATGCAAACTTTTCAAAAACTGTGAGAGACCCGATACTTTGGCAGCAAACTCAAAAATATTACTGTAGATGCTTGTATCTTAGTGTAACGGACTATACCACTATTCACACTTTCATTGACTAGTTAAGTAAGAAAGGGGAAATGAAAATGTAACTCAGCTCCCAACCATAACAACTTATTGAACCAAAAACTAGAACACCAGCGTTTTATGTCCGTTAAAGTTGTAAGAGAATTCTTTCCTGCATTTCAAAGTTGGTAAAACAGTGAGAATTATATAGGAATTAGTTTGGAACATAAGTAGTTTGTTTAATTTCAATTTATAATACTCAAAAATGCTTTTAAAAGCCGTTTTTCAACCCTGAAACGGTGCATTTTGGTTGATGGGGGCGCGCGCCTAATTAGCATAATTAGCATAATTCCAAACGGCACGTGAACTCACGTTAACACGAAAATGCAATTAAGGCTTTTCGCGCCATTCACACGCACTTACAGTCTATCGAACGGTTGTCACGATTAATACTAATACTAATTTAGTGAAATATTATGTTTTCTATATCAATTTTATGTACTATAAATAGACTGTTTATGCGCTTAACTATAACTTACACTACATTCACGTACATTCGCAGTTTTCTCAAGTTTAGAGTGGCCGGGTATGACCCAAATATAACAAAACACTATTATTTAAGTTGGTCGATAGAGAATGTTCGCCATTCATGACAATTTGAAGAAGTCGCTAAACACAGTCACTCCTCGGTAGTGCTCTATAGTAAGATTTCGAACACTCACTTCGCTGTTTTCTTATGAGTTAAGAAACACTATGGAACATGTTACTGACAGTTTGTAAATGAAGAAACAATATCCCACGGTTTGAAAACGTTCCCAAAATTGTCAGAGACCCGATAATTTGTTAACAAACTTCGAAGTCTTACTGTAGATGCTTGTATCTGAGTAGAATAGACTATGTAACTATTCAAATTTTAATTGAATAGTTAAGTATGACTGTGAAAAATGAAATTTAACTTCGTTACCAATCACAATAAGACGTTAGAGAACAAAAAACTTTTTGCCCAGCTTTTTAAGCCTTGCTTTGTTGTAACAGTGACGTTTTGAGTAGTTGAAAATTGAAAATTTGATAGAACTAGAGAAATATAGGGTTGCAAATGGTTGGAAGAACGTTATTTTTCTAAACATCAATTTATAATACTCAAAAATGCTTTTAAAAGCCGTGTTTCAACCCTAAAACGGTGCATTTTGGTGGGTGGAGGCGCGCGCCTAATTAGCATAATTAGAATAATTCCAAACGGCACGTGAACTCACGTCAACATGAAAACGCAATTAAGGCTTTTCGCGCCATTCACACGCACTTACAGTCTATCGAACGGTTGTCACGATTAGTAATAATGTTGATTTAGTAAAATATTATGTTTTACAATAGCTCTATACCTATTTCATGTACTTGGGATAGTTTGCCTACACCAATATTATCAATAATTGTTACCAATTTCACGGACATTCGCAATTTTCTTCAATTTAGAGCACTAAATTACAAGCGAAACCAAAACGGTTACCATCTGAGTAAATCGAAATACTATGGTCATTGGTCACAGTTTGCAAACATTCTAAAAAGCTACTATATTGAGAAATAGCGCAGTAAAGTTGTAGTTTGAACTAACTACAAGCTAAAATCAACGAATTTTGACCGAAAACAACGGGATCAAACTATAAAAATAGCGAAATAAAGTAATATACGACATATTGACTTGATTGAGAATGATAAAAATCTATATAACCCGTTTCAACACTCGGTAGCTCTTTACAGTACGCATTAGAATACTCCATTGGTTGTGTTATGCATGTTTGCTACTAATACAATGATCAGTAATATAAACTTTTTGATGAAACATATTCTGATATTTTGTAGAAAGATGGTGAATTAGAACATGTCGAAGTTGGAGAACTTTCCATCTTTCCAAAAACTTGAAGATACCTAATGAAATCTAAATTTAGGTCGTAACAATTGACTGAGTCGCTTTAACCACTTTAAAATGGCTAAAACAGAATGAATTTGAGCAAAACATGTTAGGAATGAAGTTATTTTGCTCAATATCAATTGATACAACTCAAAAATGCTTTTAAAAGCCGTTTTTCATCCCTGAAACGGTGAATTTCGGTGGGTGGAGGCGCGCGCCTAATTAGCATAATTAGCATAATTAGAATAATTCCAAACGGCACGTGAACTCACGTTAACATGAAAATGCATTTAAGGCTTTTCGTGCCATTCACACGCACTTACAGTCTATCGAACGGTTGTCACGATTAGTAATAATGTAAAATATTATGTTTTTACACTCTGTATATCTATTTTATGTAGGTTTGTTTACAATATTTATCAACATTAGTTGTATCTAGCAGTAATTTCACAAATATTTGCAGTTTCTTAGAGCTCAGAGTGGCAAAGCAGGAAAGATACAAACATTCCGTAGCAGATAGTCCTTAGAGTAAGCCTAGCCCTCTACAGTACGCTTTCAAATATTGACCGGGTTGTTTTCAAACAATCAGAAACACTTCTGAGAAATTTTCTTGATAGCTTTAGAACTAAGGGTAAAACACAATATCCCAGGATTTGAAAACTCTCCGAAAACTGTAAGAGAAGCAAAAACTTCCCGAAACTTCCAAACTTTACTGTACAGGGTCACATATGTGTGAAACAGAATAGGTAACTATTAAAATGTTCATTGAATTATTTACTAGTTAAATAAGAGAGTGGAAAACGAAATGTAACTTATTTCCTAACCATAATCACAGTTACTGAACCAACAACTTGAAACCCCGCTTGCTATGCCTCATAATGTTATAAGAGTAACCTTTCGAGTAGTCAGAAGTGTGCAAATCTAATAGAACTAGATGAATATAGGGTGCAACGCGTGGAAGAACCTTATTTTTCCAAACATCAACTTATAATACTCAAAAATGCTTTGAAAAGTCGTTTTTCACCCCGAAATACGTACATTTTGGTTGATGGGGGCGCGCACCTAATTAGCATAAGCATAATTAGAATAATTCCAAACGGCACGTGAACTCACGTTAACATGAAAATGCAATTAAGGCTTTTCGCGCCATTCACACGCACTTACAGTCTGTCGAACGGTTGTCACGATTATTAATAATGTTGATTTAGCAAAAATATCATGTTTCTACGCTCTCTATAAATATGTTATGTACTCTAAACTGTTTGTTTACCGTATGTATTAGGCTTAGCTGTATGTAACAGTGATTCCACGAGCATTTGTACCAATTTCCAGTTCCAGTGTAGAGTACTAATGTATTTTAGTACTTAGGAAACAACAACTTTCACATTTGAGATGATCGAAAAGTAAAATTCAAGATTCACGGAAATATCGAGAAGCTCAGAAGCTGCTACACACAATTTCAGCAAGTTGTAGCCCTTGACCGTAGGCTTTCGGATATTTAACTGACTGTTTTCAAACGATTGGAAGAACTTCTCGATAAATATTTTTGATAGTTTGTAGAATACGGCTGAAGCAAAACATTCATGCGCAGTATGCAAACTTCCCAAAAACTGTGAGAGACCCGATACTTTGGCAGCAAACTCGAAAATCTTACTGTAGATGCTTGTATCTTAGTGTAACGGACTATACCACTATTCACACTTTCATTGACTAGTTAAGTAAGAAAGGGGAAATGAAAATGTAACTCAGCTCCCAACCATAACAACAAGTTATTGAACCAAAAACTAGAACACCAGCGTTTTATGCCCGTTAAAGTTGTAACAGAATTCTTTCCTGCATTTCAAAGTTGGTAAAACAGTAAGAATTAGATAGGAATTAGTTTGGAACATAAGTAGTTTGCATACTTTCAATTCATACAACTCAAAAATACTTTAAAAGCCGTTTTTTAACCCTAAAACGGTGCATTTTGGTTGACGGGGGCGCGCGCCTAATTAGCATAATTAGAATAATTCCAAACGGCACGTGAACTCACGTTAACATGAAAATGCATTTAAGGCTTTTCGCGCCATTCACACGAACTTACAGTCTATCGAACGGTTGTCACGATTAATACTAATACTAATTTAGTGAAATATTATGTTTTCTATATCAATTTTATGTACTATAAATAGACTGTTTATGCGCTTAACTATACCTAGCACTACATTCACGTATATTCGCTATTTTCTCAAGTTTAGAGTGGCCGGGTATGACCCAAATATAACAAAACACTTTTATTTAAGTTAGTCGATAGAGAATGTTCGCCATTCATGACAATTTGAAGAAGCTGTTATACACAGTCACTCCTCGGTAGTGCTCTATAGTAAGATTTCGAACACTCACATCGCTGTTTTCTAATGAGTTAAGAAACACTGTGGAACATGTTACTGACAGTTTGTAAATGAAGAAACAATATCCCACGGTTTGAAAACGTTCCCAAAATTGTCAGAGACCCGATAATTTGTTAACAAACTTCGAAGTCTTACTGTAGATGCTTGTATCTGAGTAGAATAGACTATGTAACTATTCAAATTTTAATTGAATAGTAAAGTATGAATGTGGAGAATGAAATTTAACTTCGTTACCAACCACAATAAGACGTTAGAGAACAAAAAACTTTTTGCCCAGCTTTTTAAGCCTTGCTTTGTTGTAATAGTGACGTTTTGAGTAGTTGAAAATTGAAAATTTGATAGAACTAGAGAAATATAGGGTTGCAAATGGTTGGAAGAACGTTATTTTTCTAAACATCAATTTATAATACTCAAAAATGCTTTTAAAAGCCGTGTTTCAACCCTAAAACGGTGCATTTTGGTGGGTGGAGGCGCGCGCCTAATTAGCATAATTAGAATAATTCCAAAAGACACGTGAACTCACGTTAACATGAAAATGCATTTAAGGCTTTTCGCGCCATTCACACGCACTTACAGTCTATCGAACGGTTGTCACGATTATTAATTATGTTGATTTAGTAAAATATTATGTTTTACAATATCTCTATACCTATTTCATGTACTTGGGATAGTTTGCCTACACCAATATTATCAATAATTGTTACCAATTTCACGGACATTCGCAATTTTCTTCAATTTAGAGCACTAAAGTACAAGCGAAACCAAAACGGTTAACATCTGAGTAAATCGAAATACTATGGTCATTGGTCACAGTTTGCAAACATTCTAAAAAGCTACTATATTGAGAAATAGCGCAGTAAAGTTGTAGTTTGAACTAACTACAAGCTAAAATCAACGAATTTTGACCGAAAACAACGGGATCAAACTATAAAAATAGCGAAATAAAGTAATATACGACATATTGACTTGATTGAGAATGATAAAAATCTATATAACCCGTTTCAACTCTCGGTAGCTCTTTACAGTACGCATTAGAATACTCCATTGGTTGATTTATGCATGTTTGCTACTAATACAATGATCAATAATATACACTTTTTGATGAAACATATTCTGATATTTTGTAGAAAGATGGTGAATTAGAACATATCGAAGTTGGAGAACTTTCCATCTTTCCAAAAACTTGAACATACCTAATGAAATCCAATTTTAGGTCGTAACAATTGACTGAGTCGCTTTAACTACTTTAAAATGGCAAAAACAGAATGAATTTGAGAAAAACATGTTCGGAATGAAGTTATTTTGCTCAATATCAATTCATAATACGCAAAAATACTTTAAAACCCGTTTTTCAACCCGAAAACGGTGCATTTTGGTTGATGGGGGCGCGCGCCTAATTAGCATAATTAGAATAATTCCAAACGGCACGTGAACTCACGTTAACAAGAAAATGCATTTAACGCTTTTCGCGCCCATTCACACGCACTTACAGTCTATCGAACGGTTGTCACGATTATTAATTATGTTGATTTAGTAAAATATTATGTTTTACAATATCTCTATACCTATTTTATGTACTCTTTATAGCATGAGTATACCTTATCCTGTATGATTGTTAGCAATTTGACAAAATTTGCAACTTTTTTTTCCATTTAAAACCCTAAGACCTGAAGTAAAAGCGAGACCAAATCTTAACATTTGAGTTAATCGAAAAATTAAGGGTAGGATCCACAACCACGAAAAGTGATAGAAGCTGATATATTGAGAAATACCGCAGCAAGTGTTGTAGTTTGAACTAACTGCAAGCTGAAATCAACGAATTTCGACCGAAAACAACGGGATCAAACTATAAAAATAGCGAAATAAAGTAATAAAAGACATATTGATTTGATTGAGAATGATTAAAATCTATATAACCCGTTTCAACTATCGGTAGCTCTTAACAGTACGCTTTAGAATAGTTAATTGGTTGTGTTATGCATGTTTGCTACTATTATAATGATTTTATATATATATATATTTTCTACGAAAAATAATCTGATATTTTGTAGAAAGAAGGTAAACTGCAACATCTCAAATTTAAACTTACAAAACTTGACGATTCTTAGAAGAAATTCAAATTTAGCCTTACCCCCCTATTCATGTTTGACATTAACAGTTAACAGAGTAGTTTTAACTACTTTGAAACGGGAATAATAATAGAAGAACATGTCCGAAAGGAAGTTATTTTTGTGAACATCAACTTATAATACTCAAAAATGCTTTAAAAGGTTGTTTTTCACCCCGAAGTACGTACATTTTGGTTGATGCGGGCGCGCGCCTAATTAGCATAATTAGAATAATTAGAATAATTCCAAACGGCACGTGAACTCACGTTAACACGAAAATGCATTTAAGACTTTTCGCGCCATTCACACGCACTTACAGTCTATCGAACGGTTGTCACGATTATAAATAATGTAAATTTAGTAAAAATATCATGTTGTATACTCTCTATATCTATGTTATGTACTCTTTATAGCATGAGTATACCTTATCCTGTATGATTGTTATGTTAGCAATTTGACAAAATTTGCAACTTTTTTCCATTTATAATTCTAAAGACCTTAAGTATAAGCGATCGAAAAATTAAGGGTACGATCCACGAAAAGTGATAGAAGCTGATATATTGAGAAATAGCGCAGTAAAGTTGTAGTTTGAACTAACTACAAGCTAAAATAAACGAATTTTGACCGAAAACAACGGGATCAAACTATTAAAATAGCGAAATAAAGTAATATACGACATATTGACTTGATTGAGAATGATAAAAATCTATATAACCCGTTTCAACTCTCGGTAGCTCTTTACAGTACACATTAGAATACTCCATTGGTTGTGTTATGCATGTTTGCTACTAATACAATGATCAGTAATATACACTTTTTGATGAAACATATTCTGATATTTTGTAGAAAGATGGTGAATTAGAACATGTCGAAGTTGGAGAACTTTCCATCTTTCCAAAAACTTGAAGATACCTAATGAAATCCAATTTTAGGTCGTAACAATTGACTGAGTCGCTCTAACTACTTTAAAATGGCTGAAACAGAATGAATTTGAGGAAAACATGTTCGGAATGAAGTTATTTTGCTCAATATCAATTCATACAACTCAAAAATGCTTTTAAAAGCCGTGTTTCAACCCTAAAACGGTGCATTTTGGTGGGTGGGGGCGCGCGCCTAATTAGCATAATTAGAATAATTCCAAACGGCACGTGAACTCACGTTAACATGAAAATGCATTTAAGGCTTTTCGCGCCATTCACACGCACTTACAGTCTATCGAACGGTTGTCACGATTAATACTAACTCTAATTTAGTGCAAAATATTATGTTTCTACGCTCTCTATAACTATGTTATGTACTCTAAACTGTTTCTTTACCGTATGTATTAAGCTTAGCTGTATGTAACAGTGATTCCACGAGCATTTGTACCAATTTCCAGTTCCAGTGTAGAGTACTAATGTATTTTAGTACTTAGGAAACAACAACTTTTACATTTGAGATGATCGAAAAGTAAAATTCAAGATTCACAGAAATATCGAGAAGCTCAGAAGCTACACACAATTTCAGCAAGTTGTAGCCCTTGACCGTAGGTTCTCGGATCTCGGATATTTAACTGACTGTTTTCAAACGATTGGAAGAACTTCTCGATAAATATCTTTGATAGTTACGGCTGAAGCAAAACATTTCGCAGTATGCAAACTTTTCAAAAACTGTGAGAGACCCGATAATTTGGCAGCAAACTCGAAAATCTTACTGTAGATGCTTGTATCTTAGTGAAACGGAATATACCACTATTCACATTTTCATTGACTAGTTAAGTAAGAGCGTGGAAAATAAAAGGTAACTTAGTTCCCAACCATAACAACAAGTTATTGAACCAAAAACTAGAACATCAGCGTTTTATGTCCGTTAAAGTTGTAAGAGAATTCTTTCCTGTATTTTAAAGTTGATAAAACAGTGAGAATTATATAGGAATTAGTTTGGAACATAAGTAGTTTGCATACTTTCAATTTATAATACTCAAGAATGCTTTTCAAAGCCGTTTTTCAACCCTAAAACGGTGAATTTTTGTGGATGGGGGCGCGCGCCTAATTAGCATAATTAGAATAATTCCAAAAGACACGTGAACTCACGTTAACATGAAAATGCATTTAAGGCTTTTCGCGCCATTCACACGCACTTACAGTCTATCGAACGGTTGTCACGATTATTAATTATGTTGATTTAGTAAAATATTATGTTTTTACGCTCTTTGTATTATGTTATTTAACTATTTTTCTCACACCATCTATCCGAATCGCGTGTCTAGAGCCAGTTTCGTAAATATTCGCACTACATTCTACATTCATCTATATTTCTTGAAATGTTGAACTTAATTGGTTGTATTATTCAACTAAATTTGATCTATTACAGTATACCTCTACTTGGATAATTGACGTCAACTATGTCGTCGACTCACAGTGCACACCATGTACAAGCGATCAAGGTAAGTAAATACGGTCAAACTCGTCTCAATGCCTCAATCTCTCTTTTTCGACGATTGAATGGAAAGCTGTTGAAAAACACCCTAATAATGAAGTACAAGATTAAGATTGTAGTCTGAACCGGGCAGGAGCAAACTACAACTACGGACAACTCCATCCCTCTATCCACTCTTTCTCTCTACCCTCTCTTCCTCCTACCTTATCTCTCCCTATCTCTCTCTCAACGAAAACACGACCTATAAACCTATCTCTATCAATCTATTACTCCCCCCTATCCTCCCTATATCACGTTAGCCTTCCATCTCAACTCTATCACTCAAACCTGTATTAACTTCGCGAACTGATTTCTCTTTATCCTCAAATGGGTTGAAAGACAGACAATCGCTGAAAGACTGCACAACTGCCAGCTCGAAGTGACACTTTTGCAACTTACCGTACTTCACCTAGTCCTACACATGATAGACCATTCACAGCTACTTTTTAAATATTGAACAGCGCTGGCCAAGGTTGTACTAATAAAACTTTATGGAAAAATAGAATTAGTATGAAACTCACCGAATACCCACGAGGGATGAGGGAGTTGCGCTAATAGACTCTGGATAAGTTGTCCCAACCGAAAGAGACACATGCACGAGATTCGCATGGACTTGGAACGTTTTGACCTGAAATTACCGGCTTATTCACTTGAGAGTATGGTATAAAAATCAAAACGGCCCACAATGAGATTTTCTGGTTATGTGGACAGATGGTTGCATTTGAAAGCAACCAACATATGCCTAAAAAATGAACCAAACTATTCCAACCACACTTTCATTCTTAGTCTCACTTATTCTCGATTCAAATATCCGGTGAAGAAGTTTATTTTAGCCCCGAAACGGTGGTTTTTAGTAGCCTTGACCATAAGATTAATAGGCTTTAACATTTAAAGATGGACGGTTATGTGGTCCAATCCCAACGCGTCAGTCCATTAAACTGTAATACACTTTTCAATTGCGTTTAAAGGACCGTTGACACGGGATTAGTCCACACAATCGTCCTGCTTTAACATAAGATACTTGTTTACGTTATTTTAATATTTTATTTCCCCATTTCAGGCTAACCAGCCAAAGCGAACTGGGCCCGAGGCCATGGTTATAACCGGACAGGCGATTGATGAGGAGAGTAGAAGGAATGAGGAGATTCAGATGGAAGAAGGGGAGAGTATGGAGGTACACTTTACAGTTCACACTACAAACTACACTGGGGTTCCTATCACACTTTACTTCACATTACACTACATACTACTACTTTACAGTACACTTTACTTTCAGTACAGTAAGTATCGAGGTACACTTTACAGTTCACACTACAGTGGTTATCATTTCTACCTGAGCGCATACAGTAAGCCTACATTTTACTGTTCAAACTAAATACAAACTACAGTGGGTTTTCTTCCTACGCGACCCTATACAGTAGGCCATTTGTATACTCCGCCAAGTTTCGGCTAGGTTTTCGAAACCTGTCTCCTCCTCTGCCAAGCAATTAAAGAAGGACGATTATGTGGTCCAATCGCAACGCTTCAGTCCTTCAAACTGCAATACATTTTCCGATTGCGTTTAAAGGACCGTTGACACGAGATTAGTCCACATAATCGTCCTGCTTTAACATTGGACATATATAGTTGGGTGTATTGTATTCCGACCACATGTATTCAACTTTCAAGTAAAGATAGACTTTGCTGGTTGCTGCCAGCGCTGTTCCTTCAATTATTATTCTGTATAACAAACCTGCCTAGTCCTTGAAAGCGGCCTCCGAATTTCCCTCTGAATCGTGGAGAGTTACGTCGTAGTACGGTTTACGGTATGAGATAGTATGGCGTGGTAATTTGGAGGTTCACCTGAAAGTTAACAATCATACTCCGGTAAAGTCGTCCGGGCAGAGTCGGAAAAATTCAAAAAGTTGACTTCATTCTCTCTAAAATCGGGAGAATTGGCCGATTCTTGACACAAAATCATCATTTTCGAACATTTCATGTCACAATAGTGCTGTATTTAATGATGTAAACGTAAATGGTTACTTTATTACAGACGCAGCGATTAGCTGCAGGGGCGGACGCCAAGAAGAAGAGGGAAGAGACGGAGAGGAAGAAGAAGGAGGAGGCAGAGAAGCAGAGGGAAAAGGAGGAGAAGGAGAGAAAGAAGAAGGTGAAGAAGGCTGCGGAGAAGAAGCAAAAGGCGGATGACAAGGCCGAGAGAGACGCAGAGAAGAAGAGGAAAGAGGCGAGACGAAAGGTGAGAACGGGACTATACTTAAGCCCCCCCACCACTTGTTTTTCCTATTTCATCTTAGTTCGTTGAGGAAAAGGAAAGCATGGCTGTTGGTGCGACATTGAAAGTAAAGTTTCAAATTACGCCCTTTGTGTCCTTTAGCGAAACGTTTCTACTTAAACTTTACTAGTAAACAGTTAGGGATCCCGTAACGAAGTTAACTTGATGAAAAATTTCATTCAGAATACACGCAGATCAAACTACAACTCTGATATAGTCAACCAACTCTAAGTCTAAAAATAGAAAGGGTCCCTTCATACGTTTTTCAGTCTGCGACAGATACATCCAGAAAATTATAGTTATCGATCGTGTGTACTGTACGTATTGCACACAATCCATGATTATACTTTGCTGTATGTATCTGTACACAAAAAGTATGAAGAGGTGTTACGTAAAGTGTCACACGTAGGGCGACTTTGTTGTATGCTCCATTGAATCACCGGTTTTTTTGAAATCGGGAATTTGAACTACCCAAATTTTATCATAGTCGTATGTTACTGGTGAAAAATCAATCGTTCACCCTGTTTCACAGTTTGGTTACCCAGATAAAACATCTGATTTTCAATAAATTTATGTTCACAACAAAGTCGCCTGACGTATGTAAAGTGTTACCGTACCGTACATACCTCAGCAATGTTCTTCGAATAGCTATAAAAAAATCAAAAAACGGGTTACTAGTTTGATGGAATGTAACAATTTTTGATGCGAAAATATCCATTGTCACGTGTTGGAATCTAAAAACGAACTGCCTTCTGTGGAATAGCCGTAAAGTACTGAGGCGAATTCTTTATTTAACCCGGTATTTCGTTAACCCTAGCCGTAACGTGTTAACGTGTAAGTATAACTTACTCTCGATCTTGCTCCATTCCAGGCCGACGAAGCCAGAAAGAAGGAGGCGGAGCGTCTCAAGAAGGAAGGAGCCGTCGCCGAGCGAGAGGCCCGCGCGCGACGTCGCGCGCAACGCGCCGCGGCAGACGAGCAGCCGGACGAGAACAGGGAGAACAAAAAACCACCTGGAATGGTCAGTTACATCTATTTATAGGGAAATAGGAAATTCCTGTGTAGTGTACACGCTTTGTGGTATATATTTTGAGTTAGCGAATGTTATCATTACTCGCGTTGTTATAAGTGATGTAGTTTGATCTGCATGCATGGCACACTTTTCGCATTACGGCTAAGACTGAGAAATGACGGTGACCGGATCAGATCAAACTACAAACAGCTTAGAGATGTACGGTATCGCTTTTATTTCACGTTTCTCAAATATTCTTTCTTGCTACCGGCGTCGTTTTTACTACTAGAGATGTCACTCTAGTGAGATCGAAAGATGTAATCTCATATTCTGGCTTCTGGCAGCACTGTGGCAGCTGTCTCTGGCTGGCAGAGATTTGACCAAACTACTTTCCGAACTAAGATTGACCGTTGAATATATGTGAAATGTTTTCAGATAGTCGCCGCCATCCAGGGAGTAGGAAAAGGTTTGAAGGTGAGTGTCTTTCCTTCTCCACCCTCTTTCGCTCATTGGGAAAAACACCAGTTTGCCGTGTTCAGCCCCCCCCCCCCTTAATTTGTTGCCAAACGCTTCAGGGATCGATTGTAAGTTTGTTAAAAAATCGATAAATGTATATTATATAACCATTAACCAACCTGTCTCATATTTACAGGCTGGCGTGACGAAGATTGGAAAGGCTGCCAAGGTTCGTTGCTCGTCTTCTAACCAAAATCGAAACAGGACCCAAACTAGGACCTGAAATTGAACGTCTATTGTTTCCGGACAACAAATACATACCGAGCTCCTTCTCCATAACTACTAGAGGCAAATTTGGTCTTTTTTGGGCCTAAAATGTTTTTTGAATCGAAAAAGTTTGAGGTATTTGAGTCGGAAAACGTGTTTTTCGAAGAACAAATGCTATTCTGGATGGTTTGTTTTCACGTTTTTTGTGAACATTCTAATTTACTTCCTTGTATAATCTATTATCCTGTTCAGGCCGTAGCGGACAAGACATGTTTGGCCGGGCAGCGAACTCCCTCCCCCGCACGCACTCCTCCGTCCCCGGTCACTTTCTCATTCTTGGACCGCGCTCCGGTTCTATCCGACACGGTAAGTACGGTACTCAAATTAGGGGTCCCAGTGAATGTGCAACGTTCTGATACAGTAAGAGGTCCTCAGTTTTAGGGGTCCTGACTGAGATTAGGGGTTCTCATTTTCATTAGGAGTGGGTCGGAATAGAAGGTTTTTGGACTGACTGTGATGTGTGAACGAAGCTGGGAAACAACTTTTCATCAAAAACGGGTTTTCCGACTAAAGGGGTTAATTAGGTAACCTTTCAATAAGTTTATAACGAGTGTGAACGAACCGTAATCGGTACAATATTGGCGTATTTCCAGGAACTCCTCAAATCGGAGAACAACGGCCACAACGGCCCTCACAACCACGGATACACCAGGGGAACTGTAAGTGACAGTTGATCTTTGACCTTTTCTGGACACTGGACTGTTAGTAGGACACGTGTATCACACGTGAAATGTGTGATACAAGAACTTCAACTTCGCACAATCATCATAATTCAAATCCAGATAACGTCAAAAACGTCTCTTTTCGTTCAAATCTGGACACATTTGAACGATTCGATCGAAAAACTGCTTCTATCTTGGAGAATAGTCATACTGTATGTGTGCACGTTAAAATGACCCCAACTATACGTTGACCTATTGCAGCGTCACCACCCATGCGATATGCTGACCTTCTCGTCCGATTACGACCTGACGGCACGCACTTGTGACGACCCGTGTCCCAGCCCTCAGTCGGTCACCTCTGTCGTATACGCTCCACAGGTATGGGACCTGGAAAATTATTAGTGACCTTTGATCTTTGACCTTTTCATCACACTCCAACAAAGTCGTGCGAATGGTCGGAGAAGATCACCAAACGGCAGACGTATACAATCCCGGACGACGAATTTTGGTCACCCAAAATTCATGAAAAACTCCAAAAATTCAGATAATCACCCCGAAACTCGCCGAAATTGGGTTGTTATCCGAATTTTGAACAAAAAATATCATTTTGATCACTCAAAAAATAGATAATTACACCATTTTTCGTTCTGTCACCCTGTCACCCAGAATTCTGAGAGTCGTCCAAAATTGTAACCCTCTGCAAAACGGGCTTATCTTATTTCTTTCTAGAATGAAAAACTAGTTCTTTTTATGCGATTCTTTCATGCTTCTTTCAGCATCAACACTATTAAGATTTCTGAATTCATTGCTAAGAAATGAATACACTGACAAAAATTGATGGAAACTGGTACTAATTAACCAATGTTTACAGCGCATCTATGTATCCGAGGAGCAAAGGAGAAGGAACGAAGAGTTCGAACAAGCCCTGAGACCCGAATCTGACGTACTCAGGGTAAGATCTAAGATTATTGATTATTCACGTTCAAACTATATTTATTAATTATTCAAGCTCAAACCACATTTATCGAGTGTATACGCTCATAGTCCAGTGTAAATACAAAACTATAGTATGACAAACTTGATTGGATAGCCAGATACGAAAGAAAGAAGTTCAATCTGTGAATAAGTTGATGGGGGTCACTGCTAGCAAAAGTAAAACTGATGATTTTGCATCAAAATCAGACATATCCTCTACTTCTCGGCATAAAAGCAGCCGACTTTCCGATTTTCTTGGCTATTTGGACATTGTACAACTTAACTTGGATATGACTGTTAAATCGGTTCACAACTACAACTACGATTCATGTTGTAACGTTGTAAGTAATGTAAGTTGTACTGTAAAATCATTTCTAATCGTGAATTTGTTTAGAAAATCGCTCAATGGGCGAAGGAAGAGGAGGAGGAAGAGAGAGAAGAGGAGGAGAGACGGCGAGAGAAAACGAGAGAGAAGAGACGGGGAGAAGCAGAGAGAAGGGAGATGCGACGCCAGCACGAGGCAGGAACAGTCAAGGCTGTTCCAGTCGCGGTACGTACACATGTCACGCGAATTACACGTGACTCACGTGAAACCACTGTGATTCACGTGACTTCAGACTACGCAGACTCATGCTTCGTGTACTATCACGCGGTCCTAGACCGTGAATTCACACGTAGTAAGTGTGACATTGGAGAACCCACTTTCGCATTCCCTAGGCGGCACGTTAGTACTATGATCTGTACGCATACGTCTGATTCTGACCAAAAATTACAACAACGACATAATAGCATATCGTTAGAATGTTAAAGGAAAAATTTGAAATACTGAGAAACTCAAGTTATCCTACCTAGTTATGCTACGTAGGACATACTATGGTGACCTTCAGCATATCCGTTTAGTCAAAGTTAATCAAGTTCTAACTTTATTCTACAGTATATTATACATCAGTTTTAACTAATCGCCGCTATTTACAGGATCCCTTGGGCGAAAACTCGGTTGTAGTACGCACGTCGTCCACCGCAGTTAGTAGCCCCCCTTCTTCCCAAGAACAACATCAACAAGATCAACCAGTTGCCAGTCCCGTCACATTTGACTGGATCGATGAAAACGGAGCCATCCCAGACAAGGTCAGTGTACATAGTGATACATCACAGTCCTGAATGGTTGGCAACTTTCCAAGAAGCTTCTTTTCTGCGAAATAGAGGCGACATTTGGGATACTCCGAGCTAAATTTTGAAATTTATTTGGCAAAAACGGATGTTTTAGTAGGGAGTAGATATAATAAAGCATGTGGTATAAAAGTAACTGGATATGATTGAACTTGAACAACTGGGTAGGTCAGAAAGGGTAGAATTTCTAGAATCTAACCTTTTTTTAATTTCAGGATCAGTCCGGATCGCCGGCAACGTTCATTCGACCGCGAAGCGACAGGACCTCCATCTACACAGTAAGTGGCTAGCTGGTGACTTCTGAGCTTCTGACAACTATCAACTATTCATAAAGTAACTGTTTGGAGAAAGTTCGGTTGGAAGGCATAGGAAATAGTCCGTGATGAAACTGTACTAATAAGGAAACACATAGGCAAGTTGAATAACTAAGAATTGAGGAATCGGGTATTGCGGATAGAAATCGTGTTCCCTTCATTCAGGTAAATAGGAAAGTAGGTGACTAGTAAATTGCGTCTAAAACTATAAAAACTAGTGGAATCACACTGCTTTTTCGCTTTCTGAGATTTGCAACCACCTGTTCTCTTCGAAAAAGGCTAGTTGTTTAATGTACTTTGTAATAAATTTGTATACTTTCAGGAGTATTCCCGGTTCAGCCAGTGGGGTTCAACGATCTCATCTCAACCCAATGGAAGTGATCGAACCGCCCTGGACAGACAATCGGTTGTAGATTCTGATGCCAATGAGGTACACATTCTGGACTCTAGAGTAACCTAGGATGAATAGCTAGCAAAATGAAAGAAGTTTCTGTTTTGCAAAAATTTCAACTTAGAGTCGAACCTTACTGATGTGTGGTTAAATGATACCCAATACGGGTATTTGAATGTGTTTTAAATCTAAATATTGAATAATAATATATAATATTAATTTCTAATTTTCGAAGGCGCCCGATACTTCGAGCCCCGCCCCCTTCGCAGTACCCAATGGAGGAGCTGGCAGCAACCTGGCTATTCTGATGACACCCGGATCAGATATTGGACAGGTGTGTGCACAATTACTTTTCCCAAATAGTCACGTTTACTGGTTTCTGGTCAGTGAGGCCAATCAGTGCCGGGTTTACGCCATGAAGTTCTCTAAAAATATGAAGAATGTAATGAAAAGCTCTGAATAAGTTAATCTCATATAATTTTCCAGCCTCCCGCCAATTTGTCTCAAGATCTGGATGACCTGGACAATGAACCAGTTAGACGAGACAGGAACACGGCCAGTGAAGAGAGGAGACGAAAGGTATACTGTTAGACAATTGCAGAGTCATGTGAAAAATGCTAAACACAGCAGAACTCAGAAACATGCAATGACAAAGTGCACGATGTCTCATTAGAATGCTTACTTCGCGTGACTTATCAATTTACTTCGAGTATTCAAGATTTGGCTGTACTCATACTATTCTAGTAGCTAGTAGTTGGGATCTGCAGAAAGAATGACGTGCCAGTTTTTTAGGGGGGGGGGGGGGGGGTTACTTTTTATAACAAATTTCCCAAGTTTAGGTATGGCATTGTGAAGTGGCTCTACAGTCTCTACTTAAAAGTTGAGTCATGCGTTAGGAAGTACTTGAGTGGGTGATAAAAACTAAACATATGTATTATTTTTAAAATAAATCTTCAACTTACAGCAGCATGAAGAAGAGCTGGTGCAGCGTCGAGCCGAGCAGGAGCGGTACCGCCGTTGGAGAAGGGAGATCTGGCTGGCTAGAAGACGGGGAGAGAACCAGTTGAGAGCTGGACCAGCTGACGAGAGGAAGAGAGTGCTGGACAGCGAGGACGAGAGGGAGCAACAGTGCAGAATTGCTGAGGAGGCTGCTGAAAGGGTTAGCTACAATACTTCATACTTACAGAATAACAATCATAGGTGGGATAGTGTCGGTTCTAGGGTTCTAGGGTGACTTTTGAAACACTTTCGACATTTTGGAATAGTTCGCTTGTTATCGACCTCCCCGGCTCATTTTGAGGAATATTTAAGGAGTTGAGGTCAGATAATCGAGGTGCGTGGTATCGCACCTATGTTGTGAACCAAACATATTGGGAGTCGATGCCCTGCACGCAAATTTCCATTTTTCTTCACAAAATGAGGGATTCCTGTTACACAATATGGTCATGAATGCAAAAGCGTAGGTTTCAGATGAGAATTGCGAGATTAGGTGACATTAAAGAAGGTCGGTTATGCGGTCCAATCGCAACCCTTCAGTCCTTTAAACCGCAACAAATTTTTCAATTGCAGTTCAAAGGACCGTTGACACGGGATTGGTCCACATAATAGTCCTGCTTTAAACTGATCAAAGCCGTCGAATGTTTCTTAAAACAAATTATAATAATGCAATTGATAATAAAATGACTTACAGGCCGCCAAGCGCCGTCGCCAGAACCACCAGATTCCTATGGTCCCGCCCCCCGACTATGTCGCGCCAAGAAGCTACCGGGTAAGTAGGGGGATTTGGATGAATGGAGTCCTGAATGGGTGAAAATGAGCATATCGCAGTGAAAATGTCAAAAAAGCCAGAATGCAAATGTTGTCCAGGGAGCCACAACGTTGTGGGCCACAAAGTTCAAAAAACGAGCTATTTGTCAGCAAATTCGGGAGAAACTCTTATTGTGAACAAAAATGTGTGAAAAACAGTTATCATTTACATTACAAATGAAAAGCAATTGGTTCTCGGCCTCGCTAACGATTGCACTAATTTTTATTTTATTATAATTTAATATAACTATAAGTGTTTATTATTCAGGACGCTTCGCCACTGCTCGAACTCCCCAATTTCCTGAACCCGCTGCACACCAACGCCTGGGCGGCCGCTGTAAGTTCCATCAAACTACAAACTAAACCCCCAAGCCCTCGCGGTAAACATACACCAGGTGGCCGTATTCACTAAGCTCAAATAGCCGGGTGAGCTATTTGAGCAAAATTTCCATGCAGATTTATAGGACGTTTGTCTATTTATTCGGATAGTTTATCACGTTTTTAGTCAAGTTTGGCAGAACATTTTACCGTATGAGCGAAAACGAAAACTAATAAAAATTTGAATGAACCATTGAGAAAACGTCCATTGAGAATTTGCTCAAATAGCTTACCCGCCTATTTGTGCTTAGTGAATACGGCCACAGTAAAGTTGTTCGAATAGTCGGAAATATTCGAAAATCGGTTTACTTTTGAGTCTTTTGACGAAGAAAATCACAAATTTTCACGTCTATACAACTGGAAATTACTTCATGTCGCTCAGTCGGACCTTGCTGGTGTTCGCAGAGGTCGTGAACATTAGATTTTACGAAAAATAGAAGCCGCTAGACGAAAATCGGTCGGTGAAACGTCTCCTGGTTAAGTTTGGGCTGTAAAAAGTGAGAAAATAGCTCGAGCTCATGAATTAACCGAGAGATCTCATCTAAGATTGTTTGGTCCGGCTCAGCGCTTATAGTTCATTGTTCCTTTAGCAAAATCGAATGAAACCCACCTTCAACAGTTGTTTTTCTCTATACGAACATTGTTCAGGCGCACAACAGCAACCAGACGACCGATCTGATCCAACCTCCAACTGCCGGCCAAGTCAACATGAGTACACGCGCACCTGGAATTGTAAGTTACATATAGATTATGATATAAATCAATAGGAAACAACTCGTTTATTGATCAAAATAGGTGATACTCCATAAATTGGTATCAAATATGGTCATATTCTCTCAAGCATGCCTGAAAATATTCTATTTTATTGACTTTTCAAGCTGAATAGCAAAATTAGCCGGAGATTGTGACAAAACTGTTTGATGTGTACAACAATTTACATATAAATGTGGAATATTTAGGCTGAACGGGCGGACAGACAGAGGGAGGAAGAGCAGGCTGCCAGCGACAGAATGCACCCGTCCTGGTACCCCCGATTCAGGGTGAGCTATTCTCTCGCTCTCTTTCTCTGCGCTCTCCATCTCTCATTGTTCTTTTTAGTCTTGTTGTACCCTCTACTTAGACTCTTTCACATATGAATATCATACCATACTCCAATTAAATTGTCCCAAAAACGAGAAAATATCCATAAACGGACCCCATTCCCCTCGAAATCGCGAGATTGGCTTAATTTTAGTGCGAAATCATAAATTTGCATGAGTGGTTAATGGTGTGTGATGAAACTGATTCTCTCAGTCCCGTATATTCTACCCTTACATTCATACACCAGTAAGGTAAGGTCTGACTAAGCGACAAAAAGCCGTTTTCAGATGTGAACACGTGAAAATTTAGAATTTTTTATCAAAAGTAGACCGATTATCATGTTTTCGGCTGAAAAGTCCGTTTTTTTTTTTTTGAAATTTTGTGACTATTCGGACAACCTTGCTGGTGTATGCTTGCATTGAACATGGTTGCAGAAGTACGTGGAACTCCAGAAGGCCCAGTGGAACGAAAGTGTGTTGGCCCGGGCCCAGAAGAAGACTGTCACTGATGACCTGGAGCAGCCCCGCGAGCCAGCCAACGACAGCGACATAATGATGGACACTATGCCAATGGTGTGTTCCCACATTCTACTTGCTAATTGTGAACATTTCAGGTTTTAGGCAAACTAATTGGTATTGTATTGAAAGGATGTTCGTGCTAAATTCGCTTGAGAACGGAGATAGTTTCGGCAAAAGAGGCATTTTCCTGTTTCTGATTTAAAACGATGACATTTTATGTTAATTATTGAATAAGAGGTTCCCCTTGACGAATATATTAAGTCTTTTCCAGCTACTTGTGGTGCGAGTGTACAATAGATGGAAAATAACTCACTCAGTTAGTTCGGTAGTTTGGTTGAAGCGTTGAAGATGAAGGGATAGCGCGTAACGAAGTCTCAGCGGTCACCTGCGATGGGGAGAGAAAGTAGAATCAACTAACCTGTAATGGAATGATGATAAACAATGGAAATCAATGAAAAAATGATAGGACAAATGATAACGATGAAAATAATAAGGAGTTAAAGAATAGAAAGAAGTGGTGAAGGTGAGATGGGACTATCAACGACATGCACGAAAAATGCAATCCTAGTTACTTTCTCTGATAAATGTTTATTTGGGCATATAAAAAATGAGCGGAATTTCAGGTGGCGCTAGGAGGTGAGGGTGGATCTCCATCTGGCTCGAGCTCCTCCAGCTCGGCTGTCAGCTCATCCAGCAGAAGCTCGGGAGCTGGAAACGAGGGAGACAGAGAGGATGAGGGAGACGACCTTGAGATGGAGGCCGAGAATAATGAAGAGCAGGAGCAGGTGAGCTATCTGGCAATACATTTGCAAAATCCTGAACTAGTACGTGTGTATAGGAGGATTTTGAGAGTTTCGGCTGAGCAAAATGATCACTTAGTAAAAATGTTAATTTTCAATGAATCTGTGCTCGAAACTGATAGAATGAACCATTAATGAGCTATATGGCACAAGTGAATACTTTTGATGAACTAAATTAACATCATTTGCGTGATTAACTTCTTCCATTATTGATACTAGAGTTCTCAGTTCTTTCTTCGCCCTGATATTTTCTACAAAAAATATGAACATAGAAATTTATTTCACTAAGCATAAATCATTGAGAAAAATACCCATTGTAAATGTTAACAATCATGCAAGCAAAAACAGCCCAATTGTAAAAAAGTGGAACAAATTCAAATTTTTGCAAAAATACTTTTCCCGCGACTTTTCAATCTCACAAACTCTTAGTAAACGAATGCGACACACGGAATCCATCATTAATTGTAAATAAGCGTCCAATATATAGAGAAAAACAAAGAAACAACCAAAATTTAGCTTGAAAACGAATAAATTAGGCACATTTTGAAAATTTTAATTTTCTCCCGCGCGTTCGCCTTGGGTCAGATTTGCAGTGGAGCGCGCTCTCTGAGAGAAAGCGTTGGGTTTTAATCATTTACGGATTAACAGGAAAGCGTAAAAATTATAGAAATTATGCAAATTGAAACAAAATGTTAGCGAAAAACAGATTGATAATTACTATTTTGTACGAAAACTATGAAACAGCTGGTAACTTGTCATTTTTCTGAGGCTGAACTGTGTGAAGTAGGTTAGAGAGCTGTTATTTTGGCTATGTTTTTTCACTGCATTGTGTAAGACGGGAAAAAGTGGTGAATTCTATATGTAACCGGGTTTTTAGGTAACCTAACCCTTTTTCGGTAACCTTTTTTCAGGTTACCTCACTAGGTAACCGGATGGTAACCTGAAATGAAAAACCGGTTACCTGTTTTTCTAACGCAAAATGTGGTTTTTACCGTTACTTTTACCGGTAACCGGATTTTAGTTTTAGGTTACTTCCAGGTTACCTACTAAGGTAACCTGAAAAAAAGGTTACCAAAAAAGGGCTAGGTTACCTGAAAACCCGGTTAGTTGTAGAATTGGCCGGAAAAAGTTGATCAAAATTCCGAAAGTTTCAAGTTTGAAAGTTAATTTTGACATTTCTAACTGGTTCTTTTTCAACGATTGAGCGTAGTGAACGTCAAAATGACATACCGCACCGAATGTGGAATGTAACTTACTTTCAATACATATTTTAGATGGCCGATATGGATGATGGTGTGGACGATGCCCGCCTTTCCCCGCCACCCATGGACGCCTTCCACCCGATGGATGTTGACCTGGCCGAGGTATCGTGATCTACAAACTTTATACAACAGAAGGTTACGGTAGGAAACTGTAGATCACCAAGAGCTATTCATGTGGAACTTGCTTGATGTGCTTTCCGTATGTAGCATGATTAGGGTGCGTTTTGAGTTCAGGTCGAAAGTTTCGCTGTGTCATCAGACAACATCTGACCATCTGCCAAAAATGTGAAAGACTTTTTTTGCGGATTTTGCACAGTTTTGCCATGAAAGTTGATTTGATAATGGATAATATGAGAGTTGTATCAATTCCAGGGTTTCGATGACATGCAGGATGATGATGCCCCGGTCCCGGCCCCGGTTCCGGTCCTTGCCCCGGCCCCGGCCCCCGTCTTCGGCCCTGCCCCGGTCCCGGCCCCCGTCTTTGGCCCCATCTTCCTCCCACCCAACCTACGTGTTGACCCCGCCGATCTGGCTGCCCTGGTTGACAACATTGTCGACCAGGTCGTAGACGATGAGGCCAAGAAGGTTAGCCAACATTTCTCACTCTAAACTATTGAAAATACTATTAAACTGTATGAAAAACTGGAAAAATGAAATTATGCTAAGAGAAAAAAAACACTTTTATTGTATTTTACGATGTTTTCCCATAGAATAGCCACCGTTTGAGAGTGTTTTGGGGGGTTTTATCGATTGTGGAAATATAACTTTTCATGTTTGTAGTTTGATTCAGGCGTGTTCTGAGCGACATTTTCGAGTTTCAAGACCATATTTTTCAGCGAAGGTTCAAACTAGAACTTTTGATTTCCAACTAATTTGTGTTCAATTTCAGGAGTTGGCCGACAAGCTGCGTTTGGGCCTGTCCACCATCGAGCGGCAGTGGGCCTACTGTGTGGTGAGTACACTCTTCTCTACTTGAAGTAGTTTGATGTTTGTAGTTTGAAGTGATATTCTACAAGTTATATTTGTGGTGCAGTAATTTCAGTAATATACTTCATAATGTTCTGAATTAGGTAAGACACGTTGTGATAAACGTAGGGTTGTAGTTTGAACTGTTGTTACACTATTATTCGCCGACCGTGGAGCGACTTTAGTTTGCTCTTCTCTTGAGTTATTACTATGACTGTTGTAGTTTGATCTAGTGGTTGTTTATTTGATCTATGTCATGTTCTTATCACTATTATTCTACTTATTATTAGTTTTTTATTGTTTGCAGACCTTGGAGAGGTGCAGGGCTCTGAAGAGCATCCGCACCGGCCTCCTCTCCCAGCTGAAGAATCTCCTGAGTGGACGCTGGTCGGTGTGGCTGGTCGTCGAGAAGATGGAGAGGGTTAGTTCCACGAATTGTAGTCTGAACTCTGTAAGCGCGATGAGTTGTAGTTTGATCACACGTCATTTCTCACGAATTTCCATCGAAAAGCAACACGATCAAACTACAAACACAGCGGTATAAACATGCATCATATTGGTTTGCTTTGAAATGAGCGGCACCAGATAGAAAGTACCCTGACCAGAGTGCAATTTAGTCCGGATCATTTTTGTAGTTTGATCTGCATCAACCGTCAGCGGGGTATTCTCAGCCAAATCGAGTTCGTAGTTGTGTGTGAGTACAGGCAAAATAACGGGTTTAATATGACTCGACCAGATATGCTAAGGTGTTCGTCTGGTTTTTCCATACTAATGTATGATGGAAATATAATCAACAATTTGTTTACTGGTTGTTTATGTTTGTTTATTCAGAGCGAGCGTCTGTTCGACAAGGCGGTCAGCACCCCGCAGCGCCCCATCCTGCCACGCAGGGCTCGCCGCCGCGTATAGAGGTGAGTTATAGTCGGTTTCATGATGACGTAGACAGCTACAGTATGACATCGAAATGTTCGAGAACCGTTTTTGGGTTTGTTTTCGATCGAATACTTACTATAAGGGAACCGAAAACTGTTATTTCGATCAACTAGTGTACTTTTTTAGCAAGTTGAAGGACGGAAACAAACCAAAACCAGAATTACTGATGTGTGTTGTAACCTGTAGGTCAAGTCAGTTATCCTGATCTGTCCTATCAGGTAATCCTGGATTTCCGCAAAAACAATACTAGCATAACAAGAGGAAAGGAATTTCTGATCCTACTTGTTACCCCTAAATGGGAACGAAAACAGTAAATAGAAATGGTTATTTCCAGTGAATTTCACAAGTACAAAATTTGTCACCATCCTTATTCACAGTCTTTTTCTTTGCAGCCCCGGCAGCTCAGCGAGCGGACTTCAGTTCCGTCTCGCACCCCCTACTGACCACCACTCGGACCATTCGAACTACTACCAACTCACCCTACTCACGGGTCTACCCTCCCCTTCAACTACTAACTGAACCACAAGGTTAATTCAACTTTTCATCATTTATAATTTGATTTCAATGATCTTTGAATAGAGGTTATTAGTTTGTCGTGATCATTCATACAGTATGATTCGGAAACTTTCAGGAAAATCACATTTTCATGAAATAGTAGTAAAAAATTCTATGCATACTTTCTGGCCGAAGACTTTCTGGTCAAAGTACAAAGTACAATGTAGGAAACCTACGCTTGATCAACCATTGTAACTTATGTTTGACATAGCAAGCAAATCGATTCTTTGAGTTTGAAATGTTTCAAATTGTATTCCATAAAGACCAGAAATTGAAAACTGTGGTGAATATGTGTTTTTCGAATTTCAGTGTACTTTCTGTGTACCAAACTCGGAACTAACAGTTCTTTTCAGACTCGAAGTGCGACCTCCAAGGAGTTCCACAGGGAGGGGAGGGACACCCATTAGACCTAATTAACCTCTAACCTTTGAGATTATGGGTGGTCTCACGCTGTTACAGTACAGCTAGTCTTTTTTCGGCTCGGGTGAAAGAGGGTTTTGGGAGTTTCATCTGTTTTCGATTTCTTCCCCATTTAGTCAGTGCGCGCTGCGGTTAGTGATCTAGTTTGGATAGTTTTTGTCCTCCCGATTAGCAAGAAGTGGTCCCTTTAGCCACGTAGAGTGAGGAATGTTTATAATTGGTGTGGGAAAATGCGCGTGCAATGCGGGTCAATAGACCTCGGTAACCTGTTACTTAAAGCAGGTGTGTTTCTATATTATTGTTGAGGCACAAGACCAGGATGGGAAGTTCTAATTGGTCCAGACCTGTCCGTCCCTTATTTGTCTGTCTTTCGTTTTCACAGTCAACTTCTTCCAACCGGTATGGTAGTGGGTGACAGGTGATCGTGCGACTGCAACATGGGATTGACGCGACTCAACCGACGAGTCGAGAACTCCGGCGGCGTCAGTGGTACTCGGAGAGAGAATTAGACTGGAGTTGACCAAGATGAAGCTGCCTGGGTTGCTGATCAGTGAGCCAGACGGAGCCAGGAGGATCACTTCACGACACTCCTTCCGATGCTTCGCGGCGCAAAAACTACCCCTTTTCGACTATTTCCGGTTAGTTTTTCTCGGTTAGATTCACGTTTTTTTTTCCAATTCTGAAAAAACTCACACGTTACGCGCAAAATACGGTTTAGTTCTGGTTTGTTTCCAGCAACAGATCAACCAACTGACACAGCACTTTTCAGTTTTGTAGACAGCATATCCTATACACACAACGTGTTCATTTTCCCGTAACTTACCTACGTTTTGCAGATCTGGTCGAAATTGCCTTGAAGTTGTGGACAGCCGCTCTGGGGCCCATCTGTAGCCCCCGTCTACTACTTCCATCTAAATCTACCGTTGGGGCCGGGACAGCCGCTCTGGGGCCCATATGTAGCCCCCGTCCCTGCTCCAACCCCCTTCAATCTGAGATCAAATTTCTCACTCATCGTCGTCGTCACTCTGCTGAATCCGAGATCAAAAGAATCTCATCGTCATTCGTCTGAACCCGAGATCAAATAAATCTCATCGTCAATCGTCAGAGATAATACATCTCATCGGAGGCGGGACAGCCGTTCTGGGGCCCATCTGTAGCCCCCGTTCCAGCCTCCGACCCCCTTCAATCCGAGATCACATATCTCATCGTCATCGCCAGCTCACCTCGCATCATATTGGCACGACGGGCAGCTTTCTGAAACGGGCTCCAGTCACCAACGATCCTTGGACCGAGCACACCCCAGTGATCTCCTCGTCAACGAAGACGCTCTTTCCCGCCCGCTGACAAACGATTCCACCTGTCGGCACTGACCTACCACGGAAATATAAGTTTGACAGATTGTGAGCCCTTCTTCGACTTTCCATGTCATACGAGAACTTCCCGGTCAAAATTGTGCATGTGTGTTTCTATATCTTTGTCGTGTCGAATCGTCGACACTTAAGTTGCGTTTTGTAGTTTGTAGTGTTCGAACTGTAACCAATGAGTGGGATGAGGGGTCTCTGTCGTTATGTCTCAAATGCTGGATTGCGCTCACATGGACTACAAAAAGTCTTAGTTATAACGCAAACTGAATGGGTGCCCAGGATATTGATTAGTTGTCCCACCCCCCCCCCCCCCTCCCCCACTTCCTCTTCCGATGTCCGTTGCCAGAATCAAGGATTTCGTTTTGTTGTCTGGGTAGACCAAGGATGAGCACACTTCTTGAACAGGTTAGATACCATTGAGTTTTAGAAGGAGAAATATGAAACTAAAAACTTAGAGTAAGTATAAGAAGTATTAACGTCTGTTCGATCATTATTTGGGGTTGCTTATATCGAGATCAGATAGTGAACTTGTGGTGGTGCGAACACTGTGATATCTATCAGTCTCTTTCGAGTAGACTAGAACACCTACATTATGATTTCGAATCAATCAATCTGTTCATTGTTCAAGTCCCAAAATGGATATCTCGAAGGTTAATATCTGTCACATTTGAAATTCCCCTTTTTTCTACAGAGAATGTTCATGAATGGAGTCAATATAGTTAGCGTTTCCATTAGATTTTGTAGTGAATAGTTCTAATGTCTTTTGTAGAAGACTTTGTAGCAATGATGTCGACCTATTTCTCATCTCGTACTTTTCAGAAGTGTGATTTCATCGAATGCATCCACTTCTTGCTGTGGCTCAATACATTTTTCGCTGTCCTGCGAATGTAGTTCATTTTACGCTCCGTTCCGTGTTCTCATCACATTGTAGCTGGAGGTCGGCAACTCGAACAAAGGTAGACATTAGTTTGTTATTCTAAAAGACACTCATATAGTTAGTTATATCCCTAAGTGTTGAGCTACAGTGGAAGTTAATGCTCATATCAGTAATATCTCTTCTGAGATGGCTCAATATAGTTCATTCCAATCCTACCTAGACTGCTACATCATCAGAACATTACTTTTATTACATTTCCGTGGGTAGTGGAACAAAGAAGTTTGCGCAAACGTTGGTACATTCGAAAAAGAACGAAAGTTTGTAGTAGCTTGGACTTAGTACTCTGGCTAAGTAGTTTTCACACGCTCTCCTTATTGACGTTTGTTTTGCAGGTCTCTTTCCTACTTGGTTCGAGTTGCCAGACCCCGCCCGGGCTGGTCCCGGGTTTCGCCTCGGCCCTGTCCGATTACCAGCACCTCTCTGATTACGTTGATCGTGTATTCGCTCAAGTGCTCTCAACAAGTATCCCTCCACGCTGATCGACCTTCCGAACCAACTGAAGGTGAGAAGAAGTTCGAGAAACACATAGTTAGTCGCTCCAAAAAAGAGCATTGGTTCAGGCCTGCAACGAACAAATAGTCTTCAATGCGGAAAAACTGCAGTTTGGGGTTGATTACATTTAATTTTGAAACTTAGTGAGAAATTTCGACCCAGATGGATATATTTGCTCACCTTTCGTTAAAAGAGGAGAAGTTTTGTTTTTAGAAAATAGGACTTACTCCGAAGTTCGTTACCACAGAACTTAGTGCCAGATTTTCCACGGTTAAGCCCCCCGGGATTGGTCATAGTTTGCGGTTTTATCTCGCAGCACCTTGTATCTGACAAATTTCGACCAAAAAGAAAGGAATCAGACTACAAACACCGCATGATATGGCAATAGACACCGCATATACCTGATTTTCAGATAGATAACCATGAATCTCGAGTTTTCCAGGTAGCCAGCGATATGCCTACATTATACGCCTATCGACGATGATCAAAGAAACATCTACTTGCCGGACAGTTCGTTTTCCGACCTGAACTTGGATTTGACCTACCTTTCTATGGAGTACTACATAGAGTACACGAGTCAGTTTAATTGCGTACTGGTACTGTAGTACAGTAACCCAGTTTTCCTACACCACGCGCGCCTTCAGCTGATTTCAGCACTGTTAGTTTGTTAAATTAGGTGTGACTCAGGCTGGAAAAAAGCTTGTAGTTTGGTATTTGAACTCGCGCGTACGGTACTGTGGTACAGTAACCAAGCTGTTTCATTTGAGTTAGTTGTTAAATTGGCTCAGGCAGGAAAAAAAACTTGGTCAGTGGGTGGGTGGGTGGGACCAAGCTAACTTACAATTATTTCAACTCGGTTACCTCTCAGTTCACGAAATGATTCATTCTAACGTTGTAACATTTCACAAAAAGGCAATATTTAACGTCTAACCTTTCACGTTTTACCTTTCACGTAACCTTACTAGCTTGGTCAGAGGGTGGTTGGGCGGGACCAAGCTAACTTACCCTTTTAACTCGGTCATTTCTTACTTTCTCACTTTCTCACTTTCTCACTTTTCACTTTCTAACGGGGGTACTTACCGGGGGTTGGGGGGCTTCGTGCCCGACTGCCGTCCCGTTCAGAACTGAGGTGGTCCCTTTTCGTCAGATGTCGAGCTCGCGGCACTCGTTCATAGCCTGTTCCCTGAGGCGATGCCCCAGCGGGACGGTCCCGGCCTATGTCCCAAGTACTGCGGGCAAAACGTCGCCACCTCTCTTCGGGTTTCTGTGGGTCCGTTTCGCCCCGATCTACCGTACCCGTGCGGTGACCGGATACTGTGGTGATACGGAATCCGGTTACTGTAGTTGTATGGTGTTTCGGGGAGAAGTGAGACTGGAGACCGCGGGCCGGTATGTCTGTTTCCGTTCGTGCATACGTAAGTCCGGGAGCGCTTCGGTGGGGGGGGGGGGGGGGGGTGGGGGGTTTATTTTCAGGAATCGGAGGGGCCGTGGCCCGCTGGCCGGAGGGACGGACGGACGCCCAACGACGGAGGAGGGAGTAGGTAGGTCCCTCGGCCTACCCAGGTTAGCGGACCTTTTTGAGTCTAAGTTTGGTTTTTATGTTATTTCAAACTTTGAACTCTGGTGCTCGAACTTTGCTTGTTCTACAACGTTTGCAAACATTAACGCATTTTGCTAGTAAAAAAAACACCTCTATATTTTCAAAAAACTGGGAATCAACCTAATTGAACCATTTTTCAAGAACAAGTGGGGTTCGAGCACTAGAGATTAGATATGTGTGTCTTTGTGAAGGTTTCCAGGCTGATTGGTGGGGGAACCAACTGGAGAAGAGATTGGACGGTGGAGATTCCACTTACAATGGAACAGTGGGTGAGACATTTGTTTGCGAATAGTTTTTCTCAGAGTTTGTATTCGAACTACTTGCGTACTACACGTAGTAATGGAGCATGTTCTACTGATTTGGCACATGTTCTTTATTTTTTGCTGCTCAATTTTTTGTTGGAAGAGCCAAAGTAGCTAGGAGTGTATTGTAGTTCCCAAACGGGTGGATATATTCTGTTATTGTGTTATTATTTTGTGGTTTTCAGCTTCTTGGAAAGTTCCCCCGCGAGAAGTATCGCCGGACTGTTTGATTTGTGGACGACTGCAACAGAGTCTGCGACCGATAGGGTGCCAGCCCCGAGACCGGTACCGCTCTGGTGGTATGGGCCCTGTTTCATGGGACTTTGTCCCATTTTCTAGGGCGGGACTAGGGATAAGGTACTGTACCCGTTCCATACCCACGGCCGGGCTAATGGTTAATAGGCTCTGCCCGCTACCTTAGTCCCAACTATATCGGCAGTCTGAAGCGAATCAAATTCTTACTGGTGAGAAGCGTCGGGAAATGCGGTTGTGGGGAGTCACTTTCTCGGAAGTAAGAAATCAAATCTATAGTGGTTCATAATTATGTAACTGCATTCAATTTGTATGTTTGGGTATTGCATGCATTGGTATTGTATTCAGTTTGTTCCGAACCTCGATGACGAACCGGAAGTACGACTTGGGCAGGATGGAACCGACTGGGATTGTACTTTGGTCAATGGAACAGTGGGTGAGCCATTTGTAGTTCGAGATCAGTTTCCTCAGAGTTTGTGTTTGAGCCTTTTTTATAGCTCTCATAGTAATGAAACTCAATGTTTCTTGCTGTTTTAGCGTTTGTTGAATGGGTCAAATACCTTTCTAGTTGCTCGAGTGATGAATAATCGATTCATTTTGAACTGTTTTCAGTTTGTTCCGAACTCCAATGATGAACCGGAGAACGACTTGGGGAGGATGGACATACTGGAATTGTACTTTGGTCAATGGAACAGTGGGTGAGCCATTTGTAGTTCGAGATCAGTTTCCTCAGAGTTTGTGTTTGAGCCTTTTTTATAGCTCTCATAGTAATGAAACTCAATGTTTCTTGCTGTTTTAGCGTTTGTTGAATGGGTCAAATACCTTTCTAGTTGCTCGAGTGATGAATAATCGATTCATTTTTAACTGTTTTCAGTTTGTTCCGAACTCCAATGATGAACCGGAGAACGACTTGGGGAGGATGGACATACTGGAATTGTACTTTGGTCAATGGAACAGTGGGTGAGCCATTTGTAGTTCGAGATCAGTTTCCTCAGAGTTTGTGTTTGAGCCTTTTTTATAGCTCTCATAGTAATGAAACTCAATGTTTCTTGCTGTTTTAGCGTTTGTTGAATGGGTCAAATACCTTTCTAGTTGCTCGAGTGATGAATAATCGATTCATTTTGAACTGTTTTCAGTTTGTTCCGAACTCCAATGATGAACCGGAGAACGACTTGGGGAGGATGGACATACTGGAATTGTACTTTGGTCAATGGAACAGTGGGTGAGCCATTTGTAGTTTGAGATCAGTTTCCTCAGAGTTTGTGTTTGCACCTTTTTTATAGCTCACATAGTAATGAAACTCAATGTTTCTGGCTGTTTTAGTGTTTGTCGGATGGGTCAAATACCTTTCTAATTACTTTGAATAATAAATAATCGATTCATTTTGAACTGTTTTCAGTTTGTTTCGAACTCCAATGATGAACCGGAGAACGACTTGGGGAGGATGGACATACTGGAATTGTACTTTGGTCAATGGAACAGTGGGTGAGCCATTTGTAGTTTGAGATCAGTTTCCTCAGAGTTTGTGTTTGAACCTTTTTTTATAGCTCACATAGTAATGAAACTCAATGTTTCTGGCTGTTTCAGTGTTCGTCGGATGGGTCAAATACCTTTCTAATTACTTTGAATAATAAATATTCGATTCATTTTAAACTGTTTTCAGTTTGTTCCGAACTCCAATGACGAACCAGAAGTACGACTTGGGGAGGATGGACATACTGGAATTGTACTTTGGTCAATGGAACAGTGGGTGAGCCATTTGTAGTTTGAGATCAGTTTCCTCAGAGTTTGTGTTTGCACCTTTTTTATAGCTCACATAGTAATGAAACTCAATGTTTCTGGCTGTTTTAGTGTTTGTCGGATGGGTCAAATACCTTTCTAATTACTTTGAATAATAAATAATCGATTCATTTTGAACTGTTTTCAGTTTGTTTCGAACTCCAATGATGAACCGGAGAACGACTTGGGGAGGATGGACATACTGGAATTGTACTTTGGTCAATGGAACAGTGGGTGAGCCATTTGTAGTTTGAGATCAGTTTCCTCAGAGTTTGTGTTTGAACCTTTTTTTATAGCTCACATAGTAATGAAACTCAATGTTTCTGGCTGTTTCAGTGTTCGTCGGATGGGTCAAATACCTTTCTAATTACTTTGAATAATAAATATTCGATTCATTTTAAACTGTTTTCAGTTTGTTCCGAACTCCAATGACGAACCAGAAGTACGACTTGGGGAGGATGAAACCGACTGGAATTGTACTTTGGTCAATGGAACAGTGGGTGAGCCATTTGTAGTTTGAGATCAGTTTCCTCAGAGTTTGTGTTTGAACCTTTTTTATAGCTCACATAGTAATGAAACTCAGTATTTCTGGCTGTTTTAGTGTTTGTCGGATGGGTCAAATACCTTTCTAATTACTTTGAATAATAAATATTCGATTCATTTTAAACTGTTTTCAGTTTGTTCCGAACTCCAATGATGAACCAGAAGTACGACTTGGGGAGGATGGACATACTGGAATTGTACTTTGGTCAATGGAACAGTGGGTGAGCCATTTGTAGTTTGAGATCAGTTTCCTCAGAGTTTGTGTTTGCACCTTTTTTATAGCTCACATAGTAATGAAACTCAATGTTTCTGGCTGTTTTAGTGTTTGTCGGATGGGTCAAATACCTTTCTAATTACTTTGAATAATAAATATTCGATTCATTTTAAACTGTTTTCAGTTTGTTCCGAACTCCAATGATGAACCAGAAGTACGACTTGGGGAGGATGGACATACTGGAATTGTACTTTGGTCAATGGAACAGTGGGTGAGCCATTTGTAGTTTGAGATCAGTTTCCTCAGAGTTTGGGTTTGAACCTTTTTTATAGCTCACATAAGTAATGAAACTCAGTATTTCTGGCTGTTTTAGTGTTTGTCGGATGGGTCAAATACCTTCCTAATTACTTTGAATAATAAATATTCGATTCATTTTAAACTGTTTTCAGTTTGTTCCGAACTCCAATGACGAACCAGAAGTACGACTTGGGGAGGATGGACATACTGGAATTGTACTTTGGTCAATGGAACAGTGGGTGAGCCATTTGTAGTTTGAGATCAGTTTCCTCAGAGTTTGTGACCTTTTTTATAGCTCACATAGTAATGAAACTCAATGTTTCTGGCTGTTTTAGCGTTTGTGGAATGGGTCAAATACCTTTCTAATTACTTCAAATAATAAATAATCGATTCATTTTGAACTGTTTTCAGTTGGTTCCGAACTCCAATGATGAACCGGAAGTACGACTTGGGGAGGATGGACATACTGGAATTGTACTTTGGTCAATGGAACAGTGGGTGAGCCATTTGTAGTTTGAGATCAGTTTCCTCAGAGTTTGTGACCTTTTTTATAGCTCACATAGTAATGAAACTCAATGTTTCTGGCTGTTTTAGCGTTCGTTGAATGGGTCAAATACCTTCCTAATTACTTTGAATAATAAATAATCGATTCATTTTGAACTGTTTTCAGTTTGTTCCGAACTCCAATGATGAACCGGAAGTACGAATTGGGGAGGATGGACATACTGGAATTGTACTTTGGTCAATGGAACAATGGGTGAGCCATTTGTAGTTCGAGATCTGTTTTCTCAGAGTTTGTGACCTTTTTTATAGCTCACATAGTAATGAAACTCAATGTTTCTTGCTGTTTTAGCGTTCGTTGAATGGGTCAAATACCTTCCTAATTACTTCAAATAATAAATAATCGATTCATTTTGAACTGTTTTCAGTTTGTTCCGAACTCCAATGATGAACCGGAAGTACGACTTGGGGAGGATGGACATACTGGAATTGTACTTTGGTCAATGGAACAGTGGGTGAGCCATTTGTAGTTCGAGATCTGTTTTCTCAGAGTTTGTGACCTTTTTTATAGCTCACATAAAAATGAAACTCAATGTTTCTTGCTGTTTTAGCGTTTGTTGAATGGGTCAAATACCTTTCTAATTAATTCAAATAATAAATATTCGATTCATTTTGAACTGTTTTCAGTTTGTTCCGAACTCCAATGATGAACCAGAAGTACGACTTGGGGAGGATGAAACCGAATGGAATTGTACTTTGGTCAATGGAACAATGGGTGAGCCATTTGTAGTACATGTAGTAAAAATTTGTAGGACATGTAGTAATGAAACTCGATGTTTCTTGCTGTTTAAGCGTTTGTTTTCTCTTCGACCATGGCCCTAACGGTAAGTAGTATTACTAGTTTTATCATTATGTGATGTTTTGAATAAATGAGTTGGTTTTGATAAAAGACAAACCCAACCAAGGAAAGTGGGGTTTGTCGAATAATAACTTTGTTTTTACTCGTGTGTGTACGGCTTTTCTGCTGTGTGTTGATCTCGCTACACGCCACAATTTTTATATTTCTAAGCGAAAAGCAACGAGATCAAACTACAAATACAGCATGATAGAGAACATGATACGTTGGAATCTCAGTTTCATTCATTTTAGAGAGAAGAAGAAAGTTCATTCTATTCTCTACATGGAACTTCTCTCCAACCAGGGCTCTAATGGTAAGAACTATTACTATTTCCCTTATATGTGATGTTTTGAATAAATGATTTGGTTTTGATGAAAGACAAACCCAACCATTGAAAGTGGGGATTGTCGAATAATAACTTTGTTTTTACTTGGGTGTGTACGGCTTTTCTGCTGTGTGTTGATCTCGCTACACGCCACAATTTTTATATTTCTAAGCGAAAAGCAACGAGATCAAACTACAAATACATTATGATAGAGAACATGACACGTTGGAATCTCAGTTTCATTCATTTTAGAGAGAAGAAGAAAGTTCATCCCTTTCTCTACATGGGACTTCTCTTCAGCCAGGGCTCTAACGGTAGGAACTATTACTATTTCCCTTATATGTGATGTTTCGAATGAATGATTTGGTTTTGATAAAAGACAAACCCAACCATTGAAAGTGGGGATTGTCGAATAATAACTTTGTTTTTACTTGGGTGTGTACGGCTTTTCTGCTGTGTGTTGATCTCGCTACACGCCACAATTTTTATATTTCTAAGCGAAAAGCAACGAGATCAAACTACAAATACATTATGATAGAGAACATGACACGTTGGAATCTCAGTTTCATTCATTTTAGAGAGAAGAAGAAAGTTCATCCCTTTCTCTACATGGGACTTCTCTTCAGCCAGGGCTCTAACGGTAGGAACTATTACTATTTCCCTTATATGTGATGTTTCGAATGAATGATTTGGTTTTGATAAAAGACAAACCCAACCATTGAAAGTGGGGATTGTCGAATAATAACTTTGTTTTTACTTGGGTGTGTACGGCTTTTCTGCTGTGTGTTGATCTCGCTACACGCCACAATTTTTATATTTCTAAGCGAAAAGCAACGAGATCAAACTACAAATACAGCATGATAGAGAACATGATACGTTGGAATCTCAGTTTCATTCATTTTAGAGAGAAGAAGAAAGTTCATTCTATTCTCTACATGGAACTTCTCTCCAACCAGGGCTCTAATGGTAAGAACTATTACTATTTCCCTTATATGTGATGTTTTGAATAAATGATTTGGTTTTGATGAAAGACAAACCCAACCATTGAAAGTGGGGATTGTCGAATAATAACTTTGTTTTTACTTGTGTGTGTACGGCTTTTCTGCTGTGTGTTGATCTCGAAACACGCCACAATTTTTATATTTCTAAGCGAAAAGCAACGAGATCAAACTAAGAATACAGCATTATAGAGAAAATGATACGTTGGAATCTCAGTTTCATTCATTTTAGAGAGAAGAAGAAAGTTCCTCCCTTTCTCTACATGGAACTTCTCTCCAACCAGGGCTCTAATGGTTAGTAGTATTGATATTTCCCATATATGTGATGTTTTGAATAAATGATTTGGTTTTGATGAAAGACAAACCCAACCATTGAAAGTGGGGTTTGTCGAATAATAACTTTGTTTTTACTTGTGTGTGTACGGCTTTTCTGCTGTGTTTAGATCTCGATACACGCCACAATTTTCATATTTCTAAGCGAAAAGCAACGAGATCAAACTACAAATACAGCATTATAGAGAAAATGATACGTTGGAATCTCAGTTTCATTCATTTTAGAGAGAAGAAGAAAGTTCCTCCCTTTCTCTACATGGAACTTCTCTCCAACCAGGGCTCTAATGGTTAGTAGTATTGATATTTCCCTTATATGTGATGTTTTGAATAAATGATTTGGTTTTGATGAAAGACAAACCCAACCATTGAAAGTGGGGTTTGTCGAATAATAACTTTGTTTTTACTTGGGTGTGTACGGCTTTTCTGCTGTGTTTAGATCTCGATACACGCCAAAATTTTCATATTTCTAAGCGAAAAGCAACGAGATCAAACTACAAATACAGCATGATAGAGAACATGATACGTTGGAATCTCAGTTTCATTCATTTTAGAGAGAAGAAGAAAGTTCCTCCCTTTCTCTACATGGAACTTCTCTCCAACCAGGGCTCTAATGGTAAGTAGTATTGATATTTCCCTTATATGTGATGTTTTGAATAAATGATTTGGTTTTGATGAAAGACAAACTCAACCATTGAAAGTGGGGATTGTCGAATAATAACTTTGTTTTTACTTGTGTGTGTACGGCTTTTCTGCTGTGTTTTGATCTCGATACACGCCACAATTTTTATATTTCTAAGCGAAAATCAACGAGATCAAACTACAAATACAGCATGATAGAGAACATGATACGTTGGAATCTCAGTTTCATTCATTTTACAGAGAAGAAGAAAGTTCATCCCTTTCTCTACATGGAACTTCTTTCCAATCAGGGCTCTAATGGTAAGTAGTAGTAGTTTTATTGTTATGTGATGTTTTGGATAAATGATTTGGTTTTGATGAAAGACAAACCCAACCATTGAAAGTGGGGTTAGTCACATGTTAACTTTGTTTTTACTTGTGTGTGTACGGCTTTTCTGCTGTGTGTTGATCTCGATACACGCCACAATTTTTATATTTCTGAGCGAAAATCAACGAGATCAAACTACAAATACAGCATTATAGAGAACATGATACGTTGGAATCTCAGTTTCATTCATTTTAGAGAGAAGAAGAAAGTTCATCCCTTTCTCTACATGGATCTTCTATCCAAACAGGGCTCAAACGGTAAGAACTATTAATATTTTCATCAATATGTGATGTTACGAATAAATGATTTGGTTTTGATAAAAGACAAACCCAACCATTGAAAGTGGGGTTTGTCGAATAATAACTTTGTTTTTACTTGTGTGTGTACGGCTTTTCTGCTGTGTGTTGATCTCGATACACGCCACAATTTTCATATTTCTAAGCGAAAATCAACGAGATCAAACTACAAATACAGCATTATAGAGAACATGATACGTTGGAATCTCAGTTTCATTCATTTTAGAGAGAAGAAGAAAGTTCATCCCTTTCTCTACATGGGACTTCTCCTCGACCAGGGCCCTAACGGTAAGAATTATTACTATTTCCCTTATATGTGATGTTTCGAATAAATGATTTGGTTTTGATAAAAGACAAACCCAACCATTGAAAGTGGGGTTTGTCGAATAATAACTTTGTTTTTACTTGTGTGTACGGCTTTTCTGCTGTGTGTTGATCTCGATACACGCCACAATTTTCATATTTCCAAGCGAAAATCAACGAGATCAAACTACAAATACAGCATTATAGAGAACATGATACGTTGGAATCTCAGTTTCATTCATTTTAGGGAGAAGAAAAAAGTTCATCCCTTTCTCTTCATGAAACTTCTCTCCAACCAGGGCTCTAACGGTAAGAACTATTACTATTTTCATTTATATGTGATGTTTCGAATAAATGATTTGGTTTTGATAAAAGACAAACCCAACCATTGAAAGTGGGGTTTGTCGAATAATAACTTTGTTTTTACTTGTGTGTGTACGGCTTTTCTGCTGTGTGTTGATCTCGATACACGCCACAATTTTTATATTTCTAAGCGAAAAGCAACGAGATCAAACTACAAATACAGCATTATAGAGAACATGATACGTTGGAATCTCAGTTTCATTCATTTTAGAGAGAAGAAGAAAGTTCATCCCTTTCTCTACATGAAACTTCTCTCCAACCAGGGCTCTAACGGTAAGAACTATTACTATTTTCATTTATATGTGATGTTTCGAATAAATGATTTGGTTTTGATAAAAGACAAACCCAACCATTGAAAGTGGGGTTTGTCGAATAATAACTTTGTTTTTACTTGTGTGTGTACGGCTTTTCTGCTGTGTGTTGATCTCGCTACACGCCACAATTTTCATATTTCTAAGCGAAAAGCAACGAGATCAAACTACAAATACAGCATTATAGAGAACATGATACGTTGGAATCTCAGTTTCATTCATTTTAGGGAGAAGAAGAAAGTTCATCCCTTTCTCTACATGGGACTTCTCCTCGACCAGGGCCCTAACGGTAAGAATTATTACTATTTCCCTTATATGTGATGTTTCGAATAAATGATTTGGTTTTGATAAAAGACAAACCCAACCATTGAAAGTGTGGTTTGTCGGATGTTCACTTTGTTTTTACTTGTGTGTACGGCTTTTCTGCTGTGTGTTGATCTCGATACACGCCACAATTTTCATATTTCTAAGCGAAAAGCAACGAGATCAAACTACAAATACAGCATGATAGAGAACATGATACGTCGGAATCTCAGTTTCATTCATTTTAGGGAGAAGAAGAAAGTTCATCCCTTTCTCTACATGGAACTTCTCTTCAGCCAGGGCTCTAATGGTAAGTATTATTAGTTTTATATTTATGTGATGTTTCGAATAAATGATTTGGTTTTGATAAAAGACAAACCCAACCATTGAAAGTGGGGTTTGTTGGAAGTTCACTTTGTTTTTACTTGTGTGTGTACGGCTTTTCTGCTGTGTGTTGATCTCGATACACGCCACAATTTTCATATTTCTAAGCGAAAAGCAACGAGATCAAACTACAAATACATCATTATAGAGAACATGATACGTTGGAATCTCAGTTTCATTCATTTTAGGGAGAAGAAGAAAGTTCATCCCTTTCTCTACATGGAACTTCTCTTCAGCCAGGGCTCTAATGGTAAGTATTATTAGTTTTATATTTATGTGATGTTTCGAATAAATGATTTGGTTTTGATATAAGACAAACCCAACCATTGAAAGTGGGGTTTGTTGGAAGTTCACTTTGTTTTTACTTGTGTGTGTACGGCTTTTCTGCTGTGTGTTGATCTCGATACACGCCACAATTTTCATATTTCTAAGCGAAAAGCAACGAGACCAAACTACAAATACAGCATGATAGAGAACATGATACGTTGGAATCTCAGTTTCATTCATTTTAGAGAGAAGAAGAAAGTTCCTCTCTTTCTCTACATGGAACCTCTCTTCGGCCAGGGCTCTAATGGTAAGTATTATTACTACTTTCACTTATATGTGATGTTTTGAATGAATGATTTGGTTTTGATAAAAGACAAACCCAACCATTGAAAGTGGGGTTTGTCGGATGTTAACTTTGTTTTTACTTGTGTGTGTACGGCTTTTCTGCTGTGTGTTGATCTCGATACACGCCACAATTTTCATATTTCGAAGCGAAAAGCAACGAGATCAAACTACAAATACAGCATTATAGAGAACATGACACGTTGGAATCTCAGTTTCATTCATTTTAGAGAGAAGAAGAAAGTTCATCCCTCTCTCTACATGGAACTTCTCTTCAGCCAGGGCTCTAACGGTAAGAACTATTACTATTTTCATTTATATGTGATGTTTTGAGTAAATGATTTGGTTTTGATAAAAGACAAACCCAACCATTGAAAGTGGGGTTTGTCGGATGTTCACTTTGTTTTTACTTGTGTGTGTACGGCTTTTCTGCTGTGTGTTGATCTCGATACACGCCACAATTTTTATATTTCCAACCGAAAAGCAACGAGATCAAACTACAAATACAGCATTATAGAGAACATGACACGTTGGAATCTCAGTTTCATTCATTTTAGAGAGAAGAAGAAAGTTCATCCCTCTCTCTACATGGAACTTCTCTTCAGCCAGGGCTCTAACGGTAAGAACTATTACTATTTTCATTTATATGTGATGTTTTGAGTAAATGATTTGGTTTTGATAAAAGACAAACCCAACCATTGAAAGTGGGGTTTGTCGGATGTTCACTTTGTTTTTACTTGTGTGTGTACGGCTTTTCTGCTGTGTGTTGATCTCGATACACGCCACAATTTTTATATTTCCAACCGAAAAGCAACGAGATCAAACTACAAATACAGCATTATAGAGAACATGACACGTTGGAATCTCAGTTTCATTCATTTTAGAGAGAAGAAGAAAGTTCATCCCTCTCTCTACATGGAACTTCTCTTCAGCCAGGGCTCTAACGGTAAGAACTATTACTATTTCCCTTATATGTGATGTTTCGAATAAATGATTTGGTTTTGATAAAAGACAAACCCAACCATTGAAAGTGGGGTTTGTCGGATGTTCACTTTGTTTTTACTTGTGTGTGTACGGCTTTTCTGCTGTGTGTTGATCTCGATACACGCCACAATTTTTATATTTCCAACCGAAAAGCAACGAGATCAAACTACAAATACAGCATGATAGAGAACATGACACGTTGGAATCTCAGTTTCATTCATTTTAGAGAGAAGAAGAAAGTTCATCCCTCTCTCTACATGGAACTTCTCTTCAGCCAGGGCTCTAACGGTAAGAACTATTACTATTTTCATTTATATGTGATGTTTTGAGTAAATGATTTGGTTTTGATAAAAGACAAACCCAACCATTGAAAGTGGGGTTTGTCGGATGTTCACTTTGTTTTTACTTGTGTGTGTACGGCTTTTCTGCTGTGTGTTGATCTCGATACACGCCACAATTTTTATATTTCCAACCGAAAAGCAACGAGATCAAACTACAAATACAGCATTATAGAGAACATGACACGTTGGAATCTCAGTTTCATTCATTTTAGAGAGAAGAAGAAAGTTCATCCCTCTCTCTACATGGAACTTCTCTTCAGCCAGGGCTCTAACGGTAAGAACTATTACTATTTTCATTTATATGTGATGTTTTGAGTAAATGATTTGGTTTTGATAAAAGACAAACCCAACCATTGAAAGTGGGGTTTGTCGGATGTTCACTTTGTTTTTACTTGTGTGTGTACGGCTTTTCTGCTGTGTGTTGATCTCGATACACGCCACAATTTTCATATTTCTAAGCGAAAAGCAACGAGATCAAACTACAAATACAGCATGATAGAGAACATGATACGTTGGAATCTCAGTTTCATTCATTTTAGGGAGAAGAAGAAAGTTCATCCCTTTCTCTACATGGAACTTCTCTTCGGCCAGAGCTCTAACGGTAAGAACTATTACTATTTTCATTTATATGTGATGTTTCGAATAAATGATTTGGTTTTGATAAAAGACAAATCCAACCATTGAAAGTGGGGTTAGTCAGATGTTAACTTTGTTTTTACCTGTGTGTGTACGGCTTTTCTGCTGTGTGTTGATCTCTATACACGCCACAATTTTCATATTTCTAAGCGAAAAGCAACGAGATCAAACTACAAATACAGCATGATAGAGAACATGATACGTTGGAATCTCAGTTTCATTCATTTTAGAGAGAAGAAGAAAGTTCATCCCTTTCTCTACATGGATCTCTCCAACCAGGGCTCTAACGGTAAGAACTATTACTATTTTCATTTATATGTGATGTTTTGAGTAAATGATTTGGTTTTGATAAAAGACAAATCCAACCATTGAAAGTGGGGTTAGTCAGATGTTAACTTTGTTTTTACCTGTGTGTGTACGGCTTTTCTGCTGTGTGTTGATCTCTATACACGCCACAATTTTCATATTTCCAAGCGAAAAGCAACGAGATCAAACTACAAATACAGCATGATAGAGAACATGATACGTTGGAATCTCAGTTTCATTCATTTTAGAGAGAAGAAGAAAGTTCATCCCTTTCTCTACATGGATCTCTCCAACCAGGGCTCTAACGGTAAGAACTATTACTATTTTCATTTATATGTGATGTTTTGAGTAAATGATTTGGTTTTGATCAAAGACAAACCCAACCATTGAAAGTGGGGTTTGTCGAATAATAACTTTGTTTTTACTTGTGTGTGTACGGCTTTTCTGCTGTGTTTAGATCTCGATACACGCCACAATTTTCATATTTCTAAGCGAAAAGCAACGAGATCAAACTACAAATACAGCATTATAGAGAACATGATACGTCGGAATCTCAGTTTCATTCATTTTAGAGAGAAGAAGAAAGTTCATCCCTTTCTCTACATGGAACTTCTCTCCAACCAGGGCTCTAACGGTAAGAACTATTACTATTTTCATTTATATGTGATGTTTCGAATAAATGATTTGGTTTTGATAAAAGACAAACCCTACCATTGAAAGTGGGGTTTGTCGAATGTTAACTTTGTTTTTACTTGGGTGTGTACGGCTTTTCTGCTGTGTTTAGATCTCGATACACGCCACAATTTTCATATTTCTAAGCGAAAAGCAACGAGATCAAACTACAAATACAGCATTATAGAGAACATGATACGTTGGAATCTCAGTTTCATTCATTCTAGAGAGAAGAAGAAAGTTCATTCGATTCTCTACATGGAACCTCTCTTCGGCCAGGGCTCTAACGGTAAGAACTATTACTATTTTCATTTATATGTGATGTTTCGAATAAATGATTTGGTTTTGATAAAAGACAAACCCTACCATTGAAAGTGGGGTTTGTCGAATGTTAACTTTGTTTTTACTTGGGTGTGTACGGCTTTTCTGCTGTGTTTAGATCTCGATACACGCCACAATTTTCATATTTCTAAGCGAAAAGCAACGAGATCAAACTACAAATACAGCATGATAGAGAACATGATACGTTGGAATCTCAGTTTCATTCATTCTAGAGAGAAGAAGAAAGTTCATTCGATTCTCTACATGGAACCTCTCTTCGGCCAGGGCTCTAACGGTAAGAACTATTACTATTTTCATTTATATGTGATGTTTTGAATGAATGATTTGGTTTTGATGAAAGACAAACCCAACCATTGAAAGTGGGGTTAGTCAGATGTTAACTTTGTTTTTACTTGTGTGTGTACGGCTTTTCTGTTGTGTTTTGATCTCGATACACGCCACAATTTTCATATTTCTAAGCGAAAAGCAACGAGATCAAACTAAGAATACATCATTATAGAGAACATGATACGTTGGAATCTCAGTTTCATTCATTTTAGAGAGAAGAAGAAAGTTCATCCCTTTCTCTACATGGAACTTCTCTCCAAACAGGGCTCTAATGGTAAGTAGTAGTAGTTTTATTGTTATGTGATGTTTTGAATAAATGATTTGGTTTTGATGAAAGACAAACCCAACCATTGAAAGTGGGGTTAGTCAGATGTTAACTTTGTTTTTACTTGTGTGTGTACGGCTTTTCTGCTGTGTGTTGATCTCGATACACGCCACAATTTTCATATTTCTAAGCGAAAAGCAACGAGATCAAACTACAAATACAGCATTATAGAGAACATGATACGTTGGAATCTCAGTTTCATTCATTTTAGAGAGAAGAACGAAGTTCATCCCTTTCTCTACATGGAACTTCTCTCCAACCAGGGCTCTAATGGTAAGTATTATTAGTTTTATATTTATGTGATGTTTTGAATAAAGGATCTGGTTTCGATAAAAGACAAACCCAACCATTGAAAGTGGGGTTAGTCAGATGTTAACTTTGTTTTTACTTGTGTGTGTACGGCTTTTCTGTTGTGTTTTGATCTCGATACACGCCACAATTTTCATATTTCTAAGCGAAAAGCAACGAGATCAAACTACAAATACAGCATTATAGAGAACATGAGTTGGAATCTCAGTTTCTTTCATTTTAGAGAGAAGAAGAAAGTTCATTCGATTCTCTACATGGATCTCCTCTCCAACCAGGGCTCTAACGGTAAGAACTATTACTATTTTCATTTATATGTGATGTTTTGAGTAAATGATTTGGTTTTGATAAAAGACAAATCCAACCATTGAAAGTGGGGTTAGTCAGATGTTAACTTTGTTTTTACCTGTGTGTGTACGGCTTTTCTGCTGTGTGTTGATCTCTATACACGCCACAATTTTCATATTTCTAAGCGAAAAGCAACGAGATCAAACTACAAATACAGCATTATAGAGAACATGATACGTTGGAATCTCAGTTTCATTCATTTTAGAGAGAAGAAGAAAGTTCATCCCTTTCTCTACATGGATCTCTCCAACCAGGGCTCTAACGGTAAGAACTATTACTATTTTCATTTATATGTGATGTTTTGAGTAAATGATTTGGTTTTGATCAAAGACAAACCCAACCATTGAAAGTGGGGTTTGTCGAATAATAACTTTGTTTTTACTTGTGTGTGTACGGCTTTTCTGCTGTGTATTGATCTCGATACACGCCACAATTTTCATATTTCTAAGCGAAAAGCAACGAGATCAAACTACAAATACAGCATTATAGAGAACATGATACGTTGGAATCTCAGTTTCATTCATTCTAGAGAGAAGAAGAAAGTTCATTCGATTCTCTACATGGAACCTCTCTTCGGCCAGGGCTCTAACGGTAAGAACTATTACTATTTTCATTTATATGTGATGTTTTGAATGAATGATTTGGTTTTGATGAAAGACAAACCCAACCATTGAAAGTGGGGTTAGTCACATGTTAACTTTGTTTTTACTTGGGTGTGTACGGCTTTTCTGCTGTGTTTAGATCTCGATACACGCCACAATTTTCATATTTCTAAGCGAAAAGCAACGAGATCAAACTACAAATACAGCATTATAGAGAACATGATACGTTGGAATCTCAGTTTCATTCATTCTAGAGAGAAGAAGAAAGTTCATTCGATTCTCTACATGGAACCTCTCTTCGGCCAGGGCTCTAACGGTAAGAACTATTACTATTTTCATTTATATGTGATGTTTTGAATGAATGATTTGGTTTTGATGAAAGACAAACCCAACCATTGAAAGTGGGGATTGTCGAATAATAACTTTGTTTTTACTTGTGTGTGTACGGCTTTTCTGCTGTGTTTAGATCTCGATACACGCCACAATTTTCATATTTCTAAGCGAAAAGCAACGAGATCAAACTACAAATACAGCATTATAGAGAACATGATACGTTGGAATCTCAGTTTCATTCATTTTAGAGAGAAGAAGAAAGTTCATCCCTTTCTCTACATGGAACTTCTCTCCAAACAGGGCTCTAATGGTAAGTAGTAGTAGTTTTATTGTTATGTGATGTTTTGAATAAATGATTTGGTTTTGATGAAAGACAAACCCAACCATTGAAAGTGGGGTTAGTCAGATGTTAACTTTGTTTTTACTTGTGTGTGTACGGCTTTTCTGCTGTGTGTTGATCTCGATACACGCCACAATTTTTATATTTCTAAGCGAAAAGCAACGAGATCAAACTAAGAATACATCATTATAGAGAACATGATACGTTGGAATCTCAGTTTCATTCATTTTAGAGGGAAGAAGAAAGTTCATCCCTTTCTCTACATGGAACTTCTCTCCAAACAGGGCTCTAATGGTAAGTAGTAGTAGTTTTATTGTTATGTGATGTTTTGAATAAATGACTTGGTTTTGATGAAAGACAAACCCAACCATTGAAAGTGGGGTTAGTCAGATGTTAACTTTGTTTTTACTTGTGTGTGTACGGCTTTTCTGCTGTGTGTTGATCTCGATACACGCCACAATTTTTATATTTCTAAGCGAAAAGCAACGAGATCAAACTACAAATACAGCATGATAGAGAACATGATACGTTGGAATCTCAGTTTCATTCATTCTAGAGAGAAGAAGAAAGTTCATTCGATTCTCTACATGGAACCTCTCTTCGGCCAGGGCTCTAACGGTAAGAACTATTACTATTTTCATTTATATGTGATGTTTTGAATGAATGATTTGGTTTTGATGAAAGACAAACCCAACCATTGAAAGTGGGGTTAGTCAGATGTTAACTTTGTTTTTACTTGTGTGTGTACGGCTTTTCTGCTGTGTGTTGATCTCGATACACGCCACAATTTTTATATTTCTAAGCGAAAAGCAACGAGATCAAACTACAAATACAGCATTATAGAGAACATGATACGTTGGAATCTCAGTTTCATTCATTTTAGAGGGAAGAAGAAAGTTCATCCCTTTCTCTACATGGAACTTCTCTTCGACCAGGGCTCTAATGGTAAGTATTATTAGTTTTATATTTATGTGATGTTTCGAATAAATTATTTGGTTTTGATAAAAGACAAACCCAACCATTGAAAGTGGGGTTTGTCGAATAATAACTTTGTTTTTACTTGTGTGTGTACGGCTTTTCTGCTGTGTATTGATCTCGATACACGCCACAATTTTCATATTTCTAAGCGAAAATCAACGAGATCAAACTACAAATACAGCATTATAGAGAACATGATACGTTGGAATCTCAGTTTCATTCATTTTAGAGGGAAGAAGAAAGTTCATCCCTTTCTCTACATGGAACTTCTCTTCGACCAGGGCTCTAATGGTAAGTATTATTAGTTTTATATTTATGTGATGTTTCGAATAAATTATTTGGTTTTGATAAAAGACAAACCCAACCATTGAAAGTGGGGTTTGTCGAATAATATCTTTGTTTTTACTTGTGTGTGTACGGCTTTTCTGCTGTGTATTGATCTCGATACACGCCACAATTTTCATATTTCTAAGCGAAAATCAACGAGATCAAACTACAAATACAGCATTATAGAGAACATGATACGTTGGAATCTCAGTTTCATTCATTTTAGAGGGAAGAAGAAAGTTCATCCCTTTCTCTACATGGAACTTCTCTTCGACCAGGGCTCTAATGGTAAGTATTATTAGTTTTATATTTATGTGATGTTTCGAATAAATTATTTGGTTTTGATAAAAGACAAACCCAACCATTGAAAGTGGGGTTTGTCGAATAATATCTTTGTTTTTACTTGTGTGTGTACGGCTTTTCTGCTGTGTATTGATCTCGATACACGCCACAATTTTCATATTTCTAAGCGAAAATCAACAAGATCAAACTACAAATACAGCATTATAGAGAACATGATACGTTGGAATCTCAGTTTCATTCATTTTAGAGAGAAGAAGAAAGTTCATCCCTTTCTCTACATGGAACTTCTCTCCAACCAGGGCTCTAATGGTAAGAATTATTACTATTTCCCTTCAATGTGATGTTTTGAATAAATGATTATTTTTGATAAAAGACAAACCCAACCATAGAAAGTGGGGTTAGTCAGATGTTAACTTTGTTTTTACTTGTGTGTGTACGGCTTTTCTGCTGTGTGTTGATCTCGCTACACGCCACAATTTTAATATTTCTAAGCGAAAATCAACGAGATCAAACTACAAATACAGCATTATAGAGAACATGAGTTGGAATCTCAGTTTCATTCATTTTAGAGAGAAGAAAGTTCATTCTATTCTCTACATGATCTCCTCTCCAATCAGGGCTCTAACGGTAAGAACTATTACTATTTGCATTTATATGTGATGTTTTGAATAAATGATTTGGTTTTGATAAAAGACAAACCCAACCATAGAAAGTGGGGTTAGTCAGATGTTAACTTTGTTTTTACTTGTGTGTGTACGGCTTTTCTGCTGTGTGTTGATCTCGCTACACGCCACAATTTTAATATTTCTAAGCGAAAATCAACGAGATCAAACTACAAATACAGCATTATAGAGAACATGAGTTGGAATCTCAGTTTCTTTCATTTTAGAGAGAAGAAGAAAGTTCATTCGATTCTCTACATGGATCTCCTCTCCAACCAGGGCTCTAACGGTAAGAACTATTACTATTTGCATTTATATGTGATGTTTTGAATAAATGATTTGGTTTTGATAAAAGACAAACCCAACCATTGAAAGTGGGGTTAGTCAGATGTTAACTTTGTTTTTACTTGTGTGTGTACGGCTTTTCTGCTGTGTATTGATCTCGATACACGCCACAATTTTTATATTTCTAAGCGAAAAGCAACGAGATCAAACTACAAATACAGCATGATAGAGAACATGATACGTTGGAATCTCAGTTTCATTCATTTTAGAGAGAAGAAAGTTCATCCCTTTCTCTACACGAAACTTCTCTCCAACCAGGGCTCTATCGGTAAGAACTACTTCTATTTTCATTTATATGTGATGTTTTGAATAAACGATTTGGTTTTGATAAAAGACAAACCCAACCATTGAAAGTGGGGTTAGTCAGATGTTAACTTTGTTTCTACTTGTGTGTTTACGGCTTTTCTGCTGTGTATTGATCTCGATACACGCCACAATTTTTATATTTCTAAGCGAAAAGCAACGAGATCAAACTACAAATACAGCATGATAGAGAACATGATACGTTGGAATCTCAGTTTCATTCATTTTAGAGAGAAGAAGAAAGTTCATTCGATTCTCTACATGGAACTTCTCTTCAACCATGGCTCTAACGGTATGTTTTATTATCACTTTTATTGTTATGTGATGTTTCGAATAAATGATTTGGTTTTGATAAAAGACAAACCCAACCATTGAAAGTGGGGTTTGTCGAATAATAACTTTGTTTTTACTTGTGTGTGTACGGCTTTTCTGCTGTGTGTTGATCTCGATACACGCCACAATTTTCATATTTCTAAGCGAAAAGCAACGAGGTCAAACTAAGAATACAGCATTATAGAGAACATGATACGTCGGAATCTCAGTTTCATTCATTTTAGAGAGAAGAAGAAAGTTCATTCGATTCTCTACATGGAACTTCTCTTCAACCATGGCTCTAACGGTATGTTTTATTATCACTTTTATTGTTATGTGATGTTTCGAATAAATGATTTGGTTTTGATAAAAGACAAACCCAACCATAGAAAGTGGGGTTAGTCAGATGTTAACTTTGTTTTTACTTGTGTGTTTACGGCTTTTCTGCTGTGTATTGATCTCGATACACGCCACAATTTTTATATTTCTAAGCGAAAAGCAACGAGATCAAACTACAAATACAGCATGATAGAGAACATGATACGTTGGAATCTCAGTTTCATTCATTTTAGAGAGAAGAAGAAAGTTCATTCGATTCTCTACATGGAACTTCTCTTCAACCATGGCTCTAACGGTATGTTTTATTATCACTTTTATTGTTATGTGATGTTTCGAATAATTGATTTGGTTTTTATAAAAGACAAACCCAACCATTGAATGTGGGGTTTGTCGAATAATAACTCTGTTTTTACTTGTGTGTGTACGGCTTTTCTGCTGTGTGTTGATCTCGATACACGCCACAATTTTTATATTTCTAAGCGAAAAGCAACGAGATCAAACTACAAATACAGCATTATAGAGAACATGATACGTTGGAATCTCAGTTTCATTCATTTTAGAGGGAAGAAGAAAGTTCATCCCTCTCTCTACATGGAACTTCTCTCCAACCAGGGCTCTAACGGTAAGAACTATTAATATTTTCATTTATATGTGATGTTTCGAATAAATGATTTGGTTTTGATAAAAGACAAACCCAACCATTGAAAGTGGGGTTTGTTGGATGTTCACTTTGTTTTTACTTGTGTGTGTACGGCTTTTCTGCTGTGTATTGATCTCGATACACGCCACAATTTTCATATTTCTAACCGAAAAGCAACGAGATCAAACTAAGAATACAGCATTATAGAGAACATGATACGTCGGAATCTCAGTTTCATTCATTTTAGAGAGAAGAAGAAAGTTCATCCCTCTCTCTACATGGAACTTCTCTCCAACCAGGGCTCTAACGGTAAGAACTATTAATATTTTCATTTATATGTGATGTTTCGAATAAATGATTTGGTTTTGATAAAAGACAAACCCAACCATTGAAAGTGGGGTTTGTCGAATAATAACTTTGTTTTTACTTGTGTGTGTACGGCTTTTCTGCTGTGTTTAGATCTCGATACACGCCAAAATTTTCATATTTCTAACCGAAAAGCAACGAGATCAAACTACAAATACAGCATTATAGAGAACATGATACGTTGGAATCTCAGTTTCATTCATTTTAGGGAGAAGAAGAAAGTTCATCCCTCTCTCTACATGGATCTTCTCTCCAACCAGGGCTCTAACGGTAAGTAGTATTACTATTTTCATTTATATGTGATGTTTTGAATAAATGATTTGGTTTTGATAAAAGACAAACCCAACCATTGAAAGTGGGGTTTGTCGAATAATAACTCTGTTTTTACTTGTGTGTGTACGGCTTTTCTGCTGTGTATTGATCTCGATACACGCCACAATTTTCATATTTCTAAGCGAAAAGCAACGAGATCAAACTACAAATACATCATTCATTATAGAGAACATGATACGTTGGAATCTCAGTTTCATTCATTTTAGGGAGAAGAAGAAAGTTCATCCCTTTCTCTACATGGATCTTCTCTCCAACCAGGGCTTTAACGGTAAGTAGTATTACTATTTTCATTTATATGTGATGTTTTGAATAAATGATTTGGTTTTGATAAAAGACAAACCCAACCATTGAAAGTGGGGTTTGTCGAATAATAACTTTGTTTTTACTTGTGTGTGTACGGCTTTTCTGCTGTGTGTTGATCTCGATACACGCCACAATTTTAATATTTCTAAGCGAAAAGCAACGAGATCAAACTACAAATACAGCATTATAGAGAACATGATACGTCGGAATCTCAGTTTCGTTCATTTCAGGGAGAAGAAGAAAGTTCATCCCTCTCTCTACATGGAACTTCTCTTCGACCAGGGCTCTAATGGTAAGTATTATTAGTTTTATATTTATGTGATGTTTCGAATAAATTATTTGGTTTTGATAAAAGACAAACCCAACCATTGAAAGTGGGGTTTGTCGAATAATAACTTTGTTTTTACTTGTGTGTGTACGGCTTTTCTGCTGTGTGTTGATCTCGATACACGCCACAATTTTAATATTTCTAAGCGAAAAGCAACGAGATCAAACTACAAATACAGCATTATAGAGAACATGATACGTCGGAATCTCAGTTTCGTTCATTTCAGGGAGAAGAAGAAAGTTCATCCCTCTCTCTACATGGAACTTCTCTTCGACCAGGGCTCTAATGGTAAGTATTATTGGTTTTATTGTTATGTGATGTTTTGAATAAATGATTATTTTTGATAAAAGACAAACCCAACCATAGAAAGTGGGGTTAGTCAGATGTTAACTTTGTTTTTACTTGTGTGTGTACGGCTTTTCTGCTGTGTGTTGATCTCGCTACACGCCACAATTTTAATATTTCTAAGCGAAAAGCAACGAGATCAAACTACAAATACAGCATGATAGAGAACATGATACGTTGGAATCTCAGTTTCATTAATTTTAGAGAGAAGAAGAAAGTTCATCCCTTTCTCTACATGGAACTTCTCTTCAGCCAGGGCTCTAATGGTAAGTATTATTGGTTTTATTGTTATGTGATGTTTTGAATAAATGATTATTTTTGATAAAAGACAAACCCAACCATTGAAAGTGGGGTTTGTCGAATAATAACTTTGTTTTTACTTGTGTGTGTACGGCTTTTCTGCTGTGTGTTGATCTCGATACACGCCACAATTTTTATATTTCTAAGCGAAAAGCAACGAGGTCAAACTACAAATACAGCATTATAGAGAACATGATACGTTGGAATCTCAGTTTCATTCATTTTAGAGAGCAGAAGAAAGTTCATCCCTTTCTCTACATGGAACTTCTCTCCAACCAGGGCTCTAATGGTAAGTATTATTGGTTTCATTTATATGTGATGTTTTGAGTAAATGATTTGGTTTTGATAAAAGACAAACCCAACCATAGAAAGTGGGGTTAGTCAGATGTTAACTTTGTTTTTACTTGTGTGTGTACGGCTTTTCTGCTGTGTGTTGATCTCGATACACGCCACAATTTTCATATTTCTAAGCGAAAAGCAACGAGATCAAACTACAAATACAGCATTATAGAGAACATGATACGTTTGAATCTCAGTTTCATTCATTTTAGAGAGAAGAAGAAAGTTCATTCTATTCTCTACATGGAACTTCTCTTCGACCAGGGCTCTAATGGTAAGTATTATTAGTTTTATATTTATGTGATGTTTCGAATAAATTATTTGGTTTTGATAAAAGACAAACCCAACCATTGAAAGTGGGGTTTGTCGAATAATAACTTTGTTTTTACTTGTGTGTGTACGGCTTTTCTGCTGTGTATTGATCTCGATACACGCCACAATTTTCATATTTCTAAGCGAAAAGCAACGAGATCAAACTAAGAATACAGCATGATAGAGAACATGATACGTTGGAATCTCAGTTTCATTAATTTTAGAGAGAAGAAGAAAGTTCATCCCTTTCTCTACATGGAACTTCTCTCCAACCAGGGCTCTAATGGTAAGTATTATTGGTTTCATTTATATGTGATGTTTTGAGTAAATGATTTGGTTTTGATAAAAGACAAACCCAACCATTGAAAGTGGGGTTTGTTGGATGTTCACTTTGTTTTTACTTGTGTGTGTACGGCTTTTCTGCTGTGTATTGATCTCGATACACGCCACAATTTTCATATTTCTAAGCGAAAAGCAACGAGATCAAACTACAAATACAGCATGATAGAGAACATGATACGTCGGAATCTCAGTTTCATTCATTTTAGAGAGAAGAAGAAAGTTCATCCCTTTCTCTACATGGAACTTCTCTCCAACCAGGGCTCTAATGGTAAGTATTATTGGTTTCATTTATATGTGATGTTTTGAGTAAATGATTTGGTTTTGATAAAAGACAAACCCAACCATTGAAAGTGGGGTTTGTTGGATGTTCACTTTGTTTTTACTTGTGTGTGTACGGCTTTTCTGCTGTGTGTTGATCTCGATACACGCCACAATTTTTATATTTCTAAGCGAAAAGCAACGAGATCAAACTACAAATACAGCATGATAGAGAACATGATACGTCGGAATCTCAGTTTCATTCATTTTAGAGAGAAGAAGAAAGTTCATCCCTTTCTCTACATGGAACTTCTCTCCAACCAGGGCTCTAATGGTAAGTATTATTGGTTTCATTTATATGTGATGTTTTGAATAAATGATTATTTTTGATAAAAGACAAACCCAACCATTGAAAGTGGGGTTTGTTGGATGTTCACTTTGTTTTTACTTGTGTGTGTACGGCTTTTCTGCTGTGTGTTGATCTCGATACACGCCACAATTTTTATATTTCGAAGCGAAAAGCAACGAGATCAAACTACAAATACAGCATTATAGAGAACATGATACGTCGGAATCTCAGTTTCATTAATTTTAGAGAGAAGAAGAAAGTTCATCCCTTTCTCTACATGGAACTTCTCTTCAGCCAGGGCTCTAATGGTAAGTATTATTAGTTTTATATTTATGTGATGTTTCGAATAAATGATTTGGTTTTGATAAAAGACAAACCCAACCATTGAAAGTGGGGTTTGTCGAATAATAACTTTGTTTTTACTTGTGTGTGTACGGCTTTTCTGCTGTGTGTTGATCTCGATACACGCCACAATTTTTATATTTCTAAGCGAAAAGCAACGAGATCAAACTACAAATACAGCATGATAGAGAACATGATACGTTGGAATCTCAGTTTCATTCATTTTTGAGAGAAGAAGAAAGTTCATCCCTCTCTCTACATGGAACTTCTCTCCAACCAGGGCTCTAATGGTAAGTATTATTAGTTTTATATTTATGTGATGTTTCGAATAAATGATTTGGTTTTGATAAAAGACAAACCCAACCATTGAAAGTGGGGTTTGTCGAATAATAACTTTGTTTTTACTTGTGTGTGTACGGCTTTTCTGCTGTGTGTTGATCTCGATACACGCCACAATTTTTATATTTCCGAGCGAAAATCAACGAGATCAAACTAAGAATACATCATTATAGAGAACATGATACGTTGGAATCTCAGTTTAATTCATTTTAGGGAGCAGAACGAAGTTCATCCCTTTCTCTACATGGAACTTCTCTTCGGCCAGAGCTCTAACGGTAAGAACTATTACTATTTTCATTTATATGTGATGTTTTGAATGAATGATTTGGTTTTGATGAAAGACAAACCCAACCATTGAAAGTGGGGTTAGTCAGATGTTAACTTTGTTTTTACTTGTGTGTGTACGGCTTTTCTGCTGTGGTTTTGATCTCGATACACGCCACAATTTTTATATTTCTAAGCGAAAAGCAACGAGATCAAACAACAAATACATCATTATAGAGAACATGATACGTTGGAATCTCAGTTTAATTCATTTTAGGGAGCAGAACGAAGTTCATCCCTTTCTCTACATGGAACTTCTCTCCAAACAGGGCTCTAACGGTAAGTAGTATTAATATTTTCATTTATATGTGATGTTTTGAATAAAGGATCTGGTTTCGATAAAAGACAAACCCAACCATTGAAAGTGGGGTTAGTCAGATGTTAACTTTGTTTTTACTTGTGTGTGTACGGCTTTTCTGCTGTGGTTTTGATCTCGATACACGCCACAATTTTTATATTTCTAAGCGAAAAGCAACGAGATCAAACAACAAATACATCATTATAGAGAACATGATACGTTGGAATCTCAGTTTAATTCATTTTAGGGAGCAGAACGAAGTTCATCCCTTTCTCTACATGGAACTTCTCTCCAAACAGGGCTCTAACGGTAAGTAGTATTAATATTTTCATTTATATGTGATGTTTTGAATAAAGGATCTGGTTTCGATAAAAGACAAACCCAACCATTGAAAGTGGGGTTAGTCAGATGTTAACTTTGTTTTTACTTGTGTGTGTACGGCTTTTCTGCTGTGGTTTTGATCTCGATACACGCCACAATTTTTATATTTCTAAGCGAAAAGCAACGAGATCAAACTAAGAATACAGCATGATAGAGAACATGATACGTTGGAATCTCAGTTTCTTTCATTTTAGAGAGAAGAAGAAAGTTCATCCCTCTCTCTACATGGAACTTCTCTTCGGCCAGGGCTCTAATGGTAAGTATTATTAGTTTAATATTTATGTGATGCTTTGAATAAAAGATTTGGTTTTGATGAAAGACAAACCCAACCATTGAAAGTGGGGTTAGTCAGTGTTAACTTTGTTTTTACTTGTGTGTGTACGGCTTTTCTGCTGTGTGTTGATCTCGAAACACGCCACAATTTTCATATTTCTAAGCGAAAAGCAACGAGGTCAAACTACAAATACAGCATGATAGAGAACATGATACGTTGGAATCTCAGTTTCATTCATTTTAGGGAGAAGAAGAAAGTTCATCCCTTTCTCTACATGGAACTTCTCTTCGGCCAGAGCTCTAACGGTAAGAACTATTACTATTTTCATTTATATGTGATGTTTCGAATAAATGATTTGGTTTTGATAAAAGACAAACCCAACCATTGAAAGTGGGGTTAGTCAGATGTTAACTTTGTTTTTACTTGTGTGTGTACGGCTTTTCTGCTGTGTGTTGATCTCGATACACGCCACAATTTTTATATTTCTAAGCGAAAAGCAACGAGATCAAACTACAAATACAGCATTATAGAGAACATTTTACGTTGGAATCTCAGTTTCATTCATTTTAGAGAGAAGAAGAAGAATCATCCCTTTCTCTACATGGAACTTCTCTTCGGCCAGAGCTCTAACGGTAAGAACTATTACTATTTTCATTTATATGTGATGTTTCGAATAAATGATTTGGTTTTGATAAAAGACAAACCCAACCATTGAAAGTGGGGTTAGTCAGATGTTAACTTTGTTTTCACTTGCGTGTGTACGGCTTTTCTGCTGTGTGTTGATCTCGATACACGCCACAATTTTTATATTTCTAAGCGAAAAGCAACGAGATCAAACTACAAATACAGCATTATAGAGAACATTTTACGTTGGAATCTCAGTTTCATTCATTTTAGAGAGAAGAAGAAGAATCATCCCTTTCTCTACATGGAACTTCTCTTCGGCCAGAGCTCTAACGGTAAGAACTATTACTATTTTCATTTATATGTGATGTTTTGAATGAATGATTTGGTTTTGATAAAAGACAAACCCAACCATTGAAAGTGGGGTTTGTCGAATAATAACTTTGTTTTTACTTGTGTGTGTACGGCTTTTCTGCTGTGTGTTGATCTCGATACACGCCACAATTTTCATATTTCTAAGCGAAAAGCAACGAGATCAAACTACAAATACAGCATTATAGAGAACATGATACGTTGGAATCTCAGTTTCATTCATTTTAGAGAGAAGAATAAAGTTCATTCCTTTCTCTACATGGAACTTCTCTCCAAACAGGGCTCTAATGGTAAGTAGTAGTAGTTTTATTGTTATGTGATGTTTTGAATAAAGGATCTGGTTTCGATAAAAGACAAACCCAACCATTGAAAGTGGGGTTTGTCGAATAATAACTTAGTTTTCACTTGTGTGTGTACGGCTTTTCTGCTGTGGTTTTGATCTCGATACACGCCACAATTTTTATATTTCTAAGCGAAAAGCAACGAGATCAAACTAAGAATACAGCATGATAGAGAACATGATACGTTGGAATCTCAGTTTCTTTCATTTTAGAGAGAAGAAGAAAGTTCCTCTCTTTCTCTACATGGAACCTCTCTTCGGCCAGGGCTCTAACGGTAAGAACTATTACTATTTTCATTTATATGTGATGTTTTGAATGAATGATTTGGTTTTGATAAAAGACAAACCCAACCATTGAAAGTGGGGTTTGTCGAATAATAACTTTGTTTTTACTTGTGTGTGTACGGCTTTTCTGCTGTGTGTTGATCTCGATACACGCCACAATTTTTATATTTCCGAGCGAAAATCAACGAGGTCAAACTACCAATACAGCATTATAGAGAACATGATACGTTGGAATCTCAGTTTAATTCATTTTAGAGAGAAGAAGAAAGTTCATCCCTTTCTCTACATGGAACTTCTCTTCAGCCAGGGCTCTAATGGTGAGTATTATTAGTTTTATATTTATGTGATGTTTCGAATAAATTATTTGGTTTTGATAAAAAGACAAACCCAATCATTGAAAGTGGGGTTTGTCGAATAATAACTTAGTTTTCACTTGTGTGTGTACGGCTTTTCTGCTGTGTGTTGATCTCGATACACGCCACAATTTTCATATTTCTAAGCGAAAAGCAACGAGATCAAACTAAGAATACATCATTATAGAGAACATGATACGTTGGAATCTCAGTTTCATTCATTTTAGAGAGAAGAAGAAAGTTCATCCTTTTCTCTACATGGATCTTCTCTCCAACCAGGGCCCTAACGGTAAGTAGTATTATTAGTTTTATATTTATGTGATGTTCCGAATAAATTATTTGGTTTTGATAAAAGACAAACCCAACCATAGAAAGTGGGGTTAGTCAGATGTTAACTTTGTTTTCACTTCTATTCTCTACATGGAACTTCTCTTCAGCCAGGGCTCTAATGGTAAGTATTATTAGTTTTATATTTATGTGATGCTTTGAATAAAAGATTTGGTTTTGATAAAAGACAAACCCAACCATAGAAAGTGGGGTTAGTCAGTGTTAACTTTGTTTTTACTTGTGTGTTTACGGCTTTTCTGCTGTGTGTTGATCTCGATACACGCCACAATTTTCATATTTCTAAGCGAAAAGCAACGAGGTCAAACTACAAATACACCCTACTATTTTCATTTATATGTGATGTTTCGAATAAATGATTTGGTTTTGATAAAAGACAAACCCAACCATTGAAAGTGGGGTTTGTCGAATAATAACTTTGTTTTTACTTGTGTGTGTACGGCTTTTCTGCTGTGTGTTGATCTCGATACACGCCACAATTTTTATATTTCTAAGCGAAAAGCAACGAGATCAAACTACAAATACAGCATTATAGAGAACATTTTACGTTGGAATCTCAGTTTCATTCATTTTAGAGAGAAGAAAGTTCATCCCTTTCTCTACATGGAACTTTTCTTCAGCCAGGGCTCTAACGGTAAGAACTATTACTATTTTCATTTATATGTGATGTTTCGAATAAATGATTTGGTTTTGATAAAAGACAAACCCAACCATTGAAAGTGGGGTTTGTCGAATAATATCTTTGTTTTTACTTGTGTGTGTACGGCTTTTCTGCTGTGTGTTGATCTCGATACACGCCACAATTTTTATATTTCTAAGCGAAAAGCAACGAGATCAAACTACAAATACAGCATTATAGAGAACATGATACGTTGGAATCTCAGTTTCATTCATTTTAGAGAGAAGAAGAAAGTTCATCCCTTTCTCTACATGGAACTTCTCTTCAGCCAGAGCTCTAACGGTAAGAACTACTTCTATTTTCATTTATATGTGATGTTTTGAATAAATGATTTTGATTTGATAAAAGACAAACCCAACCATTGGAAGTGGGGTTAGTCAGATGTTAACTTTGTTTTTACTTGTGTGTGTACGGCTTTTCTGCTGTGTGTTGATCTCGATACACGCCACAATTTTAATATTTCTAAGCGAAAAGCAACGAGATCAAACTAAGAATACAGCATGATAGAGAACATGATACGTTGGAATCTCAGTTTCATTCATTTTAGAGAGAAGAAGAAAGTTCATCCCTTTCTCTACATGGAACTTCTCTCCAACCAGGGCTCTAATGGTAAGTAGTAGTAGTTATATTGTTATGTGATGTTTTGAATAAATGATTTGGTTTTGATAAAAGACAAACCCAACCATTGAAAGTGGGGTTTGTCGGATGTTAACTCTGTTTTTACTTGTGTGTGTACGGCTTTTCTGCTGTGTGCTGATCTCGATACACGCCACAATTTTCATATTTCTAAGCGAAAAGCAACGAGATCAAACTACAAATACAGCATTATAGAGAACAGGATACGTTGGAATCTCAGTTTCATTCATTTTAGAGAGAAGAAGAAAGTTCATTCGATTCTCTACATGGATCTCCTCTCCAACCAGGGCTCTAATGGTAAGTAGTAGTAGTTATATTGTTATGTGATGTTTTGAATAAATGATTTGGTTTTGATAAAAGACAAACCCAACCAATGAAAGTGGGGTTTGTCGAATAATAACTTTGTTTTTACTTGTGTGTGTGTACGGCTTTTCTGCTGTGTGTTGATCACGCCACAATTTTTATATTTCGAAGCGAAAAGCAACGAGATCAAACTAAGAATACAGCATGATAGAGAACATGATACGTTGGAATCTCAGTTTCATTCATTTTAGAGAGAAGAAGAAAGTTCATCCCTTTCTCTACATGGAACTTCTCTCCAACCAGGGCTCTAATGGTAAGTAGTAGTAGTTATATTGTTATGTGATGTTTTGAATAAATGATTTGGTTTTGATAAAAGACAAACCCAACCATTGAAAGTGGGGTTTGTCGGATGTTAACTCTGTTTTTACTTGTGTGTGTACGGCTTTTCTGCTGTGTGCTGATCTCGATACACGCCACAATTTTCATATTTCTAAGCGAAAAGCAACGAGATCAAACTACAAATACAGCATTATAGAGAACATGATACGTTGGAATCTCAGTTTCATTCATTTTAGAGAGAAGAAGAAAGTTCATTCGATTCTCTACATGGATCTCCTCTCCAACCAGGGCTCTAATGGTAAGTAGTAGTAGTTATATTGTTATGTGATGTTTTGAATAAATGATTTGGTTTTGATAAAAGACAAACCCAACCAATGAAAGTGGGGTTTGTCGAATAATAACTTTGTTTTTACTTGTGTGTGTACGGCTTTTCTGCTGTGTGTTGATCTCGATACACGCCACAATTTTTATATTTCTAAGCGAAAAGCAACGAGATCAAACTACAAATACAGCATTATAGAGAACATGATACGTTGGAATCTCAGTTTCATTCATTTTAGAGAGAAGAAGAAAGTTCATTCGATTCTCTACATGGATCTCCTCTCCAACCAGGGCTCTAATGGTAAGTAGTAGTAGTTATATTGTTATGTGATGTTTTGAATAAATGATTTGGTTTTGATAAAAGACAAACCCAACCAATGAAAGTGGGGTTTGTCGAATAATAACTTTGTTTTTACTTGTGTGTGTACGGCTTTTCTGCTGTGTGTTGATCTCGATACACGCCACAATTTTCATATTTCTAAGCGAAAAGCAACGAGATCAAACTACAAATACAGCATTATAGAGAACATGATACGTTGGAATCTCAGTTTCATTCATTTTAGAGAGAAGAAGAAAGTTCATTCGATTCTCTACATGGATCTCCTCTCCAACCAGGGCTCTAATGGTAAGTAGTAGTAGTTATATTGTTATGTGATGTTTTGAATAAATGATTTGGTTTTGATAAAAGACAAACCCAACCAATGAAAGTGGGGTTTGTCGAATAATAACTTTGTTTTTACTTGTGTGTGTACGGCTTTTCTGCTGTGTGTTGATCTCGATACACGCCACAATTTTCATATTTCTAAGCGAAAAGCAACGAGATCAAACTACAAATACAGCATTATAGAGAACATGATACGTTGGAATCTCAGTTTCATTCATTTTAGAGAGAAGAAGAAAGTTCATTCGATTCTCTACATGGATCTCCTCTCCAACCAGGGCTCTAATGGTAAGTAGTAGTAGTTATATTGTTATGTGATGTTTTGAATAAATGATTTGGTTTTGATAAAAGACAAACCCAACCAATGAAAGTGGGGTTTGTCGAATAATAGCTTTGTTTTTACTTGTGTGTGTGTACGGCTTTTCTGCTGTGTGTTGATCTCGATACACGCCACAATTTTTATATTTCGAAGCGAAAAGCAACGAGATCAAACTACAAATACAGCATTATAGAGAACATGATACGTTGGAATCTCAGTTTCATTCATTTTAGAGAGAAGAAGAAAGTTCATCCCTTTCTCTACATGGAACTTCTCTCCAACCAGGGCTCTAATGGTAAGTAGTAGTAGTTATATTGTTATGTGATGTTTTGAATAAATGATTTGGTTTTGATAAAAGACAAACCCAACCAATGAAAGTGGGGTTTGTCGAATGTTAACTCTGTTTTTACTTGTGTGTGTACGGCTTTTCTGCTGTGTGTTGATCTCGATACACGCCACAATTTTAATATTTCTAAGCGAAAAGCAACGAGATCAAACTAAGAATTCAGCATGATAGAGAACATGATACGTTGGAATCTCAGTTTCATTCATTTTAGAGAGAAGAAGAAAGTTCATCCCTTTCTCTACATGGAACTTCTCTCCAACCAGGGCTCTAATGGTAAGTAGTAGTAGTTATATTGTTATGTGATGTTTTGAATAAATGATTTGGTTTTGATAAAAGACAAACCCAACCAATGAAAGTGGGGTTTGTCGAATGTTAACTCTGTTTTTACTTGTGTGTGTACGGCTTTTCTGCTGTGTGTTGATCTCGATACACGCCACAATTTTTATATTTCGAAGCGAAAAGCAACGAGATCAAACTAAGAATACAGCATGATAGAGAACATGATACGTTGGAATCTCAGTTTCATTCATTTTAGAGAGAAGAAGAAAGTTCATCCCTTTCTCTACATGGAACTTCTCTCCAACCAGGGCTCTAATGGTAAGTAGTAGTAGTTATATTGTTATGTGATGTTTTGAATAAATGATTTGGTTTTGATAAAAGACAAACCCAACCAATGAAAGTGGGGTTTGTCGAATGTTAACTCTGTTTTTACTTGTGTGTGTACGGCTTTTCTGCTGTGTGTTGATCTCGATACACGCCACAATTTTAATATTTCTAAGCGAAAAGCAACGAGATCAAACTAAGAATTCAGCATGATAGAGAACATGATACGTTGGAATCTCAGTTTCATTCATTTTAGAGAGAAGAAGAAAGTTCATCCCTTTCTCTACATGGAACTTCTCTCCAACCAGGGCTCTAATGGTAAGTAGTAGTAGTTATATTGTTATGTGATGTTTTGAATAAATGATTTGGTTTTGATAAAAGACAAACCCAACCATTGAAAGTGGGGTTTGTCGGATGTTAACTCTGTTTTTACTTGTGTGTGTACGGCTTTTCTGCTGTGTGCTGATCTCGATACACGCCACAATTTTCATATTTCTAAGCGAAAAGCAACGAGATCAAACTACAAATACAGCATTATAGAGAACATGATACGTTGGAATCTCAGTTTCATTCATTTTAGAGAGAAGAAGAAAGTTCATCCCTCTCTCTACATGGAACTTCTCTTCAGCCAGGACTCTAACGGTAAGAACTATTACTATTTTCATTTATATGTGATGTTTTGAATAAATGATTTGGTTTTGATAAAAGACAAACCCAACCATTGAAAGTGGGGTTTGTCGGATGTTCACTTTGTTTTTACTTGTGTGTTTTTACTTGACTTGTGACTATGTATTCTGCAGTACCTGCCGTGTTGAAGTTTGGTACCGTTTTTTCGAGTCATTAATGACGTGTATCGAGTTCAACCTACAACTTAGCTATGGTAATACTCTATATAGGAAGTGACCACAGATGTTGTGTTTGATCTACATATTCGCCACAGTTTACGTATTTTGACCAAAAAGCAATGAGATTGGGCAAAATGCGTGTTGTTGGCTTGCTGCCGGAAGAGTAGTTGAGAAGAATAATTGAGAATAGTTGAGAAGTCGGAAGAATAATTGAGTGAGCGTGAGCAGAACAGAAACGAATTTCTCGTATTACCAAAAATTTGCAACTATAACGAAAAATGTGTGAGTTGCTCGGGAGTTCAACAGTCATACTTGATAGACTACCTAGTGTTTCACTGAATTATGATGCTTACAGTTTTCTCAGCGAGTAGGATCACAGTGTAATACGCTGGACAACAGTTACTCAACAAGACATTTGTGTGGTATCTAATATCAATAGTTAATAGTCAACTTTTTGCAGGTAGTCTCCAACATCGTCAAGTTATAAGGAAATCAACTCCGAGAAGACTATTTCTTCAATTCAAACGTGATTTATTTATTTGTGTATTTGTTTGTTTTGTTTTTGTTGTTCCCCCCAGCCTATGCCTCCGAAGAAGAAGCATGGGGAGCGGGGGGAAATTGTTCTTTAGTGTTCTGTTCTAAGGTTGGGCTGGCCCTATAGCCCAGGTTGTTATGTTTCTTACGCGATATATACCGTTGCGCCGCGCAGATATGGTTTTTGGTCAGTAATAGAGCCCTGGTTCTAGAAAAGGTCGATAACCGAAGGCACCCATTCATAAGCCCTTCTAGACCTTTCACCCTTTTTGGTTATGTATTCGCGGTTCATTGTTGTTCGAAATATACCCAGTTACGACAAACATTCCGGAACGGCGCAAAGACGAGATTTTCTATTCAATCGGAACATATAATCGTAGCTCTTCGCGTCATGCTGATAATATGTGTTTTTAAAAGTAGTTTTATGTCTTAGGATAGTTAGACAAATGCCAAAAAAAGGGAACGAACTTACTTACTCGTAGACTGTTTGATTACATAATCGTAGTTACATGCAGTTTCATGCAGTAACGTCAGCAAGTTGGTAAGGAAATACTAAATTCTGTTGAAGGGACTGTTTCTCTATATTGGGATGGATTGACGTGAAAACTCAGAAAATTGCTTCATTATTGTACTAGTCGCCCCTCACTATTTCAGCAAATCTTTCGATCGAATGATGAAACACACAACCTCAACCTTGATTAGGAGAAAAAAAGTATAAATAACTAAAACACTTCTACATATATCAATTGTTACGTGCTAACCTTTATGATACGTTTCACGGACGTTTTGCGGACAGATTACGCGCGTCTGCATGAAAATAGGTATGTGCTGGGGTATTGCCACATTGCCGTACTCAAGTTGGGCCAAAAAGATCCTAAGCTGGGAAGTTTTCACTACTTTCGATTGATTTGTTAGTTTTTTGTCCCCATGTGTCTACTGACAACAAGAGGTACGGTCCCGTTAAAGACCAAGGGTCACGCCAACATTGCATTTTTGTGGAACTATGTCATATTTTTTGCTTCCGGAGTGGTTACGAATGGTAAATTATCAACGTATACTACTTTGAAGGAAGCGATTTATCCATTCCCGGTCAAAATTTTCAAATGGCAGCAGCGCTCTAGAAATCTCTAAGTTGAGCCGGTGGCATTGCGAACATTCTCAGTGTACGTAATTTTGAGGGTTTTCTCGCTCACGGTTCTTTTCTCACAACGTTTTTTACTTCCTTTCTTCCCATATCTTTTTTTAGGCGCAAGTTTTTAGCGCCAGAATAAATACCAACGTGAAAAATGTGAACCGCCCAAAATCTGATTTGTACACAGTGATTCTATAACGACAAGTAAACTACTAGTGAACTCCTACCACACCCCTATTCTACTACTAGAAAACTACTAGTTTTCTTGTAGTAATGTAGGCGTAGGGGAGGAGTTAAACTATAGTTCTACTCCTACCTAACTACTAGTGAGATGGTAGTCAGCTACTAGTTTATCTGTGGTAAAAGTCAATTTTGAAAAATAAAAAATAAAATTTAAAAAAATTATGTTTTTCAGGATCATATATCTTCTATAAGTAGTTACGTTATCCTCTATTGCATTACTCTGCTGTTTCCCATGTTTTGCACCATTCGGGACTCGAACTCTCGAGCTCTCGCTTCTGAAGCGAGACACTTACCACTGCGCCACGCTGCTGATGTCTGAAGGCGCGCCACAATCGTATACGATTACAGGCGCGCTTCACTGTTCTTGTTTGCAAATTTTGAAACAGCTCAGAAATAATCGAGTGGCGTTGCTAACCAAAAACACAGCCAATTTGTAGTGAATCGAGGGACGATTTTTGGCCCACGTGAGAATTAGTGTTCAAACTTGGCATTTTTGAACTCCTCTTATTTGTAGAGACTCAAAAATGTTCATCTTGTTTGCAAAAGTTGAAACAGCTCCGAAATAATCGAGTGGCGTTGCTAACCAAAAACACAGCCAAATTGACGTGAATCGTGGGACGATTTTCGCCCCACTTGAGAATTAGTGTTCAAACTTGACATTTTTAAACTCCTCATGTTTGTAGAGACTCAAAAATGTTCATCTTGTTTGCAAAAGTTGAAACAGCTCCGGAATAACTGAGTGGCGTTGCTAACCAAAAACACAGCCAAATTGACGTGAATCGAGTTACGAATTTCGTCCTACGTGAGAATTAGTAATCAAAATTGACATTTTTGAACTCCTCATGTTTGTAGAGACTCAAAAATGTTCATCTTGTTTGCAAAAGTTGAAACAGCTCCGAAATAATCGAGTGGCGTTGCTAACCAAAAACACAGCCAAGTTGACGTGAATCGAGTTACGAATTTCGTCCTACGTGAGAATTAGTGTTCAAACTTGACATTTTTGAACTCCTCATATTTGTAGAGACTCAAAAATGTTCATCTTATTTGCATAAGTTCAAACAGCTCCGAAATAATCGAGTGGCGTTGCTAACCAAAAACACAGCGAAATTGACGTGCATCGAGTTACGATTTTCGCCCCACGTGAGAATTAGTGTTCAAACTTGACATTTTTGAACTCCTCATATTTGTAGAGACTCAAAAATGTTCATCTTGTTTGCAAAAGTTGAAACAGCTCCGAAATAATCGAGTGGCGTTGCTAATCAAAAACACAGCCGAATTTACGTGAATCGAGGGACGATTTTCGCCCCACGTGAGAATTAGTGTTCAAACTTGACATTTTTGAACTCCTCTTATTTTTAAAGACTCAAAAATGTTCATCTTGTTTGCATAAGTTGAAACAGCTCCGAAATAATCGAGTGGCGTTGCTAATCAAAAACACAGCCAAATTGACGTGAATCGAGGGACGATTTTCGCCCCACGTGAGAATTAGTGTTCAAACTTGACATTTTTGAACTCCTCTTATTTGTAAAGACTCAAAAATGTTCATCTTATTTGCAAAAGTTCAAACAGCTCCGAAATAATCGAGTGGCGTTGCTAACCAAAAACACAGCCAAATTAACGTGCATCGAGTTACGATTTTTGCCCCACGTGAGAATTAGTGTTCAAACTTGACATTTTTGAATTCCTCATATTTGTAGAGACTCAAAAATGTTCATCTTATTTGCAAAAGTTGAAACAGCTCCTAAATAATCGAGTGGCGTTGCTAATCAAAAACACAGCCAAATTGACGTGAATCGAGGGACGATTTTCGCCCCACGTGAGAATTAGTGTTCAAACTTGACATTTTTGAACTCCTCTTATTTGTAAAGACTCAAAAATGTTCATCTTGTTTGCAAAAGTTGAAACAGCTCCGAAATAATCGAGTGGCGTTGCTAACCAAAAACACAGCCAAATTGACGTGAATCGAGTTACGATTTTCGCCCCACGTGAGAATTAGTGTTCAAACTTGACATTTTTGAACTCCTCTTATTTGTAAAGACTCAAAAATGTTCATCTTGTTTGCAAAAGTTGAAACAGCTCCGAAATAATCGAGTGGCGTTGCTAACCGAAAACACAGCCAAATTGACGTGAATCGAGGGACGATTTTCGCCCCACGTGAGAATTAGTGTTCAAACTTGACATTTTTGAATTCCTCATATTTGTAGAGACTCAAAAATGTTCATCTTGTTTGCAAAAGTTGAAACAGCTCCGAAATAATCGAGTGGCGTTGCTAACCGAAAACACAGCCAAGTTGACGTGAATCGAGGGACGATTTTCGCCCCACGTGAGAATTAGTGTTCAAACTTGACATTTTTGAACTCCTCTTATTTGTAAAGACTCAAAAATGTTCATCTTGTTTGCAAAAGTTGAAACAGCTCCGAAATAATCGAGTGGCGTTGCTAACCGAAAACACAGCCAAATTGACGTTAATCGAGGGGCGATTTTCGCCCCACGTGAGAATTAGTGTTCAAACTTGACATTTTTGAACTCCTCTTATTTGTAGAGACTCAAAAATGTTCATCTTGTTTGCAAAAGTTGAAACAGCTCCGAAATAATCGAGTGGCGTTGCTAACCGAAAACACAGCCAAATTGACGTGAATCGACGGACGATTTTCGCCCCACGTGAGAATTAGTGTTCAAACTTGACATTTTTGAACTCCTCTTATTTGTAGAGACTCAAAAATGTTCATCTTGTTTGCAAAAGTTGAAATAGCTCCGAAATAATCGAGTGGCGTTGCTAACCGAAAACACAGCCAAATTGACGTGAATCGAGGGACGATTTTCGCCCCACGTGAGAATTAGTGTTCAAACTTGACATTTTTGAATTCCTCATATTTGTAGAGACTCAAAAATGTTCATCTTGTTTGCAAAAGTTGAAACAGCTCCGAAATAATCGAGTGGCGTTGCTAACCGAAAACACAGCCAAATTGACGTGAATCGAGTTACGATTTTCGCCCCACGTGAGAATTAGTGTTCAAACTTGACATTTTTGAACTCCTCTTATTTGTAAAGACTCAAAAATGTTCATCTTGTTTGCAAAAGTTGAAACAGCTCCGAAATAATCGAGTGGCGTTGCTAACCGAAAACACAGCCAAATTGACGTGAATCGAGGGACGATTTTCGCGCCACGTGAGAATTAGTGTTCAAACTTGACATTTTTGAATTCCTCATATTTGTAGAGACTCAAAAATGTTCATCTTGTTTGCAAAAGTTGAAACAGCTCCGAAATAATCGAGTGGCGTTGCTAACCGAAAACACAGCCAAGTTGACGTGAATCGAGGGACGATTTTCGCCCCACGTGAGAATTAGTGTTCAAACTTGACATTTTTGAACTCCTCTTATTTGTAAAGACTCAAAAATGTTCATCTTGTTTGCAAAAGTTGAAACAGCTCCGAAATAATCGAGTGGCGTTGCTAACCGAAAACACAGCCAAATTGACGTTAATCGAGGGACGATTTTCGCCCCACGTGAGAATTAGTGTTCAAACTTGACATTTTTGAACTCCTCTTATTTGTAGAGACTCAAAAATGTTCATCTTGTTTGCAAAAGTTGAAACAGCTCCGAAATAATCGAGTGGCGTTGCTAACCGAAAACACAGCCAAATTGACGTGAATCGACGGACGATTTTCGCCCCACGTGAGAATTAGTGTTCAAACTTGACATTTTTGAACTCCTCTTATTTGTAGAGACTCAAAAATGTTCATCTTGTTTGCAAAAGTTGAAACAGCTCCGAAATAATCGAGTGGCGTTGCTAACCGAAAACACAGCCAAATTGACGTGAATCGAGGGACGATTTTCGCCCCACGTGAGAATTAGTGTTCAAACTTGACATTTTTGAACTCCTCTTATTTGTAGAGACTCAAAATTGTTCATCTTGTTTGCAAAAGTTGAAACAGCTCCGAAATAATCGAGTGGCGTTGCTAACCGAAAACACAGCCAAATTGACGTGAATCGACGGACGATTTTCGCCCCACGTGAGAATTAGTGTTCAAACTTGACATTTTTGAACTCCTCTTATTTGTAGAGACTCAAAAATGTTCATCTTGTTTGCAAAAGTTGAAACAGCTCCGAAATAATCGAGTGGCGTTGCTAACCGAAAACACAGCCAAATTGACGTGAATCGAGGGACGATTTTCGCCCCACGTGAGAATTAGTGTTCAAACTTGACATTGTTGAACTCCTCTTATTTGTAGAGACTCAAAAATGTTCATCTTGTTTGCAAAAGTTGAAACAGCTCCGAAATAATCGAGTGGCGTTGCTAACCGAAAACACAGCCAAATTGACGTGAATCGAAGAACGATTTTCGCCCCACGTGAGAATTAGTGTTCAAACTTGACATTTTTGAACTCCTCTTATTTGTAAAGACTCAAAAATGTTCATCTTATTTGCAAAAGTTCAAACAGCTCCGAAATAATCGAGTGGCGTTGCTAACCAAAAACACAGCCAAATTAACGTGCATCGAGTTACGATTTTTGCCCCACGTGAGAATTAGTGTTCAAACTTGACATTTTTGAATTCCTCATATTTGTAGAGACTCAAAAATGTTCATCTTATTTGCAAAAGTTGAAACAGCTCCTAAATAATCGAGTGGCGTTGCTAATCAAAAACACAGCCAAATTGACGTGAATCGAGGGACGATTTTCGCCCCACGTGAGAATTAGTGTTCAAACTTGACATTTTTGAACTCCTCCTGTTTGTAGGGACTCAAAAATGTTTATCTTATTTGCAAAAGTTGAAACAGCTCCGAAATAATCGAGTGGCGTTGCTAATCAAAAACACAGCCAAATTGACGTGAATCGAGGGACGATTTTCGCCCCACGTGAGAATTAGTGTTCAAACTTGACATTTTTGAACTCCTCCTATTTGTAGAGACTCAAAAATGTTTATCTTATTTGCAAAAGTTGAAACAGCTCCGAAATAATCGAGTGGCGTTGCTAACCGAAAACACAGCCAAATTGACGTGAATCGAGGGACGATTTTCGCCCCACGTGAGAATTAATGTTCAAACTTGACACTTTTGAACTCCTCATATTTGTAGAGACTCAAAAATGTTCATCTTATTTGCAAAAGTTGAAACAGCTCCTAAATAATCGAGTGGCGTTGCTAATCAAAAACACAGCCAAATTGACGTGAATCGAGGGACGATTTTCGCCCCACGTGAGAATTAGTGTTCAAACTTGACATTTTTGAACTCCTCCTATTTGTAGAGACTCAAAAATGTTTATCTTATTTGCAAAAGTTGAAACAGCTCCGAAATAATCGAGTGGGGTTGCTAATCAAAAACACAGCCAAATTGACGTGAATCGAGGGACGATTTTCGCCCCACGTGAGAATTAGTGTTCAAACTTGACATTTTTGAACTCCTCCTATTTGTAGAGACTCAAAAATGTTTATCTTATTTGCAAAAGTTGAAACAGCTCCGAAATAATCGAGTGGCGTTGCTAACCGAAAACACAGCCAAATTGACGTGAATCGAGGGACGATTTTCGCCCCACGTGAGAATTAGTGTTCAAACTTGACATTTTTGAACTCCTCATATTTGTAGAGACTCAAAAATGTTCATCTTATTTGCAAAAGTTGAAACAGCTCCTAAATAATCGAGTGGCGTTGCTAATCAAAAACACAGCCAAATTGACGTGAATCGAGGGACGATTTTCGCCCCACGTGAGAATTAGTGTTCAAACTTGACATTTTTGAACTCCTCTTATTTGTAGAGACTCAAAAATGTTCATCTTGTTTGCAAAAGTTGAAACAGCTCCGAAATAATCGAGTGGCGTTGCTAACCGAAAACACAGCCAAATTGACGTGAATCGACGGACGATTTTCGCCCCACGTGAGAATTAGTGTTCAAACTTGACATTTTTGAACTCCTCTTATTTGTAGAGACTCAAAAATGTTCATCTTGTTTGCAAAAGTTGAAACAGCTCCGAAATAATCGAGTGGCGTTGCTAACCGAAAACACAGCCAAATTGACGTGAATCGAGGGACGATTTTCGCCCCACGTGAGAATTAGTGTTCAAACTTGACATTTTTGAACTTCTCTTATTTGTAGAGACTGAAAAATGTTCATCTTGTTTGCAAAAGTTGAAACAGCTCCGAAATAATCGAGTGGCGTTGCTAACCGAAAACACAGCCAAATTGACGTGAATCGAGTTACGATTTTCGCCCCACGTGAGAATTAGTGTTCAAACTTGACATTTTTGAACTCCTCTTATTTGTAAAGACTGAAAAATGTTCATCTTGTTTGCAAAAGTTGAAACAGCTCCGAAATAATCGAGTGGCGTTGCTAACCGAAAACACAGCCAAATTGACGTGAATCGAGGGACGATTTTCGCCCCACGTGAGAATTAGTGTTCAAACTTGCCATTTTTGAACTCTCCATATTTGTAGAGACTGAAAAATGTTCATCTTGTTTGCAAAAGTTGAAACAGCTCCGAAATAATCGAGTGGCGTTGCTAACCGAAAACACAGCCAAATTGACGTTAATCGAGGGACGATTTTCGCCCCACGTGAGAATTAGTGTTCAAACTTGACATTTTTGAACTCCTCTTATTTGTAGAGACTCAAAAATGTTCATCTTGTTTGCAAAAGTTGAAACAGCTCCGAAATAATCGAGTGGCGTTGCTAACCGAAAACACAGCCAAATTGACGTGAATCGAGGGACGATTTTCGCCCCACGTGAGAATTAGTGTTCAAACTTGACATTTTTGAACTCCTCTTATTTGTAGAGACTCAAAAATGTTCATCTTGTTTGCAAAAGTTGAAACAGCTCCGAAATAATCGAGTGGCGTTGCTAACCGAAAACACAGCCAAATTGACGTGAATCGAGGGACGATTTTCGCCCCACGTGAGAATTAGTGTTCAAACTTGACATTTTTGAACTTCTCTTATTTGTAGAGACTCAAAAATGTTCATCTTGTTTGCAAAAGTTGAAACAGCTCCGAAATAATCGAGTGGCGTTGCTAACCAGAAACACAGCCAAATTGACGTGAATCGAGGGACGATTTTCGCCCCACGTGATAATTAGTGTTAAAACTTGACATTTTTGAACTCTCCATATTTGTAGAGACTGAAAAATGTTCATCTTGTTTGCAAAAGTTGAAACAGCTCCGAAATAATCGAGTGGCGTTGCTAACCGAAAACACAGCCAAATTGACGTGAATCGAGGGACGATTTTCGCCCCACGTGAGAATTAGTGTTCAAACTTGCCATTTTTGAACTCTCCATATTTGTAGAGACTGAAAAATGTTCATCTTGTTTGCAAAAGTTGAAACAGCTCCGAAATAATCGAGTGGCGTTGCTAACCGAAAACACAGCCAAATTGACGTGAATCGAGGGACGATTTTCGCCCCACGTGAGAATTAGTGTTCAAACTTGACATTTTTGAACTCTCCATATTTGTAGAGACTCAAAAATGTTCATCTTGTTTGCAAAAGTTGAAACAGCTCCGAAATAATCGAGTGGCGTTGCTAACCAAAAACACAGCCAAATTAACGTGCATCGAGTTACGATTTTTGCCCCACGTGAGAATTAGTGTTCAAACTTGACATTTTTGAATTCCTCATATTTGTGGAGACTCAAAAATGTTCATCTTATTTGCAAAAGTTGAAACAGCTCCTAAATAATCGAGTGGCGTTGCTAATCAAAAACACAGCCAAATTGACGTGAATCGAGGGACGATTTTCGCCCCACGTGAGAATTAGTGTTCAAACTTGACATTTTTGAACTCCTCTTATTTGTAAAGACTCAAAAATGTTCATCTTGTTTGCAAAAGTTGAAACAGCTCCGAAATAATCGAGTGGCGTTGCTAACCAAAAACACAGCCAAATTGACGTGAATCGAGTTACGATTTTCGCCCCACGTGAGAATTAGTGTTCAAACTTGACATTTTTGAACTCCTCTTATTTGTAAAGACTCAAAAATGTTCATCTTGTTTGCAAAAGTTGAAACAGCTCCGAAATAATCGAGTGGCGTTGCTAACCGAAAACACAGCCAAATTGACGTGAATCGAGGGACGATTTTCGCCCCACGTGAGAATTAGTGTTCAAACTTGACATTTTTGAATTCCTCATATTTGTAGAGACTCAAAAATGTTCATCTTGTTTGCAAAAGTTGAAACAGCTCCGAAATAATCGAGTGGCGTTGCTAACCGAAAACACAGCCAAGTTGACGTGAATCGAGGGACGATTTTCGCCCCACGTGAGAATTAGTGTTCAAACTTGACATTTTTGAACTCCTCTTATTTGTAAAGACTCAAAAATGTTCATCTTGTTTGCAAAAGTTGAAACAGCTCCGAAATAATCGAGTGGCGTTGCTAACCGAAAACACAGCCAAATTGACGTTAATCGAGGGGCGATTTTCGCCCCACGTGAGAATTAGTGTTCAAACTTGACATTTTTGAACTCCTCTTATTTGTAGAGACTCAAAAATGTTCATCTTGTTTGCAAAAGTTGAAACAGCTCCGAAATAATCGAGTGGCGTTGCTAACCGAAAACACAGCCAAATTGACGTGAATCGACGGACGATTTTCGCCCCACGTGAGAATTAGTGTTCAAACTTGACATTTTTGAACTCCTCTTATTTGTAGAGACTCAAAAATGTTCATCTTGTTTGCAAAAGTTGAAATAGCTCCGAAATAATCGAGTGGCGTTGCTAACCGAAAACACAGCCAAATTGACGTGAATCGAGGGACGATTTTCGCCCCACGTGAGAATTAGTGTTCAAACTTGACATTTTTGAATTCCTCATATTTGTAGAGACTCAAAAATGTTCATCTTGTTTGCAAAAGTTGAAACAGCTCCGAAATAATCGAGTGGCGTTGCTAACCGAAAACACAGCCAAATTGACGTGAATCGAGTTACGATTTTCGCCCCACGTGAGAATTAGTGTTCAAACTTGACATTTTTGAACTCCTCTTATTTGTAAAGACTCAAAAATGTTCATCTTGTTTGCAAAAGTTGAAACAGCTCCGAAATAATCGAGTGGCGTTGCTAACCGAAAACACAGCCAAATTGACGTGAATCGAGGGACGATTTTCGCCCCACGTGAGAATTAGTGTTCAAACTTGACATTTTTGAATTCCTCATATTTGTAGAGACTCAAAAATGTTCATCTTGTTTGCAAAAGTTGAAACAGCTCCGAAATAATCGAGTGGCGTTGCTAACCGAAAACACAGCCAAGTTGACGTGAATCGAGGGACGATTTTCGCCCCACGTGAGAATTAGTGTTCAAACTTGACATTTTTGAACTCCTCTTATTTGTAAAGACTCAAAAATGTTCATCTTGTTTGCAAAAGTTGAAACAGCTCCGAAATAATCGAGTGGCGTTGCTAACCGAAAACACAGCCAAATTGACGTTAATCGAGGGACGATTTTCGCCCCACGTGAGAATTAGTGTTCAAACTTGACATTTTTGAACTCCTCTTATTTGTAGAGACTCAAAAATGTTCATCTTGTTTGCAAAAGTTGAAACAGCTCCGAAATAATCGAGTGGCGTTGCTAACCGAAAACACAGCCAAATTGACGTGAATCGACGGACGATTTTCGCCCCACGTGAGAATTAGTGTTCAAACTTGACATTTTTGAACTCCTCTTATTTGTAGAGACTCAAAAATGTTCATCTTGTTTGCAAAAGTTGAAACAGCTCCGAAATAATCGAGTGGCGTTGCTAACCGAAAACACAGCCAAATTGACGTGAATCGAGGGACGATTTTCGCCCCACGTGAGAATTAGTGTTCAAACTTGACATTTTTGAACTCCTCTTATTTGTAGAGACTCAAAATTGTTCATCTTGTTTGCAAAAGTTGAAACAGCTCCGAAATAATCGAGTGGCGTTGCTAACCGAAAACACAGCCAAATTGACGTGAATCGACGGACGATTTTCGCCCCACGTGAGAATTAGTGTTCAAACTTGACATTTTTGAACTCCTCTTATTTGTAGAGACTCAAAAATGTTCATCTTGTTTGCAAAAGTTGAAACAGCTCCGAAATAATCGAGTGGCGTTGCTAACCGAAAACACAGCCAAATTGACGTGAATCGAGGGACGATTTTCGCCCCACGTGAGAATTAGTGTTCAAACTTGACATTGTTGAACTCCTCTTATTTGTAGAGACTCAAAAATGTTCATCTTGTTTGCAAAAGTTGAAACAGCTCCGAAATAATCGAGTGGCGTTGCTAACCGAAAACACAGCCAAATTGACGTGAATCGAAGAACGATTTTCGCCCCACGTGAGAATTAGTGTTCAAACTTGACATTTTTGAACTCCTCTTATTTGTAAAGACTCAAAAATGTTCATCTTATTTGCAAAAGTTCAAACAGCTCCGAAATAATCGAGTGGCGTTGCTAACCAAAAACACAGCCAAATTAACGTGCATCGAGTTACGATTTTTGCCCCACGTGAGAATTAGTGTTCAAACTTGACATTTTTGAATTCCTCATATTTGTAGAGACTCAAAAATGTTCATCTTATTTGCAAAAGTTGAAACAGCTCCTAAATAATCGAGTGGCGTTGCTAATCAAAAACACAGCCAAATTGACGTGAATCGAGGGACGATTTTCGCCCCACGTGAGAATTAGTGTTCAAACTTGACATTTTTGAACTCCTCCTGTTTGTAGGGACTCAAAAATGTTTATCTTATTTGCAAAAGTTGAAACAGCTCCGAAATAATCGAGTGGCGTTGCTAATCAAAAACACAGCCAAATTGACGTGAATCGAGGGACGATTTTCGCCCCACGTGAGAATTAGTGTTCAAACTTGACATTTTTGAACTCCTCCTATTTGTAGAGACTCAAAAATGTTTATCTTATTTGCAAAAGTTGAAACAGCTCCGAAATAATCGAGTGGCGTTGCTAACCGAAAACACAGCCAAATTGACGTGAATCGAGGGACGATTTTCGCCCCACGTGAGAATTAATGTTCAAACTTGACACTTTTGAACTCCTCATATTTGTAGAGACTCAAAAATGTTCATCTTATTTGCAAAAGTTGAAACAGCTCCTAAATAATCGAGTGGCGTTGCTAATCAAAAACACAGCCAAATTGACGTGAATCGAGGGACGATTTTCGCCCCACGTGAGAATTAGTGTTCAAACTTGACATTTTTGAACTCCTCCTATTTGTAGAGACTCAAAAATGTTTATCTTATTTGCAAAAGTTGAAACAGCTCCGAAATAATCGAGTGGCGTTGCTAATCAAAAACACAGCCAAATTGACGTGAATCGAGGGACGATTTTCGCCCCACGTGAGAATTAGTGTTCAAACTTGACATTTTTGAACTCCTCCTATTTGTAGAGACTCAAAAATGTTTATCTTATTTGCAAAAGTTGAAACAGCTCCGAAATAATCGAGTGGCGTTGCTAACCGAAAACACAGCCAAATTGACGTGAATCGAGGGACGATTTTCGCCCCACGTGAGAATTAGTGTTCAAACTTGACATTTTTGAACTCCTCATATTTGTAGAGACTCAAAAATGTTCATCTTATTTGCAAAAGTTGAAACAGCTCCTAAATAATCGAGTGGCGTTGCTAATCAAAAACACAGCCAAATTGACGTGAATCGAGGGACGATTTTCGCCCCACGTGAGAATTAGTGTTCAAACTTGACATTTTTGAACTCCTCTTATTTGTAGAGACTCAAAAATGTTCATCTTGTTTGCAAAAGTTGAAACAGCTCCGAAATAATCGAGTGGCGTTGCTAACCGAAAACACAGCCAAATTGACGTGAATCGACGGACGATTTTCGCCCCACGTGAGAATTAGTGTTCAAACTTGACATTTTTGAACTCCTCTTATTTGTAGAGACTCAAAAATGTTCATCTTGTTTGCAAAAGTTGAAACAGCTCCGAAATAATCGAGTGGCGTTGCTAACCGAAAACACAGCCAAATTGACGTGAATCGAGGGACGATTTTCGCCCCACGTGAGAATTAGTGTTCAAACTTGACATTTTTGAACTTCTCTTATTTGTAGAGACTGAAAAATGTTCATCTTGTTTGCAAAAGTTGAAACAGCTCCGAAATAATCGAGTGGCGTTGCTAACCGAAAACACAGCCAAATTGACGTGAATCGAGTTACGATTTTCGCCCCACGTGAGAATTAGTGTTCAAACTTGACATTTTTGAACTCCTCTTATTTGTAAAGACTGAAAAATGTTCATCTTGTTTGCAAAAGTTGAAACAGCTCCGAAATAATCGAGTGGCGTTGCTAACCGAAAACACAGCCAAATTGACGTGAATCGAGGGACGATTTTCGCCCCACGTGAGAATTAGTGTTCAAACTTGCCATTTTTGAACTCTCCATATTTGTAGAGACTGAAAAATGTTCATCTTGTTTGCAAAAGTTGAAACAGCTCCGAAATAATCGAGTGGCGTTGCTAACCGAAAACACAGCCAAATTGACGTTAATCGAGGGACGATTTTCGCCCCACGTGAGAATTAGTGTTCAAACTTGACATTTTTGAACTCCTCTTATTTGTAGAGACTCAAAAATGTTCATCTTGTTTGCAAAAGTTGAAACAGCTCCGAAATAATCGAGTGGCGTTGCTAACCGAAAACACAGCCAAATTGACGTGAATCGAGGGACGATTTTCGCCCCACGTGAGAATTAGTGTTCAAACTTGACATTTTTGAACTCCTCTTATTTGTAGAGACTCAAAAATGTTCATCTTGTTTGCAAAAGTTGAAACAGCTCCGAAATAATCGAGTGGCGTTGCTAACCGAAAACACAGCCAAATTGACGTGAATCGAGGGACGATTTTCGCCCCACGTGAGAATTAGTGTTCAAACTTGACATTTTTGAACTTCTCTTATTTGTAGAGACTCAAAAATGTTCATCTTGTTTGCAAAAGTTGAAACAGCTCCGAAATAATCGAGTGGCGTTGCTAACCAGAAACACAGCCAAATTGACGTGAATCGAGGGACGATTTTCGCCCCACGTGATAATTAGTGTTAAAACTTGACATTTTTGAACTCTCCATATTTGTAGAGACTGAAAAATGTTCATCTTGTTTGCAAAAGTTGAAACAGCTCCGAAATAATCGAGTGGCGTTGCTAACCGAAAACACAGCCAAATTGACGTGAATCGAGGGACGATTTTCGCCCCACGTGAGAATTAGTGTTCAAACTTGCCATTTTTGAACTCTCCATATTTGTAGAGACTGAAAAATGTTCATCTTGTTTGCAAAAGTTGAAACAGCTCCGAAATAATCGAGTGGCGTTGCTAACCGAAAACACAGCCAAATTGACGTGAATCGAGGGACGATTTTCGCCCCACGTGAGAATTAGTGTTCAAACTTGACATTTTTGAACTCTCCATATTTGTAGAGACTCAAAAATGTTCATCTTGTTTGCAAAAGTTGAAACAGCTCCGAAATAATCGAGTGGCGTTGCTAACCGAAAACACAGCCAAATTGACGTGAATCGAGGGACGATTTTCGCCCCACGTGAGAATTAGTGTTCAAACTTGACATTTTTGAACTCCTCTTATTTGTAAAGACTCAAAAATGTTCATCTTGTTTGCAAAAGTTGAAACAGCTCCGAAATAATCGAGTGGCGTTGCTAACCAAAAACACAGCCAAATTGACGTGAATCGAGGGACGATTTTCGCCCCACGTGAGAATTAGTGTTCAAACTTGACATTTTTGAACTCCTCTTATTTGTAAAGACTCAAAAATGTTCATCTTGTTTGCAAAAGTTGAAACAGCTCCGAAATAATCGAGTGGCGTTGCTAACCAAAAACACAGCCAAATTGACGTGAATCGAGGGACGATTTTCGCCCCACGTGAGAATTAGTGTTCGAACTTGACATTTTTGAACTCCTCTTATTTGTAGAGACTCAAAAATGTTCATCTTGTTTGCAAAAGTTGAAACAGCTCCGAAATAATCGAGTGGCGTTGCTAACCGAAAACACAGCCAAATTGACGTGAATCGAGTTACGATTTTCGCCCCACGTGAGAATTAGTGTTCAAACTCGATATTTTTGAACTTCTCTTATTTGTAGAGACTGAAAAATGTTTATCTTATTTGCATAAGTTGAAACAGCTCCGAAATAATCGAGTGGCGTTGCTAACCGAAAACACAGCCAAATTGACGTGAATCGAGGGACGATTTTCGCCCCACGTGAGAATTAGTGTTCAAACTCGATATTTTTGAACTCTCCATATCTGTAGAGACTGAAAAATGTTTATCTTATTTGCAAAAGTTGAAACAGCTCCTAAATAATCGAGTGGCGTTGCTAACCGAAAACACAGCCAAATTGACGTGAATCGAGGGACGATTTTCGCCCCACGTGAGAATTAGTGTTCAAACTTGACATTTTTGAATTCCTCATATTTGTAGAGACTCAAAAATGTTCATCTTGTTTGCAAAAGTTGAAACAGCTCCGAAATAATCGAGTGGCGTTGCTAACCGAAAACACAGCCAAATTGACGTGAATCGAGGGACGATTTTCGCCCCACGTGACAATTAGTGTTCAAACTCGATATTTTTGAACTCCTCTTATTTGTAGAGACTCAAAAATGTTCATCTTGTTTGCAAAAGTTGAAACAGCTCAGAGATAATCGAGTGGCGTTGCTAACCGAAAACACAGCCAAATTGACGTGAATCGAGTTACGATTTTCGCCCCACGTGAGAATTAGTGTTCAAACTCGATATTTTTGAACTTCTCTTATTTGTAGAGACTGAAAAATGTTTATCTTATTTGCATAAGTTGAAACAGCTCCGAAATAATCGAGTGTCGTTGCTAACCGAAAACACAGCCAAATTGACGTGAATCGAGGGACGATTTTCGCCCCACGGGAGAATTAGTGTTCAAACTCGATATTTTTGAACTCTCCATATTTGTAGAGACTGAAAAATGTTTATCTTATTTGCAAAAGTTGAAACAGCTCCTAAATAATCGAGTGGCGTTGCTAACCGAAAACACAGCCAAATTGACGTGAATCGAGGGACGATTTTCGCCCCACGTGAGAATTAGTGTTCAAACTTGACATTTTTGAATTCCTCATATTTGTAGAGACTCAAAAATGTTCATCTTGTTTGCAAAAGTTGAAACAGCTCCGAAATAATCGAGTGGCGTTGCTAACCGAAAACACAGCCAAATTGACGTGAATCGAGGGACGATTTTCGCCCCACGTGACAATTAGTGTTCAAACTCGATATTTTTGAACTCCTCTTATTTGTAGAGACTCAAAAATGTTCATCTTGTTTGCAAAAGTTGAAACAGCTCAGAGATAATCGAGTGGCGTTGCTAACCAAAAACACAGCCAAATTGACGTGAATCGAGAGACGATTTTCGCCCCACGTGAGAATTAGTGTTCGAACTTGACATTTTTGAACTCCTCATATTTGTAGACACTCAAAAATGTTCATCTTGTTTGCAAAAGTTGAAACAGCTCCGAAATAATCGAGTGGCGTTGCTAACCAAAAACACAGCCAAATTGACGTGAATCGAGGGACGATTTTCGCCCCACGTGAGAATTAGTGTTCGAACTTGACATTTTTGAACTCCTCTTATTTGTAGAGACTCAAAAATGTTCATCTTGTTTGCAAAAGTTGAAACAGCTCCCAAATAATCGAGTGGCGTTGCTAACCAAAAACACAGCCAAATTGACGTGCATCGAGGGACGATTTTCGCCCCACGCGAGAATTAGTGTTCAAACTTGACATTTTTGAATTCCTCATATTTGTAGAGACTCAAAAATGTTCATCTTGTTTGCAAAAGTTGAAACAGCTCCGAAATAATCGAGTGGCGTTGCTAACCAAAAACACAGCCAAATTGACGTGAATCGAGGGACGATTTTCGCCCCACGTGAGAATTAGTGTTCGAACTTGACATTTTTGAACTCCTCCTATTTGTAGAGACTCAAAAATGTTCATCTTGTTTGCAAAAGTTGAAACAGCTCAGAGATAATCGAGTGGCGTTGCTAACCAAAAACACAGCCAAATTGACGTGAATCGAGGGACTCTTTTCGCCCCACGTGAGAATTAGTGTTCGAACTTGACATTTTTGAACTCCTCATATTTGTAGAGACTCAAAAATGTTCATCTTGTTTGCAAAAGTTGAAACAGCTCCGAAATAATCGAGTGGCGTTGCTAACCAAAAACACAGCCAAATTGACGTGAATCGAGGGACGATTTTCGCCCCACGTGAGAATTAGTGTTCGAACTTGACATTTTTGAACTCCTCTTATTTGTAGAGACTCAAAAATGTTCATCTTGTTTGCAAAAGTTGAAACAGCTCAGAGATAATCGAGTGGCGTTGCTAACCAAAAACACAGCCAAATTGACGTGCATCGAGTTACGATTTTCGCCCCACGTGAGAATTAGTGTTCGAACTTGACATTTTTGAACTCCTCATATTTGTAGAGACTCAAAAATGTTCATCTTGTTTGCAAAAGTTGAAACAGCTCCGAAATAATCGAGTGGCGTTGCTAACCAAAAACACAGCCAAATTGACGTGAATCGAGGGACGATTTTCGCCCCACGTGAGAATTAGTGTTCGAACTTGACATTTTTGAATTTCTCATATTTGTAGAGACTCAAAAATGTTCATCTTGTTTGCAAAAGTTGAAACAGCTCCGAAATAATCGAGTGGCGTTGCTAACCGAAAACACAGCCAAATTGACGTGAAGCGAGATACGATTTTCGCCCCACGTGAGAATTAGTGTTCAAACTCGATATGTTTGAACTCTCCATATTTGTAGAGACTGAAAAATGTTTATCTTATTTGCAAAAGTTGAAACAGCTCCTAAATAATCGAGTGGCGTTGCTAACCAAAAACACAGCCAAATTGACGTGAATCGAGGGACGATTTTCGCCCCACGTGAGAATTAGTGTTCAAACTTGACATTTTTGAATTCCTCATATTTGTAGAGACTCAAAAATGTTCATCTTGTTTGCAAAAGTTGAAACAGCTCAGAGATAATCGAGTGGCGTTGCTAACCAAAAACACAGCCAAATTGACGTGAATCGAGGGACGATTTTCGCCCCACGTGAGAATTAGTGTTCGAACTTGACATTTTTGAACTCCTAATATTTGTAGAGACTCAAAAATGTTCATCTTGTGTGCAAAAGTTGAAACAGCTCAGAGATAATCGAGTGGCGTTGCTAACCGAAAACACAGCCAAATTGACGTGAATCGAGGGACGATTTTCGCCCCACGTGAGAATTAGTGTTCAAACTTGACATTTTTGAATTCCTCATATTTGTAGAGACTCAAAAATGTTCATCTTGTTTGCAAAAGTTGAAACAGCTCCGAAATAATCGAGTGGCGTTGCTAACCGAAAACACAGCCAAATTGACGTGAATCGAGGGACGATTTTCGCCCCACGTGACAATTAGTGTTCAAACTCGATATTTTTGAACTTTCCATATTTGTAGAGACTCAAAAATGTTCATCTTGTTTGCAAAAGTTGAAACAGCTCCGAAATAATCGAGTGGCGTTGCTAACCAAAAACACAGCCAAATTGACGTGAATCGAGGGACGATTTTCGCCCCACGTGAGAATTAGTGTTCGAACTTGACATTTTCGAACTCCTCTTATTTGTAGAGACTCAAAAATGTTCATCTTGTTTGCAAAAGTTGAAACAGCTCAGAGATAATCGAGTGGCGTTGCTAACCAAAAACACAGCCAAATTGACGTGAATCGAGGGACGATTTTCGCCCCACGTGAGAATTAGTGTTCGAACTTGACATTTTTGAACTCCTCATATTTGTAGAGACTCTAAAATGTTCATCTTGTTTGCAAAAGTTGAAACAGCTCCGAAATAATCGAGTGGCGTTGCTAACCAAAAACACAGCCAAATTGACGTGCATCGAGTTACGATTTTCGCCCCACGTGAGAATTAGTGTTCAAACTTGACATTTTTGAACTCTCCATATTTGTAGAGACTCAAAAATGTTCATCTTGTTTGCAAAAGTTGAAACAGCTCCGAAATAATCGAGTGGCGTTGCTAACCAAAAACACAGCCAAATTGACGTGAATCGAGGGACGATTTTCGCCCCACGTGAGAATTAGTGTTCGAACTTGACATTTTTGAACTCCTCTTATTTGTAGAGACTCAAAAATGTTCATCTTGTTTGCAAAAGTTGAAACAGCTCAGAGATAATCGAGTGGCGTTGCTAACCAAAAACACAGCCAAATTGACGTGAATCGAGTAACGATTTTCGCCCCACGTGAGAATTAGTGTTCAAACTCGATATTTTTGAACTCTCCATATTTGTAGAGACTGAAAAATGTTTATCTTATTTGCATAAGTTGAAACAGCTCCGAAATAATCGAGTGGCGTTGCTAACCAAAAACACAGCCAAATTGACGTGCATCGAGGGACGATTTTCGCCCCACGTGAGAATTAGTGTTCAAACTTGACATTTTTGAACTCCTCTTATTTGTAAAGACTCAAAAATGTTCATCTTGTTTGCAAAAGTTGGAACAGCTCCGAAATAATCGAGTGGCGTTGCTAACCGAAAACACAGCCAAATTGACGTGAATCGAGTAACGATTTTCGCCCCACGTGAGAATTAGTGTTCAAACTCGATATTTTTGAACTCTCCATATTTGTAGAGACTGAAAAATGTTTATCTTATTTGCATAAGTTGAAACAGCTCCGAAATAATCGAGTGGCGTTGCTAACCAAAAACACTGCCAAATTGACGTGCATCGAGTTACGATTTTCGCCCCACGTGAGAATTAGTGTTCAAACTTGACATTTTTGAATTCCTCATATTTGTAGAGACTCAAAAATGTTCATCTTGTTTGCAAAAGTTGAAACAGCTCCGAAATAATTGAGTGGCGTTGCTAACCAAAAACACAGCCAAATTGACGTGCATCGAGTTACGATTTTCGCCCCACGTGAGAATTAGTGTTCAAACTTGACATTTTTGAACTCCTCATATTTGTAGAGACTCAAAAATGTTCATCTTGTTTGCAAAAGTTGAAACAGCTCCGAAATAATCGAGTGGCGTTGCTAACCAAAAACACAGCCAAATTGACGTGAATCGAGGGACTCTTTTCGCCCCACGTGAGAATTAGTGTTCGAACTTGACATTTTTGAACTCCTCTTATTTGTAGAGACTCAAAAATGTTCATCTTGTTTGCAAAAGTTGAAACAGCTCAGAGATAATCGAGTGGCGTTGCTAACCAAAAACACAGCCAAATTGACGTGCATCGAGTTACGATTTTCGCCCCACGTGAGAATTAGTGTTCGAACTTGACATTTTTGAACTCCTCATATTTGTAGAGACTCAAAAATGTTCATCTTGTTTGCAAAAGTTGAAACAGCTCAGAGATAATCGAGTGGCGTTGCTAACCAAAAACACAGCCAAATTGACGTGAATCGAGGGACTCTTTTCGCCCCACGTGAGAATTAGTGTTCGAACTTGACATTTTTGAACTCCTCATATTTGTAGAGACTCAAAAATGTTCATCTTGTTTGCAAAAGTTGAAACAGCTCCGAAATAATCGAGTGGCGTTGCTAACCAAAAACACAGCCAAATTGACGTGAATCGAGGGACGATTTTCGCCCCACGTGAGAATTAGTGTTCAAACTTGACATTTTTGAACTCCTCATATTTGTAGAGACTCAAAAATGTTCATCTTGTTTGCAAAAGTTGAAACAGCTCCGAAATAATCGAGTGGCGTTGCTAACCAAAAACACAGCCAAATTGACGTGCATCGAGTTACGATTTTCGCCCCACGTGAGAATTAGTGTTCGAACTTGACATTTTTGAACTCCTCATATTTGTAGAGACTCAAAAATGTTCATCTTGTTTGCAAAAGTTGAAACAGCTCAGAGATAATCGAGTGGCGTTGCTAACCAAAAACACAGCCAAATTGACGTGAATCGAGGGACTCTTTTCGCCCCACGTGAGAATTAGTGTTCGAACTTGACATTTTTGAACTCCTCATATTTGTAGAGACTCAAAAATGTTCATCTTGTTTGCAAAAGTTGAAACAGCTCCGAAATAATCGAGTGGCGTTGCTAACCAAAAACACAGCCAAATTGACGTGAATCGAGGGACGATTTTCGCCCCACGTGAGAATTAGTGTTCAAACTTGACATTTTTGAACTCCTCATATTTGTAGAGACTCAAAAATGTTCATCTTGTTTGCAAAAGTTGAAACAGCTCCGAAATAATCGAGTGGCGTTGCTAACCAAAAACACAGCCAAATTGACGTGCATCGAGTTACGATTTTCGCCCCACGTGAGAATTAGTGTTCGAACTTGACATTTTTGAACTCCTCTTATTTGTAGAGACTCAAAAATGTTCATCTTGTTTGCAAAAGTTGAAACAGCTCAGAGATAATCGAGTGGCGTTGCTAACCAAAAACACAGCCAAATTGACGTGCATCGAGTTACGATTTTCGCCCCACGTGAGAATTAGTGTTCGAACTTGACATTTTTGAACTCCTCATATTTGTAGAGACTCAAAAATGTTCATCTTGTTTGCAAAAGTTGAAACAGCTCCGAAATAATCGAGTGGCGTTGCTAACCAAAAACACAGCCAAATTGACGTGAATCGAGGGACGATTTTCGCCCCACGTGAGAATTAGTGTTCAAACTTGACATTTTTTGAATTCCTCATATTTGTAGAGACTCAAAAATGTTCATCTTGTTTGCAAAAGTTGAAACAGCTCCGAAATAATCGAGTGGCGTTGCTAACCAAAAACACAGCCAAATTGACGTGCATCGAGTTACGATTTTCGCCCCACGTGAGAATTAGTGTTCAAACTTGACATTTTTGAACTCCTCATATTAGTAGAGACTCAAAAATGTTCATCTTGTTTGCAAAAGTTGAAACAGCTCCTAAATAATCGAGTGGCGTTGCTAACCAAAAACACAGCCAAATTGACGTGCATCGAGGGACGATTTTCGCCCCACGTGAGAATTAGTGTTCAAACTTGACATTTTTGAATTCCTCATATTTGTAGAGACTCAAAAATGTTCATCTTGTTTGCAAAAATTGAAACAGCTCCGAAATAATCGAGTGGCGTTGCTAACCGAAAACACAGCCAAATTGACGTGAATCGAGGGACGATTTTCGCCTCACGTGACAGTTAGTGTTCAAACTCGATATTTTTGAACTCTCCATATTTGTAGAGACTCAAAAATGTTCATCTTGTTTGCAAAAGTTGAAACAGCTCCGAAATAATCGAGTGGCGTTGCTACCCAAAAACACAGCCAAATTGACGTGAATCGAGGGACGATTTTCGCCCCACGTGAGAATTAGTGTTCGAACTTGACATTTTTGAACTCCTCTTATTTGTAGAGACTCAAAAATGTTCATCTTGTTTGCAAAAGTTGAAACAGCTCAGAGATAATCGAGTGGCGTTGCTAACCAAAAACACAGCCAAATTGACGTGAATCGAGGGACGATTTTCGCCCCACGTGAGAATTAGTGTTCAAACTTGACATTTTTGAATTCCTCATATTTGTAGAGACTCAAAAATGTTCATCTTGTTTGCAAAAATTGAAACAGCTCCGAAATAATCGAGTGGCGTTGCTAACCGAAAACACAGCCAAATTGACGTGAATCGAGGGACGATTTTCGCCTCACGTGACAGTTAGTGTTCAAACTCGATATTTTTGAACTCTCCATATTTGTAGAGACTCAAAAATGTTCATCTTGTTTGCAAAAGTTGAAACAGCTCCGAAATAATCGAGTGGCGTTGCTACCCAAAAACACAGCCAAATTGACGTGAATCGAGGGACGATTTTCGCCCCACGTGAGAATTAGTGTTCGAACTTGACATTTTTGAACTCCTCTTATTTGTAGAGACTCAAAAATGTTCATCTTGTTTGCAAAAGTTGAAACAGCTCAGAGATAATCGAGTGGCGTTGCTAACCAAAAACACAGCCAAATTGACGTGAATCGAGGGACGATTTTCGCCCCACGTGAGAATTAGTGTTCGAACTTGACATTTTTGAACTCCTCATATTTGTAGAGACTCAAAAATGTTCATCTTGTTTGCAAAAGTTGAAACAGCTCCGAAATAATCGAGTGGCGTTGCTAACCAAAAACACAGCCAAATTGACGTGCATCGAGTTACGATTTTCGCCCCACGTGAGAATTAGTGTTCAAACTTGACATTTTTGAACTCCTCATATTTGTAGAGACTCAAAAATGTTCATCTTGTTTGCAAAAGTTGAAACAGCTCCGAAATAATCGAGTGGCGTTGCTAACCAAAAACACAGCCAAATTGACGTGAATCGAGGGACGATTTTCGCCCCACGTGAGAATTAGTGTTCGAACTTGACATTTTTGAACTCCTCATATTTGTAGAGACTCAAAAATGTTCATCTTGTTTGCAAAAGTTGAAACAGCTCCGAAATAATCGAGTGGCGTTGCTAACCGAAAACACAGCCAAATTGACGTGAATCGAGGGACGATTTTCGCCCCACGTGAGAATTAGTGTTCAAACTTGACATTTTTGAACTCCTCTTATTTGTAAAGACTCAAAAATGTTCATCTTGTTTGCAAAAGTTGGAACAGCTCCGAAATAATCGAGTGGCGTTGCTAACCGAAAACACAGCCAAATTGACGTGAATCGAGTAACGATTTTCGCCCCACGTGAGAATTAGTGTTCAAACTCGATATTTTTGAACTCTCCATATTTGTAGAGACTGAAAAATGTTTATCTTATTTGCATAAGTTGAAACAGCTCCGAAATAATCGAGTGGCGTTGCTAACCAAAAACACTGCCAAATTGACGTGCATCGAGTTACGATTTTCGCCCCACGTGAGAATTAGTGTTCAAACTTGACATTTTTGAATTCCTCATATTTGTAGAGACTCAAAAATGTTCATCTTGTTTGCAAAAGTTGAAACAGCTCCGAAATAATTGAGTGGCGTTGCTAACCAAAAACACAGCCAAATTGACGTGCATCGAGTTACGATTTTCGCCCCACGTGAGAATTAGTGTTCAAACTTGACATTTTTGAACTCCTCATATTTGTAGAGACTCAAAAATGTTCATCTTGTTTGCAAAAGTTGAAACAGCTCCGAAATAATCGAGTGGCGTTGCTAACCAAAAACACAGCCAAATTGACGTGAATCGAGGAACAATTTTCGCCCCACGTGAGAATTAGTGTTCGAACTTGACATTTTTGAACTCCTCTTATTTGTAGAGACTCAAAAATGTTCATCTTGTTTGCAAAAGTTGAAACAGCTCAGAGATAATCGAGTGGCGTTGCTAACCAAAAACACAGCCAAATTGACGTGAATCGAGGAACAATTTTCGCCCCACGTGAGAATTAGTGTTCGAACTTGACATTTTTGAACTCCTCTTATTTGTAGAGACTCAAAAATGTTCATCTTGTTTGCAAAAGTTGAAACAGCTCAGAGATAATCGAGTGGCGTTGCTAACCAAAAACACAGCCAAATTGACGTGCATCGAGTTACGATTTTCGCCCCACGTGAGAATTAGTGTTCGAACTTGACATTTTTGAACTCCTCATATTTGTAGAGACTCAAAAATGTTCATCTTGTTTGCAAAAGTTGAAACAGCTCCGAAATAATCGAGTGGCGTTGCTAACCAAAAACACAGCCAAATTGACGTGAATCGAGGGACGATTTTCGCCCCACGTGAGAATTAGTGTTCGAACTTGACATTTTTGAACTCCTCTTATTTGTAGAGACTCAAAAATGTTCATCTTGTTTGCAAAAGTTGAAACAGCTCAGAGATAATCGAGTGGCGTTGCTAACCAAAAACACAGCCAAATTGACGTGAATCGAGGGACGATTTTCGCCCCACGTGAGAATTAGTGTTCGAACTTGACATTTTTGAACTCCTCATATTTGTAGAGACTCAAAAATGTTCATCTTGTTTGCAAAAGTTGAAACAGCTCAGATATAATCGAGTGGCGTTGCTAACCGAAAACACAGCCAAATTGACGTGAATCGAGGGACGATTTTCGCCCCACGTGAGAATTAGTGTTCAAACTTGACATTTTTGAACTCCTCTTATTTGTAAAGACTCAAAAATGTTCATCTTGTTTGCAAAAGTTGGAACAGCTCCGAAATAATCGAGTGGCGTTGCTAACCGAAAACACAGCCAAATTGACGTGAATCGAGTAACGATTTTCGCCCCACGTGAGAATTAGTGTTCAAACTCGATATTTTTGAACTCTCCATATTTGTAGAGACTGAAAAATGTTTATCTTATTTGCATAAGTTGAAACAGCTCCGAAATAATCGAGTGGCGTTGCTAACCAAAAACACTGCCAAATTGACGTGCATCGAGTTACGATTTTCGCCCCACGTGAGAATTAGTGTTCAAACTTGACATTTTTGAATTCCTCATATTTGTAGAGACTCAAAAATGTTCATCTTGTTTGCAAAAGTTGAAACAGCTCCGAAATAATTGAGTGGCGTTGCTAACCAAAAACACAGCCAAATTGACGTGCATCGAGTTACGATTTTCGCCCCACGTGAGAATTAGTGTTCAAACTTGACATTTTTGAACTCCTCATATTTGTAGAGACTCAAAAATGTTCATCTTGTTTGCAAAAGTTGAAACAGCTCCGAAATAATCGAGTGGCGTTGCTAACCAAAAACACAGCCAAATTGACGTGAATCGAGGAACAATTTTCGCCCCACGTGAGAATTAGTGTTCGAACTTGACATTTTTGAACTCCTCTTATTTGTAGAGACTCAAAAATGTTCATCTTGTTTGCAAAAGTTGAAACAGCTCAGAGATAATCGAGTGGCGTTGCTAACCAAAAACACAGCCAAATTGACGTGAATCGAGGAACAATTTTCGCCCCACGTGAGAATTAGTGTTCGAACTTGACATTTTTGAACTCCTCTTATTTGTAGAGACTCAAAAATGTTCATCTTGTTTGCAAAAGTTGAAACAGCTCAGAGATAATCGAGTGGCGTTGCTAACCAAAAACACAGCCAAATTGACGTGCATCGAGTTACGATTTTCGCCCCACGTGAGAATTAGTGTTCGAACTTGACATTTTTGAACTCCTCATATTTGTAGAGACTCAAAAATGTTCATCTTGTTTGCAAAAGTTGAAACAGCTCCGAAATAATCGAGTGGCGTTGCTAACCAAAAACACAGCCAAATTGACGTGAATCGAGGGACGATTTTCGCCCCACGTGAGAATTAGTGTTCGAACTTGACATTTTTGAACTCCTCTTATTTGTAGAGACTCAAAAATGTTCATCTTGTTTGCAAAAGTTGAAACAGCTCAGAGATAATCGAGTGGCGTTGCTAACCAAAAACACAGCCAAATTGACGTGAATCGAGGGACGATTTTCGCCCCACGTGAGAATTAGTGTTCGAACTTGACATTTTTGAACTCCTCATATTTGTAGAGACTCAAAAATGTTCATCTTGTTTGCAAAAGTTGAAACAGCTCAGATATAATCGAGTGGCGTTGCTAACCGAAAACACAGCCAAATTGACGTGAATCGAGGGACGATTTTCGCCCCACGTGAGAATTAGTGTTCAAACTTGACATTTTTGAACTCCTCTTATTTGTAAAGACTCAAAAATGTTCATCTTGTTTGCAAAAGTTGGAACAGCTCCGAAATAATCGAGTGGCGTTGCTAACCGAAAACACAGCCAAATTGACGTGAATCGAGTAACGATTTTCGCCCCACGTGAGAATTAGTGTTCAAACTCGATATTTTTGAACTCTCCATATTTGTAGAGACTGAAAAATGTTTATCTTATTTGCATAAGTTGAAACAGCTCCGAAATAATCGAGTGGCGTTGCTAACCAAAAACACTGCCAAATTGACGTGCATCGAGTTACGATTTTCGCCCCACGTGAGAATTAGTGTTCAAACTTGACATTTTTGAATTCCTCATATTTGTAGAGACTCAAAAATGTTCATCTTGTTTGCAAAAGTTGAAACAGCTCCGAAATAATTGAGTGGCGTTGCTAACCAAAAACACAGCCAAATTGACGTGCATCGAGTTACGATTTTCGCCCCACGTGAGAATTAGTGTTCAAACTTGACATTTTTGAACTCCTCATATTTGTAGAGACTCAAAAATGTTCATCTTGTTTGCAAAAGTTGAAACAGCTCCGAAATAATCGAGTGGCGTTGCTAACCAAAAACACAGCCAAATTGACGTGAATCGAGGAACAATTTTCGCCCCACGTGAGAATTAGTGTTCGAACTTGACATTTTTGAACTCCTCATATTTGTAGAGACTCAAAAATGTTCATCTTGTTTGCAAAAGTTGAAACAGCTCCGAAATAATCGAGTGGCGTTGCTAACCAAAAACACAGACAAATTGACGTGAATCGAGGGACGATTTTCGCCCCACGTGAGAATTAGTGTTCAAACTTGATATTTTTGAATTCCTCATATTTGTAGAGACTCAAAAATGTTCATCTTGTTTGCAAAAGTTGAAACAGCTCCGAAATAATCGAGTGGCGTTGCTAACCAAAAACACAGCCAAATTGACGTGAATAGAGGGACGATTTTCGCCCCACGTGAGAATTAGTGTTCAAACTTGACATTTTTGAACTCCTCTTATTTGTAAAGACTCAAAAATGTTCATCTTGTTTGCAAAAGTTGAAACAGCTCCAAAATAATCGAGTGGCGTTGCTAACCGAAAACACAGCCAAATTGACGTGAATCGAGGGACGATTTTCGCCCCACGTGACAATTAGTGTTCAAACTTGACATTTTTGAACTCCTCATATTTGTAGAGACTCAAAAATGTTCATCTTGTTTGCAAAAGTTGAAACAGCTCCGAAATAATCGAGTGGCGTTGCTAACCGAAAACACAGCCAAATTGACGTGAATCGAGGGACGATTTTCGCCCCACGTGAGAATTAGTGTTCAAACTTGACATTTTTGAATTCCTCATATTTGTAGAGACTCAAAAATGTTCATCTTGTTTGCAAAAGTTGAAACAGCTCCGAAATAATCGAGTGGCGTTGCTAACCAAAAACACAGCCAAATTGACGTGAATAGAGGGACGATTTTCGCCCCACGTGAGAATTAGTGTTCAAACTTGACATTTTTGAACTCCTCTTATTTGTAAAGACTCAAAAATGTTCATCTTGTTTGCAAAAGTTGAAACAGCTCCAAAATAATCGAGTGGCGTTGCTAACCGAAAACACAGCCAAATTGACGTGAATCGAGGGACGATTTTCGCCCCACGTGACAATTAGTGTTCAAACTTGACATTTTTGAACTCCTCTTATTTGTAAAGACTAAAAAATGTTCATCTTGTTTGCAAAAGTTGAAACAGCTCCGAAATAATCGAGTGGCGTTGCTAACCGAAAACACAACCAAATTGACGTGAATCGAGGGACGATTTTCGCCCCACGTGAGAATTAGTGTTCAAACTTGACATTTTTGAATTCCTCATATTTGTAGAGACTCAAAAATGTTCATCTTGTTTGCAAAAGTTGAAACAGCTCCGAAATAATCGAGTGGCGTTGCTAACCAAAAACACAGCCAAATTTACGTGAATCGAGGGACGATTTTTTGCCCCACGTGAGAATTAGTGTTCAAACTTGACATTTTTGAACTCCTCATATTTGTAGAGACTCAAAAATGTTCATCTTGTTTGCAAAAGTTGAAACAGCTCCGAAATAATCGAGTGGCGTTGCTAACCGAAAACACAGCCAAATTGACGTGAATCGAGGGACGATTTTCGCCCCACGTGAGAATTAGTGTTCAAACTTGACATTTTTGAACTCCACTTATTTGTAAAGACTCAAAAATGTTCATCTTGTTTGCAAAAGTTGAAACAGCTCCGAAATAATCGAGTGGCGTTGCTAACCGAAAACACAGCCAAATTGACGTGAATCGAGTTACGATTTTCGCCCCACGTGAGAATTAGTGTTCAAACTCGATATTTTTGAACTCTCCATATTTGTAGAGACTGAAAAATGTTTATCTTATTTGCATAAGTTGAAACAGCTCCGAAATAATCGAGTGGCGTTGCTAACCAAAAACACAGCCAAATTGACGTGCATCGAGTTACGATTTTCCCCCCACGTGAGAATTAGTGTTCAAACTTGACATTTTTGAATTCCTCATATTTGTAGAGACTCAAAAATGTTCATCTTGTTTGCAAAAGTTGAAACAGCTCCGAAATAATTGAGTGGCGTTGCTAACCAAAAACACAGCCAAATTGACGTGCATCGAGTTACGATTTTCGCCCCACGTGAGAATTAGTGTTCAAACTTGACATTTTTGAATTCCTCATATTTGTAGAGACTCAAAAATGTTCATCTTGTTTGCAAAAGTTGAAACAGCTCCGAAATAATTGAGTGGCGTTGCTAACCAAAAACACAGCCAAATTGACGTGCATCGAGTTACGATTTTCGCCCCACGTGAGAATTAGTGTTCAAACTTGACATTTTTGAATTCCTCATATTTGTAGAGACTCAAAAATGTTCATCTTGTTTGCAAAAGTTGAAACAGCTCCGAAATAATTGAGTGGCGTTGCTAACCAAAAACACAGCCAAATTGACGTGCATCGAGTTACGATTTTCGCCCCACGTGAGAATTAGTGTTCGAACTCGATATTTTTGAACTCTCCATATTTGTAGAGACTGAAAAATGTTTATCTTATTTGCATAAGTTGAAACAGCTCCGAAATAATCGAGTGGCGTTGCTAACCAAAAACACAGCCAAATTGACGTGTATCGAGTTACGATTTTCGCCCCACGTGAGAATTAGTGTTCAAACTTGACATTTTTGAATTCCTCATATTTGTAGAGACTCAAAAATGTTCATCTTGTTTGCAAAAGTTGAAACAGCTCCGAAATAATTGAGTGGCGTTGCTAACCAAAAACACAGCCAAATTGACGTGCATCGAGTTACGATTTTCGCCCCACGTGAGAATTAGTGTTCAAACTTGACATTTTTGAATTCCTCATATTTGTAGAGACTCAAAAATGTTCATCTTGTTTGCAAAAGTTGAAACAGCTCCGAAATAATTGAGTGGCGTTGCTAACCAAAAACACAGCCAAATTGACGTGCATCGAGTTACGATTTTCGCCCCACGTGAGAATTAGTGTTCGAACTTGACATTTTTGAATTCCTCATATTTGTAGAGACTCAAAAATGTTCATCTTGTTTGCAAAAGTTGAAACAGCTCCGGAATAATTGAGTGGCGTTGCTAACCAAAAACGCAGCCAAATTTACGTGAATCGAGAGACGATTTTCGCCCCACGTGAGAATTAGTGTTCAAACTTGACATTTTTGAACTCCTCTTATTTGTAAAGACTCAAAAATGTTCATCTTGTTTGCATAAGTTGAAACAGCTCCGAAATAATCGAGTGGCGTTGCTAACCAAAAACACAGCCAAATTGACGTGAATCGAGGGACGATTTTCGCCCCACGTGAGAATTAGTGTTCAAACTTGACATTTTTTGAATTCCTCATATTTGTAGAGACTCAAAAATGTTCATCTTGTTTGCAAAAGTTGGAACAGCTCCGAAATAATCGAGTGGCGTTGCTAACCAAAAACACAGCCAAATTGACGTGCATCGAGTTACGATTTTCGCCCCACGTGAGAATTAGTGTTCAAACTTGACATTTTTGAACTCCTCATATTAGTAGAGACTCAAAAATGTTCATCTTGTTTGCAAAAGTTGAAACAGCTCCTAAATAATCGAGTGGCGTTGCTAACCAAAAACACAGCCAAATTGACGTGCATCGAGGGACGATTTTCGCCCCACGTGAGAATTAGTGTTCAAACTTGACATTTTTGAATTCCTCATATTTGTAGAGACTCAAAAATGTTCATCTTGTTTGCAAAAATTGAAACAGCTCCGAAATAATCGAGTGGCGTTGCTAACCGAAAACACAGCCAAATTGACGTGAATCGAGGGACGATTTTCGCCTCACGTGACAGTTAGTGTTCAAACTCGATATTTTTGAACTCTCCATATTTGTAGAGACTCAAAAATGTTCATCTTGTTTGCAAAAGTTGAAACAGCTCCGAAATAATCGAGTGGCGTTGCTACCCAAAAACACAGCCAAATTGACGTGAATCGAGGGACGATTTTCGCCCCACGTGAGAATTAGTGTTCGAACTTGACATTTTTGAACTCCTCTTATTTGTAGAGACTCAAAAATGTTCATCTTGTTTGCAAAAGTTGAAACAGCTCAGAGATAATCGAGTGGCGTTGCTAACCAAAAACACAGCCAAATTGACGTGAATCGAGGGACGATTTTCGCCCCACGTGAGAATTAGTGTTCGAACTTGACATTTTTGAACTCCTCATATTTGTAGAGACTCAAAAATGTTCATCTTGTTTGCAAAAGTTGAAACAGCTCCGAAATAATCGAGTGGCGTTGCTAACCAAAAACACAGCCAAATTGACGTGCATCGAGTTACGATTTTCGCCCCACGTGAGAATTAGTGTTCAAACTTGACATTTTTGAACTCCTCATATTTGTAGAGACTCAAAAATGTTCATCTTGTTTGCAAAAGTTGAAACAGCTCCGAAATAATCGAGTGGCGTTGCTAACCAAAAACACAGCCAAATTGACGTGCATCGAGTTACGATTTTTGCCCCACGTGAGAATTAGTGTTCAAACTTGACATTTTTGAACTCCTCATATTTGTAGAGACTCAAAAATGTTCATCTTGTTTGCAAAAGTTGAAACAGCTCCTAAATAATCGAGTGGCGTTGCTAACCAAAAACACAGCCAAATTGACGTGCATCGAGTTACGATTTTCGCCCCACGTGAGAATTAGTGTTCAAACTTGACATTTTTGAACTCCTCATATTTGTAGAGACTCAAAAATGTTCATCTTGTTTGCAAAAGTTGAAACAGCTCCGAAATAATCGAGTGGCGTTGCTAACCGAAAACACAGCCAAATTGACGTGAATCGAGGGACGATTTTCGCCCCACGTGAGAATTAGTGTTCAAACTTGACATTTTTGAATTCCTCATATTTGTAGAGACTCAAAAATGTTCATCTTGTTTGCAAAAGTTGAAACAGCTCCGAAATAATCGAGTGGCGTTGCTAACCAAAAACACAGCCAAATTGACGTGCATCGAGTTACGATTTTCGCCCCACGTGAGAATTAGTGTTCAAACTTGACATTTTTGAACTCCTCATATTTGTAGAGACTCAAAAATGTTCATCTTGTTTGCAAAAGTTGAAACAGCTCCGAAATAATCGAGTGGCGTTGCTAACCAAAAACACAGCCAAATTGACGTGCATCGAGTTACGATTTTTGCCCCACGTGAGAATTAGTGTTCGAACTTGACATTTTTGAACTCCTCATATTTGTAGAGACTCAAAAATGTTCATCTTGTTTGCAAAAGTTGAAACAGCTCCGAAATAATCGAGTGGCGTTGCTAACCAAAAACACAGCCAAATTGACGTGAATCGAGGGACGATTTTCGCCCCACGTGAGAATTAGTGTTCAAACTTGACATTTTTGAACTCCTCATATTTGTAGAGACTCAAAAATGTTCATCTTGTTTGCAAAAGTTGAAACAGCTCCGAAATAATCGAGTGGCGTTGCTAACCAAAAACACAGCCAAATTGACGTGCATCGAGTTACGATTTTCGCCCCACGTGAGAATTAGTGTTCGAACTTGACATTTTTGAACTCCTCTTATTTGTAGAGACTCAAAAATGTTCATCTTGTTTGCAAAAGTTGAAACAGCTCAGAGATAATCGAGTGGCGTTGCTAACCAAAAACACAGCCAAATTGACGTGCATCGAGTTACGATTTTCGCCCCACGTGAGAATTAGTGTTCAAACTTGACATTTTTGAACTCCTCATATTTGTAGAGACTCAAAAATGTTCATCTTGTTTGCAAAAGTTGAAACAGCTCCGAAATAATCGAGTGGCGTTGCTAACCAAAAACACAGCCAAATTGACGTGAATCGAGGGACGATTTTCGCCCCACGTGAGAATTAGTGTTCGAACTTGACATTTTTGAACTCCTCTTATTTGTAGAGACTCAAAAATGTTCATCTTGTTTGCAAAAGTTGAAACAGCTCAGAGATAATCGAGTGGCGTTGCTAACCAAAAACACAGCCAAATTGACGTGAATCGAGGGACGATTTTCGCCCCACGTGAGAATTAGTGTTCGAACTTGACATTTTTGAACTCCTCATATTTGTAGAGACTCAAAAATGTTCATCTTGTTTGCAAAAGTTGAAACAGCTCAGAGATAATCGAGTGGCGTTGCTAACCAAAAACACAGCCAAATTGACGTGCATCGAGTTACTATTTTCGCCCCACGTGAGAATTAGTGTTCGAACTTGACATTTTTGAACTCCTCATATTTGTAGAGACTCAAAAATGTTCATCTTGTTTGCAAAAGTTGAAACAGCTCCGAAATAATCGAGTGGCGTTGCTAACCAAAAACACAGCCAAATTGACGTGAATCGAGGGACGATTTTCGCCCCACGTGAGAATTAGTGTTCAAACTTGACATTTTTTGAATTCCTCATATTTGTAGAGACTCAAAAATGTTCATCTTGTTTGCAAAAGTTGAAACAGCTCCGAAATAATCGAGTGGCGTTGCTAACCAAAAACACAGCCAAATTGACGTGCATCGAGTTACGATTTTCGCCCCACGTGAGAATTAGTGTTCAAACTTGACATTTTTGAACTCCTCATATTAGTAGAGACTCAAAAATGTTCATCTTGTTTGCAAAAGTTGAAACAGCTCCTAAATAATCGAGTGGCGTTGCTAACCAAAAACACAGCCAAATTGACGTGCATCGAGGGACGATTTTCGCCCCACGTGAGAATTAGTGTTCAAACTTGACATTTTTGAATTCCTCATATTTGTAGAGACTCAAAAATGTTCATCTTGTTTGCAAAAATTGAAACAGCTCCGAAATAATCGAGTGGCGTTGCTAACCGAAAACACAGCCAAATTGACGTGAATCGAGGGACGATTTTCGCCTCACGTGACAGTTAGTGTTCAAACTCGATATTTTTGAACTCTCCATATTTGTAGAGACTCAAAAATGTTCATCTTGTTTGCAAAAGTTGAAACAGCTCCGAAATAATCGAGTGGCGTTGCTACCCAAAAACACAGCCAAATTGACGTGAATCGAGGGACGATTTTCGCCCCACGTGAGAATTAGTGTTCGAACTTGACATTTTTGAACTCCTCTTATTTGTAGAGACTCAAAAATGTTCATCTTGTTTGCAAAAGTTGAAACAGCTCAGAGATAATCGAGTGGCGTTGCTAACCAAAAACACAGCCAAATTGACGTGAATCGAGGGACGATTTTCGCCCCACGTGAGAATTAGTGTTCGAACTTGACATTTTTGAACTCCTCATATTTGTAGAGACTCAAAAATGTTCATCTTGTTTGCAAAAGTTGGAACAGCTCCGAAATAATCGAGTGGCGTTGCTAACCAAAAACACAGCCAAATTGACGTGCATCGAGTTACGATTTTCGCCCCACGTGAGAATTAGTGTTCAAACTTGACATTTTTGAACTCCTCATATTTGTAGAGACTCAAAAATGTTCATCTTGTTTGCAAAAGTTGAAACAGCTCCGAAATAATCGAGTGGCGTTGCTAACCAAAAACACAGCCAAATTGACGTGCATCGAGTTACGATTTTCGCCCCACGTGAGAATTAGTGTTCAAACTTGACATTTTTGAACTCCTCATATTTGTAGAGACTCAAAAATGTTCATCTTGTTTGCAAAAGTTGAAACAGCTCCTAAATAATCGAGTGGCGTTGCTAACCAAAAACACAGCCAAATTGACGTGCATCGAGTTACGATTTTCGCCCCACGTGAGAGTTAGTGTTCAAACTTGACATTTTTGAACTCCTCATATTTGTAGAGACTCAAAAATGTTCATCTTGTTTGCAAAAGTTGAAACAGCTCCGAAATAATCGAGTGGCGTTGCTAACCGAAAACACAGCCAAATTGACGTGAATCGAGGGACGATTTTCGCCCCACGTGAGAATTAGTGTTCAAACTTGACATTTTTGAATTCCTCATATTTGTAGAGACTCAAAAATGTTCATCTTGTTTGCAAAAGTTGAAACAGCTCCGAAATAATCGAGTGGCGTTGCTAACCAAAAACACAGCCAAATTGACGTGAATAGAGGGACGATTTTCGCCCCACGTGAGAATTAGTGTTCAAACTTGACATTTTTGAACTCCTCTTATTTGTAAAGACTCAAAAATGTTCATCTTGTTTGCAAAAGTTGAAACAGCTCCAAAATAATCGAGTGGCGTTGCTAACCGAAAACACAGCCAAATTGACGTGAATCGAGGGACGATTTTCGCCCCACGTGACAATTAGTGTTCAAACTTGACATTTTTGAACTCCTCTTATTTGTAAAGACTAAAAAATGTTCATCTTGTTTGCAAAAGTTGAAACAGCTCCGAAATAATCGAGTGGCGTTGCTAACCGAAAACACAGCCAAATTGACGTGAATCGAGGGACGATTTTCGCCCCACGTGAGAATTAGTGTTCAAACTTGACATTTTTGAACTCCTCATATTTGTAGAGACTCAAAAATGTTCATCTTGTTTGCAAAAGTTGAAACAGCTCCGAAATAATCGAGTGGCGTTGCTAACCGAAAACACAGCCAAATTGACGTGAATCGAGGGACGATTTTCGCCCCACGTGAGAATTAGTGTTCAAACTTGACATTTTTGAATTGCTCATATTTGTAGAGACTCAAAAATGTTCATCTTGTTTGCAAAAGTTGAAACAGCTCCGAAATAATCGAGTGGCGTTGCTAACCAAAAACACAGCCAAATTGACGTGAATAGAGGGACGATTTTCGCCCCACGTGAGAATTAGTGTTCAAACTTGACATTTTTGAACTCCTCTTATTTGTAAAGACTCAAAAATGTTCATCTTGTTTGCAAAAGTTGAAACAGCTCCAAAATAATCGAGTGGCGTTGCTAACCGAAAACACAGCCAAATTGACGTGAATCGAGGGACGATTTTCGCCCCACGTGACAATTAGTGTTCAAACTTGACATTTTTGAACTCCTCTTATTTGTAAAGACTAAAAAATGTTCATCTTGTTTGCAAAAGTTGAAACAGCTCCGAAATAATCGAGTGGCGTTGCTAACCGAAAACACAGCCAAATTGACGTGAATCGAGGGACGATTTTCGCCCCACGTGAGAATTAGTGTTCAAACTTGACATTTTTGAATTCCTCATATTTGTAGAGACTCAAAAATGTTCATCTTGTTTGCAAAAGTTGAAACAGCTCCGAAATAATCGAGTGGCGTTGCTAACCAAAAACACAGCCAAATTTACGTGAATCGAGGGACGATTTTTTGCCCCACGTGAGAATTAGTGTTCAAACTTGACATTTTTGAACTCCTCATATTTGTAGAGACTCAAAAATGTTCATCTTGTTTGCAAAAGTTGAAACAGCTCCGAAATAATCGAGTGGCGTTGCTAACCGAAAACACAGCCAAATTGACGTGAATCGAGGGACGATTTTCGCCCCACGTGAGAATTAGTGTTCAAACTTGACATTTTTGAACTCCACTTATTTGTAAAGACTCAAAAATGTTCATCTTGTTTGCAAAAGTTGAAACAGCTCCGAAATAATCGAGTGGCGTTGCTAACCGAAAACACAGCCAAATTGACGTGAATCGAGGGACGATTTTCGCCCCACGTGAGAATTAGTGTTCAAACTTGACATTTTTGAACTCCTCTTATTTGTAAAGACTCAAAAATGTTCATCTTGTTTGCAAAAGTTGAAACAGCTCCAAAATAATCGAGTGGCGTTGCTAACCGAAAACACAGCCAAATTGACGTGAATCGAGGGACGATTTTCGCCCCACGTGACAATTAGTGTTCAAACTTGACATTTTTGAACTCCTCTTATTTGTAAAGACTAAAAAATGTTCATCTTGTTTGCAAAAGTTGAAACAGCTCCGAAATAATCGAGTGGCGTTGCTAACCGAAAACACAGCCAAATTGACGTGAATCGAGGGACGATTTTCGCCCCACGTGAGAATTAGTGTTCAAACTTGACATTTTTGAACTCCTCATATTTGTAGAGACTCAAAAATGTTCATCTTGTTTGCAAAAGTTGAAACAGCTCCGAAATAATCGAGTGGCGTTGCTAACCGAAAACACAGCCAAATTGACGTGAATCGAGGGACGATTTTCGCCCCACGTGAGAATTAGTGTTCAAACTTGACATTTTTGAATTCCTCATATTTGTAGAGACTCAAAAATGTTCATCTTGTTTGCAAAAGTTGAAACAGCTCCGAAATAATCGAGTGGCGTTGCTAACCAAAAACACAGCCAAATTGACGTGAATCGAGGGACGATTTTCGCCCCACGTGACAATTAGTGTTCAAACTTGACATTTTTGAACTCCTCTTATTTGTAAAGACTAAAAAATGTTCATCTTGTTTGCAAAAGTTGAAACACAGGGAAAGGTCGCCGCCCATGGCATGCCTGAATTTTGCCCACGGCATGCCTGCCCGACCATGGCGGGCAATGCCTAGTCAATGCCCAGACATAAATTGCCCGAATCGCTCAGGCATGCCTGCCTATTGCCCATGGCATGCCTGACGGGTCCAAATTAGTTCTGGGAACCCTTGATAGCTTTTTTAGTCCAAATTCCACATACTCATATTTCAACTCACTAAGACATTTTGTTTGAGATAATTTTATGACAATTTCACAAAATTTTATTATATATCAATATGAAAACCTATATTACAATTCAACAAATACAACGAATGCATAACTTATGATAATATTGCAAATCACACGAATAAAAAGTTATGAGGTACATAATATACAAACATAAATATTTCAATAGCAAAAAACTCATTATACGAGTTTGGTTTAGACGGGTGAATAGGTGGGCGAGAACCACAACATACACGTAGGCATACAAATGTGGAGAAAACAGTGCATGTTTTGGAAAACAGTGCAAACAGTGCATGAGATTATCACTGTTAGTATGCAATAATGCAAGAATACAAGTATGAGTTGTTTATACATCAGCTGAATTTTGAAAGAGAGATTATAATTAGGAATTTGGAAACTAGGTTTTCCACTAGGAATTAGTTAATGAAACGGGTTAACAGGCCAAAATCAGAGTAATGCCAATGCAACTCAATACTCTATTTCATATGACACTTTAACTAAGAATAATAATCGCATCTTACTGACATGTGATCGCACTAGAATACGCAAAGAAAGATTGTAAAGCAGTGGTATTCAAAAAGAATTTTCATGGTAAACAAATTCTAAATAGAATAGCAAAAGTTAAAGGTCCCACTACTCATTGAAAGGCAGATCAAGAGATTAGGATGAGAAAAAGAAGCATTACAACTCGTCCAGTTACGTACGAAAAGTCGAAAAGATAATAGTGCTTAAGTCTGTCAAAACCATGTTTGGTATAATCGTATTGCTGATTTTTTGATAATGTCACATAAAAGGACGAGCTGAGCTTCTTACCATGCAGAATCAAACTCTAATAATACCGTAATTTAGATCCACATACGTTGTATTTCTCATTCTCGCATTCTCCTATGTTCTGGAATCCTCAATTGAATCGCCGCATCTTCGCTCCTCGGCTCGAGAAGAAATATTATACATCTGCAATATACATATAATTCAAAAGCACACACTTGCACACACGCACACAAAACACTTGAGCACCCAAGCCCAACCTTTCCCACCACCTTACACAATGCATGTTGTAATTACTTCACATTTCTTGAAACTATCTGAGCTTTGTGGACCGTGGTCAGGTAACCGTAGCAACACATCCATGCAAAAAAATCCTAGCGCTAGCCCCCCTAATCCCTAATTGAGCTTAGTGAGTAACTTGCAACTTCCCAGTTACACTCCGTGTTCAGCCTCCTAGTCTTACTGTCTGCACAGCCACTATCACAATTCACAAACTGTAACTGCCTACAAGGAGCCATTAGTGAGACAACCTTCTGGGTCCGTGTGGACAGTTATAACCCCACGACCCCGCCACGCGCCACCCGCAGCAGTAGTGTATCAGCTAGTTAGGTGGTGGCGGTCACAAGTATTCCTAATACACCACCAAGGCCTTTATGGTATTCTTATGGCAATAGAATAGAATAGAATAGAATAGATTTATTCGTGATTTAACACGTGACTTCCACATAGTATGTGGCACTCCAATGGAGTAAATGGAGAGAAAAGTTGAGAAGAAAAAGGGTTTGGTTACCCTGTTACGCGCTCATAATATTACATGCAATTTGACAGTGCTGGACGACGGCGATTGAACCAAATGATTTGTGGGACAATAGTTATCTTGAAAGAGTCGTTGTAATGAAGATATGTTTTGTGAAGAGATCATCCGGATTGGCATGTTTGGCTGGGATGAGATGTATGCACGTTGGCTGTGCCATGTGTAAAAACAGAGGGATGCAATAGACGGTCACAAAATACATAGTAATAAGACATAAACTCTGCGTTGTTTTGAGTTTGCCCGTTCTTGTAACTCTATACCAAAAATCGAATAGTTCGATCATGCATGCAACAATGCTATCCAGTGTCAAGACGGTTCAGTTAGTAACGTTGCCCCTAACCAATGACACTTCGTAGATCAGATTTCTACCACAGAGTACAGAGAACGGCCGCACTTCGCAACACCGCGGATAGACATAAATGTCATCCCACCTAATAAGACATAGAAAACATTTGTGACCATCCATATGTGCATAGGGATATATATTCAAACATCTTTGTGCTAGTGTAGGCTTTTGAATTCTCAATCCCAACCAAGACATGTTTCACCCTCTCTCACTAGCTCTATTGGAGATAATGAGCCGTTTTGGACAATCACCGTTATGTCCACACTGTGTATGTTGATAGGTTGAAAGATATCAGGAATAACTACAGGGGAACAGGGAGCTTGAGAATGAATTGAACGAAAAGGCAGATAGGTAGGTTTCATGTCGATTTCCCCCATCGACCAACTGTTGGAAGGGGCTACATACTCCTAGCAGGCAACCATCAACCGTGTTACCTGGCTAATCCTTCTGTAACTGACTTGATAACTCAACATATTGTTAAAAAAGGTTAACCAGGTGAGTTGTTAGTTAACTGATGGGGTTAACGAAATATTGCTTAGCCGGCTATTTGTGCTTAGTGAATACAGTCACAGATCTGATACTGATTTGAATTGAATACGTGAATAATATGGTATGACAACAAGAAACCCCGTATCTCAAAATTTCCGACTATTAGAAGAAGTTTGCTAGGATCGATAGGGGTATGTAAGATTCTGAAGACTGAAACTTCCAAAATGTATCTTCACACACCAGACATTATTAAAAAAACGACTGCTAACTACTACATATATAATATATTGTCCTAAGGAGTACGGAAACTCGGAAACCAGCTAGCAAAACGAAAGACATCTTCAACATCGAATGAAACCTACCTCCTATGAATCCATTCAATCCATTGACCAGTCGTTCTGACCTGACAGTCCTGACACGAAGTAGACGAGTCCTCCGTACACTGGTCACATGATCTAGAAATGTAACATTTAAATCACACTACACATTGTAACATTCGAAGGAAACTAACAAGCAAAAGATATATTAAAAAGGTTATCTGTTATTTTGAACCAAGCAGCAACTGTCGTAACTCATATATAAGTTAACCGATTAGTAGTAAGTAGACCCGGAATTTAAACGCTGATAACTGTATAAAACAGCTGTGTAACATCTTCCGAATACATTTTTAGTCGAGATCAGCTGACATTTGATTACCTAAACGTATTCAAAGCTAATATCTTTACAAAAGGGCAAGCAGAAAGTTGAGAATGGCGTTTATAACCCACAAACTCAAAAAATGAAGCTAAAAAACGAGATTTTCACCATTCCCGCCTCCCTTCCTTCGATTACAGAACTTGAGTGTTAATAACCACATCATACAACGTGTATCCCCCTAAATCTGAGTAGTTTCCCAATGGACGCCTACTGAACGATAAACGATTACCATTTTGAAGAAAACTGAATTCAAAGTTTCAAATTTACTTACTAATTTCAAATATAAGGAAATAAAGTGTCACATAACAAGAAATATTGCAAAAACGGTTGACACATAGATCACTTGCAAGTGATCAGCGTTAATCGCAACATAGCAAATGACGGCCTACCTCTTATGGAATCCATCGACCGTTCGCCATGACATCATAAGGATGAGACCCATCCTCACTGGACCACTGGAGGTAAAAAAAACCGAAGCTGAAGCAGATTCATCGACGCTCTGGCAATATGACCTATAAACATGATTGAATTACACTGCAGCAAAAAAGAATGAATGTGAAATGTTGGTTAAACACCAAATATCAAACAGCATCTGTTGTTATCAGTTATCTTATATATTTTTACCCATTGGGCGTATTCGGGCAGAATTCAAATGACGTTCCACAGACTACCTCGTCATTTGTACTGGTAATAGATTAGTCTGGGTGAAACAGAATAACCAGCACTACATAAGCAATAACCGAAAATAAGTGGATCTCAGTTTAATAAATTTTAAAATCACAAAATATGGTCACCGGTTCACAGAAATACATTAAAGACTAGGAGTTTCGGTTGGGCTGAATGATCGAATCCATGCATCCATCAGATACAAACGCCAGTCAAAGTTGCAGAATAATCACAAAAGTTATGGAAATAGGCTACTTTTTCGTTACTGTTGGGATAATTAGCTCATTTTTGTTGCAAACCCACGGATTTTGGGAGATTTCAATCGAAAGAGGTTCGTTCGTTGGAATGGTCTCACTTTACTCGTTACATGAGCTAGCAAAACGAAAGACACCTTTGACAAAGTGAATAAAAGTCCTACCTCCTATGGAATCCATTGAACCAGTCATCGTGACCCCATGAGAACCACTCTTCCTAGAGCTACGAACACCTGGTAGCAGCGGGCTCGCACTGGTGACAAGATCTATAAATGTAACATTAAGATCAAACCATCAAATTAAAGCGAAATGCAAAAAGCAACCATATATATATATATATATATATATATATATATATATATATATATATATATAAACAAGAGTGAAATGCTAGTTCGATAGTTAACGTTGTCGACCACACAGAATCTGTCGATATATTATGTCTGTATTCACCCATCAGTAGAATGTCTACGAAAGGTTCTTTTCCTTTTGACGGAGAAAACTGTATAAAACTGCTGTAAATAGTTTAATTTAGAAAACAATGGCTTTTCTAATCCGAAAACTAAAAAAATAAAGGTATAAACAACGATAATTGTAATATTTCCGCTTTCGTTCACTACGATAACAGAACTTTACTGTAAACAACCGAATAACACAAAAACACGGACAGGAATTAACGAAAATATAAATATAAACAAAATTTACGGAGGAAATAGATGACGCCGCTTTTCCAACGCGGTCGCCTAACAACGCGAGTAACTCCTGTAAACACCGTGCAGCCGTAATTTGGCGCGTTTGAAAGATTTCGCCCATGGCATGCCGGCCCTTTCCCGGCATGCCCTAGGCGGCGATGTCTCCGAGCAGCTCCGAAATAATCGAGTGGCGTTGCTAACCGAAAACACAGCCAAATTGACGTGAATCGAGGGACGATTTTCGCCCCACGTGAGAATTAGTGTTCAAACTTGACATTTTTGAATTCCTCATATTTGTAGAGACTCAAAAATGTTCATCTTGTTTGCAAAAGTTGAAACAGCTCCGAAATAATCGAGTGGCGTTGCTAACCAAAAACACAGCCAAATTTACGTGAATCGAGGGACGATTTTTTGCCCCACGTGAGAATTAGTGTTCAAACTTTACATTTTTGAACTCCTCATATTTGTAGAGACTCAAAAATGTTCATCTTGTTTGCAAAAGTTGAAACAGCTCCGAAATAATCGAGTGGCGTTGCTAACCGAAAACACAGCCAAATTGACGTGAATCGAGGGACGATTTTCGCCCCACGTGAGAATTAGTGTTCAAACTTGACATTTTTGAACTCCACTTATTTGTAAAGACTCAAAAATGTTCATCTTGTTTGCAAAAGTTGAAACAGCTCCGAAATAATCGAGTGGCGTTGCTAACCGAAAACACAGCCAAATTGACGTGAATCGAGGGACGATTTTCGCCCCACGTGAGAATTAGTGTTCAAACTTGACATTTTTGAACTCCTCTTATTTGTAAAGACTCAAAAATGTTCATCTTGTTTGCAAAAGTTGGAACAGCTCCGAAATAATCGAGTGGCGTTGCTAACCGAAAACACAGCCAAATTGACGTGAATCGAGTTACGATTTTCGCCCCACGTGAGAATTAGTGTTCAAACTCGATATTTTTGAACTCTCCATATTTGTAGAGACTGAAAAATGTTTATCTTATTTGCATAAGTTGAAACAGCTCCGAAATAATCGAGTGGCGTTGCTAACCAAAAACACAGCCAAATTGACGTGCATCGAGTTACGATTTTCCCCCCACGTGAGAATTAGTGTTCAAACTTGACATTTTTGAATTCCTCATATTTGTAGAGACTCAAAAATGTTCATCTTGTTTGCAAAAGTTGAAACAGCTCCGAAATAATTGAGTGGCGTTGCTAACCAAAAACACAGCCAAATTGACGTGCATCGAGTTACGATTTTCGCCCCACGTGAGAATTAGTGTTCAAACTTGACATTTTTGAATTCCTCATATTTGTAGAGACTCAAAAATGTTCATCTTGTTTGCAAAAGTTGAAACAGCTCCGAAATAATTGAGTGGCGTTGCTAACCAAAAACACAGCCAAATTGACGTGCATCGAGTTACGATTTTCGCCCCACGTGAGAATTAGTGTTCAAACTTGACATTTTTGAATTCCTCATATTTGTAGAGACTCAAAAATGTTCATCTTGTTTGCAAAAGTTGAAACAGCTCCGAAATAATTGAGTGGCGTTGCTAACCAAAAACACAGCCAAATTGACGTGCATCGAGTTACGATTTTCGCCCCACGTGAGAATTAGTGTTCAAACTTGACATTTTTGAATTCCTCATATTTGTAGAGACTCAAAAATGTTCATCTTGTTTGCAAAAGTTGAAACAGCTCCGAAATAATTGAGTGGCGTTGCTAACCAAAAACACAGCCAAATTGACGTGCATCGAGTTACGATTTTCGCCCCACGTGAGAATTAGTGTTCGAACTCGATATTTTTGAACTCTCCATATTTGTAGAGACTGAAAAATGTTTATCTTATTTGCATAAGTTGAAACAGCTCCGAAATAATCGAGTGGCGTTGCTAACCAAAAACACAGCCAAATTGACGTGTATCGAGTTACGATTTTCGCCCCACGTGAGAATTAGTGTTCAAACTTGACATTTTTGAATTCCTCATATTTGTAGAGACTCAAAAATGTTCATCTTGTTTGCAAAAGTTGAAACAGCTCCGAAATAATTGAGTGGCGTTGCTAACCAAAAACACAGCCAAATTGACGTGAATCGAGGGACGATTTTCGCCCCACGTGAGAATTAGTGTTCAAACTCGATATTTTTGAACTCTCCATATTTGTAGAGACTGAAAAATGTTCATCTTGTTTGCAAAAGTTGAAACAGCTCCGAAATAATCGAGTGGCGTTGCTAACCAAAAACACAGCCAAATTGACGTGAATCGAGGGACGATTTTCGCCCCACGTGACAATTAGTGTTCAAACTTGACATTTTTGAACTCCTCTTATTTGTAAAGACTAAAAAATGTTCATCTTGTTTGCAAAAGTTGAAACAGCTCCGAAATAATCGAGTGGCGTTGCTAACCGAAAACACAGCCAAATTGACGTGAATCGAGGGACGATTTTCGCCCCACGTGAGAATTAGTGTTCAAACTTGACATTTTTGAATTCCTCATATTTGTAGAGACTCAAAAATGTTCATCTTGTTTGCAAAAGTTGAAACAGCTCCGAAATAATCGAGTGGCGTTGCTAACCAAAAACACAGCCAAATTTACGTGAATCGAGGGACGATTTTTTGCCCCACGTGAGAATTAGTGTTCAAACTTTACATTTTTGAACTCCTCATATTTGTAGAGACTCAAAAATGTTCATCTTGTTTGCAAAAGTTGAAACAGCTCCGAAATAATCGAGTGGCGTTGCTAACCGAAAACACAGCCAAATTGACGTGAATCGAGGGACGATTTTCGCCCGACGTGAGAATTAGTGTTCAAACTTGACATTTTTGAACTCCACTTATTTGTAAAGACTCAAAAATGTTCATCTTGTTTGCAAAAGTTGAAACAGCTCCGAAATAATCGAGTGGCGTTGCTAACCGAAAACACAGCCAAATTGACGTGAATCGAGGGACGATTTTCGCCCCACGTGAGAATTAGTGTTCAAACTTGACATTTTTGAACTCCTCTTATTTGTAAAGACTCAAAAATGTTCATCTTGTTTGCAAAAGTTGGAACAGCTCCGAAATAATCGAGTGGCGTTGCTAACCGAAAACACAGCCAAATTGACGTGAATCGAGTTACGATTTTCGCCCCACGTGAGAATTAGTGTTCAAACTCTATATTTTTGAACTCTCCATATTTGTAGAGACTGAAAAATGTTTATCTTATTTGCATAAGTTGAAACAGCTCCGAAATAATCGAGTGGCGTTGCGAGTGGGTGACGATTCAGCTAAAACCGATTCAGCTTGCAAGGTAAATAGGGGACTTTTCAGCTAACACGTTTTAACCTCGGACTTTTCAGCTAGTACCGTTTTAAGCTTGGACTTTTCAGCTAAAACGGATTCAGCTTGGACCATTGCGCTAGTACCGTTTTAAGCTCGGACTTTTCAGCTAAAACTTATTCAGCTTGGACTTTTCAGCTAAAACTTATTCAGCTTGGACTTTTCAGCTAAAACTGATTCAGCTTGGACTTTTCAGCTAAAACTTATTCAGCTTGGACTTTTCAGCTAAAACTGATTCAGCTTGGACTTTTCAGCTAAAACTGATTCAGCTTGGACTTTTCAGCTGAAATCTATTCAGCTAAAACAAAATTTTAAGAAAAAAAGTTTCATGCACGCGACGCGACAAGAATGCACAGGAACTTGGGAATGAAACTTCGGGAACAGGGGTAGTTGATGACGCTGATTTCGAACATGGACATAATGTTAAAGGTGGTGGAGGGCTAAAGTATCATAGTGGCCAAAACTAGTATTTTCAAACCAAACTTTCGGGAATGGAGTAATAGATCATGGGGATTACGAATATCGATACGGGGTTAAAGGTGGTGTGAAGCTAAAATAACAATCTTCCAAATTCGTTTATATTGGGTCAAAATTCCAGAGAAGGGGAAGTTAACGAAAGGGAACTCGAATATCCACATGACGTTGAAGGTGACCGGCTCCAAAAAATTTTTTTTTCAAATTCATTTTTCTGGTAAGCTGGGGCCTCGTGCTGTGGTCGTCGAGCACTGGGCGCTAATGGTACTGCGCTGCGCATATTATATGGAAGAGAAGAAGACGAAGATAGGGAAAAACTGAATTCGGAAAAATATTTTTTGAGTCCGGTCACCTTTAACGTCATGTCGATATTCGAGTTCCCTATCGTCAACTACCCCTTCTCTGGAGGTTTTGATTTATACGTTAGCTCCCACCACTTTTAACCCCGTATCGTAATCCCCATGATCGATTACCCCATTCCCGAAAGTTTGGTCCGAAAATACTAGTTTTGGCCACCATGATACTTTAGCCCCCCACCACCTTTAACATTATGTCCATGTTCGAAATCAATTTTTTTTTGGAACATTTGCTTTAGCTGAATAGATTTTAGCTGAAAAGTCCAAGCTAAATGAGTTGTAGCTGAATAAGTTTTAGCTGAAAAGTCCAAGCTGAATAAGTTTTAGCTGAAAAGTCCAAGCTGAATCAGTCTTAGCTGAAAAGTCCAAGCTGAATAAGTTTTAGCTGAAAAGTCCAAGCTGAATAAGTTTCAGCTGAAAAGTCCAAGCTGAATCAGTTTTAGCTGAAAAGTCCAAGCTTAAAACGGTACTAGCGCAATGGTCCAAGCTGAATCAGTTTTAGCTGAAAAGTCCGAGCTTAAAACGTGTTAGCTGAAAAGTCCCCTATTTACCTCGCAAGCTGAATAATTTTTAGCTGAATCGTCGCCCACTCGCGTTGCTAACCAAAAACACAGCCAAATTGACGTGCATCGAGTTACGATTTTCCCCCCACGTGAGAATTAGTGTTCAAACTTGACATTTTTGAATTCCTCATATTTGTAGAGACTCAAAAATGTTCATCTTGTTTGCAAAAGTTGAAACAGCTCCGAAATAATTGAGTGGCGTTGCTAACCAAAAACACAGCCAAATTGACGTGCATCGAGTTACGATTTTCGCCCCACGTGAGAATTAGTGTTCAAACTTGACATTTTTGAATTCCTCATATTTGTAGAGACTCAAAAATGTTCATCTTGTTTGCAAAAGTTGAAACAGCTCCGAAATAATTGAGTGGCGTTGCTAACCAAAAACACAGCCAAATTGACGTGCATCGAGTTACGATTTTCGCCCCACGTGAGAATTAGTGTTCAAACTTGACATTTTTGAATTCCTCATATTTGTAGAGACTCAAAAATGTTCATCTTGTTTGCAAAAGTTGAAACAGCTCCGAAATAATTGAGTGGCGTTGCTAACCAAAAACACAGCCAAATTGACGTGCATCGAGTTACGATTTTCGCCCCACGTGAGAATTAGTGTTCGAACTCGATATTTTTGAACTCTCCATATTTGTAGAGACTGAAAAATGTTTATCTTATTTGCATAAGTTGAAACAGCTCCGAAATAATCGAGTGGCGTTGCTAACCAAAAACACAGCCAAATTGACGTGTATCGAGTTACGATTTTCGCCCCACGTGAGAATTAGTGTTCAAACTTGACATTTTTGAATTCCTCATATTTGTAGAGACTCAAAAATGTTCATCTTGTTTGCAAAAGTTGAAACAGCTCCGAAATAATTGAGTGGCGTTGCTAACCAAAAACACAGCCAAATTGACGTGCATCGAGTTACGATTTTCGCCCCACGTGAGAATTAGTGTTCAAACTTGACATTTTTGAATTCCTCATATTTGTAGAGACTCAAAAATGTTCATCTTGTTTGCAAAAGTTGAAACAGCTCCGAAATAATTGAGTGGCGTTGCTAACCAAAAACACAGCCAAATTGACGTGCATCGAGTTACGATTTTCGCCCCACGTGAGAATTAGTGTTCGAACTTGACATTTTTGAATTCCTCATATTTGTAGAGACTCAAAAATGTTCATCTTGTTTGCAAAAGTTGAAACAGCTCCGGAATAATTGAGTGGCGTTGCTAACCAAAAACGCAGCCAAATTTACGTGAATCGAGAGACGATTTTCGCCCCACGTGAGAATTAGTGTTCAAACTTGACATTTTTGAACTCCTCTTATTTGTAAAGACTCAAAAATGTTCATCTTGTTTGCATAAGTTGAAACAGCTCCGAAATAATCGAGTGGCGTTGCTAATCAAAAACACAGCCAAATTGACGTGAATCGAGGGACGATTTTCGCCCCACGTGAGAATTAGTGTTCGAACTTGACATTTTTGAACTCCTCTTATTTGTAGAGACTCAAAAATGTTCATCTTATTTGCAAAAGTTGAAACAGCTCCGAGATAATTGAGTGACGTTGCTAACCAAAAACACAGCCAAATTGACGTGAATCGAGGGACGATTTTCGCCCCACGTGAGAATTAGTGTTCGAACTTGACATTTTTGAACTCCTCTTATTTGTAAAGACTCAAAAATGTTCATCTTATTTGCAAAAGTTGAAACAGCTCCGAGATAATTGAGTGACGTTGCTAACCAAAAACACAGCCAAATTGACGTGCATCGAGTTACGATTTTCGCCCCACGTGAGAATTGGTGTTCAAACTTGACATTTTTGAATTCCTCATATTTGTAGAGACTCAAAAATGTTCATCTTGTTTGCAAAAGTTGGAACAGCTCCGAAATAATCGAGTGGCGTTGCTAACCAAAAACACAGCCAAATTGACGTGAATCGAGGGACGATTTTTACCCCACGTGAGAATTAGTGTTCAAACTTGACATTTTTGAACTCCTCTTATTTGTAAAGACTCAAAAATGTTTATCTTGTTTGCAAAAGTTGAAACAGCTCCGAAATAATCGAGTGGCGTTGCTAACCAAAAACGCAGCCAAATTTACGTGAATCGAGAGACGATTTTCGCCCCACGTGAGAATTAGTGTTCAAACTTGACATTTTTGAACTCCTCTTATTTGTAAAGACTCAAAAATGTTCATCTTGTTTGCATAAGTTGAAACAGCTCCGAAATAATCGAGTGGCGTTGCTAATCAAAAACACAGCCAAATTGACGTGAATCGAGGGACGATTTTCGCCCCACGTGAGAATTAGTGTTCGAACTTGACATTTTTGAACTCCTCTTATTTGTAGAGACTCAAAAATGTTCATCTTATTTGCAAAAGTTGAAACAGCTCCGAGATAATTGAGTGACGTTGCTAACCAAAAACACAGCCAAATTGACGTGAATCGAGGGACGATTTTCGCCCCACGTGAGAATTAGTGTTCGAACTTGACATTTTTGAACTCCTCTTATTTGTAAAGACTCAAAAATGTTCATCTTATTTGCAAAAGTTGAAACAGCTCCGAGATAATTGAGTGACGTTGCTAACCAAAAACACAGCCAAATTGACGTGCATCGAGTTACGATTTTCGCCCCACGTGAGAATTGGTGTTCAAACTTGACATTTTTGAATTCCTCATATTTGTAGAGACTCAAAAATGTTCATCTTGTTTGCAAAAGTTGGAACAGCTCCGAAATAATCGAGTGGCGTTGCTAACCAAAAACACAGCCAAATTGACGTGAATCGAGGGACGATTTTTACCCCACGTGAGAATTAGTGTTCAAACTTGACATTTTTGAACTCCTCTTATTTGTAAAGACTCAAAAATGTTTATCTTGTTTGCAAAAGTTGAAACAGCTCCGAAATAATCGAGTGGCGTTGCTAACCAAAAACGCAGCCAAATTTACGTGAATCGAGAGACGATTTTCGCCCCACGTGAGAATTAGTGTTCAAACTTGACATTTTTGAACTCCTCTTATTTGTAAAGACTCAAAAATGTTCATCTTGTTTGCATAAGTTGAAACAGCTCCGAAATAATCGAGTGGCGTTGCTAATCAAAAACACAGCCAAATTGACGTGAATCGAGGGACGATTTTCGCCCCACGTGAGAATTAGTGTTCGAACTTGACATTTTTGAACTCCTCTTATTTGTAGAGACTCAAAAATGTTCATCTTATTTGCAAAAGTTGAAACAGCTCCGAGATAATTGAGTGACGTTGCTAACCAAAAACACAGCCAAATTGACGTGCATCGAGTTACGATTTTCGCCCCACGTGAGAATTAGTGTTCAAACTTGACATTTTTGAATTCCTCATATTTGTAGAGACTCAAAAATGTTCATCTTGTTTGCAAAAATTGAAACAGCTCCGAAATAATCGAGTGGCGTTGCTAACCAAAAACACAGCCAAGTTGACGTGAATCGAGTTACGATTTTCGCCCTACGTGAGAATTAGTGTTCAAACTTGACATTTTTGAACTCCTCTTATTTGTAAAGACTCAAAAATGTTCATCTTGTTTACAAAAGTTGAAACAGCTCCGAAATAATCGAGTGGCGTTGCTAACCGAAAACACAGCCAAATTGACGTGCATCGAGTTACGATTTTCGCCCCACGTGAGAATTAGTGTTCAAACTTGACATTTTTGAACTCCTCATATTTGTAGAGACTCAAAAATGTTAATCTTGTTTGCAAAAGTTGAAACAGCTCCGAAGTAATCCAGTGGCGTTGCTAACCAAAAACACAGCCAAATTGACGTGAATCGAGTTACGATTTTCGCCCTACGTGAGAATTAGTGTTCAAACTTGACATTTTTGAACTCCTCATGTTTGTAGAGACTCAAAAATGTTCATCTTGTTTGCAAAAGTTGAAACAGCTCCGAAATAATCGAGTGGCGTTGCTAACCGAAAACACAGCCAAATTGACGTGCATCGAGTTACGATTTTCGCCCCACGTGAGAATTAGTGTTCAAACTCGATATTTTTGAATTCCTCATATTTGTAAAGACTCAAAAATGTTCATCTTGTTTGCAAAAGTTGAAACAGCTCCGAAATAATTGAGTGGCGTTGCTAACCAAAAACACAGCCAAATTGACGTGCATCGAGTTACGATTTTCGCCCCACGTGAGAATTAGTGTTCAAACTTGACATTTTTGAGTTCCTCATATTTGGAGAGACTCAAAAATGTTCATCTTGTTTGCAAAAGTTGAAACAGCTCCGAAATAATTGAGTGGCGTTGCTAACCAAAAACACAGCCAAATTGACGTGCATCGAGTTACGATTTTCGCCCCACGTGAGAATTAGTGTTCGAACTTGACATTTTTGAACTCCTCTTATTTGTAAAGACTCAAAAATGTTCATCTTGTTTGCAAAAGTTGAAACAGCTCCGAAATAATCGAGTGGCGTTGCTAACCAAAAACACAGCCAAATTGACGTGAATCGAGTTACGATTTTCGCCCTACGTGAGAATTAGTGTTCAAACTTGACATTTTTGAACTCCTCATGTTTGTAGAGACTCAAAAATGTTCATCTTGTTTACAAAAGTTGAAAAGGCTCCGAAATAATCGAGTGGCGTTGCTAACCAAAAACACAGCCAAATTGACGTGAATCGAGGGACGATTTTCGCCCCACGTGAGAATTAGTGTTCAAACTTGACATTTTTGAACTCCTCATATTTGTAGAGACTCAAAAATGTTCATCTTGTTTACAAAAGTTGAAAAGGCTCCGAAATAATCGAGTGGCGTTGCTAACCAAAAACACAGCCAAATTGACGTGCATCGAGTTACGATTTTCGCCCCACGTGAGAATTAGTGTTCAAACTTGACATTTTTGAATTCCTCATATTTGGAGAGACTCAAAAATGTTCATCTTGTTTGCAAAAGTTGAAACAGCTCCGAAATAATTGAGTGGCGTTGCTAACCAAAAACACAGCCAAATTGACGTGAATCGAGTTACGATTTTCGCCCCACGTGAGAATTAGTGTTCAAACTTGACATTTTTGAACTCCTCATATTTGTAGAGACTCAAAAATGTTCATCTTATTTGCGAAAGTTGAAACAGCTCCGAAATAATCGAGTGGCGTTGCTAACCAAAAACACAGCCAAATTGACGTGAATCGAGGGACGATTTTCGCCCCACGTGAGAATTAGTGTTCAAACTTGACATTTTTGAACTCCTCATATTTGTAGAGACTCAAAAATGTTCATCTTGTTTGCAAAAGTTGAAACAGCTCCGAAATAATCGAGTGGCGTTGCTAACCAAAAACACAGCCAAATTGACGTGCATCGAGTTACGATTTTCGCCCCACGTGAGAATTAGTGTTCAAACTTGACATTTTTGAATTCCTCATATTTGGAGAGACTCAAAAATGTTCATCTTGTTTGCAAAAGTTGAAACAGCTCCGAAATAATCGGGTGGCGTTGCTAACCAAAAACGCAGCCAAATTTACGTGAATCGAGAGACGATTTTCGCCCCACGTGAGAATTAGTGTTCAAACTTGACATTTTTGAACTCCTCTTATTTGTAAAGACTCAAAAATGTTCATCTTCTTTGCAAAAGTTGAAACAGCTCCGAAATAATCGAGTGGCGTTGCTAACCAAAAACGCAGCCAAATTTACGTGAATCGAGAGACGATTTTCGCCCCACGTGAGAATTAGTGTTCGAACTTGACATTTTTGAACTCCTCTTATTTGTAAAGACTCAAAAATGTTCATCTTGTTTGCAAAAGTTGAAACAGCTCCGAAATAATCGGGTGGCGTTGCTAACCAAAAACGCAGCCAAATTTACGTGAATCGAGATACGATTTTCGCCCCACGTGAGAATTAGTGTTCAAACTTGACATTTTTGAATTCCTCATATTTGTAGAGACTCAAAAATGTTCATCTTGTTTGCAAAAATTCAAACAGCTCCGAAATAATCGAGTGGCGTTGCTAACCAAAAACACAGCCAAGTTGACGTGAATCGAGTTACGATTTTCGCCCTACGTGAGAATTAGTGTTCAAACTTGACATTTTTGAACTCCTCTTATTTGTAAAGACTCAAAAATGTTCATCTTGTTTACAAAAGTTGAAACAGCTCCGAAATAATCGAGTGGCGTTGCTAACCGAAAACACAGCCAAATTGACGTGCATCGAGTTACGATTTTCGCCCCACGTGAGAATTAGTGTTCAAACTTGACATTTTTGAACTCCTCATATTTGTAGAGACTCAAAAATGTTAATCTTGTTTGCAAAAGTTGAAACAGCTCCGAAGTAATCCAGTGGCGTTGCTAACCAAAAACACAGCCAAATTGACGTGAATCGAGTTACGATTTTCGCCCTACGTGAGAATTAGTGTTCAAACTTGACATTTTTGAACTCCTCATGTTTGTAGAGACTCAAAAATGTTCATCTTGTTTGCAAAAGTTGAAACAGCTCCGAAATAATCGAGTGGCGTTGCTAACCGAAAACACAGCCAAATTGACGTGCATCGAGTTACGATTTTCGCCCCACGTGAGAATTAGTGTTCAAACTCGATATTTTTGAATTCCTCATATTTGTAAAGACTCAAAAATGTTCATCTTGTTTGCAAAAGTTGAAACAGCTCCGAAATAATTGAGTGGCGTTGCTAACCAAAAACACAGCCAAATTGACGTGCATCGAGTTACGATTTTCGCCCCACGTGAGAATTAGTGTTCAAACTTGACATTTTTGAATTCCTCATATTTGGAGAGACTCAAAAATGTTCATCTTGTTTGCAAAAGTTGAAACAGCTCCGAAATAATTGAGTGGCGTTGCTAACCAAAAACACAGCCAAATTGACGTGCATCGAGTTACGATTTTCGCCCCACGTGAGAATTAGTGTTCGAACTTGACATTTTTGAACTCCTCTTATTTGTAAAGACTCAAAAATGTTCCTCTTGTTTGCAAAAGTTGAAACAGCTCCGAAATAATCGGGTGGCGTTGCTAACCAAAAACGCAGCCAAATTTACGTGAATCGAGAGACGATTTTCGCCCCACGTGAGAATTAGTGTTCAAACTTGACATTTTTGAACTCCTCATGTTTGTAGAGACTCAAAAATGTTCATCTTGTTTACAAAAGTTGAAAAGGCTCCGAAATAATCGAGTGGCGTTGCTAACCAAAAACACAGCCAAATTGACGTGAATCGAGGGACGATTTTCGCCCCACGTGAGAATTAGTGTTCAAACTTGACATTTTTGAACTCCTCATATTTGTAGAGACTCAAAAATGTTCATCTTGTTTACAAAAGTTGAAAAGGCTCCGAAATAATCGAGTGGCGTTGCTAACCAAAAACACAGCCAAATTGACGTGCATCGAGTTACGATTTTCGCCCCACGTGAGAATTAGTGTTCAAACTTGACATTTTTGAATTCATCATATTTGGAGAGACTCAAAAATGTTCATCTTGTTTGCAAAAGTTGAAACAGCTCCGAAATAATTGAGTGGCGTTGCTAACCAAAAACACAGCCAAATTGACGTGAATCGAGTTATGATTTTCGCCCCACGTGAGAATTAGTGTTCAAACTTGACATTTTTGAACTCCTCATATTTGTAGAGACTCAAAAATGTTCATCTTATTTGCGAAAGTTGAAACAGCTCCGAAATAATCGAGTGGCGTTGCTAACCAAAAACACAGCCAAATTGACGTGAATCGAGGGACGATTTTCGCCCCACGTGAGAATTAGTGTTCAAACTTGACATTTTTGAACTCCTCATATTTGTAGAGACTCAAAAATGTTCATCTTGTTTGCAAAAGTTGAAACAGCTCCGAAATAATCGAGTGGCGTTGCTAACCAAAAACACAGCCAAATTGACGTGCATCGAGTTACGATTTTCGCCCCACGTGAGAATTAGTGTTCAAACTTGACATTTTTGAATTCCTCATATTTGGAGAGACTCAAAAATGTTCATCTTGTTTGCAAAAGTTGAAACAGCTCCGAAATAATTGAGTGGCGTTGCTAACCAAAAACACAGCCAAATTGACGTGCATCGAGTTACGATTTTCGCCCCACGTGAGAATTAGTGTTCAAACTTGACATTTTTGAACTCCTCTTATTTGTAAAGACTCAAAAATGTTCATCTTGTTTGCAAAAGTTGAAACAGCTCCGAAATAATCGGGTGGCGTTGCTAACCAAAAACGCAGCCAAATTTACGTGAATCGAGAGACGATTTTCGCCCCACGTGAGAATTAGTGTTCAAACTTGACATTTTTGAACTCCTCTTATTTGTAAAGACTCAAAAATGTTCATCTTCTTTGCAAAAGTTGAAACAGCTCCGAAATAATCGAGTGGCGTTGCTAACCAAAACGCAGCCAAATTTACGTGAATCGAGTTACGATTTTCGCCCTACGTGAGAATTAGTGTTCAAACTTGACATTTTTGAACTCCTCATGTTTGTAGAGACTCAAAAATGTTCATCTTGTTTGCAAAAGTTGAAACAGCTCCGAAATAATCGAGTGGCGTTGCTAACCGAAAACACAGCCAAATTGACGTGCATCGAGTTACGATTTTCGCCCCACGTGAGAATTAGTGTTCAAACTCGATATTTTTGAATTCCTCATATTTGTAAAGACTCAAAAATGTTCATCTTGTTTGCAAAAGTTGAAACAGCTCCGAAATAATTGAGTGGCGTTGCTAACCAAAAACACAGCCAAATTGACGTGCATCGAGTTACGATTTTCGCCCCACGTGAGAATTAGTGTTCAAACTTGACATTTTTGAATTCCTCATATTTGGAGAGACTCAAAAATGTTCATCTTCTTTGCAAAAGTTGAAACAGCTCCGAAATAATCGAGTGGCGTTGCTAACCAAAACGCAGCCAAATTTACGTGAATCGAGTTACGATTTTCGCCCTACGTGAGAATTAGTGTTCAAACTTGACATTTTTGAACTCCTCATGTTTGTAGAGACTCAAAAATGTTCATCTTGTTTGCAAAAGTTGAAACAGCTCCGAAATAATCGAGTGGCGTTGCTAACCGAAAACACAGCCAAATTGACGTGCATCGAGTTACGATTTTCGCCCCACGTGAGAATTAGTGTTCAAACTCGATATTTTTGAATTCCTCATATTTGTAAAGACTCAAAAATGTTCATCTTGTTTGCAAAAGTTGAAACAGCTCCGAAATAATTGAGTGGCGTTGCTAACCAAAAACACAGCCAAATTGACGTGCATCGAGTTACGATTTTCGCCCCACGTGAGAATTAGTGTTCAAACTTGACATTTTTGAATTCCTCATATTTGGAGAGACTCAAAAATGTTCATCTTGTTTGCAAAAGTTGAAACAGCTCCGAAATAATTGAGTGGCGTTGCTAACCAAAAACACAGCCAAATTGACGTGAATCGAGTTACGATTTTCGCCCTACGTGAGAATTAGTGTTCAAACTTGACATTTTTGAACTCCTCATGTTTGTAGAGACTCAAAAATGTTCATCTTGTTTGCAAAAGTTGAAACAGCTCCGAAATAATCGAGTGGCGTTGCTAACCGAAAACACAGCCAAATTGACGTGCATCGAGTTACGATTTTCGCCCCACGTGAGAATTAGTGTTCAAACTCGATATTTTTGAATTCCTCATATTTGTAAAGACTCAAAAATGTTCATCTTGTTTGCAAAAGTTGAAACAGCTCCGAAATAATTGAGTGGCGTTGCTAACCAAAAACACAGCCAAATTGACGTGCATCGAGTTACGATTTTCGCCCCACGTGAGAATTAGTGTTCAAACTTGACATTTTTGAATTCCTCATATTTGGAGAGACTCAAAAATGTTCATCTTGTTTGCAAAAGTTGAAACAGCTCCGAAATAATTGAGTGGCGTTGCTAACCAAAAACACAGCCAAATTGACGTGCATCGAGTTACGATTTTCGCCCCACGTGAGAATTAGTGTTCGAACTTGACATTTTTGAACTCCTCTTATTTGTAAAGACTCAAAAATGTTCCTCTTGTTTGCAAAAGTTGAAACAGCTCCGAAATAATCGGGTGGCGTTGCTAACCAAAAACGCAGCCAAATTTACGTGAATCGAGAGACGATTTTCGCCCCACGTGAGAATTAGTGTTCAAACTTGACATTTTTGAACTCCTCTTATTTGTAAAGACTCAAAAATGTTCATCTTCTTTGCAAAAGTTGAAACAGCTCCGAAATAATCGAGTGGCGTTGCTAACCAAAAACACAGCCAAATTGACGTGAATCGAGTTACGATTTTCGCCCTACGTGAGAATTAGTGTTCAAACTTGACATTTTTGAACTCCTCATGTTTGTAGAGACTCAAAAATGTTCATCTTGTTCACAAAAGTTGAAAAGGCTCCGAAATAATCGAGTGGCGTTGCTAACCAAAAACACAGCCAAATTGACGTGAATCGAGGGACGATTTTCGCCCCACGTGAGAATTAGTGTTCAAACTTGACATTTTTGAACTCCTCATATTTGTAGAGACTCAAAAATGTTCATCTTGTTTACAAAAGTTGAAAAGGCTCCGAAATAATCGAGTGGCGTTGCTAACCAAAAACACAGCCAAATTGACGTGCATCGAGTTACGATTTTCGCCCCACGTGAGAATTAGTGTTCAAACTTGACATTTTTGAATTCATCATATTTGGAGAGACTCAAAAATGTTCATCTTGTTTGCAAAAGTTGAAACAGCTCCGAAATAATTGAGTGGCGTTGCTAACCAAAAACACAGCCAAATTGACGTGAATCGAGTTATGATTTTCGCCCCACGTGAGAATTAGTGTTCAAACTTGACATTTTTGAACTCCTCATATTTGTAGAGACTCAAAAATGTTCATCTTATTTGCGAAAGTTGAAACAGCTCCGAAATAATGGAGTGGCGTTGCTAACCAAAAACACAGCCAAATTGACGTGAATCGAGGGACGATTTTCGCCCCACGTGAGAATTAGTGTTCAAACTTGACATTTTTGAACTCCTCATATTTGTAGAGACTCAAAAATGTTCATCTTGTTTGCAAAAGTTGAAACAGCTCCGAAATAATCGAGTGGCGTTGCTAACCAAAAACACAGCCAAATTGACGTGCATCGAGTTACGATTTTCGCCCCACGTGAGAATTAGTGTTCAAACTTGACATTTTTGAATTCCTCATATTTGGAGAGACTCAAAAATGTTCATCTTGTTTGCAAAAGTTGAAACAGCTCCGAAATAATTGAGTGGCGTTGCTAACCAAAAACACAGCCAAATTGACGTGCATCGAGTTACGATTTTCGCCCCACGTGAGAATTAGTGTTCAAACTTGACATTTTTGAACTCCTCTTATTTGTAAAGACTCAAAAATGTTCATCTTGTTTGCAAAAGTTGAAACAGCTCCGAAATAATCGGGTGGCGTTGCTAACCAAAAACGCAGCCAAATTTACGTGAATCGAGAGACGATTTTCGCCCCACGTGAGAATTAGTGTTCAAACTTGACATTTTTGAACTCCTCTTATTTGTAAAGACTCAAAAATGTTCATCTTGTTTGCAAAAGTTGAAACAGCTCCGAAATAATCGGGTGGCGTTGCTAACCAAAAACGCAGCCAAATTTACGTGAATCGAGATACGATTTTCGCCCCACGTGAGAATTAGTGTTCAAACTTGACATTTTTGAATTCCTCATATTTGTAGAGACTCAAAAATGTTCATCTTGTTTGCAAAAATTCAAACAGCTCCGAAATAATCGAGTGGCGTTGCTAACCAAAAACACAGCCAAGTTGACGTGAATCGAGTTACGATTTTCGCCCTACGTGAGAATTAGTGTTCAAACTTGACATTTTTGAACTCCTCTTATTTGTAAAGACTCAAAAATGTTCATCTTGTTTACAAAAGTTGAAACAGCTCCGAAATAATCGAGTGGCGTTGCTAACCGAAAACACAGCCAAATTGACGTGCATCGAGTTACGATTTTCGCCCCACGTGAGAATTAGTGTTCAAACTTGACATTTTTGAACTCCTCATATTTGTAGAGACTCAAAAATGTTAATCTTGTTTGCAAAAGTTGAAACAGCTCCGAAGTAATCCAGTGGCGTTGCTAACCAAAAACACAGCCAAATTGACGTGAATCGAGTTACGATTTTCGCCCTACGTGAGAATTAGTGTTCAAACTTGACATTTTTGAACTCCTCATGTTTGTAGAGACTCAAAAATGTTCATCTTGTTTGCAAAAGTTGAAACAGCTCCGAAATAATCGAGTGGCGTTGCTAACCGAAAACACAGCCAAATTGACGTGCATCGAGTTACGATTTTCGCCCCACGTGAGAATTAGTGTTCAAACTCGATATTTTTGAATTCCTCATATTTGTAAAGACTCAAAAATGTTCATCTTGTTTGCAAAAGTTGAAACAGCTCCGAAATAATTGAGTGGCGTTGCTAACCAAAAACACAGCCAAATTGACGTGCATCGAGTTACGATTTTCGCCCCACGTGAGAATTAGTGTTCAAACTTGACATTTTTGAATTCCTCATATTTGGAGAGACTCAAAAATGTTCATCTTGTTTGCAAAAGTTGAAACAGCTCCGAAATAATTGAGTGGCGTTGCTAACCAAAAACACAGCCAAATTGACGTGCATCGAGTTACGATTTTCGCCCCACGTGAGAATTAGTGTTCGAACTTGACATTTTTGAACTCCTCTTATTTGTAAAGACTCAAAAATGTTCCTCTTGTTTGCAAAAGTTGAAACAGCTCCGAAATAATCGGGTGGCGTTGCTAACCAAAAACGCAGCCAAATTTACGTGAATCGAGAGACGATTTTCGCCCCACGTGAGAATTAGTGTTCAAACTTGACATTTTTGAACTCCTCTTATTTGTAAAGACTCAAAAATGTTCATCTTCTTTGCAAAAGTTGAAACAGCTCCGAAATAATCGAGTGGCGTTGCTAACCAAAAACACAGCCAAATTGACGTGAATCGAGTTACGATTTTCGCCCTACGTGAGAATTAGTGTTCAAACTTGACATTTTTGAACTCCTCATGTTTGTAGAGACTCAAAAATGTTCATCTTGTTTACAAAAGTTGAAAAGGCTCCGAAATAATCGAGTGGCGTTGCTAACCAAAAACACAGCCAAATTGACGTGAATCGAGGGACGATTTTCGCCCCACGTGAGAATTAGTGTTCAAACTTGACATTTTTGAACTCCTCATATTTGTAGAGACTCAAAAATGTTCATCTTGTTTACAAAAGTTGAAAAGGCTCCGAAATAATCGAGTGGCGTTGCTAACCAAAAACACAGCCAAATTGACGTGCATCGAGTTACGATTTTCGCCCCACGTGAGAATTAGTGTTCAAACTTGACATTTTTGAATTCATCATATTTGGAGAGACTCAAAAATGTTCATCTTGTTTGCAAAAGTTGAAACAGCTCCGAAATAATTGAGTGGCGTTGCTAACCAAAAACACAGCCAAATTGACGTGAATCGAGTTATGATTTTCGCCCCACGTGAGAATTAGTGTTCAAACTTGACATTTTTGAACTCCTCATATTTGTAGAGACTCAAAAATGTTCATCTTATTTGCGAAAGTTGAAACAGCTCCGAAATAATCGAGTGGCGTTGCTAACCAAAAACACAGCCAAATTGACGTGAATCGAGGGACGATTTTCGCCCCACGTGAGAATTAGTGTTCAAACTTGACATTTTTGAACTCCTCATATTTGTAGAGACTCAAAAATGTTCATCTTGTTTGCAAAAGTTGAAACAGCTCCGAAATAATCGAGTGGCGTTGCTAACCAAAAACACAGCCAAATTGACGTGCATCGAGTTACGATTTTCGCCCCACGTGAGAATTAGTGTTCAAACTTGACATTTTTGAATTCCTCATATTTGGAGAGACTCAAAAATGTTCATCTTGTTTGCAAAAGTTGAAACAGCTCCGAAATAATTGAGTGGCGTTGCTAACCAAAAACACAGCCAAATTGACGTGCATCGAGTTACGATTTTCGCCCCACGTGAGAATTAGTGTTCAAACTTGACATTTTTGAACTCCTCTTATTTGTAAAGACTCAAAAATGTTCATCTTGTTTGCAAAAGTTGAAACAGCTCCGAAATAATCGGGTGGCGTTGCTAACCAAAAACGCAGCCAAATTTACGTGAATCGAGAGACGATTTTCGCCCCACGTGAGAATTAGTGTTCAAACTTGACATTTTTGAACTCCTCTTATTTGTAAAGACTCAAAAATGTTCATCTTCTTTGCAAAAGTTGAAACAGCTCCGAAATAATCGAGTGGCGTTGCTAACCAAAACGCAGCCAAATTTACGTGAATCGAGTTACGATTTTCGCCCTACGTGAGAATTAGTGTTCAAACTTGACATTTTTGAACTCCTCATGTTTGTAGAGACTCAAAAATGTTCATCTTGTTTGCAAAAGTTGAAACAGCTCCGAAATAATCGAGTGGCGTTGCTAACCGAAAACACAGCCAAATTGACGTGCATCGAGTTACGATTTTCGCCCCACGTGAGAATTAGTGTTCAAACTCGATATTTTTGAATTCCTCATATTTGTAAAGACTCAAAAATGTTCATCTTGTTTGCAAAAGTTGAAACAGCTCCGAAATAATTGAGTGGCGTTGCTAACCAAAAACACAGCCAAATTGACGTGCATCGAGTTACGATTTTCGCCCCACGTGAGAATTAGTGTTCAAACTTGACATTTTTGAATTCCTCATATTTGGAGAGACTCAAAAATGTTCATCTTGTTTGCAAAAGTTGAAACAGCTCCGAAATAATTGAGTGGCGTTGCTAACCAAAAACACAGCCAAATTGACGTGAATCGAGTTACGATTTTCGCCCTACGTGAGAATTAGTGTTCAAACTTGACATTTTTGAACTCCTCATGTTTGTAGAGACTCAAAAATGTTCATCTTGTTTGCAAAAGTTGAAACAGCTCCGAAATAATCGAGTGGCGTTGCTAACCGAAAACACAGCCAAATTGACGTGCATCGAGTTACGATTTTCGCCCCACGTGAGAATTAGTGTTCAAACTCGATATTTTTGAATTCCTCATATTTGTAAAGACTCAAAAATGTTCATCTTGTTTGCAAAAGTTGAAACAGCTCCGAAATAATTGAGTGGCGTTGCTAACCAAAAACACAGCCAAATTGACGTGCATCGAGTTACGATTTTCGCCCCACGTGAGAATTAGTGTTCAAACTTGACATTTTTGAATTCCTCATATTTGGAGAGACTCAAAAATGTTCATCTTGTTTGCAAAAGTTGAAACAGCTCCGAAATAATTGAGTGGCGTTGCTAACCAAAAACACAGCCAAATTGACGTGCATCGAGTTACGATTTTCGCCCCACGTGAGAATTAGTGTTCGAACTTGACATTTTTGAACTCCTCTTATTTGTAAAGACTCAAAAATGTTCCTCTTGTTTGCAAAAGTTGAAACAGCTCCGAAATAATCGGGTGGCGTTGCTAACCAAAAACGCAGCCAAATTTACGTGAATCGAGAGACGATTTTCGCCCCACGTGAGAATTAGTGTTCAAACTTGACATTTTTGAACTCCTCTTATTTGTAAAGACTCAAAAATGTTCATCTTCTTTGCAAAAGTTGAAACAGCTCCGAAATAATCGAGTGGCGTTGCTAACCAAAAACACAGCCAAATTGACGTGAATCGAGTTACGATTTTCGCCCTACGTGAGAATTAGTGTTCAAACTTGACATTTTTGAACTCCTCATGTTTGTAGAGACTCAAAAATGTTCATCTTGTTTACAAAAGTTGAAAAGGCTCCGAAATAATCGAGTGGCGTTGCTAACCAAAAACACAGCCAAATTGACGTGAATCGAGGGACGATTTTCGCCTCACGTGAGAATTAGTGTTCAAACTTGACATTTTTGAACTCCTCATATTTGTAGAGACTCAAAAATGTTCATCTTGTTTACAAAAGTTGAAAAGGCTCCGAAATAATCGAGTGGCGTTGCTAACCAAAAACACAGCCAAATTGACGTGCATCGAGTTACGATTTTCGCCCCACGTGAGAATTAGTGTTCAAACTTGACATTTTTGAATTCATCATATTTGGAGAGACTCAAAAATGTTCATCTTGTTTGCAAAAGTTGAAACAGCTCCGAAATAATTGAGTGGCGTTGCTAACCAAAAACACAGCCAAATTGACGTGAATCGAGTTATGATTTTCGCCCCACGTGAGAATTAGTGTTCAAACTTGACATTTTTGAACTCCTCATATTTGTAGAGACTCAAAAATGTTCATCTTATTTGCGAAAGTTGAAACAGCTCCGAAATAATCGAGTGGCGTTGCTAACCAAAAACACAGCCAAATTGACGTGAATCGAGGGACGATTTTCGCCCCACGTGAGAATTAGTGTTCAAACTTGACATTTTTGAACTCCTCATATTTGTAGAGACTCAAAAATGTTCATCTTGTTTGCAAAAGTTGAAACAGCTCCGAAATAATCGAGTGGCGTTGCTAACCAAAAACACAGCCAAATTGACGTGCATCGAGTTACGATTTTCGCCCCACGTGAGAATTAGTGTTCAAACTTGACATTTTTGAATTCCTCATATTTGGAGAGACTCAAAAATGTTCATCTTGTTTGCAAAAGTTGAAACAGCTCCGAAATAATTGAGTGGCGTTGCTAACCAAAAACACAGCCAAATTGACGTGCATCGAGTTACGATTTTCGCCCCACGTGAGAATTAGTGTTCAAACTTGACATTTTTGAACTCCTCTTATTTGTAAAGACTCAAAAATGTTCATCTTGTTTGCAAAAGTTGAAACAGCTCCGAAATAATCGGGTGGCGTTGCTAACCAAAAACGCAGCCAAATTTACGTGAATCGAGAGACGATTTTCGCCCCACGTGAGAATTAGTGTTCAAACTTGACATTTTTGAACTCCTCTTATTTGTAAAGACTCAAAAATGTTCATCTTCTTTGCAAAAGTTGAAACAGCTCCGAAATAATCGAGTGGCGTTGCTAACCAAAACGCAGCCAAATTTACGTGAATCGAGAGACGATTTTCGCCCCACGTGAGAATTAGTGTTCGAACTTGACATTTTTGAACTCCTCTTATTTGTAAAGACTCAAAAATGTTCATCTTGTTTGCAAAAGTTGAAACAGCTCCGAAATAATCGGGTGGCGTTGCTAACCAAAAACGCAGCCAAATTTACGTGAATCGAGAGACGATTTTCGCCCCACGTGAGAATTACTGTTCAAACTTGACATTTTTGAACTCCTCTTATTTGTAAAGACTCAAAAATGTTCATCTTCTTTGCAAAAGTTGAAACAGCTCCGAAATAATCGAGTGGCGTTGCTAACCAAAAACACAGCCAAATTGACGTGAATCGAGTTACGATTTTCGCCCTACGTGAGAATTAGTGTTCAAACTTGACATTTTTGAACTCCTCATGTTTGTAGAGACTCAAAAATGTTCATCTTGTTTACAAAAGTTGAAAAGGCTCCGAAATAATCGAGTGGCGTTGCTAACCAAAAACACAGCCAAATTGACGTGAATCGAGGGACGATTTTCGCCCCACGTGAGAATTAGTGTTCAAACTTGACATTTTTGAACTCTCCAAATTCGTAGAGACTCAAAAATGTTTACCTTATTTGCATAAGTTGAAACAGCTCCGATCTAATCGAGTGGCGTTGCTAACCAAAAACACAGCCGAATTGACGTGAATCGAGGGACGATTTTTGCCCCACGTGAGAATTAGTGTTTAAACTTGACATTTTTGAACTCCTCATATTTGTAGAGACTGAAAAATGTTTATCTTATTTGCATAAGTTGAAACAGCTCCGAAATAATCGAGTGGCGTTGCTAACCAAAAACACAGCCAAATTGACGTGAATCGAGGGACGATTTTCGCCCCACGTGAGAATTAGTGTTCAAACTTGACATTTTTGAACTCCTCTTATTTGTAAAGACTCAAAAATGTTCATCTTATTTGCAAAAGTTGAAACAGCTCCGAAATAATCGAGTGGCGTTGCTAATCAAAAACACAGCCAAATTGACGTGAATCGAGAGACGATTTTCGCCCCACGTGAGAATTAGTGTTCGAACTTGACATTTTTGAACTCCTCTTATTTGTAAAGACTCAAAAATGTTCATCTTGTTTGCATAAGTTGAAACAGCTCCGAAATAATCGAGTGGCGTTGCTAACCAAAAACGCAGCCAAATTTACGTGAATCGAGAGACGATTTTCGCCCCACGTGAGAATTAGTGTTCAAACTTGACATTTTTGAACTCCTCTTATTTGTAAAGACTCAAAAATGTTCATCTTGTTTGCATAAGTTGAAACAGCTCCGAAATAATCGAGTGGCGTTGCTAATCAAAAACACAGCCAAATTGACGTGAATCGAGGGACGATTTTCGCCCCACGTGAGAATTAGTGTTCGAACTTGACATTTTTGAACTCCTCTTATTTGTAGAGACTCAAAAATGTTCATCTTATTTGCAAAAGCTGAAACAGCTCCGAAATAATCGAGTGGCGTTGTTAACCAAAAACACAGCCAAATTGACGTGAATCGAGTTACGATTTTCGCCCTACGTGAGAACTAGTGTTCAAACTTGACATTTTTGAACTCCTCATGTTTGTAGAGACTCAAAAATGTTCATCTTGTTTACAAAAGTTGAAACGGCTCCGAAATAATCGAGTGGCGTTGCTAACCAAAAACACAGCCAAATTGACGTGAATCGAGGGACGATTTTCGCCCCACGTGAGAATTAGTGTTCAAACTTGACATTTTTGAACTCCTCATATTTGTAGAGACTCAAAAATGTTAATCTTGTTTGCAAAAGTTGAAACAGCTCCGAAGTAATCCAGTGGCGTTGCTAACCAAAAACACAGCCAAATTGACGTGAATCGAGTTACGATTTTCGCCCTACGTGAGAATTAGTGTTCAAACTTGACATTTTTGAACTCCTCATGTTTGTAGAGACTCAAAAATGTTCATCTTGTTTGCAAAAGTTGAAACAGCTCCGAAATAATCGGGTGGCGTTGCTAACCAAAAACGCAGCCAAATTTACGTGAATCGAGAGACGATTTTCGCCCCACGTGAGAATTAGTGTTCAAACTTGACATTTTTGAACTCCTCATGTTTGTAGAGACTCAAAAATGTTCATCTTGTTTACAAAAGTTGAAACGGCTCCGAAATAATCGAGTGGCGTTGCTAACCAAAAACACAGCCAAATTGACGTGAATCGAGGGACGATTTTCGCCCCACGTGAGAATTAGTGTTCAAACTTGACATTTTTGAACTCCTCATATTTGTAGAGACTCAAAAATGTTAATCTTGTTTGCAAAAGTTGAAACAGCTCCGAAGTAATCCAGTGGCGTTGCTAACCAAAAACACAGCCAAATTGACGTGAATCGAGTTACGATTTTCGCCCCACGTGAGAATTAGTGTTCAAACTTGACATTTTTGAACTCCTCTTATTTGTAAAGACTCAAAAATGTTCATCTTATTTGCAAAAGTTGAAACAGCTCCGAAATAATCGAGTGGCGTTGCTAATCAAAAACACAGCCAAATTGACGTGAATCGAGAGACGATTTTCGCCCCACGTGAGAATTAGTGTTCGAACTTGAAATTTTTGAACTCCTCTTATTTGTAAAGACTCAAAAATGTTCATCTTGTTTGCATAAGTTGAAACAGCTCCGAAATAATCGAGTGGCGTTGCTAACCAAAAACGCAGCCAAATTTACGTGAATCGAGAGACGATTTTCGCCCCACGTGAGAATTAGTGTTCAAACTTGACATTTTTGAACTCCTCTTATTTGTAAAGACTCAAAAATGTTCATCTTGTTTGCATAAGTTGAAACAGCTCCGAAATAATCGAGTGGCGTTGCTAATCAAAAACACAGCCAAATTGACGTGAATCGAGGGACGATTTTCGCCCCACGTGAGAATTAGTGTTCGAACTTGACATTTTTGAACTCCTCTTATTTGTAGAGACTCAAAAATGTTCATCTTATTTGCAAAAGCTGAAACAGCTCCGAAATAATCGAGTGGCGTTGTTAACCAAAAACACAGCCAAATTGACGTGAATCGAGTTACGATTTTCGCCCTACGTGAGAATTAGTGTTCAAACTTGACATTTTTGAACTCCTCATGTTTGTAGAGACTCAAAAATGTTCATCTTGTTTACAAAAGTTGAAACGGCTCCGAAATAATCGAGTGGCGTTGCTAACCAAAAACACAGCCAAATTGACGTGAATCGAGGGACGATTTTCGCCCCACGTGAGAATTAGTGTTCAAACTTGACATTTTTGAACTCCTCATATTTGTAGAGACTCAAAAATGTTAATCTTGTTTGCAAAAGTTGAAACAGCTCCGAAGTAATCCAGTGGCGTTGCTAACCAAAAACACAGCCAAATTGACGTGAATCGAGTTACGATTTTCGCCCTACGTGAGAATTAGTGTTCAAACTTGACATTTTTGAACTCCTCATGTTTGTAGAGACTCAAAAATGTTCATCTTGTTTGCAAAAGTTGAAACAGCTCCGAAATAATCGGGTGGCGTTGCTAACCAAAAACGCAGCCAAATTTACGTGAATCGAGAGACGATTTTCGCCCCACGTGAGAATTAGTGTTCAAACTTGACATTTTTGAACTCCTCATGTTTGTAGAGACTCAAAAATGTTCATCTTGTTTACAAAAGTTGAAACGGCTCCGAAATAATCGAGTGGCGTTGCTAACCAAAAACACAGCCAAATTGACGTGAATCGAAGGACGATTTTCGCCCCACGTGAGAATTAGTGTTCAAACTTGACATTTTTGAACTCCTCATATTTGTAGAGACTCAAAAATGTTAATCTTGTTTGCAAAAGTTGAAACAGCTCCGAAGTAATCCAGTGGCGTTGCTAACCAAAAACACAGCCAAATTGACGTGAATCGAGTTACGATTTTCGCCCCACGTGAGAATTAGTGTTCAAACTTGACATTTTTGAACTCCTCTTATTTGTAAAGACTCAAAAATGTTCATCTTATTTGCAAAAGTTGAAACAGCTCCGAAATAATCGAGTGGCGTTGCTAATCAAAAACACAGCCAAATTGACGTGAATCGAGAGACGATTTTCGCCCCACGTGAGAATTAGTGTTCGAACTTGACATTTTTGAACTCCTCTTATTTGTAAAGACTCAAAAATGTTCATCTTGTTTGCATAAGTTGAAACAGCTCCGAAATAATCGAGTGGCGTTGCTAACCAAAAACGCAGCCAAATTTACGTGAATCGAGAGACGATTTTCGCCCCACGTGAGAATTAGTGTTCAAACTTGACATTTTTGAACTCCTCTTATTTGTAAAGACTCAAAAATGTTCATCTTGTTTGCATAAGTTGAAACAGCTCCGAAATAATCGAGTGGCGTTGCTAATCAAAAACACAGCCAAATTGACGTGAATCGAGGGACGATTTTCGCCCCACGTGAGAATTAGTGTTCGAACTTGACATTTTTGAACTCCTCTTATTTGTAGAGACTCAAAAATGTTCATCTTATTTGCAAAAGTTGAAACAGCTCCGAGATAATTGAGTGACGTTGCTAACCAAAAACACAGCCAAATTGACGTGAATCGAGTTACGATTTTCGCCCTACGTGAGAATTAGTGTTCGAACTTGACATTTTTGAACTCCTCTTATTTGTAGAGACTCAAAAATGTTCATCTTATTTGCAAAAGCTGAAACAGCTCCGAAATAATCGAGTGGCGTTGCTAACCAAAAACACAGCCAAATTGACGTGAATCGAGTTACGATTTTCGCCCTACGTGAGAATTAGTGTTCAAACTTGACATTTTTGAACTCCTCATGTTTGTAGAGACTCAAAAATGTTCATCTTGTTTACAAAAGTTGAAACGGCTCCGAAATAATCGAGTGGCGTTGCTAACCAAAAACACAGCCAAATTGACGTGAATCGAGGGACGATTTTCGCCCCACGTGAGAATTAGTGTTCAAACTTGACATTTTTGAACTCCTCATATTTGTAGAGACTCAAAAATGTTAATCTTGTTTGCAAAAGTTGAAACAGCTCCGAAGTAATCCAGTGGCGTTGCTGACCAAAAACACAGCCAAATTGACGTGAATCGAGTTACGATTTTCGCCCTACGTGAGAATTAGTGTTCAAACTTGACATTTTTGAACTCCTCATATTTGTAGAGACTGAAAAATGTTCATCTTGTTTGCAAAAGTTGAAACAGCTCCGAAGTAATCCAGTGGCGTTGCTAACCAAAAACACAGCCAAATTGACGTGAATCGAGTTACGATTTTCGCCCTACGTGAGAATTAGTGTTCAAACTTGACATTTTTGAATTCCTCTCATGTGTAGAGACTCAAAAATGTTCATCTTGTTTGCAAAAGTTGAAACAGCTCCGGAATAATTGAGTGGCGTTGCTAACCAAAAACACAGCCATTAACGTGAATCGAGGGACGATTTTTGCCCCACGTGAGAATTAGTGTTTAAACTTGACATTTTTGAACTCTTCATATTTGTAGAGACTGAAAAATGTTTCTCTTATTTGCACAAGTTGAAACAGCTCCGAAATAATCGAGTGGCGTTGCTAACCAAAAACACAGCCAAATTAACGTGAATCGAGTTACGATTTTCGCCCCACGTGAGAATTAGTGTTCAAACTTGACATTTTTGAACTCCTCATTTTTGTAGAGACTCAAAAATGTTCATCTTGTTCGCAAAAGTTGAAACAGCTCCTTAATAATTGAGTGACGTTGCTAACCAAAAACACAGCCAAATTGACGTGAATCGAGTTACGATTTTCGCCCCACGTGAGAATTAGTGTTCAAACTTGACATTTTTGAACTCCTCATTTTTGTAGAGACTCAAAAATGTTCATCTTGTTTGCGAAAGTTGAAACAGCTCGGAAATAATTGAGTGGCGTTGCTAACCAAAAACACAGCCAAATTGACGTGCATCGAGTTACGATTTTCGCCCCACGTGAGAATTAGTGTTCAAACTTTACATTTTTAAACTCCTCATTCTTGTAGAGACTCAAAAATTTTCATCTTGTTTGCAAAAGTTGAAACAAAAGTTGAAAACAAAAGTACAAACCCGTTTTCCACAAAAACTTGAAAACAACAAATTAACGTGACCAGAATCTTTTTAGTTTGTTTCGTCATTTTTCATCGTATTACTTAAAAGCGCGGTCTGCTCAGTCTGCAGAGTGGGGTAGGTCTGACTCTTGATTTCTAGCTACTGTTTCTCGAATATTCGAATCTATGTGTTTGTTGGGAAGAACTGGATTGTTGTGCGATACCTATTGATCAACACGTACTCAGCCATACTGAACTTTTATTATTCAAACATGCCAAAATGAGTAATGAAACAGTTCCCTAGTGTACGAGTAGTTCTTACCTCAGAGTGGATAGACGAGTCAGTGGCTCAGTATGGAATTTCACGTTGTTCTGGGTACGATCAAGTTATTCTGAGATAGACTTCTTGAAAACGAAGTATTTCGCCTCTATTACGCCCATTTTCTTTGATTCTAGTCATAAATCCTAAGAAATGCAGCTCAAACCGAAACCTCTTGAGCCGTCCGCTCCCCAGTATGAACCCGAACAACATGAACCGCAACCATCCCCACCACCGCCCTATTATTCTCAACAATATCAACCTCACCAGCCAGGTATGTTTCAACCGAAAAAGCGAATTCAGAGTAGGTATGCTAGAAGATCCCGGCACCGCCATCCCATCCTGCGTCTCCTCAAACATACGCTATTTCTCTGCTCTCACATCCCGCCGAGACGCAGGGTGGGTGAAGGTGACGAGATCTTTTAGAATACGTACTCAGTTTTTGCGTCGGAATTTTGAAATACGTACTCAGTTTTTACTTTGTGAAACTCGAACCACATCCAGAAGTGCTTTTACACGACACAAAGTTAGATAGACAGTATACCCCGCCTTTTTTTAAGCGACAACTATACACATCTTCGCTAAGTTTACCAATAGTTTAACAAACTATTGAAACAGTTAATTAGCCTGAAACTCACTATTGGACATTTGCCTAATCGAGTCGGTTATTTGAGCTGAGCTAATACGGCCACATTTATTCTATGACTTGCCTATATCCCCCCCACCGTTTATACAAACCGTCCTTCTACGGTGAATATTAAGAATTGTCTATTTATTGAATGCTCTGGTTAAATGATATACAGCTGCACTAATTGTCGTTAAAACTTATAATCATTATAATTTTAATCAATAATTATTATTATAACCTCTTTCCAGTCGATCAAGCTATGATGGTTTGGGCCACAGCTGGGGGTGCACTCTATTTGGGAGAATATCCGCAGAATGTGCAGTGTCAATACTGCCATCAACAGGTATTTTTATCTTGAATAATCGTAATAATATATTTTCCATGTCGGAGTGTCTCTAAACCTCGGCATTTCGAGATATGTATTGTTTGCTAAGTTGATACACCAAACATGAGGTGTTATGATGGTTTTTTTTGCCTGTATCCAATTAATCATATTTTCATTACTTGTTCTTTGGTCTCTACTTGTTCTCTGGTCAGACGTACCAATCACTGCCACCTCATGTGAAGTTCATATGAGTTTCGCATGAGACACCTCATGAGCTACTCGTTAGCTGATTGTAGCATAACAATCAATGGGATCTCATGAGTTTTTCGAGGGATTAAAGGAGACCGGAGAGCAACATGGTTTCTCGTAAAGCTGCTGTATCCTACTTTTTATTGGTCGCGTTGCGTGTCGCGCGGCATTCTCATGTGAAAGTCACGTGGACTGATCAGACTACTATACGAGTTATTTGTACTCTCAGATCTCAATACAGTTAAGAACAGCCCGAAACAATTCTCTGCTCAAGTTGTGTTCCGGGCTCCTTTAAGGTGCGCCGCCAGGCTCTTAAGAAAATAAGGCCGCCGAAACGTGAGCACAAAAAGCGCTATCATAAACAGAAAAACCAACTGAACATTAAAAAAACAGAATGTTCAAAACTTTAAAAAAAACCTCGTGTTTGGTCTACCAACAATGCAAACAATAAATAAGAATAGATTTTTGATGTGAAGGTGAAATAGAGTTTTGTCAGTTTTCTTGACAGTTTACCACCCCATGCAGTCGCGCTTCTATCCAAAGCGTGTTGAGGTCATTTTCATAAACATCGCGCTTATTCATCCCAATCGGCGTATGTTCATACGTACGCTATTTCTTTGCTCTTACATCCAGCCCAGATGCGAGTGGCGCAGAATAGTAGGGCGAAACGAGAGAGTATTGTATATTTCACTTTCCACTGTGTGCGCACACATCTCCTCTATTCCAAAGCCTGCAGGATATGTGCACTAATAGCGCAGTGGTTAGCGCCCTGCTACAAATATTCTGCTCGCGGGCACCCACCATACTCAGTACTTCTACTTTCGAACAACGTAGCCTATTCGAGTCCGCGAACGAGCACTGAACATTGTTTTTGCTAACTATCTCACTTCACACTATACTCGAAACATACCATTCCTACAAAAAGTTTGTCGTGAACTTTCCATTAATTAGAGCAGAGATGCAGACCACAACTTTCACTTCTGTATGAACTTAGGGTTTTATTGCGTTTGAGAAATCAAATGTAGGAAATTACCAAATATGTGATCTCAATGTTTGTATGATTTTTTTGTGTGCAATACATACAGTACACACATCGACAACCATACTTTGATTGATGTTGTCACAGATTAAAAGAAGTATAAAGAGATCCTAACACAAGTCACCCATTCGCTGGGCCCTCACTTTTCTCCCACCAATGATTAATTTTTAGGTACTCACCATGACTCGGCACAGAATCGGAGGCTTGGCGTGGCTGTTGTTTCTCGGGCTGTTTTGTTTATTGTAAGGTTCACTAATTTTGTAATTAAAGACAAAGTAAATGGGATTTAGGTAAAATTATTAAAGTTGAACATTGAAGAAAATCCCATCAATTTATTATAATAAGAGTATAGAATAGTTTGAACGAACAATTTGGTTTCAGGAGAGAAAAGTTTTTTCAAGTATGTTAAGCTCACCAGCTATGCGTATTGTAACCGCAATTAACGCAATTAACATCAATCCTATTGAGACTCGTACAGTACCAATAGAAAGGGATGGTAATGAAAAAGTTCATACCACCCTAAGAACAAAAGAGGCCGACACACTTGTGTTGCGGTCATGTACAGTTGGCGTTCAAAGAAAGGCGGGTATACTGTATATCTCACTTTGTGCTGTGTACGAACACATATATACGATTCATCAGCAACGTAGCTCTAAACTCAGTTGGTGTAGTGGTCAGCGTCCGGGCCTTCCAAACTTTGGGGCCCGGCTCGAGTCTCACATGAGTCTGATCTGATATGCTATAAATTTGGCAAGAACTATAGCAGGATCTGCTTCCTTTTCTGTTCACGCTTTAACCCCTTTTCTGGACAAAAAAGCTGTTGTATGGCTGCATTATCAAATCCTCAGTCAACATATATGTAATAATAATAACAATAATATATAATATAATAATAATATTATTATAATAAATATGTATTCAGGTTCTTGGTCTGCTGTTGTTGTCTCGCTTTTATTCCCTGCTGTATGAACGATTGTAAGGTAAGTATTTATGCAGTAAAAAAATTCAGAAAGGTTAAGTGATCACGTTAGTAACCAACTTTTCGTTAACAGATTCGGTAATGTTGTACTCCCCGAAATTCGTTTGAATTGTGCGTATTTTTCACCAGTCGAAGCGTGAGAGCTCGACTTAGGTTATAGGCTACCCGAATCAGAGAGAAGTTAAATAGAAGCTACTGCTGACTGTACAGGTAATGCTCGACTGAAAGAATGAACTAAGATTAATATTAAACTTAAAACTTCCTAAGTTTGACCTTGAAACTTTGAAAATAGATCAATATCAAAGGTAGTGTTTTCTTTCAGGATGTGGAGCATGTTTGTCCTTCCTGTCAGCGCGTTGTGGGCATCCACAGACGAATGTGATTATCATACATATCGATTGATTGACTTTTTATGATGCATATCAATTGATAGAACCGATCGACCGACGAACTAAATTTTCATGAGTGTTTTTATGGTGTATTGAGAGATTATATTGAAATCTTCAGCAATGTTCAACCTCATTATTTTGGCTAGTTTGGTCATTTGTGTTTTGGTCTAGTTCTTCTTCTAGTATTCCATACATTTTTTTTGAATCGCTTCGGCAAATAGTTTGTATAAATTTCACTGACACGTGTTTTGTTCCGTGCCAAGACTTTCGAATGAATATTTCATAGAGCAAACTATTTTTTCCCGAAAACTCCTTCCATATACGTATAATATATGTTTGAACATAGATCCGGTGACATCCATAATGAAACTAACGGAAGACGATTGATACATTTCTAGAGCGAATCTTAGGCATTTCATCAGAACCACTAGAAAATAGTAAACGAATAACACTAAAAGGTGGTGTAAGAGGTACAACTTGTTCCAAACCCTCTAAAGTAAGATGCTCGAGTTTCTACGTCAAAATTTGATATGTTAGCATTTGGACTTTCTCCAAATTTCGGCAGTATGTGTTGCACCTTTACTGCTGCAAATTCTGGAAGTTCCAAAAAAAGCATTGTTCGATATGAAAAAATTACTGTAGAACAACATCGATTGTCGAAACAGAGTATAACAATTAACAAATGCAACCAATTCACCGGGTTTCACCTCTTGGAGAAAATGATATTTCAAATTATTTTCGTAAGCTAACGATGGTATGCTCTCGTTATATCATAAATAAATTATAACGAAGACAAGACATGAAAACACGGAAACATGCGTTCTCCCGCTATTTTGCTATTTGACCAACTATTTCGTTTGGTCGCTCGTCATTTTCAGATTCAGGTTGGTTTGAGTTACGACTTATTTCAAACTTTTGTTATAAAGCTGCAATCTACTCACACAGTAATGATTTCAACAGTTTTCTGTTTTTATACATGTGAAAGTGACTGAAAAACGTTTAAAACGTCTTCTCGGATTATACTTTTTCAATATATTTATTTATTTATTTTTCATGAATTGTCAAAACTTCCGTTTGAGGATTCTTTATGAATCTATTCTCTCCCGTGCCGCCTGCACTGTATCTAAAAAACGAGCCGAAGCAAGTTGCATGCCCTTTCTGCAGACAACAGGTAGAAACAAAATAGAATACAACAAAATCAAAATTTGTTTCCCTTAAAACATGATTTTCACATTGTATGTGGCCCTCCAAATGGGTAAACTTAAAGAAAAGTTGGAAAAAAAGGGTATGGTTAACCTGTTACGCACACGTACTGTTATAGTTCACACCATCCCTACTGAGACTCCTACAGTAACCTTACAAACTTTTCGAAGGCTGTTCTGAAGCTGAATATGTAGTTCATGGAAAATGCTCTCGTATATTTACTCTACCTGAGGAGGAGAATGGGGTACGAAAATCCTCAACTTCTCCGATCAAAAGTAAGTGAGCAAAACGGTTTGGAAGTTTCGAAATCCTGTTGTAGGTGTCTCAGTAGGAATGGAAAAGACTATACATGCAACTAAAGAGTGCTGTTCGACGGTGATTGAACCAAACAAACAAAAACAGGCAGTGTGACAAATTATTTTTTTGTAAATTGCAGAGCCACGTGAACCATGTTCAACCCAGCAGAACTCAGAAACGTGCAATAACAATGTGTACGATGCCTCATTAGAATTCTAACTTTACATGAATGTTTCATTTACTTCCAGTTTAGGTAGTGACAGATCATGTTTGATAGTGACCTCTATGCACGCCAAAATCTCCAAGTTTGACCGAAAATCCACGAGATAAAACTGTAAACGCAGTGGAATAGGGCAACATACACGGTGTATAGTTAGCACATTTCCCAACTAGACTTGGGCAGCTTGCCAATGAAATTTCAAGGCAGTTTTTGAACATGTTAAAATGGTTCAAAACAGTAGACATTTAGATGAAGGCTTCCTCCCCTTCGTTATCAGTCATATTCTAGAAAACGTTCTGTAAAAAGGTATGTTTTCTCTGAATAACAGTCTTCCAAAGTTTTTGGCACGCTGCCAACGAGTCCAGTTGGGAAATGTGAGCACTATATAAGACGCAGCCAAATAAAAATATTTTGAAAACCGCTTATTTCAGAAACTTGCACACGAAGTGAGGAAATGGTTCCATAATTTTTTCTAATCCAGTGAATTAAGCCTCTACTGAGTAACATTTCACTGTATGGGCTCCCCGAACATTTTATACCCGATTCGCACTTTGTATCTTGACAAAGTGTCCAGCCCGTGTTCCCCTCCGTGCAAGCGCACTTTGTACACGAATAAAGTGTGACTGTTGGTTCTAACGTTTACCAAAATATTGCAAATGGGTCTCTGTTACTAAAAATTGTATTCAAATCAGTTAGAGAGCGGCTATGTTGACTAATGAAGTTATTATCTAGTTAATGTACATATTTTCAAACTATTCCACATCAAAACAGCACTAATTGTGAGAGTTTTGAAGTTCCTGCACTAAATTAGACAATTTCACTTTAAAATACATTGGACTAAATAGTGTTTTTATCTATTTGAGTTTAAATCCGCTTATTTTCATTTCAAAAGTGCTAAATTACTGTTTTAATTAATAGAATATTATGCAAAATTTATTGTAGTATAATATTTATTATGTAAACTGCGAGATAACTATCAAGATGCTTATGCTTCGCGGAAGCTCAAATTTCTCATTTTAAATTAAAAGGTTGGCTAAAATAAATTAGCCTCCTTTAGTGAATAAATTGGTCCTGCCACGAAAACCCTGGCGCGCGCGGTCAGCGACGATCGTGGAATTGACCAAGTTGTTCGCACCCAAAATCGTCATATTGTTGAGTGACCGCAGGAGGAACGAAGGCGTAGCTTTATTCTCGCTACGAGTACCTTGTTAGAAGAGTCAGAGACTCTCGAGTAGCTTAATAACTATGAAAGTAACATAGTACCGTTCTTAGCGCCAACTCACTGGCAGCCCAGTGTGACAGCTGGTACAGAGTACATCCGGCCCATATGAGCCTGTCCCAACACCGCTGTGTACGAAAATCGATGGTGAAACCAACTTTGAAAAACAACCGAACTACGGGCCGTTATCATTGAAATAGCTGGCAACTAAACTTAGAAGCCAATTGTTGTTCATAACTGTTGTCTCGTTTTCCAACAGTACTAGTACTGTAGCAGTGATACAATGAGGAATAGGTGGCACTACTTCTAAAAGTATATCCGGTAACGGTCATTTTACGGCAAAATAAACCACGGAAACGTACATGGTCATGAATCTCTCCAACCTGATCCGTTCTAGTCATCTATCTGTGGACAGGTTGTCGACAGATATTCAGGACTACAGAGGCATCATGTAAACCAATGTTCTCATACTACTATTTCCTTGTTTAAATAGTTTACACCACACATGTGCGTAGTCAAACATATTATTATTTCCACCATGAATAGAATCAATAATACTATCACTGAAGTTTTTAGTTCGCAGCTAGCCTCAGCCAAGGGACGAATCCGAGCGATCGTCATGTGTAATTTGCTGCAGACTCCCGAACCAATCAGATTGGAAACCTGAAACATGCAGGCTGAAATTATCTTTCTTGCTTGCGTTCCACACGCGTTAGCAAATAACTTCTATGGGTGGGAAAGGGTGGGCTATGATAGTTATCTCGCAGTTTACATAATAAATATTATACTACAATAAATTTTGCATAATATTCTATTATATAAACTGCTCGATAACTATCAAGATGCTTGTTCAAATCATTCTGAACGCAAGCCACTTTATTGACCCCACAACGGTAATTTCCCGTTTCATTTGGTCGCACGACAGTTGAGAAAAAATAAAACAATGTTTATTCCCACAACCCACAGGTTTTCTTTCAAAGGTATCTTGCCTATGCAAGTGCGCCCCTTAATGCACTTTAGTAATATCCCAACTTTAAATCCTAAACCAAGCCCCTTGGAACTAGAACTTCACCGAAATTGCTATTCGGGGCTAGGAATTTGACGCCTTTACGCCCTAGTACAAATTCGAAACTCGATTGGAATGTTTTTCCAATATTAGCTGACAGCCACTAGACATTGCGCATAAAACAGAGTCTTGGTCTGACAATTATGAGTTAATAATTTCATACATTCCGCACGCTTCTAACGTTGAATCTCAAATTGAGCTGTTGCTTGTTTTGCTCAAAAACCAGCGTTGTCCGTTTTAAGCAAAGTTGACTTTGCGCATTATCTAACAAGTCGGTTAGACAAGTCATATGACCGGAAATTGCGATTAATGGCCCCTCAGTCGTCTAAATACAATAATCGTCATAAAGACAACAGGTCGCAGCGGCGTTCAAAGTAAATACGGCCCAGTGCGATGTTACTGCCGCAATTATGTATATTGGATATTATAATAGTAACTCTCCATTAGAGCGTACAATATGTAGTGGGCACTCACTAGTATATGCCTCAGCTGGGCAGTCCATTCCCGCGATCCCTGTTCCTTCGACAGACTGAACGTAGCGGAGATTAACCAGAACCTGCAACTGCAAATTTCATCAAGTTCTAACTCCTGATATTTGATAGAGACAAGTTCTCGCTCAAATCAACTATACAGCTTACGAAATTGTATTCGTATCTATGGTATTAACTGATCTTCAGTATTTACTGATCTTTAGTATTTACTACTCTTTAGTTGGTGAAACTCTCGCAAGCAGTTCATGTTAGGTCTCATTGACACTAAACATTCAGTTTTTTGAATTACTCGCCTATGTTCACGTGAAATTTCGGTAAGCATCGAGCCAACCACAGGTTGTGGACCAAATGCCATGACCGAGATGTCCGGGACATCAACAAACGATCAGAATTCGGTTTATTAGCCACTGTTTTACTCCGTTAGAAACAAATTTGTCCATAGCCTCGGTCGCTTCCAAAGGCACTATGCGCTCAAACGAACATATTTTTCCAATAGATCTTCCGTGAACATTGAAACTATAATGCAGAGGAGAGATTTTCACTCACTCGCTTTTCATTGAATAATATCATACCCAATTAACTAAACTTGGAAACTCACCGAGTGAATGTCCATGAGTATCCGACGCGTGACTTCAATGCCATTGCACTCGAGGATGGACCGCTGCTGACCGTCCTTTCAAGACCCTCTGCAATAAATGCATATAATATATATTCACGAGATTGTGAGATTCACCTCCACAATAGGATCACACGTAAGTTAAAGCAAACATTTTCACAGAACTGGCCTTTATTTGCGTCAGTATCGGGAACGTTTTTCCACTTTATGTAAAATTGCACCCTTCACATAATAAATTGTGAAACCGGGCTCCTTATTGAGGAATAGTCACCCTCACTGGTGTGTAACTGAATAAACACCGGTGGTGGAATAGCCTACCCCTTACATGCTTTTATGTTGGTCAGTTTTACAACCATGAGTAACAACTGAGTAAGAGCATGGCAAGTCGAGTCAGATACTCGGACAAACCACGAAAAATTTACTGTTTCTAGGATTATTGCTAACTTTACGTTGGTAAAATATCCCGTTATGACATTATTATCGAGTAACAAACAGAGAACCAGCGTTTTCACAGAACGCAAGTGTCCCGTAGCCTACGTTGTACGACATACAACGTGTAATCTAACGCATGCATCCTTTCATTATGCTTAATTCTCAATAATGTCCGAGCTCGTGCCGCCTAACTGCAGCTTAGAAAGAGCTCTTACACGATAATTGCACAACAATTTTTTGATGTTTCGCCAACGCGCATTACGTCTTAATTGTGATGAGCAGTCCAACTCACAATTCTCATCGCCCTCGGTGTTTCAACTCTTCTTCTCCCGGAGAAAGAGGGGCGCAGAGCTCAGCCGCCATCGACACCCATTTCCGACCGAAACGGGTTCCTGTAATAGCACACTTAGCATATAGGCAAATTTGTGACTCAGGTCCGACATGAGTGTTTTTAGCTTATCCGGGCAGATTCCGGTTTTCAGTAGTTGAATTTTAGCGAGTGAACTAGTTCTAACTTGCATCAAAGTCATGACAACACGCCACGGGATTACTACCCACTTAGCCCTTAAACGCCCCGATGACCAATTGCATCCAACTATGCAGAAGGGTACTCTGACAACAAATTTGTCTTCATTTCTTTAAGGCACCGATAATTAAATGAAAGTGACCTACTTTCGCAAAACATTAACGAATGATTGTCTCATTAGGGATGAGGATTGGGTGTACATCCTATGGTCTTGCTGTTCAAACCAACCTAACACACTATCTAGTTCAACGACCCAACTGGAACCCGTTTTTAACCAAACTATTCGGTTTACCTACAATTAGGACAGCTGTTGTCAGGTGCGTAGCTAAAGCTGGGGTTCTGTTGAAAGACTAATCATTCCACTAGTTCACACCTACGAGAGGAATATTTTGCTCAATTAAACCCGCTAAATCAGCCGGATTTTCGTCTTATTGGCAACCATACAACTTATTGAACAATAATACAAAAAACCTCACCTTGAGTGTCTATTGATCCAACTTCCTGTGAACCGGTGGGATGTATTGCATCGTCTGTCCACCACTGCAGACACTACCGAGTTTCCTTCGAAAAACATCCGGCATTTCTGAACAAACTGTCAATAATGAACAGTATACGGAATGAATACGCAAATTTCAAAATTCAACCAAACAAGGTAATATGAAATATGAACAAATGGTAATTGAAACAATAGTACATGTTTACAGATTTGTCCCCGACGAATCTGAAAAATAGATGCCACGCACTTCTATTTTACATACCCAAATGTTATACCACTATTATTTTCTAAGGAATTTCAATCCTAAACACCCTCGGGAATAACCTAATCCGGTCAAAAGGAATCACTTCTTGTTCCACCAGCCTACTCTATTCCTAGTAGTATAGCCTGAAACCTGCTGAAATACGCAATTGTATTGAATTCTTTTCAAGAGAACACTTTCATTAAAGCCGTTCGCGTCCAACGCATCGGTTAACTCCGAGATTGGCTTAAATTACAAACCGTTATCCCCTAGGTTAGTGTAGCAACAACCTAGTTTCTTAATTATACAAAATTAGTGTCAAGTAGTGAGGTGCACACTGCTTCAATACTGGAAACCCGTATCATCGCAGATCCTTCGACCTTTTGACAGACAAAACCCAAATTGCCACAAGGCTTAAAGATTGGACATTTCAATCTGATGAGCCGACTGTGATAGTTTCCATGATCATAAGAGAACTGTGTTCTTACCATCCTCGAAATCCAAACCTAACCAGGTCAAGAGGAGCCTCTAAATTCTCTACGAGTGTACTCTACTCATATGGTCCAGCTATAAGCTCTACCCCGTCAGTATTCTTATGGACAACTTTCCAATAAAATTACGTCGCAACGAACACGATTCACGCTGAGCCATGCACGCTGCAGTTAAACCGACTAATTATGCCAATTTAGTTTCAGGGAGCCCTCTATCCACCTCGGGAAGAAACATGAACATTGCGTTTGAACTACCGAAACTCCAGTAAATACGCAGATCGTTCGTTTTTGCGGCCAAGGTGAACCCAATTCGCCTACAATGCAAAAATTGACTACGCGCGTCCGGTAAACCCTTCAACAAGATTCTAGCTGCATGCCAGCCAATCCGAACAGAAGTCGTCTAGCGAGATGGCGACCATGCCCTCTGCTGTCATTCGTCTCAATCGACCGTGAAAGAGAAGAACAATGGGCGATGCCCATGAACCGTTATGTAGACCTGTCTATCAGACGAGGAACGGAGAACGAGAACCCCAAAGGTACCAAGCTCGTTCATAAGACCCGTCCAATTCTGCCGGAGCCAGAAACCGAGGAACCACGAGAGCGAGTGAAGACAACTGGAACGATAATTCGACTCTGTTGGGAAGATCCCTTATTCCCTGAGCCGATCACGGGAAATAGGGAAACAGAGGACCCCCGCTGGGTCAATCTCGAAAAACCAAATCCCAAACGTCCGGCAACCAACAGGAAACGGAAGAAAACTCGGGATTCCAATTCCACGGAAAACCTACGATTCCTTAGGAACACTCGAACTCGACTGAAAATAATTTCGAAGGGATGTCCATATCCCCCGAAATAAACACGGAAATATAGAAAAAAACATTGAATAAATTCGCCACTCTCTGGCGAAAATAAACAAATAAATGAGAATAATAAGAGCAAGCCCGTCTGCGACGGCGCTCACGAAACAATATGACGATTTTGGGTGCGAACAACTTGGTCAATTCCACGATCGTCGCTGACCGCGCGCGCCAGGGTTTTCGTGGCAGGACCAATTTATTCACTAAAGGAGGCTAATTTATTTTAGCCAACCTTTTAATTTAAAATGAGAAATTTGAGCTTCCGCGAAGCATAAGCATCTTGATAGTTATCGAGCAGTTTATATAATGCACGGGCACGTAAGAAGGAGGCAGGCGCGGGCGAGGCAGGGCACCGCGCGCCTCTGCCATCGATCGATAATCGAATCTTTTCGAAACTGTCTGGCGCCCCGCCTTTCATTTAGCCGCCGCTACTCGCCCCAAATGACGGCCATAATGGCCACGCTGTCCCCTACCCACTGAATGCGCTAGTTTAAGAACTAAAAGAACTGACTTAATAAAGTTTGAATGACTTCTATTTCTTACACAATGGTAATTTACTCGGTACTAGGTTTTTTTGAGAAAGTCTGACTGGAAACTAAACTATTGTGGAATTGTACGAGTAAAACTAATATAACATTCATGAAAAAGTGGGGGCCCAACGACTGTGAGATTTGTCTTCTGCTGTGCGCCCCCTAGACAGCTACTCTAAAATGGAGCAGCTACTGCTACAAAAACCGAAAAATACTAATATACTCAAGTATAACTGTTCATTACAAACATACAAAAGTCGTAAAATATTTTTTCAAACCTGTAAACTAGAATCTGCAAATAACCTAAAATTACTAACATACTCAAGTATAACTGTTCATTACAAACATACAAAAGTCGTAAAATATTTTCTCAAACCTGTAAACTAGAATCCACAAGTCACAGCTGCGAAAAAGAGAACAACTGTGGAATAACATTAAAAACGTTATAGCAGCTAGAATTGGAGTAATGACAAGAAATGCCAACCATTGTGCACAAAATCAGGAACTCTATAGTTGACTACGTTGAGTTAACATCTGTGATTTGTAGATTCTAGTTTACAGGTTTGAGAAAATATTTTACGACTTTTGTATGTTTGTAATGAACAGTTATACTTGAGTGTGTTAGTAATTTTAGGTTATTTGCAGATTCTAGTTTACAGGTTTGAAAAAATATTTTACGACTTTTGTATGTTTGTAATGAACAGTTATACTTGAGTATATTAGTATTTTTCGGTTTTTGTAGCAGTAGCTGCTCCATTTTAGAGTAGCTGTCTAGGGGGCGCACAGCAGAAGACAAATCTCACAGTCGTTGGGCCCCCACTTTTTCATGAATTTTTCTGTTTTTGTATACATGCCGTAGGTATGTAGAGAGGTGGTTTGATCTGTACGGTGCGGATAAAATTGTTTTCTTAAAGGAGGGCAGAAAGGAAAGCTAGTTTAGGTACCCCGGGGTACCTAAATATAACGTTGCACGCGCCAAAACAGGCAAACACGTAACAACCGTTTGCAAATTAGGTTCGTTAGTTTGAATTAAAAGTTATACATATCGGTTTCTCTTGATAAGCTCTTTCATATTAACTTTCCTTTCTGTCCCCCTTTAATGAACCACTTGTTAAGTATTACCACCATTCGAAAAAAATGACGTCAACATTGCAGTTCTAAAAACTTACTTTATGTGCCCTTCAGAATCCCAAAATACGTCATGTTTGAATGAAGTTTCATCGTAAGTTGACCATTTTTTAGAAACTTTCAGCATTCGAAAACATATTTCACGTCAATTTTTTCTAAGTTGACGTCATCTGAGATCTGGCCTCCTGAATTCCAGAATAAGTCATATTTAGATAAAGTTTCATCGTTAATATACCATTTTGGAGATATTTTCACATTTGAAAATATATGTGACGTCAACTTGGCACTTTTCCAAAATGACGTCATCTGGTCTCCAGAATCCCAGAATACGTCACTTTTAGATTGAGTTCCACCGTTAATTGACCTTTTCTAAGATATTACCATCATTTGAAAGTATATGTGACGTCAACTTTGCACTTTTCAAAAACGACGTCATTCGGCTTTCAGAATCCCAGAATACGTCATGTTTAGATGAAGTTTCACCGTTAATACCCCACTTGCCAACTATTATTATCATTTGAGAACATATTTGACGTCAACTTTGAACTTTTGAATATGACGTCATCTGGCTTTCAGAATCCCAGAATACGACACCTTCCGATGGAGCTCCATCGTTAATAACCCACTTGCCAACTGTTGTCATAATTTGGAGAAATATTTGACGTCAACTTTGCACTTTTCAAAGATGACGTCATCGGGTCTCCAGAATCCTGACTGACGTCACCGATAGAATACTTTTTACTTATATTAAAGTCACGATGGTATCATATTTAAATTTTCATCGAAATCGGTCTGTGTTACCCTAAGTTACAAGACAGTTTGCATAACCGACCTGACAGAGAGAGCGAGAGAGTGCACAAAATGGAGAGACGCAGAGACCTTTATTTCGAAAGGTCGTAACTTGGTTAAAAAAAAAATTTTCAAAAAAAAATTTGCGCTCATTCCGTTTCTATACGAGTTCTATTATTACTACAAATTTGAGCCAAATCTGGTTAGTTCTGGCAGAGATAGCATCACAGCACAATAGACGGAAGGAAGGAAGGAAGGAAGGAAGGAAACACGACGGAAGTTTCACAAATACGCTGTAGAAACTTCTCAAATCGTAAAAGTTCTGTTTTGCGAATTTGAGCCTTTTTATGGGAAAACTAAAAAAACGGAGGCGCGCATTAGCCGGACCAAAGACAAATCTCGCACAGCGCTTCGCGCTGCGCGCGAATAGAAAAGGAACTCAGTATGAATAGGAAATATGCATAATTATTCTATTGAAAATCAGTGCCGAAAAACTAGTCTGTTATATGGGAATCACCAAATTAATATTAATTGAAATATCATAGAAATTCAACAACCTCTGAATTAGGAAAAATGTTGAACAGTTTTCTAGAATCATTCATTTTACTGATATAATGTGTTTAACGTGCTTTTGAAATATAAATTCTATTTTGAAGCATTATTTTGTGGTTGAATGGTTAAATTAGGATGGGACCCCCCGCCGACAGTTTGTTACTTGACAAACTGTTGGTTCACTCGAACCGACAGTTTGTACGATGACAGACTGATAATTCTTTCACAGAAATCGCAGTTGGAGCGCGTTTTTGGGAAATAGAGTGTTACTGAGTAAGAAAAGTGGATGGGTATGAGATCGTCACTTGGTGTGCAAGTTTCTGAAATAAGCGGTTTTCAAAATATTTTTATTTGGCTACGTCTTATATGTTGGAACATAGATCCGGTGACATCCATAATGAAACTAACGGAAGACGATTGATACATTTCTAGAGCGAATCTTAGGCATTTCATCAGAACCACTAGAAAATAGTAAACGAATAACACTAAAAGGTGGTGTAAGAGGTACAACTTGTTCCAAACCCTCTAAAGTAAGATGCTCGAGTTTCTACGTCAAAATTTGATATGTTAGCATTTGGACTTTCTCCAAATTTCGGCAGTATGTGTTGCACCTTTACTGCTGCAAATTCTGGAAGTTCCAAAAAAAGCATTGTTCGATATGAAAAAATTACTGTAGAACAACATCGATTGTCGAAACAGAGTATAACAATTAACAAATGCAACCAATTCACCGGGTTTCACCTCTTGGAGAAAATGATATTTCAAATTATTTTCGTAAGCTAACGATGGTATGCTCTCGTTATATCATAAATAAATTATAACGAAGACAAGACATGAAAACACGGAAACATGCGTTCTCCCGCTATTTTGCTATTTGACCAACTATTTCGTTTGGTCGCTCGTCATTTTCAGATTCAGGTTGGTTTGAGTTACGACTTATTTCAAACTTTTGTTATAAAGCTGCAATCTACTCACACAGTAATGATTTCAACAGTTTTCTGTTTTTATACATGTGAAAGTGACTGAAAAACGTTTAAAACGTCTTCTCGGATTATACTTTTTCAATATATTTATTTATTTATTTTTCATGAATTGTCAAAACTTCCGTTTGAGGATTCTTTATGAATCTATTCTCTCCCGTGCCGCCTGCACTGTATCTAAAAAACGAGCCGAAGCAAGTTGCATGCCCTTTCTGCAGACAACAGGTAGAAACAAAATAGAATACAACAAAATCAAAATTTGTTTCCCTTAAAACATGATTTTCACATTGTATGTGGCCCTCCAAATGGGTAAACTTAAAGAAAAGTTGGAAAAAAAGGGTATGGTTAACCTGTTACGCACACGTACTGTTATAGTTCACACCATCCCTACTGAGACTCCTACAGTAACCTTACAAACTTTTCGAAGGCTGTTCTGAAGCTGAATATGTAGTTCATGGAAAATGCTCTCGTATATTTACTCTACCTGAAGAGGAGAATGGGGTACGAAAATCCTCAACTATCTCAAAAGTAAGTGAGCAAAACGGCTCAGAAGTTTCGAAATCTTACTGTAGGTGTGTCAGTAGGAATTGAAAAGACTATACATGCAACTAAAGAGTGCTGTTCGACGGTGATTGAACCAAACAAACAAAAATAGGCAGTGTGACAAATTATTTTTCGTAAATTGCAGAGTCACGTGAACCATGTTCAACCCAGCAGAACTCAGAAACGTGCAATAACAATGTGTACGATGCCTCATTAGAATTCTAACTTTACATGAATGTTCCATTTACTTCCAGTTTAGGTAGTGACAGATCATGTTCGATAGTGACCTCTACGCACGCCAAAATCTCTAAGTTCGACCGAAAATCCACTAGATAAAACTGTGAGCAAAGTGGAATACGGCAACATACACCGTGTATAGTTAGCACACTCCCCAACTGGACTTGGGCAGCTTGCCAATGAAATTTCAAGGCAGTTTTTGAACATGTTAAAATGGTTCCAAACAGTAGACATTAAGATGAAGGCTTCCTCCCCTTCGTTATCAGTCATATTCAAGAAAACGTTCTGTAAAAGGTATGTTTTCTCTGAATAACAGTCTTCCAAAGTTTTTGGCACGCTGCCAACGAGTCCAGTTGGGAAATGTGAGCACTATATAGTGGGTGCCAAATTTATAAATTTCTGTCTTTCGCCGGAATCGAACTTGCAAGCAAAATATTTGTAGCCGGGCGCTAACCACTGCGCTATCAGTACACATAACCAACAAGCTTTGGAATCGAAGACATGTGTGCGTACACAGCGGAAAGTGAGATATACAGTACACCCCGCCTTTCCTTTGGCGACGACTATAGGGTTACTCTGAATAGTGTAAGTGCGAACCCTGCACATACTGGAAGTAAAATGAATTGTCACGTAAACTTTACATTCTAATTAGGAATTGTGCATTTTGTCATTGCACGTTTATGAGTTCTGCTGTCTTCAGCATGTTTCACGTGACTGTGCAACTGACTAACAGTAAAAGATATTACCAAGTTTTGGTTGTGTTTCAATCGGTCTCGTTTGGGTGATTCGAACTCTTCAGTTAGGTTCGTATATGGTTAAAAAAAGTGCGCTGAAAAAATTACTAGCAGCAAAAAAATGATCGACTTCGGTAGAGTCGGAGCCACTCCCATGCATAGCTGATTGAAAAAACCGTATTCCTATGGTTTGAAGTGCAAAAAAAGCTGATAATATAAAAGAAATATTGTCAGTTATAAATTATAGGTAGTCACTGTGATCCGGTACGAAATTGGTAATATGGTTTGGGTGTGCAGCGCTATACTTTTCTTCTGTTGTTGGTGAGTTTTAGTGATTTTTTGGATCACAACAAATACGAAACGGCACCAAACTACAAAACACAGTTGGAAAATACGTCGATTATGTGCGCTACGAGAACTGACAAGCGCCAAGCATTTGAATCAAAGACTTGTGTCCGAACACAGCTAAAAACGAGATATACAGTAGTCTGCTGCCAATCCGTTGGCGACGACTATAGAGTTGGTGTTGCCACCAACTGAATTAATACGCACGACGTTATTTGTTTAGAGTCAGACTACAAAGTATATTTGCACGTTTGTAGCATAAGTAGATAGAACGACTATATGATCGATATTCAGAGACATTCTCGTTACCAAACTCATAGAATTTGATATTTTTCGCAGACTTTATTAGGACACATTGAATAAGTAACGACGTTCTGCAATTTTTTCTATTTCAGCCCGTGCATCATTTGCCTCCCGTTCTGTCTCAATTGTTGTAAGGTTGGTTTTCAACGAAATGCAAATATTCAAACGTGAATTAACACTTTAATAGTCAACTTAATGTTCAAAGAGTGTAAAGTCGATCTCCGTTCTCTTTTAAAAAACGTTCTAAGAATAATCTACTATTTAGAAATATACTTTATACCTATCGTTCACACCATTAAACTTTCAGCGTAGCAATATAGCCAACCTTACGAGAAGTTCATATAATTTTCTCATAAGAAAATCATGAACATCGCATGAGCTACTTGGGAGTTTTTCATGTTGTAGCATAGTAATCAATAGAATCTCACGAGAAGTTTGTGAGATATTGCTCCCAATGTTTTGAGGGGTAGCTACCACGCATGAGACTTGCACACTACACATTCAAGCCGTGACTGTTCCTAACGCAAATTGCAACTAGTTGGGAGATAGTTATAATAACAATAATATTTAGTACACAAAAGTGTCACAACGGTACAGAAACTGAGCTAATGAATAATCACAGTGAGAGAAAATAAAAAGGAGTGAAAAACCAAATAAATAACACAAGTCTGATAAATAACACGACATATTTGCTCACTGTGATAGGAAATGATAATCAATTGCTAATATTTGAAAATTCCAATAGAATTTACGTTGTTCAATTGAACTGAATTTTTTGTAATCAAACCGTGAAAATGAAACAAAGAGAATTGAAAGGACTAGGAAGATTTGTAATATAACTAATTAAAGATTCCGTCCCGCTCTGATTTTGACCTGTGAGTTAACAATCTGACCATTTGGCAAATGAAAAACCATTATCAAAAACATACACTTTTAAATCTCTATCTTGCTTCGTTTGCTCAGAAAAGCGACTTACGTAATGACACCGATGGGGGAGTTGCGTACGGGGTATGCTCAAAACAGCGTATAATAGTACAAAAATATTTTTGAAACGTTCTATCATATACGACAACACAATTAAAAACTGAAAACTGAAGTTAACTCGAAACGTAAATGAACCAAGTCAAGTTGCGTCACAGTGAAAATGTTCATGTGCTTTTTTTATTGCTCGATGTTATGCAAATTTTGCAAACTTTTTATCAGAAAGTTTTTTCAAGGTCTATGGGAAGACATTAAGAGACTTTTTTGAACATTTTTAATTTTTGTGAAACTCAGATTATAGCGGAACGGTTTCTTTAAGCAGCGAAACAACAAAAAGAGTAGAAGAATAGGGACATTATACATCTTCGACAATGAACAATCACCCCCCACAATACAAAATGGGGGGGGGTGATAGTACATACCCGGAACTGATGAACAATCACCCCCCACTCAACCGAAGCCTGCAGTAAATAAGCATTGTGTATAATCGCCCCCCCCCCCCCAAGGTGGGGGTCGATTGTAGTACGGGCCCTTTTCAACCCATTTTCGACCAGGGTGGGGGGCAAATGTAAACTACTCCCGAATCTGCTAGCAAAAGTTTCGTAACAGGGCGCTAACCACTGCGCTATTAGAGCACATGAACGGAAAGCTTTGGAATCGAATATATGTGTGCGTACACAGCAGAAAATGAAATACACTCCCGCTTGTCCATTGGCGACGACTATAATCCGCCTATTTTTCCAGGATGTGGAGCACAGCTGTCCTTCTTGCGAGCGCGTGCTGGGCACCCACGCACGTCTGTGATTATCATGGATATCGATTGATTGAACGGATCGTTTTGCAAAATAAATATCTTTCTCACCTTCTTTGAACGCGTTGTTCGATAGAAAAATGGCAAAGTTCATGAATATTTTTCGATGAATTGTCAAAGTCTCATTTTTGTCTCATTACAGCATGTCAGCTAAGCAGTACAACGTTAGATAAAGATTAATTGAGTGTTTCTCGAGTTAGATGAGCAGGTTCGAACGTTAGCACTAGAAAAAGTTTACCTATCTTGAAAAAAACAAGTTGGTTTGAACACGTTTCAAACTACCGTGAATGAAAGCCTGGAAACGTCCTTTGCAAACAAGAAAAAGCGTGAATCGTACTCCGTAGTGTTCATTTGGTGTTCATTTGTGCTCAGCTAACTCTACAACTCGGTCGATCGCCAGACTTTAGACTCAGGTACAGTAGATCATTATGGAAGTTAAAGAACATGAAGAATGGTAATAAAGTATAAAAAGTGTGAATAAGATTGAGGTCTATTGAGGTATCTCCATCAACAGTTCAAGATGAAAAATTATTTATTTTCGGTGAATCGGTCGCTCGCCAGACTTCAGACTCCAACTGATTTCTCTCGAATGTGCTTTTCTTCTATGCGTGTGTTTTCTCAATTTTTGTGATACTTTTCATTGATCTTGTTTGAATTCCGTCCCTTAGCTCAATGTGGAGCCTGAAGGGAAGGTATCTCGATTCTAAGTGGTTACGTCTGGGGTAGCGGCGAAACGTACCACCTTCTTTACTTTGAAGTTACTATTCTTTTAGTTTCATCTTTTGCATATGAGGCTTTTCATTTCATTTGATTTCAGTTCCGTACCACTCGACCAGCACAGCCCGTGAAAATGCAGCCTCAACCTCAACAGTATCCGCCACCGAAATATCCGCAGCAACAACAACCAGGTTTGTTCCGAATTCAGTTTGTTCAATCAGTTCTGAATCAGTTTTGTTCATTTGGTTCATCAATTTCTATACATTGCAGGCTGTTTTATTACTTTTAAACATCGATTCATAGATTATTCAATTCGTCGCAAACTTGATTGTTATACAGAATATTGATGAACTGATGCTGTGGAGGGGGGCAATACTTCCATCAATTTCACTGTTTAACCAAACGTCGCAGTTCAGGTCCACAAGTGGTGGTTGTTGGGAGCACGCTCTTCATGGGAGAACACCCACAGCCCGCGCAATGTCCCCATTGTCGTCAACAGGTATACTCCCATCATTTCTACTACACTTTGGCGACGTTAGTTATTTTCATGACGGCCTCGACGAGAGAGTGTAGGTCATAGAGACGCAGACATGTTCTAGCCTATGTTTTGAAGCAGACCAATCGCAGACATTGAAATGTTGTTGCACGTTCCTTGTCACTTCACATGTCACCTTTGTTTCCTATGAAAACTGCATCCAAAATATGATGAGCACCCAAATTCTGAGTGTTGAATGACTAAGAAAACTACTTTCAAATCAGCAAGCCACTGCTTAGCGGCCTGGACGAGAGAGTGTTCAGGTCAGAGAGACGCAGACTTTCTCAGACCGTCTGCATACAATTAGCGTCTCGAATAATGTTCATCAGGAGAGGATTAGGTGTTTTTTTCCGTAGTGTATTCGGGAGTAACTTTTCCAGGTAATTACTATGACGCGGTATCAACTCGGTGGTATGGTATGGCTGCTGTTCGGCATAATGTGCTTTGTTTGGTCAGTTTTGTTGCAACATTGTCTACATGAAACATTTGAGAAACATTTGAAACGGGGCGGTCTTGAAAGCAGCAGTCCAGCCTTTGTTAGCCGCACGAGAGGTGCGTAGTTTTTCTATTTGTTCTATTATGTGTGTATTATTGTATTTGTGTGTTTTACTTGTTGGGAGATCATAAAGTGACAGAGAGAGCACTTGTTCTGTATAGTTGAGAACACTATAATGGCGCTGTGTATAGGTTATACACACAGCGGCCTGTACCAGCTGTTAGAGCGTAGCGTGGGAATCTAACCCCCGAAACGACATGGTGCATCGGCAAAAACCAAAAGTTAAAGTTGACTTTTGGTGATACGAATTCGCTACCTCACCACGGTATGCAAAACATTTGGTTTTCGTTATCGGTCGGTTCACGTTACGCGCGGTCGCGTGGCACGGTTCAGTACGGTACTAGAGACGAGTACACAGACATTACATAGATAGATACAAACAGTGAAACTTCTCATGAAAGCCGGTAGACGTACCATTGGATTTTATGTAGAATTTTGTACTGTGAGGCAGACTCAAGGTTTCGAAACACGGTAGACTTGCAAGTACGCATTACATTGTTACGTAATTGCAGTAAGGCTATTGTAAAACCACCAACGAATCTATGGCTATATTTTCGTTCGATCGATCAATCGGTGCTGGAAGTTGCAGAGAGCTCTGGGAAACACAGCAATGAGTTAATACGTTAATAAAGTATTCTCAAAATCACCCTCGGTAAAGGGTAGTAGGGAGTTTTTTCTAGATTTTTGGCCAAACTTCTACGATTAACGGTCCCCACAGGTTCAGTCATTTTTTCTCGCTGTACGAAAAAATGCATTTGCTTGCTCATGTTTTGAGAGAGCTCGGCATGCGAAAGATCTACATTCAGATAACGTGTGAACGTGCTAATGGATGGCGCTAATGCAATGTGTAGTAGCAGATTGTACAGGAGCTGTCACGCCCCTTGCTATCGCATTCGCTCTGCGAGGTGGTAACAAGAGTTATCCCTATTTTTCACGCTTACAGTTGTGTTCTTTACATAAAGAGAGAGTATCGGATTCAGCCAGAGGTGGCATGGCTCGGCCAGATCCGACACTAAGGTACTCCCGTACTAAGGGAACAAAGCTTATAAAAGATCTACAAGCTTTGACTACGGAATGTGGACCGTATGACAGGAAATTCGATTTTCCTACAGATGAAGATGCTATAAAGCACTTTCTGAACAGAGAACAATCGAGTCTTGGAGAATTGGCACGCTCTCTAGACAAGAAAATCGAAGCGGTCGAAAACTTCTTAGCGGAGGTCAGCGACAAAGTAGAGGACATCAAGGCATTTGATGCTACTCTGGGAGGGTTAGCCAAGAATAATTTAGAGAAATATCTGGTTGACAAAAAGTTTGATGAGATCATCAATTCTTCGAATGAAGCTAAGATAGTTTTGGAAAAAAAGGCACGTGAAATTCGTGTTCAGACATCTATCATTCGTTTGGACAACGAAGTCGACGACGACGACGACGACGATGATGATGATGAACACATAGCGCCTGAGGTGTCAGTGCTCACCAGCCTGTGTAACAAACTCGCTTTGAACAGAGAGATAAAACTTCCCAAATTTGATGGTCAAACTAGTGAATGGGACGGGTTCTGGGATCTGTTTTCTGCCGTAGTGCATCAAAAAGAGTACGCGGACATCGAAAAACTGACAATGCTCCTAGAAGCATGTGAGGGAGATGCCGCTAGAGCGCTCAAAAGAGTTCCCAGAAAAGGTTCGGAATATCCTTCGGCAATCAAGATATTGCAAGGGCTCTATGCCGACAAAAGGCGCAATCGGTTTGCCCTCTATGAACAGCTGGAGTCTCTTCCGCGCGCTACTAATAACGCGTCGAGTTTGAGAAACACCCTGAGTGATGACATGGCCATTATAGCAGCCATGGATCGAGCTGATGAGGACACTTCCAGTCTCTCGGTTTTGAGATTGGTGAAGTCTTCTTTTCCCATTAAGTTCCAGCGTGAACTATCCAGACTAGAGTTTAGAGATAAGGAAGACATGACAATCAAAAAGTTGGTTGACCATATTAGTCATTCGATTGAAGAGAATGAATACGTTGATATGGAGTTATCACATGGTGGTAGAAACAGTTCCGAGAAAACACGTATTTTCTCGGATGACTGTTGATGGTACACTGTTTCTATTGGTTAGAAACAAGCAAGTCGTTTTCTCTTGGTTATTCCTATTCGCCGACGTAGAAAGAAGAAAGAAAATTTTTCTCCGAGATGATCTATCCACTAGTATAAAAGGCTAGTTTGGTGTGTGTGTGTGTGTGTGGGTTTGTAACAATTTCAGTCGAAAAACCAATGGGGAAGAGTGAGGCAAATGGCGTGGAATGAACGTGAGCTAGCTGGATTTGATTTCTATTTTCAAGTGACTACGAATCGGCTGAAGCTGCAATTGGAATGGAGAATAGATTTACTCATTTTATGTTGAACAAGGCGTTGAAGTCACGTATAATACATGCAGCCCTAACAGAGAGAGAGCGAAAGAGAGAATCCTAACGAGAACTGTCGCGCTCTATGTTAAGGAGAAGTTCCGCGCTCTATGTTAGGAAGAAGTTCCGCGCTCTATGTTAGGGAGAAGTTCCGCGCTCTATGCTGAGACATCCCGCGCTCTATGTTAAGTAGAAGTTCCGCGCTCTATGTTCGGAAGAAGTTCCGCGCTCTATATTAGGGAGAAGTTCCGCGCTCTATGCTGAGATATCCCGCGCTCTATGTTAAGTATAAGTTCCGCGCTCTATGTTAGGGAGAGATCTCGCGCTATAAGTTAGAAAGAGGACTCGCGCTCTATGTTAGGAGAAGTTCCGCGCTCTATGTTAGGAAGAAGTTCCGCGCTCTATGTTAGGGAGAAGTTCCGCGCTCTATGTTAGGAAGAAGTTCCGCGCTCTATGCTGAGACATCCCGCGCTCTATGTTAAGTAGAAGTTCCGCGCTCTATGTTAGAAAGAGATCTCGCGCTATAAGTTAGAAAGAGGACTCGCGCTCTGTGTTAGGGAGAGTGCTAGCGCTCTAAGTTAGATAGAGGACTCGCGCTCTGTTAGGGAGAGTGCTCGCGCTCTTTGTTGGAGAGAGGAGTCGCGCTCTATGTTAGAGAGAAGACTCGCACTCTATGTTGAAGAGAGGTTTTGCTATTGAGGACATTTTTCGTGCTCTATGTTGAGGAGAGCTTCGGCGGTCCATGTTCAGAAAAAATAGGGCCAGGAAGCTCTCGCTAGCCCGGAATAAAAACAAGGGAGGCGGAGGCGGCTTTAGCCGCCGGCGACTTACCTTGTCTACTAATATAAAACCGTTGCTTGATGTGTGTGTGTGTATGAGGCAAATTGTCCTTTTGGTCTGGAAGTCGGAAAATGATGCACTTTGTAGTTGGTTTTCTGAGAAGAAAAACGTGAACAGTACGTGATTTTCTGTTTTCATTTTAGATTTTTCTGAAACCGGCTGCTGCAGGATACTGAAATTAATGATGAGAACTCCCGCGCTCTAGGTTAAGGAGAGATGTCGCGCTCTATAAGGAGAACTTTTGCGCTCTATGTTAAAGAACACTCCCGCGCTCTATGTTAGGGAGAACTACAGCGCTATATGTTAAGGAGAACTACCGCGCTCTATGTTAAGAAGAACTCCCGCGCTCCATGCTGAGAAGAAATTAAGCGCTCTATGCTAAGGAAAAATTTGGCGCTCTATGCTAAGAAGAATTCCCGCGCTCTATGTTAAGGAGAACTTTCGCGCTCTATGCTTAGGAGAACTACCGCGCTCTCTGTTAGGGAGAACTGCCGCGCTTCATGTTAATGAGAACTACCGCGCTCTATGTTAGGGAGAACTACCGCGCTATATATGATAAGGAGAACTACCGCGCTATATATGATAAGGAGAACTACCGCGCTCTACGTTAAGGATAACTGCCGCGCTCTATGTTAGGGCGAACTCCCGCGCTCTATGTTAAGGATAACTCCCGCGCTCTTTGTAAGGGAGAAGTCTCGCGATCTATGTTAGGGAAAACTACCGCGCTCTATGATAAGGAGAACTCCCGCGCTCTATGTTAGGGAGAACTCCCGCGCTCTATGTTAGGGAGAACTCCCGCGCTCTACGTTAAGAATAACTCCCGCGCTCTATGTTAGGGAGAATTACCGCGCTCTACGTTAAGGATAACTCCCGCGCTCTATGTTAGGGAGAAAGGAAGAACTGCCGCGCTTCATGTTAAGGACAACTCCCGCGCTCTATGTTAAAGAGAACTTCCGCGCTCTATGTTAATGACAACTCCCGCGCTCTATGTTAAGGAGAACTTCCGCGCTCCATGTTGATTAGAACTTCCGCGCTTTATGTTAGGGAGAACTGCCGCGCTTCATGTTAATGAGAACTACCGCGCTCTATGTTCAGGACAACTCCCGCGCTCGAGGACTTTTCAAAGACGAAAAAGAAAGAAAATACTTCTCGACGCAACCACCGACCTAGACTCATCAAGGGAGGGACCCCCGCTATATATGATAAGGAGAACTACCGCGCTATATATGATAAGGAGAACTACCGCGCTCTACGTTAAGGATAACTGCCGCGCTCTATGTTAGGGCGAACTCCCGCGCTCTATGTTAAGGATAACTCCCGCGCTCTTTGTAAGGGAGAAGTCTCGCGATCTATGTTAGGGAAAACTACCGCGCTCTATGATAAGAAGAACTCCCGCGCTCTATGTTAGGGAGAACTCCCGCGCTCTATGTTAGGGAGAACTCCCGCGCTCTACGTTAAGAATAACTCCCGCGCTCTATGTTAGGGAGAATTACCGCGCTCTACGTTAAGGAGAACTTCCGCGCTCCATGTTGATTAGAACTTCCGCGCTTTATGTTAGGGAGAACTGCCGCGCTTCATGTTAATGAGAACTACCGCGCTCTATGTTCAGGACAACTCCCGCGCTCGAGGACTTTTCAAAGACGAAAAAGAAAGAAAATACTTCTCGACGCAACCACCGACCTAGACTCATCAAGGGAGGGACCCGGGCGTAGCCCGGGGTACCTTCCTTGTTATCGTATAACTCAGTAGTGTCTCACATGCTAGATTATTTCATATCATCTGTTATATTTGTAAGTCTTCATAACTATGTTCAAGCTTGTACCATTTGTTTTACAGTTAATTTAGCTGACAGTGAGGCTAACTTTTTGGTGACTATGTTATTTCGTGCCTAATTCTCTAGTTTGTCTGATTGTGAAAGTTATTCATGTTCAAACAAGGGTTTGATAGTTTGCAAGGAGTGCGGGAGGGGAGGTGTGAGGTCCCCAAACCCCAATAATTAACAAGTAGGAAGTGGGAGAGAATATGTTCATTAGAATAGAAATCAAAGTATCAAATTATAATCTAGAAATCCTAGTCGTGTCGATGGACATGTGTCCCCTCTCCACGTCTCTGGGCGGAGCCCCCTTTTATGCGGATCCTCTGTAAGCATAAGAATCATTCAATGGCAAGATATGAGATAACATTGATTTCTTAATGGAATGATGAAAAGTATGTGAAACTTATGTGAAAGAGGAAAAGTGAATAATTAGGATACTTTATTTGTGCTTTCGCTGTGATGGACCTTTAGTGTGCTTACGCACTACTACCTATGTACATCTATCAACCTCGGGGGCAGTCCGACCTCGGACGCAAAATAGAAGAGAAAGATGTTTGGGGAGGTTAAGTGTATGCTATGTATTACTACTAAATATTACTATATACTATTAAAATTATAAATTATAAATTAGCCAAAAAAAAATTCAAAAAGCTGCAAAAACTTTTGCTTTAGACTAAGTTGCTCGTACATTTGGGCTGGGAATTGACAAAAAAAAAAGAACTTATGCTGGGTAGTTGCCGTTGATGGCGAAGCGAGCAGTGGAGGGCTGTGGTGACGTTTTTGTCCTGTAGTTATAGGGCAATAATCAACCTGAAAAAAGAGTATTTGAGTCGCCTGTCCCTGTTACTGACAGTGTGTGTGTCTGATTGATAAATGTGTGACTTGTAAGTAGATTTTTAACAGCTTCTTTTTTTTAAATTCACCTTGACTACGACGATAGCTGTCAATAAGTAATGGCTATGCAAACTTTACTATTGACTAAACCATACATTTAGAAAGTTGAAAGTTGTCGATAAGTTACCGAACTCATACTCGAAAACTAGTTCATCAAACGTTCAGGTGCTACGAAAACAGACGTGGAATGAATAACGTAAGAATAATGTTAGTTGGAATGGAGGGACCTGCTCTCTGATCTTGTAGACGTCTGAAACGTCTTCAGCTCGATGAAAACAATCATAAAGTGTATTACAGAGAAATAGGAGTTAACTAATCAGTGATACCAGTTCACAATGATGTAAATATTATAAGGGGTTTTCGGGGAGCAATGAAATATTGCAATGATCGATTCAACTCAGAGAAAAAGCCATACTATTGTGGTAACCTGACTGTGAAAGGAAACGTATTTGTTACCGTAATTATAGGTCTTTGACAACGTCTATGACAGTAAAAAAAAGGGAAAATACGAGAAAAAAAATGCGGAAAGAAGACCCAAGTTCAAGTAGAAAACGGACAGATGATCGAAAAGTTAGAATGTCGCCTACACTGACCTCTGTGTTCATCAACATCGCGGCGCGGCGAATCATGGTGTTTGGACTTCAATCTCCAAGAAGCTGGAAGTACTGGAAGAAATGTTTTTGTTAAGTTCACGCAAATTCTAAGGACTAGTATCATAGTAGCGCAATCCAACTTCAACAATTGAGTTTGGCAACTTTTCTAGTGGAAGTTTGCTGCCCTGTGACAAAACCGACAGTGTTTTTATTTGAGCAATAAAACATTGCATGAAGACTCCAAGACTCCGTTAGCGATGATGGTAGTTGTGGTCCCCCAAAAACATTCTGCTGGACTGTTATTGATCGGGTTTAGTTAGAAATCTTTTCAATGTCTAATGCCAGTAGTAGAGTTGCTAAGTCAAAATCGAAAGTCAAAGAATTGACTTTTCACTCATGTAGTTGCAAATTCGAAAACAGAACAAATTCTAGCTGAGGACAACAAACAACAATGGTGACTGAATCGGAAAATGCACTTAAGTTGTTTAAGATAAAGAGACTTCATGAAGAAGTTCATCAACATGCTTTTGTCAATGGCTGAGAACGCTGCTGCTCATCGTTCTTCGAATTAAATAGCATTTAAGCAAAATCAAATCTGTAATTTCTGTAATTTCAGAAAACTGTAATTTCAACTGATGGCTGCGTTTTAGCCGAAAAAATCGTAAATATACGCGATTGAGCAAAGAAATGAGATTTTGCGGACTTGAGAAGGCAGCCTGAGAGAAAACATGTAGTTTGGAGTTAGCCCATAGAATATGGGTAATGGCACTTAACAGGTGATATTGAAACACGTAAAATAAAGCCGAGGGGGCAGAGGTAATAAAGTGGTGGCATCATTCTTAATCTCTATGTGTTAGAATACAAGAATATGTGTGGTATAGACCTATAATAACAATCGTTAACCTCGAAAATTAGAGTGAAGGATACCGAGAAGGGAAAAACCGGGTTATAAGTAAATCTATTTCAAATAGTCTGTGATTAGCGCGCTTAGATTTGTAACTGTAGTGGTAAAAATTATTTATGGATAAGAGGGACATTACCAAAAAGACAGGACTGCCATGTCGGTCGCTATCGCTATATGTTTGTGACAAAAGAACAAATGGTTTGTGGGAGCAATGAAACATTGCTATAAAGTATGTAGGGAAAAAGGTCTGTGTTCTGGTTAGATTTTCGAACACTTTCTAGTGCCAAGATCATGTAAACATGTAGAAGTGCGAAACGATAAAATAAATAGGAAAGTAGCCTGAATATTATATACAGTTTTATACTACAAAAATTGTTACTAGGAGGTGTCATGACCTAAGACATAAAATTGATCCGTGCAAACATTCATGAACTTACTTTGTACGAAGTGAAGAGCGGTGACGGTTCGATTAGCTCCTACAATTAACATCGTGGAGACATACATGAGAATGGGCAGGTGGATGAGAGTTATCCTATAACGGAAACTATGATATTCATAAATATCGGCCCGGTCGTATTTCAGATTTGTTTTAAAAAGTTCTGTGTTTAGCATAGTTTGATTTGTTTTCGAGACACATAAGAAACACCAAAAATAACTGCGTGGCGGAAATGCTTGAGAAAACTCTGAGGGGAGAGTATGGTTTGGGGGAGCAATTAAACATTGCGTATATATAATAGCTGAAAGAAACCTGCCTCGTTGCTCTGAAAAATTCCTTCACCTGTGTAATGTGGGTGAGAGTACGGACTTCGAACGGATATGAGTGTGACTTTCTGTTGTAGAGGAAGGAAGAGTTTAGAAAATAAAATTGGACTTAATTAGTTATTTGTTTGTTTACGAAATATTTCTCTTTCGAAAGTATAGCAATAATGAGTGAACAAACTTGGTAATTGTGTTCTCCGTATGCACTAGCAATAAACTATTAAAAACTGAACACTTGAACTCATTACGGGAGTTAGCTAAGTAAAATGCCCTTTTGTGAATGATAATCAAATTGGTACTTTTGAGCAGTAAAGAAAATTGTGAGGCAAAAATAGGTGACTCAGAATGAATAAAACAACATCGACTCGGGGGCGAGAAGTTGGGAAACCCCACAAACAGAAGTTTAACTCACTTTCAATGAAGAGCATGGTGTATTTCCACGTAGCGACATCAGCTTGTCCTTTCACTGTAAATTGAAGTCGGGTGATTCAATTCGGATTTGAAGTTGAGACTTTGTAAACTACTCGGAATCAACAATATGAGCAATGAATATACACTTTTAACAATCCAGATAGGATTAACCAAAACTGAGAAAAACATATTGATGGGACAATAATTTTCAAAGGGGCTCATGAACATGAGATATAATAACGATATGAGAGACTTCTGTTTTAGTGAGAGCGCGTACGAAATGTGTTATGATTATCTTGTCAGGATGTCTGAACTCTCACAATGTTTCAACTATTTAGTAGCGGTGTGAGGGAGAAATATAGTTTTGGAAATTGGAATGATACGATGACTGTGAGCTTTTGCGCTATTCGCACTCATGTAGTTTCTCACAACATTTTCTGTTATTTTGTTGCGCGTCGTCTTATCACGAAACAATCGCGTAGGCGCGTGTGCGGTATGATGAACGTGGAAATTATGAAACATCATCGCAAATCGCGAGTATACAAAATGCGCCAGTTAAAAATGTAACTTCACTTCCAGCAAAAATTTGCTGACAAAAGGTGTAGCTCCAGGTTGGAATGAGTAGATCAAAACTAAGCATTTCAAAGGAATATAAACATAATCAGGGCCGTAAAAACAGGCTATGAGTTTTCGGGGTGTACTGTAAACTGTCGTATGTCACACATCGAGCAAGTTTGTAAAACGACGGACTTTTGGTGGAAACTGCTGAGATTATGCTATTTAGCAAATGAGGGTTTTGAACTGAGATATAAACATATCCGAACCGAGAAACATTTTCTCGTAGGTCAGAAACTGACCGCGAAATAACTACGAAGCAACTCCTACCCTTTATTTAAAAAAATCCGAACACCCTTGTGTCGGGGGTACCTCCGGCTGGTCGACCAGACTTATGCCAAACGCAAAACTATGGCTTTTCTCCAAAACTCAAAAATACGGAGAGCGGCTGCGTTCACACAAAAACAAAAAGCGACCGGTCGCGTACTCCCTTTGGAGCACAATCACCTTCCTTTACGCATCCAAACCGCTAGCGTGGCATCAAAATGCGCACGTAAATAACCAAAAATAGAAATGTACCCTTTCGACGAGCAAAAGCTGGCGAATACAGATAGGGATTGCTGGCCAGCGGTTATCTGTATACGGTAGTTGCCGTGAATCTTAGAAAAGTTGCTTTGAAGACGTTAGTCATTCGCTTGAGGGAGGGAAGTTGTTAGGCGCATAATCCATTGACAAACGAAGCATATGGGGAAATTTGACTGTTTTGTTGAATCTGTTAGAAATTACGGCATGTGTTTCTACGACATAAGATGCTACTAATGTGTCGTGCCACACTTTAAACCAAGAAACAAATCGGAAGCTGCCTAGTTGATTGTGTAATGGGGTCGCATGAACATGCGCAAAGTCTAGCTTCCCGAGGCTAGCTACAAAATTGTTGAAGGAGTGCCAGAAACATGCTAGTAGAAAATCCTACAAATGAGAAAAAAGATGGAGAGAATATACTACAAATGAGAAAAAGGACGAGGTCGGAGGAAAGAAGTGAGCTGCTACCAGTGCGGGAGGGGAGGTGTGAGGTCCCCAAACCCCAATAATGTGAGGCCAACAAGTAGGAAGTGGGAGAGAATATGTTCATTAGAATAGAAATCAAAGTATCAAATTATAATCTAGAAATCCTAGTCGTGTCGATGGACATGTGTCCCCTCTCCACGTCTCTGGGCGGAGCCCCCTTTTATGCGGATCCTCTGTAAGCATAAGAATCATTCAATGGCAAGATATGAGATAACATTGATTTCTTAATGGAATGATGAAAAGTATGTGAAACTTATGTGAAAGAGGAAAAGTGAATAATTAGGATACTTTATTTGTGCTTTCGCTGTGATGGACCTTTAGTGTGCTTACGCACTACTACCTATGTACAAAGGTGCAAACGGGACGGTGTCCCCCCCCCCTCCTGTTCTTATTTGCAAGGTGCGAATTAGACTGTTCGCAGAGTACGAACATAGTTTCTGGTATTACCAGACCGTAAGTCGGAATGTGATCGTAGTGTCCTTTCGAAACATGAGGAATCACATTGGCCGCGGGGAGGTAGAGTAACTTTGAGTAAAGTTCTCAATCGGTTCAATGGTGTGTCATAGCGGAGGCGCATGGAACCACTATTTAGGCCCCCGAATGTCGCAAAAGCGATAGTTTCATTTTGTTATTGTTAAACGCCGAGGGGGCGGTCTTGAAAGCAGCAGTCCAGCCTTTTGTTAGCCGCACGAGAGGTGCGTAGTTTTATTGTTTCTATTGTGTGTTTTATTATACTCGTGTGATTTACTTGGAAGATCATAAACTATATATGGGACACGTGTTCTGTGATTTATTGAGAACATGGATAGAGTGGCGCTGTGTATAGGTTATACACACAGCGGCCAGTACCAGCTGATTAGCGTAGCGTGGGAATAGAACCCCCGAAACGACAAGAAAGTAGCAAAGTTTACCACTTAGCTGGTATAAAAAACACACCACATTGTCTCAGGTTATTGAGTTCTGGAGCCGTATTCTAGAAATATCGAGCTTTTTCATCCCAACCTGCGTACCCTCGAACACACACTATTTCTCTGCTCTCGCATCCGGCCAGGGTAGGAGTCGCACGAGATAGTGGGCAAATCGAGATACGCAGGATGGAATGAACGTCCCGGAGGAAAACAGTATACTTTGTTCGGTAATAATGATACAATAGTCGTTGGCAACGGAAAGGCTGGAGGGTACTGTATATCTGCGTTTCCGCTGTGGACGCACACATGTCTTTGATTCCAAACAAAGCCTGACTCTATGTGCTGTAGTAGCGCAGTGGTTGGCGCACTGCTACGAATCTTTTGCTCGCAGGTTCGATTCCGGCGAGAGACAGAAACTTAAAAATTTGGCACTCACTATAAAACTAATTTTTCGAAATTTCAATTCAATGATCGATTTCAATTTCAGTCTGTGGCCATGCGCATTCATCCCGTTCTGTATAGATGATTGCAAGGTTAGTTTTCCGGAACATAAATATCGAAATAAAAATACAACACATGATACTCTTTCACGATACAAAGACTGATTTTGTCTGTCTGCAGTCTCATTGACCTGCATGTTCTATCGCTTTTGTAGCTACCAATAGCAAATAAATGCAATTTGCAATTTTACAATTTTACAGAATATGCGTACGAAATACAAAACACGGATAGGTTTATCTCAAACTCCCTCACTTGAAATCGCATTGAGAGAATCAAAAAAAGTTTCAAGGTTTTCGCTGGTTACTTGGTTTCAAAAACATGTCCTAATTTTAGGATGTGGATCATGTGTGTCCTTCCTGCCATCGCATCATCGGCACCTTCAGACGCCTGTGATTATCATACGTATTGATTGATTGAACGGATCGCTTTGTGAAATGAATATTCATGACTGTTTCAGAGCTTTGTACCAATTATATCAAAATGGTATATTGTTTTGTTGGGAAGGTTACTCCTATGAGGGAAATGTTTTCAAAATACTTGTTCTACGGTTTGTCGCAGGATCGCAACTAAACTATACTTCTCGCCATTCCCATTGATACTTCGGCAACGGCCAATTACACTTTGAATAAGTTTATCTCTCAGAAATCCCAGGTATTATGAAAATACTTTTTACCCACGTGATGTAACAACGGTTAACTGCAGGACAAAAACTTTTCAGTGTTCTGGAAAACATTTACATGGTAAAAACCCATCTAAAATATGTGTTGGCACGTTGCCGAGGTCTCAGTGGAGATGATTTGAACTGAACCAAAAAATTCCAACTTCATAACAGAACCACTCACTCCAAAATACATGTAATGTGGTACATATCCGCTTTTTCTTCAAGTGTACTATAGAGCTAGGTGTAAGCCAGCAAGTGGTAAGCTCGTGACAAACGTTGGAAATATTTAGAAGAACATGGTTGGCTTATAACCTAAATACATATGTTCAATTTACGCTTTTCTTATGACCACAATTGCGTTTTTTTTTTTCAATAGTTGAACACGTTTTTGACTTAAACACTTTCCTTCTAAACGATTCCTTTGAAACTTTAATTTGAAAACTTATGAAGAAATGTCCATTTATCAATAGAAATTATGAAAACTTTGGAAGCCCTCAGACTGACGTACAATCGATAATCAGCTAGGTGTCACGATTTGGTATAATTATCTTCATCGGGCTTGGATTGGAAAGAACCACTGGGCGCGTTCCCTGTTGCGCCGTATCTAGTACGGGTTTCGCATATGTGTGCAAGGTCGCGCAGAAGAGATGAATTCAAGTGAATTTGGAAGTATATTGAAATAGTTTAGAACCAATCTAATACATTTCTGCTTATACTGAGTGAGAACAAAAATGATACTACGACCAATTTACGTTTTAGGATTCAAGATGGACCAGTGAAAACAACTTACCCAATTTCTGATCCAACCTAACTCACACTTTTCCAACTCGAAACCCAATATGCTATCACCCAATATTCCGAGTTGTCATCAAGTATTGTTAACAACTAGGTAAACAGTAAACTTAACTCAACCTGGAGCCCAACTTGTTTTCTCGACAATCTTTTAAGCAACTTGGGTTAAGACTTTCGAGCTCACCCCACTAGACGATAAAAACAAATATTACAATGAAAATTGAACAAAGCTGCACATTTTGGGCACATAAATATCGCGTTCTGATGCAAATATTGGAACCTCAGCAAAAGGGGGTACGTTTAAAGGGGGGCAGCAAGGAATGTTGAAATAATCGGCCAAATTGAGACAATTCGTTCTATACCAATATCAGTTTCACATGTTAACTGTGAAGGCTCAATTTCCGAAATTATTTTTCATTTTGCCTAGGTCAGACACGCAGAGGGAGTTTTGGGGTGGCGCCAAAATAAGTGACGTTTGTAGTTTGGTAGTCACCAGCTAAGTCCAATCAAGATTTCATATAAGAATGTGATTATGATAGCAAAAATTATTCAACTTTCGAAAACAATATCGTTTGGCATTTCATTGTGTCTAAATCAACACAACTAAGATTATTGTACGTGAAAGAGAAAAAACTATATATCGGCCTCGTTTCGGAATGAAGTTTGTGATTTTTACTTCGCAGAAGCGTACAATTGTCATGTTTTGAATATATTCCCACAATATTATATACAATATTTACAACTAATCATGACAAAGTTGCAAAAATAGGAACACAGAGATGCATACAAACACGAATGTGTGGCCAGATTCATACATATATTTACAACCACATGCAAATACACTAGCAAATTCTAAAATGAAAACAAAAGGCTGCCGCCAACTGTCTAAAAAATTATAACACAACTCCAAATGGAGTTCTTTCAAAAGAAATTAAACTTTTAGAAATCATGTGAGCAAATTTTCATGTTTCGGTTGCCCACAGCGTTTACAATGAGACTTATATTGACATCAATAACACTGAGTATCACATATAATACAGAGAGCAAAGATAGATCAAGGAAAGATGGGGGCTGAGTGAACTATCCACTGAATCAGACGGGAAATCCCTGGAAGACATAAATTTGTTACTCATTATTGGTGTTCATTCGGTACTGCGAGCAGTAGTAACAGGCGATGCGAAAGACTATATACCCAGCCTTTGACTGATGTCAAAAAATTGCACGTAGTATAGAAGAAATAGCAGTGAGAAACAAGAATGGAAACCAGAGAAATTTTGCTCGTTTGGCAGGAAGGGAAAGGGAACCCGTATTTTTTCTAAATATGTGGATCTTACAATGAGATGGAAATTACAGTAAAATGCGACTACGACTATTCTACAGATCTACCGAAAGTAACCTGTTTCTGATGTAAAAACGTGAAATTTCATACCTTTCTGTCCTTTCTTCAAGCACGAAGAATGAGCAGTAATCTTCGTCCATAAGAATAACAACATCACAGTGGGGAGATATGTGCCTTTATACCTGCAATGAATTTCTGACTGCAAATATTTGACTCCAAGACACATAAGATGTGACTATTCACTATTTTTCACGAACCCATTTTTCGATGTTGTGATTTCGCGTCAATAGTAGTAATCAGAAAGCAGGAAACGGTCCGATTCAACGTTAGGGAAGATTTATAAGGTAATCAAATTATTGGGTAATACGTAACACATATGCTATTCGGCTAACACTTGGTCTCGGACTAAAGTATAGGTAAAGAAGAAAAGCCAAAGAGAAGCAAATCAATAAGCTCTCACTATTTCACGGAACGGAGCCCCTTATTCAACTAAAATACGTGAAAATTCCCGAATTTGCAACAACAATGAGCCACAAGTAAATGTCCCGAAAAATCTCTGAAATGCTTTTTATTTTTTGATTTTTCGTTCAACATTACTGGGGAAACAGGGTGGTTCGCTTTTCAAACTTTTAGATGAAAACACAAACACAATAACATACCAAGTTCCATTTATCAACAGATGAAGAACGTAATATAAAATCTAACCTGATTGCAACGAGGAAAAACGGTGGTACTTCTAATACTAGCCGAACCAGTTAGCAGAACAGGTAATACACCAAACACCATCATGCTCATTCGACCAAACTGAAGGAGTGAAGGAAGCGTGAATTCTGAAGATAGAAAAATGAAGAACTGGTAATAAATATAAAACGGAAGACATCTAGACATCTACCAGTCAGGTTGGACTATCGTTCAGACAGAAAGCCGTTTGTGCATAACTTGCAAATTGCCCAAAAAGGTAAGCAAGTTTACCAAGGTCCGAAGACTAGAATTGAGTTTTAAGAGGATCAATTCAGATTTCACAAAGAAAAAGCACGTCCCTGCGTGAGAATAAACACTTACCTTCAATTTATTTCCCTTAGTCGGCCGAAAGAGAGATTGCAGTATGGCAGAGTTGCTGGCTACAGAAAATCAGCACAGAATATCTCCATCTCCTACATAGGGAAAAACATCACGTCTGAAAAATACGATAGTTCAACAAATCTCCCGTACTATTCGCTTGTTTCGGGGATCGACGATCGACAATAGTGAATCCTTGATCCTTCACCACATAACGGATTACTTGACCGTTTTTGATACCCTTGTTTAGGAATCGGGCATCCCAAACCATAACCGATAACCATTCGTCTACCACATACACCTAACTAAATAGCTACATCGGTGTGAAGTTGTCCGAATAGTCGAAAGAATTGAAAAAAGGGCGACTGTTTGGCCGAAAACAAGCAAATTTGTGTATTCTTGATGCATAATCATTCTTATTCACTAGAACCAGACTCCTTTCTGTACAATAGTCGGACCTCACACATCTGCTTCTGGGATTCTCAAGAAAAGGCACACAATTGTTCTAAACTCAAAACTCAATACTATTGGAAATATAGATACCTATTATGAAGTACGGAAATCGGTACAAGTGTAAATTGACTTACATTTTACACATCATCCATCCTCAATTCATCTTCCTCTTTTTGTCCAGTAGGTCCAAACACTAAAAAATATAGGCAGTGCGATAATGCGAAACCTGAAATTGATTTCATAGTGTATCGATAAAGCTACGTATACGAAAAAATAATCAACATGTATGTTCGGTCCAGAAACCAGTATGTTTTTCCTAGGTAATACGAAAAAGGAACAATTGGACATTGGTAGCTGACAAATACAACTACACGACTAATGACAGATTCACATACGACTATACTCCGTTCCACCAATCGGTGACTTTCTACAGTAATCTTTTGAATATTCAAGGCAATTTATTTAATCAACAAACAGGCTTTTAGCTTCACTGTTTTCTGAGCCTGTAGTAACCACTGTATATAATAAAATCACAAAGTTCAAACTATTTATAATACCTACAAGATATGAGTAGTGTACTTGAAAGATTTACAATCTCACTGTAGAGGGCTATTGTTGCGTGAAACTGACTATACAGTTCTCTACTAAATGACCACATGACTCAAAAGTAAAAATATAGTAATTGTAATCAGCACATTTCAGAACTGTTCGACCATTCTCCAAAAATAAACCAGTTTGAGATGCCTGTCTCTTCAAAATACGGCGTTATTTTCAATAAAATAGTTAGAGAATAGATACTGTTGAGTTTTATCTTTTATCTCTAAATAAAAATATAAAACTACTTATTGAATACTACTGTCACCACTGAACAGAATGGAATGAAAACGAAGGCACGTATGAAATTAAAACTAACCTGAACCAAAAAGTGAAAGGAAAGCGGCGGCACACGAGATTGCAAGCCCATCCAGAAAACACCGAATTTCATGATCTGCCATGAGCTGAGACCTAAAAATGGCGCTAGAATCAATATTTTCCACTAAACTTTTGGGGAGAATAAAGCCAGTGAACGAATATATGACGAAAAACGAGTCAAATAACGAGTGAATGAATATGAAGTCTTCACTAATTACGAGACCACACCAGGAGCCACTTATAACAAAACATATTGGACTATGAAGTTACATTTTGTCCAACTTATGTATGCTAATTTATTAAAACCAAGAGAGAAAATTAAAAACCTAGTTCATAAAATTCCTTTGAAGAGGGAAAAATTGAAAAAAAAAAACGAACGATTTTCATTAGGAATTTAAAAGTGCGACACAAGTAAAGTACTAAGTTCTTTCAAGCATGCATACATATTCAGACTGGAAGTACATAAAACATGAAACAGTAAATAACAACGAAATCTAAAAAAGGAGACAAACGAACGAGTTGGATCGACTGCCAATATTATTGATTGCGCCGCTCTCTGCCACTTTTCGTCTGCTGCCTTTTAGTGGTCTGCATTGGAGCGCGTATTCTGTATTGAGCATTCAATGCAGTCCCCCTTTAAAGAGTGGTTCAGGGACGGGCAGGCTAGAATCTTCACCTGCTGTGTTTGTAGTTTGATCAGTCTGACTTCCAGTCGTGATTCTTGATCTCAACTACGTTCACAAATCAAACTACAACCCAGGAGTTGTCACATACTATACAGTACTTTTCCGCCCCAGTTTTCCACATCTCAAGTTAGCGTTTTCCAACCCACAAAATATTTATTCGTCTATTTTATCGCAATAAGCATCATTATGACTATATTTGCAGTTTTCTTCTTTCTTGACGAGAAACCATCAATACACCTGAAAAACATGGTTATGAGTACGGGAGCCATGAACATCAAGCTTGATGTTCAGAGGGTCGGGTCATCATCAGTTGAACCCCTCTGAGAAAATGAAAACAGGACGAAAAGACTTACGGGCCTAGTGGAGAATTGAGATAAATAAACAATGCTCCTACTTCACTGCAATATATCAACTGTTTCCTACTCTACTCTATTCTGGTTGTGTCAATTATGCAAACAAATGGCTTCTTTATGTGCAGTTTTATTTGCTCTGGTGCGCACACGTTGACATTTAACTTGGGATAATTCTTTGATTGTACCGGGGTTGTTGCTTGAACCCGACACAGTTATCCGATAGTTTCTATCAGAAAGCGATGGGATCGAACCACTAAAACACTGAGCTCGGGGAGAGGCCAAGTCACTTTCGGCTACTGTATTTATAGTCTGAACCCCCCTCCCTCCGCGTTGTAGTCATAATTTGAGTGTAATGATCAAACTACACTTCAATAATGATCACTCCTCTGTACCTTGATTTGTGTAACGAGTATGTCGGCCACGAACATTGCGCCCATCACATCATTCCAGTTCGCGTAGTGACCGTACGTCGCGAAGTGCACACCATTCACGTACACCTGCAACACTTCTCTTCTTCTCTCTTTCTCTCTCTCTCTCTCTCTCTCTCTCTGCCTCTCACTCTGGCTCTCGGATTTTCTGTGTTTTTCTCCCTCTCTCTTTCTCTTCCTCTCTCTTTCTCTCTCTTTTCTTTCATTCAATATCTCTCTCTGTGTCTATTTCTCTCTTTCTCTCCCATCATCTCATTATTTCTCAGCTGTTTAACTCAAAAATTCTACACTACTCTAAATGATTCTGATTGGATCTTTCAAATCAATATACACTATCTTCACTATCTTTCATCCGTATTTCTTCATTTCAGGCTATGTTGCTCACCGAGAATCCAGACTGAATGTTCTTCACTTTCAACTCGAATTCAACCCCTCTGCGTATAGCCTGTTTCTTCAGTATGATAACGTTGCTCCACTTGGAGTTGTACAACATGGTCATCAGATTTGTAACCTCAAAGATATATACTGTTAGTGAATCGCACTGTCACGTAAAACATGTGAAACACAGCAGAACTCAGAAACGTGTCAAGATAAAGTGCACAATTCCTCATTAGAATGCTAACTTTGCGTGACTATTCCATTCAAGTCAAGCATTATGACTCTCCCTGGCAAATTAGTTGACCACGACTCTCATGAGAGTACCTCATGAGATATGCGAGAAGATAATGTCAACCTATCTCGTCACTTATAGTCTGTTTAGTTCCCAACTGGACTCGTATCCATCAAAAGTGTTGCATCCCTGCAACCTCTCGCGTTGCGTGTGCAGGGCGCCGGCTGGGCAATTTGCCAGATCAGGACACAATCAATAATCTTTCCAACAACCAAATAAAAGTTTAACCCACGCACACAATTATTCCTTTGTTATTATAAATTGTCCCCTTTTTGAGAGTTTCTATGAGAGATTATATTCTTCTTTAACCACAAACATCACATTTGCTCAGGTTTTATTAGGAATCCAGGAGATACAGGGTATAATGGGGCTCTCGTACAAACCCGAGTGTCCTATTCTGAAGATGACAATGAAGGACGCACTGGGGGATGCACCTCTGTCCGTAGCGACAATGCCCGTCAAAGGGTTTCTCCTACTAGCGCATGTGGCATCAATTTCGCAAGATATCACGATTGAGCCGCAGGACAAGGAACGGAGAACGCACGACTACTCCAATCCTCATTTCACGACTCGAGGACTTTGCATCGCTATGGATTTTTTTCGAAAACATTGTGTGCACTTCCTGAACAAAACGGCAGACTGGAAGGACATGATAACTCCATAATACGTCGAGGAACAAGGAATACCACCGTGTGATATGTTTCAGCACGCGTGGAAGTTGGTACAATCGGACCAAATCCCTGTAGACGGATCAAAAGGAGTGCCCAACACAAGGACTTCGGCTTTATTCCTGCCGGGAGATTTGTTCAGAAACGCGAAGATCCGTTTCGACTTCGTAGGAACCCACCTATACCTCTACGACAGAATGAGTGACGACATTGCCGGAGTTGTGCACACACAGTGCTACAAATATATACATCATCATCGTGGGTCCATCAAAGATCCCACGACATCATGTCATGGGGTCGCTCAAGAAGATCGACAACGCGATTCAGACGCAGCATATCAGTGGAGCTTTGGTGCCTGCGCCATGGTGCAGGAGATTTGATGGCGATCTATTCGCGGTGTTCGCAGACGAGACCGAGAAACTGAAGAGGAGGAATGGAGACCTGGGGGAGCCACATCTACTCCGATCTTTCTATCCAGGAGAGGATCACACACACCGAGTGGAGGATATCCATGCCATATTAGGAGTGGAACCGAGAGAAAGGGGTTTTGACCCGCTGACAACGCATCAGATGACCGTGTATTTCCGGAACCTAGCTTTCGCCCTGAAGGACACGTCAACGCCGCTTCCGAAGTTCAGTGTCATCCAGGAAAACAAGGCTCCTAGCCAACCAGCCGAAGTATCCGTGAGCCGACCAGCCAGTGCCCCCGCAGCCGATGTCCACAGCTTCCTCAGTCTTGGAACGAGCTCCGCATCATCGAACAGCCAGCCTATCGCAGCATCCGACAACCAGTTCCGTACCAACAACAGTCGCACCAGACAGACCAACCACCACAGTACTGCTGACAGCCGAGGCCGCCAGAACTCCAGAGGTATCCGCCGAAGATTCGACCGCCGAGAAACATCTGACGAGAGAAGGGTGGAGTCGTACAAACAGCCCAGACGCAACTAAGCATTCGACACACAGTTTCATATCTTCAGTAACAGTTTCCCATTGACGCTGTCGAGGCGCCAGCTCAGCGGCCCCCGGGGTTGTTGAGGATAAGATTTTGATGTTGTGATATTGATTTGATGTTATTATATTTGTTTCCAACGGGCGTGCCCGTTGTTTACCGCTTGTATGCCGTTTAGCCAATGGGCGGCGGGTCATCATAATCGTCAAGAGTGATACCGTTGTTTTTTAATTCTGTTTACGCTCTTGCATTATCAAGTGCGTGTTGTTGTTAGTTTTTATATATTTTCTATATTGTTCTGTGGCTGCTTGTGGTTTTCTCATAAAGTAAAAGAGCCTATTGTTCGTGTTTTGAGAGAATATTGGTTTTCTTCCATACTCTTACCTCCTATTTTTCCTATTGCCGTTTTTATTCTACCTTCAGGTAGTAACTTGGGGGCTGAACCGCTCAATAGGTAAAAAAGGGGCGGACTCGGTTTTCTTTTGCGATATTTGAGCCATCAACAACCAAAACAAAGGGTGCATTCACTTTCGCGTTTACTCTCTCTTTCTCTGCCCTCTATCATTGTGTCGTCGGTATATCTCTTGTACGAAGGGATCGGCATTGTATTAGTCGACAAATATCTCTTGTACGAAGAGATCGACATTGTTGTTTGGGCTACGTCTGGTCAAGCTGGGCGTAGTAACACTGTGACTTGTCAAGCAGGGATCAGTTTATTGTTTGTTGTGAGATACTCAGGTCAGTAAGCGACCGTAGGTATCGTCACCGACCCCGCCGGAGTGGCCTCCAATTGAATTATTTGGAAAGCTATTCCCAAAAGGAATAAGACTGACCAGAGAGTTTGATTGATAGGAATTTTTGGCGAGGAAGGTGGAAGTGCTGCCCATTTTTTTTGGGAAGAACTCAATCATCAACAGAAATATTGCAGAATGACCGGAGGTGATTCAATCAAGGGAGAAGGAGGAAGCGGAGGGGTGCCACCTGGAGGAACAGCACCATCGGTGAGTACTGCACGATCAAGTAGATACACGCGAGTTTTGGATGAGAGCGCGAGCGTTCGTTCTGGACAGGGTGGAGTGAATGAAACTATCATGCCGCAGAAGGAACTAGTAGCGATTGAAAAGCAGATCAATAGAATTACGGTACGGGCTGAAGAGGTGATAGCACAGACAAGGCGCATAGGTGATGAACGGGAAAGGCTAATGCAACCAATTCGGAACCAAGCCAGTGATGCTACACAGATGCTACGTAATGTAATGAGGAGATGCGAGGGACACGCGCTAATTGACGAGGAAGCTCAACAAGAGTTAGAAATGAAAGAGAGGGAAGAAGTGGAAAGAGACAATGAAATAGACAATATGTTACAGATCCAGCGATCGAGGACCAACTCCTGGGACCACCAGGACCAACTATCTCGAAGACTGTCAACCCGGAGCCCAACAAGGCTGGAAAGATCCCGAATGGAACCACAAGGTACGATTGATAATTTTGTCAGTGATACTGTGCGGCAGAGACCTTGCAGTCCAGTATACAATATTGCACCAAGAGAAAACAGACACAATACGACACAAGGGAGAGAAACAGACGGAATGACGCAGGCAATTGTACAATTGATAAAATCTCCGGCAGTACCGAAATTGGAACAGTTCAGCGGGGAAAAGGGGGAAAACTGGAGCGAATTTGTGGAATCGTTTTTGCTACGATACCCTAAGAACTCCTGGGATAACTCTCAACTGAAGGGCCTATTGAAGGATTTGTTGACGGGGAACGCCAAGGCACATTACACAACGCTAGCAGAACACGAGCGTAATGGATCCTTTGACGAATTGGTGTCAGCGATGAGAAATAGGATGCGCGGGACAGAGAAAATTTCGAGGCTGAAAGCAATTGAGCAATGGAGAAATTTGAAAATGCGGTCAGGACAGTCTATAGCAAAATTTGTATAAAAAAACGATGTAAAGTGAGAGACGATTAGCTTTTGAGATTGAACTGCATGGAATATAGAAAAGGAGGACAATAACTCAAGAGGGAAATAAAAAAATCTAATCTCGCAATTTTCATGGGTCAAAAACATTTTGTTTTTCAGTGAAAAAAAACCTTGCAGCAAACAATTAGATGAAACGTCCTAATATGATTATCACCATTGATTCAAAAATGATAACAGAACAGAGTACACTATAAGTTTCTTGAATATTCATGTAAAGTTAGCATTCTAATAGCCTAAGTGTGCACTTTGTCGTTTCACGTTTCCGAGTTCTGCTGTGTTTAACATGTTTCACGTGACTGTGCGATAGACTGACAGTATAGCTGATTTTTGTTTTAGATACGTTTTTAGTGTAAGCGGACTTTTCTAAAAGATTTAGCATATATTTTTTGAATCAGTCTGTCAGGATGATCATGAAAATTGCGAGATTAGCTTTTTTATTTCCCTCTTGAGTTATTGTCCTCCTTTTCTATATTCCATGCAGTTCAATCTCAAAAGCTAATCGTCTCTCACTTTACATCGTTTTTTTATACAAATTGTCCTCATTTTCTATATTTCCGAAGGAAATAATGAATCAATAGATAGGAAATAATGAACATCTAATCAATTATTATTAAACTTTTTTGAACGTAACAATGAATACTAAGTTGATTTGCAGAACATAAACTGCGTTAGAACTCTGGTTAGTAAGCATTCTCTCAGAAACCGTGATCAATCCTTGATTTCGGGCAGCGCACGTGTGGCGCCGTCCATTTTTTCTTCCTTCGTGACGATTTGGCTCAGTCGGCAGAGCAGCGCACTACAGTTCAGTAGGCCGAGGGTTCGAATCCTTTCACGGACAGCATTTTTGTTTTTGTTCGATTAACCTTTTTATGTAGTCAGGGTCTCTACGGATTAACACAATTGTTTTTCCAATATATTTTGATCTATTCAAACCACCAAAAGGCGGAACTTATTGTGATTCAGTGACAGTTCAGTTCAGTGACAGTGATTCAGTGACAGTTCAGTGACAGACAGACAGACAGTTGACAGGTGACAGTTCAGTGATTATCACCATTGATTCAAAAATTATAACAGAACAGAGTACACTATAAGTTTCTTGAATATTCATGTAAAGTTAGCATTCTAATAGCCTAAGTGTGCACTTTGTCGTTTCACGTTTCCGAGTTCTGCTGTGTTTAACATGTTTCACGTGACTGTGCGATAGACTGACAGTATAGCTGATTTTTGTTTTAGATACGTTTTTAGTGTAAGCGGACTTTTCTAAAAGATTTAGCATATATTTTTTGAATCAGTCTGTCAGGATGATCATGAAAATTGCGAGATTAGATTTTTTATTTCCCTCTTGAGTTATTGTCCTCCTTTTCTATATTCCATGCAGTTCAATCTCAAAAGCTAATCGTCTCTCACTTTACATCGTTTTTTTATACAAATTGTCCTCATTTTCTATATTTCCGAAGGAAATAATGAATCAATAGATAGGAAATAATGAACATCTAATCAATTATTATTAAACTTTTTTGAACGTAACAATGAATACTAAGTTGATTTGCAGAACATAAACTGCGTTAGAACTCTGGTTAGTAAGCATTCTCTCAGAAACCGTGATCAATCCTTGATTTCGGGCAGCGCACGTGTGGCGCCGTCCATTTTTTATTCCTTCGTGACGATTTGGCTCAGTCGGCAGAGCAGCGCACTACAGTTCAGTAGGCCGAGGGTTCGAATCCTTTCACGGACAGCATTTTTGTTTTTGTTCGATTAACCTTTTTATGTAGTCAGGATCTCTACGGATTAACACAATTGTTTTTCCAATATATTTTGATCTATTCAAACCACCAAAAGGCGGAACAACAGCTCACTGCGCACACTCCGCACATCTAGAAGTGATTGTCAAAGCAGCTAAATGCAATGTTTCCAAGGCGATAAAATGACTCATTTTCAACCGATTGGTCCAAGATTTCAGATTAACACATAACTCTGCTGTTTCTAACTATATTCCAAATTTCAGACGAATCGGTTGAATTCGTCGGTTTTGCGGCCGCCGCGCCACGCCACGCGGCCGCCGTCGGAAGACATTTTTGCGAGACGATATTCAGCATAACTGTAGATCACTGGTCGCACATTAGATATCGAATAGCTCAATGATAAAGCCTTTCCTCCTCTATCTCTTTCCATCAAAATCTCAAAAATCCGTTCAGGAGTTTTTGAGAAAATGGCATAAAACCACTTTTGAAAGTCCGCAATGTTGTGATCAAAAACTAATCTGCGCAGCGCTTCGCGCTGCGCGCGATTCTGTTTGGAACTCGAAAAATGGTCAGCGCGCGCGGAACCGGACAGATCGGGGGGATCAATGGCTTTCATGAGGGCGGAAATGTTGTACAAACAGGAAGCAGAGTGGTATGGTTCATTCCATCTAGCTCAAGTACTGGAGACGACGGACGATGAAACAATATATGACAGAATGAAGGAAATGACATTGACACTCGAACGAATCAGACAGATTACCAAATCGAACGTCCCGAGCAAGAAAACCTATGAGGAGAGATCAGAAGGTCCTCCGAAAACAAGACCCAAGGGTGTAGACCTGGAAGGAAAATCGGTATGTTTTCATTGTAGTAAACCAGAGCATATGAGGAAGGACTGCAGGAAACTACTACGGGAGATGGGTAGTGGTTGGAAACCAGAATATGGACAAGGGCGACAGTTACAGCAACGAGGTAATGTGAACGGAAATCAGGGATTTCAGACAGGAACACAACCTATGCAACAACAGAATCGGCCGTTCATACCAAACAGCTAACTACAACAACAGAGTAGACCGGTAGGTAACGATGGTCAGCAGCAACAACCTCAACTACGTTCATTTGCGACAAGGGTGGTAGAGGAATTTCGGCGATGCAACCAAATATCGGAAGTCACCAGAGGAGGAGAAACCAAAGGAGAGGCGTACGGAGATAAACCTGTGGTAGAGGTGGAGATACTAGGTGAGACGTACAAGGCGCTAGTAGATACGGGGTCACAACTATCGATATTGTCGGCAGAGGTAATTGAGCAGGCGATGACACGGGGAGTGGACGTACACACGCTGGTCAAGGAAGTATCACCAACTTTTCATGGGAAAGTATTCGACGCATCTGGGGGTGAAATGAAGTTTGTAGCACTCGCAGAAATCAAGGTCAAAGTCAAGGAAAACGAGAGGGTGAAACCGGTTATTTGGCATTTGGACAAGAATCGAGAAGGCTTCATGATCCTGGGAACTAATGCATTGGAAGAGTTGGGTATTCGATTGGTGATGGACAAGGACAACGAGAAACCAATGAGTGTAGCCGAGGTAGCAGAAAGGGTCGTTGTTAGTACAGGGCAAACTAAGACGGTAAGACTGACAGCTACAGGAACGGGCGAAAGCACGGGAATTCTGTTGTCTAGAGATGAACGGATTCCATCGGGAGTATTTAATATTGCAGTAGAAGGTCTAGTTGAGGTTCAAGTATCCAACAATTCGGAGGAAGCTATGGTGTTTCGAAAAGGTGAGACTATGGGAGAATGGGAGAATGGGGGAAGGAACCATTTACAAACATACCCTTGGAAACTACATGGGAAATGCTGGACGACCAACAAGGACGACCAGAACTGGGTGAAACGGAAAGAGACGAAAAGTTGTTGACAATATTGAGAAACAATCGCACCGAAAAACAAGGACAACAAAAGTTAGTTGACTTGATTAAGGAGTTCAAGGACATTTTCACAATCAATGACGCAGAGCTGACACGCACAGAAACGGTACCACATGACATCGATACAGGAAGTAATGCGCCTATCAAACAGAAGACGAGACCGGTACCAATTGGGGCAAGGGTTAGGTTCAAGGAGATGATAGACGATTTACTGAAAAGAGATCTCATCGAAAAGAGCAAATCATCTTGGGCATCTCCAATCGTACTGGTAGAGCAGAAGGACAAATCTCTACGGTTATGCATCGACTACAGGGAACTCAACAAAGTAATCAAACAAGATTCCTACCCGTTACCAGCTATTGACAAGGTGTTACAGACTCTAGGAGGGAAAAGTTTCTTTAGTACTCTAGACATGTGTGCAGGGTATTGGCAAATTCCACTCACGGACGAAGCGAAGGAGAAAAGCGCGTTCACAACCAGCGAAGGTCTTTTTCAATTCAAAGTATTACCATTTGGGTTGAGCACTAGTCCCGCGACTTTTCAACGATTGATGGATTCTGTCCTAGAGAACGTCCGAGGAGATGAGGTACATGTGTATATTGATGACATAATGGTAGCGACGAAGACGGAGGAACGACATTTTGAGGTTCTAAGGGAGGTATTCTTGGCATTAAGGAAAGCTCATCTTTGTTTGAAGTCTCAGAAATGCAAATTACTGGAGAGGTGCGTGCCGTTTCTAGGACATGTAGTCGACGAAAAGGGAGTACATGTAGATCCGGAAAAAGTGAAGGCTATCAAGGACTACCCGCAACCCAATACCATTTCAGAACTGAGAACATTTCTAGGAATGGCGTCATACTACAGGAAGTTTGTGTTGAAATTTGCAGCGTTAGCGAAACCGCTTCATGAACTCACAAGTCCAAAAGTACCATGGGAATGGGACTCGAGACGGAACAACGCGTTCGAGAAATTGAAAAGTATATTATGTGAAGCTCCAATTCTGGCCCAGCCTGATGTAGAAAGGGCTCGGACAGGAGAAAGGACTTTCATTTTGTATACAGATGCATGCGGAGCAGGAGTAGGGGCAGTGCTATGTCAGGAAGGGGAAGATAAGGTGACCCAATATGTTTCACTAGCAAAGGGTTATCAAAAGCAGAAAGGAATTACCATGTCACGGATTTGGAAGCGCTAGCAGTAGTACACGCGGTTCACAAGTTTCACTACTTCTTGTATGGAATGAGAACGATAGTACGAACAGATCACCAGTCACTAACTTGCCTCTTCGCGCGCACGTCAATTTCCGGAAGGATAATGAGATGGGCACTGGAACTCCAACGGTATGATTTGAAAGTAGAGTACATAAAGGGGTCAGCCAATGCAGTAGCGGATGCACTATCACGAGGAGTACCAACGAAAGAGGGAGAGGAAAGTAGTACATGTCCGGAGAATGAGAGAGTAGTGGGAGAAATCGCGGTAACAGAACATCAGAGTAGTTGGCTGAATAGGCTAAGAAACGATGAAGATTTCAAGGAAATACTCAATAAGTTGGACGCAGGGAGTACAACAGGGAAGATTGACCTACCTAGGTGTAAGAACAGACTTTGGGTAGCAAATTTTCGGATAACGGAGAGAGATCTGGAACTGGCAGTAGAGACAGGAGAATACAAGAAAATTGTACCCAAGTGAGGAACGACAACGACTATTCAATCAGATTCATTCAGGGTTATGGGCGGGACATTTTGGAGCTAAGAAGGTTCTCAAGAAATTGAAACAAGAGTTTTTCTGGAACGGAATGGAACAAGATGTACACCAGTGGCACGCGGAATGCCAGAAGTGTTTCATCAACAATGCGCATGTAGGTAACACACCACCGTTGAAGTCAATTGTGACCACCATGTCATATGAACTGGTAGGAATAGATATCATGGAGATGGGCCTCACGTCACGAGGAAACAAGTACATTCTGACAGTAGTAGACCATTTTTCCAAATGGGCAGGGGCATATGCAATTCCGAACAAGTCAGCAGAGGTGGTAGCAGAGACGTTAACTACACGATGGATATGTGAGGGAGGTAGATGGCCTAGACAATTTCACTCAGATCAAGGGTCGGAATTCATCAACAAGATATGCGAAAAACTATGCTCAACTACGAAAATTGATTGGTCATACACAAAAGGGTATAACCCGCGGGAAAATGGTATTACAGAACGACTGAATGCAACAACTGCAGCATCACTGCGGAAAAGTGGGGTGACACCATGCGAGTGGGACACACTACTACCATTCGTGGTGTGCGCATACAACAACACAGTACATGACGCTACAGGGGAAAGTCCATTCTTCTTGCTACATGGGTTCGATCAGAGAGTACCGGGAGAAAATTTGCCCCAACGTGGGCTAACTCTTCACATTGTAGACAAAGAGGAATATCAAGCAGCGTTGATCGAAGGAATGAGACTAATAAGGGTATTAGCCAAGGAGAAAAATGACAGCGCGAGGGAAAAAGCAAAAGAGTACTATGATACAAAGAATGCAACAGGGACGAAAAGTTATTCGAAAATTGGAGAAAGGGTATACATGAAAATGCCAACAACAAAAGGAAAGTCGACACATCCAAAATTGACATTTGACTTCACGGGACTATACAGAGTGATAGAGACAAGCGACAACTCAGCGCTCATCACGGGAATAGACGAGAAACAAGAACCCATACGGATAAATTTCGATCTGTTGGTGTCCGTGACAGTATAAATTGATAACACACCTCTGATCACAAAACAGAAAAGAAAAAGAGTGACGAACAAGAAGGTGAACATAGTCGAGAAGGAGGACGAACATAACAGTTACTTTTGCAGGAAGGAGACTGTACAGTTGCTGCACCAGGATCCCGGCCACCCCAAGTTCATCTGCAATAACCAGGAGATACAGGGTTTAATGGGGCTCTCGTACAAACCCGAGTGTCCTATTCTGAAGATGACAATGAAGGACGCACTGGGGGATGCACCTCTGTCCGTAGCGACAATGCCCGTCAAAGGGTTTCTCCTACTAGCGCATGTGGCATCAATTTCGCAAGATATCACGATTGAGCCGCAGGACAAGGAACGGAGAACGCACGACTACTCCAATCCTCATTTCACGACTCGAGGACTTTGCATCGCTATGGATTTCTTTCGAAAAAATTGTGTGCACTTCCTGAACAAAACGGCAGACTGGAAGGACATGATAACTCCATACTACGTCGACAAACAAGGAATACCACCGTGTGATATGTTTCAGCACGCGTGGAAGTTGGTACAATCGGACCAAATCCCTGTAGACGGATCAAAAGGAGTGCCCAACACAAGGACTTCGGCTTTATTCCTGCCGGGAGATTTGTTCAGAAACGCGAAGATCCGTTTCGACTTCGTAGGAACCCACCTATACCTCTACGACAGAATGAGTGACGACATTGCCGGAGTTGTGCACACACAGTGCTACAAATATATACATCATCATCGTGGGTCCATCAAAGATCCCACGACATCATGTCATGGGGTCTCTCAAGAAGATCGACAACGCGATTCAGACGCAGCATATCAGTGGAGCTTTGGTGCCTGCGCCATGGTGCAGGAGATTTGATGGCGATCTATTCGCGGTGTTCGCAGACGAGACCGAGAAACTGAAGAAGAGGAATGGAGACCTGGGGGAGCCACATCTACTCCGATCTTTCTATCCAGGAGAGGATCACACACACCGAGTGGAGGATATCCATGCCATATTAGGAGTGGAACCGAGAGAAAGGGGTTTTGACCCGCTGACAACGCATCAGATGACCGTGTATTTCCGGAACCTAGCTTTCGCCCTGAAGGACACGTCAACGCCGCTTCCGAAGTTCAGTGTCATCCAGGAAAACAAGGCTCCTAGCCAACCAGCCGAAGTATCCGTGAGCCGACCAGCCAGTGCCCCCGCAGCCGATGTCCACAGCTTCCTCAGTCTTGGAACGAGCTCCGCATCATCGAACAGCCAGCCTATCGCAGCATCCGACAACCAGTTCCGTACCAACAACAGTCGCACCAGACACACCAACCACCACAGTACTGCTGACAGCCGAGGCCGCCAGAACTCCAGAGGTATCCGCCGAAGATTCGACCGCCGAGAAACATCTGACGAGAGAAGGGTGGAGTCGTACAAACAGCCCAGACGCAACTAAGCATTCGACACACAGTTTCATATCTTCAGTAACAGTTTCCCATTGACGCTGTCGAGGCGCCAGCTCAGCGGCCCCCGGGGTTGTTGAGGATAAGATTTTGATGTTGTGATATTGATTTGATGTTATTATATTTGTTTCCAACGGGCGTGCCCGTTGTTTACCGCTTGTATGCCGTTTAGCCAATGGGCGGCGGGTCATCATAATCGTCAAGAGTGATACCGTTGTTTTTTAATTCTGTTTACGCTCTTGCATTATCAAGTGCGTGTTGTTGTTAGTTTTTATATATTTTCTGTATTGTTCTGTGGCTGCTTGTGGTTTTCTCATAAAGTAAAAGAGCCTATTGTTCGTGTTTTGAGAGAATATTGGTTTTCTACCATACTCTTACCTCTTATTTTTCCTATTGCCGTTTTCATTCTACCTTCAAGTAGTAACTGGATAGCCGTATATGGGCCATTCCCCCGACGCGTTTGAACAAGATCGAATGGCCGTGTGGTCTAAGGCGCTGGTTTCGGCCATCTGGCTGCCCATCTTCGAAGGTTCGACCCCTCAAGCTGCTGTTCTTTTGAAAACACAGAATCATGGCCCATAATGTTTGAACAGTTGCCAAGTAAAAAGCTCCGCCCCCAATTTCATACAGTAAACGGAGTCCAGTTCGGAGCTGAATAGACTATACTTGACCAGACATCGGTCCCATTGACGAAAGAATGCAACACATTAAACTAAAAAATAATACCTCACCAAATTAAAGGCTATTTCTTTTTTCTTGTCAACATTTTCAAAGCGTCGATTGTTCACTAGTTTGTCTCGAAACATAATAACCCTATCTAACATCAAAGGTTTTTCTTTTCTTTCTAGTATTCCATGCTGGAGCATGGAAATATGGCTTTGAACTGAGCACGTTCTGACCAGATACTTTCATCTTTTTTTTTCACTGTACCAGAACCAACCCAAAGTTGATTGAGGTTTTGCACATGGCTCATCCTACGCTATGATCTCTTCAAGAAATGTCTCCTTTCCACATTTTTTCAAAGTAGCTATTATCCTACAAACTGTCTGGTACAATCATCGTCGTCCAGCACTGGCAAATCGCATGTGATATCATGTGCGCGTAGCGGGGCAAACGTATCTTTTTTATTTCAACTTTTTTCTATTAACCCTTCGGAGTGCCACATTTTATGTGGAAGGTCACGTGTTCAATCGCGAATTAAATTCCAATGCTAATTCTGAAAAATACGTGAACTGACCCCCAAATGAAGGAACGGACTGAAGTGGTAGATGATTTGGCTTCTGCTATTGAATATGTTCAGGGAGAACCTGAAACAAAGAACCTCTTATGAGACTTTTCCATGACGATCAACCTCGGATTCTTGGTGGAGTGGGTGACAATTGAGCTTGAACACATTGAGCGGATGTCTCCTAATGAAAACTGTATTAATAGTTTTTTTTTTCAAATTCGTGCTAACATAGTTCATTCATGTTAACTATCCATTGTGACACTTTTAATTTTTTTCTCAGTTCAAACTTGAGTTATGGGTTTTAGCTAAATCCATTTAAAGGGACCGTACCTCTTTAATTTGATGATTTGAGTTATCAGTGGACACATGGGGACGAAAAATGGACAGAACAGTCAGAATTAGTGAAAATTCCGCAATTTGAGGCGTTTTTGAGCAAATTTGAGTACGGGCACAACGCGGAAGCCACAGCACGTACCTATTTTCATGGAGACGCGCACAAATTGTCCGCAAAACGTCCGTGAAACGTATCATAAATTCAATGACGTAAAAACTGACATATTTAAAAGTGTTTCAGTTGTCTATGCCTCTTTTTGGTTCAATTAAGATTGAAGTTGTGTGAATTAGAACCGAATTCATCTTTTGACCAAAAGTTTTGCGATACAGTAACCCTTAAGATAGTTTGGCTCATAAAAAGCTTGGTTCTCGACTGATTCCCATTTTCTTTTTTTTGTGTAATAGTAAGGGACCGTCAGTACACTATCAAAACAGATTCTTGAGACTTCATGTTTTTTAATCGATCCAAATTATAGAGAAACCGTCCCTTTAAGCTTAATCGTCACCCACTACTTGGTGTATTGTGGCATTTATTGTCCAAAACAAGACTGTTTGTAGTGAGATTCGTATGCTAACCGCTGTATACAAGATTCTTTCGAATGAGAAAGTTCCAAATTTTAAACGGTTTGTTTGATTTGAACATATTGTTATATTTATTCAAAACAAAAATATTTGTTGTCATTAGGACTTTTCGGATGTTATTATGGAAATAGGTGCTCAGTGAAAGGTGCCACTCAAAATCGTTTCGACCCTGATTCAATTTGAGTGGCACCTTTCACTGATCACATATTTCCATGATTTAAACATCGTTTTTTACTATGCTAAGCTTCGATTCATTAAAAAATCTGGTCCGTTTCTGACTGAAAGCTGTGTCCAATAATACTACAACGCGGTTTTGGTTAGTGTCGCTGCGATATAGGGTCCGCTCCTTTTGAAGCACTATATATAGCCAACTGCACGGAAGTAGTGCACACAGTGCACACAAGTCTATGAACATTCTAATTCATTGAATGCACTCACACATTCTTTGCGTTGAACATTTTCGCACGAACTATCATAGTTTTGTACTTGGTTAAAGCAACAGAACGCGGCTCTCCTTCGAATAAAACTTCCTGAAACGTGAATTTCACCATCTATTTTTCTAGTTACGAAACCAAATAGAAAACAACTTTCTAGGAAGAAATATACTTTTTTTCAATTACTTTTCGCCACCCGTCGCGTATTTGTGGTCATTAGTACTTTAGACAAAATAATAGCATGGCCAAGAAGAAATAAAACTCAAAAGTGAATTCTGACCGCCCTCATATGTTTTATCTGAAGCCAGAAGAGAACAACTTATACAGTAGTTTTGAATGGGTTCAGCGACCCTTTACTTCCCAACTTCACCTGCATGTGGGTGAGAAATAGTAGATCTGAGGGCATGTAGAGGGAATTGGCTTTCTTCTCAGACAACTCCCAGCCAATTGGCCGGCCACTTTTTTATTGGCCGAACGAGAGAGTGTGCAGGTCAGAGAGACGCAGACTGTCTGAGCCTGTCTGCGCGTCATTGACCTGCATGCTCTCTCGTTTTTGTAGCTGGCCAATTGCAGAAAATTGGCGCCAATCGTTCTGAGTTCGCATCCATACGATGCGTATAACTTGCCAAGAAAAATCCATTCACGTAGATCTAAAACATCGATTATTTTGGATGAAATTAACAACAGCTATTGTGTACCTACATTACGTATACTATAACTCATATAACACTATTATAATTGCTTCTACTTGTACCTTTACTATACACTTTGTAATTATTAATACTCAACAGTAAAGTTGTAAGACTTCCAGACAGATTCGCTACGTTTAAGCGGTTTAGAAACGCTTTAAAACCTCATTGTTTCGTTCTCTATCTCTAGTACCAAGAAATTATTAAAACAACATTTTCAAAACTCATTTTTATCATTGATCATCAGAAAATGATAATTATGAGTCCCGTACGAATGAGCGAAACGAAGTATTCCAGTAAATGTTAACAATTTCCAATTCATTACGCTCTCTAACCCATGTAGGTATAGCCAAGTAGTTGATTGAAAGACTATGCAGATCTTCTCAGAGGTCAAAGGGTGAAGTTCAAAGACTCAGAGGTCAAAGGGTAAAGTTCAAAGACTCAGAGGTTAAAGGGTGAAGTTCTCAGTATTCTCGGTTCGAGAGCAGTTCTTCATTTGTGAACCAATGTTTCGTCGATTTCGTCGAATTGATACAGCTCATGAAATAATTGGCCCTATTCCAAGAGATGAAACGCCTATGTAAGATGAAACATTCTGTAAACTTGTAAATGACAGAAACTCACCTTGAAAGCGGTTTCCTCAAATACGACTTCCAATTCAAAGGCGACATTTGACACGAACGGCATCTTGTTGACCACGACGGCAGAGGAACTTCTACCATTTATGATCGAATTCAAATATATTTTCTGAATGGTGTTCATTATACTAGGAGTAAAAGGAATAGTCACGTGAGGTCAGCATTCATTCTACTTAGGCATCGGCACTTTGTCATTGCACGTTTTCAAGTTCTGCTGTGTTTAACATGTTTCACGTGACTATGCAATCGACTAACAGTGTACATTTTTCCAGAAGCACTGTTCCTGTATGACTAGTTGGAAGGTGTTTGCGAACCACTTATGAAGGTCACTTTTTCTCAATAACGATTGTTACAAAATGTTTCCTAAGCCTTGTTACAAAACACAAATACAAGGTCATTTTTCACGTTTCGTGCCGTAATTTTGACGTATTTCAAATTTATCCACGTTTTTTTATGTTTCGTTTCACTGCTTTGGAACCCACTTTTTGTCCGAGATTTGCCCTGATAGTTAGTGGAGCGTCCTCCGTTTCCTTATTGATGAATGGTCAACGTAAACGAAAAAAATCTGACGACTTAGCCAGTCTCTCTCTCTCTTTCTCTGCTCACCCTTAGAAATTTTATATGCTAGATGTGAAGGGCGTCTTCAATGGAGAATAAAACAAATCCTATTCAGTTCTGCTGTCTTTGTGGTTTGATTCCACAACAAACTATAATACTTATTTGGTCATTCTTTTCATGTTGGGCCCTTACTCTTTGTTATAGGGCCAGGGTCTTATTTTCCCACGCATCTTCAATCGTCTCTTCGGGGCTGCAGTAGTAGTTGTAGTTGTAGTAGTGGTAGTGGTGGTTGTAGTTGTATACTAAAATGTGCATCATTAATATAATATTCAAATAATAATCTCTCACTTCATGGTCGTAGCCAACCCCTCGTAGCGCAGTGGTTTCCGTCTGGCTACAAATATTTTGCCTGTAGGTTCGATTCCGGAGAGAGACAACCATTTATGAATTGGGCTCGCCCTATTACATGTCACTACCTCGTGACAATCAAATCACACGCTTACATCCGTAGCAGAACCATACGAAGAGGGTAGAGATACTCTTTATTGATAGTTTGAAGTTCATGTTATGTACGACGTGAAAAGGGACGATTAACTCATGTGGAACAGTTGAGCTCTCTAAGAACCTATTACAAAAACTGCAGCACACATCTTTATATTTAAAATGAGCTGTTTTTAACGATTTTGACACTTTCATCGATCGAATTGAATGTAGTCAACTTGCCTTGACAACAGCGGGAGTGAAATAGAGGCTGGTGGCTGGTCGATAACACATGAATCGATGCCTTCAATTAATACATAATTACACTTTTAATGAATGACGAAAAGATTCGCTGTTGTGCTAAACATCTCCGATCCTTCATCTTATCCTTCGTCTCCCATTTTAAGGACTGTACGTGAGAAAAGGTGCATGTTAGTAGAAGTACGGGTTGAGATTTGAAAAACCGGAATTATAATGAGTACGGTGTCAGAGTGCGGCGATATTGCACCTTGTCAACACAGAGTTATACAAGAAGTGGAATGAATAGTCACGTAAAGTTAGCATTCTAATGTCGTGCACTTTGTCATTGCACGTCTCTGAGTTTTGCTGTGTTCAGCATGCTTCAGGTGACTGTGTAATTGACTAACAGCACAACAGAACAATTCCTTTAGACGAGAAGAAAGTTCAGTAATTGCCAACTCTATTTAGACGGCTAAAGTATCCTTCAAAAGGGATCGTTCGTTCGCATTTCAGTTTGAACGATTCAACGCCGATCAGTTTTGATTTTATTCAATACTTACATCTTGTTCACTCCATCTATCGACTCGTATCCAAAGTAATCCGTTTTGCTCTGAACAAGGGTGGTTGCAACACCGGCTTGGGACGAGACTGTAACAAATTACCGTGGAAAGTTTCACATATGCCGTAATAGGCGAACTTGTGAATCATGAACAAATGAATCTATCCTGATGTTTTGTATACCAAGTGTAAATAATCTTCGATGTGGGATGTCATAGTCTTTTTTGACAACTCTCACATATTATGGTTACTCCGCGCGCAGCTTCTTCAGATCCTGCAAATGTTATGAATAGGGTAAAACGTAAACGCAAAAGTAAATATCTAAAGCTTAATTTCATGTTTTAGGTCATGCGGTAACACGAAAACCATAACACGCAATCTTACATTCAGTTCCGTGTATCCATCTGAAGAAGTCTTCTGCGGTTCGGTCCGAATTCAGCCATCGATTTTCTCCGTTTTTGACGGAGGATCCAAGCCAGATGACGTCATTTTCACCACTGTTTTGTGTGAAATCTGAAACGAACGTGAAGACTGGGAAGAGGTTGACGCGTACATTATTGCGCAATCAAACTTTTCAGGAACACACAGAAATGACATGAACTTTGTCGAAAAGGTAATAGAACACTTTTGTAACGGGAAAATCAATCAAATGCAAAATATATCTCATTTTCAGATAGTCAGTTTGAATTCCAGCAAGTGAAGATTGTGACTTTCTCGTCATGTTTGAGAAAACATTGCAACAATCGTTCTGAGAAGTCCGAACATTTCAGTAAAACTCATCAATTTAATAAAATTATCTACTCGAACAATACCTAGCGCAGTTTGGAGGTCCCGGTCGTCGTGAGGCACAAATAGATGGGAGTTCCGCGAGTTACACCAACTCTTCGCCTCATCCCAAGTTTTCTCTGAATACAACATATTGCATCAGGTGGAAAGTTGGGCGAACCCCTTATCTAGCTTGCTTGTTATACCTTTCCTCAGGTTACCTTAGAAGGTAACCCGTCGGTAACCATGACTAAAATGATCTGTCCTGCTAATCGTATGAAAACTATTTTTCATGCAGTCGAGGTGTATTTGGTCTTCCGCGTAACCAGTCGGTTACATTACATAGAGGCAGAGCAACAAGAAATAGGTTATCAAAAACCAGGCATATGCGTATCGGTCTTGTTCAACGTGTTGTTAGTTCGATTCCTCTGTATTCGGCAGCCTAGGTAGATCAAACCACAATGCTAGTGAGATATTGATTGATTTACTCTCCGCTCCAAGCGCGAAACAGCCATCATCCGCCGACTACATCTCATGGCACTGATAATCTCTTCCTGAAATATCATGAACTAGAAAAACCGGTGAGTAATAATTAGAATGATTCGAAGTGATCGCTTTGTGAAATTGTGTGTAATAGTGCGCGCAACGGAATCTTATTTTATTCTCTTTTTCTCTCTCTTTATCTACCCATAAGGAGGCATAAAATGCTTGAATTACGGAGAGTAGCTTCTGCTATAAGAGAGTAGGGATAGTGGTGTGGCAATCGCGAAATGTTTCCGTTATTAGTTTTTGAGCGATGATTTTTAGTGCAGTTTGTTTCGTCGTATCACTTCGTAGTTTTCCAGCGTCATTTCGACCTATAAACTACTTATCACCTCGGGTCAAAATAGTTTACCCTTGGCAAGATCCTCAAATTAGTTTATCCTTTTCATCAACTCAATTTTTCTGTTTTAGTTTCTCCAATCGGAGTGCCCCATTCAACAAAGTGGTAAGTCGCGTGTTGAATCGCGAATAAATCTGTTCTATTCAAGTATCGATTGGAAAGTGAAACTCACGGAAAGCGCACAGATTTTGTGTCATTGTGTAGTAGGTTTCTCCCTGAAACATTGAAATGAATTATACCGTAATTTCATCTCAAGATGTTTTCCTACACATCGACGAGTACGCAAACATAAAGCTTAAAAGTAGTTAGCCATGTTAACTTCAGTTTCATTCGGTTCCGCTCTAGTTTTGTCTAAAATTCTTCTGTGTATGACTGATCAAACTACAAAAGCAACTCGCCTTCTGAAGGACACGTCGACTTCTCATTCCTCGTTCTGCGTCCAATTCCGGTCTTTCTCGCAGAAGTGGAGCGGAGAATCCAATTTTCCAGCATTCCAGACGGGTTCGAATATAACAGGTTTGCTGAAAAACGATGATTGTGTGGACATAATGAAATCGAAATTTCCCTTTTTCGCTGTAATGTGTTACTACGTTGAAAGTGTGGTGTGGTTGTAGTGACTATTTGTAAACTTACAGTTTTCAAATAAATATCTAATGGTTGTTCTGAACTAATGATTGAAACATTAATTAATTAGTGACTATTTCCTGAGAACTCGTCACAAACTTGGGACAAACACAATGTTCATAATTTGGGTATATAGTTTTTGATTCGTTTCATTGTTAAAACTAACCGATTTTTCGTGAAAGTAGGATAGCCATGGGACACCATTGCATCCCTCCCGCTCACGCGAAGCTGCAACAACAGGCTCACAAAAATTAATTTATATTTTATCATCAACCAAAAAAATTTCAGATCTGTTTCAGGAATTCAATTAAAATTTTGTTGTTTCATTGAGACCGGTGCAAAGCTGCATTGAAAGTTTACATTCCATTTGAAGTATCTGGTCAGCACCTGAATCAAGTTTCAATTGTAGGCACCTACACTTTGCTTACACATACATATATGCGGCCCAGAATGAGATAAACTCCTCGGTCACAACTGACTGGTGTAGAGGCGAAACGTACCACTTTTTCATTTCAATCATTTCTGTTATCGTTAGGTCTATATTACTGAGCTCATCTTTATTTTCACAACCTTGCTACGGTGAACTGAAAGAAATTGTGTTTCGAGTTTCGATTGAAAAATGATGCCCTCACACGGTGTCCTGCGTTGAATACAGCGTGAACGGCTGGTAACAGTAGAATCTGAAACCATCATGAAATTTACTGGAGCCAATTCACTGCGATTACCAAACTACAAAAGCGAGAGAGTACGCAGGTAAGTGAGGCCACGGGCACGCTGAGACAGGCTGCGTCTCTCTGACCTGCACACTCTCTTGTCGAGGGCGGTACAAGAATGGTTTGGTAATTGGCAAGAATTTGTCTGAGTGAGATTGAGCGTGTCAAATCACTTACAGTAGCCAGCCACATTGCAGAAATTGCGATGAGAACTGAATTGAACAACTATTTTCGAACTTATATATTGCTCGTTTTTATGACCAAATAAAGTGTGTGAACATGTCATTTTGGTGATATTTCAGTGCGAAAACCAGACGATTGATTGGATCATATTCGAGACGATTATTTGTTGAGAACAAACGGAGAATTTAGGTACTCACGAAACATCGCAATAAAAACTGGGAAAAAAAAACAAAATTGTTCCAAAGTTCAAAAGATCTCTCTGAAACCCGAACCAATATTGTGTTGCGGGCTACGAGAAAAGGCGTAACAACTCATAGGAAATTTCACATAAAATCTATTATATACAGCTTTTTTCGAAGTAGAATCACAATACAATAGTTTATCACGAAATCAGAACGAGTAAAATTCGACATGTTTTCTCTTTGAATCGTTTGCACTCTTCCCTCGCCGTTCGCATTCAATATCTTCCAACATCTTCTTTTGAATTAACCTCTCCATCGTTGTTTTCGTCTTTCTTGTTATTTTAATTTGTCCACTTCAGAGTTGAAATCTGCGACTTGTCGAATCATAGTGTTCTAGTGTTTATGGAAAGTTTTGAATGTCGTTTTCATAGCTTGCCAATGCAAAAAGAACCGGATCTGAACGCTTTTCGAAATACTATTATTGACACGATCAGACTACAAACACAGCGGTTCAGACCTAGATGTACATCATCGACCTCAGTGCGTCTCCACTGAAACAGACCCTATAGAAAATACGGAACTACCAAAGTTCTCCTCAAACTTAGTAATCCCAGAAAATCGCACTGGAAATGCAGGTTTATCTCTCTAAGGCCTGGGCCATACTTTTTAAGTCGGCGTATTACGCCCGCTTTTTCGGTGAACAAAACATGGCTATCGATTTACGCCGGCGTAATACGCTAACTAAATCAATACGCATAACATGCATTGGTTAACGCCGACATAAACGCTCGCGTAAAAAGTATGGCCCGGGCCTAAGAGGCCATTCTTTCCTACTCCTCTGGTAGTCCAGCTCTCGTGAGGTTACTTTTGGCGCGTGGTTGACTGTCACAACATGTTCCTACTGGGAATATAACACGATGACCAATGGAGAGAAGACAGAGCGAAAGAGCAAGAGAAAGGGAGAGGGAAGAGAGAGTTGGATTAAAAAAGAGAAAGTTCGAGATAGAGAGAGAGAAAGAGAGATGCATGTCCTTACGATAGCCATTTGATTCTTTGAGCTATTTGGCGGAGTTTCCAAACTGAAGTACGCTCTATTGCTAACAGTGCTCTATCGCTAATTATTCTGCCGCGAACTGCCCGATTTCAAACGTAAATTTCACGTGTTTTGTTGTTATCGTTACTCGCTTTTAGTCTTTATTACATTTCCTCTCTTTTTTAAACTTTTTGTATTAGTCCAAATTTGTTCTTTTTCATAAATTTAAATGAACATGTCAAAGTTGCAGTCAATCGTTACTTTGGATTTGATTGAAGATCAGTCTACATTATGATGATGAGAAACCGAAATTTTCTTTTTAAATAATTAATGGCAAATTTTTATAGTGTCAAATATGCAGATTTAAGTTGATTAAATAGAGACAGTGTGAAGAAACAATTACTAGTGCTGCCTGAGATTACCGTTATCCGAGAGGTGCCAATCATCAGTGCATTTAGATTGCTTCGTAGGCCTATCCCTTTTACTTCTCACAAAATTATTAAACGCAAATGGAAGATAACCACGGACCGCTCGACTTATCAATCATAAATGCATTCCTACGTATATGTCCACCCACTTACAGTAAGCATTTCAGCTTTCTGTGACATTGTTCTTTAATTAAAACTTTGGGAGTGCTGAATACAATCGCGTCACATCATCACACGTGTAACAAGCTGTCTCGCTCAGAGCACCCGCTCTCGTTTTCTACCCCATTCCCCAATTGGTTCTAACAATTTTTTTTTTGAAGGAGACACGTGAGGTGCTTTCGAGACTGTGAAGCCTTGTCAATTCGGGTAGCCTGCTCATCTCGCTCTCTGCAAACGCGTAGTAAGGTAAGTTCAATTTGTTCTTTCGTAAAAGAAACTGGTTCTAACATATATAATAGTCGCAAAACAAGACGTGAACCCACCTGAACCCACCGCAATTTGTACGTCTTGTTTTGCGATCTTCGCTTGAGAGTTTTTTTCTTTTTTTTATATCTTCGCTTGAGAGTCTTTTCACGACTTATTCTGTATTAAGGTACGACCTTCTAGTTTCTAGTGTTCGTGGGTGATACGAACCAGAACCCTCCGCATTTTGATACAGCTGGTACACTATTCACGTCTAAATTAGCGGGAGAGTATTAGGGGAGCGTTCAAAAACATCGCAAAATTCGTCATTAACTGTTTCTCTTCGATCTGCGATGATATGTAAGTTTTTCTTGCTATTTCTAATATAAACAATGTACATACTTTATCGGATTCGAAGCATTTGAGAACGGTTTGTTGTCGAAGGTATTTTTATCTCACCTCACTGTGGCAAGCATGACGATTTCGAGTAGAACTTGTTAAAAGTGGTAGCGGGTTTTGAAGTTAAGGACTGGGAACTAGGACTAGGATTACGTGACGTGATGAGTGTATGTCGATAAGCGATTCTGGAATTCGGGACCATTCGCAGTTGATTGTGTTTGTTCCAGCTGTTTTCTCTCAACATGGGAGACGTCAAGAAGATTGAAACACTGGCGGGTTAGTAACAACTTGTTTTACACCTCCAGTCTTTCTTTTTTTGTGCACAATCATTAATTTTCACGCGTTTGAATCTAAACTCTGACTACTTTTTGAACAGTCGAACATTTCACGGCGTGACCGCTCGAACGGTCCAAGTGAAAAACGATGGAAAGACAAAAACGCACCGCGTATAATGCACGAGCGGTTTTAATAATGGAGCGCACTTGGGGATAAATTAAATGCAATCGATCCAAAAAATCACAGTACATTTTTTTCCGCGCGGGTACGCGCCATCACACCCGAGTAAAGTTGTCCGAATAGTCAGAGAAAAATTGAAAAACGGACTACTTTTCCACTGAAAAGAAGACAATCGGTCTACTTTTGATGAAAAATCATAAGTTTTCACTTGTTTACATACAAAAACGGAATAATTTTTGTCGCTTAGTCAGACCTTACTGGTGTTTGCGCGCCATGTCTAGGACGATGACCGGCTGCATTTCGATTGGCGGGGTACGCCGCTTTTCAACTGCGGGCAAAATTACAATTTACTAATGAGCGGTCTCACCGTGCTTACTGTGGCCGTATCCACCAATATGTTTTCCTCTCCCGGGAGAGGAAAAAATTATTGGTGGATACGGCCACTGGTGTATGACCAATGCGATGTGTTCGCAATTGCAAACTTTACACCTCGAAACTTGTTTTTTTGAAACTAGGAAATAGTAATAAATGTTATCTACTGTCGGGGATCATAGTCAGGTTATTATATCAGCTGCTCGATAACTATCATGATGCTATGATAGTTATTTCGTGGTTTACATAATAAATATTATACAAATCTTGCAGAATATACTATTATTTTTTGGCAGGAACCCGAAATAGGACAATTGGTTTGGAGCCTCTGCGGTTGTATGGTCGCCTGGATATTCATTTTGATAATTTGCATATTCATTTTGATAATTTTATTATGTGAGTTCCATTTCTGCAAACTATCATATGCTATATTTATTTATTCAAGATATTATTATTAGACGCGCTGCGTCTAATAATAATACTTTATTTTTTACGGCAACTATTTCAGCCGTGTGTTACTTTATCCATACTAGAACAACCAAGACATTGCTCACAGTGTAGTATCCGTAGAGGGGTGGGTCCGTAGAAGAGGAACTAGGAATGGCTGAGCGTTATTACCAGCTCATGCGGTCCGCCATGAAGATACATGAAGATACAGCGCCGAGTGGTATTGAACCATGCTGTTCCGAGTGCTGGCGCGCACACAACCAGTCGGACACTCGATCTAAGCGATTTGTATTAGTAACTAAGTTTGTTTGCTTCTCTAGAATACGGGGAATCGTCACTGTACTAGACTTCGAAAGAATCACTAATTTACACCGAATAAAATATACCGTTATCTCAACATTTATTTGATATACAGATCTTTTTCGACACGATTTGACGTTTTCAATCATACATGGCATGATTATTGATATTCAGTGTGTTTGTCGGATCCAGCTCCTCGACCTATTCAAAGGTGAATCTGGCTCTCGGAAATGTGAACCCGCCTTTAGCTCTCAATCAGATGTCGGGACCGTGGGAACTGACCTTCCGTATGACAGTAAAAGCGAATACCGAAAAACACGAGCTACTATTCGAAGTGAGCTAATTTGAGAAACTTATGAGTATTTGCTCTTGATTCAGTTCCAGCTTCCAGCAATCTGAATGCAATCTGTTTAATGTTGCCAGCATGATCATTTTAATGGTGAAGTTCTAGTAGCAGGGTCTAGGACCTGTTGGTAAATACCTCAATTATTGCTAAATAAGTGTGGATTGATATGATTTGTTCAAGTTTTCAATAGAAAAACAGAAAACGGTTTACCACGTATGGAGACAACTTGAACTTCATTTTTTGCGGGGTTGTGCCTGGCTTTTCATGTACACAGTACATTCTACTCCGCTTTTCAGGACGAGTTCACGTTGTCGAGCAGCTGTAATCAGGTGAACGTGGACTGTGCTAAATTCAAGGATCGTATGGTTGAGATCAACTTTGAATTTCTTCAAGTGAATGGATTAGGGTAAGTTCTGAGTTCTCCATTCATGTAGTATTTATACGTTCTTTACATGACTGCGTTCACCCTGTCGGACAGAGAACCTGACCGTTTATCACGACTTACTTAAGCTGTCTTGTTTTTCTTCAACTTTTATGTTACCAAGATGAAAATGTAGGATTTGAAACCTCTTAAGTAAACGTTTCAAGAGTATATTTACTTTTTAAACCTGACGCAACAATGTATGCTACACTGAGCTCTTTAATAATTTGCTATCCTAGTGTAAAATTGTCACAGTAGCGGAGTTTTGTGTTTTTTTACTTTGTGAATGCAAGTCCGTTTTAGTTACAGTTACGTTATTTCTAGCGTGAAGTCCCTGCAAGACTACGCTGTTGCTAATAACTACTCAGATATCATCTTCATTGTGGAAGAGCAAAGGTTTCACCTGAATAGAGCGGTATTATTTATTTTTTAATAAATGGTCTGACCCTTCTTTTTCTCTTGATGACACCCGAATTTTATATGTATAAAAAGATGACCTAATAAGAAAAGGTCTGTTTTCAAAATTTGATACAATTTCTGTTTTTTTTTCAGATAATTTTTCAATGCTCCAAGGTTGGCAGTAACTGTACTAGTTTTTCAGTTTCTCGCCAGTCATTCGCCAGTTTTCGAGAAACTTATCACCACTGAGTATTTTGCGGAGAAGAATAAGAATGAGTTGGAGCTGAAGGAAGTTGCGCCAGCTACATTCACAGAGCTATTGGACATTATGTCGAATCCATTGCATCGACTGTATACAAAAGGTACGTTTTGTGCTTTCTGACTACTTTATCTTGTTTTGAATATGTAGAAGTGACGAACTTACGAGCTACTTTTTGGCGGAAAACGAGAAAATGTGTCTAATTTCGATGCAAAAGCAGCACGTGTTTGAGTTTAAAAACCGACCAATTTTTGTCGAATAGTCGATCGAACCTTATTGCTGTATGGTGGTTTTCCGGTGGATACGTCGAAATTCTTCTCCACTCTTCGAATGACAGGGCTTCATGTCGTAGAGGGGAGGGTTTATTCTGGGTGTACCGTTGTATGGACGATAACCCCTTGGTTGTCTCTTCTAGGTCACTCGTCCATACAGCTGTACCCTCCGTCCATACAGGCGATCTCCCATTTATTCTTACTGCGTTTCGATATTCGAAAAGCAAGAGAAAATTTTCTCGCGCCACCCGGGGCACCAAGTAACACCAGATTAGTTAACTCAGAATAAAATTTGTAAAAAGTGGGGGACCAGGAAGTGTGTGAGTTCTGTTCGGTTTCACCGTTTTCTACAAAAAGTGAACAATACGATGTTGTGAATGAGTGTGCAACAAAAAAAGAACAATACATTTGTTTGCACAACGGTTCACAACGTTCTTAGGGGAAACCACTATGCACTTTTACGTTCAAGTTATACTTTGTATATTATGTTTCTTGTGAATCGTTGTGCAAACAAATGTATTGTTCTTTTTTTGTTGCACACTCATTCACAACATCGTATTGTTCACTTTTTGTAGAAAACGGTGAAACCGAACAGAACTCACACACTTCCTGGTCCCCCACTTTTTACAAATTGTTCTATTTTTGCTAGTTGTACTAGTACAACCACTTCTAGAGTTGACTTAGAAAAACGATTTTTGAATAGTGGTGACTATCAAACATCCTGATATCTGAAAGTTCCTGGTTTTCAAACGATGTGATCCTGAAAAATTCAAAAAACAGCTATTTTCCGCTTCGGTAATTGAAATCTGAGTATTGTGAAAAATCTGCGTCATTACAGTAAGAAAATATTTTCTCTATTGGCGCGAACGGGCGCCAGCCATTGGCGCCAGATATAGAACATGTTACTCTAATTAGTAACAAATAACTTGGAATGAATGGCCTCGACCAATTAGCACAATTTCTGACTGTTTTTTGGTTCAGAAACCCTATTTTCAATTTTGGCGCCAATTGGCGGATAAAGTACCGTTTTGGCGCAGAATGTCGAAGAAATGTTGGTATCCAAGCCGTATTCGTTAACTATGTTCATAGTTCGGACATCTGTGGAACATTTCGCTCGTTACCCTACTTGCCTGGCGTTGTTATAATTTGGCGCCACTGGGCGCCAGCGTTTGGCGCCAAATATAAAATTACTCTAATTAGTAACAAAAAACTTGGAATGAATGGCCTCGACCAATTAGCACAATTTGCGACTGTTTTTTGGTTCAGAAACCCTATTTTCAATTTTGGCGCCATTTGGCGGATAAAGTTCCTTATTGGCGCATAATGTCGAAGAAATGTTGGTATTCAAGCCGTATTCGTCAACTATGTTCATAGTTCGGACATCTGTGAAACATTTCGCTCGTTACCCTACTTGCCTGGCGTTGTTCTAATTTGGCGCCACTGGGCGCCAGCGTTTGGCGCCAAATATAAACCATGACACCAAATTTCCAGAGAAGGCTGAAATTCACTAATCTAACCTCTGTGCAAAATTTCGGAGCATTTCATCCATGGGAACACATATTTTCCTGCTACTGGCGCCTATTGGCGCCCGCGCCGAGCGCCAAACAAAACGTGACATCACCAAACTTCTTGGGCCGCGCTAACTTTGGGGTTTACACATGTGTGCCGAATTGGTCCAGTAGTTAAAAAAATAATTTTCTATGCGGACATTGGACGAGCGACGAGGGACAACGGAAATTTTCATAACGACACGACAGCATAACTTTTTTCAACCTTGACCGATTTTTCTAATTTTTTCACACAACATGTATTTAATAGATATCTAGCTCTCTCTTTTTTTAAATTTCGAAAAAATGTTTTATTTGAGGACTCTTGTGGTTTGAAAGCCAAAAATGGGTGCGCAATGGCCAAACCAAACACAACTCACACGCAGCGCTTCGCGCTGCGCGCGATTAAGAATAGTTTATTAGCGATTCAACACGTGACTTTTCACTTTGGTAGATGTGTGATTCCAATTAATGAGATTGGAGAATAATAAAAAAGAGTATTGTGAAAATTATGCATTTTGTTGAAGTTGTATCGTTCGATTCAGCGTCGGTGTTAGATGTGCTGCGCCTGGCCGATAAATACGATGTGTCATCGGTGATCAAAAGCCTCGAGAACATGCTGCTTTCGGGTCCATTCAATTCGAAAGGGTCCGTTTGTTTCAACAAGGGCGAGCTTTTGTGGATGGCCGAGAAGTATGGAATGAAGATGTTGCTGGTAAGTATTAGGTTGCATTCATTGTTTTGCTACGTCGACGTTTAAGGCCGCATTCATACTTTTTACGTCGGCGTTCAACGCCGGCGTTATTAGTGAAGAAAACATACGTATTGATTGGCGCCGGCGTTAACGCCAATAAAATCGATGCGTATGTTTTTTTTTCACATTAACGCCGACGTAAAAAGTATGAAAGCGGCCTAACGCCGGCGTATAACAACACTTTTTATGCGTAATGATTCAGGCAGGGTTCATACTTTTTGTTGCCGAATTCGGCTACAGCAGCCGTCGCCGCGTAGCATTTTCAAAATGCTGCTGTCGCCCAATTCGGCAACACAAATGTCGCTTGATCTAGCTACCAAAAAGTATGAACGACTCTTGCTGCTGATTGTCCAACTAGAACTATTATTTTGTTTTAAATTTACATTATTCTTGTACTTTTTTTATTTTCCAGGAAATATTTTATTTTACGCAAGTCGTGATATTCCGTGAGCGTTGGTGTTTGAAGGACGCAAAGGAACAACTTATTTCGAAATGCCGTCAATTTAATTTCTCTTCTTTTATTCAATTATTGTCTTTTATGTTTTTACTATGATGTTTGGTTTATGAAGTTGTTGTTTTTCTATTCCGTGAATTCAATAATGCACCTGCATGCTATTTGACCGGTTATATGTTGTCTTTTGCAGGCTGTTTCCTCGGATAGTTGTCATGGCTCAAAACGTCACCGGTTCTGATGTTGGTGGAGAAGTAATTGTGGAGGAAAGACCGGACTACAGAACCTGTCTCATTGGCGCAGTACAGCGTCAACCCCAGCTATGGAAATCGTCCCTCGATGATTATAAGTCTCACGACAAGCGGGCGGATGCCTGGTGCCTGGTTATGAAAGAAATGAGCGCCTTTGAAGTGGATCGTGAGTTTGCTGTTTTTTTATGGTTAATACTTTTATGGTTTATAGAAATGTTCCCATTGATTGAAAATTATGATTTGCATACAGAATTAGTACTTTGTTTCTTGTAGTGTCTGACTATATGCACGACATTGAATTCAACATAAAATAATTCAGAGTTTCTGAGCTTTTTGTTTTGGTTTTTTCTCTCCAGCCCCAGTACAAGTTAACATACTGTGTTTCAGTCGAGACGTTGAAGAACGACTGGAAAAAGGCCCGGGACACCTTCCGTAGAGCATGTAAATCGAAGAAGACGGGGAGCGCCGCCGGGCGCGTCACCTGGCCGTACTTCTCCATCATGGAGTTCCTGCGAACCGCGGACGTCGAACAGTGAGTTGTAGAAGTAGTCATTCATATTTCGTTGAATTTAAATTTTTGGTACAGTCTGAATATTGATTCATTGTATGATCAGCTCTTCAAAAACGTGTTTTAACTAGTGAATAGGTACTACAATGCCGAAATTTGCTTATTTCGACCGAAAAAGAGTGGATTCGATCAAACTACAACCACAGGAATTTAGTAAACGCTGTACAAACGTATTTGTTTAGGAAGCGGTTGTGCAACACTGTTGAAGAAGCCGTGCCGCGTAGTCCTCCACCTTTTGTGAAACCTGGAGATGATGACGTGAGCGAGAGTGACAGATACAAAGCTACCGAGGATGAGGAGCTCATTGAGGACGACACGGAGAATAATGCTACAGGTATTATTTAAAATCCATTTCTTTTTTAAATTATTTAGTTAGGTCATGCTCGATTATTTATTAAGTTGAGTTGAGACACGGGTCATGCTCGATTATTTATTAAGTTAGGACACGGGTCATGCTCGATTATTTATTAAGTTAGGACACGGGTCATGCTCGATTATTTATTAAGTTAGGACACGGGTCATGCTCGATCATTTATTAAGTTAGGACACGGGTCATGCTCGATTATTTATTAAGTTAGGACACGGGTCATGCTCGATTATTTATTAAGTTAGGACACGGGTCATGCTCGATTATTTATTAAGTTAGGACACGGGTCATGCTCGATTATTTATTAAGTTGAGACACGGGTCATGCTCGATCATTTATTAAGTTAGGACACGGGTCATGCTCGATTATTTATTAAGTTAGGACACGGGTCATGCTCGATCATTTATTAAGTTGAGACACGGGTCATGCTCGATTATTTATTAAGTTAGGACACGGGTCATGCTCGATTATTTATTAAGTTAGGACACGGGTCATGCTCGATTATTTATTAAGTTAGGACACGGGTCATGCTCGATTATTTATTAAGTTAGGACACGGGTCATGCTCGATCATTTATTAAGTTAGGACACGGGTCATGCTCGATTATTTATTAAGTTGAGACACGGGTCATGCTCGATTATTTATTAAGTTAGGACACGGGTCATGCTCGATTATTTATTAAGTTAGGACACGGGTCATGCTCGATTATTTATTAAGTTAGGACACGGGTCATGCTCGATTATTTATTAAGTTGAGACACGGGTCATGCTCGATTATTTATTAAGTTAGGACACGGGTCATGCTCGATTATTTATTAAGTTAGGACACGGGTCATGCTCGATTATTTATTAAGTTGAGACACGGGTCATGCTCGATTATTTATTAAGTTGAGACACGGGTCATGCTCGATTATTTATTAAGTTGAGACACGGGTCATGCTCGATTATTTATTAAGTTGAGACACGGGTCATGCTCGATTATTTATTAAGTTAGGACACGGGTCATGCTCGATTATTTATTAAGTTAGGACACGGGTCATGCTCGATTATTTATTAAGTTGAGACACGGGTCATGCTCGATTATTTATTAAGTTAGGACACGGGTCATGCTCGATTATTTATTAAGTTAGGACACGGGTCATGCTCGATTATTTATTAAGTTAGGACACGGGTCATGCTCGATTATTTATTAAGTTAGGACACGGGTCATGCTCGATTATTTATTAAGTTAGGACACGGGTCATGCTCGATTATTTATTAAGTTAGGACACGGGTCATGCTCGATTATTTATTAAGTTGAGACACGGGTCATGCTCGATTATTTATTAAGTTAGGACACGGGTCATGCTCGATTATTTATTAAGTTAGGACACGGGTCATGCTCGATCATTTATTAAGTTGAGACACGGGTCATGCTCGATTATTTATTAAGTTGAGACACGGGTCATGCTCGATCATTTATTAAGTTAGGACACGGGTCATGCTCGATTATTTATTAAGTTAGGACACGGGTCATGCTCGATTATTTATTAAGTTAGGACACGGGTCATGCTCGATTATTTATTAAGTTAGGACACGGGTCATGCTCGATTATTTATTAAGTTAGGACACGGGTCATGCTCGATCATTTATTAAGTTAGGACACGGGTCATGCTCGATTATTTATTAAGTTGAGACACGGGTCATGCTCGATCATTTATTAAGTTAGGACACGGGTCATGCTCGATTATTTATTAAGTTAGGACACGGGTCATGCTCGATTATTTATTAAGTTGAGACACGGGTCATGCTCGATCATTTATTAAGTTAGGACACGGGTCATGCTCGATTATTTATTAAGTTAGGACACGGGTCATGCTCGATTATTTATTAAGTTGAGACACGGGTCATGCTCGATCATTTATTAAGTTAGGACACGGGTCATGCTCGATTATTTATTAAGTTAGGACACGGGTCATGCTCGATTATTTATTAAGTTGAGACACGGGTCATGCTCGATTATTTATTAAGTTGAGACACGGGTCATGCTCGATTATTTATTAAGTTGAGACACGGGTCATGCTCGATTATTTATTAAGTTGAGACACGGGTCATGCTCGATTATTTATTAAGTTAGGACACGGGTCATGCTCGATCATTTATTAAGTTAGGACACGGGTCATGCTCGATTATTTATTAAGTTGAGACACGGGTCATGCTCGATTATTTATTAAGTTAGGACACGGGTCATGCTCGATTATTTATTAAGTTAGGACACGGGTCATGCTCGATTATTTATTAAGTTAGGACACGGGTCATGCTCGATTATTTATTAAGTTGAGACACGGGTCATGCTCGATTATTTATTAAGTTAGGACACGGGTCATGCTCGATTATTTATTAAGTTAGGACACGGGTCATGCTCGATTATTTATTAAGTTGAGACACGGGTCATGCTCGATTATTTATTAAGTTAGGACACGGGTCATGCTCGATTATTTATTAAGTTAGGACACGGGTCATGCTCGATTATTTATTAAGTTAGGACACGGGTCATGCTCGATTATTTATTAAGTTAGGACACGGGTCATGCTCGATTATTTATTAAGTTGAGACACGGGTCATGCTCGATTATTTATTAAGTTAGGACACGGGTCATGCTCGATTATTTATTAAGTTAGGACACGGGTCATGCTCGATTATTTATTAAGTTAGGACACGGGTCATGCTCGATTATTTATTAAGTTAGGACACGGGTCATGCTCGATTATTTATTAAGTTGAGACACGGGTCATGCTCGATTATTTATTAAGTTAGGACACGGGTCATGCTCGATTATTTATTAAGTTAGGACACGGGTCATGCTCGATTATTTATTAAGTTGAGACACGGGTCATGCTCGATTATTTATTAAGTTAGGACACGGGTCATGCTCGATCATTTATTAAGTTAGGACACGGGTCATGCTCGATTATTTATTAAGTTGAGACACGGGTCATGCTCGATTATTTATTAAGTTGAGACACGGGTCATGCTCGATTATTTATTAAGTTAGGACACGGGTCATGCTCGATTATTTATTAAGTTAGGACACGGGTCATGCTCGATTATTTATTAAGTTAGGACACGGGTCATGCTCGATTATTTATTAAGTTAGGACACGGGTCATGCTCGATTATTTATTAAGTTAGGACACGGGTCATGCTCGATTATTTATTAAGTTAGGACACGGGTCATGCTCGATTATTTATTAAGTTAGGACACGGGTCATGCTCGATTATTTATTAAGTTGAGACACGGGTCATGCTCGATTATTTATTAAGTTAGGACACGGGTCATGCTCGATTATTTATTAAGTTAGGACACGGGTCATGCTCGATCATTTATTAAGTTGAGACACGGGTCATGCTCGATTATTTATTAAGTTAGGACACGGGTCATGCTCGATTATTTATTAAGTTAGGACACGGGTCATGCTCGATTATTTATTAAGTTGAGACACGGGTCATGCTCGATCATTTATTAAGTTAGGACACGGGTCATGCTCGATTATTTATTAAGTTAGGACACGGGTCATGCTCGATTATTTATTAAGTTAGGACACGGGTCATGCTCGATTATTTATTAAGTTAGGACACGGGTCATGCTCGATCATTTATTAAGTTAGGACACGGGTCATGCTCGATTATTTATTAAGTTAGGACACGGGTCATGCTCGATTATTTATTAAGTTAGGACACGGGTCATGCTCGATTATTTATTAAGTTAGGACACGGGTCATGCTCGATTATTTATTAAGTTAGGACACGGGTCATGCTCGATTATTTATTAAGTTGAGACACGGGTCATGCTCGATCATTTATTAAGTTAGGACACGGGTCATGCTCGATTATTTATTAAGTTAGGACACGGGTCATGCTCGATCATTTATTAAGTTAGGACACGGGTCATGCTCGATTATTTATTAAGTTGAGACACGGGTCATGCTCGATCATTTATTAAGTTAGGACACGGGTCATGCTCGATTATTTATTAAGTTAGGACACGGGTCATGCTCGATTATTTATTAAGTTGAGACACGGGTCATGCTCGATTATTTATTAAGTTAGGACACGGGTCATGCTCGATTATTTATTAAGTTAGGACACGGGTCATGCTCGATCATTTATTAAGTTGAGACACGGGTCATGCTCGATTATTTATTAAGTTAGGACACGGGTCATGCTCGATTATTTATTAAGTTAGGACACGGGTCATGCTCGATTATTTATTAAGTTGAGACACGGGTCATGCTCGATTATTTATTAAGTTAGGACACGGGTCATGCTCGATTATTTATTAAGTTAGGACACGGGTCATGCTCGATTATTTATTAAGTTAGGACACGGGTCATGCTCGATTATTTATTAAGTTGAGACACGGGTCATGCTCGATCATTTATTAAGTTAGGACACGGGTCATGCTCGATTATTTATTAAGTTAGGACACGGGTCATGCTCGATCATTTATTAAGTTAGGACACGGGTCATGCTCGATTATTTATTAAGTTGAGACACGGGTCATGCTCGATCATTTATTAAGTTAGGACACGGGTCATGCTCGATTATTTATTAAGTTAGGACACGGGTCATGCTCGATCATTTATTAAGTTAGGACACGGGTCATGCTCGATTATTTATTAAGTTAGGACACGGGTCATGCTCGATTATTTATTAAGTTAGGACACGGGTCATGCTCGATTATTTATTAAGTTAGGACACGGGTCATGCTCGATTATTTATTAAGTTGAGACACGGGTCATGCTCGATCATTTATTAAGTTAGGACACGGGTCATGCTCGATTATTTATTAAGTTAGGACACGGGTCATGCTCGATTATTTATTAAGTTGAGACACGGGTCATGCTCGATCATTTATTAAGTTAGGACACGGGTCATGCTCGATTATTTATTAAGTTAGGACACGGGTCATGCTCGATTATTTATTAAGTTGAGACACGGGTCATGCTCGATCATTTATTAAGTTAGGACACGGGTCATGCTCGATTATTTATTAAGTTAGGACACGGGTCATGCTCGATTATTTATTAAGTTGAGACACGGGTCATGCTCGATCATTTATTAAGTTAGGACACGGGTCATGCTCGATTATTTATTAAGTTAGGACACGGGTCATGCTCGATTATTTATTAAGTTAGGACACGGGTCATGCTCGATTATTTATTAAGTTGAGACACGGGTCATGCTCGATCATTTATTAAGTTAGGACACGGGTCATGCTCGATTATTTATTAAGTTGAGACACGGGTCATGCTCGATTATTTATTAAGTTAGGACACGGGTCATGCTCGATTATTTATTAAGTTAGGACACGGGTCATGCTCGATCATTTATTAAGTTGAGACACGGGTCATGCTCGATTATTTATTAAGTTAGGACACGGGTCATGCTCGATTATTTATTAAGTTAGGACACGGGTCATGCTCGATTATTTATTAAGTTGAGACACGGGTCATGCTCGATTATTTATTAAGTTAGGACACGGGTCATGCTCGATTATTTATTAAGTTAGGACACGGGTCATGCTCGATTATTTATTAAGTTAGGACACGGGTCATGCTCGATTATTTATTAAGTTGAGACACGGGTCATGCTCGATCATTTATTAAGTTAGGACACGGGTCATGCTCGATTATTTATTAAGTTAGGACACGGGTCATGCTCGATCATTTATTAAGTTAGGACACGGGTCATGCTCGATTATTTATTAAGTTGAGACACGGGTCATGCTCGATCATTTATTAAGTTAGGACACGGGTCATGCTCGATTATTTATTAAGTTAGGACACGGGTCATGCTCGATTATTTATTAAGTTGAGACACGGGTCATGCTCGATTATTTATTAAGTTAGGACACGGGTCATGCTCGATTATTTATTAAGTTAGGACACGGGTCATGCTCGATCATTTATTAAGTTGAGACACGGGTCATGCTCGATTATTTATTAAGTTAGGACACGGGTCATGCTCGATTATTTATTAAGTTAGGACACGGGTCATGCTCGATTATTTATTAAGTTGAGACACGGGTCATGCTCGATTATTTATTAAGTTAGGACACGGGTCATGCTCGATTATTTATTAAGTTAGGACACGGGTCATGCTCGATTATTTATTAAGTTAGGACACGGGTCATGCTCGATTATTTATTAAGTTGAGACACGGGTCATGCTCGATCATTTATTAAGTTAGGACACGGGTCATGCTCGATTATTTATTAAGTTAGGACACGGGTCATGCTCGATCATTTATTAAGTTAGGACACGGGTCATGCTCGATTATTTATTAAGTTGAGACACGGGTCATGCTCGATCATTTATTAAGTTAGGACACGGGTCATGCTCGATTATTTATTAAGTTAGGACACGGGTCATGCTCGATCATTTATTAAGTTAGGACACGGGTCATGCTCGATTATTTATTAAGTTAGGACACGGGTCATGCTCGATTATTTATTAAGTTAGGACACGGGTCATGCTCGATTATTTATTAAGTTAGGACACGGGTCATGCTCGATTATTTATTAAGTTGAGACACGGGTCATGCTCGATCATTTATTAAGTTAGGACACGGGTCATGCTCGATTATTTATTAAGTTAGGACACGGGTCATGCTCGATTATTTATTAAGTTGAGACACGGGTCATGCTCGATCATTTATTAAGTTAGGACACGGGTCATGCTCGATTATTTATTAAGTTAGGACACGGGTCATGCTCGATTATTTATTAAGTTGAGACACGGGTCATGCTCGATCATTTATTAAGTTAGGACACGGGTCATGCTCGATTATTTATTAAGTTAGGACACGGGTCATGCTCGATTATTTATTAAGTTGAGACACGGGTCATGCTCGATCATTTATTAAGTTAGGACACGGGTCATGCTCGATTATTTATTAAGTTAGGACACGGGTCATGCTCGATTATTTATTAAGTTAGGACACGGGTCATGCTCGATTATTTATTAAGTTGAGACACGGGTCATGCTCGATCATTTATTAAGTTAGGACACGGGTCATGCTCGATTATTTATTAAGTTAGGACACGGGTCATGCTCGATTATTTATTAAGTTGAGACACGGGTCATGCTCGATCATTTATTAAGTTAGGACACGGGTCATGCTCGATTATTTATTAAGTTAGGACACGGGTCATGCTCGATTATTTATTAAGTTGAGACACGGGTCATGCTCGATCATTTATTAAGTTAGGACACGGGTCATGCTCGATTATTTATTAAGTTAGGACACGGGTCATGCTCGATTATTTATTAAGTTGAGACACGGGTCATGCTCGATCATTTATTAAGTTAGGACACGGGTCATGCTCGATTATTTATTAAGTTAGGACACGGGTCATGCTCGATTATTTATTAAGTTAGGACACGGGTCATGCTCGATTATTTATTAAGTTGAGACACGGGTCATGCTCGATCATTTATTAAGTTAGGACACGGGTCATGCTCGATTATTTATTAAGTTAGGACACGGGTCATGCTCGATTATTTATTAAGTTGAGACACGGGTCATGCTCGATCATTTATTAAGTTAGGACACGGGTCATGCTCGATTATTTATTAAGTTAGGACACGGGTCATGCTCGATTATTTATTAAGTTAGGACACGGGTCATGCTCGATTATTTATTAAGTTAGGACACGGGTCATGCTCGATTATTTATTAAGTTAGGACACGGGTCATGCTCGATTATTTATTAAGTTGAGACACGGGTCATGCTCGATCATTTATTAAGTTAGGACACGGGTCATGCTCGATTATTTATTAAGTTAGGACACGGGTCATGCTCGATTATTTATTAAGTTAGGACACGGGTCATGCTCGATTATTTATTAAGTTGAGACACGGGTCATGCTCGATCATTTATTAAGTTAGGACACGGGTCATGCTCGATTATTTATTAAGTTAGGACACGGGTCATGCTCGATTATTTATTAAGTTGAGACACGGGTCATGCTCGATCATTTATTAAGTTAGGACACGGGTCATGCTCGATTATTTATTAAGTTAGGACACGGGTCATGCTCGATTATTTATTAAGTTGAGACACGGGTCATGCTCGATTATTTCAGAAAAAGCGATCCAGTTGGAAGAGGGTACACCTTCGCGTCGGGTCTTGGGTCAGAAATCGGTGCACCTCGTTGAAGGGAGCACTCCACGTGTGAAGAAGAGTAGGCAGTCAGCAACTGGGGAGATAATTGGAGAAAGTTAGTCTTTCTCTTTCACTGTGCAGGATTTTTCCTTTTGTACTGTGTGAGGCCAACTGTTGAACTTCGAGTTATTGTATGTTTTTATTTCAGGCCTTCGTGCTATGAAGACTCTGACGGAGTCGCTTGGGGAGCGGATCCAAGGAGGTGATAGGTTCGATTTGTTAGGTCAGTATCAGAGCTTTTCTCATTAGAATGAGTAGTAATTTTCTCGATGAAGTGTCTGTTTCATATGTAACATCGTTGATAAAAACCCAAACACGGACTTGTTTCTGGGGAATACTCGGAACACACACGCCCTGATGGAAGTCATTTGGTTTTTCCAGGTGCGCATTTGGCCGAGTCGATGAGAGAAATGACTCCCGAAAACCAGAAGAAAATGACAAATCAGGTCAATCGGCTGATTGTCAAGTACTCTGAAGATGAGGACGACGATCTCGTTGTAGATTAGTTTTTTTTCATTTTGGCCACTTGTCTTTCAAAATTGTTATGTTTTCACGCTTTGCGAAGCGAGTTGTTCATTGGAGTGCAGTTGTTGTTGTTCTGGTTGAGAATAAAAGATTTATTTTTATTCATACACGCAATAATATTCACACAACGTTGTCCTTGATCCGGTAATATTCCACCAAATTGTCCCGAATCGTTTTTGCATTCCGAGGGATATTGCCCCTGATGGCGTGACGAGGTGCCAAGAGGTGCGGAGTTGGTGCAAATCTCGCAGAGTGCGCGAGGGCGTCTTGCCTACGAGCAACGAGGTTGTGCAATATCTGTAATATGATAATATGTGTAGAATGTGAGATAAACTAGAATTTTAGATAGGATTTAAGATATTTTAGAATGCAAAAGTAGCTGATATACTGACCAGTAGAGATAACACAACTTCTGCAGTACGCTCCGGTTCAAGCTGGATGGCAGTCATCAGCACGCGAAAACGACGACACAAAATTCCAAAGCAGCTTTCAACAATACGCCGAGAGCTGAAAAATTGAATTTGTTCAACTTGATACTGATAATTACTCGATACTGATAATTTTCTCATAATGCTCATTATTTTGAGAGCAACTCACCTGGACAATTTCTGATTATAGTATCTTCTCGGACGGCTGTTGGCTGATTGTGGGACAGTAAACGGTCTGATCATCCGTGGGGTCATCGCGAAGCCTCCGTCAATCAAGAGATGGTATGGGACCATACCATGATTGCCGAGAGGCGCAGTTGCGGGGAAAATGTCATCATGAGCGTCCAAATAGTCCTATAAACATTACATTAATGCGTTAGAATTGTTACTTGAGTCCTTACAAATCAAACAAAGCCAGCGTCCAAAACCTGCTGTGAAATCGAGTTTACCTTTATGGAGGATGATCCGAAAATTCCCGCATCGGAGTTCCTTCCCGCAGAACCAAGATCGTACCACATGATGCGATAATCACAGTCTACCACCGCCAGAAGGACAATGCTGAACCATCCCTTATAATTGAAGAATGTACTTCCACTACCGCACGGCTTCTGAAAGAACATAATAACCAGTTGTTTCATTGATTTGCGAACTAACTATCCGGCTGAACATTGAATAACAGGTTATTTTCTAGATTCACAAATGTACCTTGATTGCTAGATGTTTTCCATCCATGGCTCCTACCGCTCGAGGGTAATCGTATCGATTTTGAAACTTCTTTGCTGAATCTTCCAGATCCGACCGGGTTAGCACAGGGAAAGCCGAAGTTTGCAACTCTGAAATTGTGTTTTTGACAGTTGTGCAAAAAATGAATGAAATATACGCTACCCTACAACTCTATATTGCCCTGATTTACCTGCAATTATGGCCTGTGACACCTCCACGATTACATCAGAGATAGTGGATTTTCCTACGCTGAATTCTTTACTGAGGGCTCCGTAGGAATATCCGTGACCAGCCCATCTGAAGGAAACAATCAATTGGAGTAATGTTCAACGTCCGATCCGAAAATGACATTGGTTTAATGAACTCACCGCAAAAACAGACATATTCTTTGCTTGCTCGTTATTGGAGATTTATGTGTGGCAGCATGTTGAAGACGATGGGCAATCACATTGTGTAAATCCTCGAACTCATCCGCGGTCAAACGAGCATAACGTGCAAAAGTGAGAGGGTTCAGAGAAATGAGGTAGCTGTCGAAGTTTCGAAACCTAGTATCGAGACGGGGAACATGTTCTGGCAGTACGTAATCACGAGTTCTATGCGAGACCAAAGAAATAACTAAACCGAGCACTTCCTGAGCAATTTTCAGTTTTCTTATTACTTTTGCAAGAACAGTGGGGGCCAGGTACGGGCGAACCATCCTGGAATGGTTTGCATGTGCTTTGAATTGAGTGAATAAGTGTGAAATAATCTGACATCCGGAAAAATTGTTAATATATAGGTAAAATTAAACAAAAACCAACGAGCGACACATCATGTATTTTACTAGCTAGTAAACTACACTTGTCGCCGAATTCGGCAGCAATTGTTGCCAAATTGGGCGACAGCGGCTTGATTTGGCAGCAAAAAAGTATGAACAGCCAATTGGCGACACGCTGTCGCTGTAGCGCAATTCGGCAACACGCGACACGATCGATAAACATGATTTGTGTGTTGTCGCGCGTGTTGCCGAATTCGGCAACAAAAAGTATGAACCCTGCCACCCGGGGCACCAAGTAACACCAGATTAGTTAACTCAGAATAAAATTTGTAAAAAGTGGGGGACCAGGAAGTGTGTGAGTTCTGTTCGGTTTCACCGTTTTCTACAAAAAGTGAACAATACGATGTTGTGAATGAGTGTGCAACAAAAAAAGAACAATACATTTGTTTGCACAACGGTTCACAACGTTCTTAGGGGAAACCACTATGCACTTTTACGTTCAAGTTATACTTTGTATATTATGTTTCTTGTGAATCGTTGTGCAAACAAATGTATTGTTCTTTTTTTGTTGCACACTCATTCACAACATCGTATTGTTCACTTTTTGTAGAAAACGGTGAAACCGAACAGAACTCACACACTTCCTGGTCCCCCACTTTTTACAAATTGTTCTATTTTTGCTAGTTGTACTAGTACAACCACTTCTAGAGTTGACTTAGAAAAACGATTTTTGAATAGTGGTGACTATCAAACATCCTGATATCTGAAAGTTCCTGGTTTTCAAACGATGTGATCCTGAAAAATTCAAAAAACAGCTATTTTCCGCTTCGGTAATTGAAATCTGAGTATTGTGAAAAATCTGCGTCATTACAGTAAGAAAATATTTTCTCTATTGGCGCGAACGGGCGCCAGCCATTGGCGCCAGATATAGAACATGTTACTCTAATTAGTAACAAATAACTTGGAATGAATGGCCTCGACCAATTAGCACAATTTCTGACTGTTTTTTGGTTCAGAAACCCTATTTTCAATTTTGGCGCCAATTGGCGGATAAAGTACCGTTTTGGCGCAGAATGTCGAAGAAATGTTGGTATCCAAGCCGTATTCGTTAACTATGTTCATAGTTCGGACATCTGTGGAACATTTCGCTCGTTACCCTACTTGCCTGGCGTTGTTATAATTTGGCGCCACTGGGCGCCAGCGTTTGGCGCCAAATATAAAATTACTCTAATTAGTAACAAAAAACTTGGAATGAATGGCCTCGACCAATTAGCACAATTTGCGACTGTTTTTTGGTTCAGAAACCCTATTTTCAATTTTGGCGCCATTTGGCGGATAAAGTTCCTTATTGGCGCATAATGTCGAAGAAATGTTGGTATTCAAGCCGTATTCGTCAACTATGTTCATAGTTCGGACATCTGTGAAACATTTCGCTCGTTACCCTACTTGCCTGGCGTTGTTCTAATTTGGCGCCACTGGGCGCCAGCGTTTGGCGCCAAATATAAACCATGACACCAAATTTCCAGAGAAGGCTGAAATTCACTAATCTAACCTCTGTGCAAAATTTCGGAGCATTTCATCCATGGGAACACATATTTTCCTGCTACTGGCGCCTATTGGCGCCCGCGCCGAGCGCCAAACAAAACGTGACATCACCAAACTTCTTGGGCCGCGCTAACTTTGGGGTTTACACATGTGTGCCGAATTGGTCCAGTAGTTAAAAAAATAATTTTCTATGCGGACATTGGACGAGCGACGAGGGACAACGGAAATTTTCATAACGACACGACAGCATAACTTTTTTCAACCTTGACCGATTTTTCTAATTTTTTCACACAACATGTATTTAATAGATATCTAGCTCTCTCTTTTTTTAAATTTCGAAAAAATGTTTTATTTGAGGACTCTTGTGGTTTGAAAGCCAAAAATGGGTGCGCAATGGCCAAACCAAACACAACTCACACGCAGCGCTTCGCGCTGCGCGCGATTAAGAATAGTTTATTAGCGATTCAACACGTGACTTTTCACTTTGGTAGATGTGTGATTCCAATTAATGAGATTGGAGAATAATAAAAAAGAGTATTGTGAAAATTATGCATTTTGTTGAAGTTGTATCGTTCGATTCAGCGTCGGTGTTAGATGTGCTGCGCCTGGCCGATAAATACGATGTGTCATCGGTGATCAAAAGCCTCGAGAACATGCTGCTTTCGGGTCCATTCAATTCGAAAGGGTCCGTTTGTTTCAACAAGGGCGAGCTTTTGTGGATGGCCGAGAAGTATGGAATGAAGATGTTGCTGGTAAGTATTAGGTTGCATTCATTGTTTTGCTACGTCGACGTTTAAGGCCGCATTCATACTTTTTACGTCGGCGTTCAACGCCGGCGTTATTAGTGAAGAAAACATACGTATTGATTGGCGCCGGCGTTAACGCCAATAAAATCGATGCGTATGTTTTTTTTTCACATTAACGCCGACGTAAAAAGTATGAAAGCGGCCTAACGCCGGCGTATAACAACACTTTTTATGCGTAATGATTCAGGCCGGCACTAACGCCAACTAAATCGATACACATGTTTCCTTCACTATTTACGCTGACGTAAACTCTCTCCGTAACTGTGTGCCTATTTGTATTTTTTAGCTGTCACTAGTCAGAAAATGACGCCAGCTTTCTTGGCAGTTTTGGGCCGACCGCTTTACATGGCGGACACGACACGTTGTGATTGCTGGACATTTAACCTTGCACTGGCAATTTTTTCTGAGCGTGTCTCGGCTCGGGCAAGTTTGCTGTTATAATGCTTTACAACAAAGGTTCGTTTTGTTGTATTTTATTGACGTGTTGGATTATAGATGAAAACGCTTTCTGACTGGAAAAAAGGAGATGCTCACTACATTACGGATGAAATGTGGAACGATTTCGACTCTGCACGCTCTCTGGTCTTGTTCAAATCTCTGGCTTAGATCTGTGCTTTTAGCACTCGTTCACAACATTTATTTCACTCATTAATGACTTATTTTCTCGTGACTGCCTTCTAGCACTTGGCCTCTCTTTCGCTTTTTTCTAATTTGCTAGTTACTCTGTTACTCATCTGCCTTCGTTGTTCTCTTGTTCTCAGCAATAGCTTTATTCCCTAGAATGTATATGATATATTGCAGTGGACAGACAAAGGGATAGTTATTCTCAATCTGTTAATTGTGTAATCTGTAACAAGATGGGTTTTCTTAGCCAGTGTTGAGGAAATATCCAATCTAGTGCCTCTTTCTCACAGTTGTATGAGATTAGATTGAAAACGGTAACGAGATCATGAAAACCATACAGCCTGTTTTCAAGCCGTTCTCTATCTCTATTCAGTTTTCTCATTATTGTTTTTGCTCTTTTCCATTCAGTTTCAGTTTCTGATGAGGTATATTTTCGGAGACGCACTGCGCTGATTTCCTAAGTTTCCTTGTTATTAATTGTTCTCACTGACCTACAGATTTTTCTGCCATGTTTACTCTTCAAATATTTCATGCAATCAATTTCTATTATATCGTGTTTACTAGCACCATGCTATCTCTCAAAGTCCTCATTTCTAAGTTCACTGGTTTCATTATTGAATACCTCAGAATTAGCAACCTCGTACATTGGTTCCCTTCACTGTTTCCTGCATAGTTAAATGTTAAATGTCACCAGCAAATACCCGTATCACATTGATGTTATAATCATATTCTCACACGTTGAAAGACATTGCCTACTGAGTATTGGTCATCCGCTTTTCTTAGTTGTGTTTTTTCAATGACGCAGTTTTTCTTTGATTACAGTAAAACTATCTGTTTTTCAGTATGCTGTTTTCTTTGTCATAGAAGGGGAAAACAAGATTATATAGTGAATATAAAGCAAGAAAGAATATCGTGTGATGCATATATCATGATTATGCCCAAATGATAGGTACGCAGCTGAGTACTCAAACTGCGAACATTTAGTGGGAACGATCATGGCTGAGTTGTAGTTATGTATAGTCTGTTTCACGAAACAATGACCCTCTACAGTAAGATTATGAAACTTTTAAGCGCATTTATAATATCTTGTAGGTGTTGTACATAGTTTAAACTTTGTGATTTCGTTTTCCACTTTGGGTACTACAAGCATACGAAACAGTTCTATTTGTTGACTAGATAAATGCGTTTGAATTTTTGAAAGATTACTGTAGAAAGTCATCGACTGGTGAAACGAACTATATTACCTGTTTGAGAGAAACACATAATCACACACAAATCACATATCAACCGTAGAATTGGATTGTTCGTAGAGGGTGGAGATGAATTCCTGGTGGAAACGTAACGCGATCACACTACAAACACAGCGCAATAGAGTAAGATACGCTTTGGTTTACTTTGAGAAGAGTCCTTCAGCATTAAATTAGGCCGTACCTGAGTTGTAGTTTGGACTGAAATGCATTTCATATACGTAGCCACCAATACAACAATTGGGCATTCTGTATACACTGAGTTTCATGCCATTTCATGCTGATGAATGACGGAAATTTTTGCACTGAAACTTCAATGCATTTTGAGTTCGGTGATCAACTTTGGGTAAAAATATTTATTTCCCAATTTATAGCATACAAACGATTGATAGTATCCTATAAAGCAATGTGAGCTTTCTACCGTCGCTACAATATAAATAGTGCGATATTTCACTGTAATTCAGCTTGTAATGAATAGTTAAAAGGTGAATAAAAGAACCGTCACACTTTGTACTTGTATGAAAACTATCGATTTGGGTGATATCGATTACTTGTATTGATTGGTATTGATGGATGTTGTGAAAGGGTCAGAGGTCAAATGGGAGTGCGATTCGGGAGAATTTCTGGCACGGAAAACAGCTCTGCAGAAAATCTATGATAATAACTCAGAAAAATAATTCTAGAAGGAAAAAAACAAATAACATTTTACTTTTTATTAGTTTTCTCTTGTTCCTTTTCAATTTCTTTCTCGTTCGTGGAAGGAAAGTACTCATTCTTCCAAAAGAGTCATAAACTTCTAGTCTATCAATCATGTTTTCAATCCGTCAGTCACACTATGGAAGGTTTGTTGATCTACCTTCCTTTCCTCCTATATATAAAAGTCGCTCATTCCAAAGCAAGTCACGATGTATGCTGAGCTATTCCACTGTGATTGTAGTTTGACCTTAGTTGCTTTTCGGTCAAAAAATATGCATTATGTGCATCGAAATCAAACTACAATTAAGATTCGGTCATTTTCTGAACTCACTTTTTCCGTTTGCTTCCCCCCAGCTGGGAATAGCGGGGTGGGGAAGTCTCGTCTTTCGCTGTCAGGGTGTCCCGCGGCGGCTCACGAATTACGAGCTAAAAAGTCATTGAATTTGAAACATTTGTGTGTTTTAAAGATTTAGAGATTGTAAATTACTTTTCCAAAAATAATGTGCATGTATGAAAAAGGTAAAGAAATTGTGAACGCAATAACCAGAACACTTTTAGAATGACAGAACAGAAAATAAGACTTTAACAACAAAACTATAATTTGAAATAAATTTGCTTGAAGAACGTATTGATAATGTTTGCAATAGAATAGGGGTGAACATTGCGATTCAACACGGTTTTCTAAACTTGGGTCTACGTGCTACAAAAACTCGAGAAACTCGGAGTGAACTAAATGTACTCCTTGCAACAATAACTACACGTACACATCAAGTATACATCAATCATCTAGACATACAGTAGCCAAATGTTTTGTGAACATACCAAATAGAGAGGTGGACTACATCCGTTTTAAACGAACATTTGAACTCGTGCACAGCATGAACATAGAAATACAGTAACCAATCGCATGTTTTTGTGAACCTACCGAGTAAAGAGGTGGACTATCCGCGTTTCGTTCCACAACATCTGCTGGTACGTCGTTCAAAAGTACGGGGTTATGTTGTCTGATTCCGTCCAATCTTTGGTATATCACGTTTCGCTGACGAATTCTGTTCATGTCTCGTAGATGACGCTGCAAATATAGTCCTAGTCATTTTCACCAATTTCACCCGCACTTTACTATTTTAGACTTGTTAGCAATTCGATCAGAATTCAAATAAACAACGTTGGATTGTATCATAGTTGCAGCAAAGCGCGCGTACTTTCGCTAGCACACAAGCATTTTCTACCAGAACTTTTTCAACCAGGAGTGAGAATAGTCCAGGAGAAATACCGGCTATTTATCCTAAAGATATTCTCTGCCATTGCACAAACAGTTTTCATGCAGATTTTATGAGTTTTACTAGAAGTGAATTGAATGGTCACGTAAAGTCATCATTCTAATGAGGCATCGTGCAGTCTGTCATTGCCCGTTCCTAAATTCTGATGTGTTAGACATGTTTCACGTGAAGGCGCGATTGACAAACAGTAAAAACTGAACCCAACAAGGTACCTGCAAATCGCATCATTTCACACGTGGCAGTAAAACGTGAGAAGTCACGCAGTTCGTAATGTCGGTATACTATTAGTCAATTGTACAGAGTACAGTCACATGTTCAACACAGCAGAACTCAGGAACGTGCAATGACTAAGTGTACGATACCTCATTAGATTGCTGACTTCACGTGACCATTCAATTTACTTCTAGTGCGAGAAGGGAGAAGTGACGCAGTTCGAACTCGGTAAATGTTCTCAGTACAGTTCAATTCAAAAGACGAGTGGAGCAACTGGGATACCTGTTGTGCGTTGAGGTCAGACTGCGTGAAAATGACATTGATGAGTACGAATAAATGATATCCAATCAGACATATCAGAGCGTAGATCAAAATCAAGGACTGCATTTCCGTCATTTGCGAGAACCGAAGAGTGAGAGGGTGCAGGACTGAAAAGAGAAAAGTACAGATTGTCATCAAACAGTTTACTAAAAATTTACTTGCTCATTAAATTAAATTATCAAATTTTTATATCTCCGGATTTGTTGTGTGTCTTTTCACTAGAAATCATTCATTTGATTTAGATTATTTCATTTGTAATTGTGACACTAGGATTTGGGAAAGATTTTGAGTACATCTCTATTATGTAGATTTTCGGATATAAAAAAACTCATTTACCTTCGACCGTCATAAGTTCTCTGAATGTGTATCGATCGAATACATTGATAAAGTTGATTATACAGAAGAAAATGGCTCTGAGGGTGAGTAGTATCTGGAAAATTCACAATTACCACTTAAGAAAACAAAATAAAACCTATGAGCAGAAATAGTGTTTCGAAAATCTGAAATTCTATTGCTAGCCTTGACGCAAACTGTCAATCACTTGTAATGTAATTTGTTTAATGGGGCTCAAAAATGAACCGAAACTGAACTAAGAAACACGGAAACACTACAAATTCACTTTTTGTACGTTGATACCTCTTGTAAGGAACATTTACTGTCATTCAGATTGAAATAGAGAAAGATTCCTACCGTGACAAAAATAAACGGGAACAGAAATAGGCCGATTTCAGCCGAAATTGCAACCACTGCACAAGCTATAGAGATTGAGATCAGCATAACTATTATGGCATCCAGTTGGCTTGCGTCTGCAATTTTTGTAGTTATGGAATTTTTGTAGTTATGGAACACTCGTCAATAAAAATCAAACTAACTTTGATTAGCTGAGAAGAGTAGATATAGGCAATAAAATGCGTATATAAACAGATGAAATCGTAGGGCTGTCTGAAAAAGCACAAAATTCTTGTCGAGTTTGGATAGGTTTCAGATTCAACCAACATACTGATATGAAAGGGAGACCATCACATTTTAATTGGTTTCATTTTTCTTGGGAACATTGAAGTGAGACCCCCCCCCCAGCAGTTTCATTTTGAGTGTTTACAAATACGAGAAAAACTTCAAAGCAGTATTTAAGTTGTAACTCTGTCTAGATGTCTAGAACTCTTTCTCTCACTTCTGAAATCAGTCCATCAATACAGCTGTCCACACCACGTCGGAAACATGCGCAACAGCCATTTCGGTCACGATTACGCGGACTATTCTGAAATAGTCCCATAACTTCTTGTATATTATTATTATAAATGTTATTAGAATTAGGTGTGTACGTATATTACAATGATCACTTCTCTTTGTTGTGAACGAGAATTTCCGGTATTTCAGAGTTTGGATGCACGGTTGAAATTAACCAAACAAAGTTTTATTATAACCTTAAAAAGTATCTTGAATGGTTCCTAAAATAGTATATTTTAAGAGAATTGAGGTTTTTTTTCGTGGAAAAGACATTTTGTGCACTTTGGTTATCAAATTCGCTCTATCCAAGCTTATACGGTATGGTCGCGCTGTGTTTGTAGTGTGCTCCCGTTGTGTTTCAGTGGAAATAATAACATTGTGCCATGTTCAAACTACAACAACAACTGTACTGCCTACATAAAACGAAGAAAAGACTTGCCATGAAAGACCAGTCGAGTACCCCTTTTCATCAGAAATGATGAGAGAGTTTTCGTTGGAAACGCACGTCATTTTCAACAGGAAACACGTACAAACGCCAGTGAAAGCAACCCGATCAATACTTCTCAATTGTAGTTTTAATTGTGATTTGAGACAATTTCATTGTGGAATATAGTTTCTTCCCTCCACTTATAATCCTCTACAGTAATATGCTCAAACTTCCAGATCAAAATTTGGTATGTTAGCTTCTTGGATTTTCACCAAACTTTGGTGTATTCTGCACCTTTAGTACCACAAACTCTTCGAATTTTGAAAACAAATAATTAAAGAAGGACGGTAATGTGGACCAATCTCGTGTCAACAGTCCTTTAAACTGCAATTGAAAAATGTATTGCAGTTCAAAGGACTGAACTGTTGCGATTGTTCCACACAATCGTCCTTCTTTAATTAGAAAATGCCTTCTGAATATTTGAGGGATCACTGTAGAGGGACATCGATTGGTGAAACAGAGTATGAAACTATAGTATCTGTTTTTTCTGTATCAAATTGTCACACTTCACTGGTTTGTGACACTATCCAAACTATTATTGAACTCATAAACTTCTTTAAAGCTGATTTGAAGCAATAACCTCAATTCTCAGCTTTCATTTTACGCTATACTTGAGACAAGGCAAACTTCATCACAAAACAATTCACATCCTTATACAAACTGAGCGAAAACCAACCTAAAAAATAACTTATTCGAAAACCTAGACCCGAGTAAATGTTAGAACATTTGAGATCTATAAAACATACAAATATTATGAGAACAAGAGTACCCTACATGAAACTTGTGATATATTACAGCATTGAAAGTAAAAAGTAATCAAAAATGAGAAAAATGTGAGGATAATAGAGCGAAAGTTCGTGTAAATTATACGTTTAAAAAATCGCAAAAAAATGTCAACATTGCGAGAATTATGACATAAGTCACAAAATTGTATATTAGTGTTATGTAGGCAAAACTACTAACATATTCCTTTCCTTTAGTGCATAAAAGTCACCCAAAAACGTCGCTTTTGACACTATAAATACAGTTACACTAATAGAATTTAACAATGTATTAAATTACATCATAAAGTTAACTTAATAGAAGTTGTGAAATTCAGTCTAAAACCAGAATCCCTGCCGGTGTCATATTCCTTCTCAATTCCCGTACAACTTCAGCACTCACTCGACGGGCCAAACTGAAAGAAGACACATAGAAGACGGGCAACGGAATTATTGGAATTAGATGAGGATTGTTAGCGTTCGACACAAAAAGAGAACAATTTCTGATTTTAGTCCAAAACTTGAAAGTTTATGAAGAACCTCAATCCTCAATGCAGATCCTTGGAAAAACATCCGATAAATGTTGCAGCAATGTGGCTTCATAGAAAACGAGTATGTTGGTTGAACGCACTGCCAGTAACATAACTACAACTTCTAATTCCACAAACCCAATCACGTTTTGACTCAGACCAATTACTCTATCCAAACGAAGAGTCAGGATGGAAAACTGTCCGAACTGGCCATTCACATAAGTAACCATGAATTAACCAATGGCAACACAAGTGCCGAACTGCTATTCAGACTAGTTTTCCTACACTTTCCATTTAGACATAATTCATTTACAAAGTAAACTAGCCTCATATTCGTGTTCTGAGAATGTCGCCCTCCGTCTCCTTCGCTCCGCCCCTTTTCTGGACCACTGCCAACCGACTGTCGCAACGTCTTTTCGGCTGCCAGCAGCGGAGCCCATTTACGCTCCATGGATACTGCTGCCTCTGATTTGGACAGACCTAAAACGTACAGATTTTCTAATCACAGAACAAGATCCTATTGTAGGAATGCGCGGCAAACTACAAACTACAGCAGAAAGTACCACATACACTCCAGAGATAAAAGAAGGGGGGGAAGATAGTTAGAGAGAGAGAGAGAAAGAGACAGAAAACGAGAGACAGCTGACAGCTGGAAAGAGGTCGAGAGAGAAAGAGAGAGGGAGAACGATACAACGAGAGAGAGAAACAGAGAGAGCAAGACATACGTAAAATACCCCCTTATGTTGATGTTGACTGATGCTTACTTTTGCTCGATTTTGACCGGGGCATGCTCACTTTTGGGGTAATGTTACAGATTCTGGGTGGGATTAAAAATTGCTCGTGTTTTTCAATGACATATGCTTACTATCCGGGTTTGCTCATGCTCACTTTTTTCGACCTGATGTGCACCTTTTTTACGTATGGAGCGAGAGAGATAGGTAAAATGATCAATAGTATAGTATAAAGGTACCTCTCATTCCGACTGGTGTTCTGGTTCTGGTGGTACTTCGCGTCGTTGATGACGTCATTTTATTGCGCGGCGGCAAGGCGACGGAACAACTGGGCGAGGCGGTTCGCGTTCGGGCGATACGCTGGCGATCCTGCAAACATCACAAATCCATGGTTTTGTGATTTTTTTCCTGAAACGATTTTTGCCGAACCAGTTGGTTCGTTGTAGAACCGAATGGTTTGTAGTCGAATAGTTCGATTAGTCGGGCCCTATAGTTGTAAATTGTAGTTTGCACTCGATACAAGCCTAATTTCACGAATTTCGAACGAAAAGACTGGATAAAACTGCAAACAAACGGGGCGGGGCAAGATATACTATGTTCCACCAATCGATCGATGTTCTTCTACAGTAACCCGTCAAACATTCAGGAAGCGCTTTCTAATAAATAATTCATTATTTTAATTTCAAATTTTCAGAGTTTGTAGTAGTATATATGCAGAAGGTACTACCAAAATTTGCGAAAACTCTAAAAACGCCTACGTACCAAACTTTGACCTGGAAGTTTGAGCATGTTACTGTAGAGGGTTATAACTGGGTGAAAGAAACTATACACAGGTGGCCGTATTTTGTAAGCCCAAGTAGCCATGTAAGTTACATGAGCAAATTTTCAATCGCTAATATCTGGCTCAGCTTTTGATAGTCCTCATGTTATTTGTTCGTTCTCAAAGGTACCATTGAGTTCTTCAAAAATGTGCAAATTAATGTTGAACCGAGAGTAGCAGCAGTTAATGATTTTCTATCCAAAATTTGCTTATGTAACTTACATGGCTACTTGGTCTTACAACATACGGCCACTGCTTTGCACAGAACGAGCTGTATACCGCGTTTCACAATCAATCAACAATCATACTATGGTATGGAATAGTGGCCTAACGTCCAATAAACCCTTGGTAATAATGGGCCCTGTCCTTCATGTTTTTCGAACAATGCGTTTCGCAAATGTTACGTCATATGTGAAATAGCCCCACTTGTTTTTATTCCGAGAAAGACATGAGACAGAAAGACGCTCACTTTTTCGCCGTGATCTGGAGTTATTCCACGTACCGTTTACGTGAGTACGCCTAGTTTACTAGTAGTGTAATTACCTTGACCAGCCCGGGTGACATGAGATACCCGGGACTTCTAGTCGATACTTGTACCAGGGGGCGTCTTTTCCTCGTCTGTGGAGTATGGAAAACCGGGCGCGGCACCTCGTTTTCTTTTCGCTTCTGCGACTTTTCCCATTTGTGTAAAAGCTGAAAAAATAGAACCTTATTAAGAAAAAACAATAATTCTATTCTCAACGAGGTAATAAACTACTCCACCTTCTTTGCAGGACTGAAAAATTTTGTAATTGTAAAATTTGAGATCGAAGCTCGCTCGAAAACTCGTAAAGATATTCGAAATTCGATTTACGTCCGTAATAAGAAGACAAACTTTCCATCCAGCGATTGGTGAGCCACATAATAATGATGATAACTATACAAATACAACTGACTACTCACCTTTGCCAACTTCTCGACGACAATTTCATTGAAGTCGTCCACACATCGCCGCACATCGGCAGCTATCTGCAAAAACAGGAGATACACATCTATTTAACAACGTTAAACTTACATATAGACATAACAAAAATAATGTTTTTCAATCTTTCTCTCTCTCTCTCTCTCTCGAGCCAGATTCTTAAATATGATAGTTAGTTACATGTTGATAATATGATTGATGATTCTGATATTATATGCCACAAAAATGCGTATCGAGTAACGTCCAGCTTCCACTAAATCGATCTACAAAACCAATCACTCGAATTGTTCTAAGCTGGCGCGAAACTTCGAATGGTCAGATTTTTGCCCTTGTACTCATACATCAGCAAGCTCTGACCGTCTTGCTGATGTATGAGTACAAGAACAAAAGCAAATTAAGAGCGAACCTGTTGTCTCCCTTCCAATTTCCGCAGCGAGTCTTCCAATCGGAACAACATTTCACAGATTGCGGACGCGAAGGAAGAAGTGTGGGACAGATGAAGTGATCTGGAAAAGTGGGAAATTCACCAAAACTACTGAAATGACGCATAGAATCAGTTGAAGGCGTTGATATTAGAAAGGCAGCATTATACGAAAACGGTGTATATAAAGTCAACTTAGCGTACCTATCACCTTCGCCACATAGAAATACTTCGACAAATTGCACGAAATACAATTCAGACCTCAAATCAACTATTCGAGAATCGAGAACGAAACGTGATAGTTATGAAGAAAGGGTAAAACGTGAACATGACACATCGTACACTCTATCATTGTATGGTTTCTCTTGAGTTTCACATAATTTCTTGTGTATTTCCAGGAGCAATTTCAAAGACAACAACAAAACTTACGATGCAAATCTGCTGGAGAAGATTCGTGTTAGTTGAATCAAACGACGAGCACACACCTCCAGTCTGAAAAAAACTACTTTATCAGTAGATATCACCATTGAATGCTACAACTTTACCTAAATTTCGAATACTATCCCCTACTTTCTGCATTTCCACCGTATATTGTTCTAGTTCGATGTAAATGTAAATGTAAATATGTTCGAGAAAATGAACTAATAAACACAACTTATTATACAGCTCAGGTCATTGTGGCTACGGTCAACTGAACGTAACATAGAATCATGTCTGCAAGCGGGTGACGACTTTGATGATACTTTTCTTAGTCGGAATTTTGAATAACTCCGATTTCAACAATAGTCGCACTTCACATGGAGAGAACCAAATATCACACCCTGTCTGTATTGCTTGTCCGCATTAAAACTCTGTCTTGAAGAAATGTTTATGCATGTTTGAAACGTCCCATTCACCTTTCTTGTGTCAACTTGGCGTCGAGGCGATCAAATTGGAGCCGCGCCGCGAACACCTGCGACGCGTCGCGGTTGTGCTGCGTCTCGTTGTGGGCGAACACGGAATCGGCTAGAAACACACGAGTTCAAGTTTCGAACTCAAGTTTCAAGCTCAAGTTTCATCAGTTGCATTGCACTATTACATAGTGACCTCCCTCACCGATCTCAGCATCTTTTCATCTCTACATGCTTTGAGATTTTCGTGAGACATAGATATACAATAAAAATCCCATTTCAAAGCTCAAAACAATATACTTACAGCTTATTTTACCACACTAACAACCCACCTCCCACCCTACACGAATATAGGACCGAAACGTAGTTGAAACTTGAAACGAGCAAAACTCCATAATTCAAGAAGAAGTGAAACATTCATTATGCTACCTGGCCAGCGGTTGCAACCGAAACCCATTATTACATACCACAAAATTCACAAACAAACGACATCATCAGGCCAGGCTACAACTACAAACTGCATTATTAGGTCAAACTACAAACCAACCGGCTGACATGAAGGCCTGAGAGGCTGCGTCCACAACTCGTATCAACTCAGCCAGAACCTCATACAGACTGTCCCTCCGAGATACATCGGCACCATCCTGCAATGAAATAACTTACCGAGGTTTTGATTTTGAAGGACCTTCATCAAACCCGTATGCTTATACAGTATTCAAGAAGGACGATTATGTGGTCCAATCGCAACGGTTCAGTCCTTTAAACTGCAATACATTCTTCAGTTGCAGTTTAAAGGACCGATGACAAGGGGATTGGTCCACCTAATCGTCCTTCTTTAACTATAAACTTCTGGCCAGTTTTTCGTGATGTTAATATTCAATGAAATATGTTCGTATCTTGTCCTTATTTCCATAGGCTTCCTGACTTTTGAAGCATTTTATGGTTCTACTGTACAACATTCCATGGACATCGGCATTGGATTACTGTATATTCCTGCGGATTCTTTAAATAGTGTATAAAATTCATCCCTACATCCCCTACCTTTTCACTTTGTGTCACCCGTTGTTGCACTTTCTTCTCCAACTCCGCTATGAACTCCGGTTCTTCCAATAGAAGAAGAAGGGTTTTGTCGGCAAGGTCATCCAGGTCAAAGGACATTGACCAAACTACAAAATATTCCTGGAAACACCTAATTATACGAATGAATTAGATTGCAATACATTGGGGGCATAACATTGTTCCACCCGGAACACACTTTCAGGAAGAATGCATGTTAAACTGTATCGTTACACTCATTTTACATGAACAAATAGCCCGAATCTGAGATTTTTACTAGCAAACCATACAAAATACTCAACAATCTTATACAGGGCAAGCATACAGGTAAAATACAGGGCAAGCAACTTTAGTTCCAGAACAACCTCGTATTTTGAATAAATTCATTCATATATCACGAATCAACAAAGAAAAACAATCATTGAGTATGAACAAATACGTAAACAACTTCTATTCGAGCTGGATTTCAGGAAACACCGGTCACCTTGTTACCGTGATAACCGACAAACATACATAGAACACATCTAACCAACTACTCTTCTTAGACTACAAACAACATTCTACTTCAATTGAAGAGTTGCGGGGAGAAGTTGTCTCTCCACGTATCCCACTCGCATTCCCACGCCCTCCGGAATATTCCGTTGGATGTACTCCAAAAAGACACTGGCCGTACTTCCGGTCAAGTTCACGACCTGGAAAATCAATGATGAATGTTCAATAATTATAAAGGGCTAAATTGCCATTAAAGCCGGACTCGGAAAAAGTATAACATTTACATATTAGCCAAAACATGGAAAGGTGTGAATAATCAACCATAACGACGTCATCTTTTATCCAAATCCGGGCAACTTCATGATTTAACAAAATATGACTCCGTTTTTCGAATGATTATGACTAATCGTACAAACATTACTACAGCATGTCCCCACCACAGTTTCACTTTGTTAGGCAAACTTCACCCACATACGCAACAGAAAGTTCGGATACGGACATTGGGAGGCTCTCGCGTTATAAGCGCGTAAACGAAGAAAAGTTCCCAAAATAACATTATAAGAACTCACCTCGAATCGAGTGATATGGGTCCTGGTCTCGTAGTGTAGTTTGTACTTCTTATGTACGAATTTCGATCGGAGGGCGGGCTGAACCCATCGGACGTACGGCAAGACTTCCGTCTTTCCACGGGAAACATTCAGGTGCTCACAAACTTGCTGGAAATACACCATAGGAAATCTGGGACTACTGGTAAACTCGTAGTAAACTAGTAGTAGTAGTAAAGGAGGAGTACTCTCGTGGTAGAGTAGGGGTATCCTGGTAGAAAACTAGTAGTAAATACGGACGTCAAATTGAAAAATGCATTTTGGCAGTCTGAAACTAGTCTTTTTACGTTACATTATCTCTACAGAATTTAAATCACAGTGATATGTAGGCATTATGAGCACGTAGACAGTTAGTAGTAACTTACTCGTAGGCTAGTAGTAACTTACTCGTAGGCTAGTAGAAACCTGTAGTACGCTAACTAGGCAGGAAAGTGCTGAACATTCATAATATGGGAAAATTTCTATCGAATTATAGTGCTACTGTAGAGCGGGCTTTAGTATAAGGTTTTTTGTTAGGGCTCGTGGCGCATTCACGTTATTCCATAGTGAGCGCTGAACAGTGAAGCGCGCCTGTAATCGTATACGATTGTGGCGCGCCTTCAGACATCAGCAGCGTGGCGCAGTGGTAAGTGTCTCGCTTCAGAAGCGAGAGCTCGAGAGTTCGAGTCCCGGATGGTGCAAAACATGGTAAACAGCAGAGTAATGCGATAGAGGATAATGTAACTACTTATAGAAGATGTATGATCCTAAAAAATAAATTTTATTTCATTTTATTTTTTATTTTTCAAAATTGACTTTTACCACAGATAAACTAGTAGCTGACTACCATCTCACTAGTAGTTAGGTAGGAGTAGAACTATAGTTTAACTCCTCCCCTACGCCTACATTACTACAAGAAAACTAGTAATTTTCTAGTAGTAGAATAGGGGTGTGGTAGGAGTTCACTAGTAGTTTACTTGTCGTTATAGAATCACTGTGACCTTATTCGAAAAGCGAAATAGGAAAACAACGCTGAATCACTCAATTTTGCAGGGTGACTTAATAAAAAGCTCCTCGAAACAAAAAATTCGAATCAAACATTAGAATTGGTTTTCCCACTGGGAATCATTCTAGATTCTATAATATAAATGGGAACACGGAAACTGGTTACTGCTACAGCTATAGGGGTGAGCAAGAAATGAAGAATTATGAATATAACATCCATTCCACCCGGTAAACTCTATTTACGGCTATCCCTATTAACAATCCCAGTCAGAACCAACCCAAATGAGATCAACTGAACCTACCTCCAGGAACGATGTGTACGACTTCAAGACAGCTTTGTCGTGACCTCTGTACTCCAATTCGATTGAACTGTAAAAGGAGACAAATGAATCTATCGACAAGAACAAATGAACAAACATGGCACAGTGTTGCTGTTTCAACTGGAACATCGTGAAACGCTAATTTGTTCACTAAGGTCTGAGTCCGACTATTCCGCGTAAAGGGAGCAGTTTTTAACGAAAAATAGTCGAATTTCAGAATATAGCATAAAAAGGTACACATTTTCTCGATTCCGGCGAAAGACAGCGCAATTTGTGAACTCTTCTCATTACAATTAGCGAGTTTGCATTCCACCACCTATCCAGACTCAGCAATCTATGTTTGTCATAGATTTATGTGCTCCATGAAAGTACGCTTACACCAGTTACCCTAGCATAAAGTGAATGAAATGCCGTTTCTACTCATTTTTCGTCAGTAGATGGTCAGCAAGTTTTCTCGCAATTTTGACGCACATTCCAAGTTATCATGTTCCACTGATAAAATCAGTGAGCACATAAACGAAACTCAACACCATTTCAACTAGTCTCTTTTGATGCAAAGTCATTGACTTTTCACGTGTTCAAACCTTTAAACTGAATCCTCTTTGTCAAATAGTCGGACCTCACTGGTGTATGACCAGTCAAAAACCTTCGTGACACGGAATGAATATGAGACTGATCTACGCTTACCTGAACAGTCTATCGGGCATGCCCTCGGGCAATTCCATAGACGTTCCGGGGGAGGGGGATACTGTAGCCGTGGCAGCTGCTGTGCGGACCATTCTCGAGGGAACGGCCAGGGAACGGACCGTCGAAGAGAGCACAGATGAGACACGGGAGAACATCTGGAAGAAAATCGATATTACTAATGAAAACCTTATTTAAATATTTACTACTAAAATTGGGGGTATGCAACCAACATCGCGATCATAATATTGATACTTATTGAGAACAGAATGAACGAATCAACCGATGATAGATGAACTGACCTTGCTACAATAATATTCTTATAAACTAAAAGCAACTTAATTCTATAGATACGTTCCGTAACTACTTGATTTTTGGAATAACAAAAATGAGCATTACAATTAATAAAAGTACGCAAAGCCCTCTTGGCGCACAGGGCACAAAGAACGATCAAGTGACGAGATTGGCATCGCATTTTTCGCTCAACGGCCGTTTCAATATAAACTTGAACTAGTCCGCAATTCGCACACAATACTGTTTACAAACTTTCTTATTTATTTTAATCATATTATTACAAAAGATGGTCACTCGCATTTTTTTCTAAAACCACCAAATCATTTGATTTTGTTTCTTTTTAATACTTATTACAAGAAATAAACAAGTTGTTGTTTATTTCAAAAAACTTTTCAGAAAATGGCCAAATATCTGCGAGTTTTCGTTTATGGTACCCTAAAAGAGGGTGGTCCCAACCATAATGTTCTTTCGGAGACTGGGGGAAGTCACAAATTGGTGGGAAAAGGGACCACTAGTGTCAAGTTCCCTCTAGTCATCGCTACAAGGTACAATATTCCATTCCTGCTGGCAGATCACGGAAAAGGAATGGTTAGTGCACCTTTTTGATTCACTATCTCAATAACACGCTTCACGATTCGGTCAGAAACGATGCATTTCGTAGTAGAGTAGATTCATCCGTCAGAAAATAGAACTGAAACTAGTGAATCTCAAAAAGCAGTTTGTCTAACTAAACCCCTCCAACCGCTAATCCTAATTGAAACCAGGTTATTTCATAACATCAAAAACCATATAACCATCATTCAACCTCCCGTGATAAGAAACTACAACTACTAAAAACCAACCAACTTTCTCAATAGAACGGACAACTTTCCTTCTTCATTACAACAATCGATAACCCGTTTCAGAACGTTCACGGTGAAGTATATGAAGTGGACGGGGAAAAGTTCGCTTTTCTCGACAAATTGGAGGCCTACCCCAAGCTCTACGACCGGGAAATAGTGCCGGTGAGTTATCAATCTATCTACCACGTTTTCACGCTGAAAAAACTCACTAACCATCATAACTACCTGACCTGAATTTACCGATATTTTGCATAAAAAATTGCCCGATTTGAACAAGTTTGACAGGTCATACGATATTTCTCTAGTATTCTAATATTATCGATCGTTCACCATGATGTCACAGATCAACCTCGCTTCCGGTGGTTCGACCGACGCCTGGGTGTACATGTTGAGAAAATGGAAGGACGACTTCCTGGAGAAGGCCACGCCCATGATGGACAACTACGACAGTAGCGGAAGTCACGGGAGGAAATATATCACTAGGTTGGTCCTGTTTTAAAAAAAAAACTACCTCCCTCCTTCACGGAAGACTGGTGAACCTACTATGCTACTCAAGCTCAGGGCAATCGAGCACGTGGGCCAGATGAATTCGATCATAGGCCCATAGGGTCCTTCATGGTCCCCTTTTTTTAAACAAATTTTGGCTAATTCGAAGAGACGTAAATGAAGTTATTGACTTTAATAGTAAAATTTGGTTCCCTTCTTGAGAACAATCTTATGTTAGACGCTAATAGTTAATTTGGTGCAAAGTCACCATCAGAAAAATATAGTTCCTCAGTCGTGAGCTATATACTACCTGTAAATAGAATATGAATTCCCTCAACAAAAAGGAAACTCTTTCCAGAAATACTCGATTGGAAGAAATGAAGAAGGATCCCTCCTATGATCTATACTTCGAAATTCAGGGAGACAAAGCCACGGAAGACGGAAAACAGCGACTGTTCCAAACTATTTTCCAGAAATAAATAGTTGGATTACATTTTTATTTTTGGTACAAGTTTATCCTAGTGATTTAAGGATACAACAGATGTAAAAGCCTGTAGTAGTTGGACGAAAAAAAAAGCCCAATCTGGTAACTTTTCTGGCTAAAAACGTATGCCCGAGTACAAGTCTGTAACCCACATGGCCGTAGCGGTAGCACAAAGAACGATCAGCTGACCTATGACAGTCTATCTCTCGCTTTTCCGATATGATTACACACTTTTCATAGCCTAAACGCGACACTATGACACCGTTCGACTCTTTGAAACACTTATACACTACATTTATTTTATATCAATTGTTATAATACCCCTTCAAAGTAAAATTTGCATGCTCACTTTCTCCAAAACCTCTCTCACTCTCAATGTCGACCTTTCGTTTATTTTTAATAATAATTCAGTGATAGTATGCTGTATGCTATAACGGTATGAAAACACATACTATCTCAACAACACTACAACTTCAGAAAATGAAGGCCCCTATTCGAGTTTTTGTGTACGGTACCTTAAAGGAGGGCGGTCCCAACCACCAAGTTCTCTCGGAAACTGGGGGAAGTTACAAGTTTGTTGGAAAAGGAACCACTGGCGTGAAGTTCCCTCTGGTCATAGCTACAAAGTACAACATTCCATTTCTGCTAGCAGATCACGGAAACGGAAACGTGAGTCGATCTACGCGAAATTTAGTATCCAAAACCCCTATTTCCACTGGTTTACTGCAGAAATTCGCAACAGGTGAGAGCAAGGAAAATGCACAACTTTTCAAGTCGAAAGATTGAAATTGGAGATGTAGTAGTAGAACTACTTTAACGGGTTCCACCGATTCACCTCAACAGTCACATGTTATGCAACATGTTGGAAAAGCACGTGCATACGCAGTAAGCGGAATCCTACTGGGGTGTGGCTCGTGACAAATCTAGTACCCGTTTACAACACACATGTTATTGATTTGAGAATATTCACGGCGAAGTCTATGAAGTTGATGACGAGAAGATGGTATTTCTGGACGAATTGGAAGCCTATCCCAAGCTGTACGATCGCGAAATAGTACCTGTGAGTCTTCTCATTTAACGTCGTCTTCATACAATCATACTTCCAGATTATAAAACAAAAACCGCGTCGTCATTATCCCACGTGGTTTCACAAAAAATGCTATGCTAAATGTGTGGAACACTTGACTGGAAACTTCTTTCACCCATCCCCCTTAATGATGTGTTGGTCAATGTTAACGTCAAAGAGGTTCCTTCCAGGAGTCTAATCTGTGAGCAGTGAGCTATTTTACGATACTACAAACTACATAGTCCACATCTTCTAGATCAACCTGGCCTCCGGTGGTTCGACGGAAGCCTGGGTGTACATGTTGAGAAAATGGAAGGACGACTTCCTGGAGAAGGCTACGCCCATGATGGACAACTACGACAGTAAGGGCAGTCACGGGAGACCATATGTGGCCAAGTAGGGAGTTATACTTATTTTATATAACAGTTACAGTATAGTTATACACTAGTTTTATCTCTAACCTACCACATGTTACTACGCTTAATTTGACCTTCACTGATTGAAGATTGAACATAAGTTTACACTACTCAACATTGAAATTCTGGCCATTTACCGTCAGCATTTACCGAGTTATACCGAAGTTGGGAAAATTGAAGTATCGCCCCCCACTTTAGTTGAGTCCCCCCCGTAGCACTTCAACCCCCCACCCAAGCTAAAACCTGAAAATCTAGGAGAGGGGGGGGGGGTCAAAATTCAACTTCGACATTTACTATTTACCCCCCACTTGGGTCGGCGGGGGGTAGAACTTCAATGGTGGGGGGTCAAACTTCAACGAGTGGGGGGCTAAGCTTCAATACCGGAAATGTTTACTTTTTACCCCCCACCCTCAAACTTTTGTATTGCAGGTGATAAATTGAATTATAACCCCCCGGTGGGGGGGGGTCAAACTACAATTCCCCAAACGCAATACAAATTCAGAAAGGTGGGGGGTAAAGAGTCAATGTTCCCCCGAAGTTTTGAGTAAAGTTATTTTTCATTCATACCCATTTACCGAACTTTTGAGTAAAGTTATCTTACGTTTGACAAAGTCGGTTAAAAGCTAGAAAGTTGACCCGGAAAATACAAACTAATAAACGATTACCGAAAGTGTTCCCGAATAGTGAATAGATTAGGGTATACTATTATATACCTAATACTATTCCAACAAGGGATACTCATGACCTAGCCGTAACGTTTCCAGATACGTAGATGCCAAAGAGATGAAAGACGATGCTTCCTACGATTTGTACTTTGAGACGCAGGGAGTCAAAGCCGCCAGCAGCTAACAACAGTGAAACAAGATTCTAGTTGTTCTGATCAATAAATAACTTGTTTTCAGTGAGAACGTTTCAAGCGAAGAAGAGCTTTATGAAGACTAACACAAGCCACAGTTCACCAAGAAAGAAATGCTTTATGAATAAACGTACTCTGCTTTTCGTTCAGCTAACTCGTCGTTTCAATATTACGATCGGTCCACAATCCCTAAAATTAAAACCAACATAGATTTTAAAATTAAAACCAACATAGACTTCGTATTCTATCAAGAAGGAAAGATTGAATATTTGACCTAGCTTGGTTAGCAAAATGAGGTACAGTGAATAAAGGAAATGAATTGTACATCTGTTCACAAGACTTCACACAAAATATCCGAACTAAACACTTGTGAAAGTCAACATTGCCAAGTTTTCACTTTCAAATTTTGACATATTCCTATTCTCTAACTCATGTTCAAATCCACCATTTTTTATAACAAGTAGGAGAACGTGGTGAAAACCGCTAGTTGAATCAGAACAACAAAAAGAGTCCCTCACCGTCTTTATGAATAATAACACAACAGCCAGAGATAACACCGGAAGATATGAAAATTTCTCTAGTAGACTATATGACTTTACAGAAACAGACGTGTGAAACAGCCATAAACACCACTCTTAGTGAATATTGGGTAGAGGCCTATCAGCAACAACAAAGCGGGTAGCCATACAATGAATACTGTATGCCATCATCAAAAAGCAACTAGTAGCCAGGCCATTCTAACTCGCGAATTCACAACCATTTCAAAGATGGTTGAGAGGCGGAGCTAGCGACTGGGAAATAAAAGAAAGAAAACAACAAAACAAAATACAACTGATTACGAGAGAACAAAGGTGGCTAAATCATCAAAACACACCGATAAAGAGGGAAGGCAATCGTATATGGAAATGTGGAGACTTATAGATTATAGAAAACAAGGAGGCCCTAGACAGTGGCAGAACGGTCTCGGCAGTTAATCAACAATGAAGAGCATCTACTTTCCGCGGAGATGGGGCGGCACGTAGGCCGGCTTCTCGGGCGCCTTCGGGGCTTCGACCGGGGCCGCAGCTGGGACCGGAGCCGCACGCGGCGCGGCTGGGGCTTGTTGGGCACTCGCGGCAGCCAGAGCCTGAACAACGAGACCACTTGATGATTATTCACAGAAACCGCCTCATTGTTAGTTATGAGAAAACAATCCAATTTAGAAACCATTGACGTACTAGGTCAATAATTAACCTGAGCACATTCATGGCGAAGCCACTTTAAACATTAGTATATAACGGCAGGCTGATTTGAACAGACCTCAATCCATGATGTGGTTTAAATGAGTTAAGAATAACTAGACTGAACCTAGACAACCTTCATTTCTCAACGACAAAATAACCATTTCCATCCGATTAGTGGATACAATACAATCTACAAATGTAATGTGAACGTACCTTGACTGCGGCCAGTGCTCCCTCCCTGTCTCTTCCCGAAGTGGGCGGAGCTCCAGCGGGGGCGGAGCTTCCCCAACCACCACGACCGGATAGAGGCACGGGTCGGTTGTCAGAGGAGGCACCACTCTTCACCCTGCAAACAACTACATCAAAAAGCAAACATTTTATCATTCAAAAAACGATAAAACCGATATGTTCGCTGATGTACAATACATGAAGATTCATTAATAATTAATATGCACCTTATACGAGAGAACCTGAGCTGAGACACTCGAAAAACCAGAGACGATTGTGTAAATTGTGTTCTAGGTTCTATCGCCGGCTCGTCAATCCCTTCATGATTCCGACCCTATTTTACCTCTGAAAAGCCAGAGAGAAAGAGTAATAGAGATATCAAATGAAATATCTAAAACCTGAACAGCATGCCATTTCTTGAAGGATACTAAGTATAATAATGAAATAACAACACGAATACTCTCCAAGTATAACTGTGCAGAACTGCGAATCGCATGATCACACTCTTCATCATTTTTCACTAACCATCCGCCGCCAGCCTTGGTGTCTTCTTTCTTGTCCTTCTCGATTTTGCTTGCATCTGCCAACGAGGGGAACATTTCCTGGTTAGAAACATCGATCTGACGAGCGCGCTGGAAAAATAAGATATTTTGAAAATTAGAGTAAGAGGTGTCGGATATTTGGCTCATTTTCCCTATCCCACTGATCTATACGAACATCGACCACATTTCGAGAAGTTTAGAAAATCATAAAATTTTGATCAACCAACGGTCGCTAAGTTTGTTACACATGTTATGCATTACATTGAAAGCATCCGGTTAGAAGAAACTCACAAAAAAACAATTGCAAAATGTAGATATACGGTACTGATCAGAAGTTTTGCTACAAGATACGTACCACATTGTCACTATTGCGAAGTGCCGAAGGGACGAATCTCGTGGGTCTGGCATTCTGTTTCTGGTAGGCGGCCATGTCAGCAGCTGTCTCCACGTCCTCATCTACCTTCTTCTGCAAATTCATCACATTGTGAGAATCAATAAATTCACCAAATTCAGGTGTTCTATGTTGAGTTTTGTAAAACTACACTTATAACGGAATACGGAAGTTTTACCAGGGAAAATTACCTAGAAAGCTGGTTTACTTTTCGAAGACAGTCACACATCACTGGTGTGTGGACATACACGCATACACCACTAAGGTGTTTTACATTCTACATATTTATTATATTTATATAGTGAAAATTCTTGATTTTGTATTCCAAGAAGGCAAATTGTCTTGATATCAGCAGAAAAGTAAGACGTAGCTTGTTCTTCGAACGTTTCTGACATTGTGACAAGTCGGACAGCTTTACAGGAGTACGGTATGTGTACGAGGGTACGTACCTCCACCTGTCCCCAAGTGCGAGTCGATTCGTGTTGTTCCTTTTGTTCCTCGTCCTCTTCTGGTTCTTCTTCGATTATTTCTGCCTCAGCACCCATGTCCTTGATCTTCAGACCATCCAGGCTAAAAAGAAAAAAGATAGAATACATGGTTTTATACAAAACATTATAGGAATCAAAAATACCCCTACCGAAATAATATCAAATATGAGTCACACTTCGCGAGTCCCAGTTATAACATATAACCTATACAAACAATGAAGCGGTGAATGAACCAATATTACTAAGAACTAAGACTGAAATTTTATGAGGGGAGGGAGGTCGTAAAACGGACTACTTTTTTTGTCGACCGAAAAATAGAACAGACTACCTTTTTCAGCTTAGTCAGACCTTACTGGTGTATGCTAGTGAGGTGTGATCAATCTTTAGAACAGAGGAAGGAGCACGTCTTTCTTCACAGCTTCGTGAAAATAGAAAATAGTTTGAAATGTAATTAAAAAATTAGGCCAATTGGCCAATCCTCCCGAGTTCGGCAAATTTGACAAATGTTTCGAAGTAGTTACCCACCCAAACACCAGTAAGGTCCAACTAAGCGACGAAAAGTAGTCCGTTTTCAGATGTAAACATGTGAAAATTTAGGATTTTTCATCAAAGGTAGACCGATTTTCATCTTCTCGGCTGAAATATAGTCCGTTTTTCGAATTTTTCTGACTATTCGGACAACTTCACTGGTGTATGTACCCACCGTGACTGGTTGGAGTCGTTGAATTCGATCCATTCGCTGTCCTCCTGTCCGCCGGCACTTCTCTGTCTCGGCTCCTCGTCCAACATTCTCTTTTCGTCATCATCCGCTTGTTGGTCGTGTTCTTCCTGAAATGACACTGGTTTTTTTTAGAAACACATCTTCAAAGTTTTGACTCTCAAGCAACAAAAGTTGCTCTAGAGGTAAATATGAAGCGAAAAACCAAAATCTTAATGTCGTGACCTCGATTATCTCCATAAATCGAGAGAAATTATAAAATCAACAACCGAGATTGAGAATGGTTTAATGATTTCTTTTTTGTATCACTATGCGATTTTTTGTATGTACGTGTGCGATTCTTGTGTTGTAAAGCAAACTGACAAACACAATGTACAGACAACCAAAAGAGCAGCATGAGCCCAGAGAGCTCGAATCTCAAATGCTACATCTCAACCGATTAAAATCTGATGTTACACTCATATCAACGTTACTGGAAGTATTATTCGCTTCACGGAGGCACCATCTGACAACCTATACTTTGGGAAAACAAGATTTCTGGCACTAGTACGCTTAGCCTTGTTCGGATTAGGATTCAAGATCAAAATTGTGAGATTACACGCGTTTTATTCGATTAAACGTTGGAAACGGGAGGTACACGAGTTATAATCACAACAACGCTAGAGACGGACCTGTCTTCTGACTCTGCGTTCCAAAATCTGGCCGACATCGTCCATTTTGACCACGGTCTTCTTCTTCTTGTCCTTCTTTTTGGCAAAGAACGCGTTCAGATCGTCACCCATGATTCCCTGATTAGTTTTGTGGAGGGGGAATAAAACTGAAAAAGAAAACATGGAAAACAGATTAGGACCCTCTACCCTGACAGTTACACAATACTGATGCAATCCAATCCCAGCGGACCATATCAAACAAAAGTTCCAAGCATTCGTTTTCACTGAAGCTTTCTCGATCATCTTTCATGATATTGTTGACAGAAATATGGTCGGACGTCCAAAATTGATCTTGAACTAATAATTTTCTTTTATCAAACTTCAAATGCTTAACAGATAACACGGCGTTCTCAAGAACAGCTTTAATAAATAAGGAACTCGCGTCCTCGATTTGAGACGCTCCGCAAGTGATTCGCGTGAAAATAAGCGCGATACGCAGCGAATTAGTGTTGGCACCGTTCCAAATTGCAGTGGGATACAGTGTCCCGCCACGAAAACTTTGTGGACGGAGCTCAATACAAGTTTAATCGCAAAAATTACTGTAGGCGAGAACGCCGTGATAAAATTCACATCAAAATTGCAACTAGAACTCAACCAATATGAGCCTACCTGTAATTAATACGAGCGAAGCACAAAATATACAGAAAAGAACGGCAGAAACAACGAAGGAAAAGCTTCCGAAACGGTTTTTTGCATACCGCGGATTCCGTACAATCCGGACACAGCGCAAATTTCGCACAAGACTGGTCGTAATACTCCCACAACGATTTTTCCCATAAATTTCGCGCCAGGACTTTTTCGACTCATAATTCATTTTAAAATAAAATAATTTAAATTAAAAATAATATAGGGAACTGCGTGATACCCATGAGCAATAGCTAACACACGATTATGTTTATAAGTTTATTGACATACACACACATGTGATTTTACATTGAACGAGACATGTGCAGATAAAATTGTCCTATACCCATATCACACAAACGTAAAATCGTATCAAAAATATAATCTATGCAAAAACTACCCGATAAACTATACGAACAAGGTTAGTGGCGCTGTAATGTGGTAAAATAGTTCGTATTGTTTAGTAGTTGAGTGTATTAAACAAACTAGAAAATAGAAACAAGACAGAGCCAGTAATTAATATTTCTCAACTTTTTAACTAAGCTCATAATCATTCATCTGAAGTTTTTTCTTCACTAGCTCTGTCATTCCCAAGATTCGATTAATCAAAGTAAGTATTCAAATAATAAATTCACAATGTACACTTGAGATCAAACAAGCCCAACAATTAAACCGGCAAAAACAAAGGCAAAAACAACGAAAACATGCGTTAGTTGGTAAAAACGCACTATGAAATAGTATTAGTCTCACAAATAGGTGGTGGTGGGCATTTCGTGCATCGGAGGCACGGGGTATGGTAGGCTGTAGGGGTTCATGTTCATGTTGTACCACATGGAGTTCATGAGGTAGGGGTTGTAGCAGTAGTTGAACCATTCGGGGGACATATCGAACTTGGTCGTCGGGAAGACCGGCTGGAAAGGAGAGGATTAGAGAGAGAGGGGAACGGTATGGAGAGAGAGAGAGAGAGAGAGAGAGAAAGAGAGAGAGAAGAGAGAGAGAGAGAGAGAGAGAGAGAGAGAGAGAGAGAGAGAGAGAGAGAGAGAACTGTGGAGACGGTGCGAGAGAGAAAGAGTGAGTGAAACAGGCTGTTGAAAAAGAAATGAGCCGAGAAAGTAAGAGAGGACGGGAAAATGGAGAGAGGGGGACAGGAAAGAAAGAACAGAACAGAGAGAGGAAGGACAGAGAGAGAGAGAGAGAGAGAGAGAGAGAGAGAGAGAGAGAGAGAGAGAGAGAGAGAGAGAATTGTGGAAACGGTGCGAGAGAGAAAGAGTGAGGGAAACAGGCTGTTGAAAAAGAAATGAGCCGAGAAAGTAAGAGAGGACGGGAATATGGAGAGAGGGGGACAGGGAAGAAAGAATGGAACAGAGAGAGGAATGGAGAGAGGGGGACAGGGAGAGAGAGAGAGAGAGAGGAAGAGAAAAAGGGGGACAGAGGAAGAAAGAGAGAAAAAGAGAGAGATAATAGAGAACAGAGAAAAAGAGTAAAAACGTACGCTTTCATTGGGTGATCGTTTGGGAGAGGGTTCCTCGCTGGAGACGGGACTCGACGACTGTCTTTTCCTCTCAGATCCTTCTCTGAAGCCCTTCGCGAACGGGTTGTGCTGGATTTTCAGGCTGGAAAGAAAAACACTTTAGAAAACAAACATGTTGAAAATACAGAAAAGACAAGTTTAGCTCACCTTTGCACGAATAGTTACAATTCTATTCTAACTAATTCGATTAATCGAGATGGTTAGCAGTAAGAAAGTGCCGAGGTTTCTGGAACCCGATAAAAGTGTTTTACCATTTCTTCACACATAACCTAAAACTAGTTCTGTTAAACTTAATGAGATTTGCGAGCTTGTAGACCACAAAAAAAACCTTCTCGAGTATACTAGAGTGCTCTCTGCCTCCTTATCCCAAAAGCCCTTCTGTGAGATTTGCTCTCCAGAAAAGTTATTAAATATACGTATTGGTCCATCATTGTACTGATAAACATTATTATTATTATTACTATTATTATTAGAAGATGAACCGACTTGGTGACAGATTGGTTCTGGTAGGCGGTCACCGCAATGAACTGGGTGAAGTCGAACTTGATGTTGGTGATCAGTTGGCAGCACTCCAATTGTTCGGGGCTGAACCTGGAATAAAAGACACTATTTATAGAAGAACGTTCTGTTTCAAAGTTCCTGATTCTCGGAACTGAACTGTTTTTAACATACTTGATTTAACCTTGGAAAAAACATTTTTGTTCCTTTTTCACTTTCCCTAGTTTGCAGATTTTTCTAAAGCTCAATGTCGAAGTTCAAAAGGTTTTTGATAAAAACTCAGAAAACACTAATGAACAATGGTTTTGATAAATTTATGAAATAACAATAATACTAATACTTTACCTGTTGGCATCGAGCCATAGCTGGGCGGCGGAGGGAACTTGGTAGATGAACATAGAAGGGATGTACTTGTGCATCGATTGGACGACCAGCTGGAAATTAGTGACGTCATCAAATTGTGATCAGATTATGTTACGTCATCAAAATAACTTGGATTTGATTTTAACTAAGGTTCAATGTTTTAAGTTAAGTGAGAGTCCTTTTCATAGCTACGTTGACTTCTACAGTATATTTCTATTATTTTCTCGTACATCCGAAACATAATAGAGAAGTTTGAAGTTTCCCATATTTGACTAGAAGTTTGAAACTCATACTGTATGATCCAATACAGTAATGAGACTATAAGCAATGAGTAAAGTGACCAAAAGTATAAACGTTTCTTTCTCCCGTGCAAAGTTTGTAACAAAAAGTGAAAACTTTGATAAAATGTGACAATTTTACGTTATCGCTTCATCTGCATCAGTTATCTTAATCCTTTTTCGACACGTGTTTACCCTAATAGTTCAACCATAATAGGTTCTTATGAGATTAGTGTGCAATAATCTCTCATCTGGCCCCATCTACAGTACTCTACCGTACTCCAATTAGGGTACTCTCTCACCACTTCTCAATAGGGAGGTTCCTCTTGGCAATATCGGGTAGTAATCGACTGTTTTGCCAGCGGCAACTAGCCAACAAGTCATGGGAAAACAAATAGAAGGTTTGTATGCCATCGTATCAAAAGATCTCTACCTATTTGTTCACAAATCATGTTTACAATGAGAGGGTGTTTGATGTTTAGTTTTTAAATGTGTGAAAAAGTGTAGGGAGAGAAGGAAGTAGCTATGTAGAGAGAGAAAATAGAAAAGAGTGGGAGGGAGGGAGGAGAGTTGCGGAAAAATAGGGTGAGAAATAAAGAGAGATACAGAAAAGAGAGAAAGAAGAAAGAGAGAGAGAGAGAGAGAACAATGTTCTACTCACCGCAACGGGGTCAGCATGACTCTGATTGTTGGTAACACGAACCCTGTCGAAAGCCACCTGGAAAAATCAATTAAAAAACTGTTTTGAGCTGGAACTTTGATTTCTCAATTCCTGATCATTGAGCATCATGTATCACCAAATTGTCAACTTACCCAGTTGAACTGAGCGAAACTCAAATTGCGTTTCGCAATCTTAATTGGCTTGCTCTCTTAATTGTTCTGATTGATTATTTTGTTGTGAGTAAGATCGGCATGATTGAAAGTGTATAAAATATAACAAAACCTGTTGTGATCTCAACAAGAGTTTGGTTTTGAAATTTTGCTGATCAGATAGCTTAACTCGAAGATCATTTTAACCTTCACCTACTTTGACCTACATTCTTCATATATGTTTTCATTTTTCTGTATCTGTGTTTTGCACTTCTTTTTTTCTTTCGACTCATGTTTTTGACCTACCTTTCTGCCCATCCACTGCGCGCCGGTCAGTACTCCGTCATGGTGGATGGCGGTGCGTGGTGCCACCACCGTGTCGCCGCGGCCACTCGTCTGCCATTCACCTGCACTGAACTTGTACCTGGAACGACAGTATTAGAGAGAATGAAGAACGGGAAGAGGGAGGGTCAAGAGGGACTCGATACTTTGTACTAAAATAAGAGATATAGAGGGAAGATGAGAGAGTGAGAGAGAAGGAGTTAGTGAGGGACATATATACAGGGATTATAGGGCGTGATAATATTTTGCGTGATTGCCCCGCGCTGAACTTGTACCCGGAACAAGAGAAACATAGAGAGAATATGAGAGTTAGTGATAGACTTATAAAAGTGGTTATGAAGTGTGGTTGAGTTTGGCCTTGTTTTGATACATCATAATTGTTTTGGTAGTGTTGAACGAAGAGATTAATTACTGAAAATACATGAAGCAACGGTAAACACTCGAAACAAAAGTTTCGAAACAGATTGGAGTCCAGGTAAAGGGTTATTCAGATAACAATTAGTGCTCTGAAGGACCGGGTGTCTGCAGCAAGCTGGCTTGAACAAACAGTCACCCTCCAGAAGCACAACCAATCAGCAAACTTGATTTTTCTCACTAGGTTCGGGAAAATGGAAAATTCTAGTGAGTTTGTTTTTTCGGAAACGAAATGGAATTGCACTCACTTGATATCGTCGACTCTCTCCATTCTGAGGACCATAACGTAGAAGGAGTTGGGGTCCAAGCCCTGTACAATGTACTCCAGTTTGGGAAACATCTTTCTGGAACAAAAAGTGAATAATGCCCGATAAAACTTCAATAGTGTACACAATTTTAGTCACCAAAAAAATTAGGGAATTTTCAGATATCCTGAAGCTATTCGCTATTGGAGATATAAACACGTGAGCTTGTAAGCAGCTGGTAGCAAGTCCCCGACAAAAAAAAAGCAGAAACGTTAGTTTTAGACGCTCGAATTCTCAGGTACATTGAGGGATTTGAGAAACTCAAAAACTATATTGAACTACTGTTGGTTTATAATCTATTATGTGAATTGTTGACGACTTCGCAAATGTAATGGATGAGAAGGAGAGGGGAGAGAGAAATAGAGGTGGAAGAAAGAGGGAAAAGAAGAGATCAAGGCAAAGAGAGAGAATTTGAGAGAGATTTAGACAGAGAGAGAGAGAGAAGAATTCTACCTTCCAGTCTTGGTGACAATCATCTCGGTCGTGTACTTGTTGAACTTCCTCCACAGTCCTTCAGTGGAAAGATTCGCAGACACAGTCGAAGGAGTGTAGTTCATCTTCTGAAAAAGGTTTTGTGTGAAAAGAAAACATCAAATTGAGGTAATGAAACTGGATATATGCGAAATGAGCAAATGAATAAGAAAAAAAACATAATGAAGCACAGTATGGGGGAAATATGGTGAGAAAAACACTACAAGATCAAACTTCCACGCGGAGTTTCCCAAAAGAGAAAACTATAAGATGAATAATCAAACGAAGTTGTTGTCGATGATATTGAAGAGAAAGAGAACGTATTTGTAGAGGAAAATGCAAAAAGTTGAGTGATTCAGTGGTTTGGCAGGACTGAAAAACTTCTCTCAAGCTGTACTCTACTGCTAGTTGTTGGCTGTCTTGGTATCTAATGAAAGGTAACCAAATTCAGACAAACCACACAACCGTTGGTTCCAACAAACACTAACGCCCAATACCTCTTGCTAATAAGTGATCCCACTGCTCTCATAGGGCGTGTTGGATACAGGGAAAAGTAGTAATGTGAGAACGTGGTAGGGTAGTAAAGTGGAAAAGTGTGAAGGTGTGACTCGCAAGCCAACTCGGAGTGCGAATGATATTCCGATGACATATTATGACGTCGAGACAATAGGGCTACAAGGCCACCGTCACGCCCCCCGCCACCGGCAAAGTCGACCCGCAACTCGTGAGAATTACCCGCGGTACCACTCTGCGTCTCCCCCAACACACACTGTCTCGCCCGCTCTGACAGCTAGGATGTTCTATCACCTAGGAGTCATGACGCTCTCTCCATAGTGCGTACTATTTCTCCGTTCTCTAACCGGGTTAGGCTAAGGGAAATAGACCCTCGGCTACGCTAATTAACACCAAGTTGTGAACACCTGAAAGAAGTGAAAACAACGGGTCTGTGGGTGGTAACATGCCCGAGCACCGGAAACAAGACTTTTCCCGGAGAGGTGTGAATTTTCACCAAATGACATCAAACTACAACTCTTTCCGAGTCAAAAGTGAAGTTGCTGAGAGGTGGCGAGGTATAAAACTACACTTGCCACAACAGCTGTAGGCAGTAACATACCCCTCTACCGGGAACATTTTCCTTCACAAGTAGGTATTTTTACCAGAAAACACAGAGAAAGTTTAGATCAAACTACAATTTCTTATCACCGTAAACTATTTGCTTCACGAATACGTGTGTGAATTTACATCAGATATAATATCATACAATGGAGATCAAACTATGATGACGTAGTACTCATCAGTGGATATGCAAAAATGCACAAAAAGGGAGCATACTATAGTTCTACAAGAAACATTTGTGGGTGCTAGCCCGTTTTTACATTTCTTTTCACACGTGGGTGTGAATTAGCCGTTAGAATACAAGGGATTACAGTAGATCAAACTATAATTCCGTATTAGTAACCGATCAGAGAACAAACTTGTGGGTAATACAGTGAAAGCAACGAGGGACTGGGTGGTAAACATGGTCGTTTACCACAAGGTGTTCATTTTCGACGGATAACATCAAAACACAATTCTTCCTCACTGAAACGGGAAAGTCACAGAGAGGAAGCGAAGTATCAGACTACATTTTCTTAAGTAACATTTGTGGGTGGTAATATGCCCGTATACCGGGAACTTTTTTCCCACACTGGCATGAATTCTCACAAGAATGAAAGTTCAAAGATCAGATCAAACTATAACTTCTATTACCGAGAACCATTCCCTTCACACTTGTGCTCCGATCGAATACAATGGTGACCAAAATACAATTTGACATACGTCAGCAACGGGCGTGAAATTTTGCAAAGAAGGATGAGAGAAAACTACAAAATCTTTTAGGGTACCCTCTCAGGGAAACTGACGCACAGTCCTGTTCTGTTCTGTCGTCCTTGTAGTTCGATCACAGTGTGTTCATGATGTAATTCGAAATGTTTGCTGTGTTTGAAAGATCAAAAAACAAGTCCTCTTCGGCGGGTGTTTGAGTATCGGCCACTGTTTACGTACTTGCTCTGATACTTGACTAAATAGTAAATTTTCATCAGATTTCTGAAAACCGTTCGACACTTTGATTGTTTTACATTTCTCTATCATTCTATAGGTTTCTACTACGGTACTACAAAGAAACCCACCTAATATCCGTTTTCTCTGTTCCGCTGCTCTTAATTGAGAATGACACCTTGTAATAACTTCAATTACGCAGGTGGTTAATACTAAATTAGCGTGACTGGAGAAGTTAAAAAGAAACACCGACATCCACAAAACATATCTTTTTATAAGTGCGTTGGTGTAAAATAACGAAGCTAACTTACACGGAAAACAATGGGAAAATAACCCGGAGTTACAACCGATTTTCGGAAATTACACCGTGAAAAGTAGAAAACTAATGATTTGTGATATCTTCGCTGAAGTCTTGAAACAAATATGGCCAGCCAATATCATTGCCTGCAATACGAAAGCTTGGATAAATGAAGTTGTAAGAGAAGTCTATCTTCGAAAAGTCCAGAAAATCTGTTTGGAACTAAACTTGTCCAAGTTGCACAAGAGACGTTTTATAAGCAAGTTGGATGTTACCCCTGTTCCGCTGTGTTTGATCCCGTTCATTCTCGGTCGAAATTCGTAAAGTATGGTGTGTAACGAGATATACACCTTATCACCTCAGCTTACACCTTAGCTTGATTGTTCCATCCTCTATAGTATAATTCAACAGTTTTGTCCATTTGTTGTACACTCGCTCTGGTATTGAAATCTTTCGCATCTTTTTTTTCACGAATATTCCGATTTTTTTTATATCAACCTAACAATACCATGAAAATTTCACATGAGAGTGCAGAAATAGCGTTCACTCTTGAAGTCCGTATTGCCTAGATCAGTTTCCACCAGCTTCATAATCATTTTTGAAACCCCTTTTCATCTGTAGAGTTTCACTTGACTGTGCCGTGGCATTGCTAAAAGCCCGTAATGGGCCACAATATCGCGATACGTACTTGAAGATAACTGCTCAGTCAAACCTTCGGAAAATGCTTGAGAATATTCATTTCACCATTGCGTGTTTATGCTGTCTGAAGTGAATCACGTGCATTACGAGCTTTTCGATATAGTTCGGACAGTTTTGACTTTTGTTAACACTATTGACTCTTCTCGTTCATATTTATCTTGTTCATTATCCGAGATTCAGCATTCTTTAACCATTCTTCATTCACGAACTTATTACGAATCTTTAAGGCTTTTGTCAAGAAATTGATAATTGCTGTGCCAGCACCGTTTTCAGCTGAATACTCCTCCACTTACAGTATGATCTACCTTTCACTTCTGGTTACGCTGGTGGTAGCGAAAGACGCGGTTATGGCAAGTGTAGACAAACCACTTCTACGAATGGCAACTAGGACTGTAAACAAAGAATTAGAGGTACTAAAGTCAATTTATTGAATTTCACGTAGTTTTAGTTGGGCGTTGCGGCGTAAAATATATATCATGCGTATTGACTTGAGTGGCGTATTTCACAGGCGTAATCTTTCCGCTTTCTTTTCGTATCAAACTTTTGAACTTACTGGTGCCTTGATAAGCATTCAATTCTCTATTTTACTCTAATAAGTCAATAATCATGGGTTTTTTCCCACTAAAACGTGAATGTAACACGCCGACGTAAAAAGTATGAACCGGGCCTGACAAGCAATAAGGTGTTTTTTAAATGTGTTTTCATGAATGAAAGTTTTCTAAAGTCGACATTGAACCTGTGTACTGTCGGCACCACTGATTCTGATCCCAGAACGCTTTCACAAGAGTTGTTGTTGGTAGCGGAGACAATCGCATTTACAGGTATGTTCTCCAGGCAGCGAAACTATCACAGTTGTAGTCTGATGTCAATAAATGCGCAATTCGACCGCAAAGCCGCGGGATAAAATTAGAAACAGCGGGATAGGAGGAAACACACTGTATATAGCTCAGTTGTTAGGTTCGTAGACGTTTTTTGAGCCATTGTACTGCCCTATGTTGTTGACTAGCACCTTGAATCAAGTGTTTATTTGGCGCTCCTTGCCTGCTGTAGTATACTCTGTTTCACCAATCGATGTCCTTCTACAGTAATCCGTAAAATATTCAGAAGGCTATTTCTAATGATTAACTAATTCTTCTGGTTTCAAACTTTCAGAGATTGTAGAAGTGAAGGTGCAGAAGACACTACCGAAACTTGGAGAAAATCTAAAAGCAACAACATTCTAAACTTTTCCATGGAAGTTTGAGCAGATTACTGTAGAGGGTTATAACTGGGTGGAACAAACTATACGAACCGAGATTATTTGGTTATTGACTGTTTGACAAGTTTTCAATAATTTGAAAACTAGAATTTCTACTACGAATACACAATTTAAGCACGACAGAGGAGTGCAAACCTTTGAATTGATTTTCAGAGGTTGGGATTCTTTGGGGAAATATTATCAATATAACCTTGTTATATCATGATAGTCTCTCTCGTTCCTACCTGGTTTCTCACAGCACTAATTGAATGAGTGTTTTCCGATTAAAACATTGCCTACAGATATGATTCTCGTTGTAATGATACATACATTTAGCCCAGCACCACACCAGTTTATTTAAACATTTATCATGTACAAAACACAAATAAAAGTTCAAAAATGGACATAATGTCTGTCCGAAATCAGCGTTTTTCTAGGAGTCTACAATAAGTGAACCTCGTCTGCTGTGTTTGTAGTTTGGTCACACTGTTTTACCTCTGTTGACGAATGAGGGATAATCGAACTACAACTTTGGTAACACCCTATATACATGATTTACAGCTGCCGTTAGTCAGGGGTGACCAAAAAGTTGACCAGCCTACCACCGGTACGACCCCTCCCTCTTAAAATATACGAATTCACCGAAAATTAAGAACTTATTCTTCATAATTGCGGGAAATTCACCTAAATTGGTGAAAAATCATGGTGATTTGGAAATTTTTCGGCCCTGGCAGGCCTTTACGACCCTCATCTCCCTAAAAACGTTGCACGCGTGCAACTTGTGGTCACCCCTGCGTTAGTTACTACGTGAATCAGACAACCTATGAGGAGCTGGAGCAGTATTGTCCGCATCTCCAGCTCAATTGGAACAAAGTAAGCTTTTCTCCTAACAATGTGAGTTACACAAACAAGTTACAAACGTGCTTAGGCAATAGCACATATCACGTATGATGTAATAACAGATGTAATAGCTTTTCTCAGAAAACGACCAAGTTTCCGACTCCCACTTTCTCTCATTCTAATTGAAGCACACTTCCACATCCGTTTTTAGAACTTTTTTCAATCTGAATCAAGAGTCTATAAAAAGTGTAAGGTATAGTCGATTTTCAATTCCACTCTTGATGTTTTGTTAATAATATGATGACTACAGGACTAGAAAAGCCTGAGGTGAGTTACCTGACCACGGATCTCAATTGGGCTCATCAGGAATGACACTTCAAGAGAATATTCCGCTGTGCTCCGAGGTATAGTCTGTTTCACGCAACAATAGCCCTCTACAGTAAGATTGTAAATATCTCAAGTACATTATTCATATCTTGTAGGGAGTATAAATAGGTTAAACTTTAATATTTTGTTTTGTACATTAGTTACTACAAGCACAGAAAACAGTGAAGCTAAGAGTCTGTTTGTTGATTAGATAAATTTCCTTGAATATTCGAAAGATTACTGTAGAAAGTCACCGATTGGTGAAACGGAGTATAGTTCCCAGTTAAAGGCACGGAATTGTTCTAAATATCGGATTATTCACGTGAACCAGCATAAATAACCCTTCATCTATAAATTACTAATTCTGACGTATTTGGCCGGGCATCAAAGGAAAGTCCCATGAAAATATCATCTATGCGTTGAGATTTCTGGATAGCGCCTGACCCATGTTGTGGTCACCTACATTATGCTTTAAAGAAGGACGATCATGTGCTCCAATCTCAACGCTTCAGTCCTTTAAACTGCAATACATTTTTCTATTGCAGTTTAAAGGACTGACGCGCCGAGATTGGATCACATAATCGTCCTACTTTAATTCCGAGAAGCAGCCACTGTGCAACCGAAAAGTCAGAATGCAGATAAGGTGACTATCGGTTCAAGCTCACCACCTGGTTGACTTCGCTAGGGAGCCTGGTCAGTGGTACAGTTGCAATACAATTCCAGGAAAGGCTACTGTGGGGAAAACTTCAAAATGGTGGAAATTCGTAAAACCAGTGGAGGTCCGTTTTAAAGGCATTTTAATAGTTTTTAGTTTGTTCCCTCTTCAATACTTTTTTCACACTTAATACCTTTTTATCACAAGTATCACAGCTATCGTCGGCTTCATCCCCAGTTCGAACGAGGAAAGAGGGAAATATCTATCGCCTGAATTTCAGAATGAAATCGCCAGTGGCCTTTACTGTGGCCGTATTCACTAAGCTCAAATAGCCGGGTAAGCTATTTGAGCGAATATTCAGAAGGATTTTTCTCGCGTATTATTATTTTCTCCCGTTTTATCAACACATTATGAATGTTTTGCTTAACTCAACGAATGGAGCAATACACTTTGAAAAGAAATAAACGTACTTTATACAGTGCCGTATTGAAAATTTGCTCAAATAGCTTACCCGGCTATTCGCGCTTAGTGAATACGGTCACAGATCTATCTGTTGGATATGGAAAATATCACCGTTCTTTGAATAAATGTTCACTGTGCACAAAAGCTGTGTGTACGATTCAACTAAATTTACTTTCTGTTTGATCTGTACATACCAAATAATTGTCAACATAAGATTCAAAGCAAAGAAGTTTTTACTGGGTTTGCCGCTAAGATTCATACATTCGTTCCAAAATATGTCAACGAACCTATTCAAAAACGAAGCATGCTAATGTCAGAATAATACATTACAAACATGCAAATAGTTTCTAAACAAACAACCATATATAAAATACCAAAAGTGAATTTCGCTGAGATGAAACTGAAAGAGAGACTGACAAGCGCGTAATCACCATGAGCAAAGTACATACAAAGAAACTGGGATTGTGAGGTCAGAGAAATTTCGTTTGAAAGCAAATAAACCTGTAAGTCAGTAAAATACCTATAATAAAAAAGTTAGACAAGCAGATCATAGAAACTTTAGCATACAATTCGAATAATAGAATGAAAATACCAGCAACAGTGCACACGAGTGACAGTATGACGATCAGAACTAAAAACTCAATGAATCAACAATCGGTAATCAAAACCAATTCCCTAAGAAATCTTCGCAAAAATCAGTGATCGGAAATAAAAGAGATTTGTAGTGCACACGAGATACAGTATGAAGATCAGAACTGGGAGAAATCAATAACTGACAATAGAAAAATCGATAATTGACATATTTCGTCTAGGAAGTCTTTGACCTTCTGAGGCCGGGTGCTCGGAAACCGACAGAACGAGAAATGGGGGAAAATCGATATGACGTCACTCCATCCTTGTCGTCGGCCTCATTTTCATCCTTGTCCGGTGGGAGAAGAGACTGGAAATCAATCGATATTTTCCACCAATCAATATTCTTGAGAGCGCACTAGGGTGGTTAAAGTTCGAAATTTTTCGAGTGGAGTGGAATTCGATAAACAAGAAAACAAAAACAAATCGATGATTTCAGAGCAACTTGATTTGAATTGAAGTTTATTCAAAAACGCTTCAAAAGTAGTATTTTTCGAATGTTAGAGATGATTCAAACACATGTATGTATTTAAAGACTAATATTTAAGAATATCTACCTTTTTGGAGGGCGTTGTTTCCTTCTTGACAGCCGAACTGGCTGCGGGGGACGAGAGGAGGGGAGAATCGAAACGGGGTCGTTTGAAAGGGTTCGAACAACTAGCACTTCTGGAAGAGAGAGAGGGGGGATTAGTATTGGAAATGAAACAAATAAATCAAATCGAACAGAAAAATAACGAGTTATGGGGTAATAAGGTGAAACCGAAAACCGATTGGACGTATGAAAAATGTTCTTTTACTGACAAAAACCAGAATGCTATTAATGCACAACATTTGCTTTAAAGTAGACAAAAGAAGATCAAAAAAAATAGAAGTAGATTAAAGTAGATCGAAAAACAGAAATTCACTACGTCTAACGGAAAACAAACTGACTTCTGCAGAAAATACGAGCTTTTGCCCGTCTGTTTCGGAATAGAACTACTGGTTGTCGCTGGATTGAGAGGGGATTGAGATGGAGGTCCCAGAAGGGGAGACTGGAATGATGGTCGCTTGCGGAGCACGGGGGCGGTCACTGAAAAGAGACATATCAAATTATAATGATAGGAGGAAGTTATAACAAACTATTAATTAGGGTGAATTGAAGGTAAAGTTGCTGTCATTTATGAAGAGGGGTCTGTTTTAAAATACAAAATAATTTCTCTTAAAGGAACATAGCGAATAGAAAGTCTTGATGAAACAGTTTCACCCTGATTCCAAAATGGATTTTGCCGATTTCACTATTAACCAGCTTCGAAAAACTCCGAAATTTGATGTAGGAAGTTTTCGAGCGACTCACTGATAGTTGTTTTATGACAGAGCATCCTGGAAATAAGAACGAAAGAAATAGAAAAACACACCAATTGGAGACGCGACTGTTTTCTCCTTTTTCTCTTCCTTTACTTCGATGATCAGTTTCTCCTCTCTCTTGACGGTTGTTGAACTCTTCGATTCTGTTGTGCAGGTAGCCCCTTCTGAATCCGATTTGACGTCAATTTCGATTATGTCATCTGACGCAGAATCATCAGGCTTTTTGACTTCTTCCGATGTGACGTCATGATTGATGACGTCAACCTTGCGGACAGTTAAGGAACATGTGGTGGTTGTAACTGAAATAGAGACAAACTATGAAAATTTAGGAAAAAATCGATCGAACTATGATTTTGATGCAGCTAAATAGTTCAGCGAAAAAGTTTCTCAGCAATCCACCCACGACCAAAAGTTCATAAGTAAACATAATGCAACATAAATATATTGTACTCAATGTACTCATAAATCGTTTACCGAGCAAGACTCCTTAAGTGCCCTACATACTTGGCTGCGGCTGCGGGCGTCTGCGGGCGGCATATGATATAAGTATGGCGCCCCTGATTATTGATCAAATGTGCGGCTGGTGGCGGCTCCCGGCGTTTTGCCGCGCATTCATACTTCGGCGGGCAAAAGCGGCTGCGGGCGTCTGCGGGCGGGGCCGCAGACAGCCGCAAAAGCAGTTGCGGCAATAATGATTCAATTCAATATTGCCGCAGCGGCTCTCTGCGTCAGGATTGATCATTCTCGACATATCATCACTAATGTTCTAAAAATCATTATTAAACCCATCAAGTTACTTTAGTATAGTTCATTTAAATATATGTTTGTATTCTACTCGATGTTCACTGCACTCTATTATCAGTTTTTAATCAGTTTAAAGTGAATGTCTCCTTTTCTTTTGTTTTGTATTCGAAAAAAAGTTTCAGAATGGAAAAAAACGTTTAAGAAGATTCAGTTGATTCGGTAAGCGGTAATCTAATAATGATATTCCATGCATTTTCAACAGACAGTTGCAGGCAATGCTAATCAAGTGATTTACAAATTTTGAGGGATAAACATTATTAGCATTGATGTGATAAATGACAAATATTCCTAATAAGTGGAGGGAATCATAATTTCAACAATAAGTTCGAACTTTCTATTTGAAATTCAAATGAGGGGAACCGCGCCGCAGCCAGCCACAGACGCGCGTACATACTTCAATTGTAGTGCGTTTGCGGGCGTCTGCGGGCGTTTGCGGGCGTCTGCGGGCAAACCACTAGTTTACCCGCGCCGCAGACGCCCGCAGCCGCCCGCAGACGCACCAAGTATGTATGGCACTTTAATTCATTCAAAAATGCCAAACCAACTGATTTTACACATTCATACACCCACCTATCTCAATGTCATCCTCTATCGTAACCGGGCTGCGGCGAGATCGAAGTTTCACACGTTCGGCCAGCGTCAAATTCACAGCCACGCCCTCTTTCTCCATTTTGGCCACGCCCTCTTCCTCCATTTTGGCCACGCCCCCTTCGTTGGTGCCCGCTGGTGGGTCGGCGTACATTTTGATCATCTCATCTATGCTCCAACTCTGGTCGGCCTCGTTCTTCAGAAGTTTCCTTTTCACGGAGGCCTTGGAGACGAATCTCTGAGAAAAAAATGAACATCAAATATGTAGTTTGGTCAGGCCGACCAATCATGGTCGTTAAAATAGACTAGCCCCGCCCATCTAGTATTCAGGGCATCTTGGCCATTTTGAAGCAAAATAATCTCTTTACAATCTATGGTATTTCGTACGGCTTATTTGTGTTACAGGAGGTTTTCTCATTCGTGAGTCCTCCGTTTCGAGCCCCAGCCATCCACAATTTGGTCGCTCATCAGTGTCACTGGTCCCTAACTTGCACGAACCTTATCCGGGAAATATTCACCAACCTTTTTAGTTTCATTCTTCTCCTCTTTCCTTTCTTCTTTCTTTTCTGGCGTGTCTCCCAACATTATTTCGTCATCCATTTCGATCACACGTGTTCTCACTTTCTTCACTCTCTTGGACGGCGAGTCCAGCTGAAATTGCAGTTTCATTTATGTAAATCTCGATTCTACAGTCAACTAATACGACAAGAACTGCCAGTTTTTGGGCCGTTTTATTTTCAAATTACGCCAACTAACCAACCAACTTTTTGTAAGCAGTAAAAACCGAAAACAAAAAATATTAGCGTCCGCCGATACTAGCTACTGAAATAACGGCCTATTCCCCATATAACCGGTTTTTGTAGCCCCGTTTCAGGTTACCTGAGAGGTGACCGGGAAATAGCCTGATACAGAATTCTGGTTACCGTTTAAAAACAAACAACTTTGAAAATCGGGAAAAGTTGTCTATTTTCAATGCAAAATCGTAATTTTCCCAAACTTTGGAACAAAAACGGAAATCCCTCCCCCCCCCCCAAAAAAAACACTCACCACGAATGCGCCACCGCACTGCTTGGACTTCTTGAGCGCCTCCTCTTCTCTGCGTCTCCTCCTTTTGCCTGCACTCTCGAATCTGTCTGACCAGACGGACCACTCGGGTAGTTTGGCAGGCAGAAGGAACTTGTCCATCATCGCTTGACTCTCAGCCTGAAAACGGAAAATAACATGTAACTTTTTTCCTTACTTTACATAACAAAACATCAATAACAAATGTATTTTTTTTTGGTATTACATGTAGAACTAATGAGACGCTAGCTAATTAGTAGTTGACAGCGAATGCTGCTCAAATTTCCCAGAAAATCACATTAAAATGCTACAAAGTGATGATAATTCCCTTTATTTTCAATATAACTTTCCATTCTCGCCATTTCAACCTAATAACCACGGTTTTCCAACTCTGGTGACCAAATTTTAGTTGTAGGCTGAACTACTACACAGCACTTTTTGAAAATTACTAGAACGCGTCGTGATCGAACTACAAACACAGAACAAAAATGATGTCCGCCTCTTTGCAGTGTGCCGGGCGTATAGATGTTTGCTGTCTCAGTCCAAGAGGGAGAAAAGCGGGCGCGGCTATGGCTTAGATGCGCGCGACCTGCTGACCAGCGGTCCCGTGGTGTAGCGGTTAGCACTCAGGACTCTGAATCCTGCGACGGGAGTTCAAATCTCCCCGGGACCTACCGTTTTGCAATTGACCTAGTTCGACGTTTTATGGTAACTAAAGCCTATCTCATACACATTTAATACTGTTTTTCGATAAATATCTATACCAATAAAAACATATACACTAAAGATTTGTATCTACCTATTGACTTCTCTCATTTGTTGGTATAGTCTGAGTATTCTGAAAATCGTTCTTGGCATATACATATACGCAATGAAGCGACATTATATCGTGTTTATAAAATAACAATAACAATATTAGTACTATAAATAAACTAACATTATTTCCCAACGCAAGTCTGACTGAGGTTGAGGCAGCTGAGACGATTCCAGCGAATGAGAAACCATTCTCCTCCTTTCCTTTCGGTTTCTTCACAAACTGAAATCATATCACATTATGAGCCCATTCTACAACTAACCGGGTTTTTAGGTAACCTAACCCTTTTTGGGTAACCTATTTTTCAGGTTACCTTGGTAGGTAACCTGGAAGTAACCTAAAACTGAAATCCGGTTACCGTTCAAAGTAACGTTAAAAACCACATTTGCGTTAGAAAAACAGGTAACCGGTTCTTCATTCTAGGTTACCATCCGCTTACCTACTGAATTAACCTAGAAAATAGGTTACCAAAAAAGGGTTAGGTTACCTAAAAACCCGGTTAGATATAGAATTCACCTACATTATGGTATGCCGGAAAATGTGAGTGCAGAGAGATAAAGAAAGAAGAAGAAGGAGGAGAGAGAGAGAAAGAAAGAAAGAAAGAAGAAAGAGAAAGAGAAGTGTATAGAGAGGTACAGATAGAGAGATCTATAGGTAGGGAGAGAAAGAAAGAAAAATGAAGAGAGAAAAAGGGAGACAGATAGAAAGAGCAAGAGAGAGAAAGATGACCTACATCGTCATCCATCTCGTCCTCTCCGCCCATCTCGTTCTCCTTCGAAGTCTTTCCTATTCCTCCCAATGGATACGGGTTCAGCGGTCGTTGGCAGCGTTGGCGCGGGTCAAAAACAACCTGTAAAAGAGGTTACAACCTGGTTTTCGATAGAAATATATTAGAAATCCGACTACCTAGCTGAAATTGTATTCTATCCGATCAAAAACTCACATTTTGACACTAGCTAGTACAATTTCGTTAACTTAACATTTGTTCTTCTTATTTACAGCCAATTTCGTTAACTTAACATTTGTTCTTCTTATTTACAGTCTTGAAAAAAAATCACCATACTATTACTTAATTTCAAGGAAAGAAAGTGGAACTGTTTCATGCATAGAAGGAATTTATATTCTTGAGCTAAGATTAACGAAAATGACCACCGCCTTGCGCAAACAAGAGTGAAAGTGCGGGGATGGCCCCAGGGAGCGCGGCTGTCTGACCAGCGGTCCCGTGGTGTAGCGGTTAGCACTCAGGACTCTGAATCCTGCGACGGGAGTTCAAATCTCCCCGGGACCTATGTTTTTGTTTTTATAAGATTCAGCTGATTGTAGGAGGAAGCAAGGTTTCTGATAATATAAAGGCGTTTTCATATTACTACTTAAAACCGATTTCAATATTCATAACTTTACCAACAATCGAACGTATATGAAAAAGTCAAGCTAAGAATGCTAGCGCATCAAACGTATAGTAACCAATCAATAATGACAATACATCGTCGACATAAAAAAACTAAAAAATTCACCTGATACAGGAACGTGTTCTCGGCTCGTATGAAGTCCTCTATGAACTGTGGAGTCACTTTCAACTTCGACATCTTCAGGTAGCTGGGAACTTTGGGAAGAACCTAGAATCACACAAGTATCTTTTCAAAAACGTTTTTGTCCATCCAAATCATTCTCAAAGAAAGTATGACTTTCTGAAGACGTAGATGATCAACTGCCAATTGCATACTCTCTCTCTCTCTCTCTCTCTCTCTCGACTCTTTGACCAAATTTATATTTCTCTCAGTGAGAACCGACTACTGTTATCAAAAGCATAGGCTGTACACTGAAATCTCTATATAGAAGGAGTTGTCCTTCTCTGGTGAAAGATTCACAACTATATTTGTAAGAAGACTAAAATACCTAAGTATCCTACAGAGAGAAAAAACAGAACTGAGCACACATTTTGTAAGCACTTGATTTAACAAACAAGCATCTCCTACCATCCTGAGATTAGTCTGTTCCGTTTTCGAGAAGAAGGTGACAGCCTTCGCCAATCCGACACCCGGTAGACCAGCCTGTAAACAGAATTGCTCGAAATGACTGGACGACTAGGGTTATCCGTGACTAGGGATTAATAAGTAATTGAGGTTTGCAGAGTGCAGATACATAATATATTCTAGTTCTTAGGTTGAATGCCCTCGACAAATCATAATCATTGAAATGATGAAAGCGTCGTGACTATAAATTGATGTGGCACATCAGCAAACACATATGGAACAGTGCGATGACTTCGACCTTTGAATACAAAATTACAGTCATGGTTTCTGATAGTCGTTTGTTCATCTGAACACACTTACTTACATGATTGAAAAACTAGTCAGAAAATCTACCTGCAAATAATCGCAGCCAGACAGAATACAAATTCGACGAAACTTGTCGAAATCGAACTTTTTGTTCATTTCTCCGCCGAAACACTTGTAGAGGTTCTCCTTCTCGTAGATTGTACACGCACCGCTGTCCGAATTCCATTTGAACACTATCTGCAAAGGACACCGAGTCACCAATAGTGAGAGTAAATAGCGTTCGCTTCACATGTTCCGGGTTCGACAAATTCATTGCTTTTCAATTGAATAGTGAGCTTGATATTCATAACATCGGACAACCCTAGCATCTATACAGTCTTGACCACTCATTGTGGTGTGCCGTATGATGAACTAGCCATTATGGTCAGAGTGATATGACAACTGCTACCGTACCTTTGTACCAGATTGAATCCCAACTACAGTACTTATCCTGTACTGTATCCCACGTACTCCACAAGTACCACACCTTAGTGCACATATCGTGCATCTACCGCCCTAGTGTATTATATATCCTGAACCGTACCAACCCATCCATTCCTGTACCGCCCCCCCCCCCTACCGTATACCTTCTGCGCCGTACGTTTACCCCATCTACCGTATCCATCCCCCTACCGTACCTTATCGCATCCGAATGCGATGAGATCCGAGTCCTCCGTGATAACCGCATCCGCCATTCCGTTCTTCGTCAGAAACGTCAGTTGGGCATCCGACTCGTAGGGCGAAACAATCACGTCCACCTGCTCCATTTTACGGAAGAACTGCAAATGATTGTGTAAAGAATGAGATGTTGTGAGCTTCTTGGAACCCATTCGACCAAAGAACAAGAAACAATTTCTGAAAAATTGGTTACTTCAGTCTTATAAGAACCCCAAACTAGGCCCCGCCCCCTTCCGCGTACCTCGATGGTGTTCTCGACGACTTCCTGTGTGATGGAGACAGCCTGCTGGAACTTCCCAATCGCCTCCTCCTTCTTTCCCTGAGACATCAGAACCTCCCCCGCACGCATGTTCTCGACGCGACGCTGGCGACGATCGGCGTTCGTGTCCTGCGAACAAAAAAATAATCGATAACCAATCTCTAATCAATTTCACACTGTTTTATATCTTTTCGAATGAACTTCATATTATCATTCAACTAAACTGGCAATGTACCTTCTTAGCGGAAAGTGCCAAGTTTCGTTGAAAATTGGGGTTTGAAGATGTGGTATTTCGACCAGTTGAAATTATTATAAATGTTGGGTATGAGCCTCTCAATAAAATCGCTCGAAATTTGAAAAATACCTTTTTAGCGGGCAGTGGTCTGCCATCAAACACCAGTACTACGTGGCAGCCGATGTCCAGCAGGGACTGCACGTGCTTCTTCACGTAGTAGATGTAACTAAAATATAAAGTTGGAAAGAGAATATATACATAACAAATATAGGGTTCACTATATACACAAGAGGCCTAGAGGTATCCCTCTATCCCGAATCCCGCCGTGTTTGTAGTTTGATCTCGTTGGCTCGTGGCTTGTCGGTCGTAATTTGTGAGTTGCGGTGTGTTTCGAAACGACATCAAAGATCAAAACTACAAAGATGCTTTGATCATTTCCTACAGATTAGTTATGAACATAGGATTACTCGAATGCTCAACCTCTCAGCATTCATATCATCTCCTGTCAAATCTTTACAGTATAGAAATAATGAACCCTTTTAACTACACAAAGATCGATTGAAAAAAGTTCAGCGCAAAACTGAGTACCTGCCAGACCATCTATAAATATTCTCCGAATTCCTTGTGCAAAGAGGGTGCCGTTATTATACAATCATTCTAATCAATAAAACTGACAACTTGGTGTCCTTTCCCTCGGCGAACTGTTCCATGCAGCCGAAGAGTCCCTTGTGAAGAAGGCAACTGACGTCGATCGCGATGGAGCAGCCTTTCAGCTCTACCGTATTCCCCTGAAACACACTCTCACGTCATAATGAAAACGACTATATTCAACGTTTTCAGATGATCCTCTGAACCAACAACATGATCATGCTCTCAAAAAACCGCCAGTTTCTTGTTTAACCATGCTCAACTTTGAACCTGAACGACAAAACTACAACCAAGATTTGAAAAAAAACTGTATTGACCTTTGTTTTTCACTGAACTTTCTGCGGAGTACAATATTTTCGAATGAACTGATTGTGCAGTCTACTTTTGATCTAGAAAATGATTGCGAAAGTACCTGTCGACATGCTTTTTGAACAAAGGGCAGTAGATTCGAGATTCCCATTTCTCCCGGCTAATTGACAGCTGGTTACCTGCAAAAGTACACGTTCACGTCAAACGTCTTCTTTAAACTAAACACCAAACTATAAGCGTAGTTTGATATTCTCCTAATGTAGAACTTCTGTGAGCTACAAAACTTGCAAACCATTTTGATTGGTAATTTGGTCAGAATACCTGTCGCAACTCTGACGCTGTCGCTAAAAATAGTCTTTCCTGTAGTAATTTCCTATGTTTTGCGTCAGCAGTGCACACTCATGAACTGGTTTGCAAACACAACGCAATTATATTTCCAATTTCAATGAACCCATGTTCCCAACAGATAGGTTCAAAAGAATTCGCTCGTTTGCAAAATGCATGTAAACTCAGAAACTGTTAAACATCACCCAGTAGTGATGAAACACAAGTTCAAACTTTTTTACATTTACCCAGAGGTACAAACTGAATATATAAATATTAATATATCTTCCAATTCAACCTAAAGTTTGACCTCGATGTCCATAACCATGCCATGAGAGATACTGTATCAGCTGGCAATAGCTCAAAAGTTCTCATTATTCTCTAACTGCTCTGCCTGTAAGTTGAACACTAACCCTCTAAACTCAAACTACTGCAAACCCTTCCAAATTTCGCAAATCAGAGATGAGCCTGTTGGCCACAAATATTATCGCACAACATAACTAATCTCAATGCATACTAAACTCTATCACCCCTCGCCGACCCTAATCTCTAATCCCCAAATCAACCAAACAACCAGTTTCTCATGAACGTAACCCCCTGATCAGTTGACTTTTGACCTCTGATGCCATAGCCATAACATATTGCAATTTCCTGTAATCCCCCGCCTGCCGCCCAGTTCTCCAACAGCGAAAGGGGGCGTGGCCTATATAATCATCTGTTCTCTCTGCGTGAATCGCATTGTGATACCCACACAAAATACGCTAAACGAGAGACAACCGGCTCTCCTATTCCATCTATCTATCTGTCATTCTTCTATTTCACTTTCTGCTATCTCAGCCATGGTCAATCGAGTGCTAATTGTGTTGACTATTGCCGCTGTGGCTGTACAGGCCGCCTGTGAAGGTAAATAGATCAGTGTTTCAATCAAGATCTCAAAGTCTGAAACACAAACAATGAGAAAAATCTCCGAAAAACAGAAAAAAACTTTTTTCCCTTTTGGATTTATATATTGAATACTTGACGACTAGTAAGAACGCAAAATTAGAAAGTGCAAACTTTTCAATGTTCCTTGAACCAGTATTTCACGTGATTCCATACACTTCATTCCACTTATTTCTGCAATAAACCAGCTAATTAGGTGCAAAATATAACTATCAAGAGTTGATTGACGCATTTTCTCGGAAAAGAAACAATATTGCACAATCAGCAGTAATTCACTACGTTGAAAGCTAAAACTTCTTAGTATTCTGTTTATTAGACAACTATCCGAGTTAGTGACATCATAATCTCTACTTCTGCGTAATCTTACTCACCCACTACAATCCAGAAGCCAAATGTCCCGTGAAAACAAGAGAATCCTTATGTTTATTAATAATAAGCAAAATACGAAGCTCCATAATAAAGTTAATAATTCTATATTTAGTGATTCGAGGACGAGCCTACATTTACGAGGCAGTTCAAGGCGGAATTCCAACGAAAATTATTGGAACTATCGACCTGGAGCAAACGGGAACATTCATCAAGGCGAGATCCGAAACAACTCATCAAATTAAAATTCATCAATCGGGGGGAAAATCCCGAAAATATGTAGATTTCTGCATGAATGTCTGCCAATGAGCAATTACACTCTCAAAATTCCTTGGTGAGCTCATGCGTTCGCATGTCTTATGCACTTATTTTGATAACGTTATCACAAATATCTCCAAATATCATCTTGATTTCTTTAAATACGACATGTACCTCCCTTCTCCGAATAGAAACATCTATAAGCAGCTTGTACAACCCGCTTATACACGGCAACCCCTTGGAATCACGCTATTTGCTGACCACGCATAAGCTGCTTTCGGTTTCGGGTGTCAGAAAAGACTGAGACCACACGCGCACTGTCGGCAGACAAAGACTGCTATTGTTCCTTGACCATTCTCACGCTTTCTGGCGGGGAAAAGTTGGAATAAAAACAGAAGCAAAGGGGAAAACACGTGGCTTTCATTTAGGTTCGCTCTTTTCAGAGCAAGGGAATACGGTGTATGTAACCCAGTCCCGCTTGCTCTTTGATTCCGTAACTTTTCTGTCGAAATTTGTAAATATAAACGTATGTTGAAATCAAACTACAACGGTGAATTGGCAACTCTTCCAGATACAACTCAGACCATAGCCTGTTAATTACAAATTCGCGTTTGGTCGAACCTGTATTGCAACAAATCTAGAGACATAGTGTGCCCTGAAGAGACGTCAGACGACGAGGGGAAAAATCAAAGTCTATGACAGCCACGCTGTATAAACAGTTATTTACTGTTTTGCAACGACGCTTGTTCTGAGAACACCCCCTAACTTCAATACCACTTCCGGTTAAACCGTTCTGTAACCGGTTGAAGCCCCACATAAACGACTCAACATGGTGGAAAAGAGTAGGAATTGCCGAAGAGGAAATTGACAACTAATTTTCTGAGTATAATATTGAACTGTTCCAAAATAGCGCCTAACTTTCATCTATTCCAGTTGAACGGTTCGGTAACCGGTCTGACGCCCGGCAAACACGGTTTCCACGTGCACGAGAAGGGAGACATCGGGAATGGCTGCGTGGCCGCCGGAGGACATTTCAACCCCCACAAACTGAGTCACGGGGCACCGGATGACTCCAACAGACATGTCGGCGATCTGGGGAACATCGAGACACCGGTAGGTCAAACAGCAACTTAATCACGGTATACTGATAGGATACTGATAGAGGTAACCCTATTCATATAGTGACACCGGTAGGTCAAATAGCAACTTCATCACGGTACACGGATAGGATACTGATAGAGGCAACCGTAACCTTAGCGTGAAAACGCTATGTCGAATACCAAATGTAATCACGTTTTCTCCCAGCAAAAACATGGTCAAACTCTTTTTCTCTTTCTTTTTGTTCTTTTTGCAGAAAACAACAAAATTTTGTCGAACAAACTTGGTCACATTTCGTCACCTCAAAGTTTCACTCTAACCTTAACTCTAAAATAAAACGACCCACTCCATTTGAGCTGAATTACGACAACGTAATAAAATCTTTTTTTCTAGAACTAAATAGGCATATTACTTTGACACCTTCGTTATTTAACTAGTCATACTGTTATGACAACTTCGTTATGCTTTCGAGTGCCACGCTTTAGTGTTTATTATTTGTGTGAGTTGAAAACCGGTTGACACAGCACATCGAAAAGCAACCAGCGACAATAACAAAATCATGCCCCGTAATAAAAGTAAACAACTTATCAGCCCCTGTACTTTAGGTGTTGACCACATTTTATGAATTGGATTACGAGTGTCGCCAATACATTTGCATGTCTGTTACTTCGTCATAACATTTTGAACCATACACCGCCAAGGATCTCATACTATTCTAGAATTCTCGGGACCTCTCTGTCTTTTTAGAGCCGCGACCCCTCCAAAACTGCCATTTTTTCCTGTATTTCGCTTATTTACTGCCAAATATGTATGAAATTCGTAAGTTTTCCACTCGCGACCCCTATTTTTCACATAAATTTGTTCGGGACCCTCTATTCCATAAGAGGCCTTGGCGGTGCATGTTTTGAACATTAGAGCAGGGAGGTCGCATGGAAGTTATTTCAAACACAAATAGCTAAGATTAGATGAGAGCAACAAAATCCGCTAGCAAACGGTACCAGCTGCTAGCTGTAAATTGCGCATTCAATCACTAAACGAGAACATCAAGTGCCTAACAAAACTGTTTGAAATCATCCCATTCTGCTCACTAATAACACAAAAGCAACGTTCTACGAAGACCCAACTAGCACATAAAGCAGTTTACTACATAAGTGTTACTGAAAAGTTCAGTGAAATACTACTTAACCAGTGATAGGCGTATTCCGGTATTCAATAACAACTTAATCCAGTCTAACTACTACTAGTTCATAAAATTCTCGATAGTGGATGATGATAGCCTGCTAATTCGCTTTCATTTCGGTCTTTTTCCCGTTCCACAAAGACTAGCCGAAACCCGACTTCGAGAACGCTTTCACTTCATTTCTCTCTCCACAAATAATGATACGGGGATGCGAGACCAGGACTCGTTCACACACCAATTAACTACAACGTTTCTCCGAAAGAAAGCCGTTTTGCAAGTTGAATACAAATTATTTCTGTATTGCGAACCCGAAGAATGCAAATTGTTTACCATGCTCCAGTTTGAAAGCAGTTTTTAAGTCGAATACGCCATATTTCATCATTTTTGACTGAAACCGGAACCAACCTTCCTAGGTTTTAAGTGAGAAACGCAAGGTTTTTCGAAATGTTTTCGCAAAATTCACCAGAGTGTACGCTTACTCTTTCGAAAAGCGTGCCGCATGGGTTTCAAGTTACCACTGCTGAGCCACACTCACAACGCTTGCTCATAATTGCAAACAAACAGAAGAAAATAGGTAAAAATAGTCATAGCAATTCAACAAATTAAGGGATATTGGCAATCCTTCGACTATTAGTAGTTGATTCTATCTTGCGAATAGTTTACTTTCCACTAAATCTGAACCTAATCAGCAGCAAAAAAGCTGTCGCGTGACTGAACTAACAGCAAGCTAGTCGGGGTAACTGCTTTGTATTAATTCACTCAATCAGATTGTAAAATCGCGCGCAGCGCGAAGCGCTGTGCGAGATTTGTCTTTGGTCCGGCTAATGCGTGCTTCCGTTTTTTTAGTTTTTCCTCAAAAAGGCTGAAATTTGCAAAACAAAGTTTTTATTGATGTACTTGTTTTCTATAGCTAATTCCCTAACCGTGTTTCAAATTTGAGCGAAATCGGTCAAGTTTGAGCCAAGTTATGACCTCATGCGCTTCATCAAGAGCGCCAACTTCCGTCGTGTGTGGGTCGGTGGGTGGGTGTGTGTGTGGGTTGTGACAAGAAAAGTAAACCCAGTTTAAGGGTTTCTACTTAACCGATTTCGTTGAAAATTGTGGAAGACATATGATACCTACTCAAACCCTCGCGGAGCAAAAAAAATTCAAGAAAAAATTGTTTTTGTCAAAGTTATAGACATTTTTCGAAAAGTGTCTGCGTCTCTCCATTTAGCACGCTCTCTCACTCTCTCTGTCCGGTCGACAACTCAATTTGTATTGTAACTTAGAGTAACAATTACCGATTTGCTCGAAAATTGAAATATGATGCCATCGTGACTTTTATTTGAATATGAAGTATTCTATTCCTGACGTCCTTCAGAATTCTGGAGACCGGATGACGTCATTTTTGAAAAGTGCAAAGTTGACGTCACATATATTTTCAAATGATGGTAATATCTTAGAAAGGGTCAATTAGCGGAGAAACTCAATTTAAGAGTAACGTATTCTGAGATTCTGGAGACCAGATGACGTCATTTTTGAAAAGTGCAAAGTTGACGTCACATATATTTTTAAACGATGGTAATATCTTAGAAAGGGTCAATTAACGGAGAAACTCAATCTAAGAGTGACGTATTCTGAGATTCTGGAGACCAGATGACGTCATTTTTGAAAAGTGCAAAGTTGACGTCACATATATCTTTAAACGATGGTAATATCTTAGAAAGGGTCAATTAACGGTGAAACTCAATCTGAGAGTGATGTATTCTGGGATTCTGGAGACCAGATGACGTCGATTTTGAAAAGTGCAAAGTTGACGTCACATATATCTTTAAACGATGGTAATATCTTAGAAAGGGTCAATTAACGGTGAAACTCAATCTGAGAGTGATGTATTCTGGGATTCTGGAAACCAGGTGACGTCGATTTTGAAAAGTGCAAAGTTGACGTCACATATATCTTTAAACGATGGTAATATCTTAGAAAGGGTCAATTAACGATAAAACTCAATCTGAGAGTGATGTATTCTGGGATTCTGGAGACCAGATGACGTCGATTTTGAAAAGTGCAAAGTTGACGTCACATATTTTTTTAAACGATGGTAATATCTTAGAAAGGGTCAATTAACGGTGAAACTCAATCTGAGAGTGATGTATTCTGGGATTCTGGAGACCAGATTACGTTGATTCTGAAAAGTGCAAAGTTGACGTCACATATATTTTCAAATGCTGAAAATATCTTAAAAATGGTACATTAACGACGAAACTTTATCTAAATATGACTTATTCTGGAAATCAGAAGGCCAGATGACGTCAACTTTCAAAAAATTGACGTGAAATATGTTTTCGAATGCTGAAAGTTTCTTAGAAATGGTCAATTCACGATGAAACTTCATTCAAACATGACGTATTCTGGAATTCTGAAAAGCAGAGGGCAGAAAGTAAGTTTTTAGAACTGCAATGTTGACGTCATACTTTTCTCAAATGATAGTAATACTTGGCAAGTGGTTCATTAAGAAATTTTTTTTTATCTGCACCGTACAGATCAAACCACATACCTACGGCATGTATACAAAAAGAGAAAAATTCATGAAAAAGTGGGGGCCCAACGACTGGGAGATTTGTCTTCTGCTGTGCGCCCCTTAGACAACTACTCTCAAATGGAGCAGCTACTGCTACAAAAACCGAAAAATACTCATGTATAACTGTTAATTACAAACATACAAAAGTCGTAAAATATTTTTTCAAACCTGTAAACTAGAATCTGTAAATAACCGAAAAATACTAATATACTGAAGTATAACTGTTTATTACAAACATACAAAAGTCGTAAAATATTTTCTCAAACCTGTAAACTAGAATCTACAAATCACAGATGTTAACTCAACGTAGTCAATTATAGAGTTCCTGGTTTTGTGCACAATGGTTGGTGTTTTTGGTCATTACTTCAATTCTAGGTGCTATAACGTTTGGCATATTATTCAACAGTTGTTCTCTCTTTCGCAGCTGTGACTTGTAGATTCTAGTTTACAGGTTTGAGAAAATATTTTACGACTTTTGTATGTTTGTAATAAACAGTTATACTTCAGTATATTAGTATTTTTCGGTTATTTACAGATTCTAGTTTACAGGTTTGAAAAAATATTTTACGACTTTTGTATGTTTGTAATTAACAGTTATACATGAGTATTTTTCGGTTTTTGTAGCAGTAGCTGCTCCATTTGAGAGTAGTTGTCTAAGGGGCGCACAGCAGAAGACAAATCTCACAGTCGTTGGGCCCCCACTTTTTCATGAATTAGTTTTCTAATGTTGTTTCCTTCAATCTTTCCTTCAATCTGACACTAATAATATTGATTCATAACATTCATCAAAACAGGGCAATACCCACGATTTTTTATAAAAACTAGGAAACTACTTTTTTAAAACTTCTGATCACAACATTTCGGACCATTGCGGAAAAAGTTATTTTATGCCATATTCTCAAATCAAATTTCAACCAATTTTGGGGTTTTTATAGGGAAACATAGGGGAGGAACGACTATCGTTGTGCACATCAAAATTTAGATATTATGCAAATCGGTTCGCGAAAATGTGATTTTCTTGAAATCTGTCCACTTCCAGACCACCGGCTCGACCACCCAGGTCAATGATTGCCGTAAAACATTATTAATATTATTATTGTTAATATTATTATTATTATCATTATTACTATTTCTAACCTTCTCCATTCCAGGCCACCGGCACCACGACCCCCATCTCCGTCTCGGACTCTCTCGTCTCCCTGACCGGAATCCATTCCGTGGTGGGCCGCGCCATCGTGATCCACGAGAAGGAGGACGACCTGGGGCGCGGCGGCACAGAAGCCTCGCGCCTAACCGGAGACGCCGGCGGAAGAGTCGCCTGCGGAGTCATCGGTACCATATAGAGACGATTAGGCATGGTTTCCCCACTACTATCCCTCCATCCTCATTTGCATAACCTCTCTACCCAACCACCCACCACGCATTCTGGGTCAATTCTTTATCTTACCGGGTTTTGGTAACCTTTTCTGAGTTTAGGTTACCGAACAACCCGGTTAGATAAAGAATTGGCCCTATTCAGTGCAATCTCTCACATATGCATCCCATCTCACAATGATTATGTTGCCATCATATAGGTTGGAGCCGAAATAGGGAATATACCTACAGTAAACCATTACATAACTCCGGGATCACTTTGAAATACACCTAGCCGGATAAAACGTGATTGCAGTCACCCGTTAACTTTACGACCAGCCGAAACTGGCAAACAGTTAACTATCAGTCTGTCACAAATTCGGCTCACGCGGGTAAAAAATGCAAAATTGAAGATAATTCCGATTATGACCAGCCTAGCAATGCATACGCACGAATAACTATTTGGTTCAATTCAATTGGTGTGTGAGATAAGTGAGAAACTCTTCCTAAAACTCATTTCTCATTTCCCAAAAACACTGCCATTCTTCAAAGATGTTCGGCGAAAAGACCACAAATATATGATAAACGACCATTGATCATCATGCATATTAAACTGTTCTCCCATGTGACAGTCGACTGCGCTGTTTTGTAACCAGTTCTAACCACAAATCACCCACAACAAAACTAATAAGCGACACCGGCGCTCTATTTGAAGAATACATGATACGCTATCACATATATGCGCTGTGAAAACTTTTGCAGCAAAACAATAACATCCCATGTCAAACTAGCAATTTCCATGAAGTGCTAAAACTCCATACTAGTACCGCATATATCTCCGCTGAACCAAAATGATGCAGACATTTTTGTTCAACGAGAAGAGTGATAGACCGAGTAGGTCAGTGAGACGCAGACAGTTTCTCCATCTCGATCACTCCAAAGCTGACATATAAAATACTCAGCACAGCGCCCATTCCAAGCATACCGTTTGAGTGGGCGAAACTCCACTGTTTCACTGTTTGCGTATCGAATATCAGCTCGCCAGTTAACAGCGTAATCGCATAGTAATCACCCCGCCGACTATTTACAAACTGCCATAGACTTAGTTATGGGTTGAACGAGGGAGACGTTTTTCAACCAAAATCCGTGCCCATTACATGAAAATATATCTTTAAAACCTCGCCCCAAAATCCTTTGCCCTCCGTTTCATGCCATCTCGTTCAGTTCCTAAGTTGCACTAGTTTAAGTCACGAGTCACCAACTTTTCGTTGAGAAGCATTCATTCGCATTCTTATATATCGCATTCTGCATGAGAACAGCAGATGATTATGGTGAGTTCACGAGCGGTGATTTCATTTCGATACAGAAGGTCCCATAGAGAATTTACAACACTACCTGATTTCCGTGTTTAACTATTCGAACCATCTCCCCTATGAACCTGAGTTGAATACCAACTTCCACCCACCTAACAAAAGTTCTCCGTCCTAACTCGAGCCGAACACCCAGAAGAAAACGCGGCCTTGGTCTTCCACTGAAAATGACCAAATAACCAATTTGACCTCCAATCAAACGACTTTTCATAAATGATTCCATTTCATGTGGTTAGAACACGTTTGTTCGCCAATTTCGATTTCCCTTTTAACTTGACCGCTGATTACACGAAATATGTGACCAAGGTCAGGGGTGTCAACAAATGTTCGGTCACACTTATTGACAGCCCAATGGTAATTAGTACAATTCAATAGGGTTAGTAATATTAACCGCTTCTTTTTAGGTACATAGAACACTCTGACTTGTTTTGTTTTCGCATGCCGCATGGAAACCAATATGCACCAAAAGTTTATTATGTTACATTTAGTTACCCAAACACCAAGAAGTTTATAATCATAACTTTTTGCTACCGCGCACACCCTGTTTCGCTGTGCAAAAGTATTCGACCTAATTTTAAACTCTCACAAAAGTATATCCCTCATGTTCGATAAACTACTCTGGTCCATACAACTCTATTGGTTCCATTCCAAAAATGACGTAATGAGCAGCTAAGAGAAGGTACATCCCCCCTCCAAGATATCCAGATCACTCATTAGTTGTGAAATGATAAAATCGCCCCCCACTACCTCCTACTTCCAGGTATTGTCGAAGAAAACGAAGTTTATCCCACCACTCCCGGCCCGGCCACAACTACTCCCAAAAATACCTCGCCATCACATTATATTACTCTCGATATGTTGATAGCTTCCATAATATTTACTGGTATATACTACGCGGTTTAAATGAATGTGTATATAACATCTCTGTGGAAAAATATTATAAACAGTACAAACAAGTGTTTTCAGTACAAATAACCAATGAACCGACTAAAACATTATTGTCTGTAACGTCTAAGATCCAGACTGAGTCAATCTACAATGGCTTTTAGAAAACGTGGTTGGTTGAGGTGATCTCTTTAATACCCGACAACTTTACTGGTTTCAAAAATAGCCAAACTCTGCTAAATATGGCTGAATCATATTCGAAAGCTTGCATTATTTTCGATGCGAAATGTTAACAATTCTAAAAATCTAATTGATTTTCGAGGAATAGTTACCGTTCCGATGGATAGCCTATTTTTACCACTGTTGTTGTGTAATTTGAGCTGCGCGGGTAGAGAGCATTCGCAAACAAAAAGTTCAGCATCACTTGGACGGCTGGTCGGGATGTTTTTTTACAGAGAGATCGTTCAGGCTAGAAGGGGTGGAGAATGATCAGACTCCACTTGTAGTCTCATCGAAAAAGAGCACAACAATCAAACTACGCTCAAAATGCACCTCGACCAAACTACAGACACATAACGTAACTATGTCCGTTTAGGACCTCTTTAGCCCAGCTCATAAATTCTGCCCAACCTACTTCAGGTTCTACCCTATTCAGGATTTTGTTTGTTTTGAGGCCTGGCTAACAAAACCAACTTCTTCACACTGCACAAATCTACCAGAAAATGGATCATTTAGAGCAAAAACTAAAGAACAAACCTTTCGATGATTCACTAAATCCTTTCCGTTTCAGAGCCAGACTGTTCCTATGACTACTAAACCACAGGCAATCCTGAACCTGAAAATGCTATTCAATTTTCAGTGCCAGCCCACACCAACCAGCTATCTGACTGCAGCCACCCAATAAAAGTATTTTCCAAAACCTCTCGCCATACAAACTTTTCACTCTATTTCCATCACGTAGATACCAACATGGTTATCATCATACACCAGCAAGGTTGTCCGAATAGTCAGAAAACCTCGAAAAACGGACTATTTTTTAGTCGAAAGGATGAAAATCGGTCTACTTTTGATGAAAAGTCCTGAATTTTGTCGTGTTCACACTTGAAAACGGACTACTTTATGTCGCCAAGTCAGATCTTACTGGCGTATGGTTATCACATTCACTACTAGTCATAGAAACACTCAAGAAGGGTGGTTTTTTGGCAAAGACAGTTGTATCGTTTCCTGAGACTCGTACCACCAACTGTAAACAGTTACAAGTATATAGCGAACTCGCTCGAGTATAGCCAAACAAAACCAAGACTAAACAACTTGTATTCCACTGACAACAACAATGCGCACCGAAATAAACAACAAAAAACACGTCAACATGTAAATAAATACAGTAGTACAATTTAGGTAAACTTCGAGATGGAGAAAAGAATCAGCTAAAACGGTCAAGAATATTCGATTTGGCCACGCTACAAGCCAGAGTCTGATTGAATATCAAACTACAAAGTACAGAATGTTATTCTGGCTTGAACCGCCGATTCGAGAACAGAATGCTACAAATACCATTATACACATAGAAAGGAGGGTCGAAGAGAAAGATTCCCATGGAAACTGGGGGAGGTTTCCCAAAAAAAACTTCAACCGAATGGGAAATGAGTTCGGCTGGGAGGAGTACTACTGGACTTTATAGATCAAACTTGATCAAATTCGCGATGGCTTTCAACATACAATCAGTACGTTCCTCTAACGGATACTCAAGTAGTCATCCAACCCACTGACCAGTCTACACTGGAATACAGTATAAAGTACAATATAGGATACACTAGAACATACAGTACAACCCCCCCCCCCCCTCCAAATATCATCTAGACCCATTTGAGTTCAGTTCAATCTACTTATACACTTTACAGTCAGAAGCTGTGGGAAGCTATGAATAGCTACAGCAACAGTGAATACAGTAGATAGCTACAGTAGTGCTCCCCTCCCCCCTCGACCCTCTAATCTCCCTCAACTAGTCGGCTAGTCGCTGTCGTCGCTGTCCACCAGGGCGCGCGTCTTCTTGGTGGGCGAAGTTGCCGGCTCGCTGCCGCCAGAACTGTCCGAACGAACGGCGCCACCGCCAACGTCACTGGAACAGAAGACGGTACAGAATATAGGACATAAATGATCATCTAAGACCTGACCATTAAATTTTTTGAACAGTTTGTACCATTCTTGTTCCGTTTCAGAACAAAATTTAATCGGACACATATAGTGTTATTCCATGTCCACGGGAACTCCAACCATACACCAGCAAGGTTGTATGATTAGTCAGAAAAGTTCGAAAAACAGACTACTTTTTAGCCGGAAAGATGAAAATCGGTCTACTTTCGAGGAAAAAACCTAAATTTCCACGTGTTTACATCTAAATATGGATAACGTATTGTCGCTTAGTCGGACCTTACTAGGGTATGACTCCAACAGTAGTTTTCCATAAAAATATCGGAAAATTTGTTCACAGTATTCCCGGACGTCCAAGATCTTAAATCTCAGCAACAATTTCCAACTCTCACTATACAACAAGTAGACGCGTTACCACTACACGTTTTTGATAAGACTGGGACATAAGGTTATAACCTCTAGAACAAACTTCTGAAACATGGTATAACGAGGAACTGATTCAGTTTTCTGACCTCCGCCAACGGCCGTACGTAAAATACCTCCATATTTTGATGTTTACAGATGCTCCCTTTTGCCCGATTCTGACCGGGGCATGCTCACTTTTTGGCGTAATCTTACAGATTCCCGGTGAAATTTAACAAAAATTTCGTGTTTTTCAATAAAATATGCTCAATTTTTGGGGATACTCATGCTGACTTTTTTCGATCTGATGTGAAGGTATTTTACGTATGCCAACGGCAACCATCTCTTTCGCACCAACCTGTCACTGCCAGCTCCTCGATCAGAGTCCGAGTTCTCCGAATCAATAACTGGCTGAAATGAATCCATGTTTAGACCTAGCAGACGACCAACGCAATATAAACTATCAAAAACTAGTGAAACATCCATTATTCTACCTTCCCATACACACTAAAAGCTGACTCACCAGAAAAGAACCAGCTTCTCAAATAGAATACCTCTCATTTCCTTTCCCCACTATCAAAAGTGCTTTCGCGAGCCCGATCATTGAAATTTCTGGCTATTGAGCCCAGTTTCTTAGAGTATGATATTTGCGGTTAACGTCAACGCACTGTTCTCGAATTAAGATTCTACGTGAAAAGTGAGAATGTGGCCTGAACCCCCGTAATCTACTACCAACCTTCTTCTTTCTGGGCTTCGGTTCGCTGTCCTCACTCTCGCTGCTGCTGATGCGGGGTGCCGGCGGCGAGTCTCCGCCCACATCCATCGGCTCCGCCCTCTTGGCCCCGCCCCCATCCGAGGAATCCTCGTCCGATGAGAGGAACGCACGACTCTTGACTGAAAACAAGACACATTAACCAGAGCTACCCGATACTTTCTCATGTGCACGTTAGCACTTGAGCACTTGAGAGTTGAAAATGTGTATTCATCCGAGCTCGAATGAATCATTAGTACTAATGAAAAACGTACTGTTGGGCTATGTTTGACTTTTACCAGCATTAGATGCAAAATCTCACGACAGCCAAATAGCTCGAACATTGTCCAATATCACAAACGCAGTCAATAAACTTACTCTTGGAGCTCTGTTTAGCTGACAGCTTCTGCTCCGCCTTCCTGGCAGCCGCCGCCTCGGCCTTCCGTTTCTTCTTGTCCTTTCGTCGCTCTTCGTCGTCGGAGCCACTACCACCGCCGGCCTCCTTCTCACGACGCTTACGGGATGCCTTTTTGGAGGCCTTCTGAATACAACACATCATAGAAAACCCGATTCGCGCAGATTTCGCAGAGAGGAAGTTAAATAACTTGACTACCTCCAATTTCATAGTTTTGCATAAAAACAGACCAAATTTGCTATCAGGAATTATCAGAAATGTTCTCCCTATCCAAAATACAAACACAACCCACATCCTTCTTCCGCCTCTCTCCGCCCCCTTCCTCTCCATTCTCGCCCCTCCAGTCTCCCATGTCCGAGCTGTCGTTGACGAACTCCTCTCCGCCCTCGGCACCGCCCTTCTTCTTTCGGCCGCCACCGCCACGCGATTTCTTCTCCTCCACCAACTGAAAGTGGAAAGATATTGACATACAACGAAAATAATATAGAGTTATATGTATTTGAACGGTAGTTTTTTTTCACTTTCTAAATAGTATAGTTAGAAAGTGGTCTGTGAAAAAGATTTCTTTAATTTTTCACAGAGCACTATTGATTGATACATGAAGAGAATGAATGTGTATGAGCCACGAATCACTCTGGAGAAAAGAAAGCAGGCAAACATGAGTGCATTGTTTCGTTCCACATAGGTTGCAGTTTGCACCCATTTGTAACTCAATTTTCCCGAGAAAAACCCGTCTTTTAACCTTATGCGCGCTTTTGAAGGCTAATCATGACAATCTGAGTCCGTATGCTGGAAGATCCCGGCACCTTCATCCTATCCTGCGTCTCTTGCCCTGCCTCACTATTTCTTGTCTTATTCATCCCGGTGGGATGTGAGAGCAGAGAAATAGCGTATGTTTGAGGAGATACAGGATGGGATGAAGTTGTCGGGATCTTCTAGCATACGTACTCAGGCAACAATTAGGGAATAATGTCTGAGAATGGAGCCACCTCTGGTATCCTGAGTATGTCCTTGGTCATCTCGACGTAGGTGTGGCGCAGGTTCCGCTGCTCCTCCTCCTTCCTTCGCCTCTCGTCCTCCTTCTGCTGATTCTCCTGCTCCAGACGGGCCAGCAACGCCTGTCGCTCCTGCAAGCACAAAGGTCAACACTGAACGAAAAAAATCGATTTTAGCTTATGACAGTATCCCATTCATTATTCAAGCATCTCTATTACCTACCGCCGGCCTAGGCTCAACCAGGGTAGAGGAGCCGGCGGCATCTTCCTCAAAACCACGATATCTCTTCCTGCCTATCACTTGCTTTCCCTCACTATGTTTGTAGTGTGATCCCGTTTTTTTTCGGTCTAAATCGTACAATATATCGTGATCAAACTACAAACCACATCTCAGCTCTGATACCCCTACCTTCTCTTCATACCCTAAATGCCTCAGAGTTGTGACTTTTTCAAACACGGGGGGTTTTGCCCTCCCCCTCAGCCATTATAAGGGGGTTTTGCCCTTAATTTAGAAAATCGCTAAATCAGACAATTTTTGAGGGGGGTTTTGCCCAAATCTTCGGACCAAAACCAGGGGGGGGGGTTTCTTAAAACGCTGAGCATTTAGGGTATGCTCCTCTTGCTTCGCCCCCAACTTATTCCACTATGTTTATAGTTTGATCTCCCCGTTTCTTTTCGGTCGAAATCGTGAAATATAGATCAAACTACACGGCACCTCCTCCTGCTTGGCCCTCAGCCTATCCTCTTCCTCGTCCTGCTTCTTGGCCCGTGACAGATAGGTCTGCGCCTGTTGAAGGAGATCGCGACACTCGCGGGCCTCCTCCCCGGCCATGGTGCGAGAGACGAGTCGCACTCCCCCGAGGGTGTCATCCTGGTTGGTCGAGATGAAGGACAGGATCCTGCAAACAAAGAAAGCGTCGATAGAGAAACTATGAGCAACGTGGTTTTGTATAATAATTTAAACTTCCTAGTTTTTCTTATAATTTAATGTAGTTTGTAGTTTGACCTACCGTTCACGAAAAGAAAGAAATAAGGAAGAAAGAGTATACATAACCAGATAAATCGCCTGCTGGGTTGATCATGGGCAAAATTACAGGCTTACCATACCCTAGTCGTTAAGATAACTTTCTACAGTTTGCACTCGACTATGTACGTTTAGTTCGTAGTATGACCTAAGAAAAGAATGACAGTATAATGACCAACCTATCGGCCGTCCTTAAATCATCCATGGCTCCATTGACCATTTTCGTGGTCGCCTTTTGGTCTTCCAAAGCAGCCTTCGCAATCTTTTTCAGAATAAAAGCATGGTTGAATTTGTACAGGAGATTGTCTGGAGCCTCGTTCACTGCCTGAAAACATAAACATGACTGTGCACGGGGGGGGGGGGGGGGGGGGGCTATTTGCACAATTTTACTGACGTATGAAAACACATATAGGCAAACTACAGTAAGGTGCGACTAGTTTTTAGAAAGTAACCCCTTTTACGATTCAAAAACGTCCAACACAAAACATTTTCATCGGGAATCAGCTGATTTTCACAGTATAAAAGTAATCCATTTTTCGAATTATTCTGGCTATTCGTACTTCACTGAAGTATGCATATCCATATAAGGAGGGGGGGGGCTATTCTACAACTACCAACCTTTTCAATGGCCTGTCTGCTCTCGGTGAGTTTCTTCGCCCGATAGAAGGCTCTCGCCAGATACATCTGCATCGCGGGGTCGTTGTCCCGTTGGAACTTCTTCATCGCATTCGAGTACCTAAACAGTAGTACATACGCTATTTTTAAATCATGTATTACCACTTTAAGACAACATTAGAAGGTACAAAGCTTTGCGTTCAGTGTCATAATGTCAGCTCAACGGTATTCATTTTTTTCACATTTCTAGTATTAATCCTTTCTCCTTCTCGAAAACCCCTCTTACCGGTCTCTTACACTGATAGATGAAATCATCTGGAGCAGCATAAGAGTAAATGCCCAAAAGTATCTAAATGAGGTCTCTTAAGCGAGCCAACCATGAAATCCGCTGATAAAGGATGAAAAAAATCATGGTTGACCCTCACTTTTTTTTACAAAAATCAACGGGATCAAACTGTAAACACAGCGTAATAGAGCAGCACCGTATATGATTGCTTTTGAGAACGCGACTCCTATTTACACCCATACACCAGTAAGGTCTGACTATTTGACAAAAAGTAGTCCGTTTTCAGGTTGAAACATGTAAAAATGAATGCTTTTGTATCAAAAATGAGGGAATTTTCTCGTTTTCGGCGAAAAGTAGTCCGTTTTTCGATATATTTTGACTACGCGGACAACTTTGCGGGAGTATGTTTACACCAGAGATAGTACTTATTGAGAGAAAAGGCGAGAACGTACATCTGAATGGCCGGTACGTACTGCCGCGTCTCCATGTACACGTGGGCGATGTTGATCCACACGTCGAAGAAGTCGGCCGTCGCCTCGCGAACCTAAAATCAATACAGCGGTTGTCTTCTAACAGTCACAACGATTTGGCAATATAGCCAAATTGAAAATAGTCAGAAAGAGAAAGGTTTTTCTTTCAAAAACAGATGCCTTTTAACGAGTTTTTTACAAGTTGAAACATCAATATTCGCACACGCGATATTATAGAAAAAAAGAGTACAATCATACCGGGAAGAACAGAAATTAACATGGCAGAACTCTGTAAGTTGTCTTTATTCATCGAAAAAACAAAGACTGAGAACCCATTGTGAGATCTAACTCACCTGTGTGAATACGTCTCTTGCTTCCAACCACAGCTTCTTGTGGGCGAGAACGCATCCTGCAACCTCAATGTAAGTGAACACAAATATGAAATATGAAGTGGTCTATAGACTTGTACTGAACGTACGAAACAATTTCTTGGCGGACTGACCAATTACAGTATTTAATAGCATGACAAACTCCATTTCCTTGTTTGTTGAAAGTTGAAATTTAAATCCCCAAAACATAACCATTTGGGCTTTCGAGTGTAGAAGCTCCCACTATTCAAAAAAGATAGAATCTTGCAAAAAAAGGGGAGAAAAACACATCCGGCAGTGTTCTGAGTATACACACGTTTTACAATTGTTTACTGGTGGATTGCGTAGAAAACTACCCTTACGACCGAACAAAACGTACCGATTCCGTTGGCGGCCCACATGTTCTTCGGCTGAAGTTTGATGGCTCGCGTGAACATCTGCAGAGCTCGCTCCACGAACTTCGGATCCTGTACAAGGCACATGGTTAGTGACAGCTGGCAGATACTATGACGAGATACCGCACATGGTTAGTGACAGCTGGCAGATACTATGACGAGATACCGCACATGGTTAGTGACAGCTGACAGATACTATGACGAGATACCGCACATGGTTAGTGACAGCTGGCAGATACTATGACGAGATACCGCACATGGTTAGTGACAGCTGGCAGATACTATGACGAGATACCGAAACATCCAATGCGGTGAAACTAGCTTTCTCCACACACACCCATAAGATCTGGCCATTTGAACAATTGTGAAAGTGCCGTTATTTTTCTGTTATTTAAAGAAGTGACCTCGCAAAGCTTCATACCAGTTTGTTTCGTATTTATCCCGCCATTTCGCGAGCTTTTTTATGTGGAGCAATTGTGGTACAGTTCAGCGTAGGTGTTGAACAATGGCTTGACTAGCCTGTTTATTTTAAGAATCCAGTCAAACCTAACTACGACCTACATTCTTCCTGTCCCTCAGCGAGTTGAACAGCGATTCCAACCAGATATTTCCGAGGGCGATGAGGGAATAGGGGTCCGGCTTCTGCTCGTTCATCTTCAGAATATGCTCGAACTTCTTCTGAGCTGGTCCCCATCTGGAATTCCAATTCGATCACTTCCCTAAATGCTCAGCGTTTTGAGAAAAACCCTCCCTGTATTTGGTCCGAAGATTTGGGCAAATGATTTGGACTTTTTGAAATTTGAGTCTTTCCTAGAGAGCAACAAGAAAACTGTCCTCAAATGCCCTGCTAGAGTTTTGGACAGTAATTATAACTAGCCCAACCCCTCCTCAGAAATTAACCGTATTTATTTCAGCAAAAATTTACTTTCCGTAAGAATGGTGCAAAACAACTATGTGCACCCATGTGTTGACATAAAGAATGTCTAGCCGACTAATAGCTTTTGATCCGAGAGGGATAACTGACTCATGTTTAGCCATATGAAGATTTCCGATCAAAGTCCAGGCATCGGCATGCAATTGATCCACTGACATCGCTTCCTTGAACCTGCGAATAGAGAAAATAAAGACTGACCCAGTTCTATTACAAACTCGTCACAACTGGCAACAGCCCGTTAAAACTGCACAAAATGGCCCCACGATCAAACTCAAAATAATCTAAATTTATCTCATCAAAAAACACATTGTTGAACTATGAATAATGTCAAAAACAAGTTCAGGAGAGAGAAATGGCAGGCAAAAGTATAGAATTTGAGTGAACGCACCATACAGAGGCGTCATAGATCTGTCCGCGATCGCGAGCCATACATCCTAGGCGAATCATACCTGGAAATATGAGACCCGGTTGAAGATGACAAGATAGAACACCTAGTTGAGTCGATCCTTTAAATGAAGTTAAACTGATAAACTATCAAGCAACCTATCATAACAGATAAATTTCACATCATTCAATCAACAGACTTTTAGACCTAAAAACCCTTAAATTCATCCTCTCGCATGAAAAACCATCAAATAATGCTAAAATCCGATGATAAATCCCCATTTTCGGCGTTTTCGCGGCTATACCCAGTGACGGCCAAAAACGAATACAAACTGACAGTCAACGTAGTTCTCCTTCTTCCTGAGAATCAGCTGATACATCTTGGAGGCGTCGTCGAACAGACACAGATGCTCCATGCATCTGGCCAGGTTGTAGCGGATCGTCACCGTCAACGCCGCCCCGTCCACCGAACCAGAGTCCACGTCCTCCTGTCAACAGAGAGCGGTAAACAAATGACGTCATCAACACAAACAAGTAAACAAATAACAAATAACGATCAAATATTCGTTGTAGTTTGATCCCGATAGACGCTTTCAGGTGACAAAAGTTTAGCAAGACCTTTCCTTCTTTTCTAGTAGAAGTGAGGTACCAATAGCAACAGTTAAACGTCACACGTGTTATCACATCTTCCGAAAAGAGTAATGCCGGTGAAAGGTACCTGTAACTTGGCGTCGGCCTCCTCATAGCACTCCTTGGCCTTGTCGTAGTTGCCGAGGAACATGTGCAACGAGCCCATGTTGTTCAGCATCTCGGCCGGCGGTTCTATGCTCTCGCGGTCGCGCAGCAACTCGCACGCACGCTCGTAGTGGGCCAGCGACTTCTGCAATACACGATTATGGTTATAAGTTTAGTGTATAAGGTTTTATAATATCTGATATGTTCGTTTCTAGATTTCTATCGATACTCACATCAATTGAACGTTGGTTCTCGCTAAAAGTATCACGCACTCTTCTTCTTTCAGCTTTCAGACACTACTTTGAATGTAAGTTCTAATTTAGAGCATTCTTTCTTATTATTTCCATTTTCTGCATTACATTATCAACGAGACCAACACGTTGCTACTTGATTTTGATCTCGGAAAACAACCTAACAAGAATCAAACGCTACTTATAACCAACTGCACTGACCGTTGGATCGGAGGCCTCTAGCAGTTGTGCCAAATCAATGAGAACTTCAATGTCATCGGGAAGGAGGGTGAGCAGCTTCGTGAAGGCGTCCTTCGCTTTCTGACGATATTCCTGAAACCAACAACCATACCCCATACAAGTTGTCCGAATACTCGAATAAATTGAAGAAAATGGCTATACTTTTTTGAATATAGTAAAAATTAGTCACCCGAGCAGGAAATCACGCGTCCTCTCATTCAATTCCTTATACTCACCTCGTTTCGAGAAAGAATAATGCTCTCAAGGATTTTTGCCTTAACCTTTAGAAAGGAACTCGTTTTAACCATAAAATCAATATTGACCAACCGCCTTTTCCTTGTCCCCCTCCGAATGAGCGTAGAGAGATCCGACAATCTTCAACGTCTCCGCATTGTTTGGATGCACCTTGAGAATGGTCTCGAAAGCCGTGATCGCCTACAAACACAATGAGTATCATAATAGAAAATTATTTAGGTTAACAAGCAAATCACATGCATATTGTAGTGAATTGAGCACTTGGCCAGAAAACCCAACCAAACGGGCTTCTGTTTTTCAATGCCTACTTTCGATGATAAAGGGATACGGGTTCCATCAACCGAAACTAATAATATAACAAATCTTGCTACCATTACAAACATTGATAGCCACTATCCAACCCTTCCCATAGGTGCGATACCCCGGGTATTTGACCGAGGTATCCTTTCTTCAACTGAGCTAGGGGTGTCCATAACTTAATCAATAACTCTGGGTTGGTAGGGTAATGACCTAGGGGGGGACCCATAACTTTTCGCTTACTCAGTGGAGGGGATGTTTAACTGTTCAAAGCCTAAAACCGACACTATCCCACCTATGACCCTTCCCCGTTCCCAGCCGAACTCCTTCACACGCAGCTAACCTGACTGTGTTCTCCTCTCTGAATGTGAAGTTGACCGAGTCCAAAATATGGCAGAATGAATGAGGCATGGTTGAGCGTCGTTGCTTGGTAGTAGTACTGGAACCAACCACCAATGAATTACAAACAAAACAATCAATAATGGAACATAGTTCGAAAAAACAGCAAACACTACTCGAACATTACAGTTAACAATGTTGTGATATAAAAATTAATTCTATTTGGTTCATATTCTAATTGTGTAGACATGCGTAAAATATCGACATAAGATTATCTTGCGAAACAGTGATCGACTGAGATATCCACTCACCACGCAAAGGTCTTTTACTCAGACCCATACCCTAAATGCCTCAGAGTTGTGACTTTTTCAAACAGGGGGGTTTTGCCCTCCCCCTCAGCCATTATAACCATTATAAGGGGGTTTTGCCCTTAATTTAGAAAATCGCTAAATCAGACAATTTTTGAGGGGGGGGGGGGTTCGCCCAAATCTTCGGACCAAAAACAGGGGGGGGGGGGGGGTTTCTCAAAACGCTGAGCATTTAGGGTATGCTCAGACGACGTAGGAGCTCATGCTCAACGAATGAGCTCTCCCTTTAGACAGTTCTCGTGCAACAACATCACACTACCAACCAACCTTGAAGGCCCTGTCGTAGTCCTGTTTGTAGTGGAAACACCTGGCCAGTTGGAAACAGGCCTCCGCCTTGATTTGATCACTCTCCGCGATTCCCATCGCATGCCAGGCCAGTTGCTCCACTCGACTCAGGTCCTCAACACAAATGAGAACATCAACAAACAGAACTTTAGAACGTTCTAAAGTGAATACAGTAAGCCTTCATTCAATTGTACCCATTTCATGACATTAATTTCCATACAGCCTATCGAAAACTAATTTGCGGCCGAAAATCAGATCTTTTACCGACGGAAACTCAGTACACATTTATACACTTTTTAGCGTTGGTTGAAGCAACTTGACAACGGGAACACACTTTCGGTCTCATTCCCTACACTTTGTCAACATCGGCATCTGTATACGGCTAACGGCTACAAAAGTACTATGCAAACTACAAATAGTACAAATGAACACTAGATAAACAACCTATATTCACATACCCTTCTGTAGAAGAAATGATTTGCCAGATGAATGAGCACGACCGGATTCTCCGACTCCAACTTATAGGCGAGGCCCAGCCGTTGGATGGCAGCCTGTGAGCGTAGCATGAGACATGATAGTTGATAGACATGATAAACGAAAGATGAAAACAATATGTGCCGAGTGCGACCTCCCCGCCGAGAAGGCGAAAAATCACTAAATAAGGTAAAGTACCCCGAATCAACAGCTGAACAATCCAGAAGAAATGATCTGATGGTGTATTGAATGTAAGTGTCCTAAGCGAAAAAGACCAACTTCTTGACGATTTTCTGCTGTGTAAGCCAGTAACAGTAGCTATCCCAGTAAAGAAAGTAAATGCACCTATAACCAGTATATGTACCGGTAACCATGCTGGTGAATAGACCGGTAACCATATAGGTAACCGTACCTGTAGCGAGTCAGCCGTCTGTTCATTGCCGTCCATAATTGCGAGGGCGGAGAGGGCCGCGACGTTGTTTGGCTGGATCTCCAGGGCTCGCTCGAACGCTATTCTGACAGAACACACAATGGAGTTTACAATGAAACTGAAGTTAACTGACCTACTTTCTACCCAATCTCTGTCTCACTTTTGATCAGTTTTCTCTGAAACGATCGGGACACATTTTCGCCAATTCGCGAATTTAAAAATACGTAATTTGAAAGTATTTACATCGTAAAACAGGTTCCCTTTTGTGTAATAGATAATAGTCACAACTTGCTGGTGGGAACGAAACTACAAAACTTTGTAAGTGTCAAAAAATAGATTCAAAACAAAAATACTTCTTCACTACTATTCGATTACTTACTGCGCAACAAGTTGCAACGAAACTTGGTGGCATAAACATACCGAGCCTTCTCATACTTTCCCATTCTCGCTAGGCAGAATCCAATTCCAACTCGGAAATCGGCTGGACCGTCCGGTTTCTGGCGCAGACACTGAAATGGGAGAACAAATTAGTATGGTTACACTGAACACACAAAAATCAACGTTTCAGATAAAACTGATCAAAAGTGAGGCAGAAATTGGGTAAAAAAATAGTAAATAGAGAGAGGAAAGGGAGAGAAAAAGGAAGAACCACAAAAAGCAAGAGAGAAAGGTGTAGAGAAAAACATTATGAAGAGAAAAAAAGCGAGAGAAATAGAGCGAAATTTATCATGTTCATGTAAGCATACGCGGGCCGACATTGTTGTCCACAGAAATTGAATGGAAATCAGCTGGTTTATCTGACAACCAAACTACAAAACAGGGTGCGAGATTAGGTTCTCATGCTACTATTGTTCAAATTCGGGTATTTCAAATCCCGATTGTACGAAAAAAAAGGTGGTTCAATAGAGCATCCAACAATGTCGCTCGATGTAAGTATACCTTCTTGTAGTAGTAAAGCGACGTCTTGTATTCCTTCTTGTTGAATGTTATGCACGCCATTCCCATCATAGCAGCAATGTCATTCGGATTCTAGAATAAGAATAGAACTGGATACAGAAATAGAATGACAAGGAAAAATTATAGGTCAAACTTCAACTTGAACGAGAAATAATTGTAATCGACAGACAGTACTTCGCTCATAACTTAAGGAGAAGTCCACTTTAGCCAGAAGCGATAGATATACTTTTATGAGCTTCTTCACTACTTTCATTACCAATAGTCGTATTGATATTTTCAACACACAAGCAGGTATTTGTACATGAATGAAGCATATTTCATTCAAAAGCCAACCTGTTTGAGTACAAAGTTGAACTGTTGTGTTGCCTGATCCAATTTCGCCGCCCTTCCCTCGAAAAGACAGAAATAGGCTCGACCCGTCAAATGAGCCATGTCGTACCTGCAGAATATTTTAAAAAATATGAAGTCTTCTATGAAGGAAAGGGACCAAGACCTCAGAAGAAGCTGCTGCTACAAAGATCTGTGATATGTATGATGATCACCGCCTCGGAACGAAGCGAAGTGAATGAATAAATATGTGAAATATGTGAAATAAACGGATTCCTTCTTGAAGATTAGTCACAGTTTAAACAACCCTACGATAAACAGCGCGAACTTAGCCTTCCAACTTGCAAACAATCAAAAATTTCCTTTCTATCCGAGGTTGTTAGCGTCACCCAGATAAACCAGAATCACCTAGTTTTACCCCGCTTTCAGGGGCGGGCAGAAAATGGTTTGACGTCGAGTCTAATACAACCTCCCTCCCCTTTAAAAAAAGAGAAAAGTAAAATTTTACCAAATAAACGGAAAGTTTCGAGCGAAGTTTTGTTCTGGTTGCTAAAATCGTGCAATTTTCAACCCCCTCTAGACCAAAAACGACCCCCCCCCCTCCTTGAATTTTCTGGTTTGCCAAACCATATCTGTCCTCCTCGCCCGCTTTAACGATAGAGTCGCCAATAGATCGGTTAGAGCCGTTTTTCGTAGAAGATACCCATCTTTGGTTCAGTAGTATGAGAAGTTGAGAAGGGTGAGAATGAAACCGACATTTTCAACTTATCCGCAGTTGTGTAGAGAAGTGTGGCTCGCGCGAACATATCTCGTTTCTTCTCCTTGTTCGTGCGTTCTCTGTGAGCCTGCAACAAAATGATTATCTCGAACGAATCGAAACTGAACTTATATGAACATGAACTATATTTATAATATGCATACATCCATAATTCCACCAGGGAACCTCCATACTACATGACAAACGTGGCTGAATTGCGTGAATTATCATAAAAAGGCGCGGCCAAAAATGTTTCACTGCCGCTTGCGAACCTTTGTGATATATCAGAATAACCAACAAAAAACTGATTATATCCATCTATGCTCGAATGAAATATTACAATCATAACTAACCGTCCTGACGAAATAGGCGGCCAGGATATCCAAAGCCTTCATCTGATCCGTCTGTACATCTTCGTAGTCCAACGAGGCCTCACTTCCCGAGCACTCGAGCAACTTCACGAAATCATCATAATGACCTCGGCGGTAGTACTCCAACTGCAGTGGATATTCATTTATAACTAGAACTAACGATGAATAAATTTTGACCATAGAGGCCGGACTTTGCTTAATTTAGACATTTTTCGAAACGAAAACAGTTTTTTTCTGCAGAAAATTACAAAATTGTTGCGCATGTGGACATGTGCTCATAGTGAGGAGGTCCACACACAGCCAAAAAGCACCACGAAGTGATTCTAACATTTTTCAACCAATTATCACGCAGAACCATTAGATTATGATCGAAGCCTATCTATTATGGAATATGAATATAAAAAACTTACCCCCAACCGTATCCATAGGTGGAGGGCGGCCTTCTCCGCTCGAAGAATCTGGAGAACTTCTTCGCTGTCCGGCAACTCATCGAGGTTGATCTCGATACTTTCCTAAATTATAATTTGAAAATAAAAAAGTGAACTATAAATTAAATTGTATTATCTGCTATGCATGTTTCTGTACCACGAAATAAGTTCCAATACTTCGTCTGCAGTCAAAAAATTTTGAATCAAAGATAGCCATACTTCCCGAGCTCTGATGAAAATATTCACGTATTCAAGAACTTCCTCCCCTCCTCGCTACTTCAACGAGGTAGTTCATGTTAGAAAAAAACGAATACACAACTGAGTGAGGAAAAATGGGCAAATTCCGCAACAAAAGTACACTAAACCGTATTCGTAAAACATTCATGTAACAAAAATAACAAACAAAATCATCCAGCTTGAACAAACAAATTATCTTGTCAAACTAAAAAGAATAAACACGAAATAACCAAGAAACTCTAAACTTCAGACTTCAGACGCTACCAACGCGTACAACTTGGTGATAATATTCTGATCTACATATGGCTCAAATTTGAACGAGAGTGCCACAGCGGTGAATACGTGGCGGTGCTCGGCCGTGGAAATATCGATTAGTCCCGCGCGTCGCGACACGATTTCGCGCTCGTACATTTTGATGACGTCGGGCAGGGTGGCGGCGAGGGTGTCGAGGATATTCCCGGTGATCGGGCCGGGCCGGGGCAACAGTTTCCGCCAGGGAGGCACCCGACTTAAAGCTGTGCGCAACTTGCCCACGATTCGTTCCAATTCATCCACGTGTTCACTGGTTTTCTCGGCGTCTTTCACGATTTCGGCCATGAGTCGAAGTTTTTCGTCGGAAGTGAGCACCGTTTTCGCGTATTCGTCATCTTGGGGTTCCGATTCTTCTGAATTGAAACGAGCGTACATGACCTGGAGGCGATTGTTGACCAGTCGGTCGAGACTGCGAGTGGAGTTCGTGGAGACGTGGATCCAATTCTGCGTCAGATTCCACACTTCAACAGAGAAACGACGAAGACGCTTCAGAGAATCCGCCTGAACTCAGAGAAAGTTAGCGACAATCGGCAAATGCTCACGAAGAAAAGCAAGTGAGAGATGATTGGAATGAGGTAGAGTGCGAACGTGTCGTCTCACTTGCTAACCTTCGAAAATGTTTGCTAACTACCGAGAACTTTTCTGAGATGGCAGGTTGGGAAAATACACAAAGAAGCATGGGTAAGTTGGAAACTGGGAAAAACACAATATCAGCAACCACATCCAACGGCAATAATGAGTAGTGAATCTGCCAGACCTGAGTCACTAACTAATATTGCATTTTACGTTGAAAAGGAATAAAAATACTGGAAAATCGATAGCTAAAGTTGAAAAATATAGCGAAACATGCTCAGAAAACACGAATAAATACATATAGTACTTAATGAATATAAATTTGCCCCGACAGGAAAATAAACGCAAGACCTAAATGAACATCCGACTTACGTCTTCGAGACTGTCCCTGAGAGGAATGACGACTGATCCAGAGGTCATCGTACACGTCGGTTACAATCCCGGTAGTATTATGACTATAAGATCGTCGAACCTATAATAAAACTCATTGGTACAGTTGAAAAACAACATAAACGTTAACTTGGATTAGAATGCCACCAAATCCTATGAAGAACAATTCTATATTGAGGTTAGGTAGTATTGGCAACATCAGCGTGAACGACAGAACATAGAGTAAACATGAACAGAAGAAAAAGGATAGAAAAAGGCTCTCAGTTAGCGATAGACATTTAAATAATTTGGAAAAAAATGCAGGCCAAAACACACCACACGCCCATCCTCGGTAGGTGCACAACATTTATGGGGACACGCGCAAAAATAACATACTGTAGTGAGCGTACTGCATACGACAGAGACTATATATTTATCGAATGCTCTTTTCATCCAATGACGGTTTATACTATTTTCCGAATTTGAATAACTGTGGTGAAAATCACGGACAGCATTACTCCAATTCATTACCACATTTTTGGTTAAAGCGGACTAAAACGGATCACAACTTCGGTCCAAGAAATAGCCCAAGATTCAAAATGTCTACTCTCCTATAGCCATCGTGAGATTTTTTCCTATACGGACATGTACACTTAAACATTGAGTTTCGCTTCTCTGAGCCCGACATTCAGGCCACTCCCGCGTGTTTTATTTTGAAACTCTTTATTTTGCTTTTAAAGAAGGACGATTATGTGGTCCAATCGCAACGCTTCAGTCCTTTAAACCGCAATATAATTTTCAATTGCAGTTTAAAGGACCGATGTAACGGGATTGGTCCACATAATCGTCCTACTTTAAATACGAATACAGCTATCGCCGTCGCAAAGTTGATAGAACACTGTGATAGAACACTTCATATAACAAGTTGAAATATACAGTAGACCGTGAACAAAGCTAACGAAAAAAGTCATAGCAATTCTCACTATTTATATGCACGCTTTTCCATATATACTAAAAACAACTCCATAAGAAAAAAAAAGCAGAAAACGCGACCAGTATAGAACACAAAGAAGTTACATAACCGGGTAAAACACATTCTTGAAACTATTCTATCAGAAAAAATCGAAACGCGTATAATGTAAGACACAACAAATTCACACAACTGGGTAAAACTTTCACATTCACAGGGTACGGGTCGCTTTTCAATGAAACAACCCAAATTTTTGGTGGCAGGGAGTAGGTCATGGGGTTACTGTAGGTTACTGTAAGTGTAGTTCACGGATGTTGGTGTCCAGTTCCATCATAGTTCTATTGACGGACGCCCCACCTTTTCGACCACGACTGATGCTGCGCCAAATCTTCTGAAGAAATAAACAATAAAACGTAAAACCAATATTGTTTATATGGTTCATTTACCCTCTTCTCTCTGATTTCCACCAGACTTCCAATAAACCAAGAAGAGTCTCATTGAATTAGACAAGGATTAGTTCACGAAACACAGTTACGCGGCAGAATACCTCTTACAGTATACCTAAGTATGAGAGTTCATTTCAACACACTCCTGTGAGGCGATGTTACGGTTTGGACTATAATTCGAACGAGCAAACGTTTTTTCATACTCAAATGACAATCGAACTGTAGAAAATCGCATTAAAGGCTTGAAAACTCGCGAAAAGTTACGTGACGTCGGTCTGGCGCGTTGTAGGTCAAACTACAACAATTGTCCCAGTTGTAACAAACCTTGACAATGCTGCGTCCGATACTGCGTCTTCTACTTCTCGATGGGGTTACGGTAGCGTCATCCTGATAGAATTATTATGTTATTGTAAGTTCTACATTTCTAAGTGAAGTTCGATAGGAATGAAGTGCGGTGAAATGTATCGGCAAGTGACTAATAGAGTGAATGAAGAGAAAGAGAAAGATAGAGGAAAAGACAGAGAGAAAGAGAGAGAAAGAGAGAAAGAGAGAACTTATTCCAGAGTAAAGAACGTACCATTTGATCCAAAGTAATGAACATCACTTCCGGGGCTGGAATCGCAGCGAAGACCGGTTCAGGTATGTCATGTGGCTAGATAAATATATAATCTTAAAAAATATAAAGATGATAAAATATTCCAACAGTACTCCAAAAAAAGGTAATATAAGATAGAATACAATGAATGAAGAGAGAAAACTCGCTTTGTCTAAGACAGCAACTATGAGCAGCTTCAAATTAACCCAGACTACTTCCGAGTAAACTTCTCATTAGGGAATCAGAGAGGAATACGGCTTTTATTGATCTATTACCTTTACATGATCTATATCCACTGAAAATTCAGTGATCCTACTGTAGAAGTATAAGAAGAAATATAAAAAGTACTATAATATTACGAACCACTTCCATTTCATCCAGCTCCTCCGTTGTGCCTCCATTCTCTTCCACCAAAGAATTGTCGCGGGCAACCGGGTTGACAGGCTGGAAACAGGAATAAATGGGAATGACAATGAATAAACAAGAATAAATGGGAATTGTATTTTGGTCAAAATGACCCACTTTTAGATTTAGGGCTGTAAACTTACGGGATCGATCAACAAACACAGCGGCTTGGACGGCCATGTACAGTATAGTTTGTTCCACCCACTTATAACCATCTACAGTAATCTGCTAACACATCCAGGTCAAAGTTTACTATATTAGCGTATTCAGAATGCTTCAAAATGTTCATAGTGTCTTCTGCATGTTTACTACTACTAACTCTGAAAATTTGAAACCAAAGTAATGACTTTTTCATTAGAAAACACCCCCTTCAATAATTGACGGATCACTGTAGGAGTACATCGATTGATGAAACAGACTATATCGACTGCCTCTCCGCAGAGCTGACTCTATGAAAGCAGGGTACGGACACAACTAAATAAGAGAAATGCTTAAAAAGGCGCCAAACCTTCATTAGGGAATCAGAGAGAAATCAATAGTTGTAGATCAATAGTTCTTGAAACTACCTACAAAACCAAAAAAACTAGTAGAAACAGGAGAATCCGCTCACTTTAGAGGAACTACGGTAGTTTCAATAAAGAAAATGGCCATAGAGTTGTAGTTTGAACGCTATACACGCGATTTACCAGTCTGACGAAAAAGCGAACGGGACCAAACTACAAATACAGCGGTTTTGGCTCGCTCTGGAAAGACCGGAAAGATCCAGTTACTTGACTAACAGCGGGTGAATTCTATATGTAACCGGGTTTTTGGCAACCCTTTTTCCGGTTACTCCGATAGGTAACCGGTCGGTAACCGAAAATGAAAAACCGGTTACCTGTTTTTCCAACACAAAATGTGGTTTTTACCGTTAGTTTGTACGGTAACCGGATTTCAGTTTTCGGTTACCTACCGGTTACCTATGAGGTAACCTGAAAAAAGAGTTACCAAAATCGGTTAGGTTACCTGAAAACCCGGTTAGTTGTAGAATTGGCCCTAACAGCGCCAACACAGACCACCCTGCGTGTACCGTACTCCCATTGACATTCATAATACATTGACTATACCTTCTGTCTAGAATTCCCTCCCCTGCGCCCCTCGAGTATTTGTGCCACTTTCCTCTGTCGAGCCAACCTCTCGACTGTCGCCTTCTGAGACATGATCTTCATTTCCAGACCACTTCGCTCCAACTCCAACTCGGCTGTCACAGCCATCCTGAAAGAGAAGTTTATCATTTATGAATGGACAACTTTGTAGTTTGATGCACGTCATAAATTACGAATTGCGACTGAAGTATGACGGGATCAAACTACAAACACTATAAGGCCAAAAACTCTACAACCAACGCCATCCTGAAAGAGAAGTTTCTGAGAATTGTGTTATTTTAAGAGATCATACTACAGATATCAGACCACAAATATCAGAGACTCAATGTTTTGAGAGGAGGTCAGACTACAACTCTGCTATCAGCGCTATCCTGGAAAATACCAATTCATGTAGGGACTTTGTAGTTTGATCTCCATCCACTCTACGTACATATAGTTCGTTTCACCAATCGATGACTTTCTACAGTAATCTTTCGAAAATTCAAACGCATTTATCTAGTCAACAAACAGAATTTAAGCTTTACTGTTTGGATGCTTGTAGTACCCAAAGTGGAAAACGAAATCACCAAGTTTAAACTATGTTCAACACCTACAAGATATGATAAATTCACTTAAACGTTTTATAATCTTACTGTAGAGGGCCATTGTTTCGTGAAACAGACTATACATTCATTCATGTGTTCACACATTCATTTCAGTCACTATGTACGCCATAGTTTCCGAATTGCGAATAACGTCAAAATACAAACAATATGAAATAGGCGCTAAAAGTGTGTTCGTAGCTTCAATTGGGCAAAAGGTTCACAACTCGAAATCATAAAAAGTGCACGCTCGCTCGCCTTTCACCGGATTCGTGTATTGTAAAAAAACTGACTCTTCCTTTACTTTCGGGAGCCCGTGTCTCACCCAGTAGGTTGCGTTGTCCACGTTCTCCAGCTGAAATCATCTTTTTTTATGATAATAAATGGACTAAAGTACAAGTTTGTGATGGAAACGGAATTTTTATGCAGTTTTCGCATGAAAAATCCCAATAAAAACACGTCAAAATGTTGAATTCGGAAGCTAACTACACTTTACACCATTTGACTGTCACTATTCGCGCTAATTGAAAAACAAACCACTTTACGTTAACTGATGAGCAGAGTATATACAAATTGAAAACTTTGGTATACGAATTAAGCAAAACATTTCTCCAACAACCTCTTAAAAACCATGCGATGTCGTGAACGAAAAATCCTGGATAAATTTGCGAAAATTCGCTTGAAAACAGAAATTAGAGTACTGACCCTGTCGAATAGTGCGGGATCGTTGATGAGGTGGACGTTTTGATCCATCATCTGAATGGCCCTCTCAATGTCTTCCAACGAGTCGAGCGACATGTGACGATCCACCATTCTGGAACAGGATGGACATGGAATTGTAGTTTGGTCAGAGAATAAAATACATCATGGAAAGTACAACGATCAAACTACAAATATATAATAGAATTCTCGCTGATAGAACAACACTGCGATAAACCAATCGGCTCGAATAAGATGAAAATATAGATATTTAGTATGTGTACTTAATGAAAGACAGTGAACAAACTGGAAAAGCGAGAGATATCTGGAAAAAATTCAACCACTCGAGGGAAGAAAGGGAAGGATCAAAACAGAGAACAAAAACATAGTGGGGGAAAAGAGAGAAACACACAGAGAGAAAGAAAGAGAGAGAGAGAGAGAGAGATAGAAAGAGAGAGAGAGCGAAAGAAAAAAGAGAAAAAAGAGAGAGATAAGAGACAAAACTTGATTCTCGCTGTCGACAGTTTGTGGCAATTGAAGACTAAACCAGCAAGTTTGGTGGTCAAAAAGGGGCGGAGTTTGTTTTGGTCCGAGATGACAAAAAAGGGGTCAATCAATGAAAACTGCACAAAGATCAAGAAACAAATGTTCCAAATAAACAAAACGAAACGCATACAACGGAAATGTCTAGAAATGAAACAAGGAGCAGAATACGTATTTTGTGGATTAGTAAGCTCCGATTTTCGTAACTTATGTTCTGAAACTAAAACTATATTGATAGTTTCGAGCAATTCGTTTTTTTTTTTGAGTTTCCTTCAATTTCCAGATTTTCAAATTTTTATTTTAAACACCAGTCATTTTTCGTTGGAGGGATCGGGAGGTAGACTTTGGCCGCTCGGAAACGATAATTTCACGAAGTGGAAATCAAACGATAATGAATTTTTTTCACTGCGGGACAAAAAATCGGGCTCGGGTTTTTTTTAAGAAAAAAGAGAAATATAGCGAATAGCTAGAAAAAATTGGAGGTAAAAATAAGATGAAGGAAAGGGAAAGAGAAGGAGAGCGAGAAAAAAAATGAGAATGAAAGCGAGTGACCAAACCTCTTGTTTCCTGTGTTGACTCACCGATTTTCACCGAGAATGAACGGGGTCAAACAACAAAAACAACAAAAAGACATATGTGAAAATAAATAGATAAAAGAGAGGTTAATAAAGGTAAAGGAAAGGAAATACCGTGAAAGAAAGCGAGAAAAAATTATGAAAATGAAAGCTTTGTATGAGAATTCAGGCCGATTCACCAATTTTAATCGAGAAGGAATAGGGTCAAAATAAATACAATACACTAGACAACAGAACAACAAAACGAGTGAGCATTTTGAAAACGCTAACATGAAAACACAAAACATTTGGGCCTGTTTTGGAACAAGTCAACCCTAGAGAGTTGAATGCAGAGGAGAATTAAAAAGAAACAGAAGAAAGAGGGGCAAAGAAATACGGAAAAGATTAAAAAAGAGACATGTTAGAGAGAGAATGATAGGGCAGTACATCTTCATATAAGGAGGCAGAGGAAAGATGGTGAACACCAAAAAAACAATGAACAACTGCAGTTTCCTAAGTGTTTTTTTTGTTCTGGTTGGTTTTGTATTTCAGTCTGTTTTGAGGATTCTACAGATATTCTGCAGAGTATTGCAGAAACTTAGGTCTAATTGTAGGACTCTTCAAAACAATAGCTGCATACGTTGGAACTTGAATATTGAATAAAAGCACTCAATTTCCTTTAGAGTTCAGTACAAACTTTACCTTTATAACTCGTAGTGCGCACCGAGAATGTATTATGCTATTCCAAGTAGGTTCAGTCTGTTCTAAGTAGGTTCAGAGGGGTTGTTCACATTTTTGTGGCACGACTGCATATAATTTTTTTCTAAACTTTTTCTACATCCTTTGATCTCAACATAACGCAGAACTGCATCACCTTTACAACTCGTAGTGCGCTCTGAGATTTTTGTAGTCTGGTTTGGTCTGTTTGGTAGATTTAGAGGGGTTGTTCACAATCGTGTGACTCATGTTTAGTTTTGGGTTCCATTTACATTTCGGTCGAAAAATTTAAAATTAACTTTCAAAACTAAAGTAATAAATGTATCATTACCATTTAGCATTTTTTCTGATGTCTGTTCGAAAAGTGCATTTGTCGATTGTTTTCGTATTTTCCGTATATTCTTCTCAGCTGTCTCCATATGAAGTTGTTACTCTGACTTTCTCTCCCTCGCTGTCTCTCTTTCACGCTTGCCCTTCTTCTCTCAATTTATATCCTTTATTTCATTGTATGTTCCGTGTCGACGCACCTTCACTCTATTTTTTTACACACACACACTCTCTCTCTCTCTCTCTCTCTCTCTCTCTCTCTCTCTCTCTCTCTCTCTCTCTCTCTCTCTCTCTCTCTCTCTCTCTCTCTCTCTCTATCTATCTCTCTCTCGGTCTCTTCTATCTTCGTCGCTCTTTTTATCTTTCTCTTGATTTTTTATATCGATTGACTCTATTTCTCTCATCCCCGTCCTTCTTCTTCTGATCCGCTTTATATTTGCCTCCCTTTCCTATTTACTCTCTCTCTCTATCTCTCTCTCTCCTCTCTCTCTCTCTCTCTCTCTCTCTCTCTCTCTCTCTCTCTCTCTCTCTCTTCTTTCGCTGTCTCTCTCCCCTCTAGTCCTCTAGTCTTTTCTCATTCGAATTTGTCTTTGAATTTGCATTAGTTAAATTTGCATCCAGATCAAACTACAAAAAATACCACAGAGGAACAGTTTTGTCCTATCTTTTCTGTTTTCCCTATCCTAGTTGTAGAAGCCGCAATTGAACCCATATCATCCAGAAAACATGGAAATGCTGCTTTTCGACTATCTGTTTGCTGGTTTTTATCTCTGGGAAAGTTTAGCCTAAATCAGCAAATCATAAAAAGTTCTGATTTGCATACACTGAATCCCGATTATCCCTGAAATCTCTCTGATTGCACCCCATTTGCCCCCTACTTTGCCCCTGTCCATATCCGGATATGGACAGAGGCAAAACAGGGGGCAAATGAGGTGCAATCAGGGAAGAAGTGGGGAAATTTCCGAGAAAAGTCAGGGAAATTTCAGAGAAAAATTAAGCAAATTTTTTTCCACATTTAGAAATATTTCTTACTTTGATACTATTTACGGTGAATTGTTAACATTAAGTGAGAATGAACATCTCCAAAAAATCTCTAACTGATGCTCCTCAGATTAGATAAGAATCTACTTTCCCTGCTTATTCTTTCATAGAAAACAAAGTGTTTTCAAAAAGAAATAGCCAAGAGAAAGTCTTTCTTCAACATCTAATCAAAGTTAAACTTTTTTCGAATGTTTCAAAGGGCTTTCAACAGAAGCGGAACGATTTGAAATGGACGAATTGCGCACAGCTGGACCCCTGGCTGCGCCGTATCTAGTACGGGTTTCTCAAAAGTGCGGCAGAACACAGTTTTGACCGGTATCTTCAACGAAATGACACTAAAACTTTATAATGTGTATGTATAAGGTTCTGCTAATAGATTATAGTAAAAAAAAGTGGTAAATCAACATTTTTCAATATCTCTGACACTTCTCTGACAGTTCCCTGATTTCACCCCATCTTCTCCCTGGTTTACCCCTGACTTACCCCCCTTTTACCCCAGAAAAAGCAGAGAAATTCGTCCCCCCTGATGCTCCCTGACAGATCAGGGAACGTCAACTTACTATGTAATTGGACCTTTTTGAGAGTGAAATAAAAAAATGAAAGCGCGCATTAGCCGGACCAAAGACAAATCTCGCACAGCGCTTCGCGCTGCGCGCGATAAAGTAACGGATCATGAGAATTGTGAGTTGCAATTTACTGTAATTAATCCAACGCATCCCACGTTATGACGACAGCCGTCTTCGCGGTTTACTTGTACGGACATTTAGCGTAGGGAGTAAATGAACATTTCAAAAAACGTTATCCTTCCTACCCTATTTTTTTTGTTAAGTTTCTAGTGAATATCACACTTTCCAGGTTTTTCCTCCAATGCATGATGTTTTATCTGTGATTATCCTAGCTGAGCAATCGTCCCGATTGTCAGCTTCAGCCCTTTTCTCTCCATCCGTCCTTGAAAAATAAAACTTTGCGCGATTGTTTTTCTTGCCGCATTCAACAAAGGGGTGTTGTGAAATCAAAATTCATCACGATTACTTTGGATTCGATTTACTAAACAATTGCTCGGAAAACGGTTTCAGCTCAAATTTTTCCGAATGCCCACAATATTTTTGATCAAAGCTATCGATAAACTGATTTGCGTCTTCACTTGAAACCACCCAAAGATTATCACATAATCGTTCATCTGTTTTGTACATTGTACTTTATTATTATTCATATTCTTTGAATTGTTTTCTTGCAGGTCATCAGGTAAACCTAGTTCTCTGCTGTTCTGTTAGTGACAGTTGTGGGCCATTCACAACTAAGGATGGAAACTCGTAAATGTAAGTTTCTCGGTACGGTGTCCTTTTTTTCCAAACTTCAGTGTCGTTGCTGATGTGTTTTTATTTTAATTTTGATGAATCACTAATCACCTGTGGCCATATTCACGGAGCTGAACTCTCTTCCCGCGGGAGAGTGGAAAATATCGCATCTTGAAAACATGAATGCAACTGTGTTGCACCACCGTTTCCTGTCATTTTTCCATAATGTACCATGGGTGAGCAAGAAAAAGAACTCAAATTCAGTATTTGAGATGAAAAATAAGCGGCCCTAGTAGGTAGTAGGCCATAATAGGGTGATTTCTGAAAAAAAAACTCGCGGGTCTAAAAAGACCTTCTACGCTCGTGACTTTTCACCTGTGATGTATTTCTGTTCAGATGCTCCTCACGAAACTCGATGTGCCCTCGGTCGAAGACTTATATCTGGTGACAATGTGGAAGAAGAAGTCTTCTTTGCGATAGGTCATATGAAATGGTATTTTTTATCCTGTTCATGATAGTTTATGAAATGGTATAGATGGTATAGACCAGTTTTATCTGACGAACACAACATCGTACATATTTGGGTGCCAATGTTCTGCAATTCTAACCCTTTATATTTTTGATTTAAACTCGAATTGGCTTGAAAACATGCGGGTAATGGCTCATGGTCAGACGATTTTGGAAGATCACGGATTTATCAGTTTCCATACACCAGTAAAGTTGGCAGAATAGCCACATAAATTATGAAAACGAGCTACTTTTGTCAATAACAGTATAATGAGCGTATTTTTGATGTAAACTCATGAATTTTTACGAACATCATTCGAAAACAGTTCACTTGCTTGGAATAGTCAGACCTTACTGATGTGTGTCAGTTCCCTTCTCATTTCAGTGTAATTCGTACGAAGAGGTACGGTAAAGATGTCGGTACTTCGGAAATCACCTTCGAACCGGTGAATCTGCTCTCTTTCAATGGACATTGGAAAGTAGAAGGAAGCCTGGTTTTCAGCATCGTTGATTCAACCGATCTGTTGCCAAAGGTAAGATTTTTTCAGATATATAAATAGATGAGATATAATTCCCGATCCACCCGCCACCCACATTTGGTCCGTTATAGATGAACGGAAGCTTTAAACAAAATATGTTCTTCGTTCGAGACAAATGACAAATATGTATTCGTTCAATTCGCTTTCTTAGTTTCTTGATTCTTTTCTACCACTACTACCAGGTTTTTCTTGCACAGTTCTCAGCCAGCTGGTTACGATATGAAAGTAGCGGGCAGCCGTCAAGCTATTTTCTGCACGCGTTTTTCGCAATGAGTTGCCAACCACACTGATCATTCCGTACAGGAAAGCATGGCGCGGTATGAGTAGAAACTATTTTTTCGACCCTGAATTCCACAATTTCAAGTCTAAAATTCTCGCGGAAGTCTTTCTGTCTTTTGAGGTTTCGAGAGTGAGTAGTTACAAACAACCATGGTCTGAAAGTTTATACTGTAAGTGCTGTGAATATTGAATGTGCAATCAAAAATGAGGTGTTGTCATGCAGAAAAATGCTAAATCACGAATATTGGTCACAGAAAGCAATATTTTCGACTTTTGGTCAATTTTCAACTCTTTTTGACCCTATATGTTCATTTCTCAGGTCGAGTTTTGTTGTGACGAACGGAATCCCGTTAGCGAATTTGATTCGAGTCAGCTTTTGCACAAGCACAAAATCCTCCACATCAAGTTCCATTTCACCACTCTAACAGGAATGGGGTGAGCTTTTTGTTTACCTTGGAACGAGAAGAGTTATCGCGTTTCACGCTTTAGGGTGAAATGAACATATTAGGAAAAATCCTTTCGCGACGTACTTGCTGGATCAATTCTCTATATCTAATCGGTTTTTTTGGTAACCTAAACGGTTTTTGTGAACCCTTTCTGAGGCAACCTTTTTTCGGAAAGCTAGAATCTAGAAAACCTAAAGTTTAATTCCTATTACCGTACAAACTAACCTTAAAAACCATATTTCGCGTTAGAAAAACAAGTAACCGGTTTTGCATTTTGGGTTACCACGTTACCAGTTACCAGCCGATTACCTGCTGAGATAACCTGAAAAGAAGGTTACCAAAATTTGATTTTATGTGAAATGCATGACTCACTACGGGTCTCACCACGGTTTTCATCGTGCGCACCGAATTTGCATGACAATTTGACAATATATGTGGTATAAACTGGAGTACTGGAGCGGCGTAGGCTGACTTTTTTTTCAATTCAGAGTAACCCCTCGTCCTAATTACTTCGAAGCCACTGACATGACCGATATCTGTCTGATTGTGGGGGAGGGAGAGGAACAGATGAGACTTCATTTCTCAAAAACGGTCAGTCATTGTATCTTTTTACTATTATATATAATAATTATCATTATAATCATTTACGGCAACATATTGATCTACATGCGGGAACTTCCCAAATGATTTCAATCACAATTGCTGAAAATTGATATTTTCACGAAATTCCCGAATGGCCATGTAATTTTACCAAGTAACGGCAGAACTCATGCGATGAAAGAACACAGAAGGGTAGTTTGTAAACCGTGAACTGTTTGCGGTTGTTATGGTCATACGTTGTTAATAGTGAGTTTATCAATATATACAATCAAGTTGAAGACGAATTGATGACCTATGAATTGATGTGTAGACTAATAAAACAGCGAGAAATACATAGAATTGCATAAATTGGAAGAGTAAACTGGTTTAGAACTAAACACATAGGAACACGAAATGTCTATTTTTAAGGTGGAAGTTGTTCCCATAATGGGTTGATGTGAAAACGAAAACCATAGCGAGCAAAGTACACATCAGATATAAATGGGGCCAGATGAGGATCACATTTAAAGTTATAGTAACGATAGAAAGCTCTATAACGGAAACGTGTTCTATCTCTACACATCGAATGCAACTGAGAAACAGCCTTTGAACTGTTTGGAGAGAGGGCCAATCAAGAGAGGCTATTGTGGGAACAGAAGGAATACCAATAAACGTGGAAGCAGAAGATGGTGAAGGAAACACACGTTTAGCAACTGGCTGAGAAGTTTCGATTTCAATGTCTCCAGGTTCACAGAGAGCTGGAATAGAAGAACATTCGTCAACTGAGGGAGGGAGAACATTTCTAGGTTGCTCAACTACCTCGATATCAGTTTGTTGGTTGGGTCAGCAGGATTGGGCTGCGTTGTAGTTTGGTCGGTGACCTCAGCTCGGGCGGCGTCTCGTTTCGATTGTCTGGCGAGGAATCCAGCCTTTCGCTGTTCCGGGGTTTCCAACTTCCGCACTTGAGAAGTTGATATAGAATCTTCGGATTTCATAGCAGTAGACAGATCAATCAAACGAGGAAACGGAATACCACCTTTGACCGAAACCTTGAGTGGGCGAGGTAAACCATCTTGACGAGTTTTACCGAAAAGGTGTAGAATGGAGATATTGGATGAAGAAACAGACACCAAATTTAAAATAGCATTCACTTTTTTCTTTGTTGAAGAATCCTCTGGTAGGCCATAATTGGTGAGACATCGGCGATCATGGGAACGGTGGAGTTTAGATTGAATAATGTGGGCAGGGATTGGGTCAGACTGTCGAGTTTCGAGTTGAGTGTTTTTATTTCACTCAAAATGATGGAAAAATGGGTTCGAGATTGTACCATTTTTGACGAGGCGATGGCGTATGAATCAATCGAGAGGGGTCACCTCACACGACCGAGACAAGGGGTGGAATGAGACAAGGGGTGGAATCGTTGTTTATCGCAAACTGGTAGCTACGTTATTTTGATCTCCGACAGTAGTTGAATGACGGGTTTGCAGGCCAATTACACATGCAACCAAAATGCAACCCGGTTGCATGTGTAAAAAATATTTGGTTGCAGGTTGCAGTTTGAAAGCAACCGGGAATCGGATTGCATTCTGGTATTTGGTTACATGTCTAAACTGCCCCTTTTTAGGTTCTTGCCATCTTTTCGGATTATTTCAAAGCGATGTTTTTCGGAAACTTTTCCGAAAACAGTAAATCTGAAGTGGAATTGAAGGATGTTTGTGCACAGGCTTTCCTCAATCTCTTTGATCTGTGCTTCGGAGCCTACTTATTCCAAAATGACGGTTAGTTGTTTCAGAATTCATATGCTGTGTATTGTATTTGTTATATTTGATTGAATTGCGCGACAACCGACTAACCCTTGGCACAATGTGAAATAAATAGACTACGCTCACAAATAACGTTGCTGTTCGAAGTAAAATGATACCTCAAAACTGCAAACGTTGACACATTTGTGAATTCGCGGTCGAAAGATTTCTATTCTTGATGCAAAATCATTAATTTTTATGTTTGGTCAAATTTTCCCCACTTTTTGTAGACATGCCTCCGGAATGTCTACAAAAAGTGTAAAATTCATCAAAAAGTGGCGGCCCAACAATGGAGTGATTTGCTCGAGCTACTCGAGAACGGATCACGGTAGATCACAAGTCACCGCTTCTCTGTTCAGATGTGTTACGGAATTTAAAAGGAATGCGTGAGATTACTGTTTCCGACAGAATTATTCAGCTGTGTATTGTGATCTACCAGTATCTTGTTAGCAGAATATTTGTTTCTTTTTGTGGTATCATCACTTTCAAATAATCACTCTCTATATTTCTCTCTTTTTCTTGCAGTGTCTAGAAATTAGGCCGTTCTTGAGTAGCTCGAACAAATCACTCCATTGTTGGGCCGCGACTTTTTGATGAAACGTGTTCTTTCTTTAACAAGGATGTTATTACAGATGAAGTAGATGCGGATGAAATTCATGAACTATTTGTTCTGGCGGATCGTTTCGCCATGCCTCTAGCCACCGAGAGACTGAATTCGTTTGTGGTTGAGCATTATAACCCATCACAAGCCATTCTTTGTCTATTCTTGGCTGACAAGTTCAATTTGACTCTTCTCATGGTTAGTTCAGACTTCTTCATTATAGGAGTTATCGGAAACGAAAATTTGCGAGGGGGGTGGAAGAAGAGCCTAATTATATGGTCTCCGACGTTAACATTTTCTCAGAAAAATATGATTTGTGCAAACCCAATTTCTATAAGATTAAACGAGTCCTTTTCCCTGAAGTTTGTCACACCTTACTGGTGTGTCATGGCGTTCTCGTGCCGCCACGTTTCATGCCATCGTGCTCATCGAATAATGCTGTGCTGACCCGTTGATTTTTCAGTCTCGCGTGATGCAAGAATTTACTGTGAAGGATGTGAAGCGTGTGCAGGGATTGGACCTGATTCACGAACTTCGCGCCCAAACCTTGGTGGCTGTCTTGAAAATAGCAACCGGATAAGGGGATAATCTGTCTTTTTCACCTCTGGGAACATCTAGGACAAGGATTATCACGTAATATTTCCACGTTTCTATTCATCTAATTATCTGTTTTTGTTTTCTTTCCAAACTTATTTATAAAATTGTTGTGACAGGGCGCGAGTACAAAGTACAAATGAATAGTATTGCATGATCCCGATAGCTTGCGCCTTGCCAGCCATTCATTTGTCAACTAGCTGTCGCCGGTTTTTTTAACCGAGTATAACTCATTTCAAGTTAGTGGTGCAGCATTGTAGATTTATCTAGGTACTCATGGGTGAACTGCAAGCAGTGAACTTTATCAGACGTTAATTATAGTGATATTGTTCCACTGTTTATCCCTCTATGAAATTCACATCAGACTCACTTGTTCATTGTTATTTTGTTCTGTTTGCTGTGTTGATTATCATGAAGTTATCTCAGTCTGTTCGCTGATTGTCTAAACTACAAACGATTGCAGGCTGTCAACTAGTTCGCTGACACAGTTTCCCCCCTATTGACAGACAATATTCGATCGATATACGTTCTACAAAAAACGCACGTACTTTCAGCTACAATTTTGATTTCACCTATTGTCTCAATAGGATCGAAAGCGCCTTGATAGTTCGGTTTAGCGCAACTTTTGGAGATATCGAACACTCAAAGCTGAAAACTGTTTGTCGAAATGTCTTTGCTGGTAATATCACCGAAATAAAGATGAAACGGGAATAATATTTTTTCACATCTGGGAAAAACTTGTTGAAATGTTCCTACACAACTAGCTGCTATATGGGGAAAGAAAGTGTTTTGCTTTGATTATATGTGTTTTTCTTTTCTGTCTATCTCCCTCTCTCCCTCCTTTTCTTCTAGTTTTTCTCTCTCGGTCTCTACTCCATATGTGAATTTGTCAGCTTTTTCTGAAGTCTATTGTTGAACCAACTTTGTGCTCTAGCCCAGGAAGTCAACGTCTCAAATAGTAAAAAGTGGGGGAACCAACAAATGTGTGAGTTGTGTTTGGTTCGACCTCGATATCAGCAAAAAGTGAACGATACGAATTGATGTGATACTGTAGCAGAAGTATTCTGCAAAAATAGAACAATACAAATGTTGCACAATGGTTCACGAACCCCGCATGATATTTCAGAAATTGCCGAAGGGTATTTCATGAGTACTTTGACGACATGCGTGCGTTGTGAACCATTGTGCAACATTTGTATTGTTCTATTTTTGCAGAATACTTCTGCTACAGTATCACATCAATTCGTATCGTTCACTTTTTGCTGATATCGAGGTCGAACCAAACACAACTCACACATTTGTTGGTTCCCCCACTGTTTACTAATTGTCCTTTTTTTGCTAGTTGTACTCCTACAACTTCATATGTTGCCTATTCACAGAGTGGATCTTGTGAACTCATTATATTATTATGGAAATCTCAGTTTTGTGTGTGCACGAAGCCGAATGCAGACCATAAAATTGCTGGTGTTGTAATATAACGCAGGTTACTGGCTCTATGACTATCAACAACCGAACAAACACGCTAAACGTTCCGATTGACATGTACACCGCTTTTAGCGGCGATAAGCGATGGGGATTGGCGCCATTGACAAATCTACAATTAGAGACACCAACTCACTTACAATATAGCCATTATTTCCAACACCACATCAAAAACCTTTGTTGAAATTTTTTTTCATTCCTGCGTCAATTGACACACGAGTCTGGCGCCAGAACGAAACGAAATTTTCTAGGTTTTTCAGCTACCAATACACACTACATGTGTCAATTACTGAATGGAGCAATATTCAAACTATTCGATTGTCAGTTTCGTGTGTTTTTGTTTTGGCGCCATTTGGCGTCTGTTCCGAGCCAGACCATAAAGTTCGATTTTGAATTTGTGGATCTTTATTTCACATTGGAATATTCAATATCTGTTAACTCGAAACAGTTTGATTGACAATAACTGATATTTTTCCAACTTTGGCGCAAATTGGCGCCAGCGCACAGTGCCAACAGAACTTTTTTGATTTTCAGATTGAGCATACTTGCCATGTGATAGTTATTTAGTGTACCGAATTTCAGGCGATTCCATTGACGCTGTCGTGAGTTTGAGTTTTGGCGATATCTGGCGCCTGGTTCGAGCGCCAGAAGAAAAATTTCAGTTTTGGAAAATGACTTTCACACTTTTCACCAAATTATTCAATTTCTATTAGTGTTCAACATTTTAGTTGACGATAAATAGTGTTTTGCCGTTTTTGGCACCTATTGGCGCCAGCGCCGGGCGCCAATGATGATGTATTCATCTCATATTTGGCGCGACGGGCTAACTTTTGCATTATAACTCATGTTTCAAATTATAGCTAAATCGGTTTGGTAGTTTTTCCAATAGTGGTTTTTGGCGCCTATTGGCGCCCGCGCCCGGCGCCAATGAGGAGCTATGCATCTCATATTTGGCGCGATGGGCTAAGTTTTGCATTAGAACTCATGTTTCAAATTTCAGCTAAATCGGTTAAATAGTTTTTCCAATAGTCGTTTTTGGCGCCTATTGGCGCCCGCGCCCGGCGCCAATGAGGAGCTATACATCTCATATTTGGCGCGATGGGCTAAGTTTTGCATTAGAACTCATGTTTCAAATTTCAGCTGAATCGGTTGAATAGTTTTTCCAATAGTCGTTTTTGGCGCCTATTGGCGCCCGCGCCCGGCGCCAGAGATTACATATACATTTCATACTTGGCGCGACGAGCTAACTTTTGCCATAGAATAGATGTTTCAAATTTCAGCCAAATTGGTTCAGTAGTTTTTCCACTACGATGCGGACAGAATTCCGTGAGGGACGAGGGACGAGGGACGAGTGACGAGGGACGAATTACGGCGGAACTTTTCAACAACGACACGAAACCATAACTCAGGCGAAAATAATCCGATTTGGCTGAAATTTCACACAATGTTCAATTTGTGATTCTCTAACGTTCTCTTCTTTTAGTTTTCAAAAAAAGAATATGTTTGAAGATTTTTGTCAATTAAAAGGAAAAAACGAGTCCGCAATGGCCAAACCAAAGACAACTCACGCAGAGTCCGCGCGATACCAAAAAGTGCGCTCCAAAACATAGCAACGCGACAACCGCGACGCGCTCGCCGTCTTTCAGTTCCGCGTATGCAGGGAAAATGCAGTACGCACCTGTGGGCAAACGGTAAATTGCGGAATGTTGTTAAAATTATTCTCGAACGATTTTTTTGTAAATTTAAAAATTCAACCTACATTACATTAATTTATTGCTTCTTTTTTCTCATTCCAAGATAATTTACGGATCTGTGAATTCGGTCTCAGACTCCTGAATGCTTGACTCTTCTAAGCTCCATACGCTTCACTGTTTCCGTATGTGAAAATGGATCATTACTCTTTATGTATTCATAAATTTATACTCAGTTGCTTCTTCTACTGTTGGATGTTCGAAGGGTATAACAACCGTTCTTCTGTGTAACCGCTTTAAAAATATGTCTAGCGGGAGCTCACTGAATTAAATATGGTCTATCTATTTCGTCGTAACTTTTTAGTTAGTCTACCAGTGGGCCTGTTAGTATGTTAGTACCCATTGAATCGAATCGTCATTTCAGGACCATGAGTAGCGGAGATAAGGCTCAGGGAGTTCCCATCAGTGAACTCGGAGTGGAACAGTTGAATCAGCTGCAGAAGCAGGTGGAACAAGAACTCACCTTCTTCCAAGAATCCGCCGCCCAGTTGAAGGTAACTTATTCTTGTCATTCTTTAAATGAATGTTGATGGGTTTCAGAATCTGAGAAATCGAACTTATTATATAGAAAACAAGTTTCTTCCAAAACCTGTTAAATTAACTGTTTTTGTATCAAAATTATTTACAATGAACTCGTTATGCATGATAACATGATGAATGGTCTTTGCTGACAATTTGTCTTGTTGTCAGCGTAATATCAATACAGCTATTCTCTTGTTCGTCGTTAGGACTGTAGTAGCGTTTTGTTGATTGATAGTATTACAGGGATTCCTGCAGAAGAATGAGAAGAGCATTGCTTCTTTGAATGGGGTGGCCACCACTCCAAAGGGAGCTAAGGCTCTCATTCCCTTGTCCGAGTCTGTGAGTAGTTAGTATTTTCATATTTACAGAATGTTACCTCTACACATCACTAGGGTTAGACTGATTTTGTAGGGGAATCCATTTTCCAATTAGGAACAGTAACACAATCATTTCCCCAAACACTTCAAAAAGGAATCGTGATGGAGTGTGTCCTCCTAATATTTCTTGTCTTGCGGTGGCAAAAACCATCAACTTTGTTTAAATGTATTTCGATTGTAGCCTGATATGGAAAAAATCAAAGTGTTTTTGATTGACTTATGTCAGTGTCGATTGGAAAAAAGATCATCCTACTCTTTTCAAAACTATTTCTGTCCTAATCCACGATAAAAACCGTTTTCCAGATGTACATTCGGGCCGAACTTTCTGATCCCTCGCGTATGTTGGTTGAAATCGGAACGGGATACTTTGCTGAAATGAGCAGGGAAAAGGCCACCGCCTTTTTCGAGAGAAAGAAGGAATACATTGGAAAACAGGTAGAATTCTGGTGTCATATTTCTCGATTTCTTGTTAATGATGCTGGTTTGTGGTTTTCGACCACAACATTGAATATAACGTTACGGAAAAGGTCTTTTAAAGGTGGGAAACATTATACTTCTCACCTCCACACTTTTATTTAACCTGAACATTTGGAATACTTCAACATTGGCCTGTCCCCAAATACAGCCGAACATGTTGGAACTGGGTGCCACTTAACCCATTTTTGGAACACACTAACGTGTGACGGATTTGTGTGTTAGAAAAGAGATTCCGTTATCCGTTATTATGTTCGAAAAAAACCAAGTTTCCTTTCCAAGTAGAAGATCTTGGAAAGGAAACTTCGTTTTTCCTTCTAAAAAATTCTGGCATCCAGCTATTTGAATTTTGAATAACTTCACTGGATTATAATTATACCAGGTGGAGACGATAGACAAGATAGTGACGGACAAGAAGCGTACCCGAGCCATTCTGTCCGAGAGTCTGCAACAGAAGATTTCCGCCCAATTGGCAGCCATGCCCGCTGTAGCCAAGTAGATACCGGTACCACTTCGGTCCCTCCTCTACCCATTTTACCACTTTGATTCCCTTTTGTAGACATCAGTACCAATTCGGTCCCCTTTTGTCCACGTTCCATGTTAAATCCTAGCTCATCACAATTTGATGGTCCCCACAATCGCTCTCTGCCCCTCATTTGTGTTGAATTCAAATGGCTTTTTTAGTTAGTTACCCAGTGATTGCGGTTTAAATCTATATTGAGTTTTTCAATACGAAATGCAGTTTTTTGCTTGTTCTTCTTTGTTGACTAGCACTTGTTACTTTATCCATGTTTGCTTTATATGAATCTTTTTTGCATAACTTATTCTGGCTTTTTCAACTCGATGTTCATTCATTTTGTTACTTTCTGCTGTGTTGATGTCTGTGATGTTGTTGTGGTTTACTTTGTTTTTTTTTGTTTATTCCTTGTTGTTGTGTTAAGATGCGACCCGAGCCACTTGCCAACTGCGAGAGGACCTTTATTCAAGAGGGATTATTGAGCGATCTGGTTAGTGTTTGGTCAATATTTAACTTCATCTGATTAACACTGCCCAATGAGACTATGCAACGACAGGTAGTGCTCTACAAAGTTCCCTTTGGAATGTCGCGTTTTCCGTTGAACAATGGGGGTTCGTTGGTAGGGAAATTAGGTTCACATAGTTTTCCTATCAATCAATTCGTTTTGTTTGATTTGCATACATTGTGTTATTTTGAGTGAGAAATCACGGAACGTAGTGTTTTTTTTTCCGGAAAAACTGGATCACTGTCGGAAATATACAGATCCTGGTGTATGCCTTTATCATCACCCCTTAAGTGTTGTGCTCTGACCTCTTTAATCGATGAACCTTGACCTCTGATCGATTTCAGCGACTGGATACCCGTAGCAGAGATGAGTTTCGTCAAGTGAAGTTGGTGGTGGGATCCGAGTGTGGAACGGCTCTCTGCACCATGGGGGCTACCAAGTTGGTTTTATTTGTGGAAATGCTATTGGATATGTATATCTTCTCATCCAGTTTGATCTAGTACCATTATCTTCTTTTTAACGAGTGAAAAAAGCTTTCGCACACGACCAACACGTTTCAAGATGTATTTGGGTTGGTGTTTTATGTTCTCTTTTGTGGCACTAGAATGAGTTCTGTGTGCGTAGCTAGAACAGCTTTCACATGTCACACCGTTGTTGTTATGGAACAATTTTGGTGTCTCTCAACATTGAATAAGATTTATGACCATTTGATCGTGTTTTCATTTAAAGGATGGAATAAAATCTGGGAAAACAATCTGTAAGAGCAGTGATCCTTTTTATTCATTCTATTTCTCTTCAGTTCAATTGTCTAATTACGTGATTGCAGGGTTCTGTGTGCGGTGAGTGCTGAGTTGACTGAGCCGAGTAAGTCCCGCCCCCAGAAGGGAATGGTGGTGGTCGATGTGGACATGAGCCCCATGGGAAATCCCGGTACGTACCCTTTTCGGTTCAATTTTCACGTACCCTCATTCCTGTTACATGTAAGCATACTCACGCGGAGCTGTTTGAGAAGAGTTCCAGAAACCGGATCTCTTTCGAAGATATCACATTTGCGAATTTAGATTAGTTATTGATGTGTCTGTTTACCGGTGTGTAACCGGATCACTAAACATGAAGACCATGAAGTGTATTCTGTTCCGGAGAGGAGTTTTAGGATGTTTGAACATATAGCATTTGAGTAGGGTTTATGTTATGTCATTCAGCGAACGAGCACAACCGTCTCGGGGAGCGAGGAATGGAACTGACGCGCCTTCTCGAACTAGTACTCAGGGATTCACGATGTATCGATATTGAGGTACGTACATAACAACCACACATATACTTCAGTAAAGTAATCCAAACAGCTTGAAAAATTCTCCAATTGCGCTCTCTTTTCGCCCCAATCGAGAGAATTCGCCTATTTTTGAGACACAGAGACATGGAAGAAGAGTTGGGTCCCGCAGAAGAGCAATCGCCCTCTGAGGAACGGGACAACTAAGTAAGTAAGTAATGATGGACAGCGGGCCTCTTTTGTTTGCACGCGTCCTATGTAGTCGTACAGTCTCCACAAAGGTATGAAAATACCAAAGAAAATTAGTTTTGCGTTCTCTTTGGATGTCAGTACACTCAGAATTGTCAATATGGGATATCCAATCCACCTCCCCTCCGTTGCAGTCTCTGTGCGTGCGTGCCGGCCAGGAGGTGTGGCGTCTGCGTGTGGACGTGCGTATTCTGGACGACGACGGCTCCCTTCTCGACTGTGCTTCTGTGGCCGCCGTCGCCGCTCTCCACCACTTCAGAAGGCCCAACGTCACCGTCGAGGCACATCACACCATCATTGTCAGTATTCGTTTCTTTCGTTATATCTCCATATCTACGAAAAAAGTTTCACATTGACGAATACTGTGAACGTTAGTATAGATTCACGTTCACGTCACGTGAATCGATACGAGTGTTTGTTCACAATTATCGCGGGCATGACAAGTATGAACCGGTTACTCTTCTACAAAATCTGGCTTTTTGGACAGAACACAATACTTTCTCACTGTAGCAGCAGGATCGGTTCTTATATTTTGCATTTCGACATCTGCCTAGCAAGTTTCAAAATAGGTTCAATTTATACCATGAGTCCCAGCGCGAATGTGAAAGGGGAACCGTGCGGAATTTGAACATCGATGCGGCCAGATCTATGCACACGAATGGTTTGAGAGATATAGATTTACACTTTTCATTGTTTATAAACTTCTTTATTCAGCATTCGGAATGGGAGAAGCCGTTGATTCCCCTCAACATCTATCACATGCCCATCTGTGTCACTTTTGGATTCCTGAATCAGGGGTCAGTTTTTGTTTTATCGTTGTGATGTGTATCGAACCGGGAAAATCTTGTTCGTCTAGTCTTAGCGGTCGGAATTTTTTTTATCGGAATTTGTCGGCATTCATCTTGTATGACGACTCCATTGGGACTTTGGGGGTGTCGAAAAGTTTCCGGTCGAATTCTGATCGCCCAATCACTTATTTACCCTTCCCTGTATGTAATAATGTAATCTTTCTTTTCTCTGTTGAAAAGTATTAATAACTACTTCATTAGCGGCTATTTCTGAGAAAATGGTTGCAAACCAAAATCGGCTGGCTCAAAAAATTGAAAGTGCACAAGTTTTATTGCAAAATGCCTGTACACGAAAATTACCCCATTACCGGGAAGAAAAAGAGTCCTATATTTTAGGCCGCAAGGAGTTTTCAGAGTGCTCTTCTGTAGTTTGTACTGTTTGTAGTCTATTATCGATTTTCCCCCCAATTGCAGCCAGGTGGTGCTAGTGGATCCAACCGACAAGGAGCAGCAGTGCATTGCGGGCAGTCTGGTGGTGGCCTGTAACAAGAGGAAGGAAGTCTGCGCCCTACATCAAACTACAAATCTCATTCTGAGTACAACCATTGTGAGTAGTGGCTAGTAGAACGGGCATTTATCTGTGAAATGGTTTCCGCCCTACTTTCGTGCACAAACCAATAAGGTGTGACTATTCTAGTTTTTGGTAGCAGCAAAACCGAAACGGAAGCTTATAATTTATGTCATTTTCGATTTCCTGTCGCTACGAACATCTACTCGATCTAGATTGACAACTGTGTTCATATTCTTACCGTTTGCGTTCTTCTAACCATATACATATTTCAGTAAAACTGTACGTAACCAAAACAATTGAGAGAGTGGGCTCTCTTTTATGCTCATTTTTGATGCAAAATCGTAAAGTTCCACTTACCTAATCGAAAAACTGGTTGTTTTCTGTAGAATAATCACACAGTTTTGGTGGTGTATGCTTCGAACCCAGCTTTTCGGGACGACTCTCTCACATAACTATGTACTCCAACTTTTCTTACTTTTTTTAAAACATTCTATTGCTAAATTCAGATCGAGAACTGTGTGCGTCGTGCGATGCAACGTGCGGTTGACCTGTCTGAGTTGGTGTCTACCGTAATCCACGACGACGCGAAGAAGAGGGCCAAATACGCGAAGCCGGCCGGCTTCGAGACGACTATCACAGCCGAGCTGCTCACTTGCAGGTGGGATTGTTGTTTGATCTTTGATCTTCTGATCATTCTGTTTGTAGTTTAGTTCTCTGATATTGATAGCTCTGTTAAGCGATTATCATAGGTTCATAGGTAGGAAAGCTTGGCTCACTAGCCGGAGAAGTTTCGAAAACGGAGCGCCTTTCTGCGAAACCCGGGGATATTTCGTGTTGGTCGCAGAATGAATGAATGAATTTATTACGCAAGTGAAGCGTGTGATAAAATGGCAAACATTGTCGTGATGGCAAAGACAGTATGGTTTAACGCGGAAAGATATTACAACAAGTTGGAGGCAAATTCAACAGTCTACACGGAACCGAAAACATCTGCTAGCTGTTATTCCTTCGGGGGCGGGGGTAGAATCATTCGTTTTGTTCAGGGGTGACTAAAAAGTTGATCGACCTTACCGCCGGGCGCCGGTACGACTTCCTCCCCCCTCTTAAAAATAGGAATCCACCGAAAATTATGAAATAATTCTTTCAAATTGGGGGAAGTCCACCAAATGTAAATATTTCGGTTGCACGCGTGCATTTTGTTCATGGTGGTATTGTTCAGCTGTTCACGAGCTGCTTCTAGAAAATATATTGTTTTTGAACGTCGAGGCTGAGAATGAGACGGTATTCAACAATGAAAACTCGTGGTTAAGAAAAAAAGATAGTGTGTTTTACTGTGCAACTGCAACAAGCGAATCAGCTTTACACGATGGACTATGAGCTGCCCCCCACTCAACACAAGCCTGCGGTAAATAAGCATGGTGTATAACCCCCCCCCCCCCCCCCCCAAAGATGGGGGGCGATTGTACTACCGGCCCTTTTCAACCCATTTTCGACCAGGGTGGGGGCAAATGTAAACGACTCCCCTAAACCACTCATATGCCTGTCTCTGGTGTATGTAGTTTGTAGTTTGAATGAATCACCTGTTCAGGGAGTCTCATCCGAACGAATTGATAGCGCCGGCCATTGAAATTGCGGACGAGCCGCGGAAGTCGACCGTCCAGCAGAACAGTCTGGTCATGAATGTAAGTGTTTGTTTAATTATAGCGACTGTAACGGGTTGTTGCTTGTTCTATTCTTGTGGGAATTCCGAGCGATAACTACAAACAACATGGACTTTATCCCCGTCAAAACAAATTTTGATATGAAATCAAAGTTGGCATGTTTTTGACGGGAATGTCTTTGATTCTAACTGGAAATCTGGAAAACGCAATATTCGAATTGTTTCAACTCGATACTCGATAAACAATCCTATTCGACATGATCAAGTTGTTGTGTGTTTTTTCTGGGTTGGAGTGTTACATACGTTCGGTTTGTACACTTGTTGTTCTTAAGTTTCTCAATTTCGGAGTTCTTGAGCTTTATCGTAGTTACCCTTAACTGAATCTCCGTTTCTGATCTTATCCGTTGTGTTTGCAGGAAGATCCTCTGTTGGGCAGTGGCGGTTCTCGAATGGACGATGCAGTGGAGGAGAAGGCTATTGCTGGACAGGTTGGTTGATCAAATGTCAAGTCTATGGAAAAAAATATGGTGTCAACGGGCAACTTTTAGATTAAAGTGGTCACCATGCTTGTTGTCGCCAGACCTGAAATATCGTCGTACTTCTAGTGTAAATAGTTTATATTTTTTGCTCTGATCTTATTAAAACTCGTTCCTTCACTGAACATTATTGTACTGTAACTCGTAACGTCGTAACAATTCTTCTTCATAAACTGAATATTTGAGTTGTTCCGTTCAGGTGGACGTGATTGCATCAGACGTGGGAAATGTGCAGATAAAGGAGACGGAGACTACCACCAGCCAGCGAAGGGTTGGTTTCTTGGTTTTGTCTCGAATACAATCTCTATAGTTTACGACAAAATATCTGACGTATTTCGATTTAATATCAATGATTTTGCTGTCTGTAGCGGTAGCGTAACTGCCCTTTGCGCTGTTCTTTCACCATGTGTGGTTTTAGCTGAATATCGCATTGGTAGAGGTGGAGTAACCGATGTAAAGTTGTTTTGTTCACAAATAAAGAGGATAACATTACAATTGTAATACTTTGGTTGATCAGTATTTTCACGGGCTCTGTTAATGAGTGAATCATTACGTGACGTGTGGTACGTGAGCTTTGAATTTTTGAGACATGATTTTAGTTTGTAGTTTGGTTGATTATAGTTTGGTGTGTTGCAGAAAGACATGGCCGATGTGGCTGACCTGCTGGATGACCTCGAGGACTTGGAGGGCGAGACAATGGAGTTGGGGACAGCCGACGCGGAACCAGAAATAGATCTCATGTCGGCAAAGAAACGACGATTGTAACCGCGGGTACCTTTGTACTTTGTAGTTCGGTTTGTAGTAGTAACCGAATGGTTCCTTTTCATACCGTTTTCTCGGTTGTGGTAATCGGTTATTGATTCCTCTAAGATGATATAGTTGTTGAAATGGTCCCTTTTACTACATTATTGTATCCGTATCGGTTATTGATTATTGTTCCATTGAGGCTCAGATAGTTGTTGTTCCACTACATTTGATATTTAAATGAGGTTACTATGATTGTTACCTGAATCCAGATGAGTTAGTTGTTTTTCCTTATTTTGCGAGGTTTGTTGTTTCCTGTTTGTTTTAGTACAGAAAACTGTTGTTACACTGATCTTTTGTTTCAATGAATATTTTGTTTGTAATGGGAAAAAATGTATAAGTTTCTATATGTTTGAGTTCATTACGAGGAAACTCAGTACGTTTCCAGAACATTGGAGAATGCGTACGGTAGGAATCCATATAGGACTGTAATACACTATACATTCGTTTCCAGCTGGTTCGAGCAGATTCTAGACTTTCCAATCAGATATGTTTGCTTTCATCGAAAGACATCATTGATAGACTCTCTTGAATTGGTTTTTGAGGCAGTCTTGAAAAATATTCTGCTGTATTTGTAGTTTGACCATCTGTTCCTTGTTTCAGGTAAAAGTCAAAAATTCTGCTGTGTTTTGAGAGCAAACCATATAACTGCTACGCATTTGTCTTACGGTTCCCAGCTGGTCCGAGAACCAAATCTGTTTACTTTCATCGAATGTTCATTGAGACAAAGTAAACGGCAAGAGGGCAATTACTCACCAAGGAGTAGGAAATGTATGAAATATCACGTAGGTAGGAAATCATCAGAAGTATTGCACGTTACTATTAGATGTTGTGTGGTATCTGGGGTGTTTCACGCATAATCTGTCATACAAAAGACTGACATAAGGGGTTCTAGTAGAAATTGAACGTGTTAGAAAAGTATCAATAGAAAAGTATCAATTTTCAGCATGGTTCACATACTATGAAATTGAATTCTGTGTAAGTATAGATGGAATAAATGTTGTAAAACTGAATATTTATATTAGATGATATGAATGAAATGTTAGAGTACCGTGGAGGACAGTGTACGAAGGTACATAGGGTACGTCGGTATAGTCTACAGTAGGTCACGGGAACGTCAGGTACACGTAACTTTGATATTGACTATCCAGCTACCGTACCCCGGGCACAGTTCCGTTGTTGCCAGTCTACTTGCCGGCAGCCGGTACAGCTGGCAGGGCGGTGGCAATACCACTACCGGACACCAGCGAGGTCAGGGCACTGTTCATCTGGAAATGGAGAGAATCTACTTTGGTGGTAACCAATTCCCGAAAGTGATGAATGAATCTTTGGGTGTTCACCGAAGGGTAAACTCTGACTCGTTTCCAAACCGAAGAAAATGCCTCAGGTTAAACATGAGTGGCGTAACCTCCATTTTTGTGTTCGAACTACCGCTTTTCAGTGCATGTTTTAATTATCGACTTTTTGACCGAAGTTAGTGAATATTGTCTTATGTCTTATTGGTAAAATATGTAGAACTTCTGAATAATAGTAAATTCTCCTTTTAAAATATATTATGTAACACTTTCGGACCAAACGTTTTACACTATAGTGAGTGCCAAATCTATAAATTACTGTCTCTCGCCGGAATCGAACCTGCGAGCAAAAGTTTCGTAACAGGGCGCTAACCACTGCGCTATTAGAGCACATAACCGGCAAATCGAAGAGATGTGTGCGTACACAGCGGAAAGTGAGATATACAGTACCCTCCTGCCTTTCCGTTGGCAACGACTATAAACGACTGAGCGCCCTAAAGGCTCGAGGTTGACAATATGAGCAGGTGGGAATTTTCGGTCCGTCCTCCCTTTTGTAGATACCGCCACGAGCCAGTATCGGATAGTACATGAAAACCGTGAAAACGTACCGAAACCTTGCACTCGCAGTAGGAGCCGGCGGTGAGGGCGACGGTAGTCTTGACGCCGTTGTCGTCCCGCACAACCTCTATCTCCCGATGACCAACCCCGCACGAGGCGTAGCCTGGAAAATAGAGGGTAAATAAGGGTGAAACAATCTAAGGAAGCGAAACCACTCTCGTACATCAATTAACAAAACGGATCCAACCCCTAATGAAGTAACGTAGATGACCATCTTGGTTTGGCTCCACATTTGTAAACCAAAATGTGGTCGAGTTCTGGAACTAACCACGTGGTTCGAACAGAATCAGTTGGATTTTCGTTCGGGAAGAGTCGGTTAGAGAAGGAATTCGCCGCTCAACACTGAGACAGGCAGAATTGCAATCGTCGCAGACCAGTTCACCGCAATATTGGGAGGGGGGTTAGTCCCATTTATTCTGTAGGAGTCTCAGTAAAGATGAAAAGAACTACAAGAACCTCCAAACACACAAAATATAATTTTTCTTACCAATGAGACATGTGTTTTAGCTATCATTATCATCAGCCCTTTGATGTACTGGGAGGGAGTTCAGTTATCGAACCCTATTCCTACTGTACAGTCTCAGTACAAATGAAAAGGACTATAAGGACCTCAAAGTACATGAAATATAGTTTTCCTCACCACTTAGACATGCGTTATCACTATCATCGCAGACGAGTTCATTGATGTATTGCGGGGTGTAGTTGTCGGGTAACTTCCTCCAAACCCAACAATACGAACAGAGGGACACCAGACCGGTCACGTCGGTTGTCACACCCTTTGCCGAACAGGAGAGAGTAAAACGCTGGCCTGCAAATGTGCTTTGTAGTTTGATCTTTATAGTGTAGTCAACCGATTTCTTATACAGATGCACAAGTTGCGTTGTAGTTTGATTGCTGTACTGTACATCTGTGCATAGGCGAGTCTTCAATTGCGATGAAGCCTTATCAATCGCGCGCAGCGCGAAGCGCTGTGCGAGATTTGTCTTTGGTTCGGCTAATGCGCGCTTTCATTTTTTTAGTTCACCCTCAAAAAGGCCCAAACGTGCAAATCGAAACTTTTTATGATTTGTTGATATTTCATGGTATACTTACAAGCTATGTTCAAAATTTGAACAAAATTGATTAAGTTTGAGCCGAGTTATGACGTTATGCGCTTCATGCAGACCGCCAACTTCCGCCGTGTGTGTGTGTGTGTGTGTGTGTGTGTGTGTGTGTGTGTGTGTGTGTGTGTGTGTGTGTGTGTGTGTGTGTGTGTGTGTGTGTGTGTGTGTGTGTGTGTGTGTGTGTGTGTGTGTGTGTGTGTGTGTGTGTGTGTGTGTGTGTGTGTGTGTGTGTGTGTGTGTGTGTGTGTGTGTGTGTGTGTGTGTGTGTGTGTGTGTGTGTGTGTGTGTGTGTGTGTGTGTGTGTGTGTGTGTGTGTGTGTGTGTGTGTGTGTGTGTGTGTGTGTGTGTGTGTGTGTGTGTGTGTGTGTGTGTGTGTGTGTGTGTGTGTGTGTGTGTGTGTGTGTGTGTGTGTGTGTGTGTGTGTGTGTGTGTGTGTGTGTGTGTGTGTGTGTGTGTGTGTGTGTGTGTGTGTGTGTGTGTGTGTGTGTGTGTGTGTGTGTGTGTGTGTGTGTGTGTGTGTGTGTGTGTGTGTGTGTGTGTGTGTGTGTGTGTGTGTGTGTGTGTGTGTGTGTGTGTGTGTGTGTGTGTGTGTGTGTGTGTGTGTGTGTGTGTGTGTGAACGCACTTCTGGGAAATTTGTGTGAACCGATTTGACTGAAAATTGGGGACACGATAGATATCCCACTCAAACCTTGGGGGCGCAAACTTTTTTTTCGAAAAAAAATATTTTTCATCGTCATCGAGGATTCTGGAGCTCGGATGACGTCATTTTTGAAAAGTGCAAAGTTGACGTCACATATATTTTCATATGATGGTAATATCTTAGAAAGGGTCAATTAACGGTGAAACTCAATCTAAGAGTAACGTATTCTGGGATTCTGGAGACCGGATGACGTCATTTTTGAAAAGTGCAAAGTTGACGTCACATATATTTTCAAATGCTGAAAATATCTTAAAAATGGTATAGTAACGATAAAACTTCATCTAAATATGACTTATTCTGGAATTCAGAAGGCCAGATGACGTCAACTTTTAAGAAAATTGACGTGAATTATGTTTTCGAATGCTGAAAGTTTCTTAAAAATGGTCAATTCACGATGAAACTTCATTCAAACATGACGTATTCTGGGATTTTGAAGGGCATATGAAGTAAGTTGTCAGAAGTGCAATGTTGATGTCATATTTACTGCGAATGATGGTAATACTTGACTAGTGGTCAATTGAGAAAACAATTTTACCACCGTACAGATCAAACAACCTCTCTACATACCTACGGCATGTATACAAAAATAGAAAAATTCATGAAAAAGTGGGGACCCAACGACTGTGAGATTTGTCTTCTGCTGTGCGTCCCTTAGACAACTACTCTCAAATGGAGCAGCTACTGCTACAAAAACCGAAAAATACTAATATACTCAAGTATAACTGTTCATTACAAACATACAAAAGTCGTAAAATATTTTCTCAAACCTGTTAACTAGAATCTACAAATCACAGTTGTTAACTCAACGTACTCAAATATAGAGTTCCTGGTTTTGTGCACAATGGTTGGCATTTTTTGTCATTACTTCAATTCTAGGTGCTATAACGTTTGTCATATTATTCAACAGTTGTTCTCTCTTTCGCAGCTGTGACTTGTAGATTCTAGTTAACAGGTTTGAGAAAATATTTTACGACTTTTGTATGTTTGTAATGAACAGTTATACTTGAGTATATTAGTATTTTTCGGTTTTTGTAGCAGTAGCTGCTCCATTTGAGAGTAGTTGTCTAAGGGGCGCACAGCAGAAGACAAATCTCACAGTCGTTGGGTCCCCACTTTTTCATGAATGTTATACTGAGTTTGTCACATACATTGACACCTACAGTACCCAGTCGATATGTCTAATGACTGTTCCCAATGTATAACTCTAAAATGTCAGAAATTGATTTACTTTTTTCATTAGCTTCTCCATTTGAAACCAGAATACCTTGCACTGAAACTCACCAATAACATTTGTGTTGTTTGAGCTGACTGTGTTGATTATTTGTCTCTTGCGACGTTTGTCGTTGTGCTCTTCCTCCTCCTCCTCTTCTTCTCTTTCTTTTCTCTCTTTCTTTTCTCTTTTTCTATATTTCTTTTCTTTTTTCTCTCTCTTTTCCCTCTCTTCTTCTTCCTCTTCTTCTTCAGATGAGGACAAGTCTTCTTCTTTTTCTTCTTCGTGAGCTGAAAACATATTCACAGTTAAAGGTAAGTAACTCTATTTGTATTTTGATGTCGAAACACATAAGTTTCCGTTTTCGACTGAAATGGATTGGTACAGAATCCTAATCAAAATCTTGGGAGCTAGCCTTAATATTAAAGTTAACGAGTTCCAACTACAAATGCCGCAGGACACAGGACAACCGGGAATCACAAGTTGAATTATAGCACGACGATTATGTGGACCGATCCCGACGCATTCCTTTAAACTGCAATTGGAATTGTATTGCAGTTTCAAGGACTGACGAGTCGACATAGTCGTCCTTCTTTGAAGCAACACCAACTTTGCGAAGTGTGACATGCAAACTCTTCAGTGCTTTGGCACGAACAGTATAAGATCACACTACAAACACAGCAATCTGCCATATCCTTCCTCAACCACCTGCACAGCTTTTATATATAATAGAACCACGATGCATTTAGAATCATCACAAGTGATTTTATCGCAGATAGTAGAGACTGACACGGACTAAAGGCATTTACCGTACCTTTCATAAATTTTGCACCGTCGCTTGAATCATGGACAGCGGTAGATTACCAAAACACGATAGCTTGAAGATAGTTGCGCTGAGATTAATTTCTCATATTTATGATTCCCATGATTCGAGTGTATTTATTGATTAACTGTATTTTGACCTACTTTCTTTCTTATCGTAAACTCCTTCGTCCTTTCTTGCAAATCGATATTTATCGCAGGTACTGCTCAGATTCGCCTGCGCACTGAACACTTCGTTGATGGCAATTGGCATCAGGCCAATCTGGAAACAAATTTCGCTTTTTCTTTCTCTTTTCTCTCTTTCTCTCTGTATATTCTATCTAAATTATTCTCGCGTTCTCTCTTTTTCTCTCTCTCTTTCTGTCTCTATTGATCTTGCTTTTCTCTTTCTCTCTCTCCCCTTTCCTCTCTATCTTCCTTTCTCTTTTTCTTTCCCTCTTTTCCTTTCTCTCTGATTTTCTATTTTCTTTCTCTACACTCTACTTGGTGGACCTTTTCTTTTTTCCGGGAGAATTTTAAGAGTGGGAGTAATGAAATAGAACATATTCAAGAAATTTTAAAAAGTTTTCCTGAATACAGTTTCTGGCCCCACATAGTGCTCCGAGTTTTGAGTTATACTCACAGTACACTTGCAAGTTCCTGTACTTTTTCAACCGTACTTCTTTAGTCTTCGTACCTCTTTTAGCTTATGGCGAATATCGTTCTGACAATCCAAACACTTCTGGGAGGTGCAACTGGATTTTTCCTGAAAAACAGTTAGTAATCGAGAGTCATAGGGAAGCAGTTTGAATTCAATAAAGTATCACGACATTTGAAAAAGGACGATTATGTGGTCCAATCGCAACGGTTCAGTCCTTTAGACTGCAATGTATTTTTAATTGCAGTTTAAAGGACCGTTGTCACGGGATTGGTCCACATAATCGTCCTTCTTCAAACGAAAGGTACGTGATAAAACTATAAACAGAGCGGGGTGGAAAGCACTTTTAGGCTTATTTTGAGAGAGCGAATCCTACAGATTCTCTTTTTGGGAGGAAAACAGTTTCCAGTCACAGCCTATTGAGCAGTAACTTCGAAACTAGATTCCAGTTTTCTAAATTCAAAATTTCCAACTCGATAAGCAACCTACCCGAGCTAGGGTGGTTCAACTTTGAACTGTGAAGTTTGTTTCGATTTTTTCGAAAATTCAAAGTTCGGATAACAACTTATCAGAACTATACCTCGGTGGTAGATAGCGCAGCAGTGTCGTTCTTCTCAATGGAAAGATCAGGGAAAGAGGCCATCGCCTCTTCGAGAGTCGCCGCTTGGAAACGAGAGTCATACTGTAGACATGACCTACCAGTCGGGTCGGGGATGCAGGTACACTGAAACTACGGTAGGTCAAAGATCGGTAGTTGTCTTCATAGGAATCGCCACTGTCTGCGTATCCTCGACCTACGCATTCTCTCACCCGTTAACAATCATATCGCACTTTAATCGAATAACTGCACATTCTTGCTAACTTTATCTCGTTCTTTTTTAACTAGGATTACTAAACCTCGTCTGGTATGTCTGGACCAACTACCACTATAACTGGTAATAACTGGCTAGGTTTCACTCATCTGTCTTCTATATTGATCGCAAACATTTTTATTTTGCAATCCGCTTATTTTGAAAAATCTTCACTGTAGTTTGGACGCGTGCCGTGATTTACGAATTTCGACACAGACAACGTACTTGATTTTGCAAATGAGAAACGTATAAAGAAATGTAGTGTGAAAGTGAAAGTTGTGAAGTTTCGTTCTCAAACTACGTTTCGCCCAACCAGGATAGCGTTTCATTCGTTTTCGTTAGACTATTTTGTTTCCTTTATAAGTAAGCAAATGTATCACGTGAATTAATTTTATGGGTTCTGTATAATTGGACTATTTTCGATGTCAAATTGAGAGAATTCGGCTGACTGCCGTGTTTTATTGACATAATCTCGGTGATCTCTGGTTGATCTCTCGAACCCGCGGCGGAAACGGAAAGGAATGTTTGTGGAGGGAGTTATGAAAATTGTTAATTATACTTTTGGTCGAAGTATAAGAAAAACGGAACCGGCAAATCCTGGTAGTTTCTTGAGATTTCTGGAGTTTTTGAGCTCTCTGCCTGCAGAATTTGCTACTAAAATTGTCTAGTTGACAACTTTCCTAATGAGAAGTCTACAGTACCTTCAGTTGTCATGCTGAGAAACTAAAAAACTAAGTCGGTAGGTTTTTGTGAGCAAACTGTATGAACAAGTGTCACATGAACATTGAATCGAACTTTGTATTTTGCTAGTGATTGGCAACAAAAGAACGAACCTGCGGGAGAATCTGCTGTTGAGCGAAAGAGGTTGAGAGTATTGAAAGAAGCAACCAAATCATTCTGAAAAGGAGATTGAGAGTATTTGGGAAGAAAAAAACAACTTGTTCCAGTTCAACCTATAGTTCAATTTTATTAAGAGAGCGAAGAATAGAGAAAAAAAAGAAAGAGAAGAAGAAAGAGAAAGAAGGGAGTGAGAGAAACGAAAGACAGCAAGATACAGGGAGAAAAAGGGAAAGAAGGGAGAGGAGAGAGAGAGAGAGAGGAAAAAGAAAGAAAGAAGGGGGGGAGCGAAAGAAGAGGGAGATAGGAGATAGGAGACATAGATGGAGAGATAAATAAAGAGATAACTAGAGAAAAAAAGAGAGATAGAGAGAGGAAGAGAGAATAACTGCCAGCCGTCTACCTCTCTCTATGAGTTGGTTAGGCGGGGGAGTCACGTAGTTGTTAATCCCCCCTGTATCGAAACTTGTTTGTTTAATGCAATTGGAACATTGATCAATGAGCCCGTACCGATATAGTCAGTTTCATTCTTATGTGCACTGATACAGTAAACTGTTAGTCAATTGCACAGTCACGTGAAACATGTGAAACACATCAGAACTCATAAACGTGCAATGACAAACCGGACGATTCCTCTGCTAAATATACGTGACCATTCAGTTCACTTCTAGCATAATATGCAGTTGAGCCTACATAATAGTCGTACTGTTATTGTTTTGTAGTAAGCTGGTGTACAGAATACCGATGATCAATCTAGAAGGTTTTCCATAACTCTGAAATACAGAAAAACTCAATAATCTTGGTAAACTCATACTGTAGGAGTCTATGTGGGAATTATACGAACAAGAATAGAAAATAGAGAGAAGTTTGCCCTATTCCCAGGTGTCAGAGAAAGTTTTTCAACGTTCTCGAGTTTTCCACTCGAAACAACTCACAATAATCTGCGAACTATAAAAACAGAAATAGGGAAAATTGAAGTATCGCCCTCCACTTTGGTTCTCCCCCCGTAGCACTTCAACCCCCCACCCAAGCTAAAACCTGTAAAACTAGAAGGGAGGGGGGGGGGTCAAAAATCAACTTTGACATTTACTATTTACCCCCCACCTGGGTCGGCGGGGGGTAGAACTCCAATGGGGGGGGTCAAACTTCAACGAGTGGGGGGCTGATCTTCAATACCGGAAATGTTTACTTCTTACCCCCCACCCTCAAACATTTGTATTGCAGGTGACAAATTGAATTATCACCCCCGGTGGGGGGGGGGGTCAAACTACAATCCCCCAAACTCAATTGAATTTGAGAAAGGTGGGGGTAAAAAGTCAATGTTCCCCAGGAATACTTCTCACTCTGGACTGAATATTTGACTCAATCGAAAGAAACAGGATGATAAAAAAAGAAAAAAAACCTATGCTTTCTCTGGCATTCGAAGTTAGTATCAAATCAATACATTACAACTTTGACCGAACTTCATTGTTCATTGAAGTTTCGAGTCGAACTAGAGAGGAAACCCGCGTTTCTGAAATTAAAGTAGGACATCTATGTGGTCCAATCGCAACGCTTCAGTCCTTTAAACTGCAATACATTCAATTGCAGTTTAAAGGATCGTTGTCACGAGAATCGTCCTTCTTCAAAGTTGAACAACCGCATATTCGTCGTTTTCCATGAAAATTCGGGCGTCTAGTCACGTCACACCACGTTCAGTTCCCATTCATTCTCTCGCGGTTTCTGGTGGATTTCGGTTGGTATGGTCAGTTTTTCACCTTCAAGTGATTGAATGAATTCATTCATTGGTTCGAATTCGATTTATACATGTTTTTAGTTAATCTTGAACTGACTGCTACAGTATGAACTCAAAACTTTCGATCGTGTCAAATAGATACCATGAAAAGTCTGTTATGAATAGCGATGTATTAATTAAACATTCGGAATGAGAAACAGCTCAGACAGGGTGGATGGTTGAGTAGATGGTTCATCAGTTGAATATGGTTAAACTGATCGAACTACAAAACTTGTCCAGGCCACGTGTGTCTATAGATCAAACTACAACCCAGGTAAGTGACCCGTGAGTATAGAGGAATCTACCACCCAGATATAGTTGTATGTGTTTGTAAGTCAAACTATACTCTAGGTGATTCCCACTTTCCCACTTTGATTCCCACTCTGTTCCAGATAGTGCGAGATGGCCAGCTGGTGCATCAGAGGGACAGAGAAAGAGAGGAACCGCCCCCACAAGGATGTTGGGAGAAGTTCAAACACGGACTGTTCGAAGTAGCCTCGGCCATATTCTCTGATGTAGGTTGCTTACCAGCAAAACAACAGAGTCTTGCCACAGTGTAGATCCCCCCCAATAGAACAGCTTCCTTCTCAGTATAGCGTTGTAATACTTTTTCGGAAGGAGGGCGAGGTCAACACTAAAGTTTTCCAGACACGGTTGATGGTAATAGAGCCGAAAATTCTTGTCATTTTGGCATCACCAAATGTTTCCAGTATTTCATAGAATTGGAAGGAGTGAAAAGTTGGAACTTCTCACCTAGTGGTTGAAAGTAGTTTGGTGATTCGGTAACAAATTCGATCCCTCTCGGAAGTGGTCGGTTATTGGGGTAGAGCCGAAATGTACCACTTTCCATACTCTTTCTCTCTTCGTTTTATTGTTTGTAAACCTCTCTGAGCTTCACCTTTACTCATAGATTTAAAATAATGATTTTGTTTTTAGTTTTGACTTTAACCCTGAAATAAATTCCAGTCTGCCATGAAATGGCACTGTCTAGTGCTGTGGCTGGTGTGTTTGTTCATTTTGCTGAAAAAGGATCATGGTGGGTTGGAAATAGTTTGTAAATGTAACTCTAGCGTTATGGTCGAGTCAAAATCTTAGAAAAGAGAAAGCAGAAGAGAGAGTGGTACAGAATTTTACCAGAGAATTTACTCACTGCAACAGAAGGCTCACCAAATTTTCCGAAAGACGCGGAAATTAAACAGTTAGTGGATCAATTTAGCTAGAGAATAAATTACCATAGATATGAATTATGAAAAAAAAGTACTGAAACCACTATTCGAAAGGTGCAGGTATCACTATAATCAGTCAATCACTCATACCTCCATTTCTTTTTAAAGAAGGACGATTATGTGGACCAATTTCGTGTCAACGGTCCTTTAAACTAATTGGAAAATGTATTGCAGTTTAAAGGACTGAAAGTTGCGATTGCATCGCATAATCGTCCTTCTTTAACAGAAATTTTTATAAAGTCCCTGTTTCCAGACACATTCGACTCGATTAGAGTGATGATCTACGCGATAACTCTCATCTCCACCCTACTGGCGACTATTGAACGAAAGACCTTCTTTCTCTACCCAATTCTCATACTCACCGTATAGTCGCCGGCAATCCTACTCATACGCATACAATACACTCTCGAACTCTTTATTGACTTTTTTCTCTCTTTAACTCTGTCGAAAATAGTGTAGACTACCATTTTTAATAGAAAACCGGAATAAGATGTGAAAATTCATGATTATTCGATATCACTTACGTCTCAGAAAAATTGAGAATACTATAGTCATTCTAGATAGTGGAATAAATATTTCACCGTAGCCCGGATGAGAAAAACGATAGTGAAAAAATTTAAAAAATTATTCATTTACAGTCGATAGAATCTCTCAAATACGGGCTGATTCTGTTTCTGTTCTACGTCCGCCACTTCGATCCCGAAAGATTTCACTACTTCACGGAAATTCGAGGTTTCTATTGGATACTCGTAGTTTTCACCTTATCATAATTAAACTACGTCCTGTAGTTTTTTTAAAATCTTATAATTCTGAAGTGGTGAACTGAACTAATAAAAGACTGAGTGAGCAGTTCAAATTGAACTTGTTGAAATCAATCAAAAATCGTTCTTCTGTCGTTCCTGCTATAGAGGCGTGACCAAATTTTAGTTGTTCTTTGATCTTTATAACGGACATTATTCACAAACTCTGAGCGGAAAGCACTCGAACCAAACCACAAACACTGTAGAACGACACACGTTGTTGTCGAACGAAGTTCGGCAAGCAAAAACTGAAACCAGTTGTTTTTAGTTCTGTTTTGTTGTAGTTCAAAAAATGCTTTCTATTTGAATAACCTTTTTTAGAACTCTCCTTCTTCACTGCTCCGATAGCAGAATTGGGTCCATATGAGGTGGATCTCTGGGCGTTTTTCTATTTTCTCCTACTTTTGTATTATACAATCGTGGCGATTACAGCCGCCGAGCGAATGGCTGACTACGCTACCGATCAGGTATAGAGTTTAGTTTCGGTCTTTCCCACTGAGACTTTGGCAGCGTTCCAATGAACATTCCAAGCAAATTTGCAAATTTCCGTTAGCGCTTGTTCACTCTAGGTTTTTTCAAATACGTTTGTTTCCTCTGACAAATTGGCATCCGAAAATCATGGCACGATGCGAATGAAACGAACTATACAGTTCACATTTCTCCAACAAATATAGCAAATGGCTGAGTCGATTGAGCAGATCCTAAAAACTCTTGCGCCAGTTTAATGCGGTTGACCAACTATGAAACCGAGAGAGCACGGAGGTCGATGAGTTCACAGACAGGCGAATACAAACTGCGTCTCACTGATCTGCACACTCTCTCATCGAGGCCGCTACAAATATGGCTGCCCTATTGGCTGGAAACTGACCTGGTTTGAGGCAATCTATCGTCAATCATCTACCAGCAGATAGAGAGTGTGTGGATCGAAGATGCGCAGATGTGCTGACCGCTTGCCAAACCCCGCCTCCTACCAAGTCGATCGTACGCTGTCAACAGCGGCTATATGGGTCATATATAGTCTCTATTCCACCCGCCTTTGGAATGTTGATTTCAAGTTTTGAAAACTGATTTTTAAAGCGTCTATAAATTGAAACTTCAGTATAATCAGTTCTATCACTACTAGTTGTTTTTGTTTCATTTCATGTGAAACTATAAATAGAACTAGTAGCACTGTAACAACAACTTTTGTATTTTTGTTTCCAGTGTTTTTTCTATTCTCAACTATTGCAGGAACTGCATCGCATACACCGAAACGACGACCCATTCCACCCCGCCTTCGACCCCCGTCCTTTCATGGAGTTGGAGGTCAGCACACCCACCCCGGTCCCGAACCCATTCCTCAACTTCGGCTTCGAACCGCACCCCGATGCACCCGTAGACAGCCCGCCACACTATTCCGTATGTTTGTGGCACTCAAACATATATAGGAGAAGAAAAAAAGCTTCATTTTAGTTTGATCTGAGAGATGTATGGGGGTGTCCTAACACACGCCCGCCCCCTCGTCCAGAAAAGTCGTTTGGGGCGTGGCCTAGAAGGGGCGGAGTCAAAAGGGGGCGGGCGTGTCTCAGGGGACCCCCATACATCTCTGATCTGGATAAATACCACAATTTACACATTCCGTCCGAAAAGCAAGGGGATCAAACTATAAACAAAGCGGAATGAGAGAACAAACGCCGTATAAGAAAGGTTCAGAAGTGAATACCTCAGTTTAGGTCTACTTCTTCTCTTTTGTTATCTTCCTTATCAAATGTTCAGATGGTTGTCGGGACACCGCCGAAGCAGGATGATACTGGAAAAGAAGAGACCTCGCCGCCCAGATACTCGCAGGCATACCCGAATAGAGCACTCACGTGGGTGGATCTCTCTCTCTCTCTTTCTCTTTCTTTCTCTCTCTCTCTTTCTCTCTCTCTCTCCTTCTTGCTCTGCTTCTCTCTCTTCACCCTTCTCTCTCCTTCTCTAAGTGTTGCAGGAATGGAATCTCAACCAAGTTCTCCTGATTCACTGCAGTTTCTTACTTTTTCCCTATTTTTGTATTGATAAGACATCAAACTATAAACTCCCTTCAGGCCGATTCCGGAGTGCCTGTCGTCCTTCTCCGCCAGCAGTTGCTCAACCGCCCCCTCCTCTCAGATGACACAGACGGAGACCGACCTAAAATAAGGAGCCAACAATTGCCAACAAACTCCGATTATAATGAAAAAAAATATTGAAGAAATCGTCGAATAACAGCTATATCTTGTGCTTAAAAGTTTGAAAAGCCAGAAAATGGACGTCTTATTATATAAAAAGCAAACATAACAGGAAAATCGATACGATGTCCAAAATGTTCAGAAGCCGTGCACACTCCTAGTCAACGGCAGTTCCAGAGTTTGACGAGCGGCCAGCTCATTTGTGTATCTTTGATCTACACCCTCTCTCGTCTGCTGGGAAGCAATCAACGACCGCTCGCCAGGCATAGCTTATACTGTTTGTCAATTGCACAATTACGTGGAACATGTTGAACACAGCAAAACTAAGAAGCGTGCAATCACAAAGTGCACGGTTTCTCATTAGAATGCCAACTTCACGTGACTATTCAGTTTGCTTCTAGAGTATCAAGCCCTCGGCTGTCTTTCTCGGGAATACTTCCACCATACCCGGATCGTCAACTCCTGATTGCGGCGTCAAAAACATTATTGTAATGACAACTAGGGAGTAGTTTACATCCCCCCACCCTGGTCGAAAATGGGTTGAAAAGAGCCCGTACTACAATCGCCCCCCCCCCCCCCCCCCACCTTTGGGGGGCGATTATACACTATGCTTATTTACTGCAGGCTTGGATTGAGTGGGGGGTGATTGTTCATCAGTTCAGGGTATGTACTATCATCCCCCATTTTGTATTGTGGGGGGTGATTGTTCATTGTCGAAAATGTACAATGCCCCCCCACCCATTTACCAATTACCCTTCACCTTCGCGCGATTTTTCTAGGATTTCAATTAGGTGGGGGGTAATAGTACCACGAGGGGGGTGATTGTTGGGTGGGGGGGGGGCGATTGTACATTTTCCCGACAACTACAACAAGGACTCATCTGATCTAGTTGAAATGCAGAATGCACGAAATAATGGGACAGTGAGAACTTTTATCCAGAGACGAACGTTCGAACGATCTCGGTTTACTAAAGGTGACGTTCTACACAAATGAGTCACCAGCAGTATAGTTGTTGCCAACGGAAATGCGGAAGGGTACTGTATATATCAGTTTTTCGCTGTGTGCGAACAGATGACTTTGGTTAGAATCCGTAGCTGATGTTAGCTCTCTTGGCGGAGTGGTGAGCGTGCAGCTAACAAAGTTTCGCTCGCAAGTTCGATCCTGGAGAGGGAAACTTTTATAAATTTGGCACCCCCTGCGGATTCCGTTGGATTCTGCCCGTTTACACAAACTTATAGAAATCGCTGTGAGAATAACTCAGGCGACTGCTTGTTCCAGGTACATGAACGGGACGTCCCATGTCCTGGGACTGTACTGCTTTAATGATACTCATTGATCCGGACGGACCGCAACGCATGACGCGTCGCGAGGCTGTCTGTCAAAATCAATACGTATCATTGGAGCAGGACGTCCCGGTACCGTCCCAGGACACGGGACGTCCCGTTCATGTACCTGGGACAAGCGACTGCTGAGAACAGAATCAACCATTGATTTCGATGAAAACGATGGAAAAAGACTTGTTTGCTGTATTTGTAGCTGGATCCCAATAAGTTTGAAGCGAACAACAAGATAATAATTTGTTTCCAGACCAAACTAAACTTATAAATCCGAAACTTTCGTTGAACAAGGCAACATACTTTTTGTTCGAGAAAAACAAGCACACAAAGAGTACAGTATTTATTAATAGCGAAGTGATCACAGGATAGAACAACAACCTTTCTTGGCTGGGGCACCTGAAATCATCATCAATCAATCAATCAATCAATCAACGTTTCAAATGTGCAGTCTGCGAAAAAAACATATCAAGAGCGCGTAATCGAGTAAACTATACCTATCCATTCAAATTTCTATATGAATGTGGAAAGACACGAATGGCTAATAAACTTTCTATTCTATTCTGTTCAATATATCACGCTCTGAAATTAGTGTTTGGCTAAATTAGGTCTGAATTTGGACACATGAGAAACTACTGTAGGAGTGACAGTAGGAGTGAAAAGCCAATATACTATTAGTCAGTTGCATAGTCACGTGAAACATGGTAAACACAGCAGAACTCAGAAACGTGCGATGACAAAGTGCACGATGCCTTAGAATTCTAACTTCAATTTTCTTGCAGTATACCCACTTCCTTTCTGTTGAGGTGCCTGAGTAGTCTGTTTGGGGAGGACGAAAATGGCCGCCGGTTTCTCGTTTCTCTCCGTTTTTTCTCCAGCCTAAATAAGTTTGTAAATCAAAAAAAAAACTTTTAAAAAACACGCAAAAACAAGATGTATCTGAAGCAAAACACGTACTTCAACTATTTCCTTCTGGAAATGTGTCAGAGACTGTCCTCTCGCTCTGTTCGGGACCATACGTCCTATTAGTGCGAGAGGCGGGGTCAACCCGCGAGTTCCCCTTCCCTGTACCAGCCAAGACAGGTTCGTCTCTTTGGGATCTATCTTGGTCTGGATCCTGACCATAACCGTAGTCTATATGTAATCCTTCTATTGTATTGATGTTATTCAACCTTCCTGATATGAATTAGCCTATAACTTAGTCTTGTGTTATTGCTCAGCCTTCTCACCCTATGATCGACTTCGGTGACCAGTGTCATTTCTCCCTCTTTTGATTGATTGATTGATTGATTTATTTACATGCAAGCATGTGATATACAAGAGGAGAAACCAAAAATGACAGTAGGATACAAACACTCAAAAGCGGAAAAAAGTGTCAGAAATCAAACATCATTCGGTCATCACAGTAAATGAAAGTAAACAGTATGACAATACGGATAAAACAAATCACACAGGGAACAATTTGGGCCAATCTCACAGGATTAACAAAAAACACAGTAGAAGTCTTATTCAAATGCATTCACTTAAAGTGCTTTTTTGCGGCAGATAATGACATCGGTATTTTGGATTTCTTGCTCAATTTCAAGTACTTGGATCCAGCCCGTACTGTGAAAAACTTCGCACGTTGGCTAGTTTTTGGAGTTGGGAAACTGAATTTCGCTCTAGAACCTCTAGTACGTGAAGGTTTGAACGTAAAGAAGTCTGATGCACTCAATCCACACTGACTAGTTATGATTTTATGAATCATAATGAGGTCTGTAGTATTTCTTCTAGATTCTAAAGTGACCAAGTTTAGTTTCCTGTTTCTAAATGCAGAACTTGGGATTTTACAATACGTATATACATATTTTCCCTCATTCTTCTCCTCCTGCGTTTTCTCTGCTCTCTCTTTCGATAATTTCTTTTCTTCCGCCTTTGGTTCTTCCGCCTTTTTTGATTTATCCACCTGGAAAGTGTGGTCGTGGGATTATCTACACAGCAGAATTGTCGAACTTTGCACTGGGATCAAACTATAAATGCAGTCAAACAAGTGCACAGAATGCTAGGCGTGTTTTGAACCTGGCAAAACCGATTCTAACTATAAATTACAAATACAGCCAAAGTTTGAAAATGACCATTAGAACCCCAACGTCTGGGGATAGAAACATTGAATATAATTTTCCGCCCACCTTTTTGTCATTTTCCTTCCGGCTTTTCTTTGGAGTTCTGAAAAAGACAATTTAGTTGCAGTTAGACAATGTAAACCGTGAAAAGACCGGAGAAAATGAAAATGTGCAAGTATAGATACTATTAGATGTTCAAAATAGATACTATGATGATTTCATCAGAGTGGTACGCCAACAACCTACAAACTACACACACAGCAGAATAAAGTTAAGCGACCGTGTTCATTTTCTTCACCAAGAGAGACCCCTTATTACATTTTTAGTCTGCGACAGATACATCAAGCAAAGTATAGTTATCGATCGTGTGTGCTGTTTGTATATAATCAGTGAGCATAGTTTGCGTAATGTTTCTGCCACCGACAAAAAATATAAAAAGACCCTTAAGGTGAAGAAAGAATCATGAAGTCTGCGTCTCCACTAAACCAACAGTCTCTCACTCGTCAAAACTCAAAATCATCCAGACTTTTCCTGAATTTTTACATGTAAACTTCGAGTAAACGAGTAAGAATTGAACGTTAATTTCGAGAAAACATGTTGAAGATTCGTCCAAAAACGCCTTTTAGACAAATCTGAGAAATCCTACCTACCATCCCATCCTCGGGTACGTAATTCACCTAATTTTTTTGTTATGACAAAGAGTATTTGCTTCTGTAATTAAAAATATAATTTGACCTACTTTTTTAAGTGAAAATATAATTTGACCTACTTTTTGTCGTCATCATCCGAGAGTTCGCTGATTTCCACATCGTCGTAGCCCTTCTTTTTCGCCGGCTGCTCCGACGATTTCATCTCGTTTCTTTTCGCCAAATCTTCGATGTTCATTTCTAGAAAAAATTGTTATATATTTTAAAAAACAAATATCAGGGTTAGTTTGCTCTGGTGTAAACTATCCTATAGCAAACGTAGACTTTTGAACGAATCAAGATTAGGAGCTGAGGAATCTGAGAAAAATAGATTTGAGGGCAGCGTAAGTGGGAACTGCACATGTAGCGCAGAACCTCTATGTTTATAGTTTGATGCCGCCTCATTTCAGTGTCAATTCGGGAACTGAGCTGCACATGCAAATCAAACTACAACGCAGACATTACCACCCACACTACTCAGAACAAGCGTCGTTGCAAAACAGTAAACTACTGTTTATACATCATGGCATATATGTCATATATATTGATTTTCCCTCTCGTCGTCTGACGTCTCTTCGGGACAAACTGTATCTCTAGATTTGTTGCAATACAGTTTCGACCAAACGCGAATTTGTAATTAGTTCCGAGTAGTCTCTCTGAGGAAACCATTGGCTATGATTGAATCTATTTCGATATACGCCATCGTTTACGAATTATCACCGAAAAGTAACGGGGCCAAATTACAAACACAATGGGATACATACTACATATTGGCCTGCGTTGAGAGTAGCAAACCCTAAAACATTGAATTGGAACGAAAATGGGATAAGTTGTGATTGATACCTGAGGGAAGGGCAGCCGAGTGTTGAACAAAACTAATCAAAATGAGGAAGAAATGAGATTCATCACGGAGTTTCGATGGTAAACAACAGTACACTGTTTACAAGGAACACGTTCTTCAGGATGCTGAATAACAAAGACAGAAAGATAAAGAGAACCAGAGAGAGAAAAGGTTTGAAAGAAAAAGAGAAATAAAGGGATGAGGAGCGAGAGCATCGTCAGGTTACTGTAAATATTCCAACGAATTTAGTAATTGACAGCTTTTGCGTGTGGTAAATATGCGCGCAATTACGGAAAGTCGTTGGACACAACACATTTCGTGAAAAATTTAACAAATTGTAAAGTTTAGTTTTAATTAGTAAAAAGTGGGGGGACCAACAAATGTGTGAGTTGTGTTTGGTTCGACCTCGATATCAGCAAAAAGTAAACGATACGAATTGCTGTGATACTGTAGCAGAAGTATTCTGCAAAAATAGAACAATACAAATGTTGCACAATGGTTCACGAAGCCCGCTTGATATTTCAGAAATTGCCGAAGGGTATTTCATGTGTGCTTTGACGACATGCGTGCGTTGTGAACCATTGTGCAACATTTGTATTGTTCTATTTTTGCAGAATACTTCTGCTACAGTATCACAGCAATTCGTATCGTTTACTTTTTGCTGATATCGAGGTCGAACCAAACACAACTCACACATTTGTTGGTCCCCCCACTTTTTACTAATTGTCCTTTTTTTGCTAGTTGTACTCCTACAACTTCATATGTTGCCTATTTACAGAGTGAATCTTGTGAACTCATTATATTATTATGGAAATCTCAGTTTTGTGTGTGCACGAAGCCGAATGCAGACCATAAAATTGCTGATGTTGTAATATAACGCAGGTTACTGGCTCTGTGACTATCAACAACTGAACAAAAACGCTAAACGTTCCGATTGACATGTACACCGCTTTTAGCGGCGATAAGCGATGGGGATTGGCGCCATTGACGAATCTACAATTAGAGACACCAACTCACTTACAATATAGCCATTATTTCCAATACCACATCAAAAACCTTCGTTGAAATATTTTTTCATTCCTGCGTCAATTGACACACGCGTCTGGCGCCAGAACGAAACGAAATTTTCTAGGTTTGTGAGCTACCAGTACACACTACATGTGTCAATTACTGATTGGAGCAATATTCAAACTATTCAATTGTCAGTTTCGTGTGTTTTTGTTTTGGCGCCATTTGGCGTCTGTTCCGAGCCAGACGATAAAATTCGATTTTGAATTTGTGGATCTTAATTTCACATTGGAATATTCAATATCTGTTAACTTGAAACAGTTTGATTGACGATAACTGATATTTTTCCAACTTTGGCGCCAATTGGCGCCAGCGCACAATGCCAACAGAACTTTTTTTGATTTTGAGATTGTGCATCTTACTTGCCATGTGATAGTTATTTAGTGTACCGAATTTCAGACGATTCCATTGACGCTGTCGTGAGTTTGGGTTTTGGCGCCATCTGGCGCCTGGTTCGAGCGCCAGAAGAAAAATTTCAGTTTTGGAAAAAGACTTTCACACTTTCCAACAAATTATTCAATTTCTATTAGTGTTCAACATTTTAGTTGATGATAAATAGTGTTTTGCCGTTTTTGGCGCCTATTGGCGCCAGCGCCGGGCGCCAATGGTGATGTATTCATCTCAGATTTGGCGCGACGGGCTAACTTTTGCATTATAACTCATGTTTCAAATTTCAGCTAAATCGGTTCTGTAGTTTTTCCAATAGTGGTTTTTGGCGCCTATTGGCGCCCGCGCCCGGCGCCAATGAGGAGCTATACATCTCATATTTGGCGCGACATGCTAAATTTTGCATTAGAACTCATGTTTCAAATTTCAGCTAAATCGGTTCGATAGTTTTTCCAATAGTCGTTTTTGGCGCCTATTGGCGCCCGCGCCCGGCGCCAGAGATTACATATACATTTCATACTTGGCGCGACGAGCTAACTTTTGCCATAGAATAGATGTTTCAAATTTCAGCCAAATTGGTTCAGTAGTTTTTCCACTACGATGCGGACAGAATTCCGTGAGGGAGGAGGGACGAGGGAGGAGGGAGGAGGGACGAGGGACGAATTACGGCGGAACTTTTCAACAACGACACGAAACCATAACTCAGGCGAAAATAATCCGATTTGGCTGAAATTTTCACATAATGTTCAATTCGTGATTCTCTAACGTTCTCTCTTTTTAGTTTTCAAAAAAAGAATATGTTTGAAGATTTTTGTTAATTAAAAGGAAAAAACGAGTCCGCAATGGCCAAACCAAAGACAACTCACGCAGAGCGCTTCGCGCTCCGCGCGATATTACATTTTATGGTTTTTCTTCGTAGTGTTTTCGTTCAAAAAGTTATTATGAAAAAATGGAATGGCGGGCGTCTCCATTTATGTGCAGTTGGTGTGAAAAAATAGCATGTGGGCTGGAATTGAAAAAAAAAAAACATATTTTCTCGGAACTACATACAGTACAGTTGGTCATTGACCTGCTGTAGTTCGACATGGAAGCGTAGTAACCTACTAATCTGAACGTTCATGTTATTATTGTTCTATCACCACACTACATCGCTTCTCTTCTTGTGTTGGTTTGTCGATTTCACTTGTTACTGTTCCGTTGCTTTCTCGACATACTCGTACCACTTCTTTATTGAAAAGTAGTTCATCTCACAAGTCGTTTGGATACGATAGACGGTTGCTACCCAATCGCGCCAGAGAAGTCGCATTTGTTGGAATGACAGACGCAGAATGTGAGTTCGTTTTCCCAGGTTCCGTTCAAGAAAAAGCTCGAGTCAGGCAACTTCTCACTTTCCTCTTCGTGAATCAATGCTTTAGAGACAATTATCTTCCCAATTAGTTGTTTTTATTCTTCAATTTCACACCGACCACAACGTGATGAAATGTTTTGTTGATAGTGGCGAAGTTTTTCTTTTTATGAAGTTGTTTACTAAACAAGAAGTGTTGAATTATATCAAAGTCGATTTGGACATTTCCATTCAGATTCGCCATACGATGTTTGCTGTTTCCACGACAATGTCATGTCGATAACGGATAAGCCAGATACGTACTACTTCTATGGCGAGGCCGGAGACATCAACTGGAATGCGTAAGTTAGAGGCACTAATGTTGGCAGAATGGCCGGAAAGCTTCGAAATTTCGAAAGCTGGGTGCTTTTTGGTCAATTTTGAAAAATTTGATCGGTTTTATGCGAACTTTTGGAGTTTCCTGTTTTGTGTTTAGAAGCAGGCAAGCAGGTTGTTTCAGCGAAAAGTCAGAATTACTTACCAGTGTGTTTAAAAGACACATGACACAATAAAAATGAAATTTAAAAAAGTTGATAGCGTGTGCTGCCGAGTTTTGGGATGAATTCAGTCTCAACACAAGGCTGCTATCTTTATTGTTTGAACCGGAACTTGTTTGAAATGCTATTTTGAGGAGGATTATTTGTTCTTTGGGACATCATACTTGTTTTATGGAACAATTTTTCAACTGAAGTAGTACTTTTTTTAACATGCTCCAGTAATATGTTCCAAAAGACCAGAAAAAAATCATAAAACGGGCTTAGTTTTGCAAATGACAATAATAAGCTGTTTTGCAATTGCAATGCAAAATTATACATTTAACGGAGCGGAAAAGTGACTTGTTTTTGTAAAATAGTGACACCTAACTGCCTTACTCTTACTGGTGTGTACCACCTAATTATTGATTTTCCGTGTTTTCCAGGAAAATCTCCACCCACGAGTCGGGTGCAGGGGAGGCGTTGAGTGTGCGTTCGAGACTGTCGTTCCAGCCATCCAACCAGAATCTGACCCATTTCAGTGGACCCTGGAGAATAGACGGGGTCTTGGTGTTGAGGGACAAATCTACCAAGGAAATACTGTTGCAGGTAATATTCATTGCTCATACATTGTGTTGCTCATACATCAATAACAAAGAAAGTGAAATGTATAATGACGAGGATTATGGAATGGACTTATGGAAAATGTGATAATCTATACCCCAGCAAAGTTCGACTATTCGACAGAAAGGTGTTCGTTTTTAGTTTTAAATACCTTGAAATTAACGATTTTGCATCGAAAATAGAGAATAGACCATTTTGTTAATTTTTAGCGAAAGAGTAGCCATTTGTTCTGGCTATTCGGACAGTTCTACTTGCGTATTTTTATATCTTACTACGGCCATACCTAATTGAATTGTGGTCGTTTTTTGATTTCATTACGAGAGGGAGCCCGTTTTTGCGATGTTAATCCGTTGAATTCTGTCAAAATTTGCAAATTTATCCAATATTAGCCAAATGATAGTCCGTTTTTGAAACTTTCAGTGGTGTATGAAAGTAACTAAACTTATTCGATGTAATTCAGGTGAACTTCTCCTGTTCGGCGCGATGTCGAACTCACCGCTTCAAGTTCGACATTTCGAAGGTTGTCAACAAGAGAGTCGTTCACGAAATACGCTTCACGGAGCTGGTTGGAATGGGGTGAGTGTCTTGTAACTCTAGTAAAGCTTTTTTTAATGGAAACAATTGAAGTTACACAGTTTTGCAGCAAAAAAGAGCAAGCTTTCCTAATTGGCAAAATAGAGTTCAACTTCGGCGATTCGGACAACTTTACTAAAGTATGCTTGCAACTGACTTCATTTTAGTCTAAATTGAGAAAACTGAGGATGAAGTTATTTAGACCAATAACTGATATATAATCTCAAATCTCATAGTGATTATTTCTGTGTTATTTAAATCAATTTTGCGCTTTTTAGTGAAATAGTAAATTATGAACCGAAACCGGTTACTTTGAGATTTGAAAAGGGGTCTTACGACTTAGTGGCTGTTAGCTGGTACCGATCTTGTAAAATTTGTTGAATTAAAATCTGATATAGGTTTGTGAATAAAAAATTGTTCGTAGTTGAAAAATAGGTTTGTGAATAAAAAATTGTTCGTAGTTGTCTTATTATCTATTTCACTTTCAGTGTGACTCCTCGCCCCAACTACCTGATTGCAAATGAGATGACAGACGTCTGTCTCATCGTGGGAGATGCTGCTGACACCCGCAGACTACATGTATCCAAAGCGGTACGTATACACTCTCCCGGTGAAGTGTGGCCATTCTCTAAATGGGAGACGTTTGTCGATTCAGAAATGTGAACGCTCTCAATTGTTAATCAAAAATAGCCAATTCTTCCCAATATTGGCGAAAAAATATGATATTTTCTATTTTGGTGGAAACTCGGACGACTTTAGTGGTGCATGATGTATATGTGGTTGTCGTGCGTACATTGTCACTAGTAACTATTGTAGTCTATTGAAATTGATCTATTGATTTTAGGTTCTCGCCCACTTTTCGCATTACTTCCAATCGATGTTCTTCGGCGATTTTGTGGAGAAGAACAAGTCGGAAGTAGAGATCAAGGATGTGGATGCACGTATCTTCGTTGCTCTCATCGACCTGTGTTTCGGATCCCTGCTCATACGAGGTATCCATACACCAGTAAGGTCTGACTAAGCGACAAAAAGTAAGCCGTTTTCAGATGTGAACACATGAAAATTTAGAATTTTTCATCAAATGTAGACCGATTTTCATGTTTTCGGCTGAAAAGTAGTCCGTTTTTCGAATTTTTCTGACTATTCGGACAACCTTGCTGGTGTATGGAGGTATCTTTTTGGGGTTCTTATATAGGGGATTTGGTTTTGTAAGTTTTTTTTTTCGACGACAACACATACTCACGTGACTCACGTAGGCTGTTGCGGATTCAGAATGCGAAATAGTTGGGGTCCCGGCTTCAAATCCCTACCCAATAGGGTTGTTATTCGGTTTTGAAAAATCGTAAATTTCGAGTTCGACTTTTGGGTTTTCGCATCATTCGACTCAAAGCCGAAAAGTCGGCAACCGGTATCAATTCTGACTCAAATAAGGGAACCCTGGTCCGTTCACGCGTCCGTTATTTTGTCAAAAATGTACGAAAACCGATTAGTGTTCGAAAATATTCGAAATTTCGATTCAATTTTCGAATTTCAGCAACTTCTCTATTATCTCAATCATTCTAAATTTTCGAATTCGAGTTTAACAACCCTAACCCAAATGTGGGAACATTGTTAAAATCTACCGAAAAGTGGAAATGTTTCTGTGGAATATGGGTTGCGGACTTCAAAAACTGTCACTGGTGCTATCATCGATTTCCAGTTGTGTTTAAATGGAGTTTATTGTACAATCGTCCCCCCCCCCTTGAGCCGAAATAGGTTGGGGATCCGCCGTAGTACAATCACCCCCCACCCCCATTGGGGGGTGATTGTACAACGTCCTACTTTACTGCAGGTTTGGATTGAGTGGGGAGCGATTGTTTTGTACAATTTTTTCAAAAACTCTAGCTAATATCATTCACACCTTTTCAAAAACATTCGCGTTATCAGACAGTTGTCAGCCACTTTTGCAGCCGGCTGGCAGTCTTTTACGTGGGTCGGACAGTTTCGGAGCACTAACCGGAAATGTTAACGCGTCAATTGTGAACTCTACACAAATACGGCTGACAGCGTTTATGTTATGGTGCCTGATAGCCAAACTCTTCTTCGTAACGTAAGGTCTTCGCACTTGAATGCTCCTGTTTCGAAAATGTACCTTGTGCACAACGAGTGACATTCTCATCACAGTTACTGTCAGCTGTCACGTATTTCGTCTGTGCGTGTAACACATGTGTAGTTTAGAGTAAGGCAGGCTTAAGCGGTACGTGATCATGTCATCATCTCCGTCTGCTGTATTTGTAGTTTGATCTCTATGTTTGCCTAGCTCAAACTACACCATTTCAGAACCGGATGTGGAGCAGTTATTGACGTTAGCAGACCGTTTTCTGATTCCGTCGGCGACGAATAAACTGCAGACTTATCTGCTTCTGAGTTATGACGACGACGTCATGGACCTCAACTACCTGTTCATGGCCGACAAGTTCAAGCTGTCTATTTTCATGGTTAGTAAAAGTACAGTTTTTTCGTTTTTCCCAGGAAAGGAGTTAATATATTGATTTTTGGATATTCGAAAAGCTATAGTGTATGAAATCACGCTTTCTTATGCTTTTATTTTTGTTCCGATTCACCTTAGTTTTCTGCGTGGTCTGGATCTGCAATTAGACCCTTCAATGTAATAGTGCAGAGCTGGCGCTAGCCGCCAGCTGGTAGGTTAAAGGCTGGGGCGCCACCGTGCAAATCATGATTATCGATTGAATCAAAGTTCATGTTCGCAAGTCTGCGTTACCGCCTCCCAATGTCGGAAAGTAAAATATTGACCTACCCTCAGTAATGTTGAACAAAAGACGGTGTTATTTTTGAGCAAGCGCCACAAAATGGCTTGTTTTGATGTTTGGACGTACATGTTGGTCAGAAAATGGGTTCCTTAGTCGATATGTCGATATATACAGATTTTTCGACATTACTGTTTGATGACTGAGATTGACCAACCTCAATGATTTCTCGCAGCTGTAACATAAATACGAAAGAAATAGAAAAATACTCAGTTTTCGCCCAAATCGAAAAAATGTGTCTGTTTTTCAACCAAAATCATCAAGTTTTCTCGTATTCGAATCGGAAAGGGTTTCTTCTAGGAGAATCGTCACACTATATCTCTTCAATTATACTCTTTTTTTGTAGTGTCGTGTGTTGGATAGCTTCAATAATGAAGACGTGGACGAGTTGTTGAAGGACGAGCGAAGATTCTCGCTTTCCCCCGAGACGCTGCTCCACATCATGACGTACCTGCGAGACGAGTTGAAGGATTCTGACGACAACGTCCGAACCACATCGACCAGTAGACAGGAAACTAATGAGACATTCAGTGTGCAACATGATCACCACTGGATGTGAGACAATATTGACACCATACTATGAATTTGTCCGGTTTTAAAGCAAAAACAATGGTTTTTCATTTATTCGAAAAACGACTCGATTTGTGTAGTCATACCTTACGACCTTACTGGTGTGTGTTTGGTACACAACGCACTAAGCAGGCGTGAATACTCTTGAAGGGGGAACACAGCTCACGGTTCATATTTTCGCTTTGAAAAGTACCAAGTTTCCCAAATTTGTCTAAAAACGAACCAGATTCTTGAAATTTTTCTTATCTGGCCGTATTCACGATTCTAAGATTCTCGCATGCCACAGTTGTAGCTCAGTTTGTACGGGGGTTGTTGTTCAACGATTGCCCTGAGTCTGGTTACTCGGGTAACATGAAACTAGGTTTCTCCATTTTTCACCTACTGTAGTGTGAGTATATTCTATTTATTATGAGCATGTTTTTTTTTGTTATATGGACTGTAGCTGTATTCTTCCCTTTTCGGATGATTCCTAGTTCAGCGAATCTGTTTGTGGAAAGTGTTTTTAGTTGTTGTGTAGTCTACACTTCGGTTGTTATTTTTGTAGTATACTCGTTGCTGGCTCCAACTGGAATTACTGTAGAATGTAGATGAAGTCTACCGATTGTGTAGTTATAGGTATTCAATTTCGTTGTAAGTTTATGTGTTTTTTTTCTTGCGGGGTTCTGCCAATATTAAAAGTATATAGTATGTGCTCTTTTGTTGTTATCTCTATGACATGAGTGCAACTCTGGGGAAAGCCAGTTGACAGCCGTGACAGTGGTTCACTTACGAGTGGGATCAATTGAGGCATAGACTGTTCCCGCCTATGTTAGTTTCCGTCCCAAAGCTCCCAGGAAACTCTTTCCGGAACAATACCTACGTGGCATTTTGTACGGCGCGTGGACGGGAAACATTGGACAACTCCCCCTGCCGGCCGAAAATGGGTTGACTAGACTTTTCTCCTTTTTTCGCAGAGCTGTATGAAAAATCATACAAGAACTGAAGGAACCTGGAAAAAGTTACATAAAAAAACAGATCAGGTAACACATTAGTTCTGCATAAGTCCACGTCAGAATCACGTGAACTATCTGCAGCACAACTTTTCCCGGCTATCGGTTGTTACTTAATGTTGTTGGCCAGAAAAATCAGCATCTATAGATGATGATGCTCTTCTTCAAACTCCGTGGTTATTTGTCGCGCAATCGTATTTTATTTTTCGTTTTCGTGATATCTTGTGTTATGTTATAGCCGTCTAGGCTTACAAATTGTTATAAATGTTATACGCATTTTCGCGAACTCTGTAGTTGTTTCGTAGGTAATGTTTGATTGTATATTGAACTTGTAAAACTTATTAATAAAAGTCACTATGTATGAAGGAAATTCTAATGCACGGGGAGCAATACATTACTGTAATTTGTGCAACGCGCTCTGTAAATACGCTTTCCGCATCCGTGCTCTAATGTGTTGTAACAGCCGTACGTAGTCCTAAAACATTTTAGAATATTTTTTGTAAGTTAGTTTGTATTTCAATATAAAATCCTATATCGGTTTGCTTCGATTGGTATTGAATTTTTTTATATCGATAACAAAACGCAATTGTGTTTATTTCATATTCATTTGATTGAAACATCCGACCTAGACTACCTATTTTCGTGTGATGTCGTTCTTAAAGAAGGTAATTTTTTTGTCAGGGCCACCAATCTAAGTCTACAGCTCTAATCTGTGTCATCTTCTCGCTATCGACAAGATCCGAGGATGTCACCGCCTAAATGTAAGTTTTTTTTGTTGCATTTGTTGGGTTTCAGTGACACTTTTACAGGGAAAATCGAAGGGACCTACTAATTACCGCACCTACCGCACCGGGTGAAATACCGCACCGCCATTTGAAAATACCGCACCGTACCGCACCAGCGCAAATTTGCGTATTTTTTCCAAAAAATACAAAATCTTTAATTTTGCAATTAAAATAGTTTCTAAAGCAGAAATCCAATCCTTTTCATCACTTTAGATACAGCAAGTCTGAACATGATGTTTAATGACCGAACACAATTAGTTTATTTCCTTTTTCTGCAGGAATAGTGGAAATATTCTGAATTGTGTTTCGAAAAATAGTTTTCAGTCAGTTCATTTGTCTAGAGATCCTTTCAGCTCTTCTAAAAGTATGAGCTATTCAAACCTGAAATATTTAGAGGATTTCGTTTTCTGCCTAAAATTGACAACCATTGCCAATGAATAAACGAGAACCGTATTATGGTACTCCTGCACTGAATTCCGATTATCCCTGAAATCTCTCTGATTGCACCCCATTTGCCCCCTACTTTGCCCCTGTCCATATCCGGATATGGACAGAGGCAAAACAGGGGGGAAATGGGGTGCAATCAGGGAAAAAGTGGGGAAATTTCCGAGAAAAGTTAGGGAAATTTCAGAGAAAAATTGAGCAAATTTTTTCAACATTCAGAAATATTTCTTGCTTTGATACTATTTACGGTGAATTGTTAACATAAGGTGAGAATGAACATCTCCAAAAATTCTCTAACTGATGCTTCTCAGATTAGACAAGCATCTATTTTCACTGCTTATTTCTTTATAGAAAACAAAGTGTTTTCAAAAAGGAATAGCCAACAGAAAGTCTTTCCTTCCACATCTAATCAAAGTTAAACTTTTTTCGATTGGTTCAAAGCGCTTTCAACAGGAGCTGAAACAAAACTATCCTCATACGGGTACCCCCACACATGGTGGGCACCTGCGGTGGCAGGGTAAAAATCCCCCCTTCCTCCCCACGTGGGTCACGGGTTCGGTCATTGGGTCATAAGGATTGAAAGCACAGCAGAATCATAGGAAAGTCCCCTCGTCAACCCCGATCACTAAAGAGCTTGATCCAAGAGACATCTGACGTGGTTAGGTAGTCGTCATCTCGAGGAGCTCGATAGAAAGGGCATCAGAAAGTCTTAGATGGCAAAAGGGGACGCGCGTCAAAAATTGGAAAGAGCCTTTGTCCTCAACTCTTTGCGGCTTGAATACAAGTTCTCTTATTCCGACTTGGTTAGGTAGTCATCATCAAGTAGAAACATGTAGACAGGCAAGAGTCTCAAGGGTAACCAATAACTGTGTCACAAGTGGCCGATTGAACACAGGTCACCAATCAATACCGTGGTTTTGGGTATTTTGTGAAAGGAGACATATGAACAACAACACACAATATAACATAGTCAGGAACGCACTGCTTACGGACAAGGAAATGAGAATGAATAAATCCACTAATTTCGTCTAAATATACCTAGGTAGATACACATAAGCAGCACGCACCATTTTGAAGCTGGACGAATTGCGCACAGCCGCACCCCTGGCTGCGCCGTATCTAGTACGGGTTTCTCAAAAGTGCGGCAGAACACAGTTTTAACCAGTATCTTTAACGAAATGACACTAAAACTTTATAATGTGTAGGTATAAGGTTCTGCTAATAGATTATAGTAAAAAAAAGTGGTAAATCAACATTTTTCAATATCTCTGACACTTCTCTGACATTTCCCTGATTTCACCCCATCTTCTCCCTGACTTACCCCCCTTTTACCCCAGAAAAATCAGAGAAATTCTTCCCCCCTGATGCTCCCTGACAGATCAGGGAATGTCAACTTACTATGTGCAAGGGATCAAAATATCAAACCCTGGTAAAGGTTAAGTTAAGCGTAATGTTTTCTATACTCAACTGCAAATTGGTCACTATATTCGTCGAAGCCTGCATCTAAGATATTTTCCGACTGTTTCCAAAAAGGTTCATCGATAATAACGATAATTTGGGTATTCTTGAAACAACAAAAAGCAAGCCCGGTATTTAATATGTCGGACCAACAGCAAAGTAGTTGATCATTACAGAGTTAGCCAGTTCGGATCTCTCAAAACTGTTGTCGTAGCAGCTAGGATTTCGTTAGAAGCAAACTGTCTGTCGATGCAGTGATCCAGCTCTCATGAACACAGATAGAAGAAAACATATTTTCACGTTAAGAAGAAGAAAACATATTTTCACGTTAAGAATCAATCACCGTTAAGTTACTAAATGTGAGGTCACGTATACTTTCCATCCTGTCTCGTATTATTCACATATAGTATATATTTGTACTGATGGAAGCGTTACAAAAACGGCTGTGAAAAACGGTTCTAGAAACTAAAAATAAAAAGCACACTTGAGTCAGGTGAGGCCGGCGTTCATTAGTTTTACGGTATATCTGAGGTTCATGACATAGTTTTAAGTAGTGGAGAAAAAGCCATCATCATGGGTACTCCTCAGTACTTTTCTTTTGAAATGATGAGCAGCTTCTTCTATACATTCGATAACTCATGAAAGTGACATGAGGGTTACCCAACAGAAAAGGAAAATGCAATACGGAAAGCGTATAAGCGTATGGTCTTCTAGTGAGAAAGTTTGAAAGAACGTTTTCTCGAGATCACTATGTTTGTTTTCAAGTGATGAAAGATTAGGATTTCTGCTTTAGGAACAATTGCTTGCAAAATTGGAGATTTTGGAATTTTTGAAAAAATACGCAAATTTGCGCTGGTGCGGTACGGTGCGGTATTTTCGAATCGCGGTGCGGTATTTCAGCGGTGCGGTAGGTGCGGTAATTAGTAGGTCCCAAAATCGAAGTGTCAAACTTCAACGAGTGGGGGCTGAACTTCAATATCGGAAATGTTTACTTTTTACCCCCACCCTCAAACTTTTGTATTGCTGGTGATGAATTGAATTATCACCCCCCGGCGGGGGGGGGGGGGGGGGGGGGTCAAACCACAATTCCCCAAACGCAATACAATTTCAAAAAGGTGGGGGGTGAAAATTCAATGTTCCCCTTTTACATACTTACTACGTAAGAACTTTCTTATTTGTGTTTAGTGTTAATTTGCGGACCAGGTAGTTGGAACGTATTTCGGAAACGAACCGCCAGGTTCGTTGGAGAGTTGTCCGATCCTTCAATAAGCAATAAGCTACGGAATGGCTCACATCTCGTGAATACTCATGATCCGGTTTTCCGTGATTTGGTTAGTCGGCCACTTATTAGGTTTAGGAAACAGGAAATACACATTTATTTAGTCAAATACTTCATTTAACCGGATATAACTGCATTTGTTAAACATTAACCGGGGGTTGATTGATTAGGAACCCTTTGGTTAAACGCTCCGGAACCCCTTATGTCCTACATCGACCTTCATTCGGAAAAGAGAATTGCTAGTCCATTTATCTGTGTTATCTCCCAAAGATGTTATTCAGATGTACCCTACGATGTCTGCTATTTCCACGACACTTTCTCACTGGACGGCAAAGATGAATACTTTTATGTGGCGAATTTGCGTTGGTATGTTCCATTTGATGGTTTGGTGTTCTGTTGCGTATCACTACGAGCAATTTGTTTAAAAAACGAATGTAAAGTGAGAAACGATTAGGTTTTGAGATTGAATTGCATGGAATGTAGAAAAGGAGGTCAATAACTCAAGAGGGAAATGAAAAATCTAATCTCGCAATTTTCATGGGCCAAAAACATTTTGGTTTTCTACTGAGAAAAAACTTGCAGCAAACAAACATTAGTTGAAACGTCCGAATATTTTAATTTCTCACCATTGATTTGAAACTGTTAACAGAACAGAGTATACTAGTGAATTTAATATCCACGCCACATGAAGTCAGCATTCTAATGAGGAATGGTGCACTTTGTCTTTCTCTTTACGTTTCTGAGCTCTGCTGTGTTGAACATGTTTCACGTGACTGTGCGATATGCGATTGATTGACAGTATAGCTAATATTTGTTGCAAATACGTTTTTAGTGTAAGCGGAGGTTGAGCACTTATTTTCTGATTTAGCTTGTCAGGATGATTTTGAAAATTGCGAGATTAGATTTTTCGTTTCCCTCTTTAGTTATTGACCTTCTTTTCTACATTCCATGCAGTTCAATCTCAAAAGCTGATCGTTTCTCACTTTACATTCGTTTTTTTTATACAAATTGACCTTTTTTCTATATTTCCGAAGGAAAAAATGATTTAATAGATATGAAATAAAGACATCTAATCAATTATTGCTTTTTGGAAGTTTATTAAACTCAACAGGTAAAACTATGTTGATTTGTAAAACATGGGCCAATTACACATGCAACCGGGTTGCATGCAACCAAAGTGCAACCGGGTTGCATGTGTAAAGACAGTTTGGTTGTATTCCAAATGCAACCAAAAGCAACCAAATTGCAGTAAAAGCAGGAAAATGTTCAAAAATTGAGTGTTTGGTTGCATTTGAAAAGCAACCAAAAGCAACCCGGTTGCATTTGGAAAGCAACCTATTTTTTAACACATGCAGCCTGGTTGCATGTGTGAATCGCCTAAAACATGAACTGCTATAAAAGTTCGGTTAGTAAGCGTACTCTCACAAACCATAATCAATCCTTGATTTCGGGGAACGCACGTGTGTCGCCGTCCATTTCTTTCTTTTTTCTTGGCGATTTGGCTCAGTCGGCAGAGCAGCGCACTACAGCCTAGTAGGCCGAGGGTTCGAATCCCTTCACAGAAATCACTTTGTTTTTGTTCGATTAACCTTTCTATGGAGTCAGGATCTCTACAGATTACCACAATTGCTTTTCCAATAAATTCTAATCTGTTCTCACTAAGTTGATATTTAAAATACAAAAACTGCGTTACAAGTTTGGTTAGTAAGCATTCTCCCCGGAACCATAACAAATCATTGAATTCGGGCAGCGCACGTGTGGCGCCGTCCATTTCTTCCTTTCTTCGTGGCGATTTGGCTCAGTCGGCAGAGCAGCGCCCTACAGTCCAGTAGGCCGAGGGTTCGAACCTTTCACGGACATTATTTTTGTTTTTATTCGATTAATCTTTTTATGGAGTCAGGATCTCTGCAGATTAACACAATTGCTTTTCCAATATATTTTATTCTATTCAAACTACCAAAAAGCGAAACAACAGCTCACTGCGCACACTCCACACATGTAGAAGTAATTGTCAAAGCAGCTGAGAGCAATGTTTCCAGGTCCATAAAATGGCTCAATGTTAACGGATTGGTCCAATATTTCAGATTTACACATAACTCTGCTGTTTCTAACTATATTCCAAATTTCAGACGAATCGGGTAAATTCGTCGGTTTTGCGGCCGCTGTCGGGAGCCATTTTTGCGATACGGTTTCTAGAATAACTGTAGATCACTAGTCGCACAATATATATCGATTAGCTCAATGATAGAGTCTTTCCTCCTCTATCTCTCTCTATCAAAATCTAAATAATCCGTTCAGGAGTTTTTGAGAAAATTTCATAAAACCACTTTTGAAAGTCCGCAATGTTGTGATCAAAAACCAATCTGCGCAGCGGCCGCGAAATGCAGCGAGGCGTGATTACTGCTGTTCTATAAGGTTAGCTGAAGTTGTAACCTGGGCTCATCGTCGATCAACATTTTGATTGCAGGAATGTTCAAACTGTCCAGAGGGTGAAAGCTGGCAAGAATATCGTTGAGTCTAAGCTGGTCTTCAAACCTAAAAACGTAGCAGCTTTCTGTGGAGTATGGAAAATTGTGGGAAGACTGGTACTCAAAGCGGCTGGTACCAAACAGATTTTGATGGAGGTAAGATGTCTTATGGGAGGAACATTCCTCTCTTTGTTTAAAACATATCCAGTATAAATGAAGTTGAGTGAAATCTTGAAGTTTCAATTAGTTCTTGAAGTCTTGAAGTTTCAATTAGTTTTTATAATTATATCAGGTTTTGGAAGCTCCGTGGAAATTGTGCGCAATGCCACTTCAGTTTAAATGACACAAACTGGTGGTTGAAATTCATATTACAGATATCCTTCTGTTGTAACGATCTTCATCCCTTCCACAAATTTGAGTCGGATACACTGCTCGGGAAGGACATTGATTACGAAATGTGGTTCAACAACCTCACTGGAATGGGGTTCGATTTTCGGTATTCTCAATATTGAATTTTATATTGCTTCGTTTCGGTGTGAACGCTAATAGGGAGCCGTTTGATCAGGGTTGAGCAGAAAATGGTTTACGGCCAGTTCAATAGGACCCCCCCCCCCCCTATCATGGTGGTCTGTCCTAAAACTTGGGGAACGAAACCATAGCTCGCTTGGGAAGCGTTAACTCGTCCTTTCTCGCATATACAATACCCAAATGAACTATTTCATCATGAGAGACGAGATTTTACATCGATGCTCCATAATAGTAGAATTGAAGTATACACTAGGAAGTTTCTATTCAGAGTGACTCCTCGTCCCAACTATTTCGAACCTAATGACATGACAGATGTCTGTCTCCTGTTGGGGGAGGGAGAGGAACGAGTGAAACTCCATCTATCCAAGGCGGTCAGTTGTATACTAGAAGTAGATTGTATGGTGACGTATAGTTAGCATTCTAATGAGGCATCGTACACTTTGTCATTTTACGTATCTTAGTTCTGCTGTGTTCAACATGTTTCACGTGAGAGTGCTTGACTAACAGTATAGGTTGCTGGGAGATACGGTACATCTCTTGCATGAGATGGGGAACATGAGTTCAGCCCCCCACTCGTTGAAGTTTTGAAAACCCAACAAAATCTCAATCTGTTTTTCGACGTACAAATCAATTAATTGTAAACACTAAATTACTAAACTAGTACTCAGAATTCTGCCGGCTAGCACACCAATATAGAAAGCTAGATGGGAAAATGGGGCTTAGGACTATTAGCCACAGTTTAGCCACAACTTGGCTCTCGATGGCCGTCGGAGATAATTGGGGTCACAGATAGCCACCAAGTGCCCGGTAATGAACTTACGAGACCGATAAGCTTGAAACTGTTGAAATCATATTATGTTGTGGGTGCACTTAATTTTGAATAAAATATATCATTGAAATCAAAAAGTGAAGAGGAATTACAATAAATGGTATACTACGTTCTCTGAATGTTTTGAGATAGTTTAAAGTTAGTTTCAGAATCAATTATTTTATTTCCTGGTAATTGTTATCAGTTATTCATGATGGACGTCTTTGCGTGCGCCAAACCTTCGGTAACTGATTGTGATGAGTAGCGTGATAATTGTGGCACATTTGGACGTTAGTGTAAGTTGATCAAGCCGTGGCGGGCTCTTGGAAGAATAATCATTCATTCAGCACAATCGCTCGATATTTATTCTTTACACTCACCACAACTACTCTTTCATTCCGTAGCTTGCTATTTTTCACGCCCAAGCACAGAGAAACGCTGCTATATTTATCAAAGTCTCTTACATCTTGGTTTTCGTACAAGATTCAGTGTACATAATGAGAGGAAGAATCATGTTCTATGGAGGTTCATCCTAGTTATTCGCTCATAAGATGTAGTTTTGAATTTGTTTTAAAAATAGACGGTGAAAAGTTGTAGTTTTCTTTTTACTAGTCAGACGAATACTTGAATGTGATAACCAGTTACAATCCACTCATTCAAACTTCGCATCTCAAAGCAGTCTTTAACATTTAGAACATGAGAACACAAAACATGAGATTTTTCTATTTTGCATGTAATTCAATTGCAATGTGTAATTCATACTTTGCCTTTTTTAATTCCGAAATTCTAGCATACGTTGAACTCTGTCTCTCAATACATACTTTAAATTGGGAATCATCCTCATTCTGCATGCTTGAATGAGTAATGAAAATAATAATTTACATACTTTCATTTAACGTTCTTGTTCTTCTTTCTTGTTGCCTCGATTTGATGACATTTCTAGCCATATTTCTAATAGGGCTGTACATAACACGTTAAATGTTATAGGTTTTGTCAAACCGTTGTGGACACCGTACCATCGATTTTGTAAGGGGCGGGGTTTGGCGAGCGGCCAGTTCGTCTGCGTATCATTGATCTACACACACTCTCAGCTGCTGGCAGATAATCAACGACCGCTCGCCCCGCATCGCTCAATCAATTGGGCTTAGGACTATTAGCCACAGTTTAGCCACAACTTGGCTCTCGATGGCCGTCGGAGATAATTGGGGTCACAGATAGCCACCAAGTGCCCGGTAATGAACTTACGAGACCGATAAGCTTGAAACTGTTGAAATCATATTATGTTGTGGGTGCACTTAATTTTGAATAAAATATATCATTGAAATCAAAAAGTGAAGAGGAATTACAATAAATGGTATACTACGTTCTCTGAATGTTTTGAGATAGTTTAAAGTTAGTTTCAGAATCAATTATTTTATTTCCTGGTAATTGTTATCAGTTATTCATGATGGACGTCTTTGCGTGCGCCAAACCTTCGGTAACTGATTGTGATGAGTAGCGTGATAATTGTGGCACATTTGGACGTTAGTGTAAGTTGATCAAGCCGTGGCGGGCTCTTGGAAGAATAATCATTCATTCAGCACAATCGCTCGATATTTATTCTTTACACTCACCACAACTACTCTTTCATTCCGTAGCTTGCTATTTTTCACGCCCAAGCACAGAGAAACGCTGCTATATTTATCAAAGTCTCTTACATCTTGGTTTTCGTACAAGATTCAGTGTACATAATGAGAGGAAGAATCATGTTCTATGGAGGTTCATCCTAGTTATTCGCTCATAAGATGTAGTTTTGAATTTGTTTTAAAAATAGACGGTGAAAAGTTGTAGTTTTCTTTTTACTAGTCAGACGAATACTTGAATGTGATAACCAGTTACAATCCACTCATTCAAACTTCGCATCTCAAAGCAGTCTTTAACATTTAGAACATGAGAACACAAAACATGAGATTTTTCTATTTTGCATGTAATTCAATTGCAATGTGTAATTCATACTTTGCCTTTTTTAATTCCGAAATTCTAGCATACGTTGAACTCTGTCTCTCAATACATACTTTAAATTGGGAATCATCCTCATTCTGCATGCTTGAATGAGTAATGAAAATAATAATTTACATACTTTCATTTAACGTTCTTGTTCTTCTTTCTTGTTGCCTCGATTTGATGACATTTCTAGCCATATTTCTAATAGGGCTGTACATAACACGTTAAATGTTATAGGTTTTGTCAAACCGTTGTGGACACCGTACCATCGATTTTGTAAGGGGCGGGGTTTGGCGAGCGGCCAGTTCGTCTGCGTATCATTGATCTACACACACTCTCAGCTGCTGGCAGATAATCAACGACCGCTCGCCCCGCATCGCTCAATCAATTGGGCTTAGGACTATTAGCCACAGTTTAGCCACAACTTGGCTCTCGATGGCCGTCGGAGATAATTGGGGTCACAGATAGCCACCAAGTGCCCGGTAATGAACTTACGAGACCGATAAGCTTGAAACTGTTGAAATCATATTATGTTGTGGGTGCACTTAATTTTGAATAAAATATATCATTGAAATCAAAAAGTGAAGAGGAATTACAATAAATGGTATACTACGTTCTCTGAATGTTTTGAGATAGTTTAAAGTTAGTTTCAGAATCAATTATTTTATTTCCTGGTAATTGTTATCAGTTATTCATGATGGACGTCTTTGCGTGCGCCAAACCTTCGGTAACTGATTGTGATGAGTAGCGTGATAATTGTGGCACATTTGGACGTTAGTGTAAGTTGATCAAGCCGTGGCGGGCTCTTGGAAGAATAATCATTCATTCAGCACAATCGCTCGATATTTATTCTTTACACTCACCACAACTACTCTTTCATTCCGTAGCTTGCTATTTTTCACGCCCAAGCACAGAGAAACGCTGCTATATTTATCAAAGTCTCTTACATCTTGGTTTTCGTACAAGATTCAGTGTACATAAAGAGAGGAAGAATCATGTTCTATGGAGGTTCATCCTAGTTATTCGCTCATAAGATGTAGTTTTGAATTTGTTTTAAAAATAGACGGTGAAAAGTTGTAGTTTTCTTTTTACTAGTCAGACGAATACTTGAATGTGATAACCAGTTACAATCCACTCATTCAAACTTCGCATCTCAAAGCAGTCTTTAACATTTAGAACATGAGAACACAAAACATGAGATTTTTCTATTTTGCATGTAATTCAATTGCAATGTGTAATTCATACTTTTCACCTTTTTTTCACCTTTTTTAATTCCGAAATTCTAGCATACGTTGAACTCTGTCTCTCAATACATACTTTAAATTGGGAATCATCCTCATTCTGCATGCTTGAATGAGTAATGAAAATAATAATTTACATACTTTCATTTAACGTTCTTGTTCTTCTTTCTTGTTGCCTCGATTTGATGACATTTCTAGCCATATTTCTAATAGGGCTGTACATAACACGTTAAATGTTATAGGTTTTGTCAAACCGTTGTGGACACCGTACCATCGATTTTGTAAGGGGCGGGGTTTGGCGAGCGGCCAGTTCGTCTGCGTATCATTGATCTACACACACTCTCAGCTGCTGGCAGATAATCAACGACCGCTCGCCCCGCATCGCTCAATCAATTGAACCCTCTGCTGTCTTTTTGGGGAAAATGGCGACTATACCCTTTTGTTATACCCATGTATACTGTTAGTCAATTGCACAGTCACGTGAAACATGTTGAACACAGCAAAACTCAGAAACGTGCAATGACAAAGTTCACGATTCCTCATTAGAATGCTATCTTCACGTGACTATTCGATTTACTTCTAGTATACCATTTGTATGGTACAACTAAAGAGTAACAATGTTATATACATCTACATATTTGTTGCCAGATTTCATGATTTTCTTACTAATGAAACTATTGCAATTAATTTTTTACAATCATTCAAAAGTATATTTCGAAGTCTACCCTACGAACAAACTCGCCTGACATTTTCCATTCAAATGATACATTGCTCATCGAATTTGGTCGAGATTCAATTTTTGGCGTCTATTGAAGTTATTCTTGCATGGCGGTGATATTCAAACTTCAAAAAGCTACCGCAGTTATAACAAGCTTGCGACGCATGACCCTTCCCTATCCCTAGGTGCCATTATGGTGGTCGTCTATTCCAATACAGGGTGTAATTAAAAAGTTGTGGCTAATAGTCCGGGATCCGGGAAAATGGTGTTAGCTAAAGGAGGCCGATATATCGTCGCCTTTCGAGAGATAGGCAGTCGTAATACGACGAAATTTATGTTGTTGTATGTATAAACACTTTTTCGTTATTTTTTTTTCACATAACGCATAAAGTGCGATTTACCTATTAACTTGACGACTTTTCGAGTATTTCTAGGTTCTTGCTCACTTCTCGGAGTTTTTCAAAACAATGTTCTTTGCAAACTTCACCGAGAGTAGCAAATCGGAAGTTGAATTGAAGGATGTCTACTCAAAGAATTTCATTGATCTTCTTGATTTATGTTTTGGAGCCTTTTTATTCCCCAATGGAGGTAAGTTATGTTGTTAGTTTTGTTTTGTTCATATTCTGCCTACCAAGTGGGTGTGCGTAAAAGGAAACTTCTCAGGAAAGTGTCAATACAAATTATGGCGAAACTTACTTTAGACGTCCATTTTTAACATAATCACATTTTGCCGAATGAGTTTTCCCTTGCGTTTCATTTTATAAGCCGCTTGTGCTGCTATCAACTTGATGTTCTACTGCTAATAATTGATATTGGTAACTGAATGTTGACTGAGCTCCTAGTAATGTAGTTCGCTACAAAGTCCGCTACAAGCAGATTGAGTCCAATATGAGTGTGTCAGCCACATTTAACTGGCTACTTCGTGTTGCATATTCACGCGTGTGTTTTGCAGTGTTCTTTTTTATGTGCAACTGTAGTAGGTCTATTTGCTCATTTCAGCCGTATATGAAGATTGGATTGAAAACCTCTTCGTGTTGGCCGATCGTTTTCTCATGCCTGCAGTGACGGAAAAACTGCAGTTGTTTCTAGTCGACGACTATGGCGAGGCAGCGAACCGCTCCATTCGTCATCTCATTTGGGCGGACAAGTTCAAGTTGCCCCTGCTCATGGTCAGTTCTCATCTGTTGAAGGGGTCCTCTTTGTCGCCGGAGGGGTTTTGGTTCATCTTCTTGTACCTCATTCCGGATTCTGACCCTTGCTTTCCGAATGTCGGGAATTGTATATGTTCATCGCTGGAACTATTCAAACTACTTGTATTTATATGCGAAGTTGCGAAGCAAACATTAATCTCGTAAACGTGTGTTTCAACTTCCTATAAATATAGTAGTGAATTGAACCCTCAGCGAAACAATCCATTCAACTAGCTGTTTTTTTGTCTGCGTCTATCACCACTTACTAGGGGGCGCATTCGAGATACAATATCTTCAGAAAAATATGCTCAACTTGAGATTGTTCTGCTGTCTGAGCTTCAGTTTCCAGGCTCGAGTCATGCAATATTTCACTCTGCAGGATGCGAAATGTCTGCAGAAAATGAAAGACATTCGCGATCTTCGCCCCACAACATTCATGGCCGTATTAAAAGTGGTAACCGAAGGGGAATCTTCCGATGAAACATAGTTCGATATCGATTAGTCCAGGATGGATGTCAGGCTGCGTTCATAGGTGTATTTACAGCTTGCTTTGAAGCAGTGTTGCCAAAACGTACGTATTGAACGCTATTTCACTCAAATCTTGCCAGTATTCAAGCGATGCTTTTGAGGACAGAGTTATTTTGTTGTAGTTTCTGCTCAAAAACTATGAACGCAATCTAACACGTGGAGTCATTATACCGAATTTCAGTTCAAACTGTTTTTTAAATAGAATGACTGGATATGGCGAGTATTTTCGCTGTGCTTTTCAATTTGCTGATATCTGAAGTTTAGCGAGATATGTGGTAGTGTGACTAGGACGTTCCTTAGTGCTTGCTAAATCATACTACAATCAAGTCATACTAGAATCATCCCGATTGATTTTGTTCGCTTCAACCAATTTTTTCTCGTATTTCACTTCGCTGCAATCTAGTTTTTGTTCCATATGTGCCCCATCTTCTTCTCGCTGATATTCTTTAATTTTGATTTCGCTCTGCGTTTTTTATTTTCATTGTTCCAGGTAGAAAGTCATTTTTCATTATAAATCCTGCATAAATTCACTATTCATCCATCTCAATTTATGATCTCCGGCGGGAATTTCTCTTTCAGATCAAATTGTTGTTGTCACTACGTTTTCGTTGTTTACATTCCTTAATTTTGCTAGTTTTGGTTCTTTTGCTATGAATCAAGATATGTTCATAAAAGTATTTTCTTATCTTCTTGTCGGTTTTCTGATTAACGATTGGTGTTTGGCGTGAAATACTTATATGTTTGAAGTGTCAGTTACGTGGATACCGCTAACAAGCTGTTGGTAACCGGGTGGCATCAATCCCTAGCCGCGGTAAGACAGTTCGGGTTGTTTTCAGATAATTCACACCAACCCAGAATACTTTTACAACCCAGGACAGTGTTTAGCAACAAACTAGCATACTGTGAAGGGTGAAACCTGCCCCCATTCACACTGTGCTGCTACAGAAATCATCGGTTTGTTCATTATTGTTCATTTTTGTTGAAGTTGAAGCGTTGTTTACTTTCAGTTCACGTCTTGTTTTGTCGCTCCCGATCGTCATTGATTAGAAATTGGAATGGGAACCCGTCAATGTGAGTGTATTGTCATTCATTCAAAGTTTTATAATCTTACTGTTGGAGTCTCAATAGAAATGAAAGAGACTATATATAAGGAGTAGAAAAATAAAACCCCTGCCATCTTCTCAACGAGTGGTCAATTCTATATGTAACCGGGTTTTTTGGTAACCTAACCGGTAACCCTTTTTTCAGGTTGCTTCAAACCCAAAACTAAAGTTCGTTTCCCGTTAAAACTAACTACATTTTGCGTTAGAAAAACAGGTAACCGGTTTTTCATTTTAGGTAAACAACCGGCTATCTACTGAGGTAACCTGAAAAAACGGTTACCAAAAATCCTCTAGAAGTAAACGGTTTTCACTGTTTTCAGATACTCCTTACGCTGTTCGCCTTTTCGGTGAAAATTGTTTCTCTCTCGACAAAGATCGTGATGGGTTGGGACCGTTTTCTATTGGAGATATAAATTGGTATGATCTTTGTACCTTTGTTCTTTTTGAAGACAATGACAACATGGGTGGTTTACACATGCAACCAAAATGTTATGTTAACTGATTTTGGTCGCATTGGAGTTGTAACCCGTACCCGGTTGCATTTGAAAGCAACCAATGGTTTCGTACACATGCAACCCGGTTGCATGTGTAATTGGCCCAATATGCGACGTTTTCACTGTGTTTTTCGGTTTGTTACGGAATGGCGTTGTTTCGATGAGATGGATGATTGGCGGGGAATTCCTAAACGGTTTCCGGTGACCTCTTTCCCAGCTTTAACTCAGGGAAGTTTAAGTCACCTACACGCAAACTTTGAGCTACCCAATGGTTTCCCGTGAGGTAACCTGAAAAAGTGTTTCAAATATATAGATTTTCAAAAAAACTCGGTTAGATTCGAAATTGACCGCGTTGATACTCCTTTCCTCGCAATTATTCAAAAATAATTGAAATAACCACTCTCCTTACTGCCAAATTGGGAAAATTTGGTTGTTCTCGACCCACAGCTTTCTCGAGAGTCTCACAGTAATTGGCGAGTGTCGTGTGACTGCACTCACAACTCGAGAGAACAATCCTGGCAACATCATGTGCTGTTTCAGACGATACGTACATTTTGATTCTCTTTTCAGGGATATCCACACTTCCCAGACTGTGAAAGATACGAAGAGTATCGTTGAGTCTGAGTTACTCTTCGCTCCGGCACGGGCTGGTTTGCCTTCGTTCTGCGGCTTTTGGAAAATTGAAGGAAAACTGATTTTATTTGACCAGATTACAGGGAACAACTTGCTCGAGGTTACGTCTGTTGATATTTACTTTTCAAGAAAAACTTCAGTAAAATGTGAATTATCGAAAAAAAAAATAGTTTGCGCAGAAGGTAGAAAGCATCACAAACTGTTGAGAAACGGGGGATTTATCACAAGTGCGATATGTGCCTACCCTATTCCATGTGTTAACATATGCCATTTTGAGCTGACTTCTGTTAACTTTTTAAATCAAGATTGTGAATTTTATGCGCAACGACACTTGTGAACCTCAGTCACTGGGATCATCTTTTTTTCCATAGATAGATTTAAAATGTCTCATCATTTATAAATGCGGCAACACACGACACATCGTTTCGGATTTTTTTCAAGCTGTTTTTTCCTATTAGGCAATAATTTTTGGTTCCAATGAGGTTTTTTATTTTTATTGCAGGAAGTTAGGCAAAGCTTCATAATGAACCGTTTCATTATGTGTGACAGTTAGTTATTTCATTTGGTGTACTTACAGGTAGTCTTCTCCTGTAGCGATCGTCAACCATTTCATAAATTCGAGTCTAGGAAATTTCTCGGTAAAGCGCTCACCTACGAGTTGCATTTCACCAATCTCGTTGGAATGGGGTGAGATTTGTTCGATCTTTTTTTCCAACAACTGTGCTAACAACATTCTGGTACGGCTTGTAGATACTATTATTGAAACAAAAAATGAATATTATTTTAGTATGGGGATGTTTATTTTCCTCTAATCTCTATTTTCAGCTTGACCCCTCGTCCCAACTTCTTCGAACCTAATGACATGACAGATGTCTGTCTACTTTTGGGGGAGGGAGAGGACAAAGTGAAACTCCATCTGTCAAAGGCGGTCAGTTACTTGAACTTTGTTTGTTTGTCTGTTGTTTTACTATACTTTGAGACTATGAGGGCAAACAATCCGATCTTCACAATCAAACGCTTCACTAGGATCACTATGGAAAATCGCCCTATTTCCAAAATTTGACTGTCTTACTCGGAACGCGCTTTAATTACAAGTTTTCGATTGGTCGAAACTGTATTGCAACAAATCTAGAGATATAGTGTGCCCCGATAAGACGTCAGACGACGAGAGGGAAAACCAATATATATGACAGCCACGCTGTATAAACAGTAATTTACTGTTTTGCAACGACGCTTGTTCTGAGTATGTTCATTTGTCTTAGTCTATATTACTACCACACCGCTAACTATCTGTCGATTAGTAAGGCATATAGGTATTGAAGAAGTTCGACAATGAACACTTTTTCGAAGATGGCTTCAAAATTATCCAACCGTGTCTGGAATTAAAACGGATGCATCTTCAATGTTAATAGTTTCAGGAACTTGAGAAAAAAATCTTTATTTTCGAGGTTCTCGCCCACTTCTCGGAATTCTTTAAAGCCATGTTTTTCGGTGGTTTCGCTGAGAAAAACAGATCAGAAGTGAAGTTGGAGGATGTTTGCGCAGATGATTTTCTCGATCTTCTGGATCTATGCCTAGGATCCTATTTGAACACGTATCACGGTGAATTATATCTCATTCATAGTCTGTTTCTACCAAGATGACCGCTTTTCCTATTGAACTGATTAAAGCAGGACGAATATGTGGACCAATTCCGTGTCAACAGTCCTTTAAGCTGCAATGGAAAATTGTATTGCTGTTTAAAGGACTGAAGCGTTGGGATTGGACCACGTAGTCGTCCTTCTTTAGGCTAAATGATGCCTGGCGGGCGGCTAAATATTGTTTGTTAAACGCCCACTACTGTATTACAGAGGATGAAATGGGGAAACTGCTAGCGTTGGCCGACCGTTTTGCGATGCCCGTAGCCACGAAAAGATTGCTATCGATCGTGCTGGATCATTATGATGAGGATCATGTCATTCCCTATCTGATTTGGGCCGACAAGTACAATCTAACGTTTCTTATGGTGAGCTCAGTAGTTTCATCTGTTTGAAGCCTTGAAGGTCACAATACAGTCCAGTGTATGGTAGTCCTGCATTTCCTTCAGAGCTATCTATGTTATTTGAATGCCGGTTCCTACAAATGACATGAAAATCATCGCAGATCAAAGTCTCGTTTGCGTTGCTCAGCTAGCTCTTACTAGTCCCGTTAACCGAATGGGGACTGGTGGACTGGTTACATTGTTTCAAACCGGCCTACGGGAGTTATAACCATGGGATGATAATCATTGTGAGTAGTTTCGACGCTACTACACAGGCACTTTTCTTGCCTTTCCAATAGAGGCTTCCATAGATCTTTGCTGCCTGCAACCATACACCAGTAAGGTTCGACTTTTTGTCAAAAACGGTGTTCGTTTCAGATTGAAACATGACAGAAATTAATGATGATGTATCAAAAATTGATAACCTCTATCGTTTTCGCCGAAAAAGGAGTCCGTTTTCCGATTTTTTGTGACTATTCGGACAATTTGGCTGGGAGCTGCCTAAAACCAACACTATACCAGATATGGTTTCAGTCACGCGTGATGGAGGACTTCACCCTGGAAGATGTGGAAGACCTTCAGAAGAGGGAAGAACGCCACGACCTTCAAGCTGCTACGTTTTTGGCGGTTATGAATGCTGTGGCCAGAAATGCGAAGAAATAACGGACTTTCCATGATACTTGTTTGAATTCCCCAATTTCTCCAGGAACTCATTCTCCTCACTCTTTTTGTTTCCCCGCTTCTGGTCAGTAATCACACTTTGCCAGAATTTCAGTCGCGCCTGTGTTTTGAGATGTTTTACCTGAGTTCAAACTCTCACAAATGAAGTTGGAGTTACTAGTATAGAGAGATAATAGGTATAATAACATGTTGTCACTGAGATCTTCCTTTCAATATTTTGTCATGTTATGATTATGCTAAAATGATCTGAAATGCCTTTTTATCTCTGGTGTAACCTAGGGTTCACTGTGTTTCGATCTAGTGTTTCGTAATCAGCCACTCCTTTCTCGCAGACAATCTCGTTTTTGAAGTTTGTTCTATAATTTTCTCTCTTTCTTTGTTTTTTAATTCGTGCGGAAAGTTAGTTTCTCATCTGAAATCGTACATAACTTTACTGCTTTTTATTTTCAAGCATGGTCTCCTTTTCCCATAGATCAACTTGTAGATATTAGTGTTTTTGTTGTTCACGTTGTTTACTTTCGCAAGGTCTTTTGCTATGCATATATGCAATAAGAGATGTCTATGAAACAGTTTTCCTATTTTCTTATCGGTGCTGACTATCGCTTGAACCTTCGCGTGAAATATTTAAAGATTCAAAGTGTCAGTTACGTACGTGAATACCGACAACAATCTGTCGAAAACCGGGTGTCACAAACCTTAGCCGCGGTAAGACAGTTCGGGCAATTCTCAGCTATTCACTAACCCATCTCAGAATACTTTTAGAAGTTAGAAGTATAATGTTTAGGATTCTCACAAACATTCGAAAATTCATAGAGACTTTACAGCTACAGAAATCATCCTGTATGCACCTGAAAGTCGGAATCGGAAAAATCCGAACAGAAAGGGTGCATCTTTTCACTAATTAGCTGGCAATATCACTAAATGGAGAGAAGAATTTCGAAGATAATACTTTGTTTCTCCACAAATTCACTCATTTAGGTACATTTTTTTGAAAATGCAGCTAAGACGCATGAGGGGTTACCATTATATTTTGTTACAACGCACTTTGTTGTTGACAACACCATTCTCCGTTGTTCAGGTGGCGTTTCGCGGAAGGAAAACAAGTTGTTTTTAAATATTAAATTAATGTTACGTTGGTTTGATTTATATTGTTCTTTATTGTTCGATCTTTTAAGTTGAAGCAACTTTTCCGTTTCAGGGTAACCTTGTTCATAAGCTGCCCGCCAGTGACAAACTACAGATAAGCATGGGAACTCACGAATGTGAGTTTGTTCTTTGACCAGTCATTCGTTGGCTTGTCACCTGGTGCAAATTCTTTATGTAACCAACTTTTTTGGTAACCTAACCGGTTTTTGGTAACCCTTTTTTTCAGATTTCCTCACATGTAACCGCTAGGTAACCTAAAACTAAAATCCGGTTACCGTAAAAACTTAGTTAGAAAAACAGGTAACCGGTTTTTCACGAGTGTGAAAGGGGACGGGGGATATGGCAAAGGGGACGAGGGCTGAGGCAAAGGGGACGAGGGATAAGGCAAAAAAACACTCTTAGGTATTGTAAAAAAGGGAAAAGATGAATCAATAATGAAGATACAGAACAAGGCAAGTATTATGGAGTAATCGAAAACTAAATTTGACTAGATTTCGCTCTAATTATCAGTCCACCCCTCGTCCCCTTTGCCTCAGCCCTCGTCCCCTTTCACCCTCGTCCCCCCTCGTCCCCTTTCCTATTCACCATTCCCATTGGCTATAGGCATATTTTTTCTAAGCTTGTGTGTACATCAGACCTAAAACGGAACTGACTTTTTCTTGACAGCAATTCTTACTGATTATCTCGGATTTTTTCGTTTTGGTAGATGCGTCGACAGATATAGTCTTTATAGATACTCCATACGCTGTTGAGTATTGTTTCGACAGAGACTTCTCTCTTGACGAAAATTCAGCTAGTGTTGGAGGTATTTGCTGGTATGTTCAATTTTATTTGGTTGATCACGAAAGTTTTTAGTTTGCAGTACACAAAAATGTACTGATAAAAACGCTCAATGATAAACAATACGCCTATCGTTAATGAAATTATAAGTCTAACTAGAATACGGTTACGCAACATTGGTTCACACGTACCTGTGACATTATATTCGCAAACATAGGAATAACAGAATAAACCAGTGGCCACTCGAAATTAACTGATCGGGGCGGAAAACGAACCAGCGTAGCATCCTTTCTCCTTTTTTTATGTTTTTGGGCCCGTAATCCGTATATAACACACTCGGTTGAACAGAAAATAATGGCAGCTCTTTACCAAAAAATGGCTTCACCTCTATCTTGCAGAAATTTTAAAATATAACAAATTGCTGACCAGCCGCATATAAACAGCGAGACGTGCTCTCTAGCTCTCAGTTGTGAAATGTTTCAGTTTCTTTTCAGGAATATCCACACTACCAAGATTGTGAAGGACAGTCAGAATATCGTCGAGTCTGAACTGGTGTTCAAACCTCATCACCAGGCCGCTTTCTCGGGAATTTGGAAAATTGAAGGAAAACTGATATTTACGGACAAGGCTACAGACAAGAAGTTGCTAGAGGTAAGGAGTTTATGTTCATGGAAAAGGAAAAACTTCGTCTGCGAGAGGAGGGAGGGTTGATCGTACAAGAGACGGAAAGAGAGAGAGAGAGATGCAGATTGTGTAGTTCTCGGCTTCTCTCGCAAGTACACGCTCTCTTCTGCCAACACATCATTGATGCCAACTGTTTTCCCATAGAAAAACAGCCAATGTCCAACGCGCTGCTAAAAATTTGAATATTATTTCCATCCCATCTCTAGATATTCTTATTTCTCCAGCAGTAAGAAGTTGTTCAGTAGCCGTTTGATCAAAATTTAGTATGAATTTGCTGAACTGCTATCCAATTGCTAGTAAATCGTAACCAACTATACTAAATATAGTTGTTAATCGAGTTAAACATTTTGAGTTTGGGCGAAAATCGAGTTTTTGAGTTTAGAGTGCTATCTGACCGAAAATTCGAGTTTCTTCAAAATTTCGAATTATCGAATTTCGGACAAAAATAGAGTTTTCTAGTTCGACTTCAACAACTGTAATACTAAGAACTAAGCTTGTAAAAGTGAGATTGGCTGGTAGCCGTTAGAGGAATCTGCTACCAGTCACTAAAATTCTATACACTTTTTTCCCCCTCCAACCACATCACAATGAACGAAAGCCACGGAATACACTCATATTCGCCAGGCTTCACTATTCACTTTTTACTTCACTTCAAACAAAACCATTTCTTCAAAATCTGAAAAAATGTTCGGATTTTAAAGAAATGGTGGGAGTTTTAAATTGCTACTTTATATAAGAATTATTCAAAAATTTACGATAAAGGAGAATGTTTCTAAACTAGCGTACTAGCTAGCGAATGAGGAAACCAAGTGGCCGTTTTGTATGCTTCGATCATCGTTCCCTTAAGTATAACTTTCAGGTGTCTTTCTCGTGTAACGATCGTCAGCCATCTCACAAATTTGAGTCTGAAATGCTTCTCCGTAAAAAGATTGACTACGAATTGCATTTCACAAATCTTGTTGGCATGAGGTGAGTTTTCCCGTTCTCCTGACAAAGATGACATTGCCAGTTTTCACGAACGGCATATACTTCAAATGACAGCCAAAAATCCTAAAAAGTTGTGAAGAACGTTTCTGAGTTTGATAATCCTTCTGCTACCATTCCAGTGTCACTCCTCGCCCGAACTACTTCGAGGCTACCGATATGACTGATGTTTGTCTCATTGTGGGGAAGGAAGAGAATAAAGTGAAATTTTATCTTTCGAAGGCGGTGGGTTGTTTTTACGCTGTCCCACTTACGAGTTTAAATGGATTTGTCCAGTGTTAATCTTGGTTTCGTCCACGTACAAATAATGCTAGTGCTACGCGCGATTAATTTCGTTTCAGGACCCACCTAGAAAGTTTTTAATACACTGGAATTACGTTTAGAACATTTGGGAAGCAGTCGATGTTATAATACTGTAGGTTTGAGACTTGAGATTTATTATCAGTCTGTCATCTAGGGAAACGCTGAAATAAAACATGACAATAACTTTTTCTGCAGGTTCTCGCAAACTGTTCGGAATATTTTAAAGCCATGTTTTTCGGCAACTTTGCTGAGAAATCTAAATCTGAAGTAGAGTTGGAGGATGTCTGCGCAGACGATTTCATTCTTCTTCTCGATCTGCTATTTGGAGCCTATCTTTTCGGACCTAACGGTTATTATTTTTATTTTTTGAACAGTTTTCATTACCGCTGTCCATTTTATTACCGCTGATAAACGCAAAGCGGGTAACTGAATTGACAATCGAATCGACTTTATTGATTCTTCCGTTTCCACCTGAAAAACCAAGTTCTGTTACGTCCCATCTAGAGTTTTTAATGTTAAATAGTTAAATTTCCTCACGACAACTCAGAGTTCTAAGTGTCAAACATTAATCCTTATCAGTTTCATGCAAAAAAATGCATTGTTCGGGAAAATCGAAACTTTCTGTGTTTCAGTGGAGATTGATGACTTGTTCGTGTTGGCGGACCGTTTTGCGATGCCCGTGGCCACGAAAATGTTGCAGTCGTTTTTGATGGAATATTACGATGCCGATGACGTCATTACCTATTTGATTTGGGCCGACAAGTACAATCTGACTCATCTTATGGTAAGCTTTGTATTTTTTATCCGAAATGTTTCACCGATATCACATCACGTGACATGTTTCTAGATATGGTTTAAAATCATCTTAAACTCATTTACTTCATTCAAAATTCTTGTTCAACTGTGAAGTGTGAGAAAGATAATGTATAAGAACTATATATTCAGCCATGGCGAGCACCCTGTGTTTATCGTACAATACAACTGAGATGAGTTCTCGATACTACCTGTGGTTTTTCTTCAGCCATTCAACCGACCTTGGCAACCCTAATTCGCTGACAGATATCTGTCAGTAGAAGACAATATCGATAGCTTGTTTTTCATACTGCTGGGTACATTATCATATCTTGATATACGACACAGCTCACAGCACTTAAAGCAGACTAACTTCTTCATTTTTCTGAATTTTGTCCAAATAACTGGTAACATGACATTGAAAACAACGTTTTTACCATCATTCAGGGTGGGTGGGTGGGTGGGTGGAAACCAATCTTACTTGTCCCCCAAAATACAAATATCTTTAGAGCTACTGCTCAAAGTTCGAATATCATCCCCTCACGGTAAACTGGAAATAGTTGTGTTAATGAGAAATAAGATTAGGTTTTTGTTGGCATGTAGTAGTGTTCTTTTCCTTCACTACATGGTTGATGTTGTATACAAGCTAATCGACACCGTAAACCTTCTGTTTACGTAGTACGTTCTGTTTCAGTCGCGAGTGGTGGAGAATTTCACTCAAAAGGACATGAAACGCCTTCAGAAGAGAAAGGAACGCCACGACCTGCGCGCTGCCACTTTGCTGGCTGTCATGAATGCTGTAGGCGGAAATGCGAAGAAATAAGGGAAGTTTCTTCTCTCGATGATAATTGGTTTGAATTTTGTGAAACGTATTCTTTAGCCATTACAGTTTTTTTCATGCTCCATGTAAAGTTTCACATATAGTTTAAGTTTTCTTGCTAAATTTACTACAATAGATTTCAAACTCTTTCACATAGGCATCGCTGATAAGTGTTTCGCTGATCACATTTGCTGTTCTGGAAAATTCGAATATTGGGAAATATGATGAAAATCAATAAGTTCTCTCTAATTGATAATCTTTCCATTTTAAACGTTGTTCATGATCTGAGTTTGCTAGAATGTTCCGAACTACTTTCCATGGGCGCCTTTAACCTAGGGTTTATAGTGTTTAATCTGGTGTTTCGCGAGTAGCCACTATTTTTATCGCAGACAATTTCTATGCTTCAGTTCTCTTCTATCATTCCTTGTTTTATGCTGAGTTTTTGGTTCTCATTCGAAATCGTGCATAACTCCACTTTTGTTCATCTTCAATCATGATTTCCTTTTCCTCATAGATCTCTTTGTAGATATCAGTATGTTTTTGTTGCTCACGCTGTTTACTTTCGCAAAAATATATTTTCATTTGCTATGCAATAATTGATGTCTATGAAACAGTTTTTGTTATACTCTTGTCGAGTTTTCCGACTATCGATTGGTGTTCCGTGGGAAATATGTCATGTTCAAACTGTCAGTTACGTAAAAGCAGCGAAGGAGCTGTTGGAAACCGCCTGGCGGCTGGTAGAAGCCATTGTCCGTATTCTATGAACACAAGTAGCCAAGTAAGTTAGACGAGCACATTTTCAAAGTGAAAAACTTCTGCTTCGCTTGTTTCGACAATATGGATACGGCTACAAACGCATTAGATTGAGAAACTAAATTATACTTTCCTTTTTCGATAACTGTACCCTATAGTTCATTTATAGAGAAACGCTTCTCCGTTAACTGACAAGCTGTCTGGAGTTCTGTGAAAATGGGTGAATGTAAGTTTTTGGCTCTTATGGTTCTAAGGAGGCAACTAGTTTAATTTTTAAGGAAACGAGGTTTCTCAGTGGGCCTATTTTCTGAGCTCAAGTAGGATAATCTGCTATCAAAATTTATCGTTCAACAAATAGTTTGCACTTTATCAGAATTTGATCATGGAAAGGTTGCCCACATAGCTTATCCGGCTATTTGAGTCTAAAAAGTGCCACATTTGTTGTTCTTTCGGCTGTTCCCAGCTATCTGTCTACTGCCATAAGCAACCCGGCTGGTAGTAAAAGCAATATAAAAACGACAGAAATGCCCAATGTAGACAATAAAACAATCACCTTCCCCCACTTCCCTCCAAATTTTCGAGGTATCGTTGTGAGAAAGGGTTGAGATGAAGAATTGTGAGGTTCACATGTGCCTTACCGGCTCCGTATACTTAGCCTTTTTCGTATGTATAAGCATAACAGTTGCGTAAGTGTTTTTTTCCCCCAGATAAACCCTACTCTGTTCTCCTTTTCAATGACAAAGTGATGGAACGTGGCAAGGCCCTCTGCAGTGATACTGATGACCACTTTTCTGTTGGGTATATAAAATGGTATGTGCTCCGTTCAATTCACCTCGGTGCAGCTGATTGTATAATAATTTTGGTGAACCTTGCGAACCTGGTGAACCTGGTGAATTTTGGTGAATTCAATGTAGAGTATAGTTCTCGCCATTCCCACTGAGAGTTTGGCAGCGTGCCAATCAATTTCAAAGTTGTTTTGTTTGTTTTTCGATGTGGAGTTTTCCAAAAACAGCAAAGTTATGTTTGCGGTTGTTCAGCTTTATAATTACTACGAAGAACGGTTTTCGGTGTACTTATTTTTGCTCCAAAAAAGAGTCATCCGAGAAACAAGTCTCAGTGCAAATGAAACAAACTATACGAGCCTAGATATTGTAAACAGTCAGGGTTATGCGGTCGGCAGTGAATTTCCGGCAGTGAAAGGAGATAGGAGATCAACTTGAGCAGATAGTTCGATTTGGCCTGTTCTAACTATTTAAGGATCAGACAACAGGGTTACGCGTATTTGCATGCATCACTTCATGCGACATCCAGAGGCCAATGCCGCGCAACACGCAACCCGTCTGGTCAAATGTAGGATACAGAAGCTTTCCGACATTCATTGTTGGTTTCTGGTCCCCTTTACGCACCCCACTCATGAGAAGGAGCTTGTAGGTTTCTGTTGAATGAGTGAGGCTCTTCTATGCTGGTGCTTCTTAGTTTGAGTTTGATTTCAGGACCTTGCGCTTTGTCAAGAAATATGGCAAGAACGTCGATAAATGGGAGTTATTGTTCAAATCTTCTGAACGATTCGCTTTCTGTGGATCGTGGAAAGTGGAAGGCACACTGATCATCAATTGCTGCAATACTGACGATCAGTTGGTAAAGGTACGGTATCCGTAGGAAATCCGGCCTCCACATTTTCTGGGAACAAGTCGGGAGGGGGGGGGGGATCGGGAAAACGTGGCCAATTCTACAACTAACCGGGTTTTTAGGTAACCTAACCCTTTTTTGGTAACCTATTTTTGAGGTTATTTAGTAGGTAACCTGTCTGTAACCTAAAACTGAAATCCGGTTACCGTTCAAAGTAACGGTAAAAACCAAGTTTTGCGTTAGAAAAACAGGTAACCGGTTTTTCATTTTAGGTTACCAACCGGTTACCTACTGAGGTAACCTGAAAAATAGGTTACCAAAAATGGGTTAGGTTACCTAAAAACCCGGTTAGATATAGAATTCACCGGAAAACGGTGCAGAAGGGCCCTGAAAATACCCTGAATTCGCGGGGAATCGGTTATTCGGAAAGAGATTGGGTAACTTTCGGAGAGAAAGGGATTGACGAACCACGAGAAGCATGAATATAGTTCCGGATTTACGTCTACGGGGATTTGTCGGTTTGTTTCAGGAGAGATACATCAATCCAATTTCTCTCGGATTATAAAGTTGTATTTTTCTCATCTCTTGGAGGGTGGGGCGAATGTTATTGCCAAGTGTATACACTCTACTCCTAGTACTGAGCAAAAAGGCTGTTTTATGATGCACCCTCCAAGACCTAACTAACCCTAATTGAAATATTCTGAAGTTGAGGCAGTGAATGTATTTCATCCTATCCTGCAGCTTTCAGACATCTTTCGCTTGTAGTGATTGCCATCCATCTCACACAATCGAGTTGGGGAAAGAAATGCAGGATAGAAGTGTTGATCTCGAATTCCAGTTCACTAAACTTGTCGGAATGGGGTAAGATTCGTGACCATTTCATACATCAGCTAACTTCTCTAGGAGAAAGGTTGTTTTTGAAACAAAAATAGCTCGAAAAACGTGTCATTTCGTAAGTTGGTTCATTTTTATGGATAAGGTCTCCAAAGTGCTAATTAGAAAAGTCAGCTGTGCGAAAAGCGGGGATACAGTAATGCTACCTGTTTGCAGTATTCTAAAAGCAGCCAACCGTTCTTCATGAATGCAACCCGGTTATGTGATTAGCAAAGGTTTGCTGCGCACCTCAACTTCAGTCTTCTGTAAAATTTATTCTAATAGTGTCCTAGTATTCTTCGAAATTGAGCCTTTTTCCTATTAAGATACGTCGAATTCCGTAATTCCGAAACGAAACCCAAATTTGGCTTGGGTTTTTGGTTTAGTTCGTTTACTGAACATAACGAATGAGGAATAGTTTGCCCACCATATATTATTGGTACCGAAAACCGAGTCAATGATTTGAGTTTATATTTGTGGTAGATGCGCAGCTATCCAAATTTGTTAATCGAAATCAAAGTGTCAAGAACTGTGATCTTTGCATGTGAAATATTTATTCTCCTCTCTTTTCAGAGTGACTCCTCGTCCCAACTACCTTCAAGCCAGTGAGATGACAGATGTCTGTCTGATTGTGGGGGATGAAGAGGACAAGCTGAAACTTCATCTATCAAAGGCGGTCAGTTACTTGTATCGCATTCTAGTATACTTTTCAAATGTCTGAATTGTTAGAATTTGACAAGACTACGTGATGTCAGTCCCACATCAGAGTTTATCTAGGCTTGTTACTAATCGCCAAATGGAACGGAAATGAGTGGGAGGAAACGAAAAGGGAAAGATCGTTCCCTATTCGCTAGCCCACTTGTTTTAATATATATTCATTCACAGTGTTACAAGAACAACAAAAAAACGTGAATAAATATGTAGAACCCCTAATCGATAAGGCAACAAAACCCTACCTACGTTAACCGAATAACGGTGGTGATTTGCTGAACTATTGTTCTCTGTTTCTCATAATACAACTTTCTACATATGCTCTATTTTTCAGGTTCTCGGTAATTTTTCGGATTATTTCAAAGCCATGTTTTACGGCAAATTTGCTGAGAAAGATAAGTCGGAAGTCGAACTGCAGGATATCTGTGCAGACGATTTCGTTGATCTCTTGGATGTTTGCTTCGGAGCCTTTCTGTTTCAAAGTGAGTTTCGGTATTCTTATCAATTATTATATTATCGATTCGATTATTGTGTACAAATCGTACATAGATGTTCCGTTGTCCATAGCAAATCAATGCGGTGTGTGTTGTTCATTCCCGCTGTGTTTGCAATTTTATCCTGCTGCTTTTCGGTCGAAATTCGTAAATTAGGGCGTGTATCGAGTTCAAAGTACTCAGAGATAATCATCTCTCGTAAATCTTTTCGTGCTCGTTTGGACTCGACTCTTGTCACCTTTACCTGAACGCCTGTAAACAACGTCCAATTAAAAAGTGTTGTTCACGACGGCTACAGTAGGACAATTTTGTCTGACAGTACAACAGTAGTTATGCATATGGTACATGAGTAGTTTTTAGATGAACGGGACGATGATGCCAAAATTGATAGCCTATTCGTGTTGGCCGATCGTTTTTGCATGCCTGTTGCCACACAGAGACTCCAATCATTCGTGGTCGAACACTACAGTTATGACGAACATCGCGTCATTTCTCATCTTGTTTGGGCTGACAAGTTTAATCTGCCAGTGCTCATGGTAGGCATGATAGTTTCCGCAAATTAGTCTATAAAATGTCGTCCAAACCAATTTTCAAGGCGGATTGTAGAACCAACCGTATAATGCAACCAAGAAACAACCCGGCTGCCTTTGTAGAGACGAGTTGGTTGCTTGAAAGTTGGTTACCATTTGTGAAAACCGAATCGATGCGCATACATGTGTTTCTAATAGAAGGTACTCAATTGAAGATATTCGCTAAGCAGTACAAATCGTCTGAATTGTTCACTGAAGGCAGTTTTTCGTGGGATGATACTAATGATAATAACAATACTCACAGAAACGATTGTGTACGTTATGTCGAATAACAAAGCTGTATTTTTAGACCCGGGTCATGGAAACGTTCACCCTTGCGGATGTGAAACGGCTGCAGAAAATGGATGAGCGTCACCAGTTGAGCTCCGCAACACTTCTAGCAGTTTTGGGCGTGGCAACCGGAAACTTGGGAGACTGAAAGTTCGAATTATTATTCATTATTTCTATAATCGGTTTATCATACTTCTGCACATTTGTTCTGTTGTTACCTGAAGTCTCCCCAATCAACCGTAATTACACCACGACTGAGTTTTTTTATTACTGTGACAACTCATTCATAGTCGATAATGTACTAGGATTGGCGAGCTCTTCCCTTATTATTTTGACAAGTGTTCTATCGTATAATTTCTATCGTATGCTAAATATAAGACTTTTAGTCCTCTTCGTCGTTCTTGCAGACAATTTTTACCTCGCCAGTCGATTCTCAGATTTGATGTTTTGATGACTTTCCTTCCATCTGAGATCCTGCATATTTCTCTCTACTTTCCGTTTAAATAGGTTTATAATCTTTGCTACGGACTTTTCGTTCACGGTCAAATGTTGATGTCACTAGGTTTTATGTTGTTTTCGTTGTTTACATTCGTATTGTTTGTTTTGTTATTATGGGGTTCATAAAACAGTCGTCTTTCTTCTCTTGTCGGTTTTCTGCCTATCAGTTGCGTTTTCACTCAAAGTATTCAAATGTTAAAAGTTTTGTTCGCGTGAATGCAAAGGAAACACAATTGGAAACCGGGTGGTACAGACTCGCCAACTATCACAGGGAAATAAAAACCGCTAATTGACAGCAAAGTTACTGCAGTTCTACCCCGGTTTGACTCCCGATTTACCGCTGGTAGTACCGCGGTACTACCAGGGGTAAATCGGCAGTAAATCTGCAGTAAACCCGCAGTAACTGCGCAGTAAACTAATTGATATTTGAATCTACGACAAATAATCTAAAATAATACTTTTTCAAAAAATAGTTTCATTAACCCAATAGGAGCGCTCCATTCTCAACGTCAAAGGAAAATAGAATACCTTTCTGTTCTAGACTAGCGATAAATGATTTTTGTGATTAGTTCGCCACGGTGCCCTTTTTTTATTTAAAAAAAAGTTTTTCAAAATACGATCATTTTGAGCCAAGTTATGGGTGTTTTAGTGCCGCCGGCGCGGCCGCCGCATCTAATGACCGTGCGCGCAGCGCACGTCTTTATCGATTATTGAAGGAGCCGCTGCGCGGCTGTAAATCACTTGGGGCCGGGCAACCAGGTTTACTAGTGGGCATCACTGCGCGGCAAGCTTGGGAGTGGGGGAACGGGCATAGCTGCGCGGCAAGATTGAAAAAGGCGCGGCCAGGGAAAATTGCCACTGTCCCCGGAGTAAAGTAAGGAACGGGCATCGCTGTGCGGCCAGATTGAAAAAAAGGCCGGAGATAAAGTTGGGAACGAGCATCACTGGTTTACAACCCGTGTTTCACATGAGGGTCTGATTTTTCCAAATGTTGTTTAGAACACATCACAACACAAACTTTTTTGACTCCGAGTCGGCTGATTTTTCCAAATGTGTTCTGAACACCGTTGAGCGTGAAATTACATTTTTTCAATTTTGACCAAAATCCGTTATAATCGGCTGATTTTTCCAAATGTTGTTCAGAACACCTTGAGTGAGTGTTGTTGAAAAGTTTGAGCGAGAATGAACAACTTTTCAGTTTTGACCAAAATCTGTTTTTCACATAAGGGTGCCCCACATGGTGCAAAAACTTTTTTGACTCCGAATCGGCTGATTTCAATTTTGACCAAAATCTGTTTTTCACATAAGGGTCACCCACATGGTGAAAAAACTTTTTTGACTCTGAATCGGCTGATTTTTCCAAATGTTGTTTCGAACAGATTGAGTAACTAATGCTGAGAGTTTGAGCGAGAAACTACAATTTCTCAATTTTGACCAAAATCTGTTTTTCACATAAGGGTCCCCCACATGGTGCAATAACTTTTTTGACTCCGAATCGGCTGATTTTTCCAAATGTTGTTTCGAATATATTGAGTAAGTAATGCTGAGAGTTTGAGCGAGAAACTACAATTTCTCAATTTTGACCAAAATCTGTGTTTCATATAAGGGTCCCCCCCCACATGGTGCAAAAACTTTTTTGACTCCGAATCGGCTGATTTTCCCAAATGTTGTTTAGAACACTTCGAGTGAGTAATGCTGAAAGTTTGAGCGTGAAACTACAATTTTTCAATTTTGACCAAAATCTGTGTTTCACATAAGGGTCCCCCACATGGTGCAATAACTTTTTTGACTCCGAATCGGCTGATTTTTGCAAATGTTGTTTAGAACACTTTGAGTGAGTAATGCTGAAAGTTTGAGCGTGAAACTACAATTTTTCAATTTTGACCAAAATCTGTGTTTCACATAAGGGTCCCCCACATGGTGCAATAACTTTTTTGACTCCGAATCGGCTGATTTTTGCAAATGTTGTTTAGAACACTTTGAGTGAGTAATGCTGAAAGTTTGAGCGTGAAACTACAATTTTTCAATTTTGACCAAAATCTGTGTTTCACATAAGGGTCCCCCACATGGTGCAATAACTTTTTTGACTCCGAATCGGCTGATTTTCCCAAATGTTGTTTAGAACACTTCGAGTGAGTAATGCTGAAAGTTTGAGCGTGAAACTACAATTTTTCAATTTTGACCAAAATCTGTGTTTCACATAAGGGTCCCCCACATGGTGCAATAACTTTTTTGACTCCGAATCGGCTGATTTTCCCAAATGTTGTTTAGAACACTTCGAGTGAGTAATGCTGAGAGTTTGAGCGTGAAACTACAATTTTTCAATTTTGACCAAAATCTGTGTTTCACATAAGGGTCCCCCACATGGTGCAATAACTTTTTTGACTCCGAATCGGCTGATTTTCCCAAATGTTGTTTAGAACACTTCGAGTGAGTAATGCTGAAAGTTTGAGCGTGAAACTACAATTTTTCAATGTTGACCAAAATCTGTGTTTCACATAAGGGTCCCCCACATGGTGCAATAACTTTTTTCACTCCGAATCGGCTGACTCTTTCAAATGTTGTTTAGAACACTTTGAGTGAGTAATGCTGAAAGTTTGAGCGTGAAACTACAATTTTTCAATTTTGACCAAAATCTGTTCTTCACATAAGGGTCCCCCACAGGGTGCAATAACTTTTTTGACTCCGAATCGACTGATTTCAATTTTGACCAAAATCTGTTTTTCACATAAGGGTCCCCCACATGGTGCAAAAACTTTTTTGACTCCGAATCGGCTGGCCTCTCCCCCTCCACTCTCCACTGTCAGTCATGAGAAAACTGTCATTTCGTTTCGTTTCGTCATTTCGTTTCGTCATTTCATTCAACTGTCATTTCATTTCGTGGAAAAAACTGTATAGGGGATGAGAATCGCTGAGTCGTAGATTGGTCTCGATATACGTAGTTGTTCACGGATTCTGATCGAAGATCAGCAAGATAAAACTACAAACACAGCGGGATGGAGCAATATACATAGTATCGGTATGCGTTGGGAAAAACGAAGCCTCTTTTTTACAGAAGATGCGATCCACGACATATTCACGTTGGCCGACCGTTTTGTGATGCCCGTAGCCACGAAAAGGTTGCAGTCTTCCGTACTGGAAAACTATGATGAGGAGCACATTATTGCTTATTTGATTTGGGCCGACAAGTTCAACCTGATACCTAGTATCTAGACGGATTTTATTATTTAGCATTCGCTTTTTTTTTGAGTTTTTTGAGAGAGAGTGTTGAGGGAGTTTTTGGCTGCTTTCGGTGTATAAATAACCCTTGATACTCAACACATTCCCGAATCATCATGGTTCTGATTCAATATGATTACATGCGTTGAGTTGGTTCGGATCAGAGCTTAAAGAGTGAGCATGCATCCAGCAAAATCTGGCCACGTGAGCATCAGTCAGCATCAACCTAGGAGTATTTCACGTATGTATGCAGTCTTACTTGTTTGAGTCTCGACTACTCGCGTAATGTATACCTTTCCTGTTCAAAATGAGACTTATGTGTAATGTAATCTTCCCAATAAAGTGAGCCACGACTGAAATTGTTGCCGTGAAAGATGACTGATCGAAACTATTGTGTTCCAGTCTCGCGTGATGGAGGACCTGACCCGTGACGACGTGAACAGGCTGCGAGAAATGGACGAACGCCTACAGGCGGCCACCCTGCTGGCCATTATGAATGTCGCCGCCAGGGAGGAAACAGAGGAGACCGATAAATTAAATCAAATATTTATTACACAGCAATTCTGACGACGGAAGCAGAAGAGACAGGCACCATTAGTGCGGTGTCAGGGGAGTATGGTAGAATCGCTCCCCCCCCCCTCTCCACTGGCTGACAATTAGTTCGTATACCTCTATCCTATCTTACTTCTATCCTGTGTAACAGTTTCATTGTCTCTCTATTCTTTCTTCATCCTATCTGACGTGTGTGTAGGGGCGATTCTTCGATTTTTTTTCTCCTGAATTTGATAGCATGTCTCATCTTCCTATTCTCAGAAAGTATTAGTTTCAGTATTAGGTTCTTGTTCTGATTTTGTTTTCATGTTTGGATTTCTGGCATTCCACGGCTAAACTACGACTAAACTGTTAATGTTGATATAATATGAAATTTCGTGTTTTATGTGTTTGTTTGTTAATTAATAGTATTTTTTTTCTGTTTACTGCGTACACAGTCAAACACGGTGTAATTTTGAGTTTTCGGAAAGAAAGGAAAAAAAAACATGCAACACGACTAGTTTCGAACTTATATAAATGTTTATTCATGAACTTGTACAAAAAAACACAAATCATGAAAAACTAGGACCCCTAAGGGGCAGAGCGGCAATACTCTACCTACAAACAAGGGGAACTTTTTACTATTTACAAATTAAGTGGAGAAGTAAGGACAAGGATACGTGTTGCTCTGAAACCATGATTCGTAATGATACAATTAGCTAGCTCGGTTCAAAAAACTGCACTCTTCATCACATTATAAACATTTATCATGAACAGCAGACATTTTGGATGGAGTAAACCGTTTCGTGACCAAACTACAAACCCGTCCCGGAATCATCCTACAGACACAACAAGACAGATGTTTCGTTTCTGCCTGCCCTTTCTGAACGAATCCATGTAAACTTGTAATCTATTTCCCAGTCTACGACGAGGCCTTCAAAGTTTCGTGTCTATAGTCAAAGGACAGGCAGCTGGAGGGAGCTGTAACGTGTAGTGAGGGTGGTCTGCGTGGAAAGAGAATTCAGCTGGTACCAGTAATCAGCTGAGTAAACCCGACAATGAGTGGAAAAGTGAATGTTACGTTAACGATAGGTGTTGCTGCTTGAAAAATTCCGCGATGGTACTAGTATTATTGAATCCTTTCCGATAGGCATTCCATTTTGTGTCCAACACAGTCTATTTTGTGTGGAGACAAATTTATTACGTCTGCCGATTGAAAAACACTCCTGTGATGGTTTTCATGAAATTCTCAATCACATAAAAGTGTTTGAGAACAATCTGTTTCATTTTTAATCCTTATGGTTTTCTATACAAACGCATGGCTTGAAATAGCAACTGCAATGACCGCTGTATAGCTACGTCATTAATCATGAGCTGTTGGATGAAATTTTTTTTTGCTGAACATTTAATTCTGAAAGGTTAGCTCCTTTTAGCCTCTAAAGCCCCGAGGAACTCCATGAAAGGTTAGAGGTGGATCCGGTTTAGGACTCCTCGCCTTTACTGGTGAAACCCCCAAAATTGTGAGTGACCATCTCTTTTGGAGAGCAATTAGACAATATGTTGACATTGACAAAACTACAGCAGAGGTGCCGGTGGTAAAGTAGAGTCACTCTGAATAACTCTCGGCACCCTGCCTATCATTATGGGGTGTTTCTGGTGTAGCGGTAATATTTTATAATGTGCGGTACGTCCTTATAACAGTTACCAGGGGTGTATGCAAGTTTATTATTATAATAAGCAATTGGACCGTTGTTGACACTCAAATAGCAATGTAATATAATGTCTGTAATATTCAACTCATGACCTGAACATGGTGGCTCGTGCCTATGAAATATAGATAGAATACACTGTATGTGGGCGTCAAAGGACATAGAGAAAGTTGGGTCATTAAAGATCAAGGCGAATATATAATAATACTGACGGAATAAGAGTGTGTTGACCCAGGATATGAGGGGGATTGATAGAGAGGATAGAGAGATGTAGAGAGTGCCCTACAGTGTTATAGATTGTAGAGTAGGCAGAAGGTCGGAGAAATATTACCTAGAGGGTGTCAATAACGGTCAGCTATCTATAGAGCAGACTACAAGTAAATATGTGTGATATATGATTTAAACTACGGGTTTTATAGTTGGTACAATTATGATGACTAATGTGATAACAATTGTGAGAATTATTGTAAATGCTTGTTATTTATATTGTAAATAGACTAGATTGTGACATGTAATTTAAGTTAATATATGATTGTATGTTCTATGAAAGATGAATGTTATTATATGAGTGTGATATGAATATCTAACCTAATAGTGAAGCGAAGCGAACTATTAAAGCATGTTGAATCTAACAATTATAGATGAAACGAGGGAGATGAAAGGTAAGATTAATATCAAGTACAGACGAGATCAAAAGGTTAGTAAACAAGTGGGTAGCATGCCCAGACCGGTGTCCAGTTCTTCTTCTCTGGCCTTTTATATTCTCGCTCGTGTCAGTTGTTCCGTGGGCGAATCCTCTCTGCTCTCTTTTCTTGTTTACCAACTATTTTGAGCTACTAAAATGACTCAGCGTAGTCAGGAATCTAACATCCCCCCTCTTCGACATGCTGAGGTCTCCGAGGCTTTTTTTTTATGTCTCAAGATTCCTGACACGATGTTTTCTACGTTTTTTTATTCCTTTTTACACAGTTCCTGTTATTTAATCTCGATAGTCTATCCGTTGTTCTAATTTTATTTCAAAAATACGACAAAGGTTTCTAATCCTATCTAGTTCCAGACAGATACAGATGGTTTAATTTTGTGTTTCTCGATTAAATGAAAATCTTTTAGATGTCCGATATTTTGACTCTTGATTGAGTTTGCTTACACTTCAATAAATCACTGACAGAGTGCTCTGCGGGAATGCCCCTTTCGCTAGTGTCTCGAACATATGTTGCGTACTCTTCGCAATATCTTATTCTGTCTATTTTGTTCAGTGTGTTGTCAATTTCTTCTACTGTCCTTTCAGTTCTGATCTTATTACCCTCGATTAGTTTTAGTTGTTCTTTTCCTATTTCTAATTGGTTTTTGGCAAAATTCAGAGACAGTTGGTGTCCAAGCATACTAGCATTCATCAAAAAGTCTGCTCCCAGTAAAACTGGAACAGGACATTCTGAGTTTTTCGATATCATGAATGTTTGAAGTATATCTATGCTTCCTATGCGAACTGTCATTTTTGTATTTGCTACGAATTCAAAAGTTGATCCATTTGCTGTTTCTGCTGTCAGTCTTTGACTGTCCGCCAAATTTGTTCCGATAATTTTTCCCATTGTAGATCTGCCAATATATGAGACCGTTGCCCCAGTGTCAAGGAGGCATGGCATGCCGTAGCCATTAAAGAATCCGTCCCGCTTTAATTTTGATCTTTGAGTTAACAATCTGACTCTATGGCAAATTAAAAACCATTATCAAAAATATATACTTCTATATCCCTATCTTGCTTCGTTTTCTCAGAAAAGCGGCTTACGTAATGACACCGATAGGGGAGTTGCGTACGGAATATGCTCAAACTAGCCTATAGAAGTGCAAAAATGATTTTAGAGCACTGTATCACATGCGACTACACAATGGGAAACTAAAAAATCAAAATAAATCTGGATGTAAATGAACCAAGTCAAATTGCGTCACAGTGAAAATGTTCATGCCCCATTCTTTATTGCTTGACGTTATGCAACTTTTACAAATTTTTAATCAGAAAGTTTTTTCATGGTCTATGGGAAGACATTAAGAATCTTTTTTGAGCTTTTTAAATTTTTCGTGAAACTCAAATTAGAGAGGAACGGTTTCTTTAACATATGCTTGGATGAAAGGTAAGCTATTTCGATGTTTCTTAGCTGATCTATTCCCAGTGTGAATTTTGGAAATCTCATAATCGCTAGGTATTGGCGATGCTGCTGGTCTGATAGTAAATGTCGATGTCTCAAGTAGTTGTAAATCATCTTTCCCTATTAACGGTATGTCGTCGATCAACTCTATCACCTTTTCTCTAACCTTCTCTGATGATTTATTACTACATGCCGCTTTGTTGAAAAGCTGACCCAGATCCGGCATGGCTGCATTCGTGTTTGATTTACTCATTTTCCGAGTGATGAACCATTTGATTCCGCATCTTAACCTGTTTCATGAACATCACGATTTTGATATGCTTCGGCTACAGAACAGAGTGCCAATAGACCCACAATCGTGGCCAGCATGGCCCAGTTTCCTGGGTTTTGCCAGACGGGAAGCGATCGTACATAGTTTCCATTTTCATTTTGACTTTGACTCTGATTTTGACTCGAATTTTGACTCTGATTTTGGCTCGAATTTTGACTCTGATTTTGGCTCGGACTAGAACTCTGGTTTTGCCCAGTACAGTTCATTATGGCTTGTTGAGCTGGCTCTTCTGCAAAATTAGCCTGCACGCCATTGTCCTCTGAGTTGTAGTAAGTTCCGTTGTTTCCATAGAAGTTCTGGCTTGGATAGCCGCCAGGGGTACTGTAGTACCCCCAGAAGGAGTCGTCAGGACGGTCCGTACCTCGTCCTCTATAATACTCTGTACCATGGTCTTGCCAGGATCCCTCATGATAGGGCTGGGCAGGTCCTATCCACCCGTTTTCAGGTGGGTCCAGGGACCACCTCTGGTCATACGACGATCCTTGCGGGGGCATTTGCTGCCAATGTTGGCCCCGCAATGGTAAAATATTTTCATTTTGATCTTGTTCTTGCTGATCCCATTGCTCCTGATCTTCTTGATTTCCAATCGACTTTCTGAAATCTCTTTCGAGCCTCTCAATTTTGTTTTCTAAAACGACAGCATTAACTCTCCCAGCATGATCTATTTCTTCAACTTTTTCTTGGAGTAGAATTCGCGCTTCTTTTTCCGCAATAGCAATAGCGTCTTCAAATGTTGCTGGCACGGCCATGCGTCTTACCGTTTTGCGAATATCGGGTCTGAGACCTCTCAAAAAGTGGCCTATTATGTTTTCTTCTATGTTTCCTTGACCTTGGTAGGCTAGTTCACACTTCTCTTTCACACGTCTAGCATACTGACCTACACTCTCTCCTCCTTGACTAATTTCACGCAGTTCTTCTCTCGCATTCTGGATACTTAGTGGATTTTTTAGCTTTTCTGCTAATTGGCGTGTTAGTTCTGCCCAAGTCAAATTAGCCTTGTCAGGTATAGCGTCGTATCTTATTTTCGCTGCGTCTACCAAATACAGGGGAAGCAGTTGCATTCCTTTAGCCTCTGGTATTCCAAAAGTTTTCATGGTATTTGCGTACTTTTCGAGCCACTTAACGAACGGTGATTCTTTGCCTCCTGCATATTTTCCAACTCTATCATCTAGAATTTTCACCATTCGCATAGTGGACAAGTTAGCGTTATTTTGCGCTCCCGCTCTTGCCGCATTATTGTTTTGTACCTGGAGGGTTAGGTCAGCTACTTGCTGTTGAAGAGTATTCATAAGCTGCAGTTGTTGTGCGTTCATAGTTTTAGCTGCCTTAGCCTTAGCCGTGTTATTCTGGTTACTTCCTAGGTTACGTGGGGTAACTGCTGGTGAACGAGCCCTTGAGTTAGTTGGGGATTGAATTTGCCTTTGTCTCGGAGTTGCCGGTGAGAAAATTCCAAATGCGTTTCTTAGTCTATCGCCAAAACTTCGTGCTGCGGTATCGATTTCCTCGTCTGCGTTGTCTTCTATGCTTGCGTTATCCCCTTGATTTTGTGCTTCCGGGGTGTTCTGCTCAAGTTCGTTCTCGTTTCTTATCGATTTATCGCTATACGACTCGTTTTCTGACTCGTCTAAGTTCTCGTCGCTGTAATTTCTCTGAAGCGAGTTGTTCAAAAAGTCTGCGTCTGAATGTTCGCTATCAGAATCAATTGTAGCTAGGGGTGCCCTCTTATTTCTAAGCCTTTCAGATCGTCTAATTTGGCTCATACACTTTTCCTTTCAGCCCAAATTGTTCAATGTTCGTACCTTTTCTTCTTGTAGTTGTCGTCGGCGATTGATCGTCTGGTTGCTTGTTGTGTTGACTGTGGACTGGTTCCTTGTCCAATAACTTTATCCAAATTCGAGATAGTCTGAATGTGATTGACTTTGTGTTGAGTTTTGAATAATTTATCTACGACAATTGGAATTATACCATGAGTCTATCATACTAGGCTTGACTCTTGTATGTAGCTTATTCAATACATATTTAATTTCTAGTTGACGACTGATCTTCTACTATAGTTGCTATGTAAGAGTTGCTATCTAAGAGTACCAGGTTGGAAGTATGTTGCATAACAGTATCTATGTCGGTTACTGGTATGTAACCTCTTCTATCCTAATGAGGTGTTACTTCTGTATGTATATGCAAATCTATATGGCAATGTGTATGGAGGAGAACTAGAAAGAACTTGAAGAAGAAGAGAAGTGGAGGGATGGTTGGGGAGCTGTAGTCTCGCTTGGTCTTATATACTGACTGGTTCAGCTTGCTGCCCACGGTATTAAACTAGTATCCACCAACTGTTTCTGTTTTTCTCATGACTCTCTCAATTTTTGTTCTATTTTCTGGCTATTTCCGTTTGCCTCCAAAGATCACACGACGACTGCTATCATTAATTTTCCAGATTCGCGGAATGGCTCGGCCAACTGTTCGGCACGGGACTGTTGTTTACCCGGATTCTGGAAGAATCCTATGGACTTTGTACCCGGTTTGTGGCTATTTCTGTCTTTTTAGCCTTCTTACCTTTTTCCTTAGTTACAAAGTTATGGTCGTCACCACAACTGTACTGTAACTGGCTGGAATGGGTGGTAATATCCCTATTTACAATTTTCCATACAGCTATATTTTCCAAAAAAACAACAACAAAGTATTACAATTTTTTTTCTTCATAGATTATTTTAACAAGATATTTGAGTATATTAAATTCACAAAAGTAATATGTTTCCTCTATTTTCTTTCCATATTTCACACATTCAGCACTCTGTCGGGTGCTGTAATTATACATTTCAAAGTTTACCTGATTTCTTCCTCTTTTCTTTTTGGGTGAGAAAACCTCTTGGAACCATTTCCGAATGTTGTAGAAGAACCGTGTACTGATCAGGTACTGATTCTGTTTGGTTCGCAACTGGTTAACTCACGTTTCTGCTAGCTTTTTCTGTAATTGAGGGTATTATATACTTGGATTCTAAATACTTGGCCTTCTTCATTTTCATTTTTCATAGCCTCAGGGTGAACTCGAGTACATAAGATTACTTCACGGAGTCCGTTCACCCTTCGCCCGGGCTTTAATTCAAGGATTTTGGTCTCCGTTCTGTCATCCTTATCAAAAGTATTTTCATTCCACTTGTCTTTCACCATTTTATAATTGCATTTTTCAGCAATGAGGCCAGACTCCGTGGAAACCGGACAGAACATCATCGATTACAAAGGACAGTTTACCCGTGGTTCCCAAACATCTCCGTCGAATCGTCTTTTCTGGTATTTTATTTTTCCGCATTCGGCGTCCACTCGATTTTTCCATTTACTTAGACCGCACTGATTTGCACAGTGGCTTCTAACAAGTCGAGTTTTTATCCTCGACTTCTGGCTGAATTCTGCCAGTATAGATAGCATATGCTTGGATGAAAGGTAAGCAATTTCGATGTTTCTTAGCTGATCTATTCCCAGTGTGAATTTTGGAAATCTCATAATCGCTAGGTATTGGCGATGCTGCTGGTCTGATAGTAAATGTCGATGTCTCAAGTAGTTGTAAATCATCTTTCCCTATTAACGGTATGTCGTCGATCAACTCTATCACCTTTTCTCTAACCTTCTCTGATGATTTATTACTACATGCCGCTTTGTTGAAAAGCTGACCCAGATCCGGCATGGCTGCATTCGTGTTTGATTTACTCATTTTTGAGTGATGAACCATTTGATTCCGCATCTTAACCTGTTTCATGAACATCACGATTTTTATATGCTTCGGCTACAGAACAGAGTGCCAATAGACCCACAATCGTGGCCAGCATGGCCCAGTTTCCTGGGTTTTGCCAGACGGGAAGCGATCGTACATAGTTTCCATTTTCATTTTGACTTTGACTCTGATTTTGACTCGAATTTTGACTCTGATTTTGGCTCGAATTTTGACTCTGATTTTGGCTCGGACTAGAACTCTGGTTTTGCCCAGTACAGTTCATTATGGCTTGTTGAGCTGGCTCTTCTGCAAAATTAGCCTGCACGCCATTGTCCTCTGAGTTGTAGTAAGTTCCGTTGTTTCCATAGAAGTTCTGGCTTGGATAGCCGCCAGGGGTACTGTAGTACCCCCAGAAGGAGTCGTCAGGACGGTCCGTACCTCGTCCTCTATAATACTCTGTACCATGGTCTTGCCAGGATCCCTCATGATAGGGCTGGGCAGGTCCTATCCACCCGTTTTCAGGTGGGTCCAGGGACCACCTCTGGTCATACGACGATCCTTGCGGGGGCATTTGCTGCCAATGTTGGCCCCGCAATGGTAAAATATTTTCATTTTGATCTTGTTCTTGCTGATCCCATTGCTCCTGATCTTCTTGATTTCCAATCGACTTTCTGAAATCTCTTTCGAGCCTCTCAATTTTGTTTTCTAAAACGACAGCATTAACTCTCCCAGCATGATCTATTTCTTCAACTTTTTCTTGGAGTAGAATTCGCGCTTCTTTTTCCGCAATAGCAATAGCGTCTTCAAATGTTGCTGGCACGGCCATGCGTCTTACCGTTTTGCGAATATCGGGTCTGAGACCTCTCAAAAAGTGGCCTATTATGTTTTCTTCTATGTTTCCTTGACCTTGGTAGGCTAGTTCACACTTCTCTTTCACACGTCTAGCATACTGACCTACACTCTCTCCTCCTTGACTAATTTCACGCAGTTCTTCTCTCGCATTCTGGATACTTAGTGGATTTTTTTAGCTTTTCTGCTAATTGGCGTGTTAGTTCTGCCCAAGTCAAATTAGCCTTGTCAGGTATAGCGTCGTATCTTATTTTCGCTGCGTCTACCAAATACAGGGGAATCAGTTGCATTCCTTTAGCCTCTGGTATTCCAAAAGTTTTCATGGTATTTGCGTACTTTTCGAGCCACTTAACGAACGGTGATTCTTCGCCTCCTGCATATTTTCCAACTCTATCATCTAGAATTTTCACCATTCGCATAGTGGACAAGTTAGCGTTATTTTGCGCTCCCGCTCTTGCCGCATTATTGTTTTGTACCTGGAGGGTTAGGTCAGCTACTTGCTGTTGAAGAGTATTCATAAGCTGCAGTTGTTGTGCGTTCATAGTTTTAGCTGCCTTAGCCTTAGCCGTGTTATTCTGGTTACTTCCTAGGTTACGTGGGGTAACTGCTGGTGAACGAGCCCTTGAGTTAGTTGGGGATTGAATTTGCCTTTGTCTCGGAGTTGCCGGTGAGAAAATTCCAAATGCGTTTCTTAGTCTATCGCCGAAACTTCGTGCTGCGGTATCGATTTCCTCGTCTGCGTTGTCTTCTATGCTTGCGTTATCCCCTTGATTTTGTGCTTCCGGGGTGTTCTGCTCAAGTTCGTTCTCGTTTCTTATCGATTTATCGCTATACGACTCGTTTTCTGACTCGTCTAAGTTCTCGTCGCTGTAATTTCTCTGAAGCGAGTTGTTCAAAAAGTCTGCGTCTGAATGTTCGCTATCAGAATCAATTGTAGCTAGGGGTGCCCTCTTATTTCTAAGCCTTTCAGATCGTCTAATTTGGCTCATACACTTTTCCTTTCAGCCCAAATTGTTCAATGTTCGTACCTTTTCTTCTTGTAGTTGTCGTCGGCGATTGATCGTCTGGTTGCTTGTTGTGTTGACTGTGGACTGGTTCCTTGTCCAATAACTTTATCCAAATTCGAGATAGTCTGAATGTGATTGACTTTGTGTTGAGTTTTGAATAATTTATCTACGACAATTGGAATTATACCATGAGTCTATCATACTAGGCTTGACTCTTGTATGCAGCTTATTCAATACATATTTAATTTCTAGTTGACGACTGATCTTCTACTATAGTTGCTATGTAAGAGTTGCTATCTAAGAGTACCAGGTTGGAAGTATGTTGCATAACAGTATCTATGTCGGTTACTGGTATGTAACCTCTTCTATCCTAATGAGGTGTTACTTCTGTATGTATATGCAAATCTATATGGCAATGTGTATGGAGGAGAACTAGAAAGAACTTGAAGAAGAAGAGAAGTGGAGGGATGGTTGGGGAGCTGTAGTCTCGCTTGGTCTTATATACTGGTTCAGCTTGCTGCCCACGGTATTAAACTAGTATCCACCAACTGTTTCTGTTTTTCTCATGACTCTCTCAATTTTTGTTCTATTTTCTGGCTATTTCCGTTTGCCTCCAAAGATCACACGACGACTGCTATCATTAATTTTCCAGATTCGCGGAATGGCTCGGCCAACTGTTCGGCACGGGACTGTTGTTTACCCGGATTCTGGAAGAATCCTATGGACTTTGTACCCGGTTTGTGGCTATTTCTGTCTTTTTAGCCTTCTTACCTTTTTCCTTAGTTACAAAGTTATGGTCGTCACCACAACTGTACTGTAACTGGCTGGAATGGGTGGTAATATCCCTATTTACAATTTTCCATACAGCTATATTTTCCAAAAAAACAACAACAAAGTATTACAATTTTTTTTCTTCATAGATTATTTTAACAAGATATTTGAGTATATTAAATTCACAAAAGTAATATGTTTCCTCTATTTTCTTTCCATATTTCACACATTCAGCACTCTGTCGGGTGCTGTAATTATACATTTCAAAGTTTACCTGATTTCTTCCTCTTTTCTTTTTGGGTGAGAAAACCTCTTGGAACCATTTCCGAATGTTGTAGAAGAACCGTGTACTGATCAGGTACTGATTCTGTTTGGTTCGCAACTGGTTAACTCACGTTTCTGCTAGCTTTTTCTGTAATTGAGGGTATTATATACTTGGATCCTAAATACTTGGCCTTCTTCATTTTCATTTTTCATAGCCTCAGGGTGAACACGAGTACATAAGATTACTTCACGGAGTCCGTTCACCCTTCGCCCGGGCTTTAATTCAAGGATTTTGGTCTCCGTTCTGTCATCCTTATCAAAAGTATTTTCATTCCACTTGTCTTTCACCATTTTATAATTGCATTTTTCAGCAATGAGGCCAGACTCCGTGGAAACCGGACAGAACATCATCGATTACAAAGGACAGTTTACCCGTGGTTCCCAAACATCTCCGTCGAATCGTCTTTTCTGGTATTTTATTTTTCCGCATTCGGCGTCCACTCGATTTTTCCATTTACTTAGACCGCACTGATTTGCACAGTGGCTTCTAACAAGTCGAGTTTTTATCCTCGACTTCTGGCTGAATTCTGCCAGTATAGATAGTTTGTAGATCTTCGGTTGTCGACTTTTCCCTTGTCGACCTTCGATAGACATATTTTACTTTTCCTCTCTTCTGTATCGAGTGGTCGTCGAGTGTAGTTTGGTTCCTGAAACCTGGTTTAGGGACGTACCGACTTAGTTTTGTAGTCTAAGACTCTTTTCCGGATCGAAAGTTGGAACTGGGACCCTATGAAAGATGGGTAGCCCGGCTTTGGGAACCCGAAAATTTTCATCAAAAAGTTGAAAACTCAGGGGATTCCGCAACCCGAGGACCTCCATGAAAGGTTAGCTCCTTTTAGCCTCTAAAGCCCCGAGGAACTCCATGAAAGGTTAGAGGTGGATCCGGTTTAGGACTCCTCGCCTTTACTGGTGAAACCCCCAAAATTGTGAGTGACCATCTCTTTTGGAGAGCAATTAGACAATATGTTGACATTGACAAAACTACAGCAGAGGTGCCGGTGGTAAAGTAGAGTCACTCTGAATAACTCTCGGCACCCTGCCTACCATTATGGGGTGTTTCTGGTGTAGCGGTAATATTTTATAATGTGCGGTACGTCCTTATAACAGTTACCAGGGGTGTATGCAAGTTTATTATTATAATAAGCAATTGGACCGTTGTTGACACTCAAATAGCAATGTAATATAATGTCTGTAATATTCAACTCATGACCTGAACATGGTGGCTCGTGCCTATGAAATATAGATAGAATACACTGTATGTGGGCGTCAAAGGACATAGAGAAAGTTGGGTCATTAAAGATCAAGGCGAATATATAATAATACTGACGGAACAAGAGTGTGTTGACCCAGGATATGAGGGGGATTGATAGAGAGGATAGAGAGATGTAGAGAGTGCCCTACAGTGTTATAGATTGTAGAGTAGGCAGAAGGTCGGAGAAATATTACCTAGAGGGTGTCAATAACGGTCAGCTATCTATAGAGCAGACTACAAGTAAATATGTGTGATATATGATTTAAACTACGGGTTTTATAGTTGGTACAATTATGATGACTAATGTGATAACAATTGTGAGAATTATTGTAAATGCTTGTTATTTATATTGTAAATAGACTAGATTGTGACATGTAATTTAAGTTAATATATGATTGTATGTTCTATGAAAGATGAATGTTATTATATGAGTGTGATATGAATATCTAACCTAATAGTGAAGCGAAGCGAACTATTAAAGCATGTTGAATCTAACAATTATAGATGAAACGAGGGAGATGAAAGGTAAGATTAATATCAAGTACAGACGAGATCAAAAGGTTAGTAAACAAGTGGGTAGCATGCCCAGACCGGTGTCCAGTTCTTCTTCTCTGGCCTTTTATATTCTCGCTCGTGTCAGTTGTTCCGTGGGCGAATCCTCTCTGCTCTCTTTTCTTGTTTACCAACTATTTTGAGCTACTAAAATGACTCAGCGTAGTCAGGAATCAAACAATTCGACCTTCCGCTCCTCATATCATTTTTCGAAATGAAATTCGATCTTTACTTCTTTACTGTGTTTTCTTCTTTGATTCTGTCAGTATTTTCATCTCATTTATTACTGTTTGTGAATATGATTTGATTCTTCGATTTTTTTTCTCCTGAATTTGATAGCATGTCTCATCTTCCTATTCTCAGAAAGTATTAGTTTCAGTATTAGGTTCTTGTTCTGATTTTGTTTTCATGTTTGGATTTCTGGCATTCCACGGCTAAACTACGACTAAACTGTTAATGTTGATATAATATGAAATTTCGTGTTTTATGTGTTTGTTTGTTAATTAATAGTATTTTTTTCTGTTTACTGCGTACACAGTCAAACACGGTGTAATTTTGAGTTTTCGGAAAGAAAGGAAAAAAACATGCATGTAAAAAACACGACTAGTTTCGAACTTATATAAATGTTTATTCATGAACTTGTACAAAAAAACACAAATCATGAAAAACTAGGACCCCTAAGGGGCAGAGCGGCAATACTCTACCTACAAACAAGGGGAACTTTTTACTATTTACAAATTAAGTGGAGAAGTAAGGACAAGGATACGTGTTGCTCTGAAACCATGATTCGTAATGATACAATTAGCTAGCTCGGTTCAAAAAACTGCACTCTTCATCACATTATAAACATTTATCATGAACAGCAGACATTTTGGATGGAGTAAACCGTTTCGTGACCAAACTACAAACCCGTCCCGGAATCATCCTACAGACACAACAAGACAGATGTTTCGTTTCTGCCTGCCCTTTCTGAACGAATCCATGTAAACTTGTAATCTATTTCCCAGTCTACGACGAGGCCTTCAAAGTTTCGTGTCTATAGTCAAAGGACAGGCAGCTGGAGGGAGCTGTAACGTGTAGTGAGGGTGGTCTGCGTGGAAAGAGAATTCAGCTGGTACCAGTAATCAGCTGAGTAAACCCGACAATGAGTGGAAAAGTGAATGTTACGTTAACGATAGGTGTTGCTGCTTGAAAAATTCCGCGATGGTACTAGTATTATTGAATCCTTTCCGATAGGCATTCCATTTTGTGTCCAACACAGTCTATTTTGTGTGGAGACAAATTTATTACGTCTGCCGATTGAAAAACACTCCTGTGATGGTTTTCATGAAATTCTCAATCACATAAAAGTGTTTGAGAACAATCTGTTTCATTTTTAATCCTTATGGTTTTCTATACAAACGCATGGCTTGAAATAGCAACTGCAATGACCGCTGTATAGCTACGTCATTAATCATGAGCTGTTGGATGAAATTTTTTTTTTGCTGAACATTTAATTCGACCTTCCGCTCCTCATATCATTTTTCGAAATGAAATTCGATCTTTACTTCTTTACTGTGTTTTCTTCTTTGATTCTGTCAGTATTTTCATCTTATTTATTACTGTTTGTGAATATGATTTGTCAAAGGGCGTTGACAACCAAGCTGTAGTAATTGCGTAGACCGAATGTTTGACCGAATTAGCAGATTATGGCTGACTTTTGATGCATCTTTTATATTATTGCGATGATGTATTGTCTCTTGATTACGTCGGAGTTGGTTGATGTTATTACTCTACCGCACAATGTCCGCTTTTTTCAACTGCAGCTAAGTCACTATGTTATAACGTTATAATTATCGGGTTTACCTGTGTGAGTTTTTGATTAGATGTCATTTGACATCACGCAATTTGCTGCCGATATTATGAAAGAAGCAGTTTTTTTACAGCCCACAGCTCTGTCTACCTTACTAAATTCGTGCCTATTTTGTCCACCACCGCTGCAGTTTTCGTAATTTGGTGCTCTCAGGGCTCGGGCAATGATTTTTCAAATTTTAAAAACATTATAATTTTAGTTGTCTCTTCCTTCGTTCCACTCTAGTGTACGATGGATAGCGTATCTGAAGGTTCCTCCGCTACAACCGAATGTATGTTTAATATAAGTTTTTCGTAATGTTGTTTTCAGCTAAAATGCATCGTGATTTCTTTTTCTGATTTACTAATATTTTCATCTCCAAACAATTACAATGTATATGATTCAGGTGCTTTTAATTTTGCTTTCTATTCGCGTTGTTAGCTATTTTGCAGTTATTTTACGTTCTTAGTCGGTCGGCTCAGTTTAATTGCATTTGGTTTTCCTCACGGTACAATAGCAGATGAGGTTTTTCTGTTTTTTCTTCTTCACATAATTACGCAGTTCCGTCAGCTAACTGACACTAGAGTGTTTCCAAAAGTTTGTTTTATAACTCATTTCGTGACGATTCGTCTGTTTGTTCATTCACGCTTTCAAAATTCGAATGTTTCTAGATATTCCATATTCCGTCCAGCGTATCTGGTTGAATACGTGTCCTCTGAAGTTGGAGAACGAAACTTACACATATTCCCTAGTGTTTGGCGATTTTATGTGGTAGGTGTAGATTCAATTACTACAGTTAGAATACTTTTTCAATTATTTGAAAATTGACTATTGAAGTCTTCGAAAACTGACTCTTGATCAAGAGTCATTTATCGTTGAATTCTATACCTATCCGGGTTTTTACCATTGTTAGGACAGTAACCAAAATGTAGTTCAAGGTTGTTTACCGGTTACCTGTGGAGTAACCTGGGAAAAGGGCGGCCAAAAACCGGTAAGGTTACCGAAAAACCCGGTTGCACATAGAATTGGCCTAATTTGTTGCATTGTAAGCAGAAATGAGATTTGGAGTTCTTTTTGCATCGAAGTCACTACTTACTTAACCTGTTATCATCCAATCACATATGTTTACCCAAACTGCAATTATTGTACAATATTCATTTCTTCTTCTTCAGTTCTCTGGAAATATGTGAGGAAAACCAGTTCGATCTTGGTCAAATGTACTTCAAGCCGTCTCATCGAGAGCTGACCAACTTGGAGGGAAATTGGCTCATTGAAGGTGTCATCACTTTTTACGACAACGACGGGGAAGTAACGATGCTGGAGGTATGATTGTACACTGGTAAAGGGGTAAAGTTCAATCGGAAGATTCCAAAAAAGACCTTTTTTCGCAAAAATCGGGAAAAATGACTATTTTCAATGCAAAATTTGAGAAGAAAAGCTTGTCCTAAACTGGTGAATAAGAGAGAGAGAACAAATTTTTGTAGTAGTTTGATGTTCACAGGCGCATTATTATATTTACTATACTACATTTTCGCAATGGTAAATTTACTAGATTACATATTTTCTTATTATGGATTGTAATTGTAAATTATAAATAGCATACTATTTTCTAGTCGACCTTCTCTTGCGATCTCTCCAATGACAGTCATTCTTTCGATTCGCAACTCATTCACGGTCAACAGGGGGTCGTCGACGTTCGTTTCACCCGGCTGCGCGGAGTCGGGTCCGTTTTCTATTCATTAATAATACACCAGTAGGCTCCGACTATTCGACCAAGTCAGTCGGGTTTCACATGTAAACAGGGGAGGGCAGGTATGGCTTGCAAACCAAAAAAGTCAAAGAGGGGGGTCGTTTTTGGTCCAGAGGTGGTTGAAAATTGCACGTTTTTAACAACCAGGACCAGCACGAAACTTCGCTCGAAATTTTTTGTTTATTTCTTGAAATTCGCCTTTTTAATTTTTCAGAAGGGAGGGGGTCGTATTGAACTCGACATCAAACCATGTTCTGCCCGCCCATGCATGTAAACACGTGAAAATTAATGATTCTGCATGAAAAGTAGCCGGTTTTCCGAGTTTTTCGGCTATTCGGACAACTTTAGGCTACGTTCATACTTTTTTACGCTGCATCTGGCTGCAATTGCAGTCGCTTTGCAACATTTTTGCAGTTGCTGCGAATTGCCGCTGCAGTCAGATGCAGCTGCAATTTTACGCAGCGTAAAAGTATGAACAACCCAGCGTAATTTCTAACGCAACTCAAGATGATCCAAAAATTCAATTCGGAAATAGTGAATCTATATTTCAAATTGGAGTATTCAACATCTTAACTTGAAACAATTTTAGGCCAATTCTACAACTAACCAAGTTTTTAGGTAACCTAAACTTTTTTAGGTTACCTAACCGGTTTTTGGCAACCCTTTTTTTCAGGTTACCTCACAAGTAACCGGTAGGTAACCTGAAACTAAAGTCCGGTTACCGTACAAACAAACGGTGAAAACCACATTTTGCGTTGGAAAAACAGGTAACCGGTTTTTCATTTTCGGTTTCCGACCGGTTAATTATCGAAGTAACCGGAAAAACGGTTACCAAAAAAACCCGGTTACATATAGAATTCACCACAATTTCATTGACGACAACTGATATTTTATCAAATTTGGCGCCAGCGCCCGGTGCCAACAGGATTTTTTTATTTTAGACTAATAAACTCCTAGTCAACTGCTACTACATATTGGATTTTAATTATGGCACGCCTAAAATAGTGAAAAAAGATTGATAACGATAAAAAATTCATAAAAAGGGTAACTACATTGCAGTGCAGTATGGTCATGTCAATACTGCAATTTACGCTGCAGTCAGCTTAAATTACGCTCAATTCAGCGTAAAAAACGCTGCAGCTGGCTTAAAAAAGTATGACCAACACCACTGCAGCGTATTTTTGCAGTTGCAGTCGACTGCATTGGCGTAAAAATCAATACGCGTATTTTCGACAAGATTTACGCTGCATCTAGCTGCAACTGCAAAAAGTATGAACGAAGCCTTACTCGGGTATGGGAATGGGTTCACAGGTAAATGATAAAATCTCGGATGAAGTTGTACATACTAGAAGAATAACAAAGAAAACGAATCAGAAAGTGGAAAGTGGTGCCCGATTTCGGAGAAAACCATTTTTTCATGTTTTCTAAACGTACCGAGTTCAAAGGTCAAACTACAACTCGTCTGTGGTCATTCATTGCCTATTATTCCAGTGTCACCCCGCGCCCCAACTATTCCGTTCCGAGTGAAACAGCAGACGTCTGTCTCATAGTGGACGGGCACAAACTCTACTTGACGAAAACGGTGAGTTTGGTCGTTTTTGACGAGAAAAATCGGCCATTTCTCATTTCGGGGAAAATTATTAACGAGTTGGACGACTACATCTGGTGAAACAAGAGATATTCTGGTTTTCGGGTGAAATATGCTAAAAACGGTTGTATTTAATTTCTAGTAACTTCAGTCATATTTACATATCTACATATTTATTCTTTCACTTCGCATCGTTTCGAGGCGATGATCATCATACATATCACATTATCGTCAAAATGTCTTCTTGTGCAGTAGTGGTACAGTTGATTTCTCATGGTGGACATTGATATGTTCTGAGACATAGATCCACTGACATGCCGGAAACAATAGTAGAACCAACTTCAGTACTTCTAATTAAGGTGAATTTCTACTAGGTGTGGCGCGGAATGAGCTCGTTTCGAAAGGCTAATTGGCCTGTACATTAAAATTGGAGATTAAATCTAAACAACAACTCTTTCAGGTACTGGCCCACTTTTCTGACCATTTCCGTGAACTGTTCTTTGGTGATTCGGCAGACAGGAATCTGGTCGAAGTCGAAGTGGAAGATGTTTACGGGGAGAATTTCGTCAATCTACTCGATCTGTGCCACGGATCTCTGCTGTTCGACTGTGGGTTTTGTAACTCAATTACTTACAAAAGGCAGAGGTGAATTCGGTAAATTTCTGCGTGTATGTTTGTTTGAAACGAACATGCTAAATTTCAGCTAGTTCTCTTCCGAGCCTCTCATGTACTGTAACTCATAACTCTCATCCAGTGTGTAGGATGTTCTGATTTTGATACATACACAATAAGTTTTTATGCCAACTCATAAATTCTAGTTATTCATAAATTTCTTTCGGTTAATTACAGGCGGAAATGCGGAGTTCCTGTTCGAGCTGACGGACCGTTTTGGGATGCACGCGGCCACAAGGAAACTGGAGATGTTCCTGGTGAATCTGGACTGGCGGTTGGTGTGGCGGAGGAAAACTCGCATGCTGCTACTGGCGGACAAGTTCAAGTTGAACTTTCTCATGGTCAGTTTGTTTGTCACAATACATCAGCAATGTTGTCCAAATGGTCAGAAAAGTTCGAAATTGGCCTCTTTTGATAAAAAATTATGATGTTTCGGATACTTGACTCAAAAAGGGGTATTTTTGTCGAGATTTTGTAGTTTCACACCTTGCTGGAGTGTATTGACCAGCTGAAGTCTTGTTCTCAAAGCTAAGCTGGGCTTGTTCGGTTTTGATCGGTATTTGAACTTCGGTTTCCTAGTTTCCTTGCACTTGCAAACGAGCATATAATTTCTCGATTTTCAAGGATTTGGTCAAAGAAATCGCTAATAGTTTGGTGGTCAGTACTGTTTTTGTTTTGTGTTCTGCACGTGATAGTTGTGAGATTGATATACAAATAAGTCCTGTTCTATTCGGAATCAATCGTTTTTCAATGTTATTATCCGTATTTCCCAATTAATGTTCAATTACAGGCGAGAGCGGTCCAAAGCTTGACCAGACAGAACATATCCAAACTACTCTTGAGCGAGGACAAAAGAAGTCTTTCTGTCGAAGCATTGAACTCAGTTATGAATAGAATGTGGAGCATGGAGTAGAATCGGAACTCCAACTGTCTATTGGGTACGGTATGCTGTTTGCATAATGTACAATAGATAGTAATTAGGTATTGTTGTAAATGTGATTGTTGGTTAGACAAAGTTTTCATATTGTTTGATAGTTCATCACTCTAGTTTTGTATGTGTTATTTAGTCGAGATGCGTTGTAAACCAACTTTAAAATGACCCATGCTTGAAAATTTGACCGCAATTTAGCGATTTTTGTTTGATCTCGATTGCAGTGTAGCTCGAGTCCAAATTGTCTACGAATGACTAGGCTATGGTGGTTAAATTGCTCGCATGATGGTGTTTGTGTTCGCGTCAAGTTTTAACTTTCCGTGTGTAATCTTCTCTAGTGATGAAATAGATTTGTAGTTTGATGTTGAGACGAGTCGTTTTCTGACCATAACAAACGGTGATTTTTGTTTCGGCTCGAACATTGTTGCATTCTATGTTTTATTTTGTTTTTGATGTTTATGTTGTTTTGCCTGCTCGCCTTTCATATCTATGGTTTCTTGTTTGTTGATTTTGTTATGGAGGAATATAAAATTATTCGCTTTTTATTGTTACTTTTTTATGTTGGTCTTGAATTCCAACTGATATTTTCTTTCCTTCAATTTGAAAAAACCTCGTTATTTTTCAATGCAAATGTCTTTTTTTCGGCGAAAAACTCGTGTAAATTCTCGATTCAACATCAATGGGCATTTTTAATGGGTTTGCAGCTCGTTCCAGACTTTTCCGACGAAGTTCTTGTGGTATAGACATCTTTCCAGAGGCTACTACAAGTGACGTTCCACCAGGAATATCTTCAAATTGCTCTACTTCAGAGATGGTCGAATGTGAGTTAGTTTGAAAAATTGACACTTACTTGCTAACGCTAACGCCATGTAGAACTTATAGGGTGTGCGCTATGACCAAATCTTTGTTTTAGATTAACCTAGGCTTACGCTTCAAAGGACGAAATTGAACTACAGCTGTTCCGTTATCTCGGTTCACAAATGATGTCAAAGAAGAGTCTTGCGTCTGGGTGAAACTTTTCACGTCGGCGTAAAACAACGCTTGTCCCTTGTCTTGCGTACTGAATTCGGTTTACGTTAAAACCAACGGTAAAAACCATATTTTGGGTTCGATTGAAGGATAACCGGTTTTTCATTTTCGGTTACCAACCGGGTACCCACTCGGGTAACCTGAAAAAGGTTACCAAAAAAACCCGGTTAGTTATAGAATAATAGAATTCACCCCAGATACGCCCTATTCCGTGCGACGTAGAAGATTGGCCCTGGAGGAGCCACACTTGCAGGGAATGGAATCCGTTGGCAAGGCAATCTTTGGCGATTTCATGTGGTCAGCGAATGGTTTCAATTAGAGAAGGACGATTTTGTGGACCAATCCCGACGCTTCCGTCCTTTAAACTGCAATACATTTTTCAATCGCAGTTTAAAGGACCGTTGACACGGAATTGATCTACGTACGTAATCGTCCTACTTTAAAAGGAGTAGATCATGGTTAGACAAATCAATCAAATTTACGTGTCAGATTCTACAGCTATCTGCTGAACGATATAACATCGTTATTTATCTCCGTTGGTTATTCTGCAGTCGGGTGGTTACATTTCATCTGCAAAGAGTGTCTAATTTTGGTCTGGTTTCACGGTTGGATTTTAATTGAATTGGGTTTTTTCGTAACCCACATTAGTTAATCATTAACTGGTTTGGATCGACCACTTGGTGTGGGGTAGTCTCGTATTTCTCCGCGAATGCGTTGTGAATAAGAAAACGGTTACAAAATAGCTAACTGAGAAATGTTCAACCGGTTATCAGGAACCCGGGTGACGGTGAACTGGTTGGTTGCAACACGGGTGGTAATCAAGCGATGTGGTGAACGAAATACCCGGTTACCCGGTTCCTTTTGAAAACTGAAAAATTAAATCGGTTGATTTCGTGCGCACATATATGGTTGTCCATCAAAATACTAATTAGTTTAATTATCATTTAAAAAATGGCTCCCTTTTCAGTGTACTTCAGTACCGACAAATGGATGGCAACTACTATTGTCAAATGTCGTTCGAACCGTCTCATCGTAATTTGAAGAAATTCCAAGGCGAATGGAGAATCGAGGGCACAATGTCATTCACGGACCGATTAGAGGAAGATGTTGTTCTGGTGGAGGTTGGTGACAACATGACACAGGGGGAGTGACCAAATGTCTGTAGTTTGATCTCGATACAATCTATAATCGACGAATAACGGAATCAAACTACGAAAACGCGAGATAGAGCTACATATTCCGTATGGGCTTGCTCATACGTTAAGTACCCCTTTATTCTGATATGGGCTGATGCTCACTTTTGCCCGATTTCGATCGGGGCATGATCACTTTCTGGGGTAACTGTTAAAAATTCCAGGCAAAATTACTATTGTTCTGGGTTTTCGGGGCTGCTCATGCTCACTTTTGGCACTTCTCATGCTCACTTTTTTCGCCCCGATTCCGAACTATTTTACGTATGGGCTTGCTTTGGCAAGATAAAATCCTATGCTAGTGTAGTGAGGGGTCAACAGTCTACAAAAACAGGTATATGTTCAAAAATGCATACTCATATTATCCGTGTTTGATTCAATTAGAAAACAATACATATCTGTATAATGTTATTGTTTGTTATTTGTTTACAGGAGCCGTTTTGTTGTTATCCGAGCCAACCCTTCAAGCAGTTCATCGTGCCTCCCCTCCATGGGCAGAGTCTCTTTCTCGTGGCCAAGTTCACCAACTTGGTCGGAATGGGGTGGGCTATGTTTGTCTCCGTTTCATTAGAGTAATTATTTATGAGATAAATCAAGTATAGTAAACAATAGAGTTATAGAGAGTGATTTAAATATCGATAAGTGTGGTATAATTGAATAGAATATGAAAATAGGGGAAATGGATAATATGTACTTTCTTGAAGTTGAAACTATTTGGTATGTTATTGATTAGGTAATAGAAACACCGTTTCGGCCTCTAAGCTCTATACGGTGTGCGTATATGATTTCTTTCCACAAGGGCGATACCCCGGTCAACTTTTTGTGTTTTCTGTTTTGGGAATGTTTAACTCTTCAGGAATTGAGGAGAGTAGGCACTGATGTGTGGCATTGTTACCAGACGAATGAAACTCGGAACGGGAGTACGGGACATTGGCAATTTCACGCCCGCTTTGGTTGAAAACGTGTCGATCTTCTTTAAACGTAAAACGCGTGTCATTTCTGACGTGAATAAGTTTTCCGTCAGTATCAACGTGGGTGTATTACGTGAAAAGTGTGAGTGTACATAGTACACTTTTATGATATATTATTGTTCATGACACATTTTGTATGCATGTACCTCTTTTTCAGGGTCACCCCTCGTCCCAATTATTTTACTGTTAGTGAGACTACTGACGTCTGTCTTGTAGCTCATGACACCAAGCTCTATCTCTCCAAGGCGGTCAGTTTGTATTGAACAAGAATCATAATAAAAAATAACCATAAAAATGTAGATTTTTACTTATTATGTATTACCAAAGTCTTAGTTAGTACTGCCCGATCTCAAGTAGTTGTAGTAATAACGATAATTATGAACCTTTCTGAACTTCCTGTGTCCCTGATGCGTTTGTAGTTTGATTTCGTTGCTTTGCAGTTGAAGTTTGTGACTTAGAGCGTGATCAAACTACAACGCTGATTCGGTCACTCTTCAAAGAGGGACGATTATGTGGTCCAATCCCAACGCTTCGGTCCTTTTAACTGCAATACATTTTCCAATTGCAGTTTAAAGGACCGATACGTCGGGATTGGTCCACATAATCGTCCAACTTTAAAGAAGGACGATTATGTGGTCCAATCGCAACGGTTCAGTCCTTTAAACAGCAATACGTTTTTCAATTGTAGTTTAAAGGACCGTTGACACGAGATTGGTCCACATAATCGTCCATATGTGAAATAGTCCAGAATCGGGGCGAAAAAAGTCCTTCCAATTTCCAATTCCAATTTGAATCCCGGTTTTGATATAGTCCCAACGAAACCTAACGTCACAAAATCATCTCTACAATAATATAAATAGATAATCCCGAAAGTGTTTCATAATAATTACGTCACTACAAAAACAGGTAAAATCACCGTTCAATCGTACTACACTGCAAATTGCGTCCATCTATAACTACAAGCGCGTAACATATCTATAAACTACAAGCGCGTAACATATCTATGGGATACCATTCTTCCATCTATTTTTTCCTTCTTTTATCCAACAATTGGAGTGCCACATTTCAAAATGTGGAAAGTCACATGTTGAATAAATCTATTCTATTCTATTCTAAAAGTGAGCATGAGCAGCCCCAAAAGTGAGCACGAGCAGCCTCGGAAACACAAAATAATAGTGATTTCGCCTAAAATCTTCAACATTTGCCCCAAAAAGTGATCATGGCACAATCGGAATCGGGTAGAAGTGAGCATCAGCCAATATCAGAATAAGGGGGTATTTTAAGTATGTAATCGTCTTTCTTTTATGGGTGAATTTTATGCCAAAGCCAATTCCAGGTTCTGGCCCACTTTTCCGATTTCTTCAAAGTCCTGTTGTTCGGCGATTTTGCGGAGAGGAACAGAAAGGAGATCAAAATTGAAGAATTGTACAATGCCGACGAATTTATTGATCTGCTCGATCTATGCTTCGGATCGCTGCTTTTTAACGGTAAGTCGGTTTCTATTATCTGGAGTATTCATTTTTTGGAGAAAAAATTGAGAAAAGTAACACTATTGGTGTTTTTGCTCTATATTCTATCTTGTTTAGCTGCTACTTGATCTTTTAGTTTGGACACACTCATTCATAACCTAAGGGTCTCTTCATACTTTTTTGTCTGTGGGCTGTAGCAGATACAAGGTGCAATGTATAATCCTTTTTTTTGTGTCGATACCTACAGTACTCACGATCGATAACTATACTTTGCTCGATGTATCTGTCGCAGACTAAAAAGTAGGAAGGGACCCTAATAGATACATTGCGCAGCGCCATTCCAAGCAACGAGGAGTGTATGGGTGATTTGTAGTTTGGTGTGCACACACTGCGTAATGTTTGTACTTTGTTCTCAATAAACCTAGATCAAACATGTTTATTTTTGTTTGTTCAACACATTCATGTACTCGACACATCACACATAGTACAAACATGAACTAATGTATCACATGGTGTTCTCTCAACTTCAACTTCTTGCTTCATGCGCTTTTTGAACGAGGGAGAGCCAAGGTTCAGAGCGCAGAGGAACAATGTTAGAAAGTTCGAATTAACGTGAGGTCAAAATTAGAAAATTATATTTAAAGTTGAGGTCAAAATAAAACTACAAACACGTCAAATTAGGACTACATGGACAATTTTCACCTGATTTCACTGGAATAGAATAGAACACAAACAATTCACTATTCAACACGTGACTTTCCACAATGTTGGGTGTGGCACTTCAATTGGATACATGTGAGAAACCGTATTTATAGGGAAAAGTCAGGATTACACGGGGCTGATTGGTTTTGGTGCGATTAGATGTGTTTGTAGTTTGATCCCTTTCGGTTGTGCATAATCAAAGTACAACTCAGGTATTGTCATGTCGATATTGATTTTTCTTGCAGGCAACGATGCGGAAAATCTGCTCCGACTGGCAGATCGATTTCTGATGCCAGCCGCCACCCGGAAACTGGAGATGTTCTTCGTGAATAATCGCACAAAATTCACTTCAACTCGTCTACTTTGTCTGGCCGACAAGTACAAGCTGTCTTTTCTCATGGTTGGTGTTTTTAGTTTTTAGTTTGAGGTTCGGGGCTAGTTATGGGGTTCGAATATCAAGTTCAAAAAACTACTATCGAGAAACTTGATCAAGTTTTCACAAAAGGAACTAGTTTTTCGACTCAAATACGTGAAACCTAACGGCTTTTCATCGCGAATAGGAAAACCGTCTTGAATTGGGCGAAAATGGAACTTTTTTCTCGAAATTTTCTGGACAACATGGTTCACTTTTTGAAAACAGGCTTATACGATGTACGCTGCAACACCTGGCTTGTTCATAGTTTTATCCCGTTTTTTTTCGTTCGAAGTATGTGAATCACGGCGTGTGTCGATATCAGACTACAACAACGATTAGTAACTTTCTACTTCCCATATCAGCACCACAGTTTTTTGCCTATGATGATGACTTGCGTTTAGATTTCAGGCGGGGATTCCTGTATCTTTCCGGATTTTTGTAACCCTCTTCAAGGCTACTGTTTGAAGTTAGGTTACCCACGCATGTAACCTGAAAAATGGGTTACCAAACCCGTTTGAACCGAACCGATTAGATATGTAATCGTCATTTCGATTGCAGTCGCATATCATGGAGACAATGACTCGTCCTGTCGTCTCGGGCCTTCTGAGGAGCAACGAGAGATACCAATTGTCGCCCTCCACCCTGCATACGGTAATGGACGCAATGTGGAGACTGAAGGAGCAGATGAGAGATCGAATTGCTCAGGTCAATAGAGAGCTGGGCGAGATGTCCGATTAGATATCTAATGAACGGTTGCTTTAGTTAAGTTAATTTGGTTAATTTTCGCTAAGATTGCCTCAATGACCGTATGTGCCCATTTTCCGATGCTTTCGAGCGCGGTTCTAGTCTGAAATAGGTTTTATCATAATAAGATGTAGACAGCGTATTGAAGTGTTGTTTTATTACTCTTATATCGTCTGTTATCAGATTACAATGATGTTTACGGTTCCATTACGCGACCTCGGTGCATTTTCGAATATAACTCAGGATTTTTTTGAGTGGTTCTACATACTTTTCAGTTAGATTCAAGTAACTTATGCTGAATGAACGTGGTACACGTAGTACCATCTGTACTTAGTCTCAAAAAAGAAAAAATGCACTAGAATGTAGGAGAAAGGCGCCTAAAACATACTTTTTGACACATAGCTGGCACCAAATTGACCGTTTTGCGAAGTTCCTTGTTCCAACTTTCCGTTTGTTATTCTTTGAGTTGGTTTTCCTTATTTATTTGTTGTTTTTAAATGTGTTGTTGTCGTTCTTGTTCTTTAGATCGTTGTGAGCGTTTTGCTCCAGTTTGTATTGTGAATTTCTATTAAATTATACGATCGAAGGTTTTTTGTAGTGGATTTTGATAGAAAAACTCAGTATTCTACTGGCTTTAATCGAAAGTCATTGGTTTGCAGTTCGTTCTGAAAAACCTCTTTCAAATTGGGATCACCAACCCCAGTATAGTTGAAGCTACAAACTTCTCAGACGAGTACCAGCCATCTAATGAAAACGCACGGGATAGCTTCTTAAGAGATGGGTTACTCCACCGACCCACTAAACATTTATTCAGAGATGTCATCCTGCTCGGTTTGTAATTTGATCTTAGTCAAGGTATGGTGCTTCTCACTGTCTTCCTCGATAGATCGGACCACAAATAAGTTTTGTCACCTCCCCGAAACCATTTCAGTGTGTACAACTCATGCAATTGATGAAAATCGTTATAACCTATACAGATCCAACATTGCCCGTCAATAGGCTGGAAATTGTGTCAGGGTTCACAGTCAGTGTTTTCCAATTCATTGCAACCATTTGTAGTTTGAACAATGAAAAAGTCAGCGAAAATGAATCAACTTCTTGTACACCCGGATAATGAACACAGTACAGAGAACGAGATATCGTGAAAAACTGCAAAAGTCGAATTCATGAAGATAACAATAACTGAAAAGCGTGAGAACATAGTTATCCTACAAAGGAAAAGAAAAGCTATACATGAGCAGTAGAAAAAACAACGGAGATTCATATGTTTTCAATTACAGCACACTACTAATCTGGCTATGAATTCACATACAATGTTATGAGCAAAAGACCCAGAGTGAGATAATTTCATGTAATACTGAGAAACAGTCAAAAAATCGTAGTAAAGAAAACAAACGAAACGGGAACATGTGAAATTTCCTGTAAAAACATCAACACTTGAACTATATGTGCATAACTACCGCTTAAAAGAATGAGAGTGTAATAACAAGACAGAGTAATTGAAAAAGCGTGGAAGACATAATAGTGAAATAAATTATTAGCAAAACCGATGTCTGAGTACATACGTCAATCTACACTGTTAGGCCACTAAACTTAAAATGGATCAGAGTGATTTTACTGTATTCAAGGAATCAGCTGCAACTGGTTCAGAAATGAAACCCGGCTGACAAAGAAATGGGATCATGTCACGATAACCTACAAATAACTTTGAAAAAAGGCAAAACAAAATAAAAACAGAGAATTAGATGAAAGTTGACATATCGTGTATGATATCCCTGTCCCGGACAGATTTACTTCTTCCCTCCAGCAAAAATTCTCAAGACAGTCACCACAGTCTCGGCGCGAAGTTCGTGAATTTCCTTCATATTCAGCAGAACTTGGACATCATCAGGAGAGAACTCCTCCATTACGCGAGACTAAAGAATGATTCGTGGGCATTACCTGAGTATTACTACACCATCGTAGGCTGAACCGGACTCGAAATCACAATTTCCAGCTTTCAAGATATTTTCTTATAACACAAAAGTATAAATTCTTGAGCGGAAAGTTTCCGAGTTTCTTGCATTTCATAAATCTTGAGTTTGATTTCAACAGCAGTACACCGGTGCTAGGCATTCATGACTCAGCCTTGATCGAAAAATGAAACTACCAAAACCTTTAAGCGAATGGTACATCGTACACACGAATGAGATTATGTCAGTTCTACCAACTACTCTCATCGACTGCAATTGATATTACAGACGATAAGTCATCATTGTTGAACTCAATTCCTTGTTTTTTGCCCCCTTTTTTGAAATGCCCCCTTTTTTGGTCAATTCCACAAGGAACCCGGTATTTCGTTAACCCTACCAGGTAACCCTAACCAGGTTTCGGCCAATTACACATGCAACTGGGTTGCATGCAACCAAAATGCAACCAGGTTGCATGTGTAAAGACAGTTTGGTTGCTTTCCAAATGCAACCGGGTTGCTTTCGGTTGCTTTTCAAATGCAACCAAAAGCAACAACCAAATTGCACTAAAACCGGAAAATGTCCAAACATTGAGTGTTTGGTTGCATTTGAAAAGCAACCAAGAGCACCCCGGTTGCATTTGGAAAGCAACCGAATTTTCTTAACACATGCCTGGTTGCATGTGTAAACCGTCTCGGGTTTCCAGGTAAAACCTTTTGTTAACCCCTCTGTAACCCTCTTTTACAATGTATTTTGGGGGAAATTTGGGGTTACCACGTGGTTAACCAGGTAACCCGATTAATGATTAACTACCACGGTTGACGAAATGCCGGGTTGAATAAAGAATTAGCCCTTTTTTACTTATGACTCACTCGCACGATTTTATCAGTGATAAAATACCCAGCTTACCATGAGAAGATTGAGCTGGAATTTGTCGGCCCAGACCAGATAAGTCATGTTCCACTCCGCTTCATAATGTTCGAGTACAGACGATTGGAGTCTCGCACTGGCAGCAAACATGGAAAATCGATCAGCCAGCATAAATAGATCATGAATCTCGTCTTGATGTTCTTCTGAAAAAAACCTTCCTGTTTTGAAAAAAACCAAGAAAAACAAGTTAAATAGGTTGCGAGATTGACGCATATTTTTGTGAAAGAAACTTCATTTGGGAATCAGGTCTTCAAAGTGTGTGGATTGAAAAATGTGCGAGTTGAATGATTCAATTAGAGTTAAATTGAATCAAAATAATTTTTGGAGGTGGCCCAACGAGCAAGAATAAAAAATAGCCCATTTCTCGAGAACCGGGTAGTTCTCGAACAGAACCGCAAACCAGTCACTGGGGCCAATGTCATTTGTAACCAATGTCAAATGTAAACATGATGTAACCGCCGTCAAATGTAACCAACAGTAATGAAATATAGCCTGGTCAAATGGAACCATGTGTCAAACTTCCGAGTGGAATTTAGAGAAACGTACACGAGTGAGCTTTGATATTTGTTTTAGACAGGTTTAGTCTTATCCCTCTCGGGCAAACTTGACTTTCGGTGGTTACATTTGACGGCGGTTACATCATGGTTACATTTGACGCCGGTTACAATTGATATTGGCCAGTCACTGGAGAACCGAACCGGACCAGCGACCAGCTGAACCGACATTCGGAACCGATCGGAAAAAGACTAGGCTACATTTGTACAAAAGTGAATACTTCGAACCGGAGAACCACTCATTCTACCCTGTATAAGACGTGTTTGTTTAATGGTTCGGTTAGAACCATTCACTGAAGAACTAGTCGGTTCGGAAAGTACTCGGTTATTGAGTGAATCCGCCACAGAAAAGACAGTTTATGAGCTGATATGTGAGTGAAATAACGTGGTCCTAGCCTAATTAGAATAAACAGTACCTTCATTCTGGAAAAGATGCGCTCCGAAGCATATATCGAGCAGTTTGATGAAATCATTTGCACAAACATCCTTCAGTTCGACCTCCGGTTTATTTCTTTCCTCGAAATTCCCATAAAACATTGCTTTGAAGTACTCGGAGAAGTGGGCGAGAACCTGGAAAAACGTTAAAAAAAAACTAAGGTTGTGAGCAAACTGTACATTAATCATCATTTACAACAATACAACAGTGAAGTGCCATTTTTGAACGCTAACCTTAAAACCAGACAATCCCCTCTCATTTAACCCCGCCCCCATTTTTGAGATACTACTTACTGATCTCTCTATTACGACTATTTATGTTGGAGTGCACATATGCCACTGTGGAAAGAGACGTGTTCAATCACGAATTAACCTTCTATATTCAATTAAGCTCCTGCTTCTTTAAATAAAAGACACGGCACATTTGTATGTTGTATCCCATAGTGATGAAGAAAAATGATAAAACAAGATACAAGTCAAATTACTTACAGCCTTGGATAGATGGAGTTTCACTTTGTCCTCTCCCTCCCCCACAATGAGACAGACATCTGTCATTCCACTGGCCTCGAAGTAGTTGGGACGAGGGGTTACTCTGAACAAGAAAGCAGAAAAAACTATGTAATACTCACTACGCTAATAAAAATCTAGTAAATGCAAGATATATTGGCCGATTCTGAACTCTTAGTATGCGGTCATACTTCTAGCCCAGGCTCAATCGATTCATATCATTTGCACCTTCGGGTCGCTGTCTGCTAATCTGGGGACTCAAAGTAAGACCGCACCCTTGCGGGCTTGCGGCCATACTCGGGCAAACTTCGCTAAACAACCGGAGCAATTCGAAACTTGGATTACTTTTTGAGCGAAGTTCCAAAAACATTTAGTTCGATGAAAAACTATTACAGAACGGAGACAGTAGGTGAAAGCAAATCAACAAGAGATCTAGCTCATCTGAAGAAAACCCCAAATTCCAGAAACTGACCCCATTCCGATGAGATTGGTAAAATGGAAATAGTAGTCCAGATTTTTCTCAAGAATTGCCTCCGAGACGAACTTATGCGTTGGGTGCCGCTTATCGCAACAGAAACTGGTCTGAAAAACGATTTGTAGTCTGTTGTTCTTGATATTGATTTTGACAATTCTAATTAATTCACGGCATTCTCGCCTACAGTATTGCGCTTGAGCTTCGCCCAGAATGTTTTCGTGGCGGGACACTGTATCCTATTGCAACTTATTCTGATCACAGCACTATTGCGCTACGTATCGCGCTTATTTTCACGCGAATCATACGCGGAGCGTTTGAAAAAAAAAGGAAATCTATGAAAAAAGGTTACCTCAAACAACTTTTCGCTTCTATCGTGTTCCATGAAAGCAAGTTTTCCCTCGATTTTCCAATTTCCACCAAAAGCGTTCAGATCCAAAGGTCGGAAGATTAGCTCTTCCCGGCGTATATCGTCCTCTCCCTCATCCTCCACCGATACAATAGCCCTGGAAAAGAGCAATCACCAATGTACCATGTACCGTGTATTATACATACACGTTTTTAGCTTAATTTGGAAAATTGTACAACCGCCCTCGTCCAAATCACAGCTTAGCGAGCGGCATCTAGGATTCTTAAGACTCAATAATTCAACAAATATGTGATCATCGATCCATTTGCCAGAAACATATTATTTATGCTTTGTCAAAGAAAACAGAACCCAAATTTACCATTCCATATTTCCGATAAACGTGAAATCGTCTTCACAAAGAGTATCGCCAGGCTGAAATGTAATACATCGCTCTAGAAAGCGGCACACATTGTAGGGAGTGTCTGGAACAGTTTTAATCAGAATATATTTCTTTGAATTCAAATTGAAATTAAAACTGACATTCAATCATCAAGTCTCAGCCGACAGGGCAGTTTTCGCATCATATTCTCAGGAAACACACGTGAATTGATGAAGCACTACAACTACAAACTAATGCAAATATATGATAGAATTTATAATGTTATACTCCCATTCAAACATGTAATGATGTAATGATTCACCTGTTTGTTTTCGTCGAAAACAAAAGAAAACAAATGAACAAAAACAAAACACTCACATTCACGAGATTCCATTCTTTGTTGTGAATGGTCAACAACTGTCACTAACTAAGTGAGGCTGACCTGGAAGAAAAATACTTGAACTAATGAGAATATATAAAAGTTCAAATGAACTCCTACCCGAAAAGACTCTTTCCTAACCAAAACCGATCGATTTTTTCCCGAACCAGTTGGAACAATGCAATTAGCAACCGGAGCATGGTTTTCTTGGTCAAATTCATGATTTGAGTGATTGATATACCAAATGCAAAACCCGGTTCCAAACGGTCATATGAAAAGTACACTGGAGGAAAAGCGCTCTTAAGCTGGTAAAAACAGGATCGCTCGAATTACGAACATATTGATATGAGTGCATGTAGTAAAGGAAAAATGTTTAGAAAATGAAAGAAAAAGTTTTTAAATGTTTAATGTCACTACGCTAAATGTCGAAACAGGTAAACGGCGGAGAAGAGTGTCGTGATAACGATATCGCGTTGGATTAATTACAGTAGACAGAACATTGGTACTCACTCGAGAGAAGGGAAATAACAGAAGGAAGGAAGAAGGAAGGAAGCGCGAATCCGAATATACAAGGAGGGCGAGAGAGAGAGAAAGAGAGAAAAGAGAGTGAGAGTGTGAAAGAAATAGAGTGAAGGGGCAAGACACAGGGCACAAAATGGAATAAAGGGAAAATAAACTGAAAGAAGAAAGGGAAGCGTGAAGGAGAGAGAAACATCGAGAAAAGTAAGAGTAACAACTTCAAAAGCCAAGAAAAATATACGGAGAATACGAAAACAATCGACAAATGCACGTTTCGGACAGACATCAGACAACGATAAGTGGTAAATGGTGATAATACCTCTATAACTTTAGTTTTTGGTTCTCTAGAAAAAAAAACGATGGCAATTGAAGACTAAACCAGCAAATTGGTGGTCAAAAAGGGGCGGAGTTTTGTTTGGTCCGAGATTACAAAACGGGGTCAACCAATGAGAAAACTGCACAAAGATAAAGAAAATTAGTAAAAAAGTGGGGGAACCAACAAATCGCGCGCAGCGCGAAGCGCTGTGCGAGATTAGAACAACTTTCTGGGCCAATTCTACAACTAACCTGGTTTTTAGGTAACCTAACCCTTTTTTGGTAACCTCTTTTTCAGGTTACTTTGTAGGTAACCTGGAAGTAACCTGAAACTAAAATCCGGTTACCGTTCAAACTTACGGTAAAAACCACGTTTTACGTTAGAAAAACAGGTAACCGTTTTTCATTTTAGGTTACCAACCGGTTACCTACTAAGGTAACCTGAAAAATAGGTTACCAAAAAAGGGTTAGGTTACCTAAAAACCCGGTTAGATATAGAATTTACCAACTTTCTGGCCTCGCAAACGGCTCATTAGTGCAGCGGTAATTCTCTGTAGTTTGGTCTGTCTCGTGTAGAAGGGTCGCGTGATGTGAATAGGTGTGACTAAAAAACATTTATGTTTGTGCTTCATACTATTTTTCGTATGTTACAGACTTATTCCAAACTGAAACACAAAATTAACCAAAACAAAAACAACACTTCGAAAACTGCAGTCCATTGTTTTTTTGGTGTTCACTTTTCTATACAGTTTACAGCTCTCTTTCTTATTTCTCTCTCACTCTCACTGTCTCTCTGTCTCTCTCTCTGTCTCTCTCTCTCTATCTCTCTTTCTCTTTCTCTCTCTCTCTCTCCCTCTCTCCCTCCCTCTAACCGGAAAATGACGGAGGTCTGAAAATCTAGAAATGAAAGGGAACTCAAACAACAACTGCTCGAAACTTTCTAAAGAACATAATTTACGAAAATTGGAAGTGCCAGATCCACAAAATACGTATTTTGCTCCTTGTTCCATTTCTAGACGAAGTTCGTGTTTCAATTATATTTTTTGTTATTTGAAGCATTTGTTTCATGATCTTTGTACAGTTTTCTTAATGATTGACCCCCACTGATCCATTTTGTCAGCGCGGACCAAAACAAACTCCGCCCCTTTTTGACCACCAATCGTTTACTGTTCAATTGCCACAAACTGTCGACAGCGAGAATCAAATTTTGTCTCTTATCTCTCTCTTTTTCCTCTTTTTCCTTTCGCTCTCTCTCTCTCTCTCTCTGTTTCGCTTTTCCTTTTCTCTCTCTCTCTCTTTTTCTCTCTCTCTCTCTAATCCAAACACGTGTCTGATCTTTCTCTCTCTCTCTCTCTCGCTTTTGTCTGATCTTGAGCTTAAAGCGACCGTACCTCTATAATGTGCAATATAGGTAATTTATGAAAAATGAGAAAAGTCGTTTGTTCTGTTTTGAAATGAAAAATCATACCTTATATACAGAGTTCAAAAAATCACATTACTACGGAGCAAAATAGAAGCGAACAGGATTTGGGTTACTGTAATTCAGCAAGTCCTAATCTATCACTGTTTAGTAGTTTTCATGATATTTACAAACAAATCAAATTTCATATTGGTTATTTTGGCAAATTTTTGAATATGGTTTTATAATTTTATGGACATTTTGAACATTTTGTACGTAGGTGAACTCGGCGGTGTATGTACGTGCGCGTGGTCGCGCCGCATTTTTGGAGAACGTGGACAACGCAACGCACTGGGTGAAACACGGGCTCCCGAAAGTGAAGGAGGAGTCAGTTTTTTTTAAATAATGAAGTATTCACGTAAACGCGAGCTAGCTTTTTTTGGTTTTATCTCGATTTATGATTATTTTGCCAGAGCAAACATGATATCAAGAAAAATCAATAAATTTCATAAGAGGATCGATTAGATTAACGTCAGAACCACATGCCGTTCCGACATAGTAGGGTTTGTTGATTTCAAAGCTAGCCTTATCCACTTTTTTGTAGTTTGATCCGGTTCCTTTTTGGTGGAGTTATAACATGCATCGAGATCAAACTACACTGAAAATTTGATCGCTATATATAAGACGGGTCCAACTAATTTTTTTCAAAGTTACCGTCTTTTTACCAAAATGTTGTCAACAGAGTGGGTGTGACACGTAAACCATTATCTTGTCAAAGTTGCTGTTGTATCTGAGAAATACTAGAGCCAACCCAAATGACAAGCGCCAACATAGATATGGACGTCTGCCAAGTGATACTATCACTGCTCAACACTGACAATTGCCAGGAACGATCCTCTCTCTTGACACGTGTCAACCAGGTTTTGCCTCATGCGGGAATCGAACCTGACCCCGCCACACCAAAAGCGAGACGCTTACCACTACACTAAGCGGGCTACATTCTAGAGCGCGAACAGTTCGTACACACACCGGGGCGGTCATATTCATAACGGGATGAGAATAGATTATCGAATTATGGGTGCGAATCTTTGAAAGAAAAACGAGAAGCGGAAAAAGAAATACAGTAAACACTTAAACCTGCGATGTTGGGCGAAAAGTTGCTACTGGCTTTCAACTAGCTAAAATGTTTTTTGGTGTGTTCAGCTTTTAAATTCACGTTTTAAATTTATGAAAATTGGTTTTTTTAATAAACTAATCCCTTTTAATACACTCATGTGTGGCAACCTTAATCTCAACAATTGCGGCGGGGTTATATATAGCGCGGTCCATTCTTTTCAAATGCAGGTGCTCCCTTAGTGTAGTGGTAGTGCTCTTGCTTTTGGCCCAGCGGCCAAGGGTTCGAATCCTCTCAACGGTTTGGCACGTGTCAAAATGAATCAGTGCAAATGGCGAATGGTAAAGATGATCCCTTTGGGTGACAAGTGACAAGCGAACTCCGTTCACTTAGCATTTGCCAAAACAATCTGAATCTTATTGTCAAATGCCAACATCGCGTTGACAAGAAACCTAAAATTGTGTCATTTCGACCGCAAGGCGCAAGAAAAAGTGCCCGTTCAGAGATTGACAGAATTCCGTGAATTAATTTGAATTTTGAAAAAAAATTAGTTGGAACCGTCTTATATGAATGGGTATTTTTAAAATGGTTCCGATAGCAGAGCTGTAGTCTGATCTCTGAGTACTTTAGTTTGTAGTCTGATCTCTCGAAACAGCGGAATTCTCCGAAACTTCTCTTTCAGGATGGCCCTGATAACAGAGTTGGAGGCGTTTTTGTGTTTGTAGTTTGATCCCGTCATACTTCAGTCGTAATCCGTATTTTCAAACTACAAAGTGGTCCATTTCTAAATGATAACCTTTTCTTCAGAATGGCTGTGACAGCCGAGTTGGAGTTGGAGCGAAGTGGTCTGGAAATGAAGATCATGTCTCAGAAGGCGACAGTCGAGAGGTTGGCTCGACAGAGGAAAGTGGCACAAATGCTCGAGGGGCGCAGGGGAGGGAATTCTAGACAGAAGGTATAGTCAAGGTATTATGAATGTCAATGAGAGTACGGTACACTCACAGCTGCGTTTAGTACGCACCAAGTTTTTGAACTATTTTCAGTCTGCACAACTTCTCCTTCACATGTTTCGAGTACGATTGTTCTACATTTTGGCACACTTACAAGCAATACTGTTTTTTTCACGTTTTTTTTCGACTTTGGGGAGAGGCAGTCGATACTGTACATATCGGTGTTCTAATTCTTTATAAGCCGCTGTGTTTAAAGTTTCAGTCGTAATTCGAGAAGTATGTATTTCGTATTTCGATCAAACTACAACACTTACATTACCTTTCTCTTTATTCTTGTTTCCAGTCTGTCAACCCGGTTTCCCGCAACATTGGTATGGTGGAAGAGAATGGAGGTACCACGGAGGAGCTGGATGAAATGGAAGTGGTTCGTAATTGACGAAATATAGTATTTTTTATTTTTTCTTCCACTTCTACAGTAGGATTACAATTTTTTCCACGAGATTTCTACATTATCTAAACGCTATCGAAAACATTAAAAGTTTCGAATATAATTTTTATTCACTGATACAAAGTTCGGTATTCTGGATTCATTGGAAGTTGCTCATAGTTGCTCTATTAGCCGAAACTAGTTTCTTCACACTGCAATGTACGTTTTATACCCTGTCCTTCTCCTTTGTTGATAGATCATACATCATTGCCCTTCTTTGAGTACTGTATCCATTTTGCAGAATATAGAATATTATTGATTTTCCAGCCTCATGATCTACCTGAACCGGGTCTCGCTGCGATTCCAGCCCCGGAAGTGATGTTCGTTGACTTCGACCAAGCGGTACGTGGGTTTCTCTACCGTTTTCTTCCCCCTCCCCTCTATAACACACTCTCTCTCTCTATTTCTCGCTCTCTCTCACTCTCTCTCTCTCTCTCTCTCTCTCTATTTCTCTGTGTCCTACTCTCTAATCGCCATCTACTCTCCTTTTTTCTCCTCTCTCATGCCTACGTTTTTTCTCATCTGACAGTCTTGCATTTGCTATCGACAGCCCAATTGTTTCCAGAAAGACTGTCATTGCTACTTTTGTCAAGAACTTTGTACTTTATTATTAATAACTATCCTCAGGAATGAAGAAAAATCTTACAGGTTGACGCTACCGTGACCCCGTCAAGAAGTAGAAGACGTAGTATCGGACGCAGCATTGTCAAGGTTTGTAGTTTGTTACAACTGGGGTCATAGTTGTAGTTTGAACACAGGCGACCAACGACACGTAACTTCTCGCGAGTTTTCAAGCCTGTATCTGCGATTTTTTACAATTTTATTGTCTTTTGAGTATGAAATAATGTTGTTCCTCTTGATTCAGCTCTAGCCGTAACATCGCTTCGCAGGAGTGTGTTAAAATTAACTCTCATAGTTAGGTATACTGTAAGAGGTATTTTCTGCTGTGTAGTGGTTCGTAATAGACAGAGTTTAGTCATTCACATCCTATCAAGACTCTTGCAGTAGGAAAGTAAGGACAGTGTTCTTTTTCTTGAACTATGGGGCTGTAGGCAAAAAATGCCCTATGCTTATCACATACAGGCGGGTGTATTGTATATGGAACTTTCTGCTGTCTTTCTTAGTAAACTAATCACCAAAAAAATTAGACCCTACTTGTTTTTTTCCGAGATCTTGCTAATTGAGAGGTGAAAAATTGAATATTATGCTACATTGGTTTTAGTTTTGATCTTTTTCATTGGTCTTTTCAGAAAATTCGGCGCAGCATCAGTCGTGGTCGAAAAAGTGGGGCGTCTGTCAATAGAACTATGATGGAACTGGACACCAACATGCGTGATCTACACTTACAGTAACCCTATTATCTACAGTAATCTACAGTAACCAGATCTCCACGCCATATTTCAGTTAGAATAGACTATATATTGATTTTTCACATGGCTGATTTATTTATTTGTATGCTCCCATCATTCTGCCAAATGTTTTATCTTGACTGTTGATAGTTGAGGCCGTTTCATTAAAAATCGACCCGTAAGCTTGTGAATGTGAAACTTTTACCCGGTTTTGTCGCTTTGTTTTTTTTTATATTAGTCACGTTTCCATTTTTTTATAGAATAGTTTTTGTATTATCATGTCCGTTTCGACGTCCCACCACTTATACTTCCTATAAGTGTTGGTCCCTCAAACTAGATAGTCACACATTATATTAGCCGCCCGGCTACAGTCATTAGCACAAGAGAGCAGAGACAACGAGAGGACGAAGAAAGACTGAGCAGATACACGAGACGCAGAGTTGACCCCGAAGACAAGATAGCACAGGGGAAGAAGTCTCTAACCAGCCAGAGCGTGACCCCGGGCAAAGGGCAGTCGAGATGTGACGACCACCGAGAGAGGTTGTTACCACCCCTCTCTCGCTGGCACTAAGTGACTTGTAGATACATGAGCCATTCTCTAGCCATGAGTTGTATGTTAATGCTTACCTCGAATGAACATATATAAACCAATAAGTGTTACTCTACATTATTACAAACAGTTACAAGCAGGAGTAGTTCAGGGTCTTGATATGGAGGCTCCGAGAGATTTTTTTTAGAACTCAAACACTAAACTACACTATGAGCCATCAAAGTAACTACCATAGAGAATGAAATAATAGAAAATTGGGCAAAACAAAACACTTTTTTCCACTGAAAAACTTTCCCTTATAGAAAATTATAACACTGTTCGGAACTGGGTGTAAATCCTATTCACACTTTATGCTCATTGCCACACGGTTTCTCTAATGCTCATGATTCTCTATATCTCGGCTAACGTTCACCAACATCTCGACCCGATAGAAGGATCTCCCAGATAATACATGTATAGTAAATATGATCGAGTCGATAGAACATAACAATGTGGATAAGTCAGCCTTTTATATCGCAATACATAGTTATACAAATAAGATAGAATAGAGAGAAGGAAAGATGCGAGACTGAATACATAGGAGAGAGAGAGATAACTAGTAGTGCCACATGGTTTGGGTAAGTTACGGATTACGTCTCATACTCGTCTAGTTACGATTTGTGCTCTATCACGACTCAACCTTCCCAGACAGTCGCAATGAAGCGAAGTGATGCTTACTGCCACGAGTCGGCTATCTTGCGTGGTACGTGCGCGTGAGCGATATCCTAATGCGCACTCTATGTTAATCAGCGTTCCACGTATTGAATATCGCAGTCTGCGATAGCTCCCCGAGAGAGAGAAAGATGAAGCGAAGTTTCGCTGATTTCGCACTCAGCGAAAAACACACTAGGTGTTGAAATCAAATTTCGGTTTAACTCATTTTTAAGCACATTAGTGACAGAGCAAATATTCTCCGACAATGGGAATTGTTATTGAAAATATTTATATAATCCACATATATAAAGTCCAGAAAGGCAGTTAGATTATTGAAAATAGTTAAAACAGTAACAATTAGATAGGATAAAACGCGGAGAGATAAATAAGTAGGAATTTCACATAAACCCTGACAACTGAGGAGTGACAGAACTCAACAAATAGGAAAATAACTAACAAACAAAAAGTATACAATACACTGTCAAGGCAATACAATCTATAAACAGTTGCACAATAGTCAATCAAACCGAATCATTCGGGGGAGAGGTGAACATTTGATAGAGGTACTAGAACTAACAACGTTACGGAGGTGGGACTCGCCGTAGAATTTGATGGGAAACCGAGTTACATACTGTAGGACTGAGCCCAGATTCGAGTAGAGAAACGCAGATGAAGTATCGAAACCACAGAGGGACAGAGAACGACAGCCATTGGCACACAACCAGCTAAACAAGTTGTGAGGAAGTTGTCGTCCATCTGGGGAGGCCTCGATCGTGACGTCACCGAGGGACAGACCATGATTCTACAGAAGATCCCACGAAGTAATGTCGTTCCCGGAGATTTCGCAAGGCTCGTGCAAGGCTGAAAGGTACGTATGAGCAAAGTACGAAATAGTTACAGAAACATAGGAAAACGAGTCTATTGCAGTTAACGATCCCATGATCGATCAGTACCTACGAGAATAAAGTTGACAGATACACCTGTTAAGAAAACTCAAAATTCAACACACCTTGCGTCAATTATTGAAATCCCACGACCATAATTTTATTAAGACAGATATAAAAATAAATCTACACTTATAAGGGGACAAAACGAACGTTTTGACTAAAATATCTACGAAATTGGTTGAAGACAAGTTGAGAGAATAAACGTAAACGAACCGGAATATAGAGTTGATTGTCCCTTGATTTGAAACCAGTATTCCCTGGCCTGGGGACGTAGCGACAAGAAAAGCTGAGGGATCTCTCCTCGGTCGAGGGAACCTCGCAGGCAATCATTTACCTGAAATAAACATAGTTTAATGCAATAACTATAGTACGTTAAACAACTCCCACCTGGGCGAAACTGAAATACCTATGTACTTAGAATTACCAAAATCTCTTAGAAGGCAATTTTACTGAACACTACAACTTAAAAAAGTACAAAAGAGTAGGACAAAAACTGAAAAGTAAGAGATATTGATACAACGAGAACCATAATACAACTTAAAGCAATGCAAGACACCACAAACCTCCGAAATAGAGAACGTCTCGTGTAGTCGACCGATCAACCCAGTCACTCGAGGAAGCCTCTGTAAGAACAAAAACTCATATAATGAAAAGTAGAAAAATAAAACCAACTAAATAAAATGGTTATACTACAATAGTTGACATTCCAAATAGAGTAGAAAACATGGTAAGAATAAAGCAAAACAAATCAAAAGTTATCTTTCCTTCTTAAGAAACACATCTGGCTCGAAATAACCAAAATCCTGATAATTATAGTCTACACCTTTTTGCCCCCTCACTCAACTACGAACACATCAGAATACGAAAACGAGCACTAAGAAGCTCACAAAACAGATCTGAATTACTATAGTGTCAAACTCACTGGAGCGGGTGCAGGTGGAAACCTTCTCAGGACGTGGCGCCCTCCGAATCCTCGGGGCCAGGCCGGGAAACGTCGAGATACCTCCACGGGCGAATTCGCTCCGGGAGAACGGGGCAACGGAACATCTTGCCATAGGATGGGAGATCCGACTCGAAAAGCGGGCAGTGAAGGAGCAGGCGACGGAATCGGCGAAGGAACAGGCGATGGATCTGGAGAAGCAGGCGGAGACGGTGAGCGACGAGGCGAGACCGGAGGCGATCCGGCTTCAACCTTGATAGCAGCGGTATGGAGCATCTAAACCAGAACAGGTAAGGAGAAGGTATGTGAATGTTTTCAATGCAGAGTTGCACGCAGTATATCTCGCTCATAGCAGTAAGTTTGAGCAGGAAGAGGAATACGAAGAGAAGGAAGATCGTGCAAAGAGAAGAGCCACCCCAGAAAAGAATCAGGAAAGGAAAAGGAAGGAGAGAACACGAGGAACGAACGAAGATGGAAGGATTACAAACACGCAGGTGAGTTAAACATGATTAGGGGCGGAGCTGATCTGACCTCTTCTAAGACACCCTTATTAAGGAACTACTAACAAAAATAACAAAAATAGAGTTGTTATGTACAAAAATGTAAGATAGAGTATTTAAACTTAAAATATTGTAAACTATCTAGTAAATGCTAACAAAGTTCAAACTACCAAGTCCTAACCATTAGGGAAAAATGATATGTTAACCTTAGTATAATAAATTGTATTAGAAGAACAAACCCGAAACAAAACAGAAATAGCCGAATCAAATTTCTTAAAATTTGAAAACATGATAGAAGATAAGGTTTTAAAATTTATAATCATATGACAATGCATTTACATTTTATTAACATAAACTCGAGTTTACAATAGTTTATACAACCAACTTTCATGAATATGGATTATAATTTGATCAGATAATCAAACACCTAGTTCCAAGTTTTCTGTAATGAAAGATATCTGATTTCTTACCCGGAGATACACAATGAGTACAAAACAGGTAACAACTGTTGTCAAGAACTACAACTAGGTCGAGAGCCCTTATTTGACTAAGAGTAGATAACGGTGTGACCTGAGAACATTGTTACAAACGGGAAAGTGAGCCAGGTAAAGAGGTGTTAAGTATACTTAAATACAAGGTCAGTATACAAACAAACCAAAATTAGCGGTATTTCTTCTGACCAACAACTACACAAATATTGCGAGAGAGATGAAAGAGAGAAAGCGATAATACAAACAAATAACAATGTAGAAAATATACAAATTGGCAGGCGACGAGTTCCTATTGCATAGGCAGTGGATCAAAATTGAAAAATAGAATTCATTTCGAGTACCAAACAGTCCAACAGACTTTGAGAATGAACAGAAAAATAATTCATATAATCGAGAACAGCAAATGTTATCAAGAAACCGTTCCAGTAATTGCTTTATTCCCTCAGATAATGTTACTTTTGTGATTTTCATGTAACCTTTCACGGATGTACGTGAGGTATCACGTAAAATGAGTGATTTTTCCACGAGTTTATATGTGAGTCTCATGTCTTTCCGTGCATTTCCACGTACCTACAATGAGTTACGTGAGGTAGCAAATTTCGACGTGTAAACGTGAACAAGTATGAATTTCCACGTGACTTTGATGAATTAAGTGAGTTTCCACGTAACCTTTGTGCTTTGAGTTGATGATCTTGAACCTTTGAGAATACAAGGACACTACTTCACCTAACCGAGTGAACCTTTTCAAGCTTATCCCTCGCATAGTTTTCGAGATATCAAGACCCTGAACTACTCCTGCTTGTAACTGTTTGTAATAATGTAGAGTAACACTTATTGGTTTATATATGTTCATTCGAGGTAAGCATTAACATACAACTGATGGCTAGAGAATGGCTCATGTATCTACAAGTCACTTAGTGCCAGCGACAGAGGGGTGGTAACAACCTCTCTCGGTGGTCGTCACATCTCGACTGCCCTTTGCCCGGGGTCACGCTCTGGCTGGTTAGAGACTTTCTTCTTCCCCTGTGCTATCTCGTCTTTGGGGTCAACTCTGCGTCTCGTGTATCTGCTCAGTCTTTCTTCGTCCTCTCGTTGTCTCTGCTCCCCCGAAGGCGAGATAGCACAGGGGAAGAAGAAAGTCTCTAACCAGCCAGAGCGTGACCCCGGGCAAAGGGCAGTCGAGATGTGACGACCACCGAGAGAGGTTGTTACCACCCCTCTCTCGCTGGCACTAAGTGACTTGTAGATACATGAGCCATTCTCTAGCCATCAGTTGTATGTTAATGCTTACCTCGAATGAACATATATAAACCAATAAGTGTTACTCTACATTATTACAAACAGTTACAAGCAGGAGTAGTTCAGGGTCTTGATAGTATAGATGGAAAAACGTGCATGTAAACGTTTTCATCAGCTTTCGGTGTACTGTGTATTTCAATTTGTGAAATAAAGTTTTGTCTGGGTCTTCTATTAACTTTGCTACGGCGATAGCTGAACTTGTATTTAGAAACAAATTGAAGTTGTTCTTCTATTATGTTGATTATTAACTGACTGAAATAGTACCCACTTTAACGAAGAGCTTAAGGTTTATCTGAATGATAAATGAGAACAAAACCTTCATACTATTTCCACGTTCCATTATATACCAAATCAGCGTTAATAATAAACTTTATCAGTATAGTGATGGACAAACAAAGAATTACGAGTTTAAACCATATGAACTGATATTTGAGAAAATAAAGAAAAAGAAAAACTAGTACATACGCAAGTTGCTAATTTGTTGATACTACTAAGACTCAGTGAGAAGACCTAGATGGAAAGGGTACCCATGATTGATTGATGTTGAACCGGAAACCATAGCGATCAAAGTACACGTCAGATACAATTGGGGCCAGATGAGGGGTCAATTGATAGCAACCATGGAAACAGCTGTAACGTTCACGCGTTGTAGCTTGATTTCGAATTTGGATCGAAAAACTACGGGTCAAACTACAAACACAGCGCTATGAGCCAACATACGCAGTTTAGGCCTCCATTTAGAACAGAGCGAACCCTGTAAATCTGGGATACAGTACGGACTACTGCAAAGCAATGAAAAAAAACCTATTAGGTTCACTTTATAAAACAAATATATCATCATGTAGGTCAAAATTCGAATATTGTTGTGGCCTAACTTCGCGTCTTGGTATTCTATTTGGAATGGCACGGTGGATGTAAATGAATTGTTCGGTAGTCTCTTCTCAACCCTTTTCTTCGAAGTTGTTAAAACTATTATAACTGAAAACGGGAACTGAAAGCCACAGCGGACCATTTCAACAGATATCAGGAGGTTCGATAAATTACGATTATTTGTAATTAAGTTCATCAGAAATTCAGAGAAAAGAGAGAGATAGTTTTATTTGCATCAGATAATGAACACAAAATTAGGGAATAGAGTATGAATGAGGTAAATGTTTTAAATCCCTGAAATGTTATATAACAGAATTTTTTTTTAATAGAAGTTACGGGGGCCGAGAGTGATTCTTAGACCCTGAAATATTTTCCTACTGGGGGGAAACTAAAATGCAGGAACAAAGAAAGAAACGACAAGCGAAACAAATTAACCTACGGGGTGCCTTTCCCATAAAAATAATAGTAGAAGGAAACCACTTTATATTATTTAACACTATTAGCAAAAAAATAGAAAATACCAATAATTTTAGTTAATAATACCACACAGCTACACAAAATTTACTTCCCCTTTTTCAACAAAAATGAAGATTTTTTTTGAATATTACGCCTTAAATTTCCCCTATCTCAACCGAGATACCCGTACCGGCGTGCAAACCACACCGTGCCTCGTCCTCGAAGTGCTCCTCTTCGATTGCTCCGCTCTCTTCTTCCCCGGCACGTCCTTGGAATCTTCGGCTGGTGTAAGCAGCCGCGGAAATGGAATGACGGAGCTTCTCAAGGGCTCCGTCCTGTGCTCGGAACGGTCGATCCGATATAATGTCGAACCGGTTGACCGGGAACCGGGCAGCCCACAAGGCTGTCTTTGGGAGGTCTCTGGGAGTCGATATCTTCCTCCCCTCTCGGTCGTAGATGTGCAGGACGTATTTATGACGGTCGCCGTACAATTTCACCGAGAAATGAGGTGTGTTCTCAATTTCCGCGAAAGTGCTCATTTTGCAAGGAGGCTCTGCAAAAAAAGAGGGGTTAAGACTCTGACAATGTATACAACGGGGTAACCAAGTAACAAAAGGCAGAGAGACAAATGGTAACTGGTCGAAGGTCGCGTGGGATGGACGCTACTGGCTCTCGCAACACCTGTCTCTTACTCGGCTTGGCTCCCGCCCATACAGGGTCAGGCAGCGAGGGTCGAGGGTCAGGCGCGCAGAGTTGTCCGGATGTATAGTGGCTGTGCGTAATTAGCGGATTGTTGTTGACTGCCGCCTGGATGGGGTCATATTGGATGGCGGGGGGGGGGGGGGGGGAGAAGACCTGTGAAAGATCGCTTACTGTGCTGTCCCTTGTGATCTCTGCTTCTCCTTCTTCTTCTGATCTTGTATTTTCAGGTAGAATTTTGTTGTGTTCCGGATCTTCCAGTTGCTGCGGTTCTCTGGTCTTCTACTTGAAGAGGCGTACGTTGTCCTTGTGCGCTACGTTGATCTTTCCTTTCAGGTCTCGGTAGTTGACAGTCGGTCCCAGAATGAGGGTGACTTCGAATGGCCCGTGTAGGAAAGGACACAGCTAGTTCTTCGCGGCCTGTCTTCTGACGAGTATCAGATCTCCTTCTTCGATCTTTTGGGAAACGGCATATCCGATCGCAGCTAGATGGTATGTTTCAATGGTCCTGTGAAACTGCCGATAGATCCGTCTTCGTTGAAGAAGGCGCTTTTGTTGTTCAAGATGATCTGTTCCAACTGTCGAAGCTTGTTGTCGTCTAGGTCACAGGATGGTCGGTCGAAGTCGTCCAAGAGGTTTATAGATTTATAGATTTATTCGTGATTCAACACGTGAGGGCACTCCGATTGGAGAATTGAAAAAAAGAAAAATTTAGATGATGAAAAGAGCATTGTGACCCTGTTACGCGTTCATAATGATTGATGCCTCATTTAATTGAACGGTGGTTGTACATTGGGTCCGCTAGGTAAGAAAGGTTGTCTTCCCAGTCGGCTTCTGGCGGTACGTGAACTGGCGGAAGGTCGTTGGGTTCACATTCCTCTGCGTGATTGTACGGTTGGACGTATCGTGCAGATCCTACTGTCCTTGTCGATGTGCATTTCCTCAGTGGTGTGGTTCACCACGGAAATCGCGATCTGTCGCTTGTCCAGCGGGTGAACGACTGTGGCTGTGAACGAGATCGGTTGTTTGTTGGGGGACTTCAGCAAAAGAAGTGCTCGTTCGTCGACGCCGGAGGCGAAAGATATCCGTAGAGTGGTCCTGGGACCGGGCGCGAGTGTCGTTTTCGCAACGGAATTCACTGTGGTTGTTCTGTGAGTCCATTTGAAGGTCTTCTTCCCTGCTTGCTGGAGGGGGACGTGAGAGCCGTTAACAAGGAGCATCTTCGCGCGTGGGCGAAGGCATGTGTGAATTCCTTGTTCTTCCAAAGCTCCCATGAAATCCATTCCAAGGAGCCGATGTACTCGAGGGTTGACTCCTTCAGATATGAAATGGACGCACCCGAATCCCATAATGATAGGACTACGCGGTCTTCCAGGGTAATGTGGACGTACGGTAGGGCGGCGGCTCCGGCTCCTGGCACAATGCCACATACGAGGGGTACCAGAACCATGGGCACGAACGTGAAAAGGTGCGGCTCTCCTGCGGTAGTATTCTTCCATCCCGTTATAACGAACAAGATACGGTACCAATATTCATTCAGATGTTATTGAATATCACACAGCATGGTCTTAGGCTGTGGTCCCGAATGACAATCAATAGACCACGCCTACACATAGTAATAGCACGCCGGGTGGCTAATACACACATATACGAAACACATACGGGAGATAAGAGACACAGACGTACTATATCATGACACCGTCTTCGATGGGCGCGCTGGGTGGTTTTTCCGACGGCCTTTGTATCGGCATCACCGCGTTCAGCGGCACTTCCCCTGGTTCTGGTCCCATTTTGATGTTGTTGATTCCGGCCGTGGCTGTTCCGATCAGTCTTCCTAGTGTTTGCTTGAAGAGGACGCATTTGCATGCGATTGCTGTGGCGGCCATGAGGAGCACGACAGCTACCAGTGGTAGTTCTATCCGGAGTAGACTGGAGATGATCTGGGACCGGATCGACGAAAGTTTGTCCCTCACTCCGTTGTAATTTAGTTTGACCTTATTTCGCGTCTAAATATTTTACTCGGAATGGCAAATGAATTGTTCGGTAGTTTATCATTTCTTTCAAAATTTTCAAAACTAATATAGTTTATATTAATTTCAACAACTCGCCAAACTCGCACAAAGCGTATTTCAAAACATTTCACACACAATCTCATGTGCACATAAAAAATTTATTTAATTATTAAAAATTCAAAAATATCACATTGTTCCACAAAGAAAAATCACAGAAAGTCATTTTACAAAAAAAAAAGATTATAGATTACCTTCCAAGTTATTTATCTTTGTTCTTTTCTATGTTATAACTCTATGCAAATGAACCTTATATTATTATAGATTTGACTAATTGCACAGAAGTAAAAGGGAGAGGTAAAAGATGTACAAAAGTGGGGAATCACAGGAATAATATTAAAGAAGGACGATTATGTGGTCCAATCGCAACGCTTCAGTCCTTTAAACTGCAATACATTTTCCAATTGCAGTTTAAAGGACCGTTGACACGGGATTGGTCCACGTAATCGTCCTACTTCAAGTCACAATCAACCATGAGCGAGAAGAATACATAGTAATACAATTATGCAACATCCAGTAGTACCTCTGTATTACCATAAATCTAATTCACTATTTTATACATATTCATTCACAACCTTACTTCCTCCTTATAGATAACCCGTTACTAGACGTGTCAAAATGTAATTGATGAAATTCATTATACAAAGAACAAATTTACAGTGAGCGTGATTAAAAATCAATAACAATCTACTTCTCAATTCTTTCATAGAACATGAGATAGGCGGCAGACTTGTCCACTTCGTCTTCTCCCACTTCCTAAAAAACACGAGAAGTAAGCATAACATTCTGGAAACGTATTTTTCATCTTGAATAAAATATTTAAGGGAATACTCATTAAAGAAAGACGATTATGTGGTCCGATCGCAACGGTTCAGTCCTTTAAACTGCAATACACTTTTCAATTGCAGTTCAAAGGACCGTTGACACGAGATTGGTCCACATTATCGTCCTTCTTTAGAAGAAGTCGGGAGGGGCCACCGTGCGAACTATAGCATTGGAAACAACGTGTTACTCGTTTTCATCCGATTAATCAACATGTCACATGAACAGAGTTCGCTATCTTACCCTATTCCGCTGTGATTGTACTTTGATCCTGTTTTGGTTTAAATCCGAACACTTTGGCGTGTATCCAGATACGAGAGATAGTCACTATACACGCGAAACCTTGGTTAACACCGTTTTTTGTAGCTTGACCCGTCAGTTTTCGGTCGGAATCCGAACATTGTGGAGTGTGACGAGATCAAACTACATCCCCCCCCCCAGAACGTACCTTGACGGAGCAGTCGTTGAGCAGCAGCCATTTGTTGTCGCTTCCTCTCGCGTAGGCCACGAAGTGACCAGCTGACATCTGGCCGTAGTGGTTCTGAACCGGAATCAGATGAGATGACAATCAGAAAAAAGTCATGTCAGTTTGGTTGTCCACATAGCGAGATATATTTTCAGAACGGGCTACCATTAAGCCACCATAGAAAGAAATTATTCATTTTTTCACAGCAAAATCGTGAGGTTGTCCGTAGTTAAATATAAAAGTGATACCGTTCTTGAACAAAAGTCCACCTCACTGGTTTGTGAATATAGACGTTAAACAGCCATGAACATGATATGCTCGATCAAACTACAAAACCTCAACTCAGAAATAAAAACCGATCGCCACCGCAATACAGTCTTAGTTTCGAACAAAACTAAATGTTACCGAGGTCAAACTACAAAACCGAAACTGAGAAGGGGAACGTACCGCCACGGCAATACAGTCGTACTTGCCCCCATCCGTTTTGTCCACATAGGGCGTCGGGTCAAAGGCCGACAACGGAAAATCGATTTTCCGTTTGCATTTGCCCATTCGACGTTCATTTCGAAGGTACTCGAACCGTTTTAGGTGGATTATCTGCAGAAAGGACAGTTTGACACGAGAACCAATGAAGGCACAACACGTGGACACCGTGTCTAATTACTGAACACACAACACTATACAGCTGGAAGTTTGTCCACAATTCTAAAGAAGGACGATTATGTGGTCCAATCGCAACGCTTCAGTCCTTTAAACTGCAATACATTTTTCAATTGCAGATTAAAGGACCGTTGACAGGAGAGGACATTGATCGACATTATCGTCCTACTTTAAAACAAAGTTAACTATGCTAGTGGGATGGACTTTGGGTTATCAAACGTACACTTGGTCGACAACTATTCTCATTCTGACAATAAGTACTAATGATTAGGCGGGCGGTCACAAAGATGACCACGAACCATATCGATTGAAACGTACCAGATATTTGGGCAGCCGCCAGACAGACATAACCTTGTCCTTGTTCGTCTTCCGGTTACATTTCTCGCAATGAAGAGGCTCATCCAATGTTTCCGCGCAACTGAAGACGACAAAGACTACTCAAAAAACCATTTCCTGATTGCCTCGACCACTCACTTTTCACCGAAACTCCAGTATACTACATGTTCCATTCATAGGGTCAACAAAAATCAGTAATTAACAAGATAACGAGCCGTTCGTACGGGCGAATTCACTGGAGAACCGGGTCCTTTCCGAACCAAACCGCGAACCGGTCACTGGAAAACCGAACCGACCGGTTCTCCAGTGAATGCTTCGAACCGAACCATTAATCATGAATTAAACAAGAAAGTCGTAGACAAGGTGAAATGAGTGGATCCCGGTTCGGTTCGAAGCATTCACTGGAGAATCGGTCGGTTCGAAGCATTCACTGGAGAATCGGTCGGTTCCTAACGGCGGTTCGGTTCTCCAGTGACTGGTTGCTGGTTCGCGAAGGACCTGGTGCTCCAGTGAATTGGCCGTTCATATGTGTGTTTGGGAGTGTATTGTTACCTGAACTTGGCTAGACAGTCCTCGAGGGAGGAGGGGGCCACATGTTGGCTCCAAGTCTCGGCTACCGAAGCGTCATCCACACAAGCCTGAAGGAATTATTTCTCTGCCATACTAACAGAGAACTTATATTGTTGGTCAATATAACCAAATTATGGCTCAATGTTCACACACACGCGAAAAATAGTCGTGGTTCAAGCTCAACAAAGATGGTGTGCGAAAAACGATTGACCAGTCACCCGCAACAAGAGAGCATAGAGATCGAAAAGACACAGACAATCACAGACCCTCTGTCTCGGATCTAAACACTTTCCTAAACAGGATGCACAGAACAGGATGTGAAGTGGCTTACCATCTCAGATTGATCAAACTATGAGGTATAGACCCAAAAGTCTCACCGTTTCCTCCGAGTAGTTGTACTTGAGATAGAGGGCGATCGGCAGCCAGTCAATGGCTATCGCACACTTGGCCGGCATATGGGCCTGAAATATAGAGAGGGTACTGACCAACTTCGGGGTCGAGTTTACTCGCGGTTTTTGCTACGACTTTCGATAGAGAAAAAACAACGTGATCGACCTACACACACAATAGGGTGAGAAAATATGCTTCCGTATAAAGGTTCTTTTGTGAAAAACAACCCTATACATAGTGACAATTAGCGTACCCCGTAAAACCGGACCGATTCGAAATCGGTTCAACTGCCCACAGAACATACAAGATACAAACGATACAAATCAGAGTGAAGAGGGTGTTCACAAGCTTTACGTAGACATAATAGCCACCTCTTTTAAAGATGAAGCAGTGATTGAATACGGTATTCAACCAACTCGTTGTGTGCTTGATATGAGGCTATGACCAAACTACAAACTACGCACCTTGGTCTCGTCCGGTCGCACGACACATCCCCTGCAGAATCTCATGGGAAGACACTGGCCACACCAATCCCAACTGGAATCCACGATGGAGAGAGCGAAGGGGTAGCCGGAGGAGGCATCCTCACAACTGGAAATGAAAAGATATTAAAGGAGGGGGGGGGGGGGGGGTGCGAGGGAAGGAAGAGAGGGAAAGAGAGAGAGAAAAGAAAATGAGAGAGGGAAGAAAGAGAAAGAGCGGAAGCTGAGAGAAAAAAAAGAGAGAGAGGGAGAAGGATGAAGAATAAGAGAAATTAAAGTGGAAAACGCACGGATCCATGGCTCGACTTGAAAACGCCGGAGGCGTCACGTCCATGAAGCGGCGCATCTGTAAAGGTGATAATAATATACTGAACATGAACCAAAACGCCGAATTTTTATAAATGTGATTAATATTAAGAAATGGGGTAAACATCAGTAATAATAACTACCAGCGTCTCCCCTCGGACTTCAACAACTCTGTAACATGAAACACTGTAGCAAAAATTAAAGAAAACTAGTGAATCTATGATCTACCTGTTGCATGACATCCTCGTATAGTTGTTTCCCTGTCAACTCGTCCGAGTAGGGGACGATGAGGGGCAGACCGAAACGGGATATGACACAGCCTCCCGTGGAGCCGAGCAGGTACGGCTCGTAGTTGTATTGCTGAAAAGAAGATTATAGTTATAATACTAAGGAGACAAGGGAATACTGTACTTCTTACTTTCTGATGTGTGATAATATTTTCATCGCTTTGACAAGAATTGTTGAAGAAAAACACTGTTCATTTCCATAAAATCTTAATGATCATACTGAGGTAATATAATGCACGGAACTAGCCATTACAGATCAAAGCACAAAAAGAGAGGTTCTGTTTTCGGAAGAAAGAAAAGAAAGAAAGGTAAAAGAGATGTGCGTACCCCAGTAAAGTTGTCCGAACAACAGAATTGGTCTAATTTTGAAGCTAAATCATCAATTTTCACGTGTTTCAATCCGAAACCCAACTACTTTTTGTCGAATAGTCCCTTACTGGTGTATGGAGACTAGTGGGTCCCGCGGCTGACGCCGCGGGCCCCGCTAGCTGGGGGTGCCCCCCAGACCCCCGCGTGTTTGTCATGTTTGAAATCGTAAAAAAAAGTTAAGGCATCAAAGATCATGTTGATAGTTTTCGTCATGTGACTCATCATGTGACTTATGACGTCATCAAATTTGTAGGTGAAATTCAACAACGTATATCTCGCGAACGACTGAACTTTTTTTCGATATTTTTTCACGATAAAGCACTACTCAGTGATTAATCTTCGCACTAAAATAACCGTACTTGTTCAACTCTTTTGAAAATTTGGCAAACAAAAACCCGATATTTCTCGAAAAGAAAACATTTGCTCTCAACTTTTTTCTGATGTAGTAGATTCTCATGCATAACTCATACTGTTGAAAAAAATAAAGAAAAGTTTAAGCCAGTTTGAAAATTTTCGGACCGTTTTTGACCATTTTACATCTTCATGTAACTAATCAATAAATCGATATTATCAATTTTTTATAATTGAAAGTCATAATTATTTTAGGTTCTATATATGTATGTCGAGTTTCAAGACAATAGAGTTAGGGGTTGTCGCGGGACGTTAAGGTGTAAAATATCATGTCTGATTTCGAGTCCTCATAAAAAATCGATAAATCAATATCAGAGAAATTCCTCACGAAGACCATCTTAGATTTTGAAGTAGTACACGTAGTAGAAGTTTTGAGTCGATCAGGCCAAGTTTTTCATTTTAGATAGGGGGTATCAATCGATTTTGGCTAAAGTCAACTTTGCGGTAGATCAAATTATCGATTTTTGTTATCATCAACTTTGTTTCCCATCCGAGTTGTGTTGATGGTAGAGAGGACGTAGGCCACGGTCGCACGGCTGGCAAGTTACAGATACGTGAAATCTGAGTAGGGGTCATAAAGATGTGCATTAAAAATCGTTAAGGCCCTAAATCGAAAATCGTACGGGGGCGCTGTGCTTAGAAAACTTGGAGGTATACGTGATAGCAGTCACGAGGGGACAGTCTCAAGTTTATCGTCACGCTTTCGTTGTTATGTATAGGTGGCCATGTGTGTCTCACCAGTTTCCTGTGAGCAGCCAGTCGCCACTCGGGGGTGGCTGGCAGTTCCAATGCGTACAGCCGCGCACCCGACGGAAAATTACGCAACGGAACGCTGTCCGAGTACTGGGCATCCTGAACGAGGAAATGTATGAATCGGGCTTAAAATTTAGATCAAGCAGAAAAACTGCCACTTTGGCAACTTAGATACAAAAGTTCGAGAACGAGCTTAATGTTGCAGAATCGTTCGTGGTCGAAAATGTTTATGGAATTTATGCAACACATCACACTTTCACGAAATCCGATTTTCTTACAACTCATTCATCATTCATCATTCAAATATCGTTATGATTATTGCAGATTGCACTCTTCAAGAGAGACCCAGTGGGTACGGAAATCTCATTCAAGTGAACCCCATACACCAAACACCAACGGTCTCTCAGTAGCTAGAAATTCTCGCGATCCCTCCACAACTGCGATTTCCTTCATTTTGTTGTTAGACAGCTGCTGATTTTGTATGAAACCCGTTAGCATTTACTACTCGTGACCCCTCCTTTCCCCGAACATGAGGTCGCTCTCTCATAAGGAAACCCTTCCACTGACCACAATAGCGCCCCGATGGCTGAGACACTGTAGTGTAATGTCCTTCGACTGTAGATGGGCGGCGTCGGCCACGAGTTCCTTCAGTTGACCGACGGAAGACTCGCGCGGGAGACGGAAGCCGAAGCGGCGAGGGACACTGCCGTCCCGACGGGCCACTGAAACACACGGAGAGTTAATTCCGGATTTGAGTCGAAAACGCTACCCCAACCGACCCTTAAATGCCCTGATAGGGAGACGTTGACTGGAAAATAACGAGCCTAAAAGTACCCGGGCCTCAACTTTTCGCCCGTGCTGTTTGTGTCAACCAACCCTGCTGAACTGACGAACTGACTGTAAACACCCACCTACAGACACACTGCTCTAAAGCAAAATAGTGAAACAGGGTCTTGTAAAAAAAAAACTCTGACACATAAATTACATAACTTTGAGGTAGATATGAATTTGGATATATTTTATTTCTGTGACTTTGATTCAATTCGTAGTGCCTGTTTTACGAGAGCTCCACTCGTATGGAGATGATTGCATGGATTGTTTGAAAAGAATAGAGTAACACACTGCTCAACTAGTTTTCGTTAAATGACTACTAATATTATTATTCCCTATAGTTATAAGTAATAGTAACAGGTCTACAAACATAATAGTAGGCCTGGTCATAATAATAGTTATTTTAACGGTAACTAGTTCTGTAGTGTGTTACTACATTCTTCATAGCAAAAGCATGGCCTACTATTACTTATACCCTTTTACCTACACCCGTCTCGGAAATATTTCAACCATGACCCTCATAGTCAAAATCATACATATCACAGTGTCTACCGTACCTATAATCTGATACAGGTCCACGTTGTCGAATCCAATTGGCAGACTGATCGAGGTGAATGGCTCGAAGACGGTCGACGAATGTTGGCAGGCGCGACAGAACAGGCGGGAGCGCAGTTGGCCTGCAATTACACAGCAGAATTAATATACAGTATACCCCGCCACTTAGAAACCAAAGATATGTGAGTGAATTTCTTCCCAAACCGACTCTTCCTGTAATTAGGCAAAATTAACGCGGTACCAGGAATAATTCATTCAAAAGTGAAAGTCATTAAAGTAAAGGTCATTAATTCACTTTTAGTCAGGATTTCAAAAATACGAAAACTTTCGACAACTTTATTTCTGATTCGCAACTGTATCTGTACTTAATGACTTTTACTTTCAAATGACTTTTAGTTCAATGACTTTTAACTTTGGATGACTTATTCTGGTTGCCCGGTTACGTAGCTTTGGCTTTGGGTTGCTCGCTGGGAACCGCTTCACTTTCTTGCCGAACCACTTGGCTCTCGAAGCTATCTCAATCGCCCCAGCAAGACCACTGCTGCCAAAAGAAACTATGGGCTATCATCATATTTATTCATTCACTTCGCTTCGTTACGAGGCGGTGATCATCATACATATCACATATCTTTGTAGCAGCAGCTTCTTGTAAGGTATTGGTTCCTTTCCTTCATAGAATATCATGGTGCCACTCGCGGCTGGGAATCGCTGGTCCGTAATCCCAACAGGACTTTATTTTTATTATTTCTCTTCTAACATTAGGTATCTGCTGATGAGGGCCCCTACCGGCATATGGACTCGAAAAGTTGAAAGCCCAAAATGCCTAGGTAACACGATTCCACATATGTGGTTTCTAAGTTTTATTATTTTTCTTTTTTAGTTACCTTTCCTATTTTACTACTTAGATGTTAACATTGTATTCACCATTAATATCTCATTTCATATGGGGCTTGCTCTTTGCAGTGAAAGCCAATACGATGCTCGCAGTACTCGAATAACCAACCACTGAAAAGTCGTGTGACGAGGGAATTCTCTCTTCGCAGATACTTTTCCCATTCCATGTCCGCCTTTTCCTCATCACTTTTCGGTTCGGCCATCGGGTCAGCTGATTCAGTGGGAGCGGGAAGTGTTTGCGAGGGATTCTGGAAAATATTATATTTATTATACCAAAATATGTGAAAAAAGAGGTTACAATGTGTCAAATACATGAATGCGTTGAATAAATGTGTATACGTTGGGCGAATTTTGTTAGAACTTGATGCTGGGACTAGTTGGAACCACATCAGCAACTTTCGGAATGCTTTCTGTTTCCAATATATTTGTCGCGGGACACACGCTTGTGTCCCGCTTTCTCGTTTGTAGTTTGGTCAAGGTTGGAAATATTTCGTGACAAACTTTCAAACGTTTTACTCGAAGCAACAATTGAAATGTAGTTGTACCTCAAAAGACTGTGGACAATTGTGTCCGAGTCCAACCTTGGTCAACACAATTGGTTAGAATTTGATTTATCACGTATCGCAAGTACTCGATTGCCAATAAGTGGTCGTCAAGTAGTGTGTAAGCGTGAATTGAGAGAATGGTTTTCCACTATAACTTCCTGCCATGTCAAACTAACTTCGTATAAAAATACAAGCTCTTCAGCTAGGACAAGGTCATACATTCGTATCTATAGTTTATAGGAGACCTCCAACTGTTCCCAGTGTTTTCAAAAATCAACTTTTCTTTTTACATATTTTGTTATAAAACTTTTTAAACATTGTAAACGGACCACTTTGTTGAGAACGGAGTGTAGTAGTTCTATGAGGTGGGCGACGAACTCCTGACAGTCGTGTTGCTCCCCGCCCTCGAATATGTCAGACGCAGCACAGATCGCATTCTGAAATGAGAAACCATATTTGCGCTACCAGATACCAAGAGAACCAATCAACACAATCATATTTCAAAAGTTTGACACCCAGTCGGGAAAAGTTGTCATGAGCAACACCATTCGTGTTACAACCAAAAATACGAAATAGTTGTAATTTCGTCGGGAAATCATGATTTCTCGAAGGTGGGTGGCTCCAAAATTGTCCGATCGAAATCTAGCCGCAGTCAGTGTCAAAATATGGACTAGTTTGAATATGATTACAACACTTCCCGACTTTCCCGTATCCGAAAAAAAGAAAAGTACGAAGCTATCTTGAAACTAACATTGAATGCGTTGGGTGAGATGTTCTTCTTGGTGCCAGCCCACATTTCCCTCAACAGTTTCGAGTATTCGACAGCTGTCACCAACGAGGCACACGGGGGGTTGCTGGAAACAACAACATCAGTTCACTTCACCAACAAAGACAGAAAACCGCTAAAGATTGTTCGCGAACAGTGTGTCTCACAAACGTTCATATTCATATACCATAATAATGATAATTTACCGTTTTGAAGTCAATAAGAGTTTTGAACTAGAAACCATTCAGAAATTGATCATATACTTGCGGCTGTCAGGAGTGAGTGCCACCAACCTCTTGATAGCCTCCATGCTCTCCTCCCGCATCAGGTATTCCGTTAGAGGCGATACGCGAGCCAGACATTGTACTGCCGCGTTCCGGTAGCAATAGTTGCCGGAATTCACCAGACCGACAGCTCCCGGACGAGCTGCAATGAAAACAGAATTTTCAAGATGGATCGGGTGGTCGAACAGTCAGACGCCAAGTACCGCTCCCATGATCTGAATTCGATCCCTCTCCGAGAGCGTCTAGAGTCTACGTTCCTAGTTTATATGTCGTACACACTACTTATAGTAATTAGTAAACGGAGTCCAGGCTATAATCATCGTGTGTGTACACATGGAGGAACAGCGCTGGAAACTCGGATTCTTGGTGGTCAGATCTTTATCCCTAAACGACTTAACGTAAGCATACCCTAGCATAGGGGGTTTTCATACTAGTTTTTCCTTACTCGAATACCAACCGGAATAGACGCTGCTGGTGATGGATGTGATCTGGGCGCCAGTCTGCGAGGCTCGCAACTCCTCCGGCCACACGCCCGTACTACAATCCTTCACCTCTAGCAGCAACTGAAACGAGACGAATAAATGGATCCATTTTAAACAACCTTTTGGAAACAACCATTTTGCACGGGACTTTCGAATCATTTTGCATTTATTCTGTATTCACACTTTTCAACTCATTTACGATTTCAATAAATTATTATATTCTATTAAACACCACAGCAAAAATCATAGGTAATACCCTGTCAAAATAGCGCTAACCCATGCTCATTTTCTGTCGTTTTCTGGAACTTTCGCTCATGTTCTGGAGCAAAACTGTTTGAAACGCGATAAACACTACAAATACCCACTTTTCTATCAGGACCGGTTTCACAGTTACGCCTACTCATTTTAGTTGAACAGGTATTGAACTATTTCAATGTTACCTGCGAGCAATTGAGCGTATACGTCCAAAACACTATCTTATTCAACTTCTCCTTGTCCGAAACGTAACACGTACACGGCACGCTGTTCTCGTTACCCTTATTTTCACCCTCCAAACTTATTCGAGATTGGAACCAGGCTCGGGAAAATGACAATTAATGTACCGATCTATCGGTTACTTATATTTGCTGAACTGACAGCAGTCCACTGAAAACACATCCAAACCCCCACCTTATTGACTTTTCTGCTCTTCAGTCCCAGATGGTGAAGTGTTCTCTCCCCGTCGTCCAGCAGAGTATTCACTTCTTCCGTTGAATCTTTCTCCCGCAACACCAGCCATAACCTGAATGGAAATCATGAATAGGTCGCGATTTCACAGAAGATGATGAAACCAACTTCTTAGACGAAATTTTCCCATGAAATGGAAAACTCTTCACTATGAATTTGTTCTTGTACAAGCGGACAACGCATACAAGAACAGTAATTGCATTGGAAACACTTTTCTCTCCTAGAACCATTCTAGACGGAATGAATCTTGTGTGGCCGAAAAATAAAAACTGTTTGACAAGTACAATAAACTATAGAGAAGAGAGATGATATAAGAATCAATACCCAACCTGGCGTCTCCCTCCTTCAACCGTAGTTCGGTGGTACAAAGATTGAGCAGCTGATCAATGGTCATACAACGAGACACCTGGAGAGAAAAGACGTTGCTCTGATAAAAAACATCGTTATTGAATGAACAGACCAAAAATGGTAAGAGAGTGTGCAGGTCAGAGAGACGCAGTCTGTCTCACACTGTCTGTGGTCTCGTCGATCTCCATGATTTCTCGCTTTTATAGTTTACCAATCGCAGAAAATTGGCGGAAATCTTTCTGAGCAGTCGTTCAAAATTTCTTGGCACTTGTAGTCTAGGTTAGAATAGAAGGAACTCAAGCGAATGTATTAAATATTAATTTGAGTTAACTCGACTGTATTGAATTGAAACTCGATACCTGGGCGGCCAATTCTATATGTAACCGGGTTTTTTGGTAACCTAACCGGTTTTTGGTAATCTTTTTCGGGTTACCTCAGTAGGTAACCGGTCGGTAACCAAAATGTGAAACCGGTTACCAGTTTTGCTAACGTGAAATGTGAGATTTTTACCGTGGTTTAGGTTACCAAAAAAGCCGGTTACATATAGAATTGGCCTACCTGTGCACATGCCCAGGGGGATGTCTGTGGGGTTCCCTCCGAGTCTTTTGTCCCCTTTTTCCTGTCGTGTCCCATCAGTAGAATGTCCAATGGGTACAGTTCGAGACCCGGTTTTCCGTCCTCGAAAAAGTCGCCGGCCAGATAGCGACGAGTGAACTGACCATCCACCTGTAGACAAATATTTCTCATGAAACATTCAGGTGAACTGAACGGAGATGAGTATAGTCTGTTTCCCGAAACAATAGCCCTCTACAGTAGGATTTTAAAACTTTTGAGTACATTTTTGTTATCTTGTAGGTGTTGTATATAGTTGAAACTTCTCTACATTGGGGACTACAAGCATAGAAAACCAGAGAATCTGAAATTCTGTTTGTTGATTAGATGAATGCCTTTGAATATTTGAAAGATTACTGTAGAACGTCATCGATTGGTGAAACGAACTATAATGCATTCAATACTTTCAAAACTGAAATTTCAAAAGTCTTATGGGGAAAACCATGAGATATTGAATTTGTTGACAACGTGAATGATAGCGCATTCCACCAACCTAAAAAATACAAATTACAGACACTATGTTGTAAACAACATTAATCATCATAATCATTATCCAACTCACAGTAAACGCGCTCCGATGCCACCGTAGCCAAGCCCTCCACAGGGGCGGGGGTACTGTAATGTACTCGGATCTGGTCAGATCCCCACGGAGACTGGCTGACTCGGAGGAGATACACGCCACCTGCAATCAATCGATATTTGATTCAGTTGAGACTCAGCAACGCTAACAGCCACCCAACACCAGAGCCATCCGCTGGTCAACAGGGTTGATCCTTCAACACACGTTGAAGAAGGACGATTATGTGGTCCAATCGCAACGCTTCAGTCCTTTAAACTGCAATACATTTTTCAATAGCAATTTAAAGGGCCGTTGGCTCGGGATTGGTCCACATAATCGTCCTTCTTTACAGTGTGCCTTTTTGTTATAGAAAACAGCTCTTTTTTATTTGAATAAGCGGAACCTCCTTCGCATCGAAATGAACGAACGTTTCCAGAACTCGCAGAAGAGAAGCCTTGATTTTTTTTTAAATTTTTCTGGTCAATTGATGAACTGTAGTATGTCCTTGAACCTGGAGTATTCTACACAAGATTTTTTCAGAGTATGGAGTTTATGTTTCAATTTCATCAACCCCATATATTCGCCCACCTTTCCACTCCACCCATCGTCGTCCTTCGATCCTTTTATGTGAGAATTGTCCACCGGAGGGGGAGATTTGCCCTGGAACAACCAAAATTGAAAAAGCTATACTTTCAACCTGCGTAAACAGCAGCTTTCAATCACCTATATCTCCTGCGTTTTCCTTATTGACACCATTCACAATCACATATAGTAATTCTGGAAATCATGCATAGTATTACTAGAAATCTGATGGACACTTTAGTTGATTACGATCAGCTGTCACTAAAACTGAATGTGATTGTACCTGTGCAGTCTGTGTCTCCCATCCGCGATGCCATGGCGCGGACACAATATTCCACGTGGGCAGCACCAGGTCACGTGTACGGCTCTCGAATGACCTGGAATGATGTCATAGACAAACTTAGAGTGAAAACACAATTGAATTGAATTGCCTAGATATATTGATCATCGAAAGCTTTCTGGTCCTGGGACCTACAACTGCATACGCTAAAATACAATCTTTATTGTGATGTAACTATAAATATAAGTTGGACAGATGCCTACTTATAACAGATTGAATATAGACACATACCCGACCACCGCGTGTTCCAACTTGAGCGATTCGGGACGGAGACCCAGGCAAATGTGACCAACCTACAAAGTGGAGAACAATAGGAAATCCAAAACAGAAGTGCATCGTCTCTCATACGGATGGGGTCGAACTTCATACGTCAGACCAATCCCACGGCCACATACCCAATAATTGAGCACAAAGATCAGGGTGTCCCGCCAAGAATCAAGGGTAGGGGGATCCAAATAACACTTTCCCCATATACTGCTTATCGATTATTCCTTCTCCGTTGACTTACCTCCATGGCCATCCCGTAGTAGTGTCTAGCGTATTCGTTGTCCATGGCCCAGGTGGCGAAGTCCACTGCAGCCGCCTTCTCATTCCCACTCTTCACCAGGTTTCGGTCCGAATCTGCCTGAATTCCAGAGGAAAATAGTTTCGCAAATTTTGCCATTACCTTATTGCTCCATGAACACGTCCGGATTTTAGATTTGAACACGGGAAAAAAATAGACCAATTTTCCAGCAAAACAGATTTTTTCTCGATATGCGGACAATTCTACTGCTGTACGGACACTGCCAGCTGGTCGTATGCAGCTGTCAACTAGGAACTAACCACGGCCAGGTCCTCGTACATCCGGGCGAGTTCGTTGTCTGCCAGCTGGTTGTCCCCGTCCTCGTCCCACAGTTTGGCCAGAACTGAAAGTGCAAACTACAAATGGAGCAAACAGAATACCTAAATGGAGTACTTGTGTGGGAATTGTAAAAAAACATGCTGCTTCTGCGAGAGTGGTGCAAATCATTATTTATCACATAATTTTCACGTCTTCCCTTTTTTGTTTCACAATTGCTACCGAATGCTATATCAACTTTCTTACCCTTCTGACATTTTTGGACAGTTAAAGAGCACATGAGAGGGCAAGAGGAGAAGGTTGAGAGGGAGGAGAGATAAAAGGAATGATAGTTCAGAGAGAGGGAGGGGGACAGAGAAACAGAGAGAGAGAGAGAGAGAAAGAGAGAGAGAGAGAGAGAGAGAGAGAGAGAGAGAGAGAGTTAGAATCGTTAAAAAGATAGATTCAAATAGTCAAACGTACATGACAGCCGGCTGGGGAACGGTCCTCGACACATGGCCGACAGTCCGCAGACCAACTCCCGAAAATCGATATGACCGTCTCCGTTCTCGTCGAAGACACGGAAAAGACTGGAACGGGAACAATCGATAATTGAAAAAGGCAACGAACAACTATGAACGGAAGATGACTGATTCAAGGGGAGATTTCATACGGTTCCGAAAACTGTCTGTCGTTCATACCACGACGAAACAACTACTCTATTCCTTCCATCCCAGAAACATTTGCGCCCATTCTCTGCCAATATAAAGCTAGAAACGCAAGGTCAATGCCGCAGACCGGGAACCGGGTAAGATAGTCTGCGTCTCGGTGATCTGTACACTCTCTCGGCGAGGCCGCCGCTACACAAGTGGCTTGCTAATCGTCCCCTTGCAAGTTGATTTATTTATTTTTATTCCGCAACGTCTTCAGATACTTATTTATCATATATTCTGAATGTTAATTTTGTAATTCTTCACCAGTATGAACTATGTCATCATTATATACACATGCACTTTTTATTATTACTATAATTTCAATCGTACTACACTGCTAATTGCATCCATCTATAACTACAAGCGCGTAACAGTGATACCATTCTTTCCATCTATTTTTTCCTTCTTTTATCCAACAATTGGAGTGCCACATTTCAAAATGTGGAAAGTCACATGTTGAATAAATCTATTCTATTCTATTCTAATTTTGGCTGGGAATTGTGCACGGCATGTTCAAATGTGCATGGAAAACCGTCGGGCGGCTGCACGACCGCAACGCGTCTCTGGTGCGTTGCGGCTCAAAATTCAAGTCAATTCGACGGAAGTCTCCAGAATCATTCAGAACACGAATAAAAATTAGTTATAACGAAATTTCCATGGTGTTTCAACACATAGTTCTTGGCACACGATTCCAACTTATTGAAGCAACAACACTTTTCTTTATCGTATACAAAAACATCAATACAATCACATTTGGAAAAAGAGAATGAAAAAGGGAATTTCTTCGATGGGTTTCTGGCAGTAGGATTGATGATCCAATGGCTTCAATTTGGGTTAGTCCTCCTCGTGTCCGATGCTGAAATTGAAGTTAATGTAACATTAAAGTTAATGTAACGTTAATGTGACATGAAATTAATGTAACATCACTGAAATATTTTTGCAGACTATTCTTGATTGAGTATATTTATATTAACGAACGTATAGTACTCCTCGACGAAGGATTTGCCCAGTTTATATTAGAGATAAAACCGTAGCTGTTGCTACTTGGCGACTATGCGACAGACTAATAACTACTTAGCGACAGACTATATGACAAAATGCCAAGGATCATTGAGGATCATTGTACGACATGGAGAATAGATTGAAAGCTCACCTTTTTTAGCAGGGTCCTTCTGCTTCGCATGGGGAGTCGAAAGCAGTCGGCAGTTTCGATCTGAAAGAGTAGTTATAACGTGATTCATTATATCGTGGTGGAATGAAAACCATGATATAATTTACGATTATAAGCAAAATAGTTATTAGAATAGGTTGTCACCGGATATATGAGAGAAAATTAGCTTATTTTCGATCCAAAATCATGAAGCATGTTTAGCTTTATAGTTTTATAATATAATGACGAGCAATTACGCAAGTGTTTCCCTACGTGAGAACTAAGAAAACAATGGTACTAATAATATAACTACCTGTGTACATATGTTTTTCTCTTTTCTAACATTCGAGCTGGAGAATTCGTCAGCTACAGACAGACGCTGGTGATGATAGCAACGAACAGACGACGAGGATCTGAAAGTAATAATTTGATTCACACCGCAACGGAGGAGTGAGAAGAACAGACATATGTAGATTATTCGAACAATGATGAAATACCTCCCTTCATTGGAAGAAAACGAACGAAATTGCGAAGATAATGTATAAAAAAACATTGATAACCATGAGGAGAAAACTAGCTTGTTTCTATATCGGTTTTTAAGAGTATACCAACTCGTTATTATGCGAAATGAACGTTGAAACGTAAATTTTTCTCTATTTTCAGCTTTTCTTCAATTCAACTGTGAAATTAATCGCTGAAAGCTCAATCGCTGAAAGCAGACCTTAAATGAAGGTCCAGGAATGATAAGATTACAATTATTTTACAAAATAAAGTTAATTGCATAATAAATAACAGAAAATACAGCGAGTGTTCGAGATTTTGATTAGAGAGGCTGCCGCGCCGCGACCGCTCCGCTCTTGCTACAAAAGCACATAACTGCGCATCCAACTACGCTGGACCTTTGCCAGGTAGCTCGAGGCTCGGGCAGACGTGAGCGAAATTTCTAATGGGCGCAGCGCCCGTTTTTCTGCGCTTGAACTTGCCGTGTGTGTGAGGTATGTTCACATTCATACACCAGCTAGGTTGTCCGAATAGTCAGAAAAATTAGAAAAACAGACTACTTTTCAGCTTAAAAGATGCAAATCGGTCTATTTTTTTGGACAAATTCTAAATTTTCACGTGTTTACATCTGAAAACGGACTACTTTATGTCGCTTAGTCAGACCTTACTGGCCTATGTGAGGTATGTTCACATTTCGGACGAACCTATCGGAGAAATTCCTGGGAAAGCAGCCGGCGAGACACTCGTTCCACCGATCCATCGACATCTTGCAGACGGTTCGGTCGCTGATGGTGGCGAACACCTTCTCCAGTTCCATCACCTCCTCCACCGATACTACGAAAGAGCATAGGTGAATACACAAATATATAACTAGTAACTAGGGTTGTTGAAGCCAAACTCGAAACTCGACTCGGAAAAAACTCGAATGTTCGAACTCGTTCAACAACCCTAAAAGTAACACAGACCAGAACGTAACATTATTGCTCCTTCCACCTACGTTGACAAACACAGAGGTTGAGATGATTGAAATGCGTGATTTTTTTGACGGACTGTGTATCGCAGTCCTTCTCCAATTCCGATTTGATTCTCTCTTCTGATATTATGCTTTTATCTTGCGCTTCGGTTGGTGTAATCAATTCAGCCGTTCTTTCGATTGAAATGAAGTGAGGTTACTGACTCCTCAAAAAAGCTATGTGCCAAAAGCCAAAAAGCCAAAAAAAGCCAAAAAAAATCAAAAACAACCTTCATTCACACCGGTATCCGTGTACTAACTACCCATGGTATTAACTCACAATGCGTGACGTAGGACATGACCTCGTAGAATGAGATGTAGGCGTCGTTCATGGGGACGGTGAGGAGAGGCGGACGCAGTCCCCAGGCAGAGAACTGACGGTGCTCCTCGATGAAGTCTGCAACAGTCATGGGGTGACCATAGGTGGGATATACCATAGTTTCAGTTCGATGGTTCGTAGAGTAAAACATCATTCTCTCATTTACAAAAGCAAAAAGTTGAAGATCCTTTCTTGGTCATTTTCGAAGAAGGTCCGGGACATTGGACTTATTGGTCGCCCCCAGTCTAGCTGAAGAAACTGTTAAAGATACCCGGTTAGCCAACCCTGGTCTGGTATCGGCCCTGTTACGTAGAATAAGAAACGATAAACGAATTGCAACATGTGTATTCCACCTGTGCTCGAATGAGTTACTGTTATTACTATCAAATCGATGCACTTGAGCGATTAGTTTGGAACAATAGAATGAGAACAAACATACACCAGCAGGGTTGTCCGAATAGTCAGAAAACTTCGAAAAACGGACTACTTTTTAGTCGAAAAGATGAAAATCGGTCTACTGTTGATGAAAAATCCTGAATTTTCACGTCTTTGTACTTGAAAACGGACTACTTTATGTCGCTCAGTCAGACCTTACTGGCGTATGAGAACAACAAAGACTGACTGGACTGCACGTGTTCCACCCGACACAACCCGACGAGGGCGCAGAACAGATTCTCGAACGAGAGAGAATCTGCCCCCCGCGAGAAGAAATGGAACAGCGCCAACTGCTCCGCGTCCGGAACACTCACCCCACCGAGCACGTGATAACGGAATTCCTGAACACAGACGAAAGTGAAAACATCAAAGATAAAGAATACAAAACGCAATTGGGAAAGTGGCATTGCAGAAATGAAATGCAGATAAACTATCAAAGTCCGGAAAAGTGAAATTCAGATACACTTCAGATACTGGATGTCTGAATCGAACGTCGTGCGCAGATTTTCAAACTAGCACCAACCTCGAACGACATGGAGTTCTTCTTGAAGCGGGAAAACGCCGCGTGAATCCGATTGAACTCATCGTCAGAAACTAAACAAGTACCGTATATTACGGTATCTACATTATCTCTGGTCTATAAACGACAAATATAACACATACCAACCAGTAGACCTTTACTTTTCAGATCAGATGAGGTACCCATATCATTTTTTTTCTCACGGATAGCTGGAAGCTCAACAATTTGCGCTTCAAAATCGACTGAGAACGCAAACAGACTGCACACTCTCTTGTCGAGCCCTACAAAACTTGGAGATGCCAGGGCTGAGCCCCCTGTTGAGAAATCACCCCCAACCTACCATGAGACCTGGCGTTCTCCAAACTGATAACCGGGCCGCTCGACCCATTGCCACCAGCGATCGTGTTGCCCATTTCAAATGATCAAATGAAAAACTGTGACATGATTGAGAAACTCTGAAACATCGACTCAAATAGTTTCGGCTCTTTCTTTTACCACAGTTTCCAACAAACCAGATGTCAATAACCAAAAGCTTTGCTTCAAAGTTTGAATCGGGTACAAAAACCAGTCATCACACATCATTTTTCAGGTAATGCTCGTGACTTAAACACCATGTAACCAATAACGGAATGGGTGTTCGATATTTATTAACAACTTGAAACCCAGGACAATTATGAGGAAAACACTTGAAGGAACAACAATCAACACAACATAACAACAGTTACAAAAATGGAGCAAACCGAGTTTAAAACATTTGGAACGGTCAAACTGATCGTAACACCTACTAGAACACATTCAAATAGAGATTTTGGTGACTATTACATGGATGAACTTCCAGTAAACAAATCACCAAGAGCGCTAAAATGAACTAGGATCACCTAATGTTACATTTTAATCAGGATCGCCTTAGCTCATTACTACAACTATATTGTATACGATACAATCATCAACAAAAATGACTACATCCAAATTTGAATGACAGGCTCATTCTTAGGAGAAAATGTAAAAAATTGGTACCATTTTTGTGGGAAACTAGACCTCATTCGAGCCTTAACGTATACAACATAATCGCAAATAACTTAATTGTATCAGATACACAGTCCGAGTTATCCATGGAACCCGAATCCCATGCCCTTTCCCATGTGGGTGCTCTCTCTGGCAGTCTCGTACTGTTTGTCCAGGTCCGAAAGGAGACGATGTTGGCGCTCCGCCTCCTCACGCACTCGCTTCGCGTCCACCTGAATACAACACACATAGTAAGAAATAGAGAATAGATCAAAACATGAAGGGTGTACGGTATACCCTCCACAGTTCGATAAGGCAGTTGTATCTCAAAGAGGTGCGACTATTTCTCAGGGAAAAACAATCGTATAGTTAAAACATTGCAATTTTTCTCAAGCTGGGTCTCACAATTTTTGCCCAAGCATTACAGAAACGAAGCCTGCCATGGAAACGTGCGCACATTGTTGCAGGTATGCAGGAACCTTCTCTTTCAATGAACAAACGCCTCAAAAACAAACCGTCTCCTCCGTGGCGGGCGCGTTCTTGATTCCCATTAGTTTGAGGAACTTGTTCGCCTGTTGTCCCCCCACTCCAGATGCCACGATGGCACTCGACCAGAGGCCCGCGTTCTTCGGAAGACCCGCTGAAGTCGTCGCTTCTGAAGCGGCGGCTGGGGCGGACGTCTGAAAATATAGAAATCAATAAACTACGTCACATCATTCTCATGTTAGCTTAAAATGACGGGGTGGATCGTGGAACTCAAAACGTCGGTGACGACCAAAAAACACAAATTGTCAAATGCCGCGTGACTCGGGCGGAAGTCTAGAAGAGAGAGAAACAATCGATAACCTACATATAATTCTGCTTAATTGAATCCGTTTTTCTATTCAAATATGTGAAACTTTCCATCAGAAATAGACAAACTTCGACGACATCGGCGAAAACGGAGCACGGTGTTTTTCAAAGGTTTTTCGGACAAATCTACTCAAGTATGGTCATTATCATTCGAATGTTCGCTAAAAACATGAATTCAATGAGTGGATCTCGAAACTTCGGTGTGGACCAAAATAACACGAACTGATAAGGGTACCAACAAAAGCATATCGACCAACCTACCCGTATTTACCCTAACCTCTAAGCAAGATTGCTTCATCGGCGTATAGTGAATACTTAGCGTTTCAAACTCTTCAACTGGAATGGGTCCCAATTTCGTTAGACTCAAAATTAGCAAGACACTTACCTTATCAGCAGTGGCCGCAGAGTCCGGTTTGCTCCATAGCATTTTCTTCTGTTTCGCTACCTAAAGTAACACAAATTACGGATCAATGAAAACCTGACGTGACGCCCAATTGGAACTTCATGGAAAGTAAGATTGTTCCGATATTCAAACTTCCATACAAATTATTTATATTATTTCAAAAAAGTTATACGAACACTTCTTTTCACCTGATTCACTAGTTTTCACTGTGGCTGGCTACTTATTACGTTTCATCGTATATCTTATCTCTGATATTACATCAGTTCATCAGTCACGTAGGTTGTGCACATGTAATTGCCTATCAACATTCTGATTAACTCATTATGACCTACCTCATCCTGGCTCGGCCGTTTGTCCCAGTTCTTCTGTCCGAATCCGCCTCTGTTATCGCGGTCCCGATTACCACGCCCGTCACGATTCCTGCAAGAGTAAGGTGTGACTATTGTCCCATTAAGGAAATCGTTTTTGTTTTGAAACTGGTTAAACTCTATGAACTTTATGTCTTTATGACTTTACATGAAACATAGGAAAACGTTCTCAAAACCAATTTTTTTTGAAAATGCCTTTCATCTATTCGATTCGGAATTCAATACTAGAGTAGGGCCTGATCAATAAACGTTTACGTGACTTTGAGAATGGTTTGACTACGAATAGAAATACAGTTATTAGACATTCGCCAAAACATCGACCATTTTCAAACGAATCGCCGCAGAAGAAGCAGACAGACACAGTTAACCGTAACGATCTGTGGCTTTGTTGTCCACAAAAATTAATTGAAAATTAGGTCTTTCATCTGGATGACTAAACAGAAAAACTGGTGGGAAATGAGGTTTTCAACAAAGAAGTTCGATAATTATTGAAATTGGGGTAGTTTGAAATAGCGATTTCGAAGAGAAACAGGTGAATCAGTGAACCGTCCAACAAAGTCGCCCTATGTTTGCCTTTTGCGACTAAATGTACCGACCAAACTACAACTGACCATTCCCTGCCGCCGCCTCCCCGACCTCCCTTCCAGTCCTGTCGTTTCCGGTCGCCGTCGCCTCGCCACCTGTCCTCTCTGCCGTGCTCGTTGTCTCTCGGCGGTCTCTCGTTTCTCTGTCTCTCCTCCCTCTCCGTCCCTCGTCCGTCAGTCTAAACGGTCCGCTCGTCCGTTGTAGCAAATGGCCACAACTGACTAGATACACCGATTACTAATCAGAAGTGGCAATTATGAACATATCTCAAACAACGTAGACTACAGAATTTCAGACGAGTTCTAACTTTAAAAAATTTTCTGGTTGGTTCATCGGCATGAGAAAATGAAATACATTGCCTACAATTTGACATGGAGGTGGAGGAAATTACAGTTTTATTCTCCAAAAAAAATAGCCGAACTAATGATGTTTATGAAGCACGAAATCTTTTTTTTTTCTTTTTTCCTTTCCTACCTAAACTTCCAATAACAACTATAGAATAGAATAGAAGATTTACTCGTGATTTAACACGTGACTTCCACATATCAAATCATATCTACATGACTATCTAGATGAACAGAACTATGAGGAGCAAAAAGACCAACTAATTTTCTATGAATGATAGAGTAAACATCGACTATACCCTCTCATCGCGGTGTCGATCCTTCTTTCTGGGTTCCTCCTCAGCCTCTTTATCGTCGTGTTTTCTTCTCCTTTTTTCTTCTCGTCGCGCATCCTTCCTACGCTCTTCACTTTCATCTTCCTTGCGAGATTTCCTGGAAAAAATATTTAAATCATTGATGCAAAACCATGATTTTGCACGATCGAATAAACCTAGTATTTTATGTACAACAGTCACATCTGAGTTGCGTGCGATTTCAATGACTTGAACAATGACCACAAATAGATAAGGTATTTATATACAGAAGGAACCACCTGGAGAAAAATAAACAAAAGAATGCAAACTCGATAGATTCTTCTTGAAACTGAGGTTTTCGTGTTATTAAAGTGAATAGATATCAAGTGAAAATGAATGTACGAAGTGAAAAGTGTTCTATAGAAAAGTCGATAAACGTACTTGGCCGAGGTTTCCTCGTCGTCCTTTCCAAACTTGTGGGAGGAAGATTTCCTGTCCTCTTTTTCTCTCTTCTCCTTCTTGTGTTTGTGTTCCTTCTTTCGTTCCACTATCTTTTCTTCTTCCTCATCAGAGGATTCAAACTTTTTCTATAACAGGAAGAATGAGGCAAGCAGGCAAGAGCCAGCCTAACACAGAAAAGGGATAACGTCTTAAAGAACGACGACTATGTGGACCGATCCCACCCTTTCAGTCCTTCAAAGTGCAATACATTTTTCAATCGCAGTTTAAAGGACCGATACGTCGGGATTGGTCCACATAATCGTCCTGCTTCAACGAATAGATTTCCACTTTTGTAATCTAGAGCTTCGACACCATATAAACGAGGTACACGAGAATGTGTTATTATACTCATTGAATGAACTCTACCTAAAAGAAAAATCCTAATTGATTTCGAGAGCAAATTCAAACTTGCTACTCCAAGTAAGCTACGCAAGGCAAAGAGCAAGCATATGAGCAGAAGATTACGATGTTTTCAATTTCAAAAAAAACTCACATGAGATCCCATACTCCTTCCTTGTTTATTATTTGCTGTTGAGTGCGGTGCTAGCTCTGAAAAGAATAGCAAAGTCGTTTAAATATTTGAGCCATGAAAAGAATAACGAATCCGGTCAAATAAGTGAACTAAATCTGGGTGACGTTAACAAGGGTAGGGTGCGAGTGTACATGCATAGGAACTTCTAGCCCACAGTTAAGACACTAGTAGAACGGTAGTAACAGTTAAACTGTGGTGATATGGTCGTAAACGTCCCGCGATTCAGTGGTAAACTTGTGGTAACGTTGAATCACGATTACTACCAGTAAATCGGTGATGTATCTCAAGTAATCTCAGAAATGAACTAGATATCTAATACCACACGAAATACCTATACTAGATACGGATGTCTGCGAGACTTGTCTGCCGGCTTCTGGCTGTTTTCGGTTTAATTACCCAAGTTTGAGGTACTTTTCACCTCTGAAGCGAACTTAGTATTTAGTACGTGAGGACTAGATACCAGAGGTGCCATGAAAAGATAATTAAATTTTGTTTTATAAAAAAAATAATTTTTAAGTGTTTTATTTTCGATAATTCGAAATAATTTACTGCTGTTTTACTGCAGTTGAACTACAACTTTACTGGCGTTTTACTGCAGTAGCGACACTGTACTACTACCGTTTTACGACTGGTGATACTGCAGTAACACTACCAGTAAAACGGCAGTAGTACGGTGTCGCTACTGTAGTAGAACGCCGGTTTTATCTTTACAGTGTGATGACATACAATGAAACTTCTAACTCTTGAACTTTAATCCATCTGAAAAATTAGAGCATAAATTTAAAAAAAAACGGCAAATGTCAAATCTTACCGACTATCAATTCTTACCGACTACATTTCTTACCGACTTATGGTCGGTATTGGTAAAGCCGGTTTTGCTCCTCATTTGAGGTTTTTCTTTGTTTATCTTTATTATTATTATATGTATAAACTTTATTTATGAGTTTTACGGATATATTAATTAGATTTCAAACACTCAGTAGAATTTAGGGTTAGATGATTGGGAAACAGTCTATGATCGGCAAATGGAACTTACCGACTTAGATCAAGTTTCTGCATTTGTGATGTTACTTGATCATATCACTTCATTGTTTTGTATTTATACTAAAAACATGTCAGAAATGAAGATATACTACCCTGAGAAAGTAATCTAGCATGTTTGCCATTTCAACTGAAGATGGCATTGTATTGTTTTGAACTTGATGCCGTTTTCGAAGTCTAAATGTCAAACTTACTAACATTTTCATAGTAAATATTCATGATTGATGTTCACGTCTCATAACCCTATGCAGACATCTTTATCGCTGACGTTTCTATTTCACTTCTCACTATATTGTGCTATGAATTATATTATTGGTTCCAGAGCAGATTGTGCTCTTCCGAGCACCGGCTGTGAAGTAAGCTGAACGGCGGATACATGAAGGAGCGTGAACTTTCAGGTCAGCTTTTAGTGTTTCTTAATGAAATAAGTGTTCGCGTTCAATATGATAGAAGAAATACAATATCATCGTTTTCATATGCTCTATGCTCTGAGCATAGGACTTGAGCGGTAGCAGCCTATGTTGACCCAATTTTGTCATTTTTGGAGTTCACATGTTATTATTAGCAAACGATAGCTCCGCATAGTTGAATGTAGTGTGGAACATATCAAGACCAGTCTATTATTGTGTTCCCTATTCGCCAGGCTATCTTAGAACTTGAGCTGCAGCACGTTTCACGGCGTTCTCAACGACAGCTTTATTAAATAAGGAACCCGCATCCTCGATTTTAGACGCTCCGCAGATGATTCGCGTGAAAATAAGCGCGATACGCAGCGAAATAGTGCTGCGACCATTCCAAATTGCAGTGGGATACAGTGTCCCGCCGCGAAAACTTTGTGGACGGAGCTCAATACAAGTTTAGTCGCAAAAATTACTGTAGGCGAGAACGCCGTGGTTTTGCTGACCCAACTTTTGTCATTTTTGGAGTAACTTCACATGTTATTATTCGGAAAACAAACGAATGATAGCTGCACATAATGCGATATAGTGTAGAACATATCAAGACCAGTCTATTATTGTGTTCCCTATTCGCTAGGCTATCTTAGAACTTGAGCTGCAGCACGTTTTGCTGACCCAACTTTTGTCATTTTTGGAGTAACTTCACATGTTACTATTCGGAAAACAAACGAATGATAGCTGCACATAATGCGATATAGTGTAGAACATATCAAGACCAGTCTATTATTGTGTTCTCTATTCGCTAGGCTATCTTAGAACTTGAGCTGCAGCACGTTTTGCTGACCAACTTTTGTCATTTTTGGAGTAACTTCACATGTTACTATTCGGAAAACAAACGAATGATAGCTGCACATAATGCGATATAGTGTAGAACATATCAAGACCAGTCTATTATTGTGTTCTCTATTCGCTAGGCTATCTTAGAACTTGAGCTGCAGCACGTTTTGCTGACCAACTTTTGTCATTTTTGGAGTAACTTCACATGTTACTATTCGGAAAACAAACGAATGATAGCTGCACATAATGCGATATAGTGTAGAACATATCAAGACCAGTCTATTATTGTGTTCTCTATTCGCTAGGCTATCTTAGAACTTGAGCTGCAGCACGTTTTGCTGACCAACTTTTGTCATTTTTGGAGTAACTTCACATGTTACTATTCGGAAAACAAACGAATGATAGCTGCACATAATGCGATATAGTGTAGAACATATCAAGACCAGTCTATTATTGTGTTCTCTATTCGCTAAGCTATCTTAGAACTTGAGCTGCACCACGTTTTGCTGACCAATTTTTGTCATTTTTGGAGTAACTTCACATGTTACTATTCGGAAAACAAACGAATGATAGCTGCACATAATGCGATATAGTGTAGAACATATCAAGACCAGTCTATTATTGTGTTCTCTATTCGCTAAGCTATCTTAGAACTTGAGCTGCACCACGTTTTGCTGACCAATTTTTGTCATTTTTGGAGTAACTTCACATGTTGTTATTCGGATTCGGAAAACGAACGAAGAATAGCTACATATGATTGGATTTAGTTTTGAGTAGAATGTGAGCTGCTGCAGCCATAGTTGAACCCTTTTCCTGTCACTCTTGCTGCGAAAGTTTCGAAAACTCAGCTGATAAAAGTGTAATGTTGGGTTCCACTAGTCTTTCTCAGAACTGTACCAACCCAAGTTCAGCTGTTGGTTTAGCACTACCGGTATCCGTCAGCCATATTACCTAAGCATCTCATTCTATAGTCGTCGCAAAAGGAAAGGCGGGAGGATACTGTGTATCTCACTTTTCGCTGTGTACGCACACATGTCTTCGATTCCAAGGCATGCCTTTATGTGCTTTAATAGCGCAGTGTGATTAGCGCCCCGCTACAAATCTTTTGCTCGCAGGTTCGATTCCGGCTAGAGATTAATACATTTAGCACTCACTATATATAAATGCTCAACGTACACGTAGGAGGTATCCGTGTCCTTCTAACCATGGAATATATGACACTGTCTCACTTAGAGTTAGAGTAGAGAACGCAAGTTATGAAAAACTTCGGGTGTTCACTTTTGAAATTTAACTGTTTATTTTTCAGATTGGCAGCGGATTTCCGAAGAAGGAAGCAGTTATTTTGTTCACCGACTTTTCGACCGCTATATAGAACCTTGTTTCTTTAATGTACAAATATAAATAGTTGAACCAATTTATTGCGTTTTCGGAATAAGCTATATAATCAAATACAACATCGTTATCTTCACAATCTCTTCTGAAACACTCCGAACGGACCATCCGCCTGAAAAAAAAAACTTTTCTGAATAATATAGTACAAACTGAATGCCAAAATGATAACAATTTGCGGAACTAAGCAACTAAGGTTGCTGCAGCTCACGTTCTAGTCAAAACTATATCCAATCATATGTTGCCTAAAAGTGACAAAATTTGGATCAAATCAAGTAGAGGTGATGCAGCTCAGGTTCAAGATAGCCTAGCGAGCGAATAAGGAACACAATAATAGACTGGTCTTGATATGTTCTACACTATATTGCATTATGGGCAGCTATCATTCCTTTGTTTTCCGAATAATAACATGTGAAGTTACTCCGAAAATTACAAAAGTTGGGTCAGCAAAACGTGCTGCAGCTCAAGTTCTAAGATAGCCTAGCGAATAGGGAACACAATAATAGACTGGTCTTGATATGTTCCACACTACATTCAACTATGCGGAGCTATCGTTTGCTAATAATAACATGTGAACTCCAAAAATGACAAAAATTGGGTCAACATAGGCTGCTACCGCTCAAGTCCTATGCTCAGAGCATAGAGCATATGAAAACGATGATATTGTATTTCTTCTATCATATTGAACGCGAACACTTATTTCATTAAGAAACACTAAAAGCTGACCTGAAAGTTCACGCTCCTTCATGTATCCGCCGTTCAGCTTACTTCACAGCCGGTGCTCGGAAGAGCACAATCTGCTCTGGAACCAATAATATAATTCATAGCACAATATAGTGAGAAGTGAAATAGAAACGTCAGCGATAAAGATGTCTGCATAGGGTTATGAGACGTGAACATCAATCATGAATATTTACTATGAAAATGTTAGTAAGTTTGACATTTAGACTTCGAAAACGGCATCAAGTTCAAAACAATACAATGCCATCTTCAGTTGAAATGGCAAACATGCTAGATTACTTTCTCAGGGTAGTATATCTTCATTTCTGACATGTTTTGAGTATAAATACAAAACAATGAAGTGATATGATCAAGTAACATCACAAATGCAGAAACTTGATCTAAGTCGGTAAGTTCCATTTGCCGATCATAGACTGTTTCCCAATCATCTAACCCTAAATTCTACTGAGTGTTTGAAATCTAATTAATATATCCGTAAAACTCATAAATAAAGTTTATACATATAATAATAATAAAGATAAACAAAGAAAAACCTCAAATGAGGAGCAAAACCGGCTTTACCAATACCGACCATAAGTCGGTAAGAAATGTAGTCGGTAAGAATTGATAGTCGGTAAGATTTGACATTTGCCGAATTGCGAAGCGTTTGGCAAAAAATGGCGAGTTGCTCGCTCGTTCCACGTGTATTTCCAAAGGCTCACTACAGTAAGACTTTCGACACTAAAATAATTCGGATTTGAAAGCATTCTTTACTCCTTTAAAGAGTGAACAAACAAACTTTATTTCAATTGAATGAACGAGTAAATTGATAACACAAACCAATACAAAACATGAAAACATACCATCGACTATAAGAGCAAAGCAACACACATTCACAGACTAGTTCCACCCAAAAAGAAAATAAAAGAAAGTAGACATCTAATATACTAGTACATTATGTCAATTAGCGTAAATAACCACTCTTTGAAATCACACAAACCAGTATAAATGAAACCAGTTCAACATGCATGCCTAGTATAGTTTCTAGAAGAAGAAGAATAAAGCAGTACATATCAGCACATAGAACCTAGGATACATACGAGACTATCTGATCGGTCATTTCGGTTATCTTTGTCGAAATTAGTTAAAGTAACAACAATCGAGGTCCATTCCTATGATCAATAATAAACTCGTCGTGGCATAATCTCATCTACTATATGACCCATAACTTATACAACAACAATACGCCTATTGTAAACAAGAACGAGCCTAAAGTAAACAACAACAATACCCCTATTACAAGGTAGATCAAACGGGGAACATGGTTGGGTTGAGGTAACCAGTCGTGGCCCCTCCCCGGGTCGATCTTCCTGCCTTCGAACCTCTTCCGCGAGAAGTTGTGGGCGCACGGAAGGACGCGCGACCCTTCTTGGTTCTGCTACCACCCGAACTGAAAATGAAACATAGCAACTGTCTTTCAACTAATGTGAACATCGATTCCACGAAAACACCTTTTGTAGCCAAGACACCAATCTATTTGTCTCTCTGTGTCACTCTCTTTTTTCATCTCTCCCTCCCTCTCTCTCTTCGTCTTCTCTCTATCTCCCTCTCGCTTTCTATCTCTACCTCCCTCCCTCCCTCCCCTCTCTCTCTTTCTTGAAAATACTAGTCATTACGTAATAAACAAGTGAAATACGTGTAACCCACGACGTCTGACTGCTGCCACCGGCCTTCTTCCGCATTCGCGGCGTCGCGCGAACTACTCGCGCGCGACCTCGCGATCCGGCGCCGCGGTGACTCGTGAACGAAGGCTTCAATCGACCACCCGAAGAAGACGATGCTGCAGAAACTAGGTTATGTATACATTTTTCGGGTTTTCATCGATATTCTCGTTTTGCCCATACGAATCAGCGCATCCAAGAAAAACCCACGAGCAACTGCCCTACCCTCAAGCGCTACGAATATTGGAGGGTCACCTTTATCCATGAATAGCATGTCGTCCTAACTCAGGAATAAATCGTTTATTCATTCATACCCTGCTGTGTATGTGCCTGGCTGTTCTGGGGGGCTGGTCCGAATCCCCCCATGACCACCTCGCGTTCCTTCAGTCGTGCCAGCTGCTCACGCATCTCCTTCGTGTCACGTTCTGCAATCAATCAATAGTAGGAGAAAAGATGTACAACTCTTTGTGCTTGTAATTGTTATTGTGAAATAATCTCATTTTAATTAAACTTGCGGCACAAACACAATATGTCATCTTGGAGGATAGCCGTTGTCTTTTGACACCAACAACACCTTCACACAACACTTATCATTGTAATGAATTGTGAACGATGATTTACTAATAATTATTTTTTGAACGCATATCCATTCGACTACTCAGCAATCGCATGTCCCGGTACTGTCCCGGGACAAAGAATTACGGTAGAAATGGAGCATATTTGCATAAATGATGACAAAAATTCTCCTCGATCCTGACTTTTATATGCAAATATGCTCCATTTCTACCGTAATTCTTTGTCCCGGGACAGTACCGGGACATGGGACGTCCCGTTCTTGTACCTGGGACATGCAGTCGCCTGAGTACGGATGTTGCTGATAGAGCGTCACTACCAGCGGCACTTCAGAACTACTTGAAACTCAGTAACTTATTGGGAAAATGAAAAAATCTGCAGCTCACCGTCGATATCTATCCAGAACGGTTTCAGCTCGTTCATGATCCTGCCCCCGTACCGTTCCACTTTGATGGATGTCATCGAATCGGCTTGTAGCAGTTCGGAATTCGTGCGAGGCATCAGGGCAGCCACCTGGCAATGATAACATTTCAAGAAATCGCCCGAATCCGTAGTTGCCAAACTTTCACAACGGCCCGTGCAGAATTTAGGGGTTAGAGAAACATGTGATAATTTAAAAAGACAGGCGAAAACTGTAAAAACTGGGGTTTCTGTTCAAAACTTTTATGGTAGGCAAGCTACCCGTCTGGTGAATACTTAAAAAAAAACATGATTTTCGTATCGAAAGCCCTTTAGTAACTTGTTCTATCAAATCGAAATCGAACGCCCTTTCCCACTCAAATTGTACGTGAAGTTTGAAGTTGAGAGAACACAATTCAATACAATGTATAACCACATGAAAGCGTTGGACAAACATAATATTGGAAATATTCGGAACCTGTTCGAGTCCCTCTCGTGAGATGATAGACGTCGGCCCGGGCAGTCGTTGCTCCTCGGCTATCTTCAACATCAGGGTGTTGAGGGCCCGTAGACAACGTTGGAAGATGTCCGGGTGCTTCACCAGATGTCTGGAATGTTAAAGAATAATGTATATTTCTTCAAATCGATATACAGTCACAATAATCCTATACGATGAGTGGCCCTTTCCCGCTGTTTGAAGTTTGACCACGTTTCTTTTTGATCGAAAATTTCAAAAATATGATGTGTACCGGCCTCCAACTGCTGCTAAGAGTTGGTGCCACCCTCTCATTGCCTGACCACCAATTAAACTACTAACAAACCTAACCGCATTTTGGAGTTTCCCATATTTAAACAACCAAAAAAGGCAAATTTTCCCGATATAACCAAGAAGAGAGCCCGTTTTTGAGCAAGGTTTTTGAGATTCACTACTGGCCTATGATATTATTCTAGATATGATTATATTTGGTAACATTCCACTGACTTCTCCTTGAGTGCCTGAGCCTCAGAGACAGCTGACATTCGCAAGATTTCCGAGGCCGCCGACTTGCGACGGGAATCTCCGGTGGAAATGTGAAGGAATACCTGCAAAAAATGGAGATAAAAAGACAAACTGAAAAAGTATAAAATTAGTATACTGGGGATGAGCTTGAAAAAGGGTATATTTCTACCACATTTTCAACAAAAGAATGAAGAAGAAGACAGCGAAAAAAAGAGACCAAACAGAACGAGTCAGAGCAGAGAGTAGAACAGACGTGTTTGTAGTTTCACCCTATTGCATTTCGGTCAGAAAGCGTGAATTATAGCACGTGATTATGTGGACCAATCCCAACGCTTCGATCCTTTAAACAGCATTGCAAAACAAGGACGATTATGTGGACCGATCCCGTGTCAACGGTCCTTTAAACTGCAATTGAAAAATGTATTGCAGTTTAGAGGACTGAAGCGTTGCGATTGGACCACATTATCGTCCTTCTTTAAGATTTGGTCATTCCACGTATCTGACCTTAGCGGTTGTCCTCCCCGTGGCCACTGCTCGACCCTTGTCTGTCAACTCGGCGTAGGCAATCGTTTGATCCATTTTTCCCGTGTACAACCGCTCCAGAATATATCCATCCACAACCTTGAATCGGAAAAGTGCAAAATAACCTCGGGAACAAAAGCGAGAGAGCATGGAGGTCAATGAGCCACATATAGCCTCCGTCTCTCTGATCTACAGCTCTCTTGTGTTTTGACCAGCTGCTAACAAAAGGTACAACCAGCTGGCTGGAAACTTACAAATTAGTTCCCTTATATATGGTCTACATGTCCCGAAGTGAGACAGCAAAGGGCTTGAGTAGTGCGGTGCGGGCGGTGGTTGACATGCCAGAATACGCGAGAGTGTTTAGATCAAAGATACGCAGACCCGCTGGCGGTTCGCCAAACCCCACCTACTATCAAATAGATCGTACACTGTCTACAAAGGTATGAAAAACCTATATGTAAACTGTATAAATGTGAACCGCACCATTTTCCTCACGAATCGTAGTGCATCTGCCTCGGTCATTCCGGTTCCCCTTCCGAAGAAGCCGAGATGGGTGTGGCCCAGTCGCATCGCCTGTTCCCCCGTCTTCTTCTGCATATGACCTCGGTACAACTCGGACAGATATCTGCAAACGGTGTTCCCATTTCCGAGTATGAGCTAAGTAGAAAGAGAGATGATCACCAACCAAATCAATATTGTTTTTAGGAAGGTATTGTAGTTGATATTAGCTACTGTACTAATATTACTACAAATACAGTACCGGCTTTAGGAGTAACGAATTGTACGGGTAGATTCGTTATTTCCAAAGCAACTCTATACGATGTATCCCGCGGTGTCTGTAGTTATAAGGGTTGTATTGCGGTGAAAATTCGTACACAAGGTGTGCATTGAACAAAACACAGCCCAGAGTTGGTCATCCCCAACCATACTGTTCCGAGACCAAACTACAAACTACAAGCTATGACTCGGCCATATAGGTACCCACTTGAGAGTGACATTCCGCATATTCTGGAGGGCGTTGAGCACCAGTCGCGCCTCTTCGGAGACGTCGAACAGCTTGAGGGCGGTCGGGTTCTTCTTCTGTCGCTCGCACACATCGCACGGGGTGGTACTCGTCAGACAGGCTTGCGCGTCGTACACCGGAAATTCAAACGTGAGTTCATTACACTAAAATCAACGTGAAATTGAAGGTGCAAACTAGGTTGTTGAAGTCGATCTCGGAACTCGATTCGAACAGGGTTATAACTGGATTTTTTTTCAAATCCAGTGCAACAATTGATTTGTTCATGAATGAACTTGGTAAATCTTGGTCACGTTATTATCTGACCCATTCAACCATACCACGTAAAGCACGAGAAAAAGGTATACAATATACGTCAGACAATAGTTGCATGAAAAACTAAGGAACTTCGGGAAATATAGGTTAGATTGTGAACTGACAAAACGCTTACCTCTCCAAAGTGTTCTACCAGCTGCTTCTTCCTGCACAGTGATATATTCTCACAATAGGAGACGACTTGGTAGATGCTCGTAAGATGCATGGAACGCACTCCAACCGTACTGTTGTCACCTGAAAACACAGCTTAAATTGAGCTGAATGCAAAAATAATACAACATTCTGTCACCTCTCAAATTACGACGACTCTTATAGTCCTCAAAGCCTTTTTGGTCCAGTTCCAGTTTCTCACTGATGCTTCCTGAGGCAAAATGGAGTTCACTTAACAATTTAATTGAAAAAGGTGAGGTACATCATGATGGGCAAATGTACAAATCCCTTTTTGATTATTTCGCCTTCACTCATTTTTGTGCTATTTTCCGGTCTTTATTGGGTTGTATTAGTGTCTAGACACTTTTTTCAATAATTTGAATAACAGGTTCAAATATTGTTAAATCTCAGTTGTCGACTACTGTATCACTCCACGAGAGTGTGACATCGACTATACTACCGACCCTCAATCATTCTCCGTAGTCGAATAGAGTCGTTGTAGCTGTAGAGGAGGAGACAATACGAAGGAAGTCCGTCTCGTCCGGCTCGACCAGTCTCCTGGTAGTAGCCCTCGATCGATTTCGGAAGACTGCAATCAGACTATAAACTACAGAAGGAAAGCGAAAATCGTAGTGGTCGTGTTTAGCTTCGATTGTCACTTCAAATGACCCGGTTATCCCCCGTAATGCTCACTTATGCCTATCTCCACCCTTTACGAGCAGTCATTCTACGGTTGATAATATGATTTTTGTGACATTGTGTAACTGTCTGCATAAAGTAATACACAACTGAAATATTGATACCAACCTGTAATGAATGACGAATCGTACATCGGGCTTATCGATTCCCATCCCGAAGGCGATTGTCGCACAGATGACATCCACTCGATTGGCCAGCCAACGATGTTGCACCTGACAACACCAAACTACAAACTATGAACCAAACGTATCAACAATATGACGTAATTAACGGAAATTCCACTGTTTAGTACCACCAAATACAGCGAAATCAGAAAATCACATTTCACACTGGAGCATTGACGAAGCTACAAAAGCTTCCCGTGGTTTTGATCGTATTTTGTATAGTCTCTATTTCCTCGAGAAAAAAAACAGCGGAGGGCTGAATCAAATAAGTGGTCGGTCGTTGATTATCTGATAGCAGATGATGGAAGATACGCAAATGAGCTGGCCGCTGGCCAAAACTGCAAAATGAATTTATAAATGATGAAAATACTCACGGTAACCCGTTTCTTGTCGTCCAGTCCTGCGTGGTAGACTTCGGCCGACATTCCATGCTTCACCAGCGACGCCGCAGTCGTTTCACACTCTTTTCTGAGAATGAGACAATGAAACACATTTAATATTTAATATTTATTCAACACATTCATGTACTCGACACATAGTACAAACATGAACTAATGTATCACATGGTGTTCTCTCAACTTCTTGTTTCATGTGCTTTTTGAACGAGGGAGAGCCAAGGTTCAGAGCGCAAAGAGACAATGTCAGAATTGACGTGAAGTTGAGGTTATGGCAACACGACACATACTTGATCAATTATACATACTTAAAGCACTCCAAAAGCGGTTTTTTCGTGAGTGATGCAGAGGAAATGTATGCAAACTAAGCCTAGATAGCATGCTATCGTGGAGTATCTTAAAACACCACAAAAGTGGTTTTCTCATAAGACACACAGTGTAACCTATGAATATTTACATACAGAATACAGTAGTCTCGGGTCAACGGTTTCAGCAGTTGAACATTCCTCAGTTGAGGTGAAAAATTCCTGAACATCATTCTCTATGAGTAATCACAAAAAAGCCCTATCCCGCTGTGTTTGTAGTTTGATCTCGTTCCTTTTCGATCGAAATTCGTTTGGCAAAAGTCTAGATTAAACTAGAATGACGATTTGGTAACTCCCAGAAACCACCCCACGCAACATACACCGCCAAGGGTCTCTCATTTTTCGTGAAATCTTGCGTCGCGACCCCTCCAAAATTGTTCAAAACTGCGATTTTCATCAATTTTTGGTTTAATTTTCCCTAGTTTTGTATGAATTTCGCAGTTTTCAACCCGCGACCCCCTTATTTTCATGAAAATTAGTTTGCAACCCTCCATCTTATACGAGACCTTGGCGGTGTATGCCACGCAACCAACCTGGACAAACAGTAGATGATGCCCGACTTTCCGGGGTACAACTGTTTCATCTTCTCAATGGTGGAAATGAGTGTCTTCGCCGCCTTCGGAATTATGTCGTATTTCAGGTTGGAACGAACAAAACTACTGATGAACCTGTGCAACAACAACAAAATCAATAGAAGTAGTTTTTTTATTGATTTGAAGATCGTTTTATTGAAAAATCACTTTTTTGCAAATAATGATCACGCCTTTGAGGACTTTTGCAGATTCTTTAAGGTTTGAATAAACATCAGACACACACGACTCAGAACAAGCGAGGCTCCGCAAAGAGCGTATCATTCTAACGTTCAACACTTGAAAATTTGAAAATGAACTGGCAAATTTGAGAGAAAACCAACAGTTTCGAGCCGGGAATCGAGAGATGGTCGCGGGTGTCAGTAACAATCTTCGGGGTGGCAGTAGCAGTCAGGGCCACTATCGGAACCTGCAACATATTTTCTGTACAGTCTTCAGAACGGCTGAATACAGATCTTTCAACCCCGGCATCTCCCGACTTTTCGCCTATGTAGTCGGGTGCCGCCCACCTTTGGGTAGACGTATTCCCTCCTCAACTGTTGTACTTGGTGTGAGTAACCGAAATTTTTTTAACCAAAAATGCAAAAATGTTGGATAACCTAAAACAAATTGGTTACATGTAGAATAGGCCGACCTTGGGATTGGCGTATTCCCTCCTCAACTGCTGTAGTTTGGTGTAGTCGGGTCGGAAGTCGTGTCCCCACTGGGATACACAATGCGCCTCATCGATGACGAATCGGGCCAGTTGACCCCGTTGGTGGAGGGAGGAGAAGACTGACGCCAGACGACCAGAGGCAGCTATCTGGAGGGAAACTTCAGTTAATTAATAGAATAAAATAAACTTACTAAGTTAACGTAACTTGAATACCGTAGATTACTTAGTGGTACTGGTTTATCGGTTTTAGGCTATTTTCCCGACTGAAGACCATGAATACACCAGATCCGCAAATGAGATGACCAAACAAACTTTCAATATACTACTCTTTCGAATGACATAAATTTAGTTCCGAAAAAATCACGGTAGGTGTAGGACAGGTTAGAGAACACAGACGCTGCGATCTGGAGAGGGAGAGAGAAATCATAACACTTTATTTTATTAACAGTTATTTACGTAATCGGAACCAGTACCGTTCGCCTTAACGTACATATATCTCCCACGTATAACACCAAGTTTCGATGATAATGGGAGATGATTAGTGAAATCTTTACCTAACCGGTTTTGGTAAAAGTTACCATTGGTTTTTACCTTTAGTTTGAACGGTAATCGTATCTTGATTTCAGCTTACGAGAGGACCAAATTCTTATTTTAACAATGATGGAGGTTGTCTGGCATCTCTACCTTTTCCGGCGTCACGTAGATCAACTTCAGCTTGGGCGGGGTGCAGGCCAGTTGATGGTAGATCTGTTCCTGTTCGCTGTTGTTCAACTCGGAGGTCAGCGCTTCGCAGGGAATCTGAACGGGACGTGAATTGGACGGAAAATCGAACATTACGATAATTGTACCGTCTTCACAGCTGAGAAACTGTAAGTTGACTACATTTCTCAATTATCTCCATCGGTTATAGTATAACAAATTCACAGACATCTCGCACAATCATCGACCAATGTCATCATTTTGGGGCGAACTACGGTTGTTAAGGAAGAACGATTATGTGGACCAATCTCGTGTCAACGGTCCTTTAAACTGCAATTGAAAAATGTATTGCAGTTTAAAGGACTGAAGCGTTGCGATTGGACCACATAATCGTCCTTCTTTAATTATTCGCCAGTGTGTCGGGTAGAACAGGCAGATAAATCGATATTTTTGAGTCCTAACTCCCTTACGAAATTGCTGGTGCGACGTTCAAAATATTTTGCCGAAGCCTATCTAAACCTGAATTTACATAACTACCAAAAAACCAGAAAGTACGCATTATTTGACCAATTACGAGTAAAATACCACCATAAACTACTCACATCCAGCTCCTTCATCTTGAACCTTTGATCTTCGATCAGTGACTTGAGGGGGGATACCACCACAGTGACACCCTCCGAGAGAACGGCCGGCAGCTGGTAGCACAGACTCTTTCCCGCTCCTGGATGGAAGAAAGCGGATATTATTCGATTAGACAGTCGAACATTTCATTTATCTTTTCAGGTTATCCACCCTCCACCATCGGAAGCCGTTTTCGATATAATTAGCTCGAAGTTCATTATTTTGGGTGAAAAGGAGCAAGATTTCTCATGTTTTGCAGAAAAGAAGTCCGTTTACGAGTTTTTCCTGCTATTCAGAAAACTTCTCCAAAAGTATGAATGGGACTTCTCTGTCAAGTGGTGCGGGGGGGGGGGGAATAATACAGTAGTCAACCCAAGCCTGATAAATCGAAAACATACCAGTGGGCATCAGAACGAAGGCGTCGTGTCCGAGAAGAATGGCGATGATGGCCGTTTTCTGTCGATGGCGGAACGAATTGAAACCGAATTTGTCCTTCAACGTCTTGTACAGATTGTCACGGCGAGCCTGGCCGAGCAGACGCACTGGAAGAGCAAACGTCAATGAACAACGTTTTGGTTCAAAGTTAATGTAAAAAGCACTGGTTCAAGTTTATAGTTTAAAGTAAGAACTAAGGGTTCAAACTACAAAGTGTTGGTTAGGACTATAGAGTTGGCTTCAAAGTGCAAAGTTAGGGTTCAAAGTACAAAGTGCACATTCAAGTTCAAAGTTCGGGTTGAAAGTGCCAAGTACAGGTGCAAAGTACAACGAGTATTCCCACCATAAGTGGTCAAAACTAAAATGTGTGTTTACTAACGACATCTATGTTGTGAGAGTAGTTTGACTCCATAAACCATTCGGTCGAAACACGTGAAATATAGCGTGTACCGAGATCAAAGAACAACAAAGATTTGGTGATCCCCATACACCAGCAAGGTTGTCCGAATAGTCAGAAAAGTTCGAAAAACGAACTACTTTTTAGCCGAAAAGATGAAAATCAGTCTACTTTTGAGGTTAAATCCTAAATGTTACCGTGTTTACATCAAAAACGGCTTACTTATTGTCGCTTAGTCGGCCCTTACTGGGGTATGGTAATCCCCCCTATATTCCTTCACCCACCCTCATCGTCGAATTGATCCCCGTCATCTTTGAGGAAACCGCGGAACTGGCCGTGCATATCTGAAAATCAATAATAATAATAATAATAGTAATACTAACTTTATCGCTCATAGCTAATAACAACATCATTGTCTTGAAGAAAGAAAAAGTTGATCAACTACGATGGCGAAACCGGTTTATCACTGAATTATGCATTATTTCTCCCACTTCAGTTGAATGATCCGAACAGTAGATATATCATTACGTCGCTTCTTTAGTTTTGGTGATCATTACAGCAGTCTACAACCTCCTAGATCTATGGGCTTAGTGGCTGTACCCATAAAACTCGCGAAATTATCATAACTACCCGTCAATCAATGTTTAATGTTATGTGGTTTGTGTGATCTACCCACCTTGTCTCTCTTTCACCACATCCCATGACACTATTTCCCGATCAGCACGTACAGCCTGGAATGAACGTTGAAACAGTATTAGCGCTAGAGAGATGAGAGAATTAGAGAGGGAGAAAGAGAAAGAGAAAGAGAAAGAGAAAGAGAAAGAGAAAGAGAAAGAGAAAGAGAAAGAGAAAGAGAAATAGAGAGAGAGAGAGAGAGAGAGAGAGAGGGAGGGAGAGAGCCTACCGTGCTGTTGATGAAATCATCATTGTCGAAGCTGTCCTCCGACATTGCTCCGTCGTCTATGGTTTCTACGGGAGGAGCCGGCACCTAGAAACCAACAACCAACGAGTTTTGGAAAGAGGCGCAACATCCAACCACATTTCTTACTATTCTCCACTTCTGGTGATTATATTCTTGTACTTTTCGACTCAGGCCTCTTCGTGGTGGAACCCGGCTACCAACCTCGAAACGTGCATCGCAATTAGCTTGGAACCAACAAAATTTACGTAGAGTGGCAGCGCGTAAAACTCTACCAAGAGCTAATACATTACGCTGTAACACCCCTAAAATATGCCAGAGCGCAATAAAACAACCAACATGATTACATAGATCTGAAGATGTAGAATACCCCCCCCCCCACCAGCAACCAACCGTCTGACTGGGATCCGGCGGGAATCCAAATGACGGCTGTTTGGTCGGCGCCGGCGTCTCCTGCACTACCTCCACGTCATCCATCATGTCATCGTACTGCGGCTGCTGAAAATATAAATATTTTTTGTTGTATCCTTACCACAAAGGATCAACACTAATAACACACAAAGATATTAACACCAAGGTTTATACCTGTACAAGCAAGGAGACTGGTGAGGAAGACCGGTTTATTCGTAGGCAGCAGATACAATACTCTAGATAGACGAGAAGCGCGACACGTTACTTTACACGTGTGCGCAAATATGCTAAACAGTTAACATGTTACAACAGGAATGAAATAAACTTGTGTGTAACCACACAACACCTCCCTTTCTTAAGAACTAACATTTGGGGAGATGTGAAACAATTGGATACAAAATTATCGGCTGTAGACAGCTTCAGGTTCACATAAACGAGTGTTCGCTGTAGACAGCTTCAGCTTTACATATGAGATCGTTCGCTATAGACAGCTTCAGCAACGAGACATGAGAGATTGTTCGCTATAGACAGCTTCAGCAACGAGACATGAGAGATTGTTCACTGTAGACAGCATCAGCAACAAAACATAGCTGTGTTAGTGTTGACAAAATAATTGTCAACCTCGATACTACTATGTGGATCTTCATAGTTCTCACGCATTTCTGCCAGTTCATCATCACTAGGCACCCTCTTCTCCTCCTTCAACTTTTGCCACAACACTTGGGCAAATCTAGAAGATTCCGAGTTGAACAACGACTGTTCCTGCCGTATACCATTCTGAACACATTCTCTACGGAATTGCTCCGCCACGAACTGCGTACTAAGGCTAGTAAGAATGGTCTTCGGCGTTTTTCCCACCAACTTGAACACTTCTGACAAAGTGGAAGCTGTTGTTCTCGATGTGCAGTCTTTCATCTCTGCCACATCAGTCCACTTAGTTTCAGAATCCTCGAGAACTAAGTATGATAGACCTTTCACGGGACCTACAATGTCCACATAGACTCTATCATTCCATTTCCTTTGCGAAGATGACATTTCGCTGACACTGATCGATGAACTTTCGTGCTTGTTGAGCTCTTCCTTGGCCTCAACTTTTGTCACAACACTCTGCACCTTCTCACTCACTTGAGGTTTCAACGAGCTGTCGGTACATTCCTTCGATCGATCTTTCACACTTTGACCAGTCATCATCTCTAGGTAATACTTTATGTTCTCGTTCTGCGTTAACCAATCAAGGCCAACCAGACTACTTGCATGAGAAACATAAGCACAACCAGTACCGTATTCACCTTTCATCTTGAAATCACAGCTCAGTTTGCCAAGCACTCTTATAGGCTTTCCATTGGCATCCGCAACTCGAACTTTGGACTTCTCAAGATTAGGTTCACCAAGCTTCTTCCAATCGTGTACATTCAACAATGTCACGTCCGAACCAGTATCGAGTTGAAAATCGATTTTCACTCCTTCGATATCTACTGGTAGGTAACGTCTCACAGCGTTCACCTTCAGCTTCTTCTCTGAAGACTCGACAACAACCGAGTTGTTCACACGAGCTCTTCCAGATGAGTTAGCAGTGTACTTGGCTATTTGCTCACAAAACTCTTGCTTGTGACCGCTCCTCTTGCACTTGCCACACGTCCACTTTTTGGCCTTACAGTGTCTCGATAAGTGACCATCCTTTCCACAGTTCCAGCACAATCTACCAATGTGCTCAACTTGATCTTGACCTTGAAGCTGTGACTCTACCGCATACACTCGATGGGAATCACTTTGAACCATCTTCGCCTCTCGCTTGATGTTCAACCAACTGTCACACTCCTTATACAGGTCTCTCAACGTTACAGCTTGCTTGTCTGCGTACCGCCTGTCCAAAAACATGAGCAGTCTTGTCTTCAGGTCATTATCTCTGTTTGACTTCAAACCAGATATCCAGAACAATGCCTTCAAACCATCTTTGTCAAGCTCCTGGAGTTTTGCTCTCTCACACTGTTCATTCACTCGACCAGTGTACTCCATATAATCTTCCGATTCAATCTTCTCGAGCTTGAGACAATTGTATCTCTCCGTGAATACTGATGTTTTCACATCAAACATCTCTTTCAAAATTTCCAGAGTTTCAGCAAACTCCAACTCAGCCGTGGTCTTTGGCAGAATATGACTCTTGTAACGATCGAAAACTTCATTCGACAGTTTGCCAACCAACAGTCTCACTTTAGATTTATCATCCAACAGTGCACCGTCAACAGTGAACACTTCACCGTATCGATCATACCAACGTGAGAATGTGAGATCACTCTCAGGATCAAATACAAAGGTTGTCAGCCTTGCATTCAAATCACTCATCAATCGGGCTGCAGTCGTTATCGGAGATCCAACACTCGTACCACTACGATCTTCTTGAACATTAGCAACACCACTTTGAAGCAACTTCAACTGGTCTCGTTGCATGTCCAACTGCTCTTGCTGAATCCTCATCCTCTCCTCTTGTTGCTTGAATTGCTCTTGTTGACCTTTCAACAATTCCAACAGCAAATTCTGCATGTTCGTGTCCTGTTGTTGCTGTCCCTCCATGTTGTTTAGTGCGTATTTGCTCCAAATGAAAAATTGGGCAGCACTTCCCCTGACCTCCGGTAGTAACAATCAATTGAAAAATTGGGCAGCACTTCTCCTAAGGAAAAGGCTTTACCAGCAATTCAACTGGGTGCTCACTTCGCGGGGGTCGGTGACAGTACTTACAGTCTCGTACAGACCTAGCACTCCACAACAAACAGATTGTTCTGATTCCCGCTTAACAGGTTTCAGAGTTACTACGCCTCGTTTGCTTCACAAGACGCAGCCAATAAAGTGTCGATCTCTTCGTACAAGAGACTTTGTAGACGACAATACACAGGGAAACAACAACAACAACTTTTGCCTATCCTGATCGCCAGTTATGTTGTATCCTTACTACATAGGATCAACACTAATAACACACAAAGATATTAACACCAAGGTTTATACCTGTACAAGCAAGGAGACTGGTGAGGAAGACCGGTTTATTCGTAGGCAGCAGATACAATACTCTAGATAGACGAGAAGCGCGACACGTTACTTTACACGTGTGCGCAAATATGCTAAACAGTTAACATGTTACAACAGGAATGAAATAAACTTGTGTGTAACCACACAACATTTTTTTAAACATTTATTGAAGAATACATATAGTTAGTTTCTACATTTCATTATTACATTTTTCTTCTGTTCTGGCAGACACTGTCACCTATCAGTCGCCGGAATTTAGTATGAAAAGTGAAATGAACGTGCTAGTCTTCAAGAGGAAACCTGAATAGTCCAGACACATGCCAGTAAGTGTGACAGTACTTTAAAAAGGAACTCGTTTCTTGATTCAAACTTTCCTGTATCAGCAAACAAGGACCCTCTTCTCTGGCGGCGTAGCAATCGCCCCAATCTCACGAGAAGTTCATATGAGTTTCTCATGAGATACCTCATGCGTTACTCGTGAACTCTCAATGTTGTAGCATATCAATCAATAGAATCTCATGAGAAGCTCATGCGAATAGCTCATGAGGTATCTTATGAGATTTTTGAGGGATTGCTATGCCGCCTGGAGTGGGCGACGATTCGGCTAATCGGTAGACTTCACTGGATACCCACAATAGGCCAATTCTACAACTAACCGGGTTTTTAGGTAACCTAACCCTTTTTTGGTAACCTCTTTTTCAGGTTACCTTGTAGGTAACCTGGAAGTAACCTGAAACTAAAATCCGGTTACCGTCCAAACTAACGGTAAAAACAAAATTTTGCGTTAGAAAAACTGGTAACCGGATTTTCATTTTAGGTTACCGACCGGTTACCTGCTGAGGTAACCTGAAAAATAGGTTACCAAAAAGGGGTTAGGTTACCTAAAAACCCGGTTAGATATAGAATTTACCCCCACAATACCATCATCAAAGCTGGTCAGTCAACGATACATCTAAACTGCCAACTGCTGCCAGCTACCTGATGATTGTTGCCAGCCGCAACTCCACTGGTCGATGCCACATCCATTCCATCGTCCTCGTTTCCGAACGGTTCCGAGTCAGAATCCTCCACAATGTCATCTGAAACAAGCGTAATGGAGACAAAACTCCAATTGCTGCCCGAAACTTGAGAACTTGTTTTCATTTTCCATTCTAGTAGTAGTAACCCTTACAGTAGACATCAACAACTAGTTTTCGTGTACTGCAGTGACTGCTGTGAAAGCTGGCAGCCGACCATATAAAATTTGGCCCACCTTGACTGTTGTTTAATCATTCTGTATGTTCCAGAACGTTTCGATATAACAGCATATCTCTCTCTGCCTCCTTTTCTTTCTGTCTGTTTCTCCCTCCCTCTTTCTCTCTCTCCCTCCTTCCCTCTATCTCTTTTCGCTCTCTAACTTTCTTCCGCCTCTCCCACCTCTCTTTCCCCTCCTCTCTTTCTCTCCCTCATACCCATTTCCCTGTCCTCCACTATGACTGGTCGTTGCAGAGCGGGACGATCCGTCTGGCTCGGCGCGTAGTTGGTCGAAAAGGCGGTCGAAGGCGGCTGCAACAAAATACCACAGAATTTAACAGAATATTCTCGAATTGACACATTTTTTCACACAGTTAGCAGACCACGTGTCACACCCACTACAGCTGAACCACAAGGCGATCAAACGAGACACAGCGAATAGACATAGAATGCACAAGACTCAAAATGACCATAGTCAAAAATAGCCATGTCACATTCATCAGCCCCAGTTAGAAGTGACTCGAATTTTCATCACAACTAACACTATACGGAGAGAGTGAATGAACAGTAGCAAACAGCAGTAGGCGAAAGAAGAAAATCATAGTAATGGTTTGAAGGACGAACGGAAACAACACTACTGCAACACCCACCTTTGGAGCTACGTTTCCATTACGCGATTCCCACGTATTGCGGTGACTATTTCCATTCTGCGATGGTTCAACCCTCCCATTGGTCGAATTTGTCGAGTTGCCCCTACAAATAGTAGAATGAAATGGCAAAACGTAGTTTTCCGTATTCCGTTCTTCTTTTTTTGCGTTTCTCATTTAGCCTCCAGCCCCGTTACATGAATGTGTTGTCAGAACTGCAAATACATGTAAAGAATGTGACCGAAGCTTTGTTGTAGTTTGCTCAGCTCTCACAGCACAGGCGACCAAACTACAAACACAACAGATGTGGCCTACGTGCACATTTTTGCCGGATCTCCCTTCAGATCCACAGCCCCTATATTGTGTAGCATTCACTATCTCACTTTTCAATTTCGTAAGTTTTGATAACAATCTTATGATTTGACTACAAGTTGTAGTGAAGCCAATCCTCACCTAGTTGGGGCAGGTAAATGCTTGGGAGCAGCAACTTGTGCACTGTTGCTTCGCTGTGGTTGGAGGAGAGCGGGAGCAACTACGGCAGGAGTACTCGATTGGATGGTCGGAACCTGTGAGATGACAACAATATTGACAGTCAAGATAAAATCTCTATGTACATCTTACCACCACATGTTCTGCTATCACCAAAAAGGTGGCAGTCATCTTTCGGTAGCATTTACCAATTTACACGTTACACCGCGCTGTAAGTTGTAGGCATTCTACCGCCAACTTGCAAGAAAATTGCTAACAAAACTATTCTCTAAGACATACGTTGAAGACACGGTTTCTCTATAACAACTCAATATTGGAATAACGGAGAATTCTTTATTTAACCGGGTAATTCGTTAACCCAATCCGTTAACCATTAACCGGGTTACCTGGTTAACACTTTTGGTAACCACTTAGTAACCCCAAATTTCCCCCAAAAGACATTGTAAAAGAGGGTTAACAAAAGGGTTAACCCTAGGTAACTCGGCTACGGTTAACTGATTGGGTTAACGAATTACCCGGTTCCTTGTGGAGTTGGCCTGGAATAACTTCGTTATTGATTTATGATTTCGTGATTAACAATTCGTACCTCGGCGGCGCATTCTGTGAGATCAAAACTGTCATTAGCTTGGTCGGGTTCCACGCCGGCATGGAGGCCACCACAACACTGGAAAGTAGAACATTTCAATCAAAATGAGAAAATGACATGAGCTATAGTCTGTTCCACCCACTTATAACCCTATACAGTGAGATGCTCAATTTTCCACGTGAAACATTGATATGTTAGCGTTTTCGGACTGTCTGACTGTCTCCCAATTTCGGAAGTATGTGTTGAAAAAGCCTTCTGAATATTCAACGGATTACTGTAGAAGGACGTCGATTGGTGAAAGAGAGTATAGAAGGAATCAGGTATTTCCTTCACCATCCTAGTTGAACAATGACCAATTAGCCAGTTAAAGATGGTCTGACAGGAACCGATTCTCATGCCGTGCGCTCCACGGTTAGTTCCGTCGCCCCAATACAAATACGGTACAAAAACTAAGTTATTGATATTTTGTAGATCATTTAATCACAATTCATTAGCGGAGATGCGAAAACTTCGTTTTTGGGGCGCATTCGAGCGAATGAACTAACCGTGAAGCGCAAGGTACGAGATCGTGTCAGACCATCTTTAACTATTCTCTAGCAACCACTGCCCGTTTTCTCTAGCAACCACTGCCCAGTGAACAAAAATAGTTCCAAACCAGTTTGCCACTGGTAGACACACGTTTCACTGGTTGTGTTTAACGAGAACCCTCGACAACAGATATTCTTTCGTTCCGGCTACCCGGTGGCATTGTAATAGTATGAGTGGTCGACTGGTTGTGTGCGCGCTAGCACTCAAAACACCATGGTTCGATCCCACTCGGCGCGGTATCTTCATGGCGGACCGCATGAGCTGGAAATAACGCTCACCCATGCCTAGTTGCTCATCTACGGACCCCCTCTCTACGGGTACTACAATGTGATCAATGTTGTAATTGTATGTATGTAGTAATTGTGTTGTAATTGTATGAATAAAGTACGACGAAACCACGGACACAACTAGTACCTTGAACTTCGGTATCTGGAAATTGGCCGTGGGTACGACGAATCTGAATCTGCCGAACTGTACCCGTTCCCTCGGTTCAACTGCCTCGTAACGAGCCTTGGCTGTCATGGCCAACTGGCGGCTGCAATGGAAAACATTTCTTCCAACGACACGCCAACCAACACTAATCTAATAGGGAGTGACCGAATCTTAGTTGTAGTTCGGTTTCGATACACGCCCTAATTCACAAATCGACCAAAAAGCCATGGGATAAAACTACAAACACTGCAGGGAAGCACATCAAACACCGCACATATAGAACGCAGAATAGTGCAAGAAGAAAACGTCAATACTTCATTTTTAGTGATTATTTGAACTAAATAAATAGAACTGTGAGAAATAAGATACTGACCCTTCGTAACACAACTTCAGAATGTCGTACCGAGTTGTGCTTAATACACTACTTTCGGATCATTCAAATACTTTCACGTATTTCCCGTACTTGTACGCGCAGCTACTGCCAAAAAACCGAACGTGAATCTTGCTTTCACCCAATTACACTCGCAAAGCATAACCAAGGACTATCCTCACCGCCCGAAAACAACACATTTTCTAAACATTTATTATAAAAACTCCGAAACCAAGAATATTACAGAGGTATGAGAAATAATCATCATAAGTAAGAGGTAAGCTATAGATTCAGGACATGTCAGATACTCATAAAATGTACTGTAACGGCATTGTTAACTGTTATGATCAGCAAAATGAACAAAAGCCGTAGATCACAACTAACAGAAACATAAATAGGGAACGGGGTATCTGGGTGAGCTTAAACAAAACACAGGTGAGCTTCTATGGGTAAATTGCATGCACACGTGCGATATATCGTCAAAAGCAGGGCAAGCAGGTCTGTTGAGATATACACAGCAGAAGTACGTGTTACAGTAACCCGCGTGCCCCCTTTTGATACAAAGCTATCGACAATAAGTGAAATATCTGGACAGAATCGGGTTTGGCAAACATTACAGTAACCGTATTCACGAAAATTTAGAGCACCGCGAAATAGTGTGCTTGAGAGGAGGGTGCAGAGTTTCGTGAACACGGCAACTGAACGGACACAGACTATGGTGGGCAAATGGAGATACAAGATGAAAATCTCTACCAGTAACCTCAATCAATCCCACTCTTATAACGACAAGGGGTAGATCAAAAGTGGAATTGGTTGAAAGAAACGTAGGATACTAGTAGAAATTCCAGAAAAAAATACAGCTATACCAGTAAAAACACCAGCAAAACCTGTTTACTAGTGAAACTCCCGGCAATAACCGAGTTTAGACAGGTTTGTTCCACATGAGGAGATGGCGAACACTCGAATTGATCTCCTCCAACCAGACATTCATGTCAGGCTTCGTGTCCGCGGCCAGCATCACCCTGTAAGGAAACAATGAGGAATCACAATGTAAACTGATCCTGTAATAGAATTTTTTACATATTGTACAAAAGCAGGAGGGCTTTCACCTTTTTAGATGAAAATACAGAAATATTGGTGTGAACAAACCAATGAGACAGCACGGCAACCCAACTCCTAATCGGACTTTACGTCAAATCAGAGAAACTGGAGAATCTCAGTGGCACCACTCACTAGCGACTCGCATATTATGCTGTTCACGCAGATCAAACGTCTACAGTTCCGACTACAAACTACAACGATACCTGAGTTTCTCCAGCTGGGGTATGCTGATTTCGGAAAAGTTTCTTTCTTATTTTCCCACAATTAAGCAAAAGGGGCAGTCGCACTTGCCATAAATTCAGAAAACTTTGTGTGGTCAGCTTTGAGTTGCAGAAACAAGCAGTACCTGAGCTTCTCCAGCTCGGGTCTGCCCGATCCACTCCGTTGAGTTCCGTCTTCCTTGGGGACCCAGACATCGATGTGGAACGAGTTGGGATAGGGACAGATCTCGCGCACTGTGCTGGCACCATCCCCCGCACACGTCTGAAGGTCCAGCAGCACCAGCCAACTCTGGAAACAGCACAATTCAGATTATCTGAAAATCCTCTCTCTCTCTCTCTCTCTCTCTCTCTGTGTCTCTCTCTCTCTATTCATATTCATAGTAGAAAAAGACTAGTTTTCCCAAGCAAAATGACACTCGTTTCTCACTTTATATGCATTTTACAAATGAGTCCTGTTTTGGTTACAAAAAGACCGTTAAGTTAGGTTGGAATCCGAAAATCCAAATCTTTTTAGGGCCAAAAATCGAATGAAATTATAATGAAGTCACAAGTTCAAATTAAAAACTATGAATGTAGTTGTACCTCAAAAGACTGTGGACAACAATGTCCGAGTCCAACCTTGGTCAACATATTTGGTTAGATTTCGATTTATCACGTATCGCAAGTACTCGATCGCCAATAAGTGATCGTCAAGTAGTGTGTAAGCGTGAACAAAACAAGGGGCTACACCACTAAATACTAATTATACTTCGGAAAGCAGGCCCCCACAATGTCCCTGCAAGCCTGTAGCTCGAAAAAAGTGTCCCTTCAATGTAGACAATCCTTGTGCTCTAGTTGTAGTTTTATTCCTGAAAGAGTATTTTTCCCAGGAAACCGCCCATCGACCCACCTTATTCTCGTTGTTTTCGTCGTCCGGTCCGTGCCAGAACTTCATCTCTCCTCCGTCCAGGACACACCAATATCTGCAAAGCACGCAAACAAATAATCTCGATGATAGTGAACCAGCAAACGCGATCCGTCTATCCGTGAAATATGTATCGGAAAAGTCACACCGCTGTTGATCTTTTTTATCAAGACCAAAACTTTAAAGTGTAGAAACGGAGGGAAAAACATAGGACAAGCACAAGCACTGAAATAGTTTCTTGAAGGAAATACACCGTCTAACTACATTACTTCTATGGGAACCGCTCCTTCTCTCTAAAAATCGATACCTACCTATTCCACGACCCAAGCCCGTCCTTGGTTCGCTGATACATGGAGAGGAAACCTCGGTAATGGGTACAGCTGCGATCTTGCGAGTGTCTGAAAAACCGATCATGAACATTATGGATATGTTATATGCAACCACTAAACTCCAGCAAAAGAAAACCACGTCCTCTGTAACACTCCCATGCGGGAACTCAAATGTGCTCAAATTTTCCAACTTCAATGCCGAGGTTGCCTTAGTTTGAACAAAAACTAACCGGAACAGAATAAATATCAGGCCACCTAAACTAATGAACCCGCCCGCAATTTTTTTTTATAAAATGTAAGCTACTGTCGATTTAGCCTTGACGTTCATCCCTAACAACTCACGAAACCACCCACTTCTTCATCTTGACCACGGCGGTTCCCTCCAGCGGGTGCATGCAGCTCTGCAGTCCAAAGGTCTTCTTTCCACCCTGGGTGGCAATATCCATCGACAGTTTCCCCACCAGCTGGAAGGAAGAGTCTGCCACCGCCGAGGGACCGCCCCCACTAGAGGAGGACAGCTGGTGACCCGCCTGCCGACTCAGCGTCTGAAATGAATTTATTCATATAATTTACTTTTTTTCTTTAATTTTTATAATATTCCTTTTTTACATTACTAAACCCATTACAGCGACCTGGCGACTAAGCGTCTGAAAATACAGCACACTATTTGTACACGCATTCATGTATTTGAATTTGACACACGGTTCTGCATATTTCCTCCACTAACAGTGAACATTTCAGTAACCTCGGCTAATAGTCCCAGAATTGAACGTTTTCTGGAAACCCTGCCACGTTTGGACAGTTTTTAGACAGAAACTTCAATTGGTGTCGTTTAATTGGTATCCTATACCGTAGATTACGTAATACGTCGTTCGTTCCGAGAATCCTAATAATTATAGTGACAATTCCTGATCCACTTACCCTACTCTTGTTGGTGCCACCCTTCAGTCGGTACTTTTCTTCGTGCGAAATAACTTCTCGTTGAGTACGCTGCAACAATGAAATTCAACGGAACTATAGGAATCGGTTCTAGGAAGCTAAATTGTCCTCGTTCTGTGTACAGTTTGACAACGGAGCTTTTCGGAGCTTTTTTCTCTCCGAAAAATCGATGTCGAGAGACTACAACTAAAATGTAAGAACACACAACTACAAAAGCCAATTAACCTCGAAAAAACTCTTTAAATGGCTAAAGATAACGAATAATTTCTTACCAGAGCGTAAATTTCGAGCGAACAGACAAAATCGGGCGACAGATTTTTCAGGTTGAAATAATGAGCGAATTCGATGGCACCCTGGAAAGAAATGATAAAGTTCGATAGTTAGATTTATAAGCAGCGAAGAACGAGGGGTTGGCCAGTAGGTCAACCAAATTTACACCCGAGTCTTGATGCAAAACAATAAAATGTCACTTGTTTGTATCGGAAAACGGGTTCCTTTCAATAAAACAGTCCTACCGTCCTGGTTTGTGCTTACGTTGCAATTGATTGAAACACAAAAACCCAGTGTTTTTCTACAAAACAACAAACAAACGTACCCTCTTTCTGGCATCGTCACTGGTCATCAGGGGAGTTGCGTGGACATGTTCCCCACAACGGAGAAGAGCAATGAAATAGAAGATGGTCTCTGGAATAATCGATATAATATCAGCCCATATTGCGATGAACCACAATTTTTTTTCAACAGAAATCCAACCTCTCAAAAGTGACGTTTTTCTGAGCTCCATACATAATTTGACGAGGAGACTGTTCAACAGCTTGATAGTTGAATCCTAAGAACATGTTATAAGTTTGATGTTTGATCAACTCGGTCTCAGATTGCAGAATAAGTTTTGGTTCCGTATAAATCGACAACGCCTACCATTTGGGCGAGAATGGTACATGGTGGAGTTGTTGACGAAATCCCGGTTCAACGGAACCATGACCGAAGATATCGTCAGCGAACCGCGCGGTCCATCGTCACTGGAAATCGAAATTAATATATATATATATATATATAAATGCCCCTTTTTATATGCCGGTTTGTATAAATATAATGTGTTCGCTACACGTTTGGGGGTCGAGTGGTACAGTGTTCAACTGTCGCTCCACAGACCTGGGTTCGATCCCCGCTCGCCGCGGAATGTAGCTGGCCGACCCGCATAAGCTGGTAAATCTCCGATGCCTATCTTAAACCGTACGAACAGTTCATCTACGGTTGATATTGAATGAACTTACCCTCTGCGTCCCTCGCTCCGCAGTCTTTCCAGCTCGTGAATTGTTGCCAGCCGGGTCTGGGTGGCCAATAGAAGATGACGTTGCGCGTCGACCTAAGAAACACATATTAAAGTGAATTTCTACACAATGGGCGCATACCCCAGTGAGGTTGTCCGGATAGTCAGAACAATTTGATAAACGGACTACTTTTTAGACAAAAACGAGAAAAATGTCTACTTTTGTTGCAAAATCATGAATTTCCACGTGTTTTAATTCGAAAACGAACTACTTCTTGTCGAATAGTCGGACCTTACCGGTGTATGAATGGGCGGTGTTAGGACGTTTATTCGCTGTTTTATTGAGCGTCGATAAAAATGAGCCAAACGGTTTCTATGTACACGGCTCTGCTCAAATGAAAATCCAGATCCTACATGATACAAGCATGAAAAGTCCTTTAGATGTTTCAGTGCGCATTTGTAACTTCTTTGGAAAACTTTAAGGATAGGCGAATTTGTACCGTAAGTGCGATACCCCGGTTATCCGACCGGGGAACCCTTCATTTTTACTTCAATCTGGTTGGGGGGGGGACCCATAACTTTGTCAATATTGCCGGTTTTGCTGGATAATTACCTAGTGAGGACCTTTGACTTTTCGCCTTTTCGTTGAAGGGAATGTTTAACTCCTCCAATTGTCGAATCGACACTATCCCAGCTATGATTTGTACTTTGTAGTCCGAAACCAACCTCTTCTCTACCGCCGCGGAAGTTCTCCTGATTCTTGCACAGTTGGAGGGCGCGCGAGGCCTGCGCGATGCGGGACTGTTGTACTTTGATCTCCACGTCAAGGCGAGCCTGAATACAAGTCATTTTATTGTATAGAAAACGCATCACAACTCCCAAGTTTGTTATCCATTCTCCAGAACCACTACATTTGGTATTTGTAGAGGGGTTGACGAGAGTTGCAAAAAATCTCTTATTTTGCGTTTTTCGTATTCTTAGTATTTGTAAACAGAAATTTTGAATCGCGACATTTAATCTCAAACAGGCCTACCTAGTTCAAAGAAACCCAGCTGTTTTTAGGCTGTAATGTAGACGTTGAACGATAAAATCGGTAGTATCTTAAACTTGATCAAGCGTTCAATAAATCGATAACTCTACCTTGTGTGCCTCCAGCTCCTCGTCGAGCTCCTCCCTTCCCTTGTTGTTTCCGATGACTCGTTGACTGGGACCAGCCGGGGTCGAGACATTCAGGTCAATCTTCTGACAGCCGGGCTCGTTTGTCTGACCGCGACGCGCCTGTTTGCGGTAGAACGAGATCGAGTACGGCATCTGCCCTGGAATAAAGGGGAAATAGTCGTGGTTGTTAACGTACCCCAGTGAAGTGGAACATTTGTCTATTTTCATGCAAATTCATTGTGACTTTCTCGAGTTTAAATCTGAAGTCTGGCGTTCGAAACTTCACAAGAGTTGGATGAAAACGAGATCAACTGGCCGATCAGCAAATGCCATATGTACAAAGCAATTTTGTTGTAGATAAGAATTCCTTCCAGATTTATTTACGTTTGAAGAGGAAGGTCTACATTCTTTCTGACCAGTTCAGACTATAAATGTAGTTGTACCTCAAAAGATAGTAGACAATAATGTCTGAGTCCAACCTTGGTCAACATATTTGGTTAGAGTTTGATGTGTCACGTATCGCAAGTACTCGATCGCCAATAAGTGATCGTCAAGTAGTGTGTAGGCGTGAATTAAAGTGAAAACTGTGACCTATTCCTGTTCCAACAATTGCTGTTTTTCTTTCTATTAAGATTGCAAAACGAGACAATTTGAACTAGGACAATACCCTCTGAGTGGAAATATTGTACTTTCGACACATAAACTTAAATATATAGGTTCCCAGCCAGTTTTATAACTTACGACGAAACTGTTGAACTTCTCGTGTTCAAGCAAACAAATATAATAACCCCAATCCCGAAATGGTAATATCCACTCACCCTTAGAACCTCCGGCATCCTCTCTATTCTCCTCCTGTTTTGATAGCCTCGGGGCATTGTACTCGTCGTCTTGGGCCAAGAAATGATGGTCCCCAGCAGGTTCCATCTCCTCTTCTACTTCCTGCTCCTCCACTACGTGTTGCTCATATGAAGGCCGGTGTTCGGAACGCAGAAAGTCGGGAGTAGCTTCCTGAACAAACATCATACTGCTACATGTGGATTGAATTTTTCGATCAAATTCAAAAATTGAATAAGGCTCATAGACACACACCACTAGGGTGACTAATCTACAAAAAAACGCCGTTTTTCTTCAATTTAAATACCAGGAACCAATATTGTTAAAAAGGAATTCCCTGATAACAAGTTTGTCGCAGAATGACATCCCGTAAAAACATAACTCATTTTTCGATTCAAATACGTGAAACGGTACGATTTCATAATTTCATACCAACCGACCAACCCTTCCTATTTCGATTTCGGTTGACGAAAAGACACTTTTTTGCATTTTTCCGGATCATCACTTGCCGGCGACAACAACGTACCACAGTGGCAAGCGGTGCCTGTTTTCCGTCATTGTTGTTTAGATACATTGTTTAGATAAAAAACAAATATTGTACGAGGAATAGTCCCACTTCCTGGTATATGAGACTAATAGAGTACAACGTACCACAGTTGCGAGCGGCGCCTGTTTTCTGTCGCCAGTGGCCGGTGTCTTGGGGGTGATCGGGAGGGACTTCGACGGACTTTTCCCCATGAAATCGAAGGCGTCGTCGATGAATCGAGACATGTTCTCCCCTTCGTTGTCACGCATTCCGTCGTCTGATTCCTGCGGAAAATAAAACAATTCAGGATAGAATTTCGAAAAAAAATACTATTGTATAAATTGTAAATATGCGAATCCTAATTCAGGTTCAAGAGACTGCCCCGATCTTTTCACGCACTACGCTACGCACATTACTTCAGCGCTCTAACGTTGAGCAGATCTAACATTGAACATGTCATCTGGAGTATAATAGAAACATACGCCAGAAGGTCCGACTAAGCTACAAAAAGTAGGCCGTTTTCTGATGTAAACACGTGGAAATTAACAATTTTTCATCAAAAGTAGACCGTTTGTCTTCTTTTCGGCTAAAAAGTAGTCCGTTTCTGATTTTTTCTGACAATTCGGACAACTTTACTGTTGTATGGGCAGAAAGAGAGAGAAGGAGAGGAGAAGAACGAAAAACAGAAAGAAATGCCTACCTCATTATCGGCAAACGTGTCCTCGAGTTCGGCCCTTTCCGGGACCTCCATCTTGACTGGCGTCCGGTTCTTCGAAGAAGAAACAGCCGGTGACAGGATAGGCGTCTGCAAAAGGAACCAAAATTTGTAACGATAAAAGTGTGCTTTGAACAAGTTAGTTCTCCTTTTAACGTGAAAGCGCACGCATAGCCCAGTAGAATTGTAATTTTTCTCTTACAAGAATTAGTTGGTATTTTTATCAATCAAACGGTACTCAGTTTGTGCAACATACAAATGTAGAATGCTGACATCTCCTACCGAATAACAATTTTTTTTAACTAAGATTATGCGGAAAGACCATAATCCCATCCATATTTACCTCATGTCTGTCATCGAACCCTTCGTATCGTGGGCTCTTGGCTGCCGGCGAGCTGAGGTCAGTTCGCTGAAACGGGTACAGATTAGACTCAACTCATTTTCAATGTTTCAGAAGAGAACCCCTTTTCGAAAGAAAACACGTCCACCTACATCATTTTGCATAAGAAATGGATCAAAATTTTTCTGGCTATTAGTCCAAGTATGAGAAATCAAAAAGTGATATGTAAGACAACTGATCATGTCATTCCCTTTCTTCCTTTCGTGCATTCTTGGGCGTGGGAAACATGATCAACTGCTCAAAACAGCCCCATATTGGCAGAAAAAGGTGTCGTTTTTTGGAATTTTGTGGCTATATGGACAACTTTCAACTGGGGATTGGGAAATGACTGACCATATTGTTCCCATATGCCTTGCGGGCATTCTTCGGGGTGGTCGAGTTGGAGACGGGCGGTGCGAACTCCTTCCGGGGCAGGGCCGTTTCCTTCATCCGAATAGCGGCCTTCACTAGGGCATCCTCCGTCTCATCAGGGTGAAGAGGGGTTCCGGTTATTGACGAGAACTGCAATGATTGGGTGTTATTGATTTTTCAGAGAACACTCATTCATACGGAAACCTAGTTAGCTAGTCTAAACCTCTAAACTGCAAAGAAAATTAGATGATTAGATCTATTGCGACCTTTTTGTTGCCAGTTTGAAAATGTTGGGAATCGCGCTAATCGAAGACAACATTCCGTGCCCACAGCCACAAACCAGTATGTTGTGCCTGCTATTCTAGCGAAATTAATCCGTTCTGTTGAAATCTGTCAAATCTCGTGAATTATATCAAATTAGGCATGTTCTCCCGATATTCGCGCAAAGAATTCAAATTTTCCGAACAACTTCCCTAGAGCTTGGAGCATTTCTTTTTTTTTCAACAACAGTAACCAATTTCTTGATTTTACTGGTCATTTGGCCAAGTTTGTCATAGTATGACAACATTCCCTACCTCCCATCTATTCTTGAGGTTCTTGACCGTCGAAGCGCGCACATCTGGCTGTGTCTTCTCTGAGGAGGCGGAGCCAGTGACAACGGGCGTGCCCTGGGCACCTCGCCATTGGGTTCTCATTCCAGCGGCTGGTTGGGTGGGTGTCACTGACATCTGACTCGTCTTGGGGGCAGCCGAGATGAGGGACTTCGGGGCGGGCACCTGCGAGCGAGATCGTACACCAACTGAGTTGTTGTTAGTACTGCTCTAACTATTTTGTTTTAGGACGCGTGGTCAATTCACGCGACATTCCTACGCCAGCACCCGTTCCGCTTTCGGTCTCCTTTAAGGCGAGACTTCCAAGTTTCGAAACTGCGTTTTATCGTGCTAGATATACAAATAAACTATATTAATTGAAACTCCGGAAATCCTCGTTTGTCCGCCACTTCAAAAAGTTCCCAAAGAGATCCAGTTTTTGAAGTTGAGCGTCAATTCCATCTCCAAAATAGCGTCCAAAACGTACGGCTGTATTGGTGTCCTTCAGTTTCTGTTCCAACTGCTGTGCAATGGTGCGCGCCTTCGCACTTTCCATGGCCGCGCAACGGACGGGAGACATCTCCTTCTTATTATCGATACCGGAAGACGTCTTAGAGATTGGCTGAAAAAGGAAATATCTATTTATATCTATTTATTTATTTATATATATTTATATATAAGGAAATATTTAAGGAAAAGGAAATAGTTATTTGAAAATACCTTAATTATCTAAAAGAATCATGCGGTATGACTATTCGTTCGTTTTCGAAAATTCGTTTGATTGAAATACCCGAAATTCACTATTTCAGCATCAAATATGGTCAAACTTTACCGAATTTGGCCAAATTTTGGCGAGTATTTGAACAACTTTTCTAGCGTATGCCCTGTAATCCCCCTACAAGTAGAATACTAAACCCACATTCCATTCCATGACCGGCGTGTTCGACTGAGTCTGTGATGGTGTTACTGTAGCCGCATTCGCGTGCGACTCCAAGTCATCCACAAAGTCCTTTCGACTCGAAACTGATTGCAGCTTGTGGTCGCCCAGGGCTGAAAAACACGAGTGATCACACGTGCCAATTGTGCGAAGAGAGGCAAAATCAGGGGTGACCAAAAGGTTGACCGACCCCAACGCCGGTACGACCCCTCCCCTATAAAAAATAGAAATTCCCCGAAAAATCATAATTATAAATTATTTCAAAAAATTACCGCCCTGTCGGGGCCTTTACGACCCCCCTCCCCTTAAAAATGTTGCACGCGTGCAACTTGTGGTCACCCCTGGGCGAAATCCAAACATTTACTATAAATTGGTTGCATACTGTGGCAAACTGGGCTGAATTGTCAACTTTCCGTCAACAGCGGGAAAACCGTCTATTGTTTATTCCAAATCATCAGACTGGCGTGTGCTTTATAGATACTTTTAATTTGCTGTTCACGTTCAGAAAGATAATACACAAACAAGTGGACGCAAAAGGAGAATTCCTACTACAATATGGTATCGGCTTGGCTGACAGTTATTCCCTAGTTGTAACCGAGAGAACCATATCCAAAACGTACATATTTCGGTCAGCATCGACTTGTGATACGAAACTGTGGTGGTGGATGTTTCGACAACCTTCGGAGAAGAAGTCGACGTGGGATTCTGTAAAAATCATTCCTACACTCTGAGAATTCTTGTGGAATTGTGTCGGTTAGAGGATTTGAACGAGCAAAACACCCCTGTACCAAAAACGTTATAGGTTACCCCAGCTAACACCACTAGGAATGAGCAAAAAATGGGTTTCTCGCATACACCAGTAAGGTCCGACTAAGCGACAAAAAGTAATCCGTTTTCAGTTGGTTCAGATGCAAACACGTAGAATTTTTACAACAAAGTAGACCGGTTTTCATCTTTTCGGCTAGAAAGTGGTCTGTTTTTCGAACTTTTCTGACTATTCGGACAACCTTGCTGGTGTATGGTTTCTCGGTCCACCACAAAAACTACTGTGCCCAGTGACCGGGCTACCGTAAAGTATTCATCCAAGCTAGACATTTGTTCATAGTATACAAACTAAAACGGAAACAAGACAAAGACAAGACCGGAAAACCGGATAGAAAACCCACAAAGTGAATGGGCGAGAAGTGCGTTGAACTGCCACCGCGCACCTGAAGCCACACATATGACAATGGAGGAATAGGGTACATAGACACATCACAATGTCCCCTTCGAACAATTATAGGCACATTCACACCAGTAAGATCTAAGATGTGACTTCTTTCTTTGATTTGGTTCTTGATCTCGATTCATTTTCAACTCTTTCAAAGCACAGAAAGTGTTCACCAAACCCACAAATGCAGAAAGCAAGCAAAGGGACTACACATAGGGATAGGGAACAAACAACAAACTTACAAAAGGCTTGGGCGAGCATATTTTGAGCGAAGAGGAAGAGTCATTCTTTGTCGGGGTCTTGTCCTTCTGAAAACAGTCAAGAACTTGATAATATCCGAGCTTACTATAGCAGTTTTCGATGTGAGAGCGAAAATGTCACCTTGGGTTATGTTTCCCGGTTCATTTTACCGTAATACGCATCTCCGCAGAAAATCGTCAATTTCTCAAAATTTCAGAAGTAAATGCAAGCCTAAAAGCCCATAAAACCAACAACCAGTAATGTGAGACCGCTTCTCAAGCGATAACGATGAGAATTCATTAGTTTGTACAGAAATGGACATTTTTTTTTTTGCAGTTTTTCAACTATTCGACTAACTGTACTAGTGATTGAACGGACCTTCTTCAAGAAGGTGTGTGCCCCGTACTCGTCACTCGACAGGTTGCCCTCATTGTTCTCCTCCGTGGAGACAATGTCCCTCAATCTCTGCCCAGAAATGGGACCCCGACTGGACACCTCGGATATCGATTCGTTGGTGGTCCTTTCAGAGTCGGTCACCTGAACTATTTAAATTAATTAATAAATATATTTAGTGAGAAATTATGTGACTATTCTACGAAAAGGATCTGTTTTCGATTGAAAGACATGAAAGTTCGATAATTTGCATGGAGGAATGGCAAATGCGAAAAAGGAAAAATCCACCACAACATTTCAAAAAAGTCAATCTAACAAAACCGCCTAACTAATTTGATCTACAAAAAGGATAAACTTTTTCTGACCCTGCTGCTGCTGTACATGCTGATACTGGAGTCGTACTCGTCGTAGTTGGAGGTGGCCGCAATCGGGTGTGCGAACCGGATACGACGCTGCTCTTCCTCCAGAATCGGCATCTTCTGCACTTGGGCTCCTGGAGAACGGCAGTTAGAATAGAACAACTTCTGAACTATTGGATAGAAACTAAGCCAAGTGTACACATGTCCCACATGCACCAGTAAAGTTGGCAGAATAGCCGGAAAGATCCAAATAGCGGGTAACTCTATTCCCAATATCGGCAGAATCTGTGTGATTCACGAAAATGATTAATGCTTGTGAATCACTATATTATTGAGATCTCACTCACCTAAAAAGGTAACCTTGCGGACATCACAAATTCATTAACGTTCGAAATTTATTTGACTAGGTAGTTTGCAAGCTTCTGTTCTCGTAGACAATAGATATAGTTTGCTCACCAATAACTTTCTGTGGCGAAACTTGTTCCTTGTTGGGGGTGTTCCCGTTGCTTTTCGAAGGAGACTTCATCTGAGAAATTCCACCGGGAGTACACAGGACTGATGGTCTCGTCTGGAAAAAACAGCAACGTAAAAAAATACGAAAAGTAACATAGTAATATGACAAACGGTGAAAAGGTGTATGGAAGTTAACAAAACACAAATTTCCAACATAGAGCGCGGGACGTCTCATAGGCTCTAAGCTCACGCAACCCCTTGGATACCGCGATTTACAGATCGTGAAAGTCTTGGCATGGCAATAGACCGATGTATTCGTATGAAATTCGATACTCTCGGTCACACCATTTTGACAAAAATTGTTCACCCCTCTTCTGTTAGAGGAGTTGTCAATACATTGCATGTGCCTAAAATGATTGCATAGAATTCAATACCTCTCCAATACTGAGTCGTGGCGATCTTCCCTTCATGTAGGCCTCTTTCGGTTTCTCCTTCGGGGTCGAATTGTCCACCTCAAAGTCATTGTAGTCCTGGGCCATGGCGGCAAACACTGAACGACGCTTCACGGACGGGGTGGTAGAACTCTTGTCCTTAAATATTATATATTAAAAATAATAAATTATTTAATATGCATGTTTATATTATTAAAAACTCATCGACTCGAGTAATTGAGACATGAGAATCGAATTGCTGCCTCAAAAAATGACATCAAGCTAGGTTAAAATGTGTCGAAAAAAATAAGATTTTGTTCAAATCGCGAAAATCGAAACATAAAAGCAGAATCTAACAAAATTGTTTTGTGAATAACAGGAAATTGCGATTGTAGTATGTTCTACGAATTAAATGGCTGGCTATGTAACAAGAATCACCAATGTGTGCTACTTGAGATTTTTCATGACTGTATTTTCGAAAAATGGGTGAACGTTCTAAATAAATAACTACCTGTGGTGGCAGATCTGCGTCGATGTTGGTGTCTTTGACCGCGAACTCTGTGGGTTTTTGATCATCTTCGTTCGATTGCTTGGTTAGAGCAGGAGAATCCTTCAATTGACCTGGAATAAAACGTGGTTGTATTTTCGAGAGCGAATTTCAGATGAATAATGTTGTTGGAATATTGGAATAGCGCAGCTCGGTTTATTTAACGGAAATCAAGCAACAATTGAGTAGAAAAACATGGCTGAATTACCAGAAAATTTAAACAGTCGTGTGTAAACTGATCAAACATGTAGTCGAATAAAAACTTCTCAATAACAATCACATTTTAACGATGTCAACATAATGAAAACATGCTAAAAAAAACCTGAGCTGATGCTGCTGTTGCAGATGGAATCTCCCATGCCCGAACTGACATTCTCCTTTGCGTCTTCTGAATCACGCAGCTCCAACTTTCTCTGTTGGACGCGTTGCATGATGCGCTGAAACATTCAATAGAGTTACGCAATGTTCCAGACAAAATATGGTGAATGGCGAATGAATTTGATCCATATGATGTTCATTGCTACGGTGAATGCAAAATAGCATACGAGATACGAGGGAAAACGTCGAAACCCCCCAAGAAATCACATAAAATTGGTAAATGTGAAATAGAAAACCCCTCAAATCATTGTCTTATCAATCCTTCCTCAAGTATACACTCCTTGAATGAATGGATAGAAAGAATTTAGTTAGATAGCCAACCTCCGTGCTCTCTTCTAAATCCATCGTACAGATCTAAACCGGAAGTTTGTTGATTTTTCCGATTACGATTGATCTGCAAATACACTATACAATGCTGAAATAAACACTGTATAACTATGGAGTGAATGAAGATAGTTGAACGATATTAGAAAAAGTATTATTAATCAAATCATCTTTGAAAAGTTCTACTAAAAAATGAAAAAACGCTTGAACTCTCGATCGACATTTCAAATATTTAAATCGGGTCAGTTCCCGCGCATAATTTGAACGCCGCCGCGGCGTCTCGGGACCAAATAAAAAGTAAACAAAACCGAGAAACGATGTAAATTAATTATATGAGCAGAGCGCGAATTGACGGTTAATTGATTATTAAAACAGGATAACCGTGTATTTTATATATAAGAAACATAACAATACCTACATGAAATATATCTATATAAAATTTGAAATTATTACTGGGTCGCAAGGCCCCGCGAGGACAGTTTAGTGGTATACGGAATTAAAGAATGCCTTGTGAGTATAGTAATACATTTTGTATGCTTCTGGGTTCACATCTAACTGTCTGAAAGTGGAATGTGAAATGAGCTACTCTACTGCTCAGCCCCTGATTAAGGGGGCGGAGCTAACCCAGATCAATAGATCATTTTTGGCCAACCTGACCAAACTACAAATGTATCGTGCCACTTTTAATTTTACATTCGGTATGAATTGGACAAATTAGTTCTGCTCTTCGTTGTGTTACTTTTGGGAAACACTTGAAACATTTTAATTTCTTCTTGGTCACTGAATACACCATAATAACTGAACATTCTGAAACTTCTTCCACTGATTTCAAAAACTTCATTCATTCATACACGAATTACAAGATGCACAACCCAAACTTGATACAAAAATATTATACAAACATAAAAAATAATGAGGATCAAGAATACCGTTCAATAATGTATCAATGTAAAATAAATGTAATTACGAGTTCGTCTGTTGAGTCATATTGAAGATGGTCTCGAGTAGTCCAATGGTTCGGTGATATCTCTTGGATCGCTCGCGCACGTGACCCGTCCAGCTAAAACTCAAGCTCAGTTATGGAGTGACCAAATTTTCGCTTTAGTTTGATCTCAATCAACTTTTGACCCCGTATACACTGCAAAAACGTGTACTTTTGGAACAATTTCGAAAAGAAACATGAACTTCACGTGAGGTCTAGAGGTTGAAGCCAGGAGCCTCACTGAACCCAAATTTCCAACACGCAACACCCTCGCCTAGTAGGTCCCCGCGAGTCTACTTATTTAGTACCTAGTAGTTTATGTGAGTATTTTTCTAGTAAGTAGTCTGAGTGTATGCGCCCAAACCATGCCCCCAAACTCACGTAGTCTTGACACTCTTCCAGTGTCTCGCGTACTCCCTGCGTAGGGCGGCGGCGTCTTCCGGATCAACGTCCTCGTTGAACTTGTCCAGACTATCTCCCTCCGGCCACGCGGTATCCACTGTGTACGGGGCGGTGGCTCGCGGCAGGGCCAACACGTCTCGGGTGGCGAGAAGGTCCTGCAGATAGAATGATACTCTGGCTAACTTGGCTAAATGTCCAGAACTTCAAAAAAAATTGTGGCGTCGAATGTCATGATATTTGCGATACGAAACAATGAGAGATGTCTTTCTCCTCTTATAATAACATTTTTGGTTTTTGGATCGAAAGTAGACACTCTGATGTGTGAAAAATAGGCATCCCACAGAGCTCACTCCTATGCCAGCGCCAGTTTTTGACCAGAAAATCGGTCCCAACATTCTTCGAAATACAACAAAAATAGCGACTACCGGAACAAGGTTGTCATACTATAGGTACAGCCAATAGAACCAACCATAGACACGTCGTCATCCAGTTGGGGCGGGGTGGGCGTCTTTGGCTCGTCGCTGATCTTCCCCCGCATCCAGGCGCGACACAACTGATACTCGGTGCACGTTCGCTCCTCCCTTAGGGCAAACGGCTTCCCGCGCAACTCGAATATCATCTCTGCAAACAACCAATATCAACTGAACACATATGAAAGGAAATCCAAAACCATACTTGGGACGATCGTGTTGGATTAAGGCCACAACACTTCAGGTGTTCGTGAGGAAAAACAGGCTTGCTTCAAATTTTGATTTTATTCGTTTTCTTCAAAAATGAAGTGTGTTTTTTATTAGTGGAAGGAGTGGGAGGTCGTGTTAGACTTATCGTAAAGACATTGTATACCCGTGTCCGAAACTAATAGGGAGCGATCCCATCTTCGTTGCAGTTTGATGTAGATTCAAGCAGTAGTTTACAAATTTCGATAAGTTCAAAACATACCCTAAATGCTCAGCGTTTTGAGAAAAACCCCCCTGTTTCCCCCTGTTTGAAAAAGTCACAACTCTGAGGCATTTAGGGTATGTCGAAATGACGAGATCAAACTACAACAGATCGGGGAAGGAAGGGGGCGGGCGAAACATACATCATATAAGCTTGTTTTGATTAGAGCAAACTCCATACCTCCCGACTTGGTCTTGCTCCCGACCGCGGGCGGCTTCCTGGGACGTCCGGGCGCACGACGATCATAGCCGTTCATCGGGGTACTGTAATAAGATTGGCTGAAATATTAAAAACATGATTTTCCTAATTTGGGTCAAACAACAGTGGCGGAGAGGAGTTAATTCACAGAATAGCTACCGCCACAACAGATACTGAATGTGTTTGAACAATATTGAACTATCATCAATCGAATGTTTCGAGTACCTAGATGAATTCAGTCCTTATAGAACACGTGAAAATGAATCTAGAGAACGAAACATACATGGTCTTCTCCATGGGAGACGATGAAACTGAAGAATCCTTCGTTTTGATGGACGTCAACAGAGTTCCGAATCTGTTCCGGGCGAACTTCATATCCGGAGACTCCGGCGGGTGCAGGCCGTTCGTCAACCGGGAACTGCAAAACACTCAAATACTCAAGATCACTTGGTAGAATGGGAACGCAGAAAATGACAGAGAAACCAAAAAGTCAAGAAAGATAGTTTCGTTTCGGTTTTGGTTCGAAATGTGCGAGGTCTCTACTTTTGAGCAAACCTTACGATGAAACTATATTATGAAGCAAGGCGAATTCCTTCAATTTCATCAATGTAAGCGTGCAATCTGCCATGCGCAAACCGTATTCAAAGCTCATGGTCAACTCATTTTAGAGACATACTGACCAAACTGTTTGGTGGGGGACCTGGAGTACTCGTTACTGAAGTCCATACACGTCTGTTTTTCCACGCAAATAGATGATAACTCAGGATTTTGCTTCAAAAGTAGGCAAATTTGTCTAAAAAAACGATGTAAAGTGAGAGACGATTAGCTTTTGAGATTGAACTGCATGGAATATAGAAAAGGAGGACAATAACTCAAGAGGGAAATAAAAAATGTAATCTCGCAATTTTCATGGGTCAAAAACATTTTGTTTTTCAGTGAAAAAAACTTGCAGCAGACAATTAGATGAAACGTCCTAATATGATTATCACCATTGATTCGAAAATGATAACAGAACAGAGTACACTATATGTTTCTTGAATATTCATGTAAAGTTAGCATTCTAATAGCCTAAGTGTGCACTTTGTCGTTTCACGTTTCCGAGTTCTGCTGTGTTTAACATGTTTCACGTGACTGTGCGATAGACTGACAGTGTAGCTGATTTTTGTTTCAGATACGTTTTTAGTGTAAGCGGACTTTTCTAAAAGCTTTAGCATATATTTTTTGAATCAGTCTGTCAGGATGATCATGAAAATTGCGAGATTAGATTTTTTATTTCCCTCTTGAGTTATTGTCCTCCTTTTCTATATTCCATGCAGTTCAATCTCAAAAGCTAATCGTCTCTCACTTTACATCGTTTTTTTAGACAAATTGTCCTCATTTTCTATATTTCCGAAGGAAATAATGAATCAATAGATAGGAAATAATGAGCATCTAATCAATTATTATTAAACTTTTTTCAACGTAACAATGAATACTAAGTTGATTTGCAGAACATAAACTGCGTTAGAACTCTGGTTAGTAAGCATTCTCTCAGAAACCGTGATCAATCCTTGATTTCGGGCAGCGCACGTGTGGCGCCGTCCATTTTTTCTTTTTTCGTGACGATTTGGCTCAGTCGGCAGAGCAGCGTACTACAGTTCAGTAGGCCGAGGGTTCGAATCCTTTCACGGACAGCATTTTTGTTTTTGTTCGATTAACCTTTTTATGTAGTCAGGATCTCTACGGATTAACACAATTGCTTTTCCAATATATTTTAATCTATTCACACACGCTGGGTTGATGCTTTAAAAACAAAAACTGCGTTACGAGTTTGGTTAGTAAGCCTTCTCTCAGAAACCGTGATCAATCCTTGATTTCGGGCAGCGCACGTGTGGCGCCGTCCATTTCTTCACTCTTCGTGGCTATTTGGCTCAGTCGGCAGAGCAGCGCACTACAGTCCAGTCCGCCGAGGGTTCGAATCCTTTCACGGACAGCATTTTTGTTTTTGTTCGATTAACCTTTTTATGGAGTCAGGATCTCTACAGATTAACCTAATTGCTTATTCAACATACTTTAATCTACTCCAACTACCAAAAAACAAAACAACAGCTCACTTCGCACACTCCGCACATCTAGAAGTGATCGTGAAAGCAGCTGAATGCAATGTTTGCAAGGCGATAAAATGGCTCATTTTCAACCGATTGGTCCAAGATTTCAGATTTACACATAACTCTGCTGTTTCTAACTATATTCCAAATTTCAGACGAATCGGTTAAATTCGTCGGTTTTGCGGCCGCCGCGCCACGCCGCGCCACGCCGCGCCACGCCGCGCCACGCGGCCGCCGTCGGAAGACATTTTTGCGAGACGATATTCAGCATAACTGTAGATCACTGGTCGCACATTAAATATCGAATAGCTCAATGATAAAGCCTTTCCTCCTCTATCTCTTTCCATCAAAATCTCAAAAATCCGTTCAGGAGTTTTTGAGAAAATGGCATAAAACCACTTTTGAAAGTCCGCAATGTTGTGATCAAAAACTAATCTGCGCAGCGCTTCGCGCTGCGCGCGATTCTTCCCGGTTTCAATTCTATAACTAACCACAACTGTTTGGTGGGAGACCTCGAGTACTCGTTGCTTATGCTCTCCACCGAGGTCTGCGAGGCGGGGAGAATGAACTCGACCGTCTCGGGGAAGGCGGCAGGGGGATTGTTCCCCGAGGAGGGGACAACTGCACCAGAACCAGTCGGCTGACACTCCATGCCTGGAACAATCAATCGATATTGAGTGGAAATCAATGAAATAAGTTATAATCGAAAGAGTGAAAGATGAACCTCCATTTCTGAATAAATCAATAAATTGAGAATATAAACCGTTACGTCTTTGCGCCTATATATAACATTATTTGACCTTGAATGTTTGAATCAGTAATGCCTCTCTCAACAAATAATCCGTACCAATACCAATTACAGGCTTCTTCACTTCACCAATTTCTGACGTTTCAAGCTTTATTCTGCCTAACGTTGAACCAATGCATGTGATGCTGATGAAACTGGTAAATAACGACTTGGTTGAAACCACTTCAAATGAAGGACCAATTCATACAAGGTTCTATTATTATTTATTAACTTATTTCGATCAAACATAATCTAATGAAACTATACTCTACAACAGCTGAAAATCGATAGCAGAACTGTATCGACCGGAAAAATAAATATAAATTAACAACCTCATTTATATTTGAATGAAACGGACAACAACGGGCACGAGATAGTCTATCAACAGGACAATCACTTAGAAAAACACGGAACAGTGAGAAACCTAAAAATTGAACAAACAAAAGTAGATCTTTCAGTTTTCAATACTTTTGCGAGAAAAAAGCTAAAACATTGAATTTCAGCTGAAAACGAGCTAAAAAGACAACAAACACAGTCTTACATCACATAATGATACTCCTACTCATTCTTACACAAACAATCATCAAGATTTTAGATCACTCCGAAACTTAAGATAAAAAAGTGTGAAATGGGACCATCAGACAATCAAAAAAAGGAGCCGGAATCCAACAAACAACTATGGAATGAACTGGCTACCCTCCTTCATTGTGTCTAATCCCTCTTGGAGTTGTTCTGATTGGATCCCCAGGTGGAGTAGGTGAGAAGAGCTCCTCCGGCCACCATACCAGTGTAGGCGAATCTAGCCAGCACCAGATACCAACCACGCACACCGAACATCGCGTACAGCGCACTGGAATGCGGAAACATGAATGAAAAATAAGAAATGAAGGAAATTTGTAAAAAAAATGTATGTTTCGATTATGCAAATCACTTGTATATAAATACAAACGAGTTGATTCTAAAAACTTTATCGTAAAAAAAAAAGTAGGTACTTGACTGAAGAAAAAAACCTGACCTGACTGATACACAAATTATCTCTATACACTTACACTTGTATTTTATGTATTGTAAACCCCAACTCACTTGTACACAAACGAGTGGAATATAGCTGCCGTGAGGAAAAGGAATACGAGTTGTCGATTGGCCGATCGGGTGGCCATCCATGTCAAGGCGGCCATGGAGAGGAAGAGCAGCAGGTCCGACGACGAGTCCAGAGACGTCTGGATCCAACGCCACGAAAAGGCGGAGGCCCTGCATTACAGATAAATACTGAATTTATGAATGGATACTATGAATTTTGAGGCCAATTACACAAGCAACCGGGTTTTTGGGTAACCTAACCCTTTTTTGGTAACCCATTTTTCAGGTTACTTGGCAGGTTACCTGCCAAGTAACCTGAAATCCGGTTACCGTTCAAAGTAACGGTAAAAACCACATTTTGCGTCAGAAAAACAGGTAACCGGTTTTTCATTTTAGGTTACCATCCGGTTACTTACTGAGGTAACCTGAAAAAGAGGTTACCAAAAAAGGGTTAGGTTACCTAAAAACCCGGTTAGATATAGAATTCACCTACTATAAATTTTGAGTAGGGCGTATGTAGGAACGGACCCAGTATTTCGGACACGTGGATTCACATAATCTTCAATGGTAGTCAACTTTTTCAGATATTCAAACCGCCTTGATAGAGTTTGACACTATACTGTTAACCAGTCCGTCACATACGAGATGTGAAGTTTGAAAAGAAGAAAAATCACTGCCCTAACTCAAAAATTGGTATAAACATATCTTCGAAGAAATCGTTACCAAAACTACCGAGTAAAATCGATATTTGACTGCTCACCTGGCTCCGACCCACAGAACGACCAGTCTACTTGCGATCGAATGAGCCGCACCCCATCCGAGTCCGCCCGACACGAAACGCACCTGAAAGTAGTTTTTTTCGTATGCGTGAAAGCTTAGATCTGCTACTATGGTTATAAAAAATCCCTGCCTCTTGTCTCCACGTTCTCCAATCTAAAAATATAATGAACCTTGCCAGTTAGCAAGGTTCATTATGCTACACTTAGATTATCGAAAGTAGACCATAGTTGCACCTCTGGAAAACGTCAAAACAACGCAACATACATCAGCAGTTGCAATGCGAACTGCAACTCCTTAAGCTACATACAACGGCTTAACTAAATTGAAACTTGGCAGTATATAAAAAGTGCGTCAGGATGTAGGGGCGCTACCGCCTCATCAGCTCTATGTTGTAGAGCTGTGAGCAGAAACTTGATCGAAAGAATTCTAGTAACTTCTAGTTCTATCTCATCTCCCATCTATAACTTATAACATTCATTCAATCATAACGTCATACACCAGCAAGGTTGTCCGAATAGTCAGAAAAATTCAAAAAATGGACTACTTTTTTGCTGAAAACAGTAGAATTTATCTGATTTTCGTGCGAAATCATCAATTTTTCCGTGTTTGACGCTAAAAACGGACTAATTTTTGTCGCTTAGTCGGACGTTACTGGTGTATGCTCATTCTATCTCATATCCCATCTATAGCGTATATCATTCATTCAATCATAACTTCTATAATTGAGAATGGAACTAACCTCCCCCTTTCCAGTCAGGAAATGGCTCATCATGACGTGCATTCCAATCACGTCCACCAAGTCGGCGCTGCTCTTCATCAACTCCTGGAAACCATGTGAATATTATAACGCCAAGAAGACATACTAGTAAGGTGTCACTTTTTTTCGAAAAAAAAACACGCTTGAATTGAATTACGCCAAATTTCATAGTTTGCATCAAAAAGTACCTAAATTTCACAGAAAATTGGACCATTTTACTAGATTATGCATGCATGGTGTAACACGTGTATTCATGAATCCTTCTTTGAGAAATCATCCGAAGCCGGGCCAGTTCAAGACCGATCACTACCAGTGGAAGAGAGTCAATTAGACGCAATTTCATTTACCCGAAGATTCATTTATAGATAAAATGCGTGTAAACAGAACAACTGAAACGAAATGACCAACCGGTACAACGGAGAATCCCTCGTGATCGCCAGTGGGGAAAAAGGTGGCCAACAGAAGGAGTTTGACCAGCTGAGTCAGGAAATAGGCGAGACCCGCCTGCAGACATCGCCACATCGAACTGTACTCACTCAAGCCTGCAAATGAACAGACATAGATATATCACAAAATAAATAACTATCTTACACTCACACAAAAAGGTTCGCATTAGCTACATTCTCAGTAACTTGTCTAAAAAATACTAAGATAAAGTACACATGATAATATAAATTAAAACGGCTAGACTCGATCAAAGGTGACACCAATAGAACGATGCATAAAGAGGTTAACGACTTCACCACGTGAAACGAATTCGTGATTCTCTGGAACCTGTGGTACGACTACCACAAACGGTTCCGGGTAACCGGCAACCGTTCTGTTAACAACTATACTACCGCAAAGTTCGTCAATGAAGCGATACAAATTCATATTTTAAACGTCAAGGTAACCAAAAGACCGGATACTTGGTTTCGTTTCTAGGCAACACAATTCATTTGAAGATATATAAACCAGAATCAGTAAATTGAATGTCACAAATTCATGCTCAACAACCCACCTGAGTACTTGTAGGCCAACACGAACGGCGCATATGCGAGGGCTATGCAATTGACGAAGTGGAAAAACGACATCTGACCTGAAAGAATGATGTAAAATATAAACTACTACATGAATGTAGATCATAAGAGTGAAAGGATTGCAGGACACATAGAAAGCGATTAAAGAGTCAATGTACTTTACCACTCGCTCGATAGCGGTGTAATAATCACTAACAGAACAAATTCAGCAATGTAACAACTAGTAAGTTACTTTAATTTTGGGAGAAATTGTATTGATTTAGCGGTTTCAGCGAATTAAAACACCGAGCAAAATATATACAGAGGTAAAAAATGATGCTGTATCGATTTTTGAGACAAACGCGCCGTAATGTAAACAAAAGAGAAGTAATAATCCCAGTCCCGGTATAACAACAATATCCCCATATGACCGGTTATTAATTTTAAAAACAGTTGTTCACACGAAATCGAAAATTCAGACGGAAAGAGGGTTTGAAAATTTATGCACGTTATAATTATGCGATATGGGCGCAAATGACAAGACCCACGCACACATACAGACCTTTAAATAAAGTAATTCAAAGATGAGATTAACTTTGTAATTGTATTTCAAAAAACCAACTCGTTCACACATATTTATTCACATGCAGAAAACTACACGAAGGCCTAAAAAATACAACAATACATATTGTGATGATAAAAGATCATCAACCAGAAAATAATCACATCACAATTAAAAGGCGCTTTACTCAAGCACCAACAAGATAAATATGTCACGTTATGGTACACTTCGTTTTCGTGATTTGAAACTTTCTAATCTAGAATTTAACGAAAGTGACCGTGACTCGAGAACCTACATCGCCCGCACAACCAACAAGTTGCCTGAGAGATTCGACAGATACCCGTCTTCGAAACAAATCTAGAACTACAAGGTCAGGGGGGAATCTGTAGTGCCACATTATTGATTTTTCGACGAGGTGCTGCCGGAAAGACCGGGAGGATGCTTTGGGAAGGCATTGCGAGCAGGGATGCCGGGAGGGACGGAAGGAGTATTTAAACGAGCCCTGGAATCAGAAGACGGTAAATACGACTACAAAGGTATTCATCTCATCATGAACCGATGTAGAAGGACAGAAACCTGCAAGAGTACCAGACATATGGAACAAAATGACCGATATCGATTTTGCTGAACAGAAACGAGGTCCTTTTGTTAGATAGGCAACCTTAATCGTCAGAGTGAGTTGGAATGAGGAATGTACACGTAAGATTCCAAAAACGGTCGACAATTTTCAAGTAAAAATCGGTTAAACCAAGTAAAACCGGTAGAATCAAATATGATAAAACGTACTTCACGTCGGCACTCGGTCCGGAATACTTCACCTGGAACGAGTTCTGGGCAACGACCTCACTCACAGACGGGGTCACATCAGCTACCTGCAAAACTATCGATACAACAACATCTACATAACGCAGTAAACTTATTCCATTTCTCAATTTCAAGCGTGTCTCATGGAAAGTTCCCTGCTGCCAGCATGCTGGTAAATCTGGTAACATAAAGAAAGCTCACCGTTACAAACAAGTTGAAACAAAACTTATCAATAACCATTCAAGAAAAAAAACAGCTAGAAATAAGAAAATCAACCTTGTTGTCCTTGGTGTTGTTGTTGTTCTCCCTTCTGGAGCTCGGCGTCAGGACGTTTCGGATGGCTGCCTTGGCCGCAAACATGAAGCCAGTCGCCCTCTGCAAGAAAATGGACTAAATAATCGAACGTCAAAATTACATAGTAATAACACGCTACTGGCTGAACATTAGAAACATAAATTAGGTCTTAAAGGACCACCCGAATTTACAATTGGGCCATTAAGGTACCGAGTCATCGATGATTACATGTAACAGCCAGAACCATCATTTCCACTGAACACACATCTTCCTAATCTATAATTAGTGAATATAATAAACAAAGCTTCACCTTCTTCTCAACCTTTACAGTCTCGTTGGTACCAGCCGAGCTGGCTCCACTGGGATGGGGGGCCGACTGCTGAACCTAAACAAATTTCAAAACAAGTATATTTCAAACGAAACGCGGTTGTAAAGTGTACATACATTAACACTAGTATTCAAACTCGAATTAGAACGATACATAAACTGTGATAATACCTGGGGAAGCGGCAGCTGATTGGTCGTTGATTCCCTCTCTTGTTCAGCCTTCGGCTGAGGGAAGCCACTCGTATTCTGGAAAAGGTAGTAGAACGTAGCACACCGCACAGACAAAACATACAATGCTAACTATCAATTGAAGTTACTGAGCTAACAGGTCAGCACCAGTTCGAGGGTATACTTCACCTATTGTACAGACAGTAACACTGATATTATATATTTGCTCTGGAAAAGTTGGAAAAATGGTCAGCAAAATTCAATTCACGAATTAACGGCCACTTTTCCGGTCAAAGATGGCGTTTTCGACACCACATTATGAAACTTGAGCTATCGAAAGGTAGGCTTGGCATAAATTTTAGTCACAGCTTACTGGTGTGAGTGTCTGTCACTGAATCCCTGAAGAAACCTAACCTTGTGTACGCCTTCCTCAGTAGTTGCGGATGTGCGCGGCTCTCTGAGGGACAGCCTCGCGAATTCATCGGCTTCCGATCGTTTGGCAGCCCGCACCGACAATCTGGCGAACACAGAGTTCGGATTCGCATCTACAAACATAACAATATCCATATAGAAGGGGATCAGGGTATATCACCAAATGTAATGAAAATACCTATGTGTTTGACAACGTATGCCTTAGTACACCATTTTCGACAGCAGACTCTCTCAACACCCATCTAAATATTTCTCATACATTTAAGATTAAGCTAGAGATCCTCTCTGGATCGTTCCCCTTCGCTGGTTTCCACGTTTTTGGTCTATATTGAGTGATTTTGGTGGCTAAACACTTTTAATCACACGGTTCACTAAATATTCACACTTCTCATCAACTTACGAGCTGGTCTGAAGTTTTCCGAGCGTCTCGTGATTTGTGCACGCACGAAGGGCTGGTCCACCTCAGTGTTCGGCTGCTCCTCCTTCTTTTCCACCTCAATCTTAGGTTCGTCCTCCTTTTTCTCGTCAGCCACCGCGGACTTCCGTTTTCCTAAACGCGGTCAAAGTTATCCACAACTCAACCCAAAAGCATCGGAACAACAGGCTTAAGCTTGAGTGTTCGAAAAGTGAGTTTATACACATATAAAACGAACGTCCCAAAATCCAGTCTTGTTGAGTAGAAAATACACCTTGCACATACTTGAAAACCTATATGAAGGAAATTCACATATCTATTGCCTTCTCGCATACGCAAATTATAAACGGTGTTCATTTTTCCAACCAAAAACTGTTGGAAAATAATATATCCGTTTCGTCAGTCTACATCCGTATATGTTTGTAAAACTGACCAAACTTCCATCCTCCCATTCTACTGACAGGACGGTCGATGGCAGAGGAAGGCGGTAGTGGTTGGGACACCTCGGGGGCTGGAGCACTAGGAACATCAGTGGAAGCAGGGACTCTGAACAATAGCTCTATTACCAATGATACAGAATCTTGTAGCCTTGTGGTTCTTGACAAGTTTAATGAATAACCTAGGTCACAACTGTTACTATCAATTAAGATGATGCGCCAAGAACGGACAAATAAAATAGACAAAATAACCTGGTTGTGGTCGAAGCCGACCAAGGAACGGGAGTCGAACTGGCACTCATGAGAGACGAAACATCACTGATCTCGGATGCTGGAAAATGGGCAGGTTTACTCTTCATCTTCGAACGATTATAGATAGGATATATCTGTAAAAACTACGAATTCTTAAAATTTACAAACTTGTCGGAACAGTCAGAAAAGTTAGAAACACTGACTAGTATTTCCCGCCAATTTTGAGAGGAATTGAAAATTTGCTGTGCAAAATATGTACCATCTTTCTGAATCATGAAACGGGTTATTTGTTTGGGCATTAATGTCATAGTATGTGTGTGGAGAATGGGGGTTACCTTGACTGACAGAGTCCGACTCTTCATCCTCGTCATCTGACATATCGAATCCGAGGTCCGTTGCGGTCACCTTCTTCTTCTGTTCAGGAACGGACTCCTTCAGGTTACGGGCAGCCACCACCGACTGGCGCAGACACACACGCTACAACACACAATTACAGTTATCTCTACTATAACATCATAACCATAGTTGACCGAGTTGTCCTATTCATACCACCTAAACCGCATATCCTTATCCATTATCTTGAACCCTAACAACTCTTTACACCTTGTTTTCCCAGTTTTACCAATTTTTCGGGTAAAACGGAACAAGTTGTGAAAATCAGATGGTCGAACACGCAAATGGGTAAAAATCCAATTACAACTAGCTTGAATAAAATATAGAAATTGACAATTGTGAAAATTTCACACATAAATAATAAATTCAATGTTACTTGAAAACTGTTCTTACGTTTCCATTGAGCTCCAGTTTCTCTTTGAAAGTCGTTGTGATGAGAATTTCCCACGATTTTGCATAGAGTTGGAGGGGATCCACCATAACATTGAATGTGCGATCGTAGATGGTCGACATGTTGTCCACCTGAAGACAACGGAACTTAGCTTGCAAGAGCGGGGGGCATACAATATTTCTCCGTCGTTACTCCACTAAATAACAGCAGCGTTTTTAGGGTTACAAGCAAACCCGAAAGCATCTGAATTTCATGGCTACACATTCTGTTTCAGAGGAGAGACGAGAGATTGTCGTATTCGTATTGGCCGTCAACTAAGAAACCTTTGTGGTTACCTCCTGATCCAACTGTTCACCCGTTGCTGCTTGAAATGATTGGTGTCAATTTTCTACGATTAGCAGACTACAAAAGCGAGAAAGCATTGATGTCAACGAGACTGCCCAGGTCTGTGTCTCCAGGACCTGCATACTTGCTAATTGGCAATTACCAGAGTGATGCTTGCTTACCGCCAGGTCATTCGGATACATGTTGACCAGCATTTCGATGACGTTGAAGTAGAGCTTCGGCAGAGAAGGTTTGTCCCATTTCTTCGGCGGTGCTTCAACCTCGACAGTCTGGGCAGCGTCGCGATGCAAGGTATTCCATTCTGGAAAGACAGCATGACGATAGGCTTTTCCATCAACTATGAATTACCATCGAAAATGTTTTCAACACAACACCTCCTTTCGCTAAATCCGTTGGAAGTTTGATAATATCAGAAGTTGGGAACATTGACTTTTTACCCCCCACCTTTCTGAATTGGTATTGCGTTTGGGGAATTGTAGTTTGACCCCCCCCCCACCGGGAGGTGATAATTCAATTTATCACTCGCAATACAAAAGTTTGAGGGTGGGGGGTAAAAAGTAAACATTTCCGGTATTGAAGTTCAGCCCCCCACTCGTTGAAGTTTGACCCCCCCACCATTGAAGTTCTACCCCCCGCCGACCCAGGTGGGGGGGGGGGGTAAATAGTAAATGTCGAAGTTGATTTTTGACCCCCCCCCCTCTCCTAGATTTTCAGGTTTTAGCTTGGGTGGGGGGTTGAAGTGCTACGGGGGGGGGGGGGGACTCAACTAAAGTGGGGGGCGATACTTTAATTTTCCCCAGAAGTTATATACATCACAACCCATGTGAAAATGAGACTATTGAACAATACCAAGAGGGGTTCAAACTTCAAACTATATTTTGTAAGACGTGTTACTTGAGCCATCTGCCTAGTATCGTTTGCCCTCGCAAAACCAACCTTCCCGCTGCTTCCCAATCGCCTTTGAGACCAACATCCAGCAGCCCCCAACCACATGGAAGTCAAACTGAAAAACAGACTCCTACTCAACCTCGAAACCGACCCACTCTTGCGTTACCGTGATAAGAATAAAGAAATACGATATGTCATTCACACTTCAAAAAAGCAGTTGAGACCAAAAAAGTGTTATTAGCTATATATTAACGTTACACCCATGAATGTCAAAAACTACATCTTAAACATGAAACCACAAGATTAATAACCAGCTATTACACTCATAACTATTATTGACCGTCTATACTAGACTGAATAGATACCTCGTCCGCAAGATGGTCGGCGTGTACACTTCTCATATTCCGTGTTCCAAAGTACTTCTCCAATTCGGATGCGTTGAATTCCACGTTGAAAAGGGACTTGTAGGCGAGGTTGAGACGAGTAGGTGTGGCCCTTCCACTACACAGATCCAACGCCTTCATTATTCGGGCGACTCCCTGGGCTGGCTGCAATATAGATATTTCAAAAATTATCTCAAAACGAGCACTTGTGAGTAAACTATAGCGAAGACTCGATACAAACTGATTTTGAACGGTTCATTGAAAAATGCTCATATCATAGAAAGGCTGGGACGCCAGTATTGTTACTGACATTTAGATTTGCCAAAAGTGTAAAAAGTGAACAAAATTTCCGGATCCGTATGCGAAACAAAATAGTGGGCAAAGAAACTTACGGTTACGGTGGCCACTCTGTTTTGAGTCTTGAATGGATTACTCTCCATAACACGAATGGGCGCGAATGCCTAAAATGCAACACAGCTTGATAGCTTCATTCGCAATGACGACATAACATTTAGTTCTAACGCTTAGTATATAATTTTAAGTTCGAAGTTCCGCTTATTTGTGAATAAACGTCGATTTCTGATGCAGAACTATACATCTTATATCTTGACATCAGTTAATCGGGGAATACATTTTTATGGAAAACCCAAACATTACAGATATCTTCATTGTGCCGTGCGAAGAACCACACTAAATGGATCACTTTTCTGGCTAATCGGAAAACTCTACTGCGGTATATGTTTTAGTGACTTGAGAGAGCGGTCGTCCAGAGACATGCGCCTCAATTACCGTAATATAACACTGACATTGGGTTGGTACTGTTGGTGGAAGCTGCCTCGCGGTACAGACTGTCCCCGCCAAGACGAAGAAGACCCCGGGTTATGGTAGCCAGAGGTGGAGGGGTACTCTCTCATCGAACTGCGGGCATTGTTATAACGCTGGGCCTGAATTACGAATAGATACATGTACAACAGACTAATATGATATAACAGCTATTTGAAACAAAATGTGTAACATTAAATTATTTTCAGATTAATACGATCTAACGCGATATTTCGGTAGTAACCTCCAAAATCTCATATAATCACATATTCTAGAACAACCCTGTTTCGGTCTGAATTTTCAACAACTCACGCCTCCTCTAGCTCCCATAGAGCGAGTCCCACGAGTGTTTCGCTGAAAAGCGGAGGATCCTCCGCGGCCCTTGCTCTTTTTCTTCTTTTTCTGACGAGAGACCAACGACTGGATATCAGCAGTCTTCTCCGAAATCCTAGAAAAAATATTCAAATAAAAGGTAAAATCTGTAATAATTAGCTATTCCCCGAATTCCCACATCTAAGAAAAGGTGGAAAAGTGATCATTAATTGATCCCAAAAAACAATCTAAATAAAGTAGATTACAACTACAGTTGGGCCCGGAACCAAAAAAACACACTTGAGTATTTTTTTTCCATTTCCAACTAGCTTCTTGATGAAAACTAGTCAGCACTAGTAACTAGTAACCAAAATATTGAACCGAAACTTGCTCGAAAATTTCACAAAAACCTGTTGTTCGTTTCATGGTTCTAGTATTTTGGCACTGAAGGAGCCGGGGCTTATGTGAGAATGAATACAAAGTTACAGAGGCAAACTGACTTTGCCGTGTAGTGCCGTTTGCCATCGATCAGAAGACCCATCAAATCTGGATGATCATTGAGATATCCCTCTAAGGTCACGTAACCGTAGGCACGGTGATTGATGGGGCAATCGAAGCAATCCCTGGAAAAAACCTCATTCAGCTCCAAATCACACAATCATGTGGTCAAGCTATGACAGAGCAATGCTAGTTAGTTGAAGATTGACGACTGTCACCACCCGATTTTGGCCAAAATGGAGCCCGTTTATCATTTTCTTTCTGACAACTCAGAGTTATTCAATGGAAATATGTATACAACTCACTCATACTCCTTCTGAATCTTATAGGCGCTTGCAGGCTGCGGGAATGCCATGACCAATGTGAACACCTCCATGCGCTCAATGCGCAGTTTCTGCTCATTCTTATCCATTTGAGACAGAGGATCTGAAGAAAGAGATAATCGTATAGGATCACACAAAATTTCGCGCGGAATACAATATGATGAAAGACAGTCATAAAGGCAAATTCGTACTTTAATCGATCATAAGAGCAAAAACGTGAGCAGGCATCAGAAACGGTTATTGTGAAGAGACAGCGCTGTAAAACTGAAATACAATAAGAATCCCCAAGCTCCATTATTCAGTTAGATTCGGAAGTAGAATGTTATTTTCATTTTGTTCGTAGAGTAAGCGATCAGATAATTCGTTATGAAACTGAATCATTAACTCGAATGTTTCCAAAGTACATGCCATACATAGTATATTAAAAAACTGCACTATACTTCAAAAACAACACTCGATCGTACGACGCACGTTACATTCGTCGCTCAACAATGAATGGGATAAAAAAATGATAACTAGAGTGCACCAACGGAGCGCCAGTTGACAACTTTTTGCGTAAAACTCGCATTTGAAGTTCGTAATTGACAGCAACCGTAGGGTTTTAATGGTTTGTAGTTTGTACAATGTATGTTCAATAAAAAAAGTGCGAAACACAATACAGCTCAGTTCTTCTGATAACCTGTTCAATTGTTCGAGCACAATTGTGTGATCAAATTTTCATCATAAAAGTTTTTTATAACTCTGTGCTATGGCGTACATGGTCGCAAGTGGTCCAAATTGGTAGAATGGTAGTCAAATAAACCTTTTCTTGTAAAGACCCTTCAACTGACAACATTATTCGCTGATAGTCGGTGAGAGTGACTACCTTTTTACCTCGTTTCATCCATCTCTAGTCCTTTACAGTGGCACTATGAAATTCGGTGACGGGTCGCCGGCGAGGTCGCCGGCGATGTCGCCGGAAGGGGTTGATGGCGAGTCGCCGCTTTTCGGGTCGCCGGCGAGTCGCCAATTACCTTATATGATTCTTTCGCTTTTTAGCATTGATCTTTCTGTGACAGAAAATATTTTTTCAAAAGTGAATTAGCGCGTTAACGAGCCGAGAACCATATTTACGTGATTTAACAATTATAGTCTTAATTAAACATCCATTTGTCACTCTCCGGAATCGAACCCGCAACCTTCGGCGTACTGCGGCGCACACATCCTTTCGGCCATCCCGCTACGGTCCGCAGCGAAGAGCTTAGTATTGCGCACCCAGCGCATTCAAACTAATGGTCGGACTAACTTAATTGCAAATAAACTGTAATGATTCTATTGCGAATAAAATCTAAGTCTGTTGAAGAAGATCTCACTGTTTTTTGATTATATCACGATAGCAATGAACTGTCTTCAAAATCTTATTTCTTTTCCTAAAGTGATATGTTTTGGCCAAACTGGAGAGTATGTTCCGTAACATATGTATAACACTTTGAATAATAACAAATAGTACCTCTCTACTTGAGTTTCAGTTTATAATGGATGTATAGCTAAACAGCTGCTCTGATAAGTTCCAAACGCACTACACCGGTAGATCTCCAATGCAATCTCATAAGTTCTAGTCTTAATTTGAGTGAGATGTAAAGTTTATGTAAGCATTCCATCTCACTCAATGTATGACATTATACTAGTTGTTATCAAGCATGGTTAGATCAAAACTCCCTTTTAATCGTGCTCCAACTAATTAGCTATCGAATCACGCTACTTGGCGAGTCGCGGCGACAGTTTCCAAACTTCTTCTCAAAATCCCTATTGAAGACGCACAAATCGCATTTTTCACTCTCGCACATGTTTGTACCTCACAACAAACTGGAATAAAAATCTTGGTGTTATCAAAGGTTTCCAAGTTCGGCGACTCGCCGGCGATATGAGGAACATATCGAAATGAGTGGCGACTCGCCGGCGACAAGCTCTGTTCATTTTTCACGGTTCGTATGAGTTATACAAGAAAAAGTCGTCTATCGGTATCATTTTTGTCATAGCCGTTGGAGTTTACCCACAAAATGCACTCAAACTTTTTTTTGGGTTCTCTCGATGGAAAAATATTTTCGGCTTCGGCGACTTGCCGGCGACCCCAGGGACAATGCGAAATGTTTGGCGACTCGCCGGCGACAACTTCGGAGCTTTGGTTCGAGTGGCGACCCGCCGGCTACCTCAACGTATCGCCGGCGACTTGCCGGCGGTATCCCGGCGACCCCTCGGCCCCGCCGGCGAGTCGCCGCCAAATTCCAGAGCAAATCAGTGCTGTCTTCCAATTATCTCAAGATTTCTAGACAAATATTCATGACACTCATAGGAAGTGGGGTAGAGAACGCAATTAGAAAAATAGAAACATTGCCGAGGACTTTTAGATGTCAAAACGCTGTTGCAGGTCCCATCACGTGTTTTTCAATCGGTAGTTCAAGCACAAAAACAGAAATACAAATAACCGTTTCTCAATCGCACTCACACGCTCATTAGAAATAGAGAATGTAATGTTTAAAATCATTAGAATAATATATTTCAGGATTTAAATAAATATAATTACTCATTACACAAAAGTTAGTCTTAGTAAAAAAAAAGTTTCAAATTTTATATAAAGAAAGACTTTTTGGTTTTCAAAAGTTGCATCGTTTCGTCTCTAAGGCTCGACGATGCTATATTCTAGTTAGAGGTTGACACATCATCAAACATGTGTTACCTCGTTTAACTGGTTTTGGGGCGATAGTCACTTCCCACTCATAGTGAGTGACTTTTTCCTTTTCTCGGTGAGGTTTCCTCATGTGTTTTGTGAATATTGCCACATTATCACGAACAAGAAATATGAAATAACTTTATTGAGCCGATCACGCAACACTTTTTCTCTCAAATCTCGCAGGTAAATGGAGGTCGGAGAGAGTTGATCGGTGGTTTCGCGGGCTTTGATGTCGACAGAGTTGAGGACAATGGAAGAGGCGTTAGAAGTGGAACTCCTGAAAAAACGAGTTCAACAAATTGCATGTAATGTTCTACTACGTTCTCAGCTAGCGAACGTACTTATATGTAGTTGACGTCTGTACTAGTTGTTTCCCAACATACAATCTCTACTTTACTGAGGAATATGGAAGCTTCACGTGTCTTTTCATTGTTGCAAACTGAATCAGACTACAAGCGATCTTAAGTGCACATGAAAGTCTCTTATACAACATGATATGTTCTACTAAAAGAACAGAAATGTAACGTTACTCACCCAGATTTATCTTTCTGATCCTCTTCTATTGTAGATTCTTCCAAACTGCTGTCTTCTTCTTCACTGGACGAGCTGGAGCTGCTGTCACTAGTCTCACCACCACTGCTGCCACTCCTACCGGATGTTGATTCCGAGGAAGTTTCTGACGTACTCCCGACGGAAGTTCCACTATCGTCAGCGCTTTTCTTGTCCTGTCTCCCTTCTTTCTCTTCTGCTGTTGCTGCTTCCGGAACGTTCCGATGTTTCACTCGAACTTCTTTTTTCGCTTGTTCCTTCGTTTTTGGTATAGTTTCTAGTCGTTTTCTCTCTTTGATAATCTTCTGAAGTTTCAACTGGACGTCACTTCTGAGGTCAGGACCAGTCTCCCGAACTACTCTCAGTCGACTGTCTATCATTCTGTCCAAAACTCGCAGTTGCTGTAGACGGGGAACGATGTTGTGACCCAATTTATTTTTTACCGCTTCTTTTGAGGGTTCCAAAGGGGGGACCGGAGGCTGGAAGAGAAACGTGGTCTTATCTATTTTTTCATTATCTTATTCTCTTTATCTCTCCCTCTCTCTCTCTCTTTCTCTCTCTCTCTTTCTCTCTTGCCTGTCGCTTTTTCTTTGCTCTCTTTCTTTATGTTTATCGTTTTCTGTTTATTTCTCTCTCTCCTTTCTCTCTTCTCTATTTCTCTCTTCCTTTCTCTGTTTCTTCTCCTAGTTGTACCTGCTCCAGCTCCTTTGTCTCTTTTTCGATGACCGTCTCATTCTGCTCGAACTCTCGTAGTAAAACTGCCTCCACCGATTTCTCAATCTCTTTCACTTCAAACAGCTCTCCTTCAGTCGTACACGACTTTTCCATAGTTGTCGGAGCATCTATCTGGAATCAAACTGTTCACAAAAAAATAAGTTAAAGTGACCACAATCGTGTGAATACGTGAATACGAATAGAATAGAGTAGAATAGATTTTTTCGCGATTTAACACGTGAAATCCACATAGTATGTGGCACTCCAAATGGGTAAATGGAGGGAGAATTGAGAAGAAAAAGGGTATGGTATACCATACCCTTTTTGATGTTACCGTGTCACGCGCACATAATACTACATGCAATTGAGCAACGAGTGTGTTCATTCCGCTCACGTAACGATAAACCAAAACAGAGCTTGTAGCCACTGGATCAGCTGGATTTGTAGTTTGATCGCACTGCGTGGCAGGCACTATTGGCGACACGATCAATACTGTTTCTAGAAATTAACCCAGTTACATAAATGATTCGTCGTTTTCTGTCTTAGTTGGTATAATAAGAGTTCGATTACCCAACTGACCTGCGTGGTTCGGTCCTCTCGTGCTATTTGCCCGGTTTGACAGTGTTTCGACTCCAACTGTTTCACCTCCACGATTGGAGGAAATTCCATCCCGCATTCTTCTATTCTGATGGCTAGCTTCAGAAGTATCACGTCTTCTACTCTGGTGGTATTGAACAGGACAGCAACTCCGCGAGCGTACAATCCTCTCTGGAATTGTGTGGTTATATAGTCCACATCATTCCTACTGAGACTCCTACAGTAACCTTACAAACTTTGCCAAAGCTGTTGTGGAGCCGAACATTTAGTTCATCAAAAATCCGCTCGTATATTTACTGTACCTGAGAACGAGAAGAAGGTGTGAAAATTTCCCATTTTTTTCGATCAAAGTAAGTGAGAAAAACGGCTTGGAAGTTTTGTAATCCTACTGTAGGAGTGTCAGTAGGAATGAAAAAGACTATAGTCTAAACTCAACGGAACAGTGTCATATCAGGTTTTTATTACGGGTGAGGAAAGGTAAAATTCTTGCCGTGGTAGTTTTACCCCCCCCCCCCCCTCACGTAGATTCTTGAAATCGCTGAGTGGTGGCTATCTAGACTAACCAAAACACTAGTGCTATGGTGCTAGACTCTTGAACTACAATGACAAATCATGAACTCGAAATTTTTCCGCTCACCTCTTCATTTCCTTTCTCGATATGCAATCTACCGGCATATTCTGCCTCGCCAGTCCGTAGCATAAGTTCCACGGACATACTCCTAGATGATGTCATACTTCCAGAGGCGCCACACTCGAAACAACAACCTACCGGCAGGTCTGCAGCAAAAAATATAGTTTGACATTTTTGATATTCTGTTTCACGTACACATATGTACACACAAGGGTAACGTCTGAGCAGCTTTAACTTGACCTGTAAGTTCTTCTGATACAACATTGAAAAACTCAGTTGACCGCTCCTCTTTTAGTTGTAGTTGTTTTTCATGGATAGCAAGTATAGTATGAACCTTTTTTGAAATCGAATGTTTCGTCTCTCGGAAATTTTTCATTTATATGGTCTGTTTCACGCATCAATAGCCCTCTACAGTATGATCATAAAACTTTCAAATCAATTTTCATTTCTTCTAGGCATTGGAAATAGCCTAAACTTCGTGATTTTGTTTTCGACATTGGTTACTACAAGCATAGAATACAGTAAGTCTAAAAGGCTGTTTGTTGGTTAAATAAATCCGCTTGAAAATTCGGAAGATTACTGTAGAAAGTCATGGATGGGTGAAACGAACTATACAATTAGCATAAACGAATATTTAAACCGTTTCACTACCGAGTTTGACTATTTGACCCACCTCCTAACAACTTTCAGTTGCGGTAGTACTCAATTTCACTTATTGAAAGAAAAGTAAATCTGTTTTTGAAATTAGCGTTTCTCAATATTTTGGGTTTTTCAAATTTACGTAACAAACAAATGGACCGACCTCTTTTCATGAACTGTCCCATATTCGACCAGTCGTAGTCAAAAAGCCTGATGAACATGGACAGCTGCTGCTGGTAATCGATATCTATACTTTCCACTACCATCGAAATTCGCAGTTTATCGGCTTCCATATCAGGAAAATGTAGCAGAATAACTGGAAAATCAAAAATTTTGCAATTAGAAACTCCGATAAAATGATACAAACCAGAAGAATGAGATAGAAAGAACCATGAAACGGTACGTTCCGCTTCCTTCTCAGATATAACTTTTCGGAGGGAAATTGAAGTCACGGTCATCTAGCTTCATCTTTTTTCAGAAAACATCCTTTCAAACAATAGTTTGCTGTCAAATCGTGAAAGCAGATTCGTTAATTCGGTTTTTTTCCTCATGTTTAGCCCAAGCCTATAATCCGTGACAAACAATACTTTCTTCAGAAAGTATAACGGAAAGTTGAGAAATACAAAAAGTGCTTAGTATTGAATAAAGTAAACTGTTTACAAATAGCTTAACGTTCAAAAAATTATACTATTGCAAACCAGGGTTCATTTTCCTAGGTTCGTTTACCTCCTAATTACTGCTCCGAACCCGGTTGTCATGGAGATATTAGAGGGTGCGGCTGGTCAGACTGGTCTCAGGCCGGGTGTATGAGCACCAAACTACACATCCGATCAAACTACAACAGATAATGTCGTATGAGGCAAGATAAATCGCATAGGATTGTTGTGGAAAGAGGATACAGTTCAGACCAATTCTACAAGTAACAACCCACCTTTTTATGATAGTTTATGCGGTAACAGTGACTAAGGTTAGGTTTTTGAAGTTTTCAAGGTAACCGTTCATTTCGGTTCCACGGAAAAAGCAACCAAGAAGGGTAAGGTTACAAAACAGCGGGTAGTGAAAAGATTCGCCTTTGATTCGTAGTGTCTCTGGTTCAAACTACCTAACGCATCATAGACGAGAGAGATAGTACACCTAATTTAGAGGCTCAGACAAGCCTCAAGCCCTCTCAGCCCAAGATGTTCTGATAGTCGTCGATTACAAGATTTTCATACAGTTTTTTCTCTTTTTCTCCCTTTTCTACGATTTGTTTAGTAAAACAAACATTGTGACCACCCCATCTCTCTCAGCTTCCCTCAGTTTTTGTGATGTCGGATGTTTTGATGAATGGTTGGTAGTAGAGGGAACAGTTGCCTCACACCATGCACTAAACTCACACTTCTAATCGGTTTTTAGCTATTTTCGAGTATAATTTTGACAGTTATAAGCATGTGTTCCGTAAACTCGGGTATAGTTTACACCATTCCTACTGAGACTCCTACCGTAACCTTACAAACTTTCCGAAGGCTGTTATGAAGCTGAAAATGTAGTTCATAGAAAAAGCTCTCGTATATTTATTCTACCTGAGGAGGAGAAGGAGGTACGAAAATCCTCAACTTCTCCGATCGAAAGTGAGCGAGCAAAACGTCTTGGAAGTTTCGAAATCCTACTGTAGGAGTCTCAGTAGGAATGGAAAAGACTATATATGAAGTGACCGAATCTTGATTGTAGTTTGAATCTCCGTCCGAAAACTCACCCGATCAAAATACAAAACCAGCCGGCGTAGCAATCCCCCCGAAACCGATCAGCTAGCTCATATCACCTCTCATCGAGGTACCTCACCGAACTCTATCAACTTTCTGCTATCCTAAACCATTAGTATCGATTGTGGGTGCTGGAACTTCTCATGGAGCGTACTTTCTGCTCATAACCTCAAAGAATGGACATAATGTCGATTTCAAGCGAGAGTGCGCATAGAGAGTGTATTAAAACAGGAGGGTGCTCGTGTGCCGGAAAAAACCGCACCTAGTATGTTTTAGATACGTTTACCACGCGGGTTGGCTCGTTTTGAATGACCTTTTTCGGATGATTATTGTAGTTTGGTTTGTACTTTGTTGGAAGAGAATAGAAAACTTATTGGAACCTCGCTCAATTTACATAGATTTTCGCATTCGAATGACTGAAATAGAAAGCGTGCGAATTATGAAATTAAGACTGAAAGTAAGACGAGCTAGTTTTAGTTGTGTATTAATGTCATGTGTAAATTATATTCGTAAATAAAGTAGTGAGGTGAAGTTGAAAACTTGTTTTTCAAGTATGATTCCTTGATTGATTAAATTCTTGAATCGCGTTATATAGTTCACGTCATTTCTACTCCAACTCTTACTACACATTCAAACCAGTGCCCTTTCCTGATGCAAACTTTAACTTCTCGAAAAAAAAAGTTTTGCATTCTCTCTGATAGAGAATCATAATCTGAAGCAAACAATTCAAACCTCCCCGATAAGTATTTACGTTAGAAAAACGGACTCAAGATTTTTTGTCTTCCTGTAGCAGTCTCCGTAGGAATGCAAGTGGCTAAATTTTGGGTTGTTGGATGTTCAGTGCGAATTGAGTTGATTTGCGAAGAATTTTGTGAAAGATACATTTTCAGTTTTGGGTGTTCAATAAAGCACTCAGTTATTTTTTATTTTGATATTATTTAAACTCTTAATTCATCGGTCAATTCAAATTTATACCCTATTTTAAACTTGTTCTCTTGATATCATTCGAAAAATGAAGTCAATCCATAAGATAATGAGCCATCAATTATGCGAGCAACTTGTGTTTTCACCAACGCCCTGTTTACGAAATGCATGTCACCACCCCTCAGCCTGCGCCGTATTTAATATCGGTTTCATGAAAAAGAGTGCACAAAGCAGAGACGGAGAGTTTTTGCTACGTTTTGTGACGTTTGACCTCATGTGATAGTCAATTTGGCCATTTGGCACCTCCGTGAGATACATCAGCGACATATATGTGAGAGTTGGTTGGCTTTGGGGGGATTGCTACGCCGGCAGCAGGAAAGGGACCTAACCCATGTAAGAACTGCTTTGAAAAAACTGACCCCACAAAACCAATCGTAAACTTTATACACTCTCGCTCCACTTGACCATGAATTGACCTGGAAACATCGGCCCAATCATTAAATAAACATTCATTTCGAGAACGGCAATGTCTAGGTGTCGCTCCTTCCAACATACACTTTTTTGTAGTTTGGTCCCTTAACATAGGAGTTTATGGGCTCCTCTAACTTGCATATTCTTTTGTACACAAAAACGTACATTAAAATGTATCTTGATGTTAGAATTTTCAAGACCATGATATCAGATTCGTGATTGTTCTGCCTATCACCTAGGTGTAATCGGTCTTTTAGTGGGCCCCCCTCTGACTTTTTTCACGGTTATGATTGATCATCTAGATTCCACGGCTCGTAAACTATTGATTCTACTTCATAAAATAGGTTTTGGTAACCGGTAAACATACCAGTATTGTTCTTTTCACGTTCAAACTTGTTGAGAATTCGGAGATTTTTCGCAGCAACGTTCATTTGCGCATTTATTTATCTCTAATCCCAGTTTTCGATCAATTTTCTCGTTAAATCTTCTGATGGGAACTTGTGGCCCCTAAACATAATTGGAATTGAATTTTTCTGTTTCTATTTTTTTTCTAGAAATTTGACCTTTTCTGCCCCTCTGACTTTTTCACGGTTATGATTGATCATCTACTTTCTACGGCTCGCAAACTATTGATTCCGCTTCATAAAGGTAACCGGTCAACTACCAGTTATCTACTTTTACTTCTAAACTTTATTCGTGAATTTTGATAGTTGTTTTTTGCGTGTCAATTCAATCTAATATGGCAATTTCACTCTAGAAATATACAAATCATGTGGTTTCTCTCTAAGAAATATTCAGTGGTACAGTGGTTTCCAAGTTTATTTACTTTTGTTGTATTTTTAAACTTCACAGTTAAACTTTATTCTATAGTTTATCAGAGCCAAAAGTTTCTTTCACGTGTCGGAAACATATGTAAGTATACTTGATGTTGACCTCCTACTGTAAGATTGCACTTTAGAAGGATGGTATACAACCCCTCCCCCATATAAAGTTGGAAATATTATAAATATTCACCGCAAAGTAAAACCATAAAAGTATAATCTTCCACCTTTTCACCATTTTTCGATCGAATAGCTCCAATGATACTCGAAATAATCCGATTTCGCATTGAAAAATCCGGTTTTTGAGTGTAAATGCTCAATAATCCGTACACCTCATTTAAATGTACTCGCACTCCAAGTTCATTTTTCGGTTTTTACATTTATACTGTACACAATATTCCCACAAGTTCAATGGTTCAATACAAATACACAAACCAGAACCAGAAGAAAATAAGTACACCGATGGTAAAGTTTCTAGTAAATTTACGCTATTATCGATTTGAATTGTGAGATTGAATCTGATCATAACATTGAAGATAATTTTAGATAATCACTATTCTCGTGCTTGGATAATACATACACTGATCCACCTGATCGTGAGCTCTTACAGTAAGACAAGACCGAAGTTCATGTCCGTCTCTTGAACTTGGTTTCCGGGACAAAAACAAAGGTTTCCGGGACAAAACTTGATGTTTTGAACTTGATTTTTCGAGGAAGCTAGGAAAAAAACTTGTGCGTGTTGTTATTGTGTTGTGGAGCTAGTTCAAAAAAAGTTTCTAGAACAATCATCATAAAGTTCGAATGCTCACTGCATAGTCGACAGCATTCCTACTGCCATTCCTACAGTACACATTAAAGCTTGTCGATGACTGCTTGTCTGCAAACTTCGACTCTTTATGAGAAATTATTCGAACTCTTTGGAATAGAAAACCAGAATGCATGCACAAATGGTTGATCTTTTTGATAGTGTAAGTAAACGTTTGTATTCCTACTGTAGGAGTCTGCGTAGAAATGAAAACAACTATACTCTTTCCATCCTCTCCAGTGTAGTTCAAGTGCAAAGTTCTCCTGTCGGCACTCTTTAAAACGGAGTCGTTTATCTGTTAGAGCACTGATTTCAACTGATTTCAGATGTTTATGACCATTTTCCTCTTATCATTCCAATGCATCTACTAGTTTCTCGCTTTTTATTACTATTCATCACAAAGTTTTGAAATATATTTTCATTACTATTCATTGCAAGTTTTTAAATATCTCTTATTAGTATTCATCACAAGTTTCAGAACAACTTCTTATTACTATTAATGATAAATTTTTAGCCAATGTCTTACTATTAATCATAAGTTTTTAAATAATATCTTGTTACTATTAATCATAAGTTTTAGAATGCGCCAATCTGCTCTGAATAAATCAATACGCTTATTTTGTTTTTATTCCCAGCGCTGAACGTAATTCCTTTTTAGTAGTAATATAGGACATGAGAACTATTTACAAGTTTTGTATCATTCATATTTATTTTTAAAACTCTATAAGCTCTAATTCCTTATCTACTTTTCGATTAATAATATATCGAGAAGAAAACATTCTGAGACTTTTTCGAACTTTGACAGCAACTTGTTTTGCAATTTTTTTAGTTTCTTTTCTGTACTTTGCTGTGCAAGATAGTTAGCGTTCGAGCGGGCCCTATAACAGTGATAAACTAGTCTGTCAACCGGGTTCAAGTTGTAAAAAGGTTGTAAGTTGGTGGTATTCGGGGGCGATAGGTCGATAGATTGGTATCAGTTCAGGTGAAAAGAACAGAAGACAAATTACAGTCTAGTCCCGGAGTTGTACGTCGTTTAACAGTTCGTTTTGTGAATTTTGTTGTAAAATGTACGAACAATTTTCGTACTTCTTGTCACGCTCAAAGAATTCTTTTCAATTAGATGTGTTCAATTAGGTATTCATTACGTTTCGGCAAATTGGAATGTATTCATGCCATAATTATGGAAAAAACATATGTTTTATGATATGATCTTTTTGTGACTGGAAAATATTGAACTTGTTTTTCCCTGTTTTTTTCTTCAATAAACGGTTCCGTTTTCTGTGGATCAAAGTACGTTCCGATATTTCCTGCCTATTTTTTTGCTTCCAAAAATCGAATCGTCAATACTAAGTGTTAATAACTCCTTTCAGATGTTCTTCGACATCAATCGATTTCATTTATTCGTATTATTCACATGGCAGTTTGCAATATTTTTCGCTTCTCAACAAATCTTTCCCATTTTCTCCAACTATGTACCGGAGTGGCAATGTGGTGGGTCTAACTTGAGTTTATTCTGGTCTTAAAATAGACATGAAACAATAAAATTCAATAAAAAAATTCTCGAATTAAAAGCACATCGTTTTGAATGAGAAAAGTATAGAAAGAAAAGTATGAGCGAATTTCATGTTTTTGTGAAGTTTTGAGTTCTTGTTCTGAAAACGCTGGCAGGCTGCCAATAGTGTTCAATCCGTAGCTGACAGCTGATCGGACAAGATAAGAAAAATTCGTGCAATTTGATAGGAACAAGGTCAAAGATGTTGGCAGACCAGTGAAGCACCGCTTAAACGAAACTATAGAACTGAAAGTCAAAATTCAAGAAATAAGCTGGATTGAATCAACGACCTAAGCTAAATTGTAGTTTGACCTCGATTCACGTCTTACTCCACGAATTCTAACCAAAGAACGGAATCAGGGTACAAACACAGCGGCATTTGGCAACATACACTGTATAGGGAGTGCCAAATTTATAAGTTTCTGTCTCTCGCCGGCATCGAACCTGCGAGCAAAAGTTTCGTAGCGGGGCGCTAGCCACTGCGCCAGAAGGTCACATAGCGGTCATGTTTTGGGATCAAAGACATGTGTGCGTACACATCGGAGAGTGAGATATACAGTACCTTCCCGCCTTTCCGTCGGCAAAGACTATATTGGCTTCCCAAATACGAGCTTTTCATTTGGTTGTAGTTCAGTTAGCGTTGCTGCTGCCAAGGTTTTACACTTGGTATGTACCTTAGCAGACCATTACTTCAATAATGTTATAGTTCTCATTCGTTCTGAATGAAAATGTTTCTCTACAGGCGACGGTCCCATCGGAAAGGACTGTGCCGAGTACGAGAGATGTGAGGGAAACGTGACCTTCGTCAACGCTCCTTTTCAATCAGCCGCCATGGAGTAGGTCATTCATTGATCTTTGCAATGAGTTATTGATTTTTTATTGATTTTTAGAGGCTTCAGAACACCACTTATGTGTACACAGGGGTTATTTTCAAGTAACAACTGAAATTTAGCCTAATCAAACTACTAATACAGCAAAATATGACCTCATTTCCAGTTTTGGCGGTCTCTGTACGTTACGTATACGTCAACGAAAAATGTATTGTTGTATTGTTAGGTACGTGCTGATGTAAAAATGTTGAACGAAAAATGACAATGATTTTGTTCTAGATACGGCTGGATCTGTGACCAATCTGCGTATTTGGCTTCGTTCTTCTCACAAACTCAGTTTGCCGGAGTATTGTTAGGTACGTGCTGATGTTGTTAACGTCGAACTCGATAACTTGAACTGTCCAGGATGAAAACAAGAGAATTCAAATTTGACGCTTCAACAACTCAAAAATCAGGGTATATAACTCAATTTAAAGATATAAAACTAGAATTCTTGACCTCGGAAATTCTTATTACTCGTAAGAACTCGAATAACAACCACATGAAACGTACGTCAAACGTGACAAGGACGTCAAGTAAAACCAGTACAAACTAAGAACATTCCAAAATAACAAGGAAGATAGTATCCCACTGCTTTCAGGTACCTTCACCTTCGGTGCGTTGTCCGACGCATTCGGCCGTAAACCCATTGCAATTGTGGCACTTTCCCTCGGAATCACTATGAACTTCGTCACAGGTATAGCCGCCATTTTCTCCATGAAGACACTAAATGGCTTGCTTGATTGAGTGATGCTCAGAACGATTAGCGCCAATTTTCCGCAATTGGCCAGGTACAAAAACGAGAGAGCATGCAGGTCAATTACTCGCAGACAGGCTAGGACAGTTGAGAATGTGGCTGGCCAATTGGCTGGGAATTGTCCGAATGCGGGGCGACCGGTGGTTGATTATTTGCCAGCAGTTGAGAGAGTGTGTAGATCAAGGATACACAGACTGGCTGGCCCCTCGCCAAACCGAATTCGACGATACGGTGTCCACCATGGTTTGGAAAACCCTATAACACCATTTTTATTATATATCAATTTCGAATGAAGGTACAGGTCATAAATATGGAACTACCACGGCGATGTTCCATTAAAAGTTTTTTTGTATACAGATGCAACTGAAACAGTGGTCATTTGACCACTTAGAGGTAGTGATAATCCAACATATATCGAAAGACGATAAGTTACGATAAGGTTGGGTGTATTGAAGAATGTTTTGCACACTACGACGGAATCAAATATGTAAAATATTAAATCAGAATCATTCGAAATAGTTTCGTCACGGTTCACGTGGCTGAATCATTTACGAATTAACGTTCAATGTTGCTCGCGAGAATTACTCGTGACCAGATCACGCGATATTCTTCAAATTGGTTTTCTGCTAGGTCTGGCGCCTTCGTGGAAGATTCTGTTGGCCATCCGCTTCTTCGTTGGCCTTTCTGTGGGCGGAACCCTGGTTGTAGTGTGTACTTTCGTCATGGAAATGCTTCTTCCCCAACAGAGAATGGCCCTCAGGGCATTCTTCAATTGGGTAGGTTCGAGAAGAATCAAAGAACATGGAAATCTAGACGTTGAAAGAGTTTATATTTTTTGGTTTTTTTGTCGTAGTCGCTTTCGCTCTCATTACTTTTCGCAGCGTACGTTCGTTATGTAGATTGACTTTCAATAAAAATAATAGATTTCAAAAGCGAAAATTGCCAATTTTTGCAAATACTACTTAAAGTGTAAAACAAGAGCATAGTTTTTTTGTTGTATTTGTGAATGAAAAATAGAAACATCATTGTAGATCTAATAAATCACTATTGTGCGAGAAAAACTAGAAATAGTATACTGGATTTGATGATTTTTCTTTGCCGACGGCGCACGGTTTCCAGGGCGTGGCTCGTCTGCTGATGACACTGATCTGCATGGCTTTCCCCGAATGGCGTATGGCCAGTATGACCTGTGCAGTGGCTGCTCTCCCAGCACTTCTCATCATTATATTCGTTTTCCCCGAAAGTCCCACCTGGCTGCATAATAAGGTAGGTCAAACTGAATTTTCCATTTTGTAACAACCAGCTTATCAGCCAATGGTTTTCAACTTGGAGGATTTTCATACAAGAAGTTCGCAACCAAAATTTTCATACCGAATTTCGCTCTCGAAAAAATTTAAAAAGCGAGACTAGAGTGATTATTAAACCAAAGACTCAAAATGAATGTACTGGTAGAGTAAAGATTTCTCCCCATTGTACCAGATTCCAAAATGGTTGTCCAGATAAAAAAAGTTAAAGTTACCCCTGTTCTTCAAAGTTTCACACAAAACTTGCAAGGGACAGTCTCAGAGGGAAACTCTGTAAGGCAGACTGAATTCGGCCTACCATCCCCATCCAGCCACGGAGCACCAGGAGAGGCTTCAAATTCACCACATTAATCCACTTCAATATTATAATTTACGATTCACATACTTCATGCTATTGCAGGGTCGACTGGAGGAGATGAGAAAGAGCGAGAGACACATTGCTCGGTTCGCCGGTCTACAATATGTACCTATTGAACACAAGAAGATCGAACACACCAAGGTATAGTCGGGGCCGAACGAAGAGCGGTGGTATACTGTATTTTTGAATTTATGTGGTATAGAAGCTATATCTGTTCATTGTTCGCATAGTGGAGTGCTTAGCGTTCGGCAAAAGTTTCCGTTTTTAGAGTTGATAAAGTTCTTCAAACACTCCAACTGGAAAAGAAAACGATTGAAGTTGTAGTATTTGAAAATGCCGAGAAATAATATATCCTAAATAATTGGCATCTAGCTGATAATAGCACAGCTCGAGATAAGAGAGTATTGGACTTTGCCGTTCAAACTACAATCGAAATATGAAAGCTCAAACTACAAGCTAATAATATAATAATAATATTTATTACACAAAATGTGCAACGGTACAAAAACATATGGAGGAAGAATATGGTACAGAATAAGAAAATCAAATGTGTTCAACTCGTCGGTAAGATGCATCCAGTGGGTCAGGCTGGGAGCAGGGAGGTGGCAGTGTGGCAGCGGGCCCCTGATAGCATGATGGTTGCTACCAGCTACATCTATAACCAGTCGGGAACACTCCTTCGAGAGAGAATGAACAATATGGATACCGAGAGCAGGAAAAGAGAGAATTTAAAGAAAATTGAAGGGAGATAAGATAAAATATACAATTTCATGATCCCTCAAAATCAAAATAAAAAGCTAACATGATACATTAAAAACTCAAATTTGCTGATAAAATGAGATTAGATGAAAGACAAAACTACTCTACCCGATAAAACATGGAAACAACAACATTGCTATATTGAATTGAGAATCTACTGTTGTATACCTACTAAACTAAAGTAAAATTACGACGAGCTAGGTTTATATAAATATTACATGGCCTACATCTACATTGTGTCTTAATGACATTAAAAAGAGAGATGAACGTGAAAGAGGCCAATCTGGAAAATAAACATATACTCACTTGAGCCATACAGAGCGAAATTTGGGTAAATTTATAGGATGACCTTGAAGGATGACCCGCAAATTCTAGTTTTCCGTACATTCACATAGCAAATGTTTTGTGTGAAATGAACATTTTAAAAGCAAATGATTACTTACCCGATGCTTGAAAAACACAGTAGAAATTCAATCAAACCGGTCAAAACAGACAAATCTGTTTGGTGTCTAAGATGTTTGGAAATTCTCCAATCATAACATTATATAAAGACGGCTGACTCCCCCTGAAATGAACCTGAAACTTCAATTAAACAAATGATTAGATTCACAACAAACTAAAACTTCACTTGTAATTTCAAAACCTTGCAAATATCAATTTCTGAAAGTCGTTTCTTGAATGACCTGAGCGATTTTAACCTGAGAATCGTACTATCGTGATTAGATAACATATTTAACCACCTGGCTGTGCGTAATGCAAACGAATAATACCTCTGATTTACCTTTGTATTTTCAACATGAAACGAATTTTCAACATGAATACATCCACATCCTTTCTATCAGGAGTTCAATTTCAGTCGACGTGCCAGATGTTGAAGTCGAAGAGTCTGCTGCGTCGTCTGTTTGTGCTGTGGTCCATGTGGTTTGTGGCCTCCATCTGCGGCTATGCCACTGACCTTAACTCAAGTACCATCTCCGGAGACCTCTTCCTCAATCAGATACTCTTCTCCATACTCATCGCCGTCTCCAAAATGGTAGGTCAAACAAACTGAGGATATATTCGACCATGGAATAGAGAGTTCGTATATGTGGTGTTGTGATGCGTCGCAACAGAACAGTGATAGATTTTATGAGGTTAACGAATGGTTCAACGAAAATCAACGATGTTCAGTTTAGTTAATCACATCACAAAATGTATGAAAAAGTCAGCATTCGGTGCATAAAATGAAACATGCTGTGTGAGAGCTTTCGCCGTTTTCGATTTGCAGCGTGGATTTTATGTAGAAATGATTCCCACCATATATCCATAGTGAGAACAACACTTCTTCCATGAGCCCCCCCCCCCCCTCACGTTAATGCATACAAAGAAATTGAGCGGATACGTGATGCAACATGAATCTTTCTAGGCTGTAGTCTTGTTCGATATCATCATACTGTAGCTTGAACTTCGCTATGTCCATATGACGTACTGTTATCCCCACTAACACAATCCTGACGGAATAATACTACAGCGCAAACTTCATAAGTAATAATCGAACGTCACGTACCATTTCGACTGTATTTTCAGGTCCTGGTCTCGTTCGACACCTTCTTCCCCTCGTTCTCTCGTCGCGCCCTCCACCAGGGAGCACAGGCCATCGTCTGTGTCTGCTTCCTCATTCTGACAGTGCTCACAATGCGGGGATACTCGGTTAGTTTTGAATTTAAAAAAATGTAACAACAACAGTTGTACTTCTCACCGATACCTGCTGCGTACTGCGTTATAGTCCTTTCTATTGATACTGGGCCACCTACAGTAAGTGCAAATCGATTAGTGTAGTCACAAGGAATATACTTCTCTGTGTCTGTTTCCTCATCCCGACCGTGCTCACAATGCAGAGATACTTGGTTAGTTTAATAACAAAAAAAAACAATGATTACAATCTGGTTACTTAACACCAATATCAATAAAAACAACTATTGTACTTGTACTTTACAATCAAAGTTAGTGGGAATTTCGGGAAATCAGGGGCACAGGCCATTATTGTATGCGTATGCGTCTGCTTCCTCATTCTGACAGTGCTCATAATGCAGGGATACTTGGTGAGTAGTACGATACGTAGATAGTTCTCAGAACAATCGTCGTTGCTAGACAGTAAATTACTGTTTATACAGCGTGGCTGTTATATATATAGTGATTTTCCCTATCGTCCTATCGTCGTCTGACGTCTCTTGGGGGCACACTATATCTCTGGATTTGTTGCAATACAGTTTCGACCAAACGCAAATTTGTAATTAACAGAGCGCGTTCCGGATAACCAAAGCATTGCTGTGGTAGCCAACGAACTACAAACACGTGAGCGGGATAGGCAAACATACACAACACAGATAGCCGAACACTGAGCGAACTGAGTTTTTCCCTGGAGCTTGGTTGAGAATGAGGTTTCACAGATTCGAAGTTCTGTTTTGAAAAAAAGTGCAATACTTGGAACTTTTCGTGAAGTCTAGGTTTGTGCGGCCTAACTTGACGGATAAATGAGCCAGCTGGACATACACTGCCAACAATATTTTCTGTTCTTTTCCAGGGAACCGCCTTCCTGGTAGTGAACCTGATTGGTACCGTATTCATTGAGTACACATGGGATGCGTGTTATCTGTGTGCCGTTGAGTCGATGCAGACTGCCTACCGTGCCAGTGCCACCGGAACCTGTTCGCTCGTCGCTAGAATCGGAGCCATTATTGCACCTTTCGTGAGTTTTGAAGTAGTATGTACTAGAGGGAAAATGTACTAAGTTCATTTTTTGGTCATGAGTACTATTATTTTCTGAGGAACAGGAAACAGTTTCGGATAGTACACTGGAACCGTATCTGTTGTGTTCTCTTGTGACTCGAATTGAAGCCATTATGGCGCAATTCGTGAGTTTCACAGGAAAAGTACTAAGTTGATGACAAAGTTGTTGGCTCAGGGAATAACTTTGTATGTAGTAACTTGTTATAACTTCGATTTGCTCACAGCTGTAGTTGGTGAATAGACTATATTTTCCCACGTGTACAAGACATTTTGGACGTAGAATTTGACCGGAACTGTGGTACGAGAAAAAAGATAGCGTAAGCCAGATAAACCTAGAACGAACAGAACAAAATTGAGTTTTGAATACCTCTGGCGAGCCATTTCAAACCGACATCGAACTTGTTTGAGTAATCAGTGGAGTTGTTCGAGATTCCATTTCAAAGTTTGTTCATGTTGAATTACGTAAACAAAAATACAAAACATGGTACCACAACAAATTCGTGTTTCAGTTGAACTACGCTAACCTGGCGTGGCCCCCCTCGGTGTACATAACTGTGGTCATTCTCGGAACAATCAACCTGGGTGTATCCTACTTCTTCCTGGTTAGTTCACATTTTCTATTAAACTTCGTTCCAAACACTTGTATACACATACAGTAAGAACTTATGACCTACGGAAAATCTTTATTTGAGTATGAACACATTGGATAGTTCGTGATAACCATGATCGAAATAGGACGTAAATGTTTCGAAAATATCTTTAACACGTGAAAATGTTACTGAAAGATTCAAGTTCATACAAACTTCGACCGAGAATCAACGGGATCAGCAAACTACATGCTAGAGCAAGATAACCCGTTTTCACACGCTTCCAAATAATAAAATCCGATTCAGGTGTAATGGACGATAATGTGGTCCAATCGCAACGGTTCAGGCCTTTAAACTGCAATACATTTTTCAATTGCAGTTTAAAGGACCGTTGACACGAGATTGGTCCACATAATCGTCCTTCTCAAAGAAAACTGTTTTCAGGTCGAAACAAAGGGCGTGAATCTGGACAACGTGCACGTCTCGGAGGAAGAGGATTCAGAAGGAACCCAGATGCTGGAAGTCGGAGAGTCAACTAAGGAACAGCTGGAAGAGAAATAGAATAGAAGTAGTTGAACATGTTTGTTTAGACAAAACAAACATGAAAATGTACGAAGTTCGAAAGAACCCAGTTATTCACAGTAGTTCTATTTTCGTTTTTTTCACGAACGATTTTTTATAATCGTTTGATGTGGCGTAGTTTTCAACCAACCAAGGAAGAACTGAAAAAATGGTTGGAGATGTTTGTTTAGACAGAACAAACATTTTTCAATGAAAATTCATGAAATTAGAACAACCTAGCTATCTTTTATGGTGACGATTTTTACTCATGTAAAACTAACGTTTTTCATTTTGGTTGACACCAGTAGAATTTTGTGCCACCAGTAGAATTTTGTTATTTCACAGCTCATTTAAATACTTCCAATACCATTTTTTCTTGCCTCATTTTTCCATGATCCTTGCCTTGACCAAATAAGTGTAACAAATGTCACTTTCAACAACATGAAGGGAAACGTTTTGTTTGTTACAAGTTTTGTCAGAACACAAAACTTGTTTTCTAAGTTCAAGCGTAGTTGTTCTGTACCTTATTGAATATTCATACTATAAGGATAAATAGAAATTCGACATAAGATAGTTCGTAGTCAGATATTTTATGGAACGTTTTAGTTTTTCGAAATATAAGTCTTGAAACTTCAAATTTGCCGTACTTTACCTTTATAGGAATTCTATCAATTCTTTTTAGAATAATTAGTGTGTTTTTGTTCATTATACTCTTGTGAAATCATGATTTTGATCATAATATGTTATTACTTTTTCGAGATTTTTTTACAACTTTTCAGTGTATTCTTGCCTTATTATATGTATTTTTCAAACATTGTACAATATACTATGTATATTTCTTAGAACCATTGAGCAATCAGATTTTGTTATTTTGATAAATGATTCAGTTTTTTTTATAATACGCTCAAGGTCAGGTGAAAACGGTGAAAACTGTTTAGGTGATATATTATTAGGACAACAATTTGTACAACATAAATTTCTTTTGGATGTTATAGTTATATTAATGTGGTCAGTAATAGTTAAGGTGATCATACAGTGGCAATTACAGGTGGGGGGGGGGGGGGGGGGGTACAGGACTAACGTTTGAGATTATCCTGTAATTTCTCGTGCAAATTAAGTGCAAAATGGATTGCAAGTTTGGTGGAATTACCAGTAAACACCGTTGAAAGAACTGTGATACAGGTTCTTGTTTTACACCCCTAGCGGCTTTCCTATAAGGTTCGCTTTTCCCGAAGCAAACTTACCAGTGTATCTCAGACAGAGCCTGGGGTAGTTAGAGGAGGACATAAGGGGGCGTGGCTTAGGCTCAAGCGTGGCTCGAAGAATCAATGCCACGCGCCAGTTTTTGAGTCTTCCATGCAACACAACTACAGTTTTGAGTGGATAAAATTGAATTTTGAGTGAAAAATGGAAATAAGAGAGAAAATTAGATCGAAATGCATATATTCCCTCTTCTTTTGTTGAAAGATGAAGAAACTTCGTTTTTAGAGTATGGGACTTAGGGGGGTACTTAGTCCGGAGTTCGTTACCGCAAGACTTGGTACGAGCATTTTCAAGGCTAAGTCCCATGAGTTATTGTCACAGATGTTGCCCTATCCAGCTGTGTTTGATCCCGCTATTTGTCGGCCAATATTTGTAGATTATGGCGTCTATCCAGTTCAAACTACAACTTTTTTTTCTTCAAAATTTTTTTCATCATTATAAACAAGTCTGGACTGCGTCTTTTGAAGAAAAGAAGGTGTTTTCAAAACAAAAGAAAACCGTTGCGGGTTGCCATCGTTTCAACCATTGAAAGGGCTTCCCATAAATAATTCTCCAACGTCCGGGACGCTCTTTTCTGACCAGAGCACACAGCTGAAAACAGTGAACTCTGTGAGATTGATGTTTTTAACGTTTCATCTTAGTAAAAATCGAGGTTTGTTCGATTAACTGGTTTACACTATACGTGAAATCAAGTTTCCGCAATCATTTAGGTGATTAAATATCTGTATTCAAGTTGCTTTATACTCATATATCAACCACGTGAGACGTGAAAACACGTGAGAAAGCGTGCACTTCCCTATCTACGTTCTCGTGTGCTATAGTCATGATGTAGTCGTTTTTACAGTTATTGAAACTTCACGTGTTTGATTAACTTGCTTTAAGTTGTTAAAAGTACCGTTAATGTGGAGCCGAACATTCGTTATTCGTTTCTATTGTTATGTAGAACAAATATTCATTGAAAATCGATAATATTTCCAGATTATGTGTGTTGCACTGCGGTATTATCCCCCCAACACGAATTCGATTGGGTAATCTCGCCATTTGTCAAAAATGGCCACCAAACTAATTCATTTGTTCGTTATTCTACTCTACATAACTACTATTTTCGTTGCTTTAATATTCCACAAACAACTACTTTTCGGAGATTGTGGTAATAAAACCACGCAAAATTTATCAGAGGAGAGGAACATTAAACAAAATGGTGAGTTGTTGACTATGGTGGTATAATACGCTCATAAAAGGGCACTATTTTACTTTACCCCCCCCCCCCCTCTCCCTTTTTTATTGTATTTGCACAGCATAGTGTATTTAGAGGTTTATTCTTCACGTCACTTCAATACGACTTCAACTTCATTAAGATATCATTCAAAATATGGGTAATAGATAACCAATAAAGTGTAACATTTGAGTCAGAGAACTAAATACACACCTACGATAAACGATTATACGGCATTTTGTCATTCTTAAAGAATGACGATTATGTGGTCCAATCCCAATGGTTCAGTCCTTTGAACTGCAATACATTTTTGCATTGCAGTTTAAAGGACCGTTGACACGGGATTGGTCCACATAATCGTCCTGCTTTAACTTAATATAGTCTCAAGCAAACCAGAAATCACATGAATAGCAAGATCTTCCTGAAAATGTTTTATAGTTGGTATTTTCCTACAAAAACAGGTACAATCACCGTTCAATCGTATAATCTAGTAGGATAAATCACTATGAGCTCGTAACAGGGTCAATGTACTCTTTCATCCTCTCATTCTCTTTTCTCTTTCATTTTTCCAGTTGGAGTGTCACATGTTGAATCGTGAACATATCTATTCTAGCCCATATTTCCAGATTTGGTAGGAAAAGAACATTTGAGTCCACCATGCTCTCCAGGACGAAACAGTCCGTGCATTCCGCCCTTCAGGAACTTTCCCTCAAAGTATCGGGTGAGTTCAGTTATACTGTTTTTTGTTCATCCCGTGACACTTATATCACATGCTTGCATAAGCATAAGAATCAATAATTAAAATAAAACAGTGAAAATAGTCACTATCATACTGACACCTATGAAGGGACTATCAAGGGAGCCGGACTATTGTTGTAGTTGAATTTCGATTCCGTAGTGGACGAATTTCGGCCGAAGGGCAATACGACCAAATTACAAATACAGCGAGGTAGAGCTACAACTATATAATTGTTTTGGAAAGAGCAAACTCTAAACACGGCTGCTTTTGGGGTGGAACAGACTTTCAAGGTGTTGATAGCTTCAAAACCTCATTTTCTATGATTCATAGTAGACATCATTACCACATTGTTAATCGAGTCCAAAATTTTGAGATATTGTTAATCGAGTTCAAAATTTTGAGATTTCGAGTTTTCGAGTTTTGAGACATTTTTAGTTTTTGGTAAATAAAGTTTAAAACACTAACATTTCCAGATCTCGACCCGTTATTCGTTAGCTGCGTGTGTGGTGGAGAAGAGTATGTCCACCCTACTGGCAGCTATTATGTGTCTATTGCACGACCCCCAGGCATTTCAAACGGCCAACAGGACACTTCACACAGAGTTATATTATAAAAGGTGAGATTTTTTGAGTAATTCACAAACTACAATGTTTAATGTGCTAGGAGTAGTTTTTATAGTATAGGAAACGGTCAATAGGATTGTAAACTATGGTGTTTTACATATAAGGAGAAAATGCTATACTCTCTGGTATAAGGGACGGCTATAGTCGTCACCAACGGAAAGGCGAGAGGGTACTGTACATCCCACTTTCCGCTGTGTACGCACACATGTCTTTGATTGCAAAGCTTGCCAATTATGTGCTCTAATAGCGCAGTGTTTAGCGCACTGCTATGGATCATTTGCTCGCAGGTTCGATTCTGGCGAGCGACAGAAGCTTATAAATTTGGCACTCACTATAATAGCTCACTAGCACACTGCACACCGCACTGTATCATAGAAGGTCACAATTTGAGGGTAAAATACAATATAATGGTTTGGTTTTTAACTATGTTTTGTCATACTTTTTGGAATTTTCCGTTATTTCAGTTTATTTATTGTTATAGATCATGCAAAAACTACATTTGAAACGATGTCAGCAGTTATAAGAAAAGACAAATTTTGAGAATAAACAAAAACTACGTAGATGAAAACGAAACCCCTGAAAATGAAATCTCGCATTTCAGTTCAACATTCTCGTTTCAGGTTTTGCAAGAATATAAACGAGTTGACCACTTTCGCAAAAGTGAAAAATGTTGTGAAAAATGGTACATTTCTGGCGGTTGTCAGAGACCCTTTGGAACGGTTTCTCAGTGGATATACCGACAAATGTATCAAGTAGGTTGATTCATTCACTCGAAACTTCTCATTTCAAGATGGACGACTATGTGGACCAATCCCGTGTCAACGGTCCTTTAAGCAATTGAAACTGTCTTGCAGTTTATAGAATTCGTTCCGCTGTAAATTGAGTTTCACGAAAAATTTAAAAAGCTCAGAGAAGTTTCTCAATGGCTTCCTATAGACCATGAAAAAACTTTCTAATTGAAAATTTGTAAATTTTGCATAATATCAAGCAATAAAGAAGGGGACATGAACATTTTCTGTGACGCAACTTGACTTGGTTCATTTACATCCAGATTTATTTTAATTTTGTAGTCTCTAATTGTGTTTTCGTATATAACGTGTTAAAAATAATTTTTGCACTTCTACAGGCTATTTTGAGCATACCCCGTACGCAACCCTCCTATCGGTGTCATTACGTAAGCCGCTTTTCTGAGAAAACGAAGCAAGATAGGGATATAAACGTATATATTTTTGATAATGGTTTTCCATTTGCCATATGGTCAAATTGTTAACTCAAAATTGAAAATTAGAGAGGGACGGATTCTTTGAAGGACTAAAGCGTTGTGATTGGACCACATAATAGTCCTCATTTAAGCCACTCAATGGTCTTTTGGTTCCGGTTACACTTTTTGCGCGGACATTTTAAGTTGGCGTAAAACCACGCACGTTAATAGTTACTTATCACGTTTTGTTGACTAACACCGCGAGGGGTTGATCTGAAAATTATTTACCCAACCTTAAAGAAAACTGGACTTTTAAAAATATGTAAAACGTGAGAAAACTTTTTTTGTGGTTATTGACAGTTTTTCACTTCAGAGAGGGCAAAACGAACCCGTCGCGGTGCTACGGTTGCGGTCGAAATCTGACTTGTTTCATCACAAAACAGTACCGCAGGATGAAGGAGTATTCAGAAGGAAGAATGAGAGGAATATCATTCGAGGATGTACACTTCAGTCCGCAGAGCTGGTTAGTTGTACAGCAGGTCAATATACGTGAAACGTGGTTTTACACACAGCGCTACTTTTAAATACTGCCTCATACGCTCCTAGAGATAATTACACACACAGTGAAAGACAAAAAAGGTCTCTGTCCCTTTTGCATAGTTTCATTCTATCTTTTCGCGCTTCATTATATTCTCTTTTACATTAACCTAAAATCATGTTTTGAACCTAACGAACAATAGGTAAATAAATCAATAAACATTACAGGCACTGCCACTTCCGGGCCTCGTTCAATCAATACGCAATCATGGTTATTCATGATTATCTCATCTGTATAACCGAAATTTTCATATTTTCCATGTAATAAATAAATAAATGGGGGTGTTAATAAATAAAAATTGATAATACTAAGGCACTGTAACTTCCGGGACTCGTTCAATCAATACGCAATCATCCGTTACGGCGGATCCGGGCCGGAAAACGACCGGATGATAGGGGAGATGGACGGGATTTGGAAGGATGCCAAGGTGGAAAAAGAACTAAGGGACAAGATCAGGGAGGAGATATCAGGTAGAACATTGAAATCAAACACCAGAGTACGTTTGCTAGAAGATCCCGGCACCTTCATCCGATCCTGCGTCTCTCGCTCTGCCTCACTATTTCTCGTCTTTTCCATCCCGGCGGGATGCGAGAGCAGAGAAAGAGCGTATGTTTGAGAGGACGCAGGATGGGATGAAGGTGCCAGGATCTTCTAGCATATGTAATGTACTCTGTATGATTTTCCGAGGTTCTCAAATACAGTTTTCTAGTTTCAATATGTAGATGACCAAAAATAGCGATAGTGGTAGCTCTACGTGAAAGAACAACATAAGAAACTCGAACGGTTCGTTTTTAGAACAAGTTTCGCTCAGGAAAATAAGTTTGGGTGAATTCTATACGTAACGGGGTTTTTTGGTAACCTAACCGGATCTCGATAACTCTTTTTCAGGTTAACTCAGTAGGTTACCGGTCGGTAACCGCAAATGAAAAATCGGTTACCTGTTTATCCAAGGAAAAATGTGGTTTTTACCGTTAATTTGTACGGTAACTGGATTTCAGCTGTGGATTACCTACCGGTTAGAGGTAACCTGAGGAAACGGATACCAAATACCGGTTAGGCTACCAAAAAACCCGGTTGCATAATATAGAATTGGCCACAAATTTGAGGTTAGTTAGTGGTAAAAGTTTAGTTTAACTATGGAAAACTCTAAAAGTTCTGTTTAACTATTCAAACCATGTATACTATGCTCCACAATGTTCAGTTATCGTTTCAATTCCATATTTCTTCATTTTCAGCCAGCAAAACCTCGCACGCGACAGCCGATTCCACCGAAAGAATTGAGTACGAGAAACAACTTCGATCGAACCGTTTTCTGATGGAGAAAATAGTACAAATGTTCTACTATGACTATGTTTTATTCGGGTTCGAATTGCCTATTCTTGCTCAATTCTAGTATTAATATAAAGGGTTTACTCATGTGTACAATATCACTGTGTGTTTGGTTTTCTGCTGGTGACATACGAGATGCTCGATGAGGGTATTTTGCCAACGTTTATGCCGTTTTCTCTACTCCGCTGCTGGGAGCGTAAACTCACCATCGGCTTGAATCAGGGAGTCTTTCATTGTGCACACAACTTATGAATGATATCCAAAAATTTCCTAACAGCAAATATTTCTGTTACAATGAAAATATAACCCTTACTTGTTTAAATTATGGAGTTAGAAAACGCGCAGTCTTTTGGATCTTTTTTATCCTGGCGATCAAATGCTGCTGAAGTTTGTTAAAAAGAAATGTAAAAGAAAATCGGACTAATAATCACGTCACTAATCGATATCATATGACGTCATATCTGTCAATTGAAGGTGCGAGTTGGTTGTCTCTCTTTATATTTGTGTTGCACTCAGACAAAGCGGCTCTCGGGAAGGGGGGGGGGGGATAACTCCCCCGAGTTCAACCCGTATCACTTTCTAGTATCTTTCTTCGACTTTCTATATAACCACCAAGTTGGTCTGTGACATGGCTATGATCATTTTAAAATATTGAAAAATACTGCTTAAGTGCTTGCGGAGTAAGTGTTACTGTGAAGTACTCAGCAGAGGATTTCACAAAGTCTGTGTTGTTTTTTGTCTACTAAATTAAAATCACTCTCTACTATTCTTCGAACATTGTCGTTGATTCATTTATTGTTGTCTAGGAACTTAGAAAATACCGTTTTGGTGTGCTTTCTACGGCGAGTTCAACCCATATCACTTTCTATTTCTATTATTTCCTGTCTCCTACACTCATTCCAATGATGCAGATTTTGACAACTGGGTGTATTCACTTCATAATTGATCGTTTTTGGAATGTTGTAAACTTGTTTGAAGTGTTTAAATGTGAATGAGCACAAATTTTGTATTATTATTCTGAGTTCAACCCGTACAACTTTCTAGTATCTCCCAAGTCCACGCTAATTGTACACGTTTCATCAATGTACGATTTACTATGCTACTATGGAGATATGGATGTTTCGTTTTTGAATGTTCATTTTACAACGGAAAATCTCACAAAGTTTCAGTTGTAATTCTAGTACATTTTATTTTTACTCTGTATTCAATGAGTGTAAGTGTACCTGTTTTATTGTTGGGAGAATTATTTCATTAGTATTGTGTTATATAGTCTTGTTTATTTTTGGTCTTTTCTGTGCCTGGGATCGGATAGTATTGAGAATTGAAACTGACTTTGATTTTGTTTTGGTTCTATTTAGTGCTTTTGATACAAAAACTGTGTATTTATTTAAATTTGTGCGTGAGGCATGCTGAATGGTTAAACAGCAACTAGGACTTAGAAACAGCTGTTATTTTGCCGCTGCCTCTGGCTCACAATTTCTATTCTGCTGCGAAAAATAAAATTGTAAACAATTTACTATTTAATCATGATATATGTTTCATACAGGTAATGCTTCTTTAAGCTTCTTTTCACCCTTAATTAAACCAAGTATTGTTAACGCTATGTGAGAAGGAAAATTCGAAATTTGCAATTTTTTAACAATTCTTTGAATATGTACTTTTGAACCCGAAATCACATGTTAATGACACAAGCATGTTTTTTTCCGGTGTTTTTTATTGTTATGTGCGGAAACGAATGCATTCTGTAAGCATGCTTTCCGTTTTCTAAGTTTCCGGATAATCCGGACCTCTCTTGATTTCCTTTTTCTGTACAACCCGATTCGCAAATGCCTGCGCATTCCTTGTTTGTGTAGAACTTGTCTTTTTCAAATGAACGTCTAACCAGAAATTTTCCTAATCAGAAAAAAACATTCATACCGAAATTAGACTGCAAATTTCTGTCAAAGTCTCATCAATCAATTATTCAAGTCCAGTATTCTATTTCAGCCCCCCCCCCCCCAATTCAGTTAATCACCATGCGATATCGACCGAATTTCATACCTAACCTCCCCGATGTTGTGCTGCGCAAAATATTTGGAATGCTGTCCTATAAAGAGGTATGTATTTACTACTTGTATCAGTTTTATTCTAACTCTCGTTCAGTATGAAAATCAGTATCGAACAGCACATTTGGGCTCTTCGAATTTATTTTTTTATTTAACAAATATGCTTACATTTATATTTTTCATTGAAAAATGTGGAAGTTCTCCCACTTAACCATTTTTGGACTTCCTGATCTCATATTAATTAGAAGGTTCTCATTGGAAAAAGACTCTGCGCTTGATTTGGTTCGAAAAGACTACTCAATGAATATCTGAGTTCATTTAAAGGTCTGCCCCCTAGAAGGTGTCTGTAGACGATGGCAGAATATTATTCTACACACAATGCGCAAGGATATTCACGAAATGACGATCGAACGAGTCAGTTTTCTCGTTTATTTCATACTGTATCTTTTGATTCCGATGAGTGTGCTATTGGTGATCAAGTGGCTATGTTTTCTTCTTCAAACTTTGAACTTTTTTTGTTACTCAAAATCATTTGTAGTTGAAACAGCTTACGGATGCCCAAGTTTTCACTAAGTTCTTACGGATGTAATTTATACTTATACCCCCCCCCCTTTCATGTGCGCCTTCTTTTTTCATTCCACCGCCCATCATCAGATCAGATAACGGCTTTGATAAGCGGAGTAACCAAAACAACTTGAATGTATTCAACGTGAGGAAACGTAATGTGACACAATACCATAACGTGAAACTGTTCCCGCTGGGTAGTTAACCGTCCTCCCGCTCACCAAATCAGAGCTTCTCGCCGATTGACTAGAAAATGTCACGTCAAATGTAGAATAATCTATATCACGTCACGTTACGTTGAGTGACGTGAAACTTAAGTTGGGGTCCGTTCCTTCTCCCGCCCATCAGATGAAATTTCTCGAAGCAACCAACACAATCACATACAACACAATGAACGTAACTGTAACGTAAAGTGAAAACCATCATTTCATTTTCAGTTGGGTGGTCTAAAAGTTGAATAATATAAAGAGTAGATGAAGTATTAGTCACGTAAAAAAGGAGAAACATCTGGATATGCACATTAAATTATAAGAAAACTAGGAAGTTGAAACTACTATACAAAACCACGTTGCTGGTGTAAACAAGCTCAACTAACTGGTGATATCAGGCTACTTTAGTAATTTATAGTCGTCGCCAACGGAAAGGCGCGAGGGTACTGTATATCTCACTTTCCGCTGTGTACGCACACATCTCCTCGATTCCAAAGAGTGCCAGTTATGTACTCCAATAGCGCAGTGGTTAGCGCCCTGCTGCGAAACTTTTGCTCGCAGGTTCGATTCCGGAGAGATGCAGAAATTTATATATTTGGCACCCACTATATGAAAGAAAAAAGTCCAAAGGAGAGAGGAATGAAAAGAGGGAAGAGAGTGAGAGATAAATTTATTTGCACTGTGCAAATTCCTAGATTGTCTATTACAAACATTAGTTACCATAATCTATTTATTTCCAATACAAACTTCTGCTTATTTCCAGTTGGGTAGTTACCGTCCGTCCGCCTATCAGATGCGGGCGTTCCGCCGGTTGACCATCAACTGTCCGGCAGATTCGTTTGACTTCCTCGGGGGAGTTCTGCGGAGGTCCCGGTTGTCTGTCATGAAAATGACCGCGGATCTGGAGTTCCTCGCCAATATTGATAAGGTTAGCTTTTTTTCAATACAAAAGCCCGAAAAGGGAGCCTAGCGTGACCACATCTTTGTTGTAGTTCTACACCCGACGCGATTTCATACGAAAAAGCAACAGGATAATACTGACATAGCGAAATAGGGTAAACCACACGGTTAACTTTGAAGCGCGGACCCGTCATAATGTGTATCGATTCGCAACCCTACGAACAGATTGAGCTTACTTCGCTAGGGTGCCAGGTTTAAGGCAAGCGTAGCTCAAACTAGTTAATGTTATGAGTTTTATTGAGTTATTTCAACAATACTTTTGTAAAAGCTTTTTGCATACTTCCTTTCATCCTACGTAATATTTTGCTAGTCTTTAAACTGCTCGCGATCGTTCATGTTTGTTCGCAACTCCCGTCAAAGAAGCGCGTCGAAAACGCGAGAGAAAAGATTCTTGAGTGGAGAAAAACTTCCGGAAAGTCATCTCTGGCCCAGCTCAGAAGAAAAGTCGAGGGACCATTAGGCCCTAAAAGGGAGGAAGAAAAGGGGTTTCCCATTATTTCTGATTTTAAATGTAACTGTGTTGCACTACTCTACGTTTTTTTCCCACATTTCTCCAGTATATACGCAAGGGTGAACTAGAAAAACATACTAAATTCAGTATTTGAGACCAAAAATATCACCCTAAGCGCCCCTAGTAGGCCCTAATTGGGTGATTTCGGCTACGAAAATCGCAGACATAAAAGGAACCTTTAGGCCTGAACATTTTTGCCTATGACCTCATGAGCAAGAAGCAGTGAACTAACTAACAGAATAGCTTTAGAATTATTGGGTTCGGTTGACCTAAGTCGAGAGAGTTATTTGTTTTCCAAAAAGTGAATGGAGCCGAGTGTTTGCTTTTGACTGTAATCAAGAGCCTTGTTTTTATGTGAATCAGTCGCGGGGTGAAAAACAAAAAGGTAAACAACAGCTCCTCATAGGTTCAGTTGATATGTTTACACAGAGAATTGAAAGGAAATGGAAACTGTGGGGATTGAAGAGACCAAGGTATTACCATATGGTTAATGACATTTTTACGTGTATACCTACAGTATAACTTTGAAACGTAAATAAGTGTAATAAAAACTAATGTTTCACTTCATTTTGATTCATTTACAATTAATGGACTACCTTAAGAAGTGGAGATAGGCAAAGGGTGAGCTTCGTTACCAACTCATGCGGTTCGCCAGACAGATACCGCGGCGAGCGGGGATCGAACCAGGCGGCGTAGCGAACCCCACAAAAGTTCATGAGATCACCTCATGAGCTATTTGCACGAGTTTCTCATGAGATGCTATTGATTGCTATGCTATAACATTGAGAGTTCGCGAGTAGCTCATCAGGTATCTCATGAAAAACTCCTATAAACTTCTCATGAGGTTGGAGGGATTGTTACGCCGCCTGGACTATAACCATTTTCCCACCGTGTCCTAATTACATAATTAAGTCTGACCTTCATCCTTATTTCCATTCTTCCAGATCCACGTGAAAAAGGACGACCGGCGAAAATACTTCAGTAACGTGGAAGATCTGTGGTTATTGATTATTTCGTGTAGCGATGAGGTCGTCGATCGATTCATGAATGTCGAGGACATGCTGTTTACGGTGAGAAATTATGGGATTATTGGTTTTCTGGTAGGAACATTTCACCGAGAAGAAAAATCGTTCATTTGGCCAATCCTTGACGAGAGAGTGTGTTGGTCAGAGAGACGCAGACTGTCAGAAACTGTCTCCGGTCTCATTGACCTTCAATTGTTTAAGATTCGAGAGACGCAAAGATAGATTTACATATGGAAATGACTCAAAATTTCAAAGTTCATCCATTTTCAGATACAATATGCAACTAGATAAATGATATATTGTTCTTTTACATCATTTTATGCACTTTGTGTCGTTTCGCCCTCTTGCGCCGGTTAGAAAGCCGCGCGCCGGTCAAGAGGCTATGTTACACTACACAAGCGCTGAGGGTGGAAAAAGTACAAGGGCACGCGATCTTTAGTTCTAGAATGAATCTGAATCTCATTTGGGAAAATCAGTTGAGTTGAGCAGTTCAAATTTCCCATAACAGATGAAGAAACTCTTTCTCAATGTCATTTCATAATATTGATCTAAAGTAGTTGATTTCACTTTTCATTACAGCATTTTTTCATTTGGAAAAATACCGCGATTCAGAGAAAGATGATTCATTCGTCCTGAAAAGACGTTCTGGTGTAGGTTGCATTATACCGCTGTGTTTGTATTTGATCCCGTGACGTTTTGGTTGAAACTTGTAAAATATGACGTGTAACGAGATCAAAGCACAAAAATATCATATCACCCCCTGGATACTTTTGCGGTGAATTCTATATCTAACCGGGTTTTTAGGTAACCTAACCCTTTTTTGGTAACCTATTTTTCAGGTTACCTCAGTAGGTAACCGGTTGGTAACCATAAATAAAAAACCGGTTACCAGTTTTTGTAACGCAAAATGTGGTTTTTACCGTCAGTTTGAACGGTAACCGGATTTTAGTTTCAGGTTACTTACCGGTTACCAACTAAGGTAACCTGAAAAAGAGGTTACCAAAAAAGGGTTAGTTTACCTAAAAACCCGGTTAGTTGTATAGTTCTCACCATTCCTACTGAGACTCCTACAGTAACTTTTCAAACTTCCCGGGGGCTGTTGTGAAGCTGCAAATTGTGTTCATAAAAAATCCTGTCGTACATTCATTGTAAATGTGGACGGGAATGGGGTTCAAAAATCCTCTACTTCTCCTATCACAATTATGTGAGGAAGACGACTTAGAAGTTTTGAAATCCTACTGTAGGAGTCTCAGTAGGAATGAAACATGCTATAGAATTGGCCCACTTTTGCAGGACCTGCAACACCTTACCCTGCAAGTCCACCTCCTCCCCAAATATCAGCAGAATGTCGGGAGAATAGTCACCAGTTTTCTCAAGAGATACCCAAAGGCCACCATAAATCTAGAGCTACAGGCAGAATCCTGTGAACTGGTGAGCATCAACTGTTGAATTCTGAGTAGCTCTGTTCATATAGTTCGCACCATTCCTACTGAGACTCCTACAGTAACCTTACAAACTTTCCGAAGGCAGTTGTGAAGCTGAAAATGTAGTTCATGGAAAATGCTCTCGTATATTTACTCTAACTGAGAACGAGAATGAGGTGCGGAAATCCTCAATCTTTCCGATCAAAACTAAGTGAGCAAAACGGCTTGCAAGTTTTGAAATCCTACTGTATGAGTCTCAGTAGGAGTGGAAAAGACTATACATACTCTCCAAACATGAGTCTGCTTGATTTGTTGATAGCAGAGTAAAAGGCAATGTCCAAATGTATAAATCTCTACAGCTGTATTAATAAATGTAAATCAGAGACTTCAAGTTTCTAGATGTCGTGTTGACTGTTTCGCTTCTGTCCTCCTGAGAATAGTGTAAAACTTCATCTGAAACGTTTTTGAACTCATTTCGCTACGAACCTAGAAGTAAACAGAGCTTTCAAAGTAATCTTTTCAAACACATAAACCTCGTTCTCCAGATCTTCGCCCAACTCCGTGAGCTTCCCTCGCTCCCCTTGAACAAAATAAAGATAATTTGTACCGACTTCGACCTCCCCCAATTGAGGCTGGATAGACTGTACACACTTATGAAGGAACAACAGATAAGGGCGAAGAATGTTACCATACGGTAGGTCAAATGTACGGTTCTCTAAAATGAGATCACTACTAGAGCAAGAGTAACTCGAGACACTACTAGAGTAACAGTATTTGAAAAAGGAAAATAAAGCTGATAGTTCTAGTGGGGTCACTTATCGGAATTGGAAACAAGATATTGCTATATTGTTCCTGAATCGAACCAGAAATGCTTGCACATTTTTCTTTTTTGAAATTAATACAATACTATGTCACTACATTAAAAAAACATTTTCATGAAGCTCAAACCGTTTCATTGAAAAGTAGATGACGTAGGAATGACATGGACTATACTTTTTCCAGTGACTGGTCCCTGTTTGCCGATGGTACCACCCCGGTCTCTCATCTGCCGTTGGACACCTTCAGAATCAGTTGTTGCATGGTGGAAACGGTGGACAACCTCATCAAAAGCCTCCAGATGACCGCCACGCAGGTAGGTCACGTGAAAACACGTCAAACAACAATATTCTGATTGTTTCACTTTCATAAACTCAAATGTATACCAGAATAAAAGAACTTGAGGGTGTATTAGTGTTGAAGTTTCGTGGTACGTGCATTTGATGACGAATTCGGTGAGTGATATACACACCGTAGCAAAGTCTCCTAAAAAGGTCATCTCCGAGCTGGACTATCTGGAGACTACCTGAACCAGTTTCAGTCACCCCCCTATACTTAAACACGGAAAGTTGGCAACTGTGTGGCCAAAGTGTGATCAGGTCCTAAATCAGGTCCTAAATCAGGTTGAGCTCACCACCTTTATGACTTTCCTACGATGCTTGACTTCTAAATCTAGAAGATATTCTCGTGTTCCAGTTATCGATTGTTTTCCAGGAAAGACCGAAGGTCAAGAAAAAGGTGATCAAGCGGAAAAAACCGGTGGAACCAGTGCAAGACGAAGAGGAAAAACCGAAAAAGAAGGTCAGTTTATTCGTCGCAACCTTTTTTTTAAATCTTTTTGCATTTCAATTAAAACTGACGAGAACAGAAATGATTTCCCCTTATTGTACGAAATCACACCACTACAGTAATTGAGCGAACATGAGCGAAGTTACGTAATTTGTTCTCCAATCTTGTTTATCTGAATTATGTTAGTTGAATTGAATCAAAACAAAGTTACAGGTGAAGAAAGTTGTGAAAAAGAAAATTCCGTTCATAAAAAAGCTGGAAATAGCCGGACAGTGCGAGTTGCGCGGACTGCAGTTCCTACAGGTCTGTATTGTTTTTTATCTCATTTATCTACATTTTTATCTTCCACAACAAATAATAACTCTCTATGGAAAGGTGAACGTGACCATAATGAGTACATTTTGAATATTCTGAGTTATCTTCTTATTGTCCACTTAGTTTTTGCCGTGGACAAAATGAACAGATCTCACTTAGTGTCGTGGTTAGTGTTGCCGTCTGCCAATCTCTTATGGTTGGTGCGAGTCCCACACAAGCCAGATTTTAGGATTTGACACTTACTATAACTTAGCATGGCAGAATTTATGGTTGATTGTTGCTTTTATCATTGATTATTGAATATATTGATTTATGGACTGTTTTCAGAATCGAGCCCATAGTGAACTAGAGAAAAGACTGGGAACTGCCATACCGGACATGGCTGTAGATTGTAGTGAAATATACTATTGTTTCTAGAACTAATCAATTCGGATCAATACGGGGTAATTGTATCGGTAGTTTTATTGTATTGTTTTGTTTCATAAATTGTACTATAATTGGCTGAGTAGATGTGTATAAGTGGATGTTCATATTGAATAGTTGAACGTGTGACATTCGCAAGGCAAGGTTACTGTACATTTTTTCTGCCGTGCGCTACTTTCAATGAAGTTTTCTTAGACGTTGCTGTAACTTAATTGAATCATTTGTTAGAAAATGAGAACACTTGCTTCAAGGGTTTGCAACTGTCTGTGCAGCCGTATAGTGCGTGCCAAATATACAAAAATCCGCGTCTTGTGAGACTCGAACCGGGCCCAAAAGCTCTAGCGGACGCTGACCACTATACCAGCTGAGCCTTAGCAGCGCTATGGACGAATCCTATATATGCGTTCTCACACAGCACAAAGTGAGCTATACAGTACCCCGCCTTTCTTCAAGCGACAACTATATTCGGTGTAGATTACTTGATTCCGCTGTTCGTGTAGTTTTATCTTGCTGCGTCGAGATCGAGACCAACTACAAACAAAATCTGCTCCCTCTAATATGACACATTCATTCCGGTCGAAATCTCAATCCTTATACTTACGAATTTACAACAGTGTTGTTTTGATTTAGTTTAATTCTAAAATTTAGGTTTTTTAATTATTTTGTGCCCCCTCTTTTAATGTTCTCTTTTGATACATTGATTTCTCCCCATTCCAATTTTTCTCCAAAGTCCCTACCAACCCACGGGTTTTGCAAAAATAGTGATTTTGTTAAATTCCATAGTTTTTTCTTGTTCCCCCCCCCCCCCCCACCTTGAACTACCTTTGATACTTTGATTTCTCCCCTTTGCAATTTCCCTATAAATCTTTTTCTATGATTAGTTCTAGTGTGTTGCCATAGCGTCAAACTCCATTATATAACCAGCCCGGGACAATTCGAAACGTGGGAAGAAATACTAGTGCAATTACCGGGTAACTGTTGAGAGAGAAGCATATTGAGAACATTGAACGTTTTCGGAATATCATGGCTAAAAGGAGTGTGTGTTCCTACAGTGTTACTGTGAAACGTTACGCGGTTAAGCCCTCTTTGCAACGACAGGACACGACAGGGTTATTGAGAAAGTCGAAACACTAACAATACATTCTTATTTATATTCCAGGGATAGGGAGTGACCATATACTAGAAGTAAATTGAATGGTCAATCGGACTAATCTAATTTTCTTTTTCAGTTCTCTGAGGTGAGATAATCCATTTTCTAGGAAATAACCCAATTCACATATCTCGAAAAGAACACAATACAGGCGGCTCTAGTTTAAACAGGTTGAAATGAAAGAAATTGCGCATTCTGCAGTTTTTGTAGTTTGATCCGGGTAAAAAGTAGGTTATGGATTCGGATGTTCGTTTTTGTCGTGCGAGAAACGTAACATTAATGTTGTTTCAAAATTTTTCACAAATGTAAAAAATCGTCTATATCATATACTCGAAGTCAATTAAATAGTCACGTGAAGTTAGTATTCTAATGAGGAATCGTGCACTTTGTCATTGCACGTTTCTGACTTCTGCTGTGTTTAACATGTTTCACGTGACTGTGCAATTGACTGACAGTATATAGCCGTCGCTCTTTCTCTATGTATGTAGTTTGATGGTTTTCTATCAAAATTGGTAAATTATGGCGGGTCCAAAAATAGAACTACCACCACTATATTGTACTAAAACCTGTGAAGGGACTACAGTGGATGGCAAATTTATAAATTTCTGTCTCTCGCCGGAATCGAACCTGCGAGCAAAAGTTTCGCAGCATGGCGCTAGCCACTGCGCTATTAGAGCACATATTTGGCAAGCTTTGGAATCGAAGACATGTGTGCGTACACAGCGGAAAGTGAGATATACAGTATCCTCCCGCCTTTCCGTTGGTGACGATTATATATATTAGACGTTTTGTGACATATTCTTGTCAATATTCAGAAGAAAATAGTGAGAAGTTTTAGGTTTTTCAGTTTTCACTTTTATCCATTAATCAGACAGAGGATGTTTTCCAAAACATGTTTATTTGTACAAAAATTGTATTCTTCATTGTTGTATTCACAATTGTCTGAAATACATTATTTTATACTTCCGGACGGCGCCTGCAGTTCAAACTCGATATTTTCAGTTATGATCTAAAAATATCGCGGTTATATAAAAAATGCTTATTTTAATTTACAAGTCTTCGAAAATTGTAAAAAGTACCTTTTTTCTTTTTATGTTGTGAATTTCCAATACGAGAAATGACAATCTTCGCGCTATCAGATTTGCACTTCGTTCTAGTTCTGAAACAGAAACTGAATGTATGAAAAACATTTTGAATTTTTACACTGTGACTAGAAGCTCGTGTACTATACAGAGCCCTCACGTTGCTATATGATTTAATTCGACTAAAAGTCACGTGAAAATCACGTGTCAATGACGTGAGCACCTGTTTATTATACGTGATAAAATGAACGTTTCCATGCGAAATCCGCACCTGCTGTGTTTTAATTTCCATTCTGGGTGGGTGGTTCGATTCATTATTATATTTCCTTTGCAATACTAAGTCAACGCATATACTAGAAGTCAATTGAATAGTCACGTGAAGTTAGCATTCTAACTGGGAATCGTGCACTTTGTCATGGCACGTTTCTGAGTTCTGCTGTGTTAAACATGTTTCACGTGACTGTGCAATTGACAGTGTTGGGTTTGCCTTTGCCTCCGAAGCAGGTATATACAGTGTATGTTGGGTTTGTTACCTTATTTCGCTGTGTTTATTGTTTGATCTCGTTGGTTTTCGGTCAAAGTCTGTCAATAACGGCTTATTTCGAGATCTAACTACTACGATAATTTGATCACTCTATGTTTCTAAAATGTTGTAGAAGCTGATCACGTTATAGTCTTTTCCATTCCTACTGAGACTTCTACAGTAAGATTCCGAAACTTCAAAGCCGTTTTGCTCACTTTCTTTTGATCGGAGAAGTTGAGGATTCTCGTACCTCATTCTCCTTCTCAGCTAGAGTAAATATACGAGAGGATTTTCCATGAAGTTCATTTTCAGCTCCACAACAGCCTTTGGAAAGTTTGTAAGGTTACTGTAGGAGTCTCAGTAGGAATGGTGGGGACTATAGATTGTAGTTGAAATGTGCGTATGCGTAAATGTAGTGGGGGCCAAATTTATGAATTTCTGTCTCTCGCCGGAATCGAACCTGCGAGCAAAATATTCGCAGCGCGGCGCTAACCCCTCTGCGCTATCAGCGCACATGACAGGCAAGCTTTGGAATCGAAGACAGGTGTGCGTACACAGCGAAAAGTGAGATATACAGTATCGACCCGCCTTTCCGTTGGCGACGACTATACAATTTCTCCGCAAATAGTCAGCAGTTTCAGGGTTCAGCTGTTGCACAAATATCTACCAAATCCAAACGTAACTAAACTTCTAAATTACTTTCTTAAAGAAGGACGATTATGTGGTCCAATCGCAACGCTTCAGTCCTTTAAACCGCAATATATTTTTCAATTGCAGTTTAAAGGACCGATGTAACGGGATTGGTCCACATAATCGTCCTTCTTTAAGTTCTCGTTCTTTAACCATTCAGCTTTACTTTAATCATCCATAACTAAATCAAATTAATTCTATTTTTGGTGTGATTCTGCTCAAATCGAATTATGTAATTCAATTATACATGAAATGCTCAGATTTTTATTGTCTGTCGGTCACTGCATTAGAGTTCAGCATCATTGAAATAAGAGAGTTTTATTTAATTTTTAATCTTTATACAATTTTTTTTAGTATGCAGATTTCTGTGTAACAGTTATTTACAGTTGAAGTTAATCAGTTCAGCTCAGAATTATCGTTCTATAATTTTTTTCTGAATTTCCATTAATTCACTATTTTTCATTATTTTCAAAAAAAGGTAATTAGTTTTCGACAGTTTTCTATAATACATTATACTTGCAATATCTCTCTTTCTACTGGTGTTATTAATAAAATGTAATTGAGCACCGTTTTCATCAACTAACTATTTTCAATTATTTTCTTCCCGCAGCACAGCAGCTAATGTCAGCAAAATATACCTAACTTTTTATTAATTGTTCTCCTTTATTCATGTAAATTTTAAACTTCTATGATTATAATTATTCATAAATGCATTCTATTTTCTCGCGCTTTCATCAATAAAATGTATTCACATTTTGAAGTTTTGTTAAGCTTATACCAATAAAATGTACCTAGAAGCAATGTAAGTTTGAAAGTTCTATAATTATAATTATTGTAATGCTCTCCTTTTTCTCCCGCTTTTATCAATAAAATGTAATTAGGTTCTCGGGGCAGGTAGCTGGCAATAAGACATTCTGTCTTGAGGGTGGGAACTGTGATTATTTTCGCGGAAAACCCATTCACTTGTAGCCGCCTCCCCTCCTTTTAGAGTACACAGCAAGAAGTTTGAACACCGTACTCCCCTAGTATTCTGAGCTACAACCTCAGCTGTTCTGATAGATCCTGAGAGTACACAGCGAAAAGTTTGCGCACCGTACTCTCGAACACTGAGTCCAACCATTACTCTAAAGCACAGCAATAGCTGACGCTACCGTAGCCCGAAGGATTTTGATTTATTCTCGCTGATATTCGATAGTTTTCTGATCTACCAACGGTGCGATGTTTTCAGAACAGAAGAAAAAGGATCCGGATATGGCGAAGGTTGGAAATTTGTTTCTTTTTTTCGCAATGTGAATAACTCGAACTTTTGTATGTTCACACGCAACCAGAAAACATCAAGAGTTGTTTTCGTGCAATGAAATGTGTTGAATGTCGGTCAGTCATCAGTATCGAAGAAAACACAAACTCTTTTTTGAGTTTGGAAGAAGTCGTCTTTCCAACACCCAAACAGATTTTCATCAATTTTCGTTCAGAGTACGTATGCTAGAAGATCCCGGCACCTTCATCCCATCCTGCGTCTCCTCAAACATACGCTATTTCTCAGCTCTTACATCCCGCCGGGATGTAAGAGACGAGAAATAGTGAGGCAGAGCGAGAGACGCAGGATCGGATGAAGGTGCCGGGATCTTCTAGCATACGTACTCCTGTAAGTTGTAAGTAAATCATTGTTTGAAACCAAAACTCAAGTTCTCAAATTCTGACCCGAATGAAATGAAATTAGCTCGATAGTAGTAAACTACGATCACTTTCCGGGTATCGTAAATCCAATAGGCTACATGGAATGGTGAAATTCTGAAAATAGCTCAAACGAGACCGACAATATCAGATGAAGCTTTTTCGTACAAATTGAAAATGTTGGATCGTCTGAATTGAACAGAAGATTGTTCGCTCAAAGCTACATTCAGTTCTGTATTGAAGGAAAAGGGATCACAAAAGTGAATATAATTTTCTTGTAAGCATTTTATTGTTCTATTCTTATTAATTTCTTTTTGAAAATCAAAAACCAGATGGCGTGCGTACATTGTATGTATTTATTGCGTGTTCTTTCCATTACATTTAGCAAGCATGTGATATAGGGTAATTGAGATTATTTCCCCATCCACAATGATAGAGTGTCATGCCTGTGTTCCATTTATGAACTTAGTTAACAATAATTAAACTATCAGAAATAATTAAACTATCAACAATTTCGTTTATATATATGAAATTAAGATCCAAGGAACCCATCCAAACTAATTTGGCAAATAGCTTGAACCTCACATAATGCCAATACGGGAAAATAAGTTAGGCTATTTGAATTTTCAGTATTTGAGCCTATTTGACAAATAGCGTTACAAAATACGGCCACCTGCTGAACAGCTCGTTGTTAACACATTTAATCGCACTACTTGGAACTTGACTCTGCAGTATAGTCGTCGTCAACGGAAAGGCGAGAGGGTACTGTATATCTCATTTTCCGCTGGTACGCACACATGTATTTGATTTCAAAGCTCGCCCATTATGTGCTTCATTGGCGCAGTGGTTTGCGCCCCAGCTACGCAGCTTTTGCCCACAGGTTCGATTCCGGCAAGAGACATAAATTTATAGATTTGGCATTCATTGTAGTTGAGACTAAAAATTGAATTTTCACGGGAAGTTAGCGTTCGAATGAGGAATCGTGAGGATTTGTCATTGCAAGTTCATGAGTTCTGCTGTGTTTAATATGTTCCACGTGACTATGCAAAGACTAGCAATATAGCGTACCACTTTTTTGAATCCCCTGGGAAAGTGTAGATGCTCCAGAGCAAATAATAGGTAAAAATTGACCAAAAACAGTTTTCTCTAAAAAATCTCCCCTAATGTAGTTTAGTAGTTGTAACACGAAAACAAGTTGTTGGTTAAATTCGATTTTTTGTGTGACACTTGTAGGATGGTTGTTCTACATTTTGGATGTTTTTCATGCAAATCGATTCAGTTTTACAATTTTGTATCATATTCCAATATCTTATTTCGGTGTGGGTGTGTACTTTTGTGGGGTTTCAAATTAGTTCAGCGAGGGCGTAGAACGATACAAATTGGCGTTAGTAGCTTTGTTTGTAGTTCGGTTCGTCAATTTGTAATCCACCCTTTATGGATAGATCAAACTACAACTTATAGTGAGTGCCATACTTATAAGTTTCTGTCTCTCACCAGAATCGAACCTGCGAGCAAAAGTTCCGTAATCAGGCCGCCAAACCACTGCGCTACTAGAGCACATAACGGCCAGTCTCTGGAATAGGAGACATGTGTGCGTACACAGCGTAAAGTGAGATTCACAGTACCTCCTGCCTTTCCGTTGACAACGACTATGTTTCTGGCTGAGATCGAATCGCTCTCAGATCGCGTCATTTATGGGTGCAAAGACCAACTATTCTGGTTTTCATTAACTAATCTGAAACTACATTTGTATGCGAAATTGTAGTTAAGAAACTGCGTAAAAGTCAGATTGCGTGAAATCCAAGTTTCTAATCAGAAGGGCAAAGCAAGTGTATATCCTTTCATACAAAATGTATAACACAAATAGTTTTATGACGGCAACACATTTTCACCTAGAAATGTCACGTAGCACTTGTACGAAAGTTAGGACACAAATCAATTGAAAAACACACCGTTTTTCATGTTATTTTCTCGGGTTAACGTGTAAAACACACCTAAATTTCAAAACGTCCAATATGAAAGTGGAACATTTTGAATATGTGTTCACGTTTAGGTGAAGTTTGACTTCCACGTTACGTTTGACGTTGGACGTATAGGTTTTTTCTCACTTTTTTCCATGACTTGTAGTGTGTTTTGTTCATAGAAAAAGAATGGAGGGAAAGAGCTTCCATTCGATTCGCTTGACGAGAAATTGTACGAGGGAATCGCCAAATTATCGATGAAGGAAGGAAAAACGGAGAAAAGTCAGTTCTTCCATGTTTCGAAACGAGAAACGATGTTTTCATGTTTTATGTACACTTATTCTATATTTAATCACGTTTTCCCGCATTGACAACTGGAAACAATGCTTATTGAAAATAAATTCATTAAAACTCTGTCTGGTGTGTGTACTCTTTCTCAAGCGACCCATGAGTGGTATAGTCTGTTTCACCAATCGATGTACTTCTACAGTAATCCGTCAATTATTCAAGGGGGTGTTTTCCAATGAAAAGTCATTACTTTGGTTTCAAATTTCCAGAGTTAGTAGTAGTAAACATGCAGAAGACACTATGAACATTTTGAGGCGTTCTGAATACGCTAATATAGTAAACTTTGACCTGGAAGTGTTAGCAGATTACTGTAGAGGGTTATAAGTGGGTGGAACAAACTATAAACGAGAACCAGGGCACAATCAGAACGCGTGAAAAAAACGTGAGACTCGTACAATCGTTATGATTCGCCTGTTCCTTCACGTGACCAGGTCGCGCACTCTGAAAAACCGTTGCAACTTAAAATACCGGACTCGCCAATTTTGCAACTTAAAATACCGGGGTCAGCCAGATGTCGTCTGTACTGTTTGAGATTCATATAGAGATGCAGGCTAATTCGACACCAGTCATTAAGCCTGCATCTTCTCCGGTATTTTAAGCTGCCTGCGTTTTCACAGCACTTACCGTCGTCCCACTCAGCGTGGCCAAACGTTTGGGTTGTACTGATCGCTCAAACGTTTCCGGACAACATGGCGCGAACACCTACTATGAACATCAAACTATGAACATGATAGAGTGGAACAAAATGTCTACTTATCTTGTAATAATTCTTATTTTCCGAATTTTTAAGAGCCTTTGTTTCAGAATACTCACCTGGCGAGAAGGATGAGGTGCGCTTCTTTACGGATTTCGTTAACAATTTTGATTTTCTCAAAACTTTTTTCACTGAAAAACCCCATTATTTGTTGACTCTTTCTCTAAAAATCTCAACAAATCTTAAATGTCGAAAATTCTATCTGTCGAGCAAATGTTTTACTGAAAAAACCGTGAGTGCAATATGGTACTGCAGTAGTTCCAGTAGAAGTTATACCAACCTTATTTCAGGTAGAACTCTTCCTAAAATAACGTTCGTTCTTAAATATTGTATTCACAGCAGAAAAACACACAAAGAAAGAAAGAAATCAACTAGACAAAGTAAGAAGTGTTCAGAGCGGCCAGACCATTATCTAACCAGTTTATTCCGTAACCAAACCAGCTAACCGGTTTTTTCGATTCAGGAAAGGTTACCAATTAAGGTAACCTAAAAAGAGCTGCCAAAGATCAATTATATATTCAGTTACCTTACTGTATTTATAGAAAAAGAAACTTCTGAAGGACAAACAGTCTTCTTCCTCCCTTCAACTCAAGGGAAATACGAAGAAAGAAACGCAGAGAAGCAACAGTTTGGAGAGACGAGAGGGAGGAGTGGTGGGATATTTCACACTTTCCGAATGATCTTTTTTTCATGTATTTGATAGCTGATTTATTATTCTCTATACAAAACTGGAGAAACTACGATATACTATACATACAGCAACATCGTTTTTTGTCCTCTGAAAAACCGCTGCAACTTAAAATACCGGACTCGCCAATTTTGCAACTTAAAATACCGGGGTCAGCCAGATGTCGCCTGTACTGTTTGAAATTCATAAGGAGATGCAGGCTAATTCGACACCAGTATTTAAGCCTGCATCTTCTCCGGTATTTTAAGCTGCCAGCGTTTTCACAGTCGTACAAAAACTAACTTCTTTCAGGGCTATGGATTGTTTGAAGCTGTCAACCTCGTCAGCAATATTGGTACGTTTTCACCTATACGTTTTGATACACCCTTTGAGCTAATCGCATGCTTAGCTTTCGAAGATATTTCCCTCCGACAACACAAATGAGTGTGTCCTTTCCCATGTTCGAAACCTCACAAAAGTGTGAATGAGACATCAAACACGTGAATCGAGATCAAACAACAACGAAAAATCGAAGATCGGAGTCCCGAAGTGCTCGAATAATGATATTAATAATATTTTACGGCAACTATTCATACTGTTACAACCAAGACAGTTCTCATATAGAAGTATCCGTAGAGGGGTGGGGTCCGTAGAAGAGACACTAGACATGGGTGAGCCCTATTATAGTCTGTTTCACGAAACAATACACCTCTACAGTAAGATTATAAAACTTTTAAGTAAATTTATTATATTTTGTAGGTGTTGTACATAGTTTAAACTCTGTGATTTCGTTTTCCACTTTATGTACTACAAGCATACAAAACAACGAATCTAAAATTCTGCTTGTTGATTAGATAAATGCGTTTGAATTTTTGAAAGATTACTGTAGAAAGTCATCGATTGGTGAAACGAACTATTACCAGCCTATGCGGCCCCCATGCAAATACCGGACCGAGTGGCATCGAACCTTGATGTTTTGAGTGCTAGCGCGCACACAACCAGTCGACCACTCGGCTCCTGTGCAAATGACTAACAGTATGAAGTTATTCTCAACAGAAAACCACAAAAAGTCGTCAATTCATATCCACGTCGGACTTGTTGGCAACGAAAAGGTCATTGAAAAAGAGAGAAGTGTGAAGTGATTCATCCTTGCAGTGGACATCACCAAAGACAGCACAATGCGACGAAAACCTTCCGACGCCGAGCGACCCGCCCCCGTCTCCGCCAAACACTCGAAGGCTGGCAGCAAGTGTGAGTTTTTTTTCTATTACCCTCTGTTCTTTTTTAAGTTGCAAAGAGATTAGAGATTATAGTCCTTGTCCGAACTATTAACGACGGGTTACTGTCTAGGATTCGATCTGTTCAGATGAAGCCTAAAAGATGTTAAAGGGGGGCAGAAAGGAAACCTAGTTTAGGTACCCCGGGGTACCTAAATATATCGTTGCGCGCACCAAAACAGGCGAACACGGGTCAACCGTGTGCAAATTAGGTTCGTTAGTTTGATATAAGAGTTATACTTATCGGTTTCTCTTGATAAGCTCTTTCATTTTAACTTTCCTTTCTATCCCCCTTTAACGGTCTACCCGTATTTCGCTGTGTTTGTAGTTGGATCCCACTTTTCGGTCAAAAAACGTATATTCGATTGCATTCTCAAACATTGTGTCGGTACAGGCGCCGGGGAATAGTCAAAAAGGCGACTAGCGCCGCCAACAACGGTATAGTCGTCGCCAACGAAAGGGTACTGTATATCTCACTTTTCGCTGTGTACGCACACAAGTGTTGGATTCTAAAGCTTGCCGTTTATGTACTCTAATAGCGCAGTGGTTAGCGCCCTGTTACAAATCTTTTGCTCGCAGGTTCGATTCCGGCGAGAGACTGAAGTTTATAGATTTGGCACCCCCTATACTAGCGATCTCAAGAGATCAGACTACAAACTACAACACATATTCGGTTCCTCCTCACATTCCTTATAGTGAGGGCCAAACTCATGAGTTATCTGTCTCTCGCCGGACTCGAACCTGCGAGCAAAAGTTTCGTAGCAGGGCGCTAACCACTACGCTATTACAGCACATAACCGGCAAGCTTTGGAATCGAAGACTGGTGTGCGTACACAGCGGAAAGTGAGATATACAGTATCCTCTCACCTTTCCGTTGGCGACGACTATAGATACTCACATTTCAGCCAGCATCTCCTCTCAAAGTGGCCCTTTCGCGTCATTGAAAGAAAACGCAGAAAAGAAGAAGAAAAGCGTGGACGAGGACGATGCATACTAGATTATCCATTTTTATTCTCTCAGTTATCTTATTTTTCTCGTTATCGGTTTTTTGTCAATTATGGAGTTTCTTTCTCGATTATCGATTATGTTCTCTCATGTATCGAATTTCTTCTCTAAACTATTGATTTTCTGTTTCTCTTTGCACGTTTCACTCACGTAACGTGATGAAGATGCTTATTTTTCGTTTTAGCTGGTCTTATTCGACAGATTTTGAGCTCACAAGATGTGATAGTCGTCATCCTTCCAACGTAGATCCTGTGGGTTGCAGCAACTTTTATTTCATTTTGCAGTATACTCTGTTTCACCAATCAATGTCCTTCTACAGTAATCCGTCAAATACTCTGGAGACTTTTTCTAAAGAATGATTCATTATTCTGGTTTCAAATTTTCAAAGTTTGTAGTGATAAAGGTGCAGACCTTCTACATAAAACCTTTGACCTGAAAATTTGAGCAGATTACTGTAGAAGGTCATAAGTGGGTAGAACCAACTGTACGTTCAGATGCTCTCCAGCATTTTGGAACTATGCTTTCTCTGGAAAAAGTGTTTAGTTGTCCTATGTGTTCTGATCCTATTGTTTTCCGGTGTGAAATTCGAAAATTGACCAAATGATCGAGATTGAAGTACAACAAACATTCACTCCCTACATACTATTAGTCAATTGCACAGTCACGTGAAACATGTTGACGGAGAACTCAGAGGCAATAACAGAGTGCACGATTCCTCATTAGAACTTCACGAGATCATTCAGTTTACTTCTAGTATAGCACTTTTGCTGGTTCTGATTTGACTTGTTACTGAAAATGTACTCGTTTCAATCCATGAATAGTTACTAGTTGTAGATATATGTAAATTAACACCAAACCAGCTCATTTATTTTGTTTGGCAGGTGTAATTTTGCCACCTTTTCAACTTTTTTGCCGGAAATGTTTTTGATATTCGCGAGATACCCAGCTGCATACACAAAAATGACACGTGATATTTCAGTTCAGTTTTCAAAACGTTATTTCGAACTGTATTTATACTAATTAACCATATTATGTTCAACAAAACAAGTTTGTGTTCTTTGTAGCTGTAGTTTTCTTGTTTGTTAACAAATTGATCTCAAATGAATTTATTGCTTCGAACCTCTTATTGTTTTTGAACATTCCGTTCAGTTTTCTGACAGCTTGGGAAAATATCAGTGATTGAGATTGGATGTTCTAGAGATATACCGTGTTCTGAGCTTTACGCAGAGCACACTTAAAGGAGGACAGAAAGGAAAGCTAGTTTAGGTACCCCGGGGTAAACACGTGTCAACCGTATGCAAATAAGGTTCGTCAGTTTGAGTTAAAAATTATACTTATAGGTTTCTCTGGATAAGCTCTTTCATATTAACTTTCCTTTCTGTGCCCCTCCAAGCACAAGAGACGCTCATTTCCCGGGCATGGTGGTCTGGTTCGATTTCTCAGATAAATTTTTCTGATGATTCTGTGGTCTGCTAACTTTGCTTTTCGGTCAGGGTTCATATATTTTATTTCAGTTTTTCATATTTCCACACTTTTCTCTAACTTCTTTCTAATTGACGATGGGCGTGCAACGACCGAAAAGTGTTCCAAGTTGATCTCGACTTCAGTTTGAAAAAATCTTTGTTCACCTACATCTTTCTTCTATCTTTCTTTCATCTTTGTTCCGTTGTTTTTCTCTCTTTTTCTCTTATATCTTTTGTTCTCGTTCTCACCCGATGGACGTGCAAAAACAGAACAGATTTGTCTCAAAACGATGTCGACATCCCAATATTGAAAAAGAAGAAAGAGTGGATCAGTCTTCCGAAGTTTCCAACACAAATATTCTCCTCCTCAATCTCTTTTACTCTTTTTCGCTCTGTTTCTCTAATTTCTCTATTTACTTCCTAGTTGGTTATAAGTCCCAAATTGATCTCAACTTCAGTTTTTGAAAAATAAACCTTTGGCCACCTTTATCTTTCTCCTGTTTTTCCCGTTTTCTCTTTTCCTCTATTTTCTTTGTTTCTTCCTAATTGGTGATGAGCGTGCAAAACCGAAAAGTGTCTCAATATGTTCCGTCCTTGACCAGAGCGAAAGTTTTGATGTAATCTATCATTAGGCGAGTGACCCTGTTGGACAACCTGCTTCCAATTCTAATGTCGCTCAAATCATAATATTCTCTTTCTTTTGTTAATATTGATTATCTAACACTTTAATAGTTCTACAGTATTACTATGTAGTATAACTTTCATAAGAGTTCTTCGACACTTTCATGGTTCACACATTTCTCATGTGACAGTGACACGTGTAGTATACTGTTAGTCAGTTGCACAGTCACGTGAAACATGTTAAACACAGCAGAACTCAGAAACGTGCAATGACAGAGTGCACGATTCCTCATTAGAATACTAACTTTACGTGACTATTCAATTTACTTCTAGTATATGATATAGACGATTTTTTACATTTGTGAAAATTTTTGAAACAATTAATGTTACGTTTCTCGCACGACAAAAACGAACATCCGAATCCATGACCTACTTTTTACCCATATCAAACTACAAAAACTGCAGAATGTGCAATTTCTTTCATTTCAATTTGTTTACACTAGAGCGTATTGTGTTCTTTTCGAGCTGTGTGAATTGGGTTATTTCCTAGAAAATGCATTATCTCACCTCAGATCAGAAAACTGAAAAAGAAAATTAGATTAGTCCGATTTCCCTTTTTCGTTAATTTAAAAGAACTCGTCTTATTTATTATCTAGGTTACAGACGTTACCGAAAATACCTGAACGGAAGTTAAAAAAATGTGACTCAACCATTTCCACAAAGAAAGTACATTAAACTGTTTCCAAGATACCATCGACTTAAATTATCTTCCAAATCATCTTTTTATGTGAAAGAAGTTCATTGTGATGCTACATGATGTGTAACACAAAACCTGATCAAGACCGACTTTATTGAACCAGCTGATTGTCATGAGAAATCATTGTATTCTGTCCCTATTTGGACGCATTTCTCTATTCTTTGGTTGAGGTTTATAGAATAATACATTCTCAATTTAATTACCCGTTATAAATCTTATGTCGATGGACAATACTTTAAGGTTGACAACAGTCTTCAGGTAATTTCATAGTCAATAGAATGACTTCCGCCCCTATTCGGACAATTTTCTTTCGTATTTTCAAGTGATATATTATTATAGATTCTCTACTTTGTAACTGTATCACATTACAAATACTTATTTTAGATTATAGCCTGTTTTTGGGTCGAAAAAGTTGAAACTGATTACGTTATTGAACTAGCTGATTGTCATGAGAAGTCAATGAATCAATGAAACGCCCTAATTCAACTGATTTCCCTAATTTTTTTGGTTATGTACTAGAACAAATATGGTCTATTTTTATCTCTAAACCCCATTATAAACACTTACTAGAGTTATATACTTTTTTGCTATTGGAAACAGTCATCAGAAACTTTTATATAAACTAATTTTTCCCCTCTATCAGCCTAGTAGGCCACATTTCTTAATTTTTTCATTTGTAAACTTCATTACAAACTGTTCAGTAAACAAAGTTGTACACGTACTCGAGATCTCACGTGTTTTCACGTTTCACGTCCATAGTTTTTTTTACCAAATTTGTTTGGTGTCGAAACAATAATATGTCTGTGATTCAGATTGATGTGTTTTCCACTTTATCTTTATCTCTCATATTTGTCAGTTTAACCGTAAATACCATTGAATAATGTCATTCCGTGGGAGGAGCGTCTACTGTATGATATTTGACCATCTGACTCTCAGTTTTAACTTTCGACACCTTATATTTCACTCACGTTCTGAGCATACTGTGTTTCTACTTGCTGTGCGTTAATTTTTCATGTAGCTTGGATTGTAGTATTGTAGAACAATGAAAACCTAAACTGTCCATGTGTCAGAGTGGTTATCGAGGCGGTTTATGGGTTTTCGCTTGCTAGGTCAATCCCACTGTTAGACATCCATTATCACTTTGTACTGCTTTCCGAGCTTGAAGACCATCTACAGAGTTCACTCTCCAGAGCAAACGCATACGGTGTGTGCACTATCCCGCTGTGTTTGTATTTTTTACCCATTGTTTCCTGTCGAAATTGCTCAATCTTGGCGTGTGTGTAGCGAGTTTAAACTACAACACTCAGCTATGCTAACTCCCTATACAGCATAAGCTCGAAAGTTGACCTAGTAGACGTCAATTGAAATTTTTGAGGTGACAACTGGTGTCATTCTATTTATATGCTAGTTCAAATAATTATGATAGTCGTTGAAAACTTGGTTGTGTACTGCGTAAGAGTCTAAAAGGGGACATGATCCCGTCGTGTACAGATTGAAAAACGTGAAATTGGATATGTATATTATATCTGCTCAATAACTAATATTTGCATAAAGCAATTCTAGTTGAGATATATTATATCTGCTCAATAACTAATATTTGCATAAAGCAATTCTAGTTTATGAATATTGTACTATTTTTCAAAACTTGTTCATGCGTTTGCTCTTTCTTTTCAAACTAGCCTATATTGTTAGTCAATCGCACAGTCACGTGAAACATGTTAAACACAGCAGCAACGTGCAGTGACAAAGTGCACGATGTCTCATTAGAATGCTAACTTTACGTGACTATTCAACTTACTTCTAGTATACACGATGTAACTTGTTCTATTCAGCTGTGTTTGTAGTTTTATCCCTTCGCTTTTCCGACTAACTTCGTATATTAAGGGGCGTATCGAGTTCAAACTACAGAACTACAGTTCAGCTAATGGTCATCCCCTTAGTTCGAATTGTTATGTTTTCCCATTCCGGTGTTTTGTGAATTCCATGTGAATTACATAAATCACGCTCATATGAGCGTTTACGAAATGCAACAAAACAAATTTTATATATTTTCAGAGAGAAAGAAAAAATACTAAGAATGGATCTTATTTCCACCAACCTATATGATCTGCCGACAGAGGCTCTGGCGGGTTACTTTTTCCACAATCAAACCGCCAACTGGATGGAAAGTAACCGGTAGGTTATTCATTTTTCGAGGACTTCTCACTTTTCCGTGTGTTTAAGCCTAGAACCATGAGTTCACCTTTAACACATATACATATACTCTGGAAAACAAATGTGGTATTTCGCTAATTTGAAGTTGGTTTTCAGCTCGGAGTTTTTACCGAACTGAAAACTCTATACTCGTTCTGCTTTCATCAATTGTTTTCGCTTTTGTCCGCAATTTTATTGTACTTCTTCTAATATTTGGGTTTCCTAGTAGATTTGTATTTTGCATACCACTTGATTCAACCGGGGTAGGTATTTCCTTAACCGCATCAGTTAACCGGTGAACGGGATTATGGTTAACTGAAACACCCGGTTCCTTGTGAAAATGACCTGCTCTCCAACTCCGAACATGCCCTATATTTTACGAAATCGCGTTTAGTCGAAACAGTTCAAGAACCGAACGGTTCGGAAAAATACTGTATTTTTTAGTCGAGACGCCAAAAAATCGATTTGTATTCCCACCATGCTGTATTTTACTGTAAGTACAGTAAAATACTGTAACACAACCAGGGACGTTCTGAGAAGTAGATTGACTTTTTCCCACACCAGAGTTGTCGCCAAAAGGTCACTTTCAACCAGATAACCCTATACGGTGTTGCAGTATTCCGCTGTATTTGTAGTTTGACTCCGTTGCTAAGTCCGGATTAAACTACAACAAAGAGTTTTGTTAAGGAAATTGTTCAATAATTCCGCCAGTACATTCGCTTTTTCCCATACTAATTGGCGAGTTGTGTCCAATCAGCCACTTTGCTTGTTGATTAGCGCGTCGGGCGGACTTTGCCCCTCGGCTTTCTTATAACGTCCCTTGATTGATGTTCCTGCTAATTGCGCGGACGTTTTCGCGAAAAACTATCATATTTTGATAGATTCCGTTTCGAATTGGAAACAATGGGTGTCAATGTTTATCCAGATATCACACGGATCCAAATAGGTCGAAGTTTGATCGGAAATTTTGAATTAGGGCTAAACTTTGACAGTTTTTGTGGGATCGAAAAGTTGGGAAAGGATCGAAACCGTTCCTAGTAGATGTTGAATGTTGCCAATCCACATAACCACGTTTAAGGTTGATCATGTCAAAAGTTGCTAATTGCGAAAAGGTGGTAGGTATATGGTATATTAAACAGAAGAGATAAGGTTTCATCAAAGTATCTCAAGCTTCAGATCTACAGGTTAATCTACACGTAGTGTTGTTTCAAAGTTAACAAATATGATTCTTTTCCATTGACGCGGTGAGCGTAAGGGCATTTGTCTGTTGATGTGTATAGGTTAACTTTCTATCACTGAACTATCAGAAACCATCAATACTTTGAACAGAAACAGACAAAATACCACCTGACGTGTATGAGTCATAACAACAGCAACACAGCTTCTCTAGACCCAGTTTCTTCAACTTCACCAATACTCTGGAGTCTCTTAAATCTTTTGCAACAACTTACACGTTACTAAAATGCTTGATTCTTGAATTAAACCGATTGAAAAATTGTTAATTTCGACAAGCTATTATAGGGTTACGGTGGACGCGAGAAAATTGGGCACGCCTCCACACATTTTAGGTGCTACGTCAGTATTTTTTCACGCGCGTGAAATTTTTTTTATTTTCCACACGCGATTTAGTATTCTTTCTTCTTTGTTTCTATGGTTACTAGAGCGATTTGAAAGATAACAATCAATCTTTCTGTTGCTCTTTTCGCATGTTTCACATCGCTTTCCCTGTTTTCAGTACTCAAAACAGGTTTCACTTTCAATTTGTTTTACCGCATGCTAGGCCACATGATTTTGTTTTGTCTATCTCTGCGCTGATTTATAGAAAGATATTGAACTGTGATACCTTGTTACAACCGAAGTTTTTGTCAGTGACTTCTAAATTTAGATAAGACGATAAAGTGACGTCTCCTTAACTGACTTAGTTGGAGTAGTATCCGTACTTCATCCAGGCTGAATTGGCAACCAGAATAACTCATTCAGAAATCAAACGCATTAAAGTACATCTCATTCAAAAATAAATCTCATTAAGTACACTCATAAACGTTGTGAAAAACAGAAATACACTTTCGATTTTTCGGGCTTTTCGAAATCTCGACTGAAAATAAGTTGATGAGTTTTGAATCTCAATGAGTTTTCCAGCAATGAGATTTATTTTTGAATGAGTTTTCTCTGGTGCCGCTGAATTCGAATAAATAAGATCACATTTATCGGTCTGGTGACTGAAATCTAACATCATGTGTCACAATAAGATTCTCCTTTACTTATGCAAGCTCGTGAAACATCGTCCAAATAAAAAAAACGATCTTGCATGGAGTCAAACTGCTGTAAATTTACTTAGTTTCAACACAGAATCATAAAACGTGTTTCTTATAGAATATTCATTTATTTCTGACGATAAGTATGTATTTACATTACTAATTCTATATTTACATCATACATTTCAGTGTTGTGGACGTGATCAACGGTTTTGTGCTTTGTGATGGCTGAAACTATAAATCCTAGTTCATATAGTTCCTTTCATTCCCACTGAGACCCATTGGTATAGTGCCAAGATTTTCGGATGGCAATTTCTTAGAGCAAACATAAGTATTCTAAGGATACTTTTTGTTTACGTGTTCTTGTGGAACTAAACAACTGCTAACAGAGATTTGATGTTTTTTGATAGACTCCAAAGTGATGAAAATGAGCCTGAAATATTCATTGGCACGCTGCCAAGTCTCAGTGGGAATGACCGGAACTATAATAATCAAGAATATTATGAGGATTCATTCTCAAAATTACATGATTATAATAATATTTTCAGTGTTGTGGACGTGATCAGCGGTTTCGTGTCGAGCGGCGCCCTCTCTATGTGGAATTCGTTTTGGGATTCGGGCGAATCCGAAGAGGAGCTGAGAAGAGCCGCCATCGAACAACAGGAAAGGGAGTTCCACTCCTTCGTACGACAACAGATTGTACGTTTTCAGTTCTTTTAATTTATTCATTTTATAACATTACATTAATTTTCTCATGCATACCTCAGTGAAGTTAGCGCGAAAAAAAAATGGAAAAACTACTACTTTCGACTAAAATCGAGAGTACTTGTCTATTTTGAATCGAACAACAGGAAAGGGAGGTCCACTCCTTCGTACGACAACAGATTGTACGCTTTTTTCTGCTGTGTTACCCTATTTCGTTCTACATACTAACTTACTCATCAAAAATAGTTACTTCCCCTTCCTTGCCCTTAAAGTTTTTTGAAACGTTGAACAAAGAGTAAGAAATAACGTTTCTGTATTGGTTTTTACACTGTACTTTGTAAATGGAAAAGTCGGAACTAACCAAGTTATCCTTCTGGCATACGCATAATGTTGAAGACTATTTTTTAGTTTTCAGTGGTAGTTTCTTATTACCATTATGTCTCAATAAACAAGCTTCCTTAACGGTTTAATTCGTGTCTCCAATTCAGCTTCTCTGTTAAATTTCAATTGTACTTTTCCAGATCTGCCTACTATGGATGATAGTGCTGTATCTGATTTCTTATTGGATAGTAGCGAAGTTCAAGTCAACGTCAGATAATGATGCATTGTACTCCGGGGAGGAGGATTATTTCGTATACAGAATAAGGTACGTTTTATAGCTCTGGAGCTCTGGTTGATAGTCGATACAAATTAATTAATTAATTCTTGAGCGGCTTTTCTTCACCCTCATTCTAGTTCCAGCTCAACCACGTTACATACAAATACAATCATCTATTGAGAATGACAACTTTTTTCAACGTGAATACGTAAAACGGTGAAATGTCAGGATTTTGAATCAAAAATAGGCAAACTCTCCCAATTCCCAATATTGACGAAAGTACTCATGTTTTGATTTTGTTGCAGCCATTCGGTCAGACATACTAAATAAAGTATGGTTTTTTATCGATTTCTCTGTTTCAGTGTATGGATTTGTTCGTTTTCGTTCGCCGTGTCCGTCGGGGCCATCGCCCTTCTTCCTTTTTCTGTTTTGGGGGCAGAACTCATACAAAGATATCCGGACAACTACTATCTACAGGTGAGAAAATGATATTATTCTAAATCAGCTTGAAATAACCACATTCCCCATATCACTTTATCCTGCCTTCATATTAGAAAAGACGATATCTAATGTTGAATTGTTTTGTGCGCAATTGTAAAATATGTAAGTGTTGGAATTATAAAATAAAAATATCATTTATTGATAGTTGGTGTCAGATGTGTGCAATGCTGTTATGGTTGAAGAATTGAAGAGGGACAACATGTTTCTCTGGTATTTGGTGTGTTTCAGAAAAGTAAACCAATGAGCTTATGGGTTTGTATCAAACGTGGGGCGACTTTGTTGGATGCTCCATTAAATCACCCGTTTTTTTTTGAAATTGAGAATTTGAACTACCCGAATTTTATGATTTTATAATAGTCGCATATTACTGGTGAAAAATCAATCGTTCACCAGGGGTGACCACAAGTTGGGGAGGGGGGTCGTAAAGGTCCCGACAGGACAGACATTTTTTGAAACAATGGTGATTTTTGTCGATTTTCGTGAAATTCACGCAATTTCAATGAATAATTTAGTATTTTTCGGTGAATTTCTATTTTTAAGGGGGAGGGGTCGTACCGGCGTTGGGGTCGGTCAACCTTTTGATCACCCCTGTCGTTCACCCTGTTTTACAGTTTGGTTACCCAGATAAAACACCTGATTTTCAATAAATTTCTGTGCACAACAAAGTCGCCTGACGTATGGTTTGTATGCTTATTCTGTACAGTTTCTGTTTCCAGTGGTTGTCGTGGTCGCTGATCAATAGTCTATGGAACTACGTGTTCATTCTCTCGAATCTCAGTCTCTTCGTTCTGCTTCCATTCAGCTACTTTTTCATCGAATCACAGGGATTCACCAAGAACAAGAATGTAAGTCTTAAAACGAATTTTGTTAGATTGCTACTAGTATAAGTGTTATCACTGTAGTCGTGGGAATTTATGATTATCATTGGTTTACCTTCTGCTAGTTTTTTAATGAAGAAATCCCGTTCAACCGTTGCCTTCTTTTCATATTGCGTGATTATGTTGGTGTTAGCGAAATACTGTTATTTTTATCTTCCGTACGCGGTTGCATTTTATGATGGCGACTATTTATTTACAAATCTATATTCCAGGGTATAATGCAGCGTGTGTACGAGACGTTAGCCGTGTGTGCCCTGCTCATTGTGGTCATTCTGTGTCTGGCAGATGTCGTATTGTCACTCATGTCATCGTCGGTTAGTTTGTTCGCTATACCATTCAGTTACGTACGTTTCATCACCGCTGTTTTTCATATTTCATGTAGACTGGGAAATAGATTCCAGAAGGAAATCGACTCTGCTCTGTTCAAGTTTCATTTCAACGCAAATCATATGGGTCATGGGAGTTTGTCAGATCACTGTGCGATCAATCAATGTATCTGTCTTCTTTCAGGTTTCCCTCCTCACGATAACCTCCGTGAACCTGCCGCTCATCTACTCGTGTGTCTCCCTGTGTGGAGTGGCTCTTCTCCTCGTCTCAACTCCAATTGGATTCGCCAAGATGTTCTCCCTTGTCAGCGAGATGGCCATGGTACGTGGGGTTTTGAATTTTAACTTGAATGAATGTACTTTTCAAGCGGTTAGTTACAATATTTACACGTTTCAAGCACGTGATACTCACGTTTTCGTTCTATTCAAATGTTCGAAAGTTGCTGGTGGCTGCTAACATGCTTCGCTTTCCATTCTGTTCACCTTAAATTAAAGATTGACTATCAAGTTGTTTGTCCGAACATTCTGTAGGAAATCATACTCCATAGTTAGTTACACAGCGAAAAAACAACTCGAAAGATTGATACTGAATGAATGTTGATGTTATTTAAGGCGTAGTATAAATAATATTGCTTAATATATATAAAAAGGAGTAGGTGGGTAGGAGCTGAGAGAACATCATGTGATTTGTGATACCAAATACATCAATGATCTGAATACTTGATGTAAATAAATACATGAATGCGTCGATTAAATAATGTAAATAATACAACTATTTTGTGCAGGCGCCGGTGCCCTCCGTGGACGACCACACCATGGAGGTCCTGGAGAGAAAATATCAGGAACGAAGGGCCCAGCGGAATGGGGGACAGACGGGCGGATCGCCGGAGAGTAAGTGGTATTCTTTGGCCAATTCTACAACTAACCGGGTTTTAAGGTAACCTAACCCTTTTTTTGGTAACCTCCTTCAGGTTACCTTGTAGGTAACCTGAAAGTAACCTGAAACTAAAATCCGGTTACCGTTCAAACTAACGGTAAAAACCACGTTTTGCGTTAGAAAAACAGGTAACCGGTTTTTCATTTTAGGTTACCAAGCGGTTGCCTACTGAGGTAACTTGAAAAATAGGTTACCAAGAAGGGTTAGGTTACCTAAAAACCCGGTTAGATATAGAATTCACCAAGTATTTTTTGAATCACTAAGTTTGCCTTTTTTTCAGATTGTGATTAGGTAGTGGTTCTGATTGCGGAATCCTACAGGGATGAGTGTTTTGAAAAAAATTAATTACCATAGTTCGATTTGCCTTATTTCAAATTGTGGTTAGGTAGTAGTTCTGATTGAAATTTATCTTCTTTCCGAGGTAAGTGTTGTTCTTTCCCACACGCCAGTAAGGTGTGACTATCTCATGATAAGAATCCCGTGTTCGATTATATATTCGTGATTCGTAAAACATTATTCGGCATAAAAATTGTGCTAATTCTTCAATTCGGGTATTTTGATTTTCACTGAAGTATGTTTTTCCACAAGTCGTGTTTCATTTCATGCTCTTGTTGTTTTCAGATAGCAGATCTCGCAACTTGGTTGGATCGAACGATACTAGTTACCGACTCATTCATCGAGTAAACGGTAACTGACATTTTTCTAATTGAATCCGACTCTTCCTCAAAAATCTTTGTTCTCCGTTCGGATTAGACGTTCGCGGTTTTATGATAATTTCTGAAATCAGAAATTCTCATAAAAACATGTACAAATTTGTCAGATTTAGCAGAAAACAGCCATTTTCTAATTTGCTTCCCATTCTATCTGGCTATTCAGTCGATGTTGAAGAAGTTCATTTTCCTCATTACAGGCAGTCCAGTGCTGGGTGCAGGCGACATCTCTTCCCTCTCCATCTCCTCTGCGTCTCTGCCCGATTCCTGCTCCGACCCTGCAACGGAAGTTGCGGGTGGCGACCACCCACCCAGTACACCCTGGCGCTTTCTGAGAGGAGTCTCGCCCTCGGGGCAGAGTAGCCCGAAAAAGGTTGGTTTTCAATAAAGGACTTGATTTTTAAGTTTGCGTTGGCATATATATGTGTTATGGTGCTTTATCAATTACCAGTTCGGTTTTACTATTCTACAGCGAGTAGTCCAATTTTCATTTTATATCCGGGGAGAAATAAGTGATTTGGCATTGGAAATAGGCCAATTCTTCCGCTGTGAGCGAGCAAGGAGTCTGTTTAGAGACTTTTTCCGGCTCTTCAGTTCAGACGCATACCATTAAGGCCTCAGAGTTGTGACTTTTTCAAACAGGGGGGTTTTGCCCTCCCCCTCAGCCATTATAACCATTATAAGGGGGTTTTGCCCTTAATTTAGGAAATCGCTAAATCAGACAATTTTTGAGGGGGGGGGGGGGTTTGCCCAAATCTTCGGACCAAAAACAGGGGGGGGGGGGGTTCTCAAAACGCTGAGCATTTAGGGTATGTTCAGACGACTTTACTGGAGTGTGACAATGTTTATCTGATCCGTTCGGCGGCGATCTTTTCTTAATGTTCTCCGTTTTCCGTTTTGGGTACCTTTGCGGGAAAAGTCGCTGCGATGGTATCAGCACGTGATGTACACGGTCAAATATCCATTCCTCATCGTCTGTCTACTAGCACTCACGGTTAGTTTTATCTCTTTTTGTTTATGATAGTTTTATTCTTTTTGTTTATGATTATTGCTTCATTTCAACGAAGCTTTAACGACCATTCAAAAGGGCTGAGACCGAAAAAACGGAAATGAATTGGTTTGTACAAATCAGAAATTATCTTATTATATAGTATCCAGTTGACATTTTTAACAGTGGCACGGAAAACTATGATATAGTTTTAAAAGGTGTTTTTTTTTGTTGTTTTTGGATACGTTTTAAGTAATTTTTCTCGTACATCAGTAAGGTTCGTCAAAAAGTAGCTCATTTCTAGATCGATAGACGTGAAAATTATTGATTTGGCATAAAAATAGACAAATTTCATGATTTCATTGTTTTCGGTGAAAAAGTAGCCCGTTCTTCGTTTTTTTCTGGCTACTTGGACAACTTTCCTGATTTATGATTGTTTCATGTCCGATATTCTGGTGTTCACATGCCAGTTGCAGGGTACCTCTCTGCTGATGGTGGTCATTAATTCGTTGAAGTTGATGTTCGGCTACCGCGGTCTCCCCGTCTACGCGCAATACATCGAAGTACAGGCCAGACACACCTTCGGACTGTTCGGGGTTGTCATTGAGATTGTGATCATACTGTACGTTCACGCAGGCAGCCTTTGGTTGGATATTGTGCGATACCCCGGTTATAGTCAGTTTCACCAATCGATGTACTTCTACAGTAATCTGTCAAATATTCAAGGGGGTGTTTTCTAATGGAAAAGTCATTACTTGGGTTTCAAATTTTCAGAGTTAGAAGTAGTAAACATGCAGAAGACACTATGAACATTTTGAGGAGTTCTGAATAAGCTCATATACCAAACTTCGACCCGGAAGTGTTAGCAGATTACTGTAGAGGGATATAAGTGGGTGGAACAAACTGGAGTATATTTTAATTTTGTCTCAATGGGTTTGGGGATGAGAGATGGGGGGACCGATAACTAATCCAACATCTGTAACTTTTTGCTTTTTTCAATGGGGACTGTTTAACTGTGCTAGCCCTCAAACCGACACTATGCGACTGCGACCTATGTAAATGCTATTTTTGTATATCAATAGTGAAAAAAAAGAATGAGCCCTCTCCAGCGAAGCACCGGCGGATTTGCTAATTTTTGACCTAAACTTGGAGCAGTATTAAAATCAAAACGGGTTCCCTTTTGAAAAACAGTGGTATGGATCTGGTATGTTCCGTATCGTATTTTACAAGTGTATTTCCAGGTATGTGATGGCCACTTCTCTTCTGGGCGTCTATTCGATGCCATTCGTTCGTTCGATGAGACCTCAACGAAGGAATACCTCCATGACGGCCATCATCATCAATTGTAGTCTGGTCCTTGTACTCAGCTCGGCACTGCCAGTGCTGGCGAACACGTTGGGTTAGTTTTTCTTAGTTTCAGCTATGTTTTTCTTCGACAGCCTACAAGAAACACAAGTGGAATGCCACGCCACGGTCCGCTGACCGGGGGACCTTTAACTATTTAACAGACTGGACGAGAGGGGACCTATAACTATTTGACCAATTACACATTTTTGTGATTTCGTGCCACTGAATTAGAAAGGGACCTATAACTTTTCGTATTTTTCAGCGGGAGGGATCATTAACTCTTTAGACCCCTAACCAGGACTATCCCACATATGCCAAGAAAAGTTGGTGAGCGCTGAGCGGGTTGTTGTTTTTCATTTCATCACGCGATAGTCGTGAAAGGATTCATACGTGAAACTCTCAAAGAATAGTCGTTTGAGTCATAGTCTACCAACCCTAACGTTAGGTCAGAAGTCGGAAGAAATCTGAAAAGTTATTCCTCAGGACCTCAGCGTTAGCGGATTGCTTTTCGAAACTAAGTCTACACGGTTTAAGGGAGCTGGTTTTTTTTCCGTGAAGTTTTCAATACTTACATGCGAATGACAATCCGTTTCTCCAGGTATAACTACATTCAATCTGCTGGGTGCGTATTCGTCTCTGGAGTGGCTGAGCAACTTCCGACTGGTTTTGGCCTACAATGTGCTGTTCGCGGCTGTCACGATGCTCTGTCTCGTCACACAAATCACCAGCCCCGTCAGGAAACAGATCATGAGAAGGTTGATATCATACACATATAGTTGTTTCCGTCTTTTCACGCGATTCTGGATGTATACAGTATGAATTATGACCTTAAGCGGCTTTTCGCGTGAAACAAAGTTGAAAGTGAAGTTTTGTGCACATTGGCAGTTCTGCGAAAAAAGCTGTTTTCGAAAAAAAATTAATCGATTGAGTTCCATTATTTTGAGTCGGAAAGGACAAGTTTGGCCTTGGTGCCGCTCAGAAGGAACCCGGTTTTGTCACAGATTTCCGATATGTGATTGAAACTTGAGGCACTTCCAGGTATTTGCAGGCAGTCAGCATTTCGTAAATGGTTTTTGAACAGTTTTCCGGCAGTGTTCAAACTACAACCCTCATTTGCAGGCTAAACGACCTCTATTCTGTGCGACCAGAGCTGTTGGTTCCATCGCAGAAAGTCGAGTGATCTATGACCTTTGACCTTTCTGGGTCAGTCTGAAGTTTAGTCTGACGGGTATGTTGTTTCAATTGTTCGCAGTTGTTTATCGAAACAGTTTAACGTGTAGTCTGTAAGTATCGTGTCTGTAAATATATTTGCTTTTTTTGGTTTTGTTTACCCTCGTCACAATTGTTGTGTAGATCATGTTTAAGTTAAAACTACTATAAAACGGTTTGGTTGAATAACCAAGATAAAACAATGTTCCCTATCGAATCATTTCAACCAGAAGGGTAGCTCTGACAGAATCCTTGTATTTTAAGTTGCTGGCTCTTCTTCTTGACTAATATTCAACTGATTTGTTCCTGTATTTCTCAAAACTCGTAGCTTTATTGACGCATTTGACTTTACTTTCTAGCTAGTCTAGTCAATCACCATAATTCTCCACAGGGTGCAACATAGAGAATAGTATTTATCATATTGTATTGCGAGTCCAACTGTAAATTTGTCATTTCATTGCAAACTTTTGACGCGAGTATCAGTCTCACTTGATAAGTATAGTACTTTCCATTCTCATGTGGACTCAGCTACAGTATCGATTCAAAACTTTGAATATCTCTTTTGACAATGTGGTTTTGTATTCTGTATCAACAAGACACATTTAAAAAAGTAGATGTTTCTTTTAAAAAAGTAGATATTTGCTTACTGTAAGAGTCCACGTGAGGATGTTCAGCACTATAGTAGTAATAAGATGTCGAACATTTTATGTTCCCTTTTTCTTATTCTGTGAAACGGGTTTCTCACATAACTGATCATGTTGTGAAACGTATTTTCCGTCCGGTAGCGTACAGCTTATTTGAAAACGATCTTTCGATAATATATTGTGCTTGCCGTTGTTGTTTTTTTGAGTTACCATGCCTGTATAGTTATTTTTTGTCACTTTCATGCTTTTTTGACCAAATGAAACATTTCTATGATGATGTAATGTAAGTTTTGTTATGTGTTGACGTTAAATACCATTTATGATGTGAATTTGAACGGGGAATCCCCAACGACTAATCATAAGGGGGGGGGGGGGGGGGTTATACTATCATAGAAGATAGAAGGTGCATTATGAGTCGTTGCTTCACGGTTTATGTAACTAGAGTATTCCAGCGGAGACAGAAATGCCGAAAATGGGATAGGTTAGGGGGGGGGGGGGGGGGGTAATACTCTCACAAGCGATGCATAATGAGCCGTTGATCTACGATTAGTGTAACTAGAGTCGATTTCAGCTGAAATGCAGACAACGGCAGAGGAGGCCATTGCTGCCATACCACCAATGAACAAAGATGACATGGTAAGTTTATTCGAGGTATACTCTGTTCCACCCCTACGCGCAGACGTACAGTATATTTTTGTCCTATATGTTTGTTATGCATGAGAACATCAAACTTGGTTTGATCGTTGGTTGAGGACAAAATGTGTACCACCGTTTTTAGAAGCGTTGTAAATTTGTGACGCCAAAGGAAATTGTTCCGACAGCCATAACTATTTCCATCCCGGACCGATTTGTCCGAACTAAAACGAATTAAAATAAAATTGATTCGATTCCACCCAAACTAGTGGGTTGAAAAAGAACCAATTCTACTCGAGTTGACATGGAACCGAACCAAACTGTTCTACCTTCCCAAATCGGTTAGGTTACACGAGTTACACCTTTGTTTTTGTTAGTTCGAATGTGGTTCGCTCCTCGGATGACGAACCACATGGTTAGGGAGGAATTGGTTCGATTTCGGTTAGGGAAGAAATTTCCCCCAACTTATTTACAACAAAAGTATCAACTTTGTCCGTCAATTGTTATTTGTGTCTTTTTTAAGATGGTGAGACGGGGAGACCTACTACAGGTAACCTGTTACTAAAACGGTTACTAAAACACGGTCAGGTCATCTGTACACCCGGTTAGTTATAGAATTGGTCCAATTTTAGTTCTTTTCTTTTTGAAGGAAGATCTGAGTCGCCGCGCGGATGCAATTCTTACAGCCGCAGAACGGGATCCCCGCTGCAATTGGACTGATCTGCCTCCCGCGGAGAGGACGGAAATTCAGAAGACTTGCGAGAAACTATTCAGGTGGGTAGAGTTGTTTACTTGTTTGTTTGTTCATTTGTTGGTTGGATGGGAGGAGTTGTTTACTTATTTACATATTTGTTTGGGGAGTTGGGGAGGATAGATATACATAAGACCCTCTTCAATCTAATGGGAAATGGATTGGTCTCGAGAAGAAACTTGGATCCAAGCCAAAAAAAGAAAGAGATTGCTAGAAACTATTCCGGTGGGGGTACAGGTGGAGGTGGTACTATTCAGGTAATAAACTATTCAGGTATTCAACTTGTTTACATTTGTTTGTTTTTCGAAAGGGGGAAATACTAGACAATATACGTACGTGTTACGTGACTCAACTGAACCAAGCGTCTAATCGTCACACCCCAGTGAGGTGTTGTGACTGTTTATCGAAAAGGAGTCTATGCTCCCATTGAAAAGCCTCAAGTTTCATAATTTCAAGTCAAAAAGATGAAATTTGCCAGGATTTCGCGGAGAAGTAGCCGTTGTCAATTTTTTTTGACAATTCCGGCAAGTTTGGCGGAATTGGATAGCATGGATTGCTCTTACCAAAGCGAACCAATACGGAGCATGTCGCTTTGTCCCACTATATTTGTAGTTTGATTCCTCTGCTTTTCGGTCGAAATTTGTAGGCCAATTCTACAACTAACCGGGTTTTTAAGTAACCCCCTTTTTTGGTAACCCCTTTTTCAGGTTACCTTGTAGGTAACCTGGAAGTAACCTGAAACTGAAATCCGGTTACCGTTCAAACTAACGGTAAAACCAAATTTTGCGTTAGAAAAAGAGGTAACCGGTTTTTCATTTTTAGGTTACTTACCGGTTACTTACCGAGGTAACCTGAAAAATAGGTTACCAAAAAAGGTTTAGGTTACCTAAAAACCCGGTTAGATATAGAATTCACCAAATTTGTAATGTGTGGTGTGTCGCGTTCAAACTACAACCGAGATTCGGTCCCGACCCAATATGATCAATATCAATACGTAACAATGATGCGAAATATACAGTGTTATTCCGTATATCATAAGGCGAGGTTAAATAACTCACACAATTGGCTATGTTCGTGGTTTTCACCCGCGAAAGATTCACCAAGAATTAGTTTGGCGAAGGTAAGTCCATACACCAGGAAACTTGTCCGAATAGTGGGAAAAATTCAGAGAACGGACTACTTTTCCACCGAAAAGAAGAAAATCGGTCTAGTTTTGATGAAAAGTCATGAATTTTCACGTTTTCCAATCTGAAACCCGACTACTTTTTGTCGCTTAGTCGGAGCTTACGGGTGTTTGGGTGAGTCTAGTTCAAACTACAACTTGGGCATGGTCATCCCCAAACACCAGTAAGGTCTGACTGAGCGACAAATCTGTTTTCGTATGTAAACAAGTAAAAACTTATGATTTGGCAGCAAAAGTAGACCGATTGTCCCCTTTTCGGCGAAAGAGTAGTCCGTTTTTCGATTTTTCCCGACTATTCGGACAACTTTACTGGGGTATGGTCATCCCCTATAATACTTGTTTCAGGTGGTTCTCCTGTCTGCCCGCCAACGCTCTGTCGGACACTTCTGCGATCATGGGAGATGCTCGAGGGAAAACGGTCGGTTTTTGAATACTGGTTGTTATGTTTCATAATTGTATTTTATTTTAATCAGGTTGGCTAGGTGGTTCGCGTAGCAGAAAGTCGAAAAGGATTTTGTCGAAAGTATCATTGAAATTCTAGGAAATTCATCTATGTCTCGTAATTTTATGTGTTTATTTCACAAAAAGTTTAGTTGAACATTTAGCTAGTTTTTTCTGTTGCTCTATGAACGGAGTTTTTTGCAGCAGCGCGAGAAACCTTGTTTCTCCGAGGATACGGCCACTTTCATTCTGGAACGATATCAGGAGAAGAAGAAGGTGGATTTCGAGGAGGAGTTTGGCATTGAACAGGATCTCCTCATCGTCGCTCTCATGCACGCGATTTGGGCCGGTACGTATCTGTGTACGGGTTGAATTCATACACCAGTAAGGTCTGACTAAGCGACGAAAATTAATACGTTTTCAGATATAAACACGTAAAAATTTAGGATTTTTCATCAAAGGTAGACCGATTTTCATCTTTTCAGCTAAAAAGTAGTCCGTTTCTCGAATTTTTCTGACCATTCGGACAACCTTGCTAGTGTATGGTTGAATTCCATATCCAACCGGGTTTTCAGGTATCCTAATCTTTTTTCACTTTACCCCGAGGGTAACCTGAAAACAAAACCGTTTACCGTCAAAAGTAACAGTAAAAAACAATTTTCTTGTCGAATGAGAGAGTAACCGGATTTCGGTTTTAGATTTCGGTTTTAGGTTACATCAAGGTTACCTACTCAAGGAACTTGAAAAGGGTTACCAAAAAGCGTTGGGTTAACTGGAAACCGGGTTAGTATAGCGTGGCCCTGTCTACTCTTGGCGAAGTGGTTGTGTGGGCGCCGCCGCCTATAGGGCTCTGGTTCGAATCCCGGCCCGGCCGGGCATGATTAATGACTCGATCCAGTGATCGTGATCATAGGATCCGCTCGGTAAATTGACGCGTGGTTCCAAATAGCTGTACTTGGTAGATGCAAGAATCGTTCGCTGAACTGCCTACATTTAGAAATTATTGTACTTTTGTTCATATTTTAGGATTGAGTTGTATAACGTGCCGTTGAGAGGTTTAAATGCGTTATGAACATTAGCTGACTTTTCCTAAAATAAAATCTGAGATTATGATGTTCTACTATTCGTTTTTCCAAGGAAATGTAGATCTTTCTGCTTAATAGACCAACATATTTCGAATTTGAAAAATATTGATTAAAGTATAAATCTTCTTTTTCCAGAACAAAACTCTTATGACGTGGATTTCGGGCCGATTTGCGATGCGGTCGACCTGGACTGCGGCACCTACCACATGGTGAAACAGTTTCTGAGGGAAACCGGAGGGCCCCTGGAGAAGACCCCCAGGGCATTGGTACAGGTACGGGGAAGGATGTGTCTATCTGTCTATTTCTCTCTCTCTCTCTATTCATCTGTCTGTCTGTCTGTCTCTCTCAGTTTGCGCTCTCGCCACCTCCATCGCTCTGTCTGTCTAACTCTTACTCCCTCACTCTCTCACTCTATTACTCGTCGTTTTCTGTCAATTCTGTTTCTCTGCTCTTGGTTCTTCTCTTCTCCTTCTAGTCTAAGAAGGGGCCTTTCGCTAAATGTGTTTCCGGCAGAATCGTGATTTCCGCTATCACCGAAACCTTACGCTCTGTGTTCCAGTCGGCCCTGTGTACTCCCGTCGACTGCTGCATCACAATCACAATGGCATACGCGGAGGTAACGCTCATATTTACTATTGTCAAGCACCGGTGAGGTCCGACTAAGCGACAAAAAGTAGTCCGTTTTAGATGTGAACACGTGAAAATTTACAATTTTTCATCAAAAGTAGACCGATTTTCATGTTTTCGGCCAAAAAGTAATCCGTTTTTCGAATTTTTCTGACTATTATTCGGACAACCTTGCTGGTGTATGTATGAGGGGGGGATGTCCGTTTCCCTTTTAACCATACCTTCACGACGCTTCCAGAAAACAAGGGGGGGGGGGGGGTTACAGACAGGAATTCTAGGCTAACGTGAGTCTGCGCTCGAAACCGATATTGGCTTCACATCACAATTTGATCGGTCGAAATCTGGTTTCCCAAGAAAATGGTGTGTTCTGAGGGTTCTAGTTGTGTCTAGTTTTCTAGATAGTTGATATTTCGGGAAATTATTTATACTTCGTGAACCTCACCTAGATAGCTGAATGGATCTACGAAACTAACCCCCTTCTCAAATTCCGGTCTCTGTTGAAGAATTGGTCAGTTTCCAGGCGAAGGGCTGGCCGATGCGTATCGATTGGTCCTCGTTGGACTACGCGACAGTCGACTGGTCCGCCAAGGATATAGCCGAATTCGACGAGATGACGAGGAACCTCGCCATTCGACACTACGGGAAGGCGCCCCATCAGTCGAGGGACGTCGACGAGTTAGTTGCAGTCAGAATCTCATTCCATCGTACTGTGGTAGTGTAGAATGCCAAAAAGGTAGCCTCCTTCTGGCTAATAGGTATTTCAATAGAAGAGAAATGGGGGCGGGGCTATCAGTCGAGAGTTGGACGAGTTAGTTGGATTCATTGGTTCATTTCATCGTATATTGCTCATTGAAAAGTGGGTTAGGTTACAGAAAAGAGGTTGTATATAGAATCTCATCGTACAAAGGCAGGTGAATGCCGAAACATAGCCTACATTCAGTTAACTTTACGTCTTCAAATATCAAATTTGACGTGGTACAATGAACTTCCGATTGCAGAAATAAACCCTAACCTAACCAGAGCCAGCCTAACCGGTTGTTGGTAACCGTTCTTCAGATTAACTGAGTAGGTAACCGAAATGTCACCTAAAAAGCTGACCTGAACAAAAACATGAGTTAAATTGAGTTTGATCATTTGATTTCATTCTCATCAGTTGATTGATTTATCGATTGATTGATTTATCGATTGTTTGCAGATTGATCGAGCAGATAGAACGGGAGACGATCGCCATGCAACAGACAATGGAGGCCGATTTGGAGGAACTACGCGCCTCGGTGGCGGATATACGCAATACGTCATTGGTGGGTAGGATTTGATCTATTGATTGATTTGTTGATCTTGATCTACTGATTTAAAAGGGGCTACATTGCAAACACACAAACCAGGTGGGTGAGTGTGGAGGAACTACGGAATACCTCATTGGTAGGCCAATTCTTCAAGTTTCCGGGTAATCTCAGGCTTTCTTGATAATCGTCCGGAAAATGAAATCCGGTTACGATTAAAACTATTGAAAACCAGATTCGGGTTAAATTGTAGGGCGAACGGTATTTAGGTTCTGGTCACTACAACACTACTCAAGTTACCGTAAAACGATTGGGTTATCTGAAAACCCGGTTAGATACCGAATTAGTTCCATTGGTAGGCCTAGGCAGAGCTGGGGGAGTTCAGCTCTGGAAATACCAGTGAATAGTGCTGTTCCTATTATGGTTCTCGTCATTCCCACTGAGACTTTGGCAGCGTACCAATGAAACTTGAAATGGATATATATTTCATAGAAATAACAGGTTTGATGAAAAGATATTTCACCCATGTACTGTAACAAAGGTTAACTGCCGCTCAGAAAAACATTTACTGTTTTGGAAAACAATAACATCGTGTAAAGACACGTGTTCAATCGCGAATAAACATTCTATTCTAAAGCCACCTAGAATTTGTTTTGCCACGTTTCCGAGGTCTGAGTGGGAATGATTGGAACCATACACCAGCAAGGTTGTCCGAATAGTCAGAAAACTTCAAAAAACGGACTACTTTTAAGTCGAAATGATCAAAATCGGTCTACTTTTGATGAAAAATCCAGAATTTTCACTTCTTCATACATGAAAACGGACAACTTTCCGTCGCTCAGTCAGACCTCACTGGCGTATGATTGGAACTATATCATGTCAACTGTTCTTGCAGAGAGAGACGCGCGAGGAGGTGAATGCGATGCGAGACAACTTGGTGGCCACCATGATGCCAGAATGCCTTCGGGACAGACCCAAACTGTCGGAGAAACATCTACAGGAGGTATCGGGTTATTCAGCAGTCGAGTTCATACACCAGTAAAGTTGTCCGAATAGTCAGAAAAATTCGGAAAATGGACTGTTCTTTTGCCGAAAAGAAGAAAATGGTTCTTCTTTTATCTTTTGATGAAAAATCATAAAATTTCACGTGATAACATCTTAAAAACGGACTACTTTTACTGGTGTTAGACCGAGTGATTCATATGAGAAAGGCTAATATTTATTGAACTTTGTGATTCAGAATAGAGAAAAAGGTATACAAACACCAAAAAATCCGATAAAGACCATGCAAAAAGCGGAGACGCAAAAGAATAATCATCTGCCCCGTAGAATTGACATCCGGGAGGTATCCATTTATTCCTGATCATCCAATATTGTATTCGAAAATCATTGTTCCAACCAAATCTCCGTGGAATCATCGTACAACAATTTAAGCGAAAATTCTGTATCTCTCAACGCTTACGGTCTTATTTTTTCGCAGCCTCGTGTTTTTTCGTGTTTGCAGTATTAGTTACACGTACACACTTGTTATCGAGCTAATGTAAAACATTGTTTTCACGTGTGAACTTCCCTCATACACCAGTAAAGTTGTCCAAATAGTCGGAAAAGTTCGCAAAACGGACTAATTTTTTGCCGAAAATAAGAAAATCAGTCTAGGTTTGATGGAAAAATCACAAATTTTCACGTGTTCACATCTAAATCAGATTACTTTTCGTCGCTTAGTCGGACCTTACTGGTGTATGACTTCCCTCGTTCCGTTTCAGATAGACGAAGAAACGGAAGACGCGAAGCGGCAGCTGGCAGCACTGGAGGCACAATGGAACGCCTACCAGTCGTCTGCCTCCAAGGTCAGCTGGCTATATGCCGTGGCCGTATTCACCAATCCTCGCGAAGCTAACAGGCCTTCCCGCGGGAAGGTAGAGCACGAGAATAGTGTGCTGGTGAGAAGGGTCCAGAGGCGCTTTTCTACCTTCCCGAGACATTGGTGAACACGGCCACTGTAGTTCGTTTCAGCCATCGATAATAGCCTGCAGCATATTCGACTCTGGCACCCCTCATATTGGGTTTATAATCATACACCAGTAAGGTCCGACTAAGCGACGAAAAGTAATCAGTTTTAAGATGTAAACACGTGAAAATTTAGGATTTTTCATCAAAAGTAGACCGATTTTTATCTTTTCGGCTGAAAAGTAGTCTGTTTGGCGAATTTTTCTGACTTTTCGGACAACCTTGCTGGTGTATGTTTATAATAGGGTTGTTGAGGGTTTGCCCGATCGGTCTCTATTTTTTCCCGAAATCTCGCGACACACCCTTCTTTTTTGAGTGGCGCCCTTCCGAAATTGTTCAAAACTGTGATTTTTATTTAATTTTGGTTCAATTTTTTACTAGTTTTGCATGAATTTCGCTGTTTTTCAACTCGCGACCTCTACTTTTCATACAAAAATTGGTTCGCAACCCCTATCTCATGAGAGGCCATGGCCAGCAAGGCTGACTAGTATCGATGGTTGAGAGTTGAGACGAACTATACAGGGTGGTTGAGTCGAAGTTCGAAAACTGCGAATTTAGTGTTGTAGAACCTCTCGAACCTCTCCTAAGGTCAAATCACACATTTGTTAATTCGATCTCGTTGCTTTTCTGTCGAAGTTCGTACTTGATCAAAAGTGAAAAGATCAAAAGATCAAAAGGAAAGTGGTGAGATCACACTAAAAACAAGAATAGCCCACTCTCTATAACTGGTCGCTAACCACACCTTTTTTGTGACGTCATCCAGTTCCAGTTTTCAGGGATACAATGAAACAAATTCCAATCCTCTCCGTTTATTCTCAAAAAAACCACCAATTGTCTCGTTTCATTAGCAAATTATGTGCTCAGTGAAAGGTGCTACTAAAAAACTTAGTAGCACCTTTCACTGAGCACATAATTCCCTAGTACCATCCAAAAGTCTCATGACAACAAGTATCTTTGTTTTAATTAAATATGATACTGCCTCCTTTCAGTTGACACTTCGTAGTCGTCTGACGCCTCAACTGGGTCAGTTGTGTCTCGCGTTTACGGACAAGGGAGAGAGGGCCGGATACAGAATGGCTCTCATTGTGGATCAGGTATAGTCAGTGTCATTCCCACGTGGACTCCACGCGTGAGCAAATATAGATCCAGTCTTCGTGTAGCTACGAGGAACATATGCTTTTTTTCTAGCTGATTTTCTCTCTTTCTCTCGCACTCTCGCACTCTCTCTCTATATATGTGTCTCTCGACACTTGTAATAGTAATAATTGAATAATATCCAGGTTGAGGAGAACGTCTACCAAGTGCAGTTTCTCGACCGTTCCCTCATGCAAAACGGCGGTCAGTTTTTTTGGATCAATAAATTCAGTTCTATACTCTTCTTCAATTTAATTTCCTTCAATTTCGTAGTTATTCGCTTGCAATCGTAATTGTATTACTCAATAGAGATATTCATCACATTTCTACGTTCTTTTACGAAATGAACCCTCTTTAACAAAAAAATGGAAGTCATCCATTCCTCGATACGTATCTTTGTAGTTTAGTGGTTCAAATCTAATACCAGTTCAACTACAATCTACGTAATCAGAAAAAAATTCCAGAATTGGCGGACGATGTGACGGATTTGCATGGAATCGCCATTGTAGAGATGCCCATGTACGATCTGGATCTGAAGAGTACGCACTACGTTGGTCAGTTTTTTATAGTTTGTAGTTTGGACTGCCTACACAGCACAACCTTTGCAGTTAGTCGGAAGGGTTGCTTAGTGTCATTGTCTTGTGCTCTCATAAACTGACGTATTTGTGACATGGGTTGGTTTGGGCTAGATTTGGTTGGGATTCGTTCATAATACCAGTTGTGAAATTGGGTGGTTGTCTGGTTATGTTCACCCGGTTGGCTGTTTCCACTTCAGTCGTCAGTTTGGTCATCTCCTCGAATTCGTCTCTCTTTCTGAAACCCCGATCGGGTTAGGTCTGCGAGTAGTAGATTTTCAGGTAAACCAACAAGACCTGGCTTTTAGTCATTTTCACACAAAAACTCAATTCTCAGCGAGTGAGCGAAAGGAAAGATTAAAGTGTAGCAGATATTCACGTGTTCCTGTTCAGGTCTGCGGGTGGTGGCATTGACGGAAACCCCGTATGGACGGACGGAATGGTCTGCCGGAACCATCGCCGCACTGCCAACCAGTACTCATGCTCAGGAGTTTCTGGTATGTTTGCAATCATACACCAGTAAGGTCCGACTAGGCTACAAAAAATGATCCCTTTTCAGATGTAAACATACCCCAGTAAAGTTGTCCGAATAGTCAGAAAAAATTGAAAAACGGACTACTTTTCCGCTGAAAAGAAGATAATCGGTCTACTTTTGATGAAAAATCATAAATTTTCACTTGTTTACATACGAAAACGGACTAATTTTTGTCGCTTAGTCAAACCTTACTGGTGTTTGGATGTAAACACATGAAAATTTAGGATTTTTCATGAAAAGTAGTCTGTTCATCGATTTCATTCTGACTATTCGGACAACGTTGCTGGTGTGTATGTTTGCAAGAAAGAAGGAAAAGAAACATGAATAGGTGTGAAACGGGGTGATGGGGAAGTTGCTAGTTGGCAGTCTTCCTCCGTTGAGTAATTAAAATGGTGTTCCGTAATAAGTGGGCAGTTAACCGAGATGTCTCTTTTCACAGGTCTTTTTCGACGACGGATTCGAGGGTTACGTGGCGGCGCCTCTGGAAATCAACTACGAGGCGGCTATGAGGGCAGAAATGGTTGGTTGATTGAAAATAGTTTATTTAAATGAGAATACATATTATATAGATACATTATATAGATACATAATATACGTTGTAAGTACGATACGAGGCTGCCGATGAGGGCCTAAATGGTTGGTTCATTTCAGGGTTTGCGCCTTTCAAAGCTTTTTCTGTTTCTGTTCTCCCGGTGTTTTTGTAGTTTGATCTTTGATCTCGTAGCTTTTCGGTCGAAATTCCCCATTCAATCGATATATCGAGAGATCAAACTACAACGATGATTTGAACACATGTTACACATGTTAGTCGTGAGCTATATTGACCATGGGTAAAAAGGTGCGCTCCTGAGATGGTACTACCTTCACTTTTTGACAAGAGTCACCGAATGGCCTCCTTCACTGTCGCTGCGCAATGGGGGGAGGAGGAGGTGCAGCTTCCATGCTAGCCCTCCCACCCTCTCACTGTTGCAACTAGAGTCTGACCCCCTTCACTTTGGAAGAGCCCGGTTGAACCCCTTTTTACCTATGATATTGACAGCTCGTGCGGTTTGCCGAAAATGTTCAAAACGCATGGAGTGTACTAAATATATCCCAGAACGTAACTGGCGAGCACTTAAAAGGTCGTTTTTTGTTGTATAGTTTTTCTCATTCGTACCTCATTCTATTCTAATTGAGTTGTAGTTTGAATAAGAAAACAGCCATTGGAAAGTCGTATTTTAGATCACTGTGGATGAGACGACAGAACCGTCTATTATTCGGAAGAAATTCGAGTTGCTGAAGATGTTTCCCCTGGCGAGACAGTCGCTGTCTCTCAATGGAAATGATGTTAGTTGAATGATTTGTTTCCTCTTCAGTTAATTTTTCTGTTGGTTTGTGTTGTCTGTAACTTCTGACTGTAACTAGTCTACTTGGGATGTGTATCGGATAGTTTTTATTTTATAAGCATGCCTTTTTTTCTTACATTGTAAAAATGAAGATTGAAAAGGTGTATATTGGATCAAACAATGAAGGGAACTCTTGATTAGTTTAGAAGAATGGTGATTAATGAGGACGATTATGTGAAGCAATCCCGTGTCAACGGTCCTTTAAACTGCAATTGGAAAATGTATTGCGCTTCAAAGGACTGAAGGGTTGCGATTGGACCACATAATCGTCCATCTTTGTGTATGCATTGAGCGCAATAAGTGCATGATGTGCCTATTCAGCTGGACAACGGTCGTGTCTACCGACTGGTGCGCCACAGGCCGGACACCCGCCGATTCCTCCAGAGATACTTCGAGAAGTATCCCGACTGGCCGCTGGTCCGAATGAAGAAACCCACTGCTGACAGACCCCCGCAAGTAGTCATTGTGAGTGGAATAGGGGGAGATATTTAACCCTTAACATTCTAGGTAGAGCAGATCTCACTTGAAAAGTGTACGTTGGTAGTTGCGCTAATGTTCTCTAAACTCTAAACTATTACCGACACATTGCTATGTCATATTTCTCACTCAGCAAACAGTTCGAACTTTTGTTACTTGTTACAGCGAAAGACTGTCAGCGCTTATTATGCTGACTCTAGGAGCACTCTATAGGGCTCGCTCTCTACAAAGCAAGCCAATGAGATGTCTCTGGCTATCCCGCTGTGCTCATACACCAGCAAGGTTGTCCGAATAGTCAGAAAACTTCGAAAAACTATTACTTTTGAGTCGGAAGGATGAAAATCGGTCTACTTTTGATGAAAAATGCCTGAATTTTCACGTCTTTGTACTTGAAAACGGACTACTTCATGTCGCTCAGTCAGACCTTACTGGCGTATGGCTGTGCTGGCGTTGATTCTGATTCGAATGAGCTAAATTATGCGCATATAGTTCAAACTGCAAGACTACAACTTAGTTATGGTTCTCCACTATAGAATAGGGCGGTTGACACATGCAACCCGGTTGCATGCAACCAAAATGCAACTAGGCTGCGTGTGTACGAAACCATTGGTTGCATCTCAAACGCAACCAAATTTGTGTACAGTGAGATATGTTGGTTATGTGATGTGATTTTGGTTGCATTTGAGATGCAACCTGGTTGCATTTCGGTTGTTTGTGTACATGGCCGATAGACGATCATTTCCCTTCCCCGCTTCCAGGCCTACGACAAGTTCCGTAAACGTCAGAACGTGCAGGTGGTTTGCGTGGATCGATCGATGGCTGTGCTTCGGTTTCCGCCACCACCGGCCTCTTTTCATCCGGGTACGAAATTGGTTTGGAGTTTCGGTTCCTCGGTTTGGTTTCGATAAAAATTTCTGATAATTCATACGCTTTTCGTTTGTAATTCAGAATTAACAAGTGTTCATAGTTTTTCAATGTTCGGTTATGAGCTTGCAGCTATTCCTGGTTTCACAGTGAACAATCACAAATTATAGAGTTTCGTGTACGTTGACAACAAAATAAACTGGTTATCGGGAGAACTGGTGGGTGGAGTGGTTATGATCACGTTCGAATCAGATTTGGAGATTGATTAGAACTGTTTTATCATAAAACAGGTTGTCTCTTTAATGGAACCTTTCCGCAACAGTGATTTTTCCTTCTTCTCTGGTTACTGGTTATTTGGGGACATTTGTCAAAGCTGAACTAGTGTTTTTTACAGGCAGTGATTGTTTCGAATACCCCTGTACGGAACGGAATCACAAGCACAACGACGAATGGGTCTTCAGGGGATCTCCGCGGATTACTGTAGTCGTGAGTTATCGATGTGTCGGGTAATTGTTTCGCTCCCCAAACAGATAGCTTGATCGTCAATGACAAAGTAGACTATGAAAGGATCAAATTCTTTGTCTGATAATAATGATAATATGACGTTTAGATGAATAACAACTATAGCAGTACAAGTGTCAAATCACTCTATTATTTGGGAAAATCTATGGCCAAAAGTACAACCTATTTACAAGAGAACCAAAGTACAAATGTCTGTTCAGAATCTGGAGAACTTCGCCAACAACAACATGTCTTCGCGTCGAATGGCGAAGAATCGAAGTCAGTTCGACGTGGTCGACCCGGACACAGCCGCCAACGAGCCGGAACACGTACAGAGGACGGTGGGGGGCTATACTATCATGAATCGAGGACAATGGATAAGTTTCCAGTTAAAAGAGAAGCGAATAGTGGTATCAACAACGAACTTCCACAACGTGCCAGCTAAAGCTAATCGAGCTCCGAGTTATCGAGTTTAGGAAAACATTGAGGTTACGATTCCAGAAAATTGCAAAATACCAAACATCTGAAGCAATTTCAAAGATTTCTCACTGATATTGATTTAATAATGTCGATTTTATTCAATTCCCCCTAATTTTAGGCTAGGAAATCGAATATTCCGATGTTGCCGACTGCTTCCGCGTCGGCCGCCTATCGACCGAAGAAGAGGTCGGAGCGGGAGGAGAGAGAACTCGCAATGAAGAAGGCCAAGGAGAAGCAGGTGCGGTACACTGAGTTCTCTATCATGTTTTCGCACAAAACACTTGTTTGAAGGTTCACTGGTCTACTTGGGGTCCTTGGGGTCGTTCTCAGATAATAGCCAATTGACAAAACACTTTTTAGCGGCCTCGACGAAAAAGTGGCGAGTCTGAGAGACGCAAATGTCTGCGACCTCATTGACCTGCATGCTCTCTCGCTTTTGTAGCTGGCCAATCGAAGAAAATTGGCGCCAATCGTTCTGAGTCGTTTCGCGACCCGAATCGCGAATGTACATTGATCTCTCAACATCCAAGATGAATTGGCACCAGACTACAAACTACGCCTTCCATTCCAGTTCACCACTGTGCAGCGCGACCTGCCCCCTCTGCCCGGCCTGCCACAGGCCTACCACAGCGAGTGTACTTCCGACTGTCTCCATGGCCTGGACAGAGACCCCTACGATGACACATTCAAGCAGTACTCGCCCCTCCTCATCCCCTTTCTGTGCGGCTGGCAGAGAGTGGTTGGTTCTAACAACTGTTGATAAATTTCCGTTATAGTTTATATGAAATCAGCTTTCGAATGAGACTAAACTCGAATGTTTTCGATTTTGAGTTCTTGATTCCCGAGTTTAACAACCCTGTGGGTTTATGAGTCATGTTAGAATGATCGGGGTGAAAAATGCAAAGTTTGTTCGGAAAACCACTATTTGGAAATGTTGAGATAGGGCGTACATTTATCGAGGAATTCAAGCTTTTCGATGGTACTAACCGTAGTTCGTTTCCAGGAGTACTGTATCGATACGCTGCCGGCAGCCGGTCAAAGTAAGGCGCGTAGTGACACCCGAATCATCTATCGATCCCCGTGCGGCAGGACTTTTATCAATCGGGATGCGGTCAAGATGTTTCTGCGGGTGGGTGTATCATTTTAACCCTAATATATTTATTCTATTGAGCCTATTTTTTTCACATTATAAGAGTCATTTTAATTCCTACATAGACGACCGTATGAATTTGAACTTGATGGTCATTACTTTTATATTCTAATTACTTACGACCTGTATTAGTTTCTGAGAAGCCACCTTAATTTTATTTTTTATTGTACAGGAAACCAGCTGTCAACTGACTATTGATTTGTTCTCCTTCGATCCAAAGATCAATCCATTCTCCGCGATTGAGGTCCGTTTTTTTCTCGAATGATTTTAATGTTCTATATTCTTTTGCATAGTTTTTCATTCTTACCAGTAGGGTAAATGAGTTTCGAGTTCTCATCCAAAGGGCCAATTGGGCTGGCGGCGCGCCAAACCCCGCTCCTACAAAATTGCCCGTAAGCTGTCCACAATGGTTGGATGTAGCCGATATAAACCATTTTTCATGTTGTATCTCCCGCAGGTGCCAGCCGATAGTGTGAAAGTGGCCGACTATTCCATGGGACTGGAGCACATGCCCATCCCGGCTGTCAATACGATCGACAACGAGGAACCGCCCGAGGTTGGTCTAGGTTGTTATTGTTGGTGTTCCTTTGTGATACTGTCATTTTTGGTTGAAGCCTGTTTCTACATCCATAGCTTGTGTTTTTGTATGTATTGTAGTGTATCCGTTTAGCGTCTAGAGAATGGTGAGCCTCAACTGTGTTGTCTGAATGTGTTGTCCATACACCAGTAAGGTCTGACTAAGCAACAAAAAAATAGTCCGTTTTCAGATGTAAACAAGTGAAAATTTAGGCTTTTTCATCAAAAGTAGACCGATTTTCATATTTTCGGCTAAAAAGTAGTCCGTTTGTTGAATTTTTCTGACTAATCGGACAACCTTGCTGGTGTATGGTGTTGTCTGAAAAGTTCAAAGTGCTCGAAACTAAGTGTTTCGCAGAATGCTATCCCGGGCCCGGGGTGGTAGTTGTTAACCATTCGTACAGCCGATATTCTTCGTGACGTAGTGATTGGTTCATCCCAGAGAATTTGCTCCGTAGTTTTGAATTGATCTTCTTATAAACACTTTTGTCCCGTTTTCAATGAAAAAGGTTATTTTCCTGATTTTAGATTGCGTACGGCGCTCGTCGTTTCCCGCACGACAACCGCGTGGACCTGTCCACCATCAACGCCGCCTTCTGTTCGGGATGCACCTGTGCAGGTTGGTTGGTCAATGGATGGTCAAAGTACAAAGTACAAAAATTACACGTCCGAAATTGAGGCTAATCGGTTGTTTTGTCCCTTTCACTCTAACGCTTCACTGAGAAACAACTTGGAGGGAGTTTGAACTACTAGAGAGAAGTGACATTTGTCACCAAATGATATTAATTAGCATACACTCACAGTGCCTCGCATTAGCCGGTGGGGCCCGGACCTTTTTGCCAGAAAAGGGGGATAATTTCCCAATAATTTTGAATTTTGAAATTTCATTAAAATTCCGTTTTTTATGTTTTTAATGCGATGGGAGGGGGTCCCGGATCGAAATGGTCAGAGGGGTCCCTTTTTGTTTGGAGGGAGTCCAGCCTATTGTGAGTGTATGTTGATTAGCGGGATAATCCCTGTGAGAGGTATTCTTTGGTTATGTACCGGAAAGCCAGTCCTCTCTAGTTATCATTTTCTGTAAATACGGTTGAAGTACGAAGTTTGACGAGTTTTCTCTGTTTCAACACCAAACTACAACTACTACAAACTACAGATTTGATCATTCTCCTCAATAATGAATTTCCCTGCTTACAGACGACTGTTCGGACGCGTCTCGTTGCGAGTGTCAACAGCTGACTCAGTCCAATGTGAAACGGCTGGCAGCATCATTCAGGCCCCGGAAATACGGGTCAGTCGGGTCACGTGATACACGTGTTTTCTAGCGTTAATCGGGCATACATCGTAGAAGTGTGCTTCAATGTCATGGTTTGTGTGAGAATCTACCTATGAATAACGTAACGTTGAATGAGCTGTTTTTGTTGACTTTGTTGAAGGAATAAGCACAACACGTTATGTGTTGTTACCTACATTTACTCGTTAAAGCGTGTAAGTTGATAGTTTTAATATGTTGTTTTCGAAAATATATTAGTTTTATTTTCAAGTTGTATTTTTCCAGATATCAATATCGATCGTTGGTGGAGAAGACCATTTCGGGTATCTTCGAGTGCAACGACAACTGTGGCTGCAACAGAAAGAAGTGCTTCAACCGGGTGGTACAACACCCCATCAAGTACCCTATTCAGGTGAGGCCTACAATACAAGATTCCATATATCACTGGGTGTTGGGTGAAAAGGTCTTTTGGTCCTTTGGTCCTGATTGGCTATTCTACGTTCTCAGACACCGTGGTAGAGTGGGTAGAATGATACTATGGTCTGATCAGTCAATTGTCACCTCGCGGGGTAGTAGTTTTCCTTCCCGTACTGTGTTTTTTTTCAGATGCAGGATAGAAAAATCATCCCGCACGGTTTATTCAAAGATTATGGATACGACCACTAGTGTATGGTTTAGGCTCAGATGAGCTCGTCAAAGTGAAGCTTAGATAAACTTCATTGACCAAAGCATGCGTGAGACCCTCTTTGAATGGTGGGAGGTTAGCTACCTGGGTTGTGATATATGAAACGCCGTTTGGTTTCTATTTCGCCCATCTCTCATCAATAACTGGTTGTTTTTGTGTTTTACATAGTTAAACAAATGAGTGTTCAGCTGTACAAGACAGCGCAATGCGGGTGGGGCGTGCGTACTCTGGTGGACATCCCGGCTGGCGCCTTCATCGCCAACTACGTGGGGGCACTGCTGACAGACGGCATCGCGGACGAGGTTACGCAGGGGGAGGACGCCTACTTCGCCGATCTGGACCTCAACGATGTGGTCGGTGGTCTATCTCTCTCTCTCTCTCTCTCTCTCTCTCTCTCTCTCTCTCTCTCTCTCTCTCTCTCTCTCTCTCTCTCTCTCTCTCTCTCTCTCTCTCTCTCTCTCTCTCTCTCTATCTCTCTCTATCTCTCTCTCTCTCTCTATCTCTCCCCTCTCTCTCTCTATCTCTCTCTCTCTCTCTCTCAGAATCCCTTGATAAGCCTCAACCGTTAGCCAGTATTGTTTTGTAGAGACTTTTAGCCTGAACAAACTACATATTATTGAATTGGAAAGATATGTTCTACCATCTCTCTTTCTGTCTCTCCCTCCATCCCTCTCGTTCCTTCGTCTCTCTCTTTCTCTGATTCTGCCCCTCTCCAGGTAGAGAACGAGAAGGCGAGTGCCATGGAGGTCTTTGGCCATTTGGACGTGGGAATCGGCAGTTCAGACGATGACGATTCTTCACAGTCTTCCACCGACGCGGAGGATGAAATGTGAGTACACGTGTAAAGAATAGTAAATAGAACGTGAGAACACGTGTGTTAGAAAAACTAGTTGTAATGTTCCTGAAGTTTAATTACCGATCCACCAATACGCAGCTTGAATTGTGACGAGAACACATGTGTACTAGATGTGAATGGAATGGTTACGTGATTCTGAGTACTTCTTCAGTGGCCGTGCAGCACCCATTCATAAACAACTGGAGAGTTTTTTTTAGAGTTTTCAGAGCTGTTAAGTTTCCCGGTGTTTCAGGTTTTACATGAGCTTTCATGAACGTAATTTCCATTTTATCCCTCAATGGTGAAAGTTTATGGTCGGAAGAGGGTCACATACACCGCCAAGGCCTCTCATAAAGGGGGGAGTCGCGAACAAATTATTGTGAAAAGTAGGGGTTGCGAAGTGTCAACTAACGATTTTCATACAAAATCAGCTATAATCGTACGGGAATTAGTTGAATATCGCCGTTTTGGGTGGTCGCGACACGAGAAAACACGGAGGGGTCGCGAGAATTTTGAAGGATTAAGAGGCCCTTGGCGGTGTATGGAGGGTCATGAGGTTTTGGACCTGTGAAGACTGGCAGAATTCCACATATTCAGGCTGAGATGACCATATTCTCTTGCGGTTGATCCTCATCACTGTAGTACGGTGGAATTGGTTGTTATTGTTTACATATTGATTATTTTCAGGAACGACGGTGATTCTGGGGCCGGATCGGACGGCGAATTTGTTCCGCCGAAGAAAGAGAAGGGAAAAGTGGAGAAGAAGAAGAAGCGACAGAGCAGAAGAAAGAAGATGAACGACGACGAATGTCAGTTGTTGTAGTTTGATCTTTGATCTACAAAGACTTGGATATTCACTAATTTTGATTGAATAAGAGCGCGTTCAAGCTACAAAAACGGGGATATAAGACAGCAAACACCGTATAGGAATGCTTAGGAAGTTTATTTTGGACACCATTTTCAAAAATTAACTGTTTTTACCAATTCGGTGTAACTTTTTTTTTGAAATTTTTTAAAACTTTTTTTGACATGCATTTTTTCAGTGGACTACGAGCCGCCGGCCATCTTCAAGTGGTCCGAGTATTTCGTGAACAAGAACTCTCTCTACGTCATTGATGCTAGGAACAAGGGAAACATTGGACGGTTGGTATAGTTCGTTTCATAACCACTGAGACTCATTGACATCGCCTATTTCTCAGAGAAAACATGAGTATTCTGAAGACATTTTTCTGTTTACGTGTTCTTATGAAACTGAACTATCGCTAACAGAGGTTCGCAGTTATTTGAAAAACTACAAAGTGGTGAAAAATTGACTGCAATATTCATTGGGACGCTGCCAAGTCTCAGTCTCAGTGGAAATGACCGGAACTATAGTTATTTCCATCTTCACCTTTCTCTTTTCAATGGAGTTATCTTCAAAATACAGCCAGTTGCTGTAGTGGATTGCCTACATTTCCATGACTCGTGCTGGTAGTTTAAACGACTTCATATGAAAACGTCGGCAAAGCCTATAAGTGACTTTTTGGTGCTCACTCAAAATAACCTTTTTTTTATTCCGAAATATCCATGTTCAGAGGTTAGGAAAGAATGATCTATTGACTATTGCATAACGAAAATGGCTAGAATGTTTGATATACGAGAGAAAGGCTAAAAACAGTAATATGGACGCAGAATGCATCTATTTCTATAAAAAATTTTTTTTAATAAAACTCGAAAACATTAATCAATATGCATATTTTAGATTCCTGAACCATTCTTGTGACCCCAACGTGTCTGTGCAACACGTGTTGGTGGATACGCATGACATGCGACTCCCATGGTCCGCCTTCTTTGCGCAGAAGAACATCAGGGCCGGAGAGGTGGGTGCAACAAGGGTTCAAACTACAATTGTTCGGCATTGTTCTCAGGGGCGGATGCTTGTCTACTGTGTCATATAGATATGTAGGGCAGTCTGTGCTTACATCTCATACGAGAGAAAGAAGTATAAGTACTTCTAGAAGTATTGGAAGGGGGTTAAATGATACAAAAATCTCACATAACCAAGATGTTTCTGAAAAAATTCGTTTGTATCTTCATCAACAAAGACAACGAACGACCTTGTAAAATACACATACCCACGGCTGTTATTGTAAATTACAGTGAGTGATTAGTTACATTACCTCTACAGTAACCCATTACAGTAAGTGATTAGTGTAATGGGTTACTGTAGAGGTACTGTACCTAACGACTGTAATTTACATTACCTTTACAATAACGTTATCAGGAACTGTGCTGGAACTATGGCTACCAGCCGGAGGCGATGGATCAAGACAGACCTCTGGCACTCCAATTGCACTGTCAGTGCGGGGCTGCAAATTGCCAGGGAAGACTACTGTAGACATACTTTTCGATGTGTATTCGCCAGTTGTCAGGACAGGCTACATAAATTCTGATGTGTATTCGCTAATTTTTCATTATCAGGCAAATGTCAGATATCAAATGTTACTTCTCTCCTGTAGCCATGACTACTGTAGACATGTATTTTGATGTGTGTTTGCTTATCGGTCTGACTTTGACTATGTGAGTGTGTCAGTTGTATGTTGCAGTTGTACGTATAATTGTTTTTGTACAGTTTTTTTTTGCAAAGTTGTTTAGTATTAGTTTTGTATAACAGATGTTGAAAGTGTTTCCCTGTGTGTTATTTTTGCTATTTCCGTTTTATTCAATTTTTACATGTTTTCGAAAGATCCTCGGTAAATTACGATCTCCTGTTTGTTTTCTAAATGAATGTTGTTGGAAAATAGCTTAATTTCTATCTAAATCGATTGCTTCGAGTTGGTGTCTTCATATTTCAGGTTGCTCACGAAGTTTCGTGTTAACATCGTGCGATCAGCCAGCTGCAAGTACGAGAGAGCGTGTAGGTCATGGAGACGCAGACAGTCTGCATCTCCTATGTCTACCCATTCTCTCGTCGAAGATTGACCGGTTACCCACTCAGAACGATTGGCGCCAATTTTCTTCGATTGGCCAGCTACAAAAGCGAGAGAGTGTGCAGGTCAATGAGGCCGCAGACATCTGGGTCTCTCTGACCTGCACACTCTCTCGCTCGGCCAATAAAAAAGTGGCTGGGAATTATCTGAGCATGTTGTGTTTCGATATTTCTGGCAACATTCATCGATGGGTATGGAAGCCGGAGTGGGAAATTATTTCAGTTCTTCATTTGTGTTTAAACAGAGTGATTACTTTTATCAACCCTAATTTCGAAGTTTTCGAGAAATAGCTTTTTCTGGCTTTTCAGAAGAATGTACGAATGATTGCGAGAAGTGTGGGCATTGTGCGATTAGGTCATCGAGTGTTTGGAGTAGCCAGAGGCAGACCGTGGCTGCTTCTCGGTCGCCGGCTGTCTGTAACTAGGGCGGTTCCTGCCAGCGGTTCGTCTGTTCTTTATAGTTTGATCACGGGGTTTTAGGCCACATTCATACTTTTTACGTCGGCGTTCAACGCCGGCGTTAATAGTGAAGAAAACATACGTATTGATTCGCGCCGGCGTTAACGCCGATAAAATCGATGCGCATGTTTTCTTAACATTAACGCCGGCGTTGAACGCCGACGTAAAAAGTATGAAAGCGGCCTTAGGCTATGCTTTTTTTCAGGAACAATTCGAATTTACAAATCTAGCTTGTAATAACCGTGTGAATAACATTTGTATAGCACAACACGTAAGCTTTTCATCCGAATGAGCCGAAATGTCTTCTTGTTGCTTTATTATCTTTTTCTCTTATTTCCAGCCGCACCCCCTCTCTCCGATGCTCTGCAGTACGAACGAAAGACGCCGCGGGAGCACATTCTGTTGCGCCCCGACACCTACATTGGCAGTACGACTCCCTCGGAAGAGGTGCAGGATTCTTCATCTATCTATCTCTCTCTCTCTCTCTCTCTGTTCCTCCCCCCCCCCCCCTCTCTCTCTCTGTCTATCTATCTCTTTGTTTTGCCCCGTTTCTCTTGCCTTCTCTCTCTCTCTCTCTTTCCTTTGTTCTTCTCTCTATCCCTCTCCTTTTTCTCATTCATCTGTATCGAAGATGTTTCAGGTACTCTGGTTGTACGATGAAACCGAACATAAAATGGAGCACGTGCTGTGTACCACCTCCCCCGGCCTCGTCAAGATATTCGATGAAATTCTGGTCAATGCCGCCGATAACAAACAGCGAGACGCCAGTATGACAGAGCTGAGGGTGGAGGTAGATAGGTTGGTTAAAGAAGGACCATTATGTGCTCCAATCGCAACGCTTCAGTCCTTTATACCGCAATACATTTTTCAATTGCAGTTTAAAGGACCGTTGACACGGGATTGGTCCACATAATCGCCCTTCTTTAAGGGTCATGGCTCGGGGGAAATTGTGCTCGAACGGTGCCTGCTGGTTTGATCTACTCTGTTTGTTGTTTGATTTCACTGTACTTTAGTAGTGATTCCCAATCTTTAAAGGGGGACAGAAAGGAAAGCTAGTTTAGGTACCCCGGGGTACCTGAATAAACGTTGCGCGCGCTGAAACTGGCAAACGCGTGTCAACCGTATGCAAATTAGGTTCGTTAGTTTGACATAAAAGTCATACTCATAAATTTCTCTTGATAGGCTCTTTCATATTAACTTTCCTTTCTGTCCCCCTTTAACTCCTGTTTGATCAGCTCCGATAGCGTCATCTCGAACTGAATAGTTGCGTTGAGTTTGCGGCCCGAGAACAGAACTTCAATCATACTGATAGTCTTCACCATTGGAAAATGGTTGTCAAACCAACCATTTTGTGCCAATCAAATACTGTTAAAGTTTCAAATCTGACAAAAAGTTGAGTTTTTTTTATTGGGTTCAAAACTTAGTTAAACGCTTTAACTGGTCCATAATTATGCTGTATTAAATGAGTTGTAGGATGGAATGACAAAATTTGTTTGAAATTTGGCAAAAAAGTAAATGTATGGTCTCAATATACCCAACACACCCAATCATCGGGTGCCCGGAAGTTCGGAGTACAAGTAATTTGTGCCAACATCCATACTTTGAAGTCTAGGTGAAACAGCAAAGTTTGGTAAAGTTGGCGGTTCGAGGCGGGATCGAACCCGTGGGCGTCTGGGTGACACCGCGCCGCTTAGACGTTTACCATCCGTGCGCTGTTTGAGAGAGCTGAAAAGCGGTGCTAACAGCGGGGACGAAAACATAACGTTACGTTCTCTATAAACATTTCTCCTCTGGAATCCATTTGATTAGCCTTTTTAAATAATAAATATGTACTTTATAAAGTATTTCAAATGTATGTAAAATTAATATTTTTCAATTCGCACAGTCTTAGTTTTTGGTGGTGCATTTTAGCGACAGCACGTCAACTCACGTATTTAGCTATTTGAATTTGAAACGGCGTTCTATTTTTTTTATTCTGCAGCAATTTCTTCTATTTTTGTTAATATTCAGAGATTCTGGTTCCATTTCCGTCTTCAATAATGGTCGTGGTTTACCGATTGAAATTCATCCGAAGGAAGGAGTCTACGTGCCGACGCTCATATTCGGAAGTCTATTCACGTCATCTAATTATGATGATCAAACCATCAAGACCGTAGGTGAGGTTGTTCGAATGTTGGTGTATTTTTGCTCTGTTGTTTATCATTTATTCAATAGGTCAACTTGTATAGTTTTGTTAATTCATGTTTTTTATGTCTACATTCTTTAAATTCAGTACTTCTCTTCATTCATTCTCTTTACAAGGGTTTGATTGATGGGGTACCAGAAATAAGTCATTCAAAATTAAAAGTCATTAAAGTTAAAGTCATTCAAAAGTGAAAGTCATTATTCACTTTTAGTCAGGATTTGAAAGTTACGAAAATTTTCGGAAACTTTATTTTTGATTCTCAACTGTTTCTGTACTTAATGACTTTTACTTTCAAATGACTTTTACTTCAGTGACTTTTAATTTTGAATGACTTATTCTGGTTGCCGATTGATGGTGATACTTTCTGATTATGTGAGGTTTTTATTGTTAGTCAAGAAACTACCTAACCTACACAAAAAAGTGGGCTCAGCGTTTCGAATGGTCACATTTATCTCTCATCTGCTGTTACTTTCTTGGTTCAAAGGTGGTCGAAATGGTTACGGGGCGAAGCTGTGCAACATCTACAGCACGGAGTTCAGGGTGGAAACGGTGGATAGCAAACAGGGACTGGAATTTCGACAGGTTAGTCGTTAGCTAATCATCGTAGTTTTTCGAGCTCAGTTTGTATACTGTTACTGTGCTACTATGCCAAAACATATAAGCTGCTTATAACTCAGCGATGTCGTGTAGTCTCGAGTTGCAACGAGATTATCTGTTGTGTTGTTGTTATTAGTAATCAGCTGATTTCATTCCATTTTCGAGGAAATCCAACATAGTCTTATTCGCTGTATAGCTCCATCAATGTTGTTGAACTATTCAGGCCAATTACACAAGCAACCGGGTTGATATCAACCAAAAAGCAACCGGGTTGCTTTTGCAAAGAAAATTTTTCTGAAAGCAACCGAAAAGCAACCAACACGTTTTTTAGAATCAACCAACCTTTCTTTACAAAAGCAACCGAGTTTTGTGAAGTAATAGAGCTTGTTGATTTCAATATCAACTCGGTCTCTTTTGTAGAGAGAGGTTGGTTGCTTCTCAAAAGCAATCCGGTTGCTTTGAAAATCGAACAGATTTTCTTTACAAAAGCAACCGGGTACCGGGTTGACTTTTGCTTGATATCAGCCTGGTTGCTTCTGTAATCCGCCAACTATTCACCGTGCAACGTGAACGTGTATGTTCATCCTGGTGACCGTGTTCCTTCAGACGTGGTTCGACAACATGAATTCGTGTACGGACCCGATGGTCTCACCATCAACCGCCGGGGATTATACTAAGGTAAGAACTGGGCGAACTTCTTTCATGTTCCAGATTCCATATTGGTTAATTATAGAAGCACGATTATGTCATGTGGTCCAATCGCAACGCGTCAGTCCTTTAAACTGCCATACATTTTTCAATTGCAGTTTAAAGGACCGTTGACACGGGATTGGTCCACATAATCGTCCTACTTTAACACCACGTTATGCGTTCTGTGATTTCGCTATTCATATACGTGGTATGAGGTGGGGTTCGAGTTTTGGGATCTGTTCGGCCTTGCTCATACACCAGCAAGGTTGTCCGAATAGTGAGAAAAGTTCGAAAAACAAACTACTTTTTAGCCGAAAAGATGAAAATCGGTCCACTTTTGATGAGAAATCCTGAATTTCACGTGTTCACATCTAAATACGAATTACTTATTGTCGCTTAGTCGGACCTTACTGGGGTATGGTTTTGCACGACCTCCGTTCGCATGAAGGGAAATTAGAACAGAAGAAGACAAATAACATTTCTCTCGATGAAAAACAGGTGGTAGTGGTATTTAGTTGTCTGACTTTCAGATCAGTTTCCGTCCGGATCTTTCCAAGTTCGGTCTCTCTTCCCTGGATGAGTGGACGGAGCGCGTGTTCCGTCGTCGAACAATTGATGTGGCCGGCACCCTGTCGGGGGTGGAGGTGTACTTCAATGGGGAGAGGGTCGAGGTGGGAACATTATGAGACAAACTCGGATATCTAATCAGAACAATTCGAAAATAGGCTTGGAAATGACGTAATTTGGCGTATTTCACTAAAGAATAGTCACACATCAGTGATGTGTGGAGGTGGGTTTGTGGCAACAATAGCCATGCCAGGGATGGAGGTATACTCCAACGGGGAGATGGTAGAGGTGGGTTTGTTGCACATTTACCGACTTGTCGGGGTGGATCGGGTTTACTAGATGAAGAAGAATGTAGTCCTCCTTACTTCCGTGAGAACAGAGAATCTATGGTCAGACTCAGTGAGGTTGACTACTTCGCATTTGTTCAATCCGGTCTATGTTATATCCGTTCCAGGTTTCGAGTTTCCGAGACTATGTGTCGCTGTATTCGTCGGATTTTCTGTTCCTCAATATATCACGACGTTGGCAGGTGGGATATTCACTAATTTGCTTATCGAAGGCAGATAATTTGATATTGGTAGTGACTAGAATGTTTCATGGTTTTCTGAAAGGACTGATATGTGTACTTTTACCTTGCTTGTGCTTCTGTATTGCCAGCAGCCTACTGTAGCTACATTTTCAAAGTTATTATAGAACCATAACCATAGATACATTCTGCACATCGAAAAGTAGCTTGTTCTCGGCATGGCCCGAATGTTTCATATTCGGCAATGAGAAATAGGGTGGTTTCGGCAATAGTTTCAATTTATTGATCGGCAATTCATCAGGTAGCCATCGCTCGTTCTCCGGAAGAATTTCGACACGTCAGTTTCGTCAACAACATTGCTACTTTGAAGGTAAACATCATGGATTGCATTAAAGTTATATCTAAAGGAGGACAGAATGGAAAGCTAGTTTAGGTACCCCGGGGTAGCTGAACCTAACGTTGCACGCCCCAAAACAGCTGAAACATGTGAACCGTATGCAAATTAGGTAATTAGGTTTGTTAGTTAGAGTAAAGAATAACAGGTTCTCTTAAGCAGCTCTTTTATATAACCTTCCCTTTCTGTCCCCCTTTAACATGCTATGCCTTTTTGAGTTTAGATTGTGTAGTTGTGATGTGTGCAGGAGAGTTGGATGTATATGTATTTATAACCACATAAGAAGAAGAAAGTATACTGTGTTCATTTATATGCGTTGTAGAGAAGTATGAACATCAACATTGTGTTTGCTCTATTCGATTGAATTTTGTACGGATTTAGGGCGGAAAACACGTTGACTACGTGGTAGATCAAATAGTCGTCATTCTGAAGGCGGCTGTGGCGGAAAGGTCAAAGAACAACAGGATACCCCGCTCAAATATGGTTAGTTTTTTTTACGTGTGTTATAGTAGGGAATATCGTGCAATTGATGTTTTTTTCTTATAAGATGTAGTCCAACCCCCTCCTACATGAGATTGTGACAATTTTCACTGCAATGATCATTGTACAGTTTATAAAATGTACTACTATACTGATGAGGACACATTTTCGATTGTTCAAATAGTTTGAGCTAATTTCTCATATTCCAGATCCGCCAACATCTGTTTCTCTTCGTGAATTCCCTGATCGAAAACCCGTCATTCGATAGCCAGACCAAGGACAGACTCATCACTAGGGTTAGTTAAGATGGCAGAAAAAGTACAACATAGAAATTTTGGAAGTTGAAAGCAGGCTATGTAGTTGTATGAACGAGCTGGATTTGGTACGTTTGTACAAATTGTCAGAGGTAAACGGTGTATTTTCGTAAACCTAAAAAAGTTTATGGGTTCCGTTACTGAGATCTATTTCGTGATTGTCAACAACGATCGATACTTTTCGGTTTTTCGGCTTTTGTAATTTTGTTTTCACTGTGTTATTCCATTCCAGACGCGTGACTTCGGTTCTACGGTGACCATCGGCAGGGACCCAGTTGTGGAGTGGGCGGAGCGAAGTGGACTCATCGATTCTATTGTACAGGAACTGGATAACAAGAGAGCATCGGTCAGTTTCATACAACGAAAAAGTTGTTCGCGGAGCAACAGAAATTTAGAAAATGAGCCTCCACTACGCCCATTTCTGTAAAAAAAAACTCGTTTTGTAAGAGAAGAAAGAAAGTGATCGTGTTCGAATGTATTGCTCGTAAACTGTCCACAGTCTTCCGTAGGCCATGCATTCTGGTCACCCCTCCATAAATATCATTTTCCATGTTTCCCGTCAGTCTACTACCGGTTAAATTAGAGTATTTTTCTTAAACTCAACCAATTTGACATTGTCTTATGGCATAAATTTTGTTGGTAACTGTAACTAAATAGAAATTATTGTTTTCAAGACTTCCACACGGAAAATACGAAAAGTTGGCATCGTTCCAAAATTGGAAGATGCCAATTTGGCGGGAACTGTCAACGGGCACGAGTGCACGCTACTGATTACCGAGGGTGAGTAGAATCTGAATGGTGGTTGTTTGTATGCAAGTATGTGTAGAAGTATCGTATGTTGTTGAGTCGAAAAAGCGCCGAAATATGTTTTCAACACCTTACAATATGTACGATACCCTTGAAGTACAACCGTTTTAAAAATAAGGTGGAATGGTGTAGTGGTTTAGGCGCCACCCACCACTCAAACGGTCACACGCTCGATCCCCGCCACTGCCAAACCAAGGCATGGGAACAATGTAGAGTTACCCCCCACTTTTCCAAAACTGTATTGGGCGAGGGGAAGTGTATAGTGACCCCCCACCCGCGCACCGTAACCGCGCACTGTGACGCGACCGCGCCGCGTGTAATTGGTTGCGTAGGTTGACTGAGTATCCGCTGTATTAGGTAGCGTTTGAAAAATTTACGAATTTAATAATTTCTTTTTGTTATGTTTATTGTATTTGTTTTTTTGTAATAAGTTTAATTATCATGCATTTATGATTCTTGTTGATGCGTTTTTTATGTGATGCGCCTTTGTTGCTTTCATGGATTCATGGATGATAAATTATAGTTTATTTTCAGGTTGCTGTAGGTAATGGAGTTGTCTAAAGTTTGCAGGTGGGGGGGTGTGACCCACTTTGCAGGTGGGGGGGGGTGTGACTACAGTGTACCTCTACCCCCCCCACTCGGGGGTGGGGGGTACAAGTAAAGTGTATTTGTACCCCCCCCACCCCCGAGTGGGGGGTAGAGGTACACTGCTCATTCCAAACTAAAAATATGTTGTTGGGGGGGGGTAAGTGTACATGATTGCCGGGGGTGTAGATTTGCCCCCCACTTTCTATTGTGGGGGGTAAGAAGTAACTATCTACAATGTACCTTTACCCCCCACCCTCAATGTACTTATACCCCCCACCTAGAAGAGATTTTGGTGCTTTTAGCTTGGGTGGGGGGTCAGACTACCACGGGGGGGGTCAAACATAGGGGGGGGGGTAACTCTACATTTTTCCCCAAGGCATTCATCCCTTCGTGGGCGATAAATTGGTAGTAGAATGTCTACGAAAGTTGAAGCCTCCCCTGGTGCTCCATCGCTGGATGGGGATGGTAGGCCAAATTTAGTCTGCCTTACAGAGTTTCCCTCTGAGACTGTCTGCAAGTTCCATAAGGAACTTTGAAGAACAGGGGTAACTTTAACTTCAACTTAACCCTTGAAGTACAACCGTTTCAAAAATAGGCTCTCTATTTACATATTTGCAAACTATTTGGTTATTTTGAACGCACAAATGATTACTTTGAAGTAAATGGTTCGAATATCGAATGACGGTATTCAGTTTGATGTATCATGTGGTCTTGATCATGAAAATGGGACTTAGACAGAGTGAGTTGGTTTCAGGAGATTCGGCGAAGGCGCTGGCAGTAGCTGGTCTGGAGGTGATAGGTCGAGACAGATACGGGGTGTTCCCTATTCGAGGGAAGATGATCAATGTATCGGATATGGCCAGTCAGAAGGTGGGTTTCAAGGATTTACAGGTAGTTTTACTGGTTGCGAAACCCTGAAGCTAAAAAAAACTTTTATACAAAGCACCATGTGGCTTTTTGGGCGAATATATGTTAGTTGTGTAAAAGGTGGTACGGTTGATCATAGGTAAAGCACCTGCTCAAAGTTGTGCTTATCCATACTAGTTTTCATTTCAGCATCCGCTGGCATCTACTATAGCTAAAAAATGAAGTGTCCCCGTGGCATAACATCTAACTCATTTCAAACTTTCATTCAGGCCCGTCAGAATATCGAAATAGCCAATCTGGTCTTGATTCTCGGCCTACAGTTCGAAGAGACTTATTCGGATCCGGTCGTGCGTCGGAAACTTCGCTACGGACAACTGATGATACTCGCTGATCAGGTTTGTTTATCCAGTCAAAGGGTTCGCCCAGCCTATGTTGTTACGATCCCTTATCCGTTGTGTCTGTTACAGCTTTATAGGACTCTGTAATAGTTGTTGTTTGTACATTGATGTTCCGGCCTCTCAACTCAGTTTTTCTCAGGACGAGGATGGATCTCACATCAAGGGGCTGCTTCTGAATCTGTTCCGTTGTTACTGGCCGCAGCTGCTGGACGACGGATTTCTGATGTCTTTTCGGACTCCGCTCATCAAGGTTTGTCGGCGGATAATTTCTCGTCAATCAAGGCACGTATTTGCATAAAACACAGGATGACAGGAGCAAAACCCGTACTCTTGTTGAGGTGATCTGTTACACAGATAAGATCGGAAAAAAGAGAGATTTCGGTCTGACATAGCTTCAATCGTTCGCGATACAATCGGACAACACGTTACCTAGTTAATGACTATTGGCAGTGGCAGTAGTTTTATTATTACGAGAAAAACACCACGGGCTCAGTCGAAATGTGAAGCTCATGTAGTGTTCTCTAGTTCATATACTACTGTTATATTTTCTTTCCGGTCATACGAGTCTAAAAAGGGGCTTCTTTCAAAGTATTTTTGTTGCCAAATCCTTTGGTTCAACGTATTTGAATGGAAAATAGTTTGTTGGGATAATAAAATAGCACAACAAAACGTATTCGTTGAAATCTGTGTAGTTTTCTCAAAATGTGGTTCTATTTGCAGGCTCGGCGAGGTAGCGAAGTGCACTCTTTCTACTCGTACGAGGAGTTCAACCAATGGAAGAATGGCATGGAGGACATCTCCAAGTACTCACTCAAGTACTACAAGGGACTCGGTTAGTTTTTCGAAAGTTTTTATAAGTTCTGAAATCCATCGAGATGCTACTACGTCGTAGGGAATGATACATGTAGTAATGGTCATTTCCATCACTTTTGGAAAGGAGTTCGCCTTGTTGAACTCCGCATAAAGATATATGCAACTTTCAATCTGATTTTCTCGATTCGTTTAATAAATCTATCAACAATGCGAACGCATGTAAATTGTGCATACAAATCGGCAATGCGATGTATTAACACTTGAGCTTTGAATCAGGAATATCCTCACCAAATTTGGGTCAGTCCTACTTGTAATGCTCATACCAGCATACTTTTCCTTGAAGGCACCTCCAATGAGACTCGTTTGCACTTCTTTGAGACTTTTTATCTAACAATATATTCATAAATAACGTATAATACGTAGTTGTTGTCCTTCAACTTGTCATGTTTTTCTGTTCAAGGCACTTCGACCTCGTGCGAAGCCCGTTCGTACTTCTCTGAGATGTCCCGCCACGTGGTTCGCTTCAGTTCTGACGGGGAGGCGGACAGGGATAGACTGGCCATGGCATTCGACAAGGAGAGGGCTGGGGAGAGGAAGCAGTGGATTGCGGGCAGGGGAAGGGTGGGACATTGATCTAATTAAGTTTTAACAGATACATACAGTTATAGAATAACTAGTCTGACCTAGATTATGATCATGTCACTTGAGTAATACTGTGTCGAAATTGAGAAAATTATGTTATTTTTCGCTTCTTTTCGACGCAAAATCACAACATTCTCTAGTGAGGGGAAGGGTTAGATATTTGCTAGATTTCGATGGATAAACTGGCTGTTTCTTGAAGACTGTACAAGTCTTGCAATAAACTTGAAAACAAAGTTAAATAAGCCTCTTCTATTGTTCTTCAATCGTTCATTCTTTCAGAGCTCTTCGTCTGATCGTTCCGGCGTGACCAGGGCCGACACAATGTCGCTATCGAAGTTTGTCGATGAAGAACTAATCGAGTTCTCGCTTCTCGATCTCAAAGTGAGTTTTGATCGTTTTCCGAGCATTGTAATGTAATGTTCAGTTTGTAATCAGTTTATATTGATGACGATAGTTTTGGAGTGGCGGTTTCACCCGTTTAAACTACCTATACATTCTACATCTAAAAAGTCAACGATTGTATCACAAGTTGATCAGAAAGAGCCAGAGAAAGAATAAGCGGAATTCAATTGAAATGACCAGGAACTTGTGCATCATTAGAAGGGGTTATAGGAGTTTTTAGATATATGTTTAAATATCGTTGTTTTCACGGGGTTCAGGGTAACATTTGTTCATTGCCAGCGTTCAATTCCCTCCGTAGTGGACGGACTGAAACCCTCCCAGCGAAAGGTTCTCCACACCCTCCTCCAACGAAACGAGAAGAGGGAGATTAAGGTCAACCAGCTGGCCGGAGCTGTCTCCATGCAACAGGCATATCATCATGGAGAGGTAGAGTCCATACCCCAGTAAGGTTCGACTAAGCGACAATAAGTAATCCGTTTTTAGATGTAAACACGTGAAAATTTTGGATTTTTCCTTAAAAGTAGACCGATTTTCAACTTTTCGGCTAGAAAGTGGTCTGTTTTTCGAACTTTTCTGACTATTCGGACAGCCTTGCTGGTGTATGGTTGTATGGTGGAGTCCTTTTCCGTAGAACTGCGGGAGTATACTTTATGCTTTACTTTGTGATGTGTGATAGTCACTTGTTTAGATTTTTATAACCAATATGTCTAGATGTTTTGCCTCTGCGTTAAAATTTGAGCGCGAGCTCATCCGAGAATCCTGCAGTGAATTACTTTCTGTCCTTGCATTTATCAGTTTATTCAGTGATTTGAGCATTTTCTACACAGAGTTTCTTATGAAAAATGAAAGTAGAGAGTTTCCTTTTTCCAGGAATCATTGGTGAATACAATTGTGCGCATGGCTCAGGACTACGTAGGCTCAAATAATGTGCCGTTGCTCAAGGCTGTTGGTCAGTGGTTTTCTGATCTGTCTTCTTTGTTAGATTTTTAGAGTAAGAGAAAGTCTTTCTGTACGTGGAATTCTCTCAATAGATTCAAATGAATGAAACATGAATTGTGAAAAAGTTTCATTGGCTCTGTTAGTGGTAGTCTGGTACTCAAATTTTTTTTGAATTTTTCGTCCTTCACGAATACTCATTGACATTGTACTTTTTTTTTGTTTTCCTCAACCTATTAACAATTTGAGACCATTATTGACAGCCGCTATGGCTGTGATGCAGCCTTTTTCACTGATGACGTCATGAGCTGATCGAACTGATTATTCTGATGACGTCATCAATTTGATTCCAGGTCAATTCGGAACCCGACACGAGGGCGGGGCCGATGCGGCCAGCGCGCGATATATTCACACGAGGTTGAGGTAGGTCACAGGGTATTGATTTTGGAGTAACTATTAATAAGAATATATCAATATCAGCATAAATTAGTTGCACAACTGTTCTTAAACATTCGGGTAGTAGAAGTAGAACTGAGAAATTTAAATGCGTTAACAAGCTTACTACTTTACAGTTTTGTTAATTGTTGTTTTCCCGCTTTTTCGAAGATATTCAAAATTTCAGTCCGATAGCTCGTTCGCTATTTCCCGCCGCCGACGATCCGCTGTTGGAATATCGCACGGAGGAAAATATGGTCATCGAACCGAATTGGTACGTTCTATCAGAGACGAATTTACCCGAGATATGAATCCTTACCGAACCAAACCGGTCACTGGAGAACCGGTCGGTTGGTTCGAATGCCGGTTCCAGCTGAGGGGTTCGGTTCGCCAAGGACTCGTTTCTTCTTCGAGTTGGCCTCTATTAAATCGGTTCGAATGATGAAAGAGAACTAGCAACCGGGAGGAGCACTGTATCTAATTTCACTTGGTCAATGTATTCGTGGCAAATATCATTTATCGATTGGAATATCGCACCGAGGAAAATATGGTCATCGAACCGAATTAGTTGGTTATTTTGGAGTTTTGTCGTTGTAAAGTCCTTTCTGATCTTCTGGCCACAGTTCCGCGAACAAAAGTTGTTGTTTGAATTTTTTCCGGCAAAACGTTCCGCCCATATCATGAATAATTGTTAACAGTTATTCATTTGCAAATTTTAATTGCGAAAATCTGCTTTCACCCCTAGATCTTCATATGTGGTCATTTATGCACCCTTTTTTTAACTTGCCCCCATTCTATTTCCCTCCAGGTACTGTCCCATAGTGCCCCTGGTCCTTGTGAACGGGGCCGAGGGAATAGGCACCGGCTGGGCCACCCGCATTCTCTCACACAATATTGATGACGTCATCCGGAATACACGGAGAATGATAGAGGGACGGGTGGCGGAGAACATGGTAGGACATGCTGTTTGGTTGTTTTTCTCAATTGCAGGGAGGTAAAGTTTGTATATGTAGTGTGTAAGTTAAGTTACAAGCCTTGAAAAAAACACGTTCATTATTACGGGTTCCTCGGAATTATTTCTTCTGTGATTATGTTCCCATTAACTGTGATTTGTGCATTTTGACATTGTTGATTGATTTTGTTTACTTTTATATTATCGATTATTCTCTGATTCCAGTTGCCGTGGTGGAGGGGTTTCACCGGATCCGTGACGTCATCCGAATCGAATCGATATGAGATGAGGGGAATCTGTAGGAGTTCGGTCGAGAAAAGGCACACTCGGTATGTTGTATTGCTATATACTACCTTGACTGAATAGTTAGGGGAGATGAAAATGCCCTTTTCACCGCAATTTGTCTAGTTTTGATGTAATACAATAAAATTTCACGTATATAGTTGAAAAACAGTCGGAATTAAGGTCATTTTCACAGTTTAGTCCCATTGTTCTGGTTCACACATGGTTTCCTTTACAGCATTGATATTACCGAACTCCCGGTTGGCGTCTGGACATCAAAGTACAAAGAACGAGTTCTCACTCCGTTGGTGGTCGACGGAACTATTAGGTATGTTGATTACAACGACATTTGTCTCTAACCAGCAACCAGGTGACTTTTATCGAAAAGTATCTTTTTTATACTGAAACTTGTTAGTTTTCTTTTTTTGACATTGTAAAATGAGTACTATTCTTTTATTAAAGAGAGAGAGAGAGCTTCTGGTGTTTACAGTCATTTTGAGCACATCTTTGTTCGTTATTAGGTAGTTTATTCATATATAGGATTTTAATGTTTTAAATGATAAGCGAAACTAGTATGCTAATTTCATTGTTCAGTGATGTGAAGGAGTTCCACACAGAACATTCCGTGAATTTTCGTCTTCTTCTACGGAATGCGGCTGGTAGCAACGGGCGACGACTGACGGCTGTCATTAAGCGACTCAAGATGACGTCACAGACATCGGCTAATTCTATGGTACGTATCAAGTATTTAGGAGAAATCAAAATCATTAGAGTGGCTCTTTTCGGCGAAACCTGTGCCGATTCTCTCTTTTTGACTCAACATTATGAAATTCAAGGTATTTGAAGTGGGTATTTTCTAGAGGTGAGCCTGCAATTTGCTCGTAATCATATGGTTCCAGGTTCTTTTTGACGAGACGGGTGTTCTGAAGCGGTACGATAGCACGCTCGACATTCTCTCGGAGCACTTTGACGTCAGACGGCGATTGTACGAAAAGAGACTGGAATACTCGAAACGGGTGCTGGAGGCCCAAACAAAGTTCACAGCCAATCAGGTAAGGTTTGGTGATATTTCGGAGATTCGTTTCACTCGCATTCAAATCAAAAGCTTGTATTGGAACCGCCATTTTAGCAAAGGAACCAGTGGAAATGATAGTATTGACTATTGATGAACTGTTTGGAGCTCGTTTGGTCTACAGTTCTCGTTCACGTTATACTCGCTTGTTGAACTTGTGGTGTGAGAATAGGTTAGCAGCTGGTAATAGCTGCTAGTTGATATTGTCTGCTGCCATTCAGACCACCTCGAATCGGACCACTGTGATGTTATGTTCAAGGTGTAGTTTAGAACATATTTATATGTCTCCGGTCTATTCTAGAAACTTGGGAAAATATATTTTTTCAGTAAATAGAAATGTGATCATATTCGTTGTCTGTTCCAGATGCGTTTTGTGAAGTCGTTCATCGACGGTGCCATCTCAATGCATTCGCGACCCCTGAGGGAGATAGAGGCCGAGTTGTTGAACGACGGATTCGAACCGGATCCCGTGGCCAGGTTGCGGGGACAGGTGAGCATTATCGTTATTTTTCTCCATTTAGAACATACACCGCCAAGGGCCTCTCAGTCCTTCAAAATTTTCGCGACCCCTCCTGGTTTTCTCGTGTCGCGACCCCCCAAAACAGCGACATTCAACTAATTTCCGTACGATTATAGGTGTTTTTGAATAAAAATCGTTAGTTAACAGTTCGCGACTCCTACTTCTCACAAGGATTTGTTCGCGACTCCCCCCTTTATGAGAGGCCCTGGCGGTGTATGATTTAGAAAAGTTTAGTATGATGGAGTTGTTCGAAAAGTGGAGCCATAACACAACTATAGTAAGGAAACTTTATCATGAGCATATCGAAAATCGACTTTTTACAACAATTTTTTCTAGAGTTTATAGATTGGTTGTGAACGGAGTTTCTTGAATCATTATTTATTCTGACTGCAAACCATTCCATATATTTGAGATTTAATTGTAACAGGTTATAAAGTGATTGTTATGAAATATATCTACTTCTAGTCCGGCTCCCTCTCCTATCTATTCGACATGCCGTTGGTTCGATTGACGAGTGACGAGGTGGTCAAACTCTCGGAGAGGCTGTCACGAAGGGAAACCGAATGGCAGACTGCCAGCCGACTGTCGTGGCAGGACGCCTGGCTCGCGGATTTGGATGATCTTCGACAGGTACTGTAGCTACCGCAAGAAATTCACAATCGGTGAAACATGTATATGAAATTTGTGTTGTCCATCCAGCTCAGTTTTTTTTGAACCTCGCGTGAAAAGTTCTTAGGTGTTATAAACTGGAATCAACTTGTTTCTCCGACTACTGGGCGGGAGAAACTTAATGAAACTAAATTAACAGTTTCAATTTTGGTTGGAAACCTGAAATTATACATATTTGTTTTCAGGGTCTCGTGAGTTTGGAACGAAGAAAGTAGAAGGTTTACTGTCATGTGATATGCGTTTTTCATCCATCATTGTTTGTGCAACATGATTACGGGTTGTTATTTTTTGTTATTTTGTATAAATTGATCACATTTCGATGTCATGTTCACTTTCCATGGGTTTATATCGCCCGGATAGTTTTATCTTTCAGCTGATTATGATGTTTTGTGTTTATTAGAGCTGTTTTATATTCGCATTGTTCAGTTATGTCTGACCCGAACGAGCGTACCTGCTACGTGGGAAATCTGTCATCAAAGGTGACCGACGAGTTACTGGAGGAGTTGTTCACACAGGTGGGTGACAATAGTTGTTCTAGACGTTCATCAGCAATTAACCACCATTATCGGTTAGACGGCAGGTCGAAACTTTAGTGAATTTGTCAAAAAAAGGTGCTGGCTTTCTTTTCGCTAAAATTAGAAGAATTGGCTTGTTTTTGATGGTCTTTTTGAAGGGCTGTCACAGCCATGTGTGGTGGCAAACGGGTTTTTGGGTAATTGACAGCCAATGTTCAGTGGAAAAGTAGAGTGTAAATTTATTCACTAATAATTCTGCTCGATCGTGCACCAGAACCGAGACATTTTGTTAGATCTAGTTTGTTTGTTCTTGATATTAATTCGATTTTAGGCAGGTCCCCTGGAGCGTGTGACGTTCAAATCGTCCGACACGAATAGCTTCGCGTTGGTCCAGTTTGCGGACGAGGAATCGGTCCCATTTGCCATTGAAATCATGGACGGAGTCAAACTATTCGACACCCCCATTGTGGTGAAACCGCGGAACGGGTCACAGCAGGTGGGGGGGGGGGCTATACTAAAATGGGACAAATAGGGGGGGGGTATACTATCAGATGGAGATAGGGGGGGGGGGTATATTAACAGATCAAAGGGGAGTGGGAATAAGCCCCAACTCACAGAAACTCGTCAGTTATAGGGATGATCAAACTATTATCCGGAATTTCATGTCAATTTATCAGTAGGACTAGGGTCAGATGATTCAACTATTTTCAAGGAAAACGGCCACCGGTTGACCGGAAACGTTTTCCGGTTGTGAGAAATTCAGTTCATTTGGCGAACAATATAGTATGCGTTGGTTGAGCTCAGTATTATCCATAAAATTGTGTTTAATGTTGCTGAAAAATTGAAAATATATTGTTTAGGAAGTAGAATACAAGAAGATTTTGGACAAGAAACGTCGGAACGATCGAAATATGTCGCAGTCGTTCACTCCGTCGCCGTTGGATGACAGGAAGAGAGATCATATGGGGTGAGTATCTAATTCACCGACAAGAATGACCAATCGGTTGTTGATTAAACCAATATAGGAAATAGTGTGTACTCATAAACACTCCTGTCAATGTTCTGCGATTGGCCAGTTATCATGGAGGTTTGTGAGCCCACGGGGGGGGGGGGGGTGGCTAAGACAGTCTGCTGTCTCTCGACATGCGTACTCTCTCGTCGAGGCTGGCCGATTGGTTGGTAGTTATCGTGTGCTCATTGAAAAGTTCAATAGTCAACCAATCAAGTATCGGGCATGAGCCCGGAAATTGGCTTTTTCTGACTATTCCCGAAACATTAAATTTCTAATCATCTACCATCTTTTCAGATTGAAGGCGGTTCGCGAGGACAATTGGCGCCAGGCCCGCGGGGCGCCCCCGCCACCTCCGCCACCGCCAATGATGATGAACATGATGCAGAGTAGGTCGTTTATCTCCTGTGACCACTGCAACCTGGAACAAGTTTAGTGTACACGCTAAACTGTTTCTCCTATAAAATGATATAGCTCATTGTGAAAAAGGTTTGAACCTCTTATTTAGTGATTAAAATGTGGAACAGGATACCGAAATCCGATTGGCTTTCTTTCATTATTTTCAATTGGGGGAATGTACTCGAGTAGTATCTGTGGTTTCTATTCTATTATGTGTCCTTATTGCGTTTATCCATGAAAACCTATGTGAGACATGTCTCCATTTGCTCGTCTTTCAGTGCCGTACCAGCACCATTCTCCCCAGATGGACCATCAGTTCCGGACACCGCCCATGCCGAGAGCGCAGCCGGGGTAGGTACTGGGTACCACACTTGTTTAAAGTAGGACGATTATGTGGTCCAATCGCAACCCTTCAGTCCTTTAAACTGCAATACATTTCAATTGCAGTTTAAAGGACCGTTGACACGGGATTGGTCCACATTATCGTCCTTATTTAATGTTCCTTTTACGCTTAGTTTAGAGCGTGGAGTTACCGTTTTACGGCGTTTAGGGCTGGTCGAGTTCAACATTCGAAAATCGAACTAGAAGATGACTCGTAGATAGTTTTCAATTTTTTATGTCCTCAAAAAACTGAAACGGATCGGCTCCGATTCAAACTACAGACTTGATACCAGTACCGTGAATCCTACGTCACGGTTTCATAATGCTGTTGTAAAGTGTTCTGAGCAAGTGTTCCTTTGCAGTTACAAGGTGCCTAGTTCGATGCCGCGCGCCTCCCGTCCCGTGGACAATTGGCATACTCCTCCCTCCAACAGGGGATATCATGAGAGGTAGGTCACGCAAATCAATCGATACTTTTGTTAAAGGTATCCTCAAGTGTCATAAACCTGCCTAGAGCAGCCCGAATCGAACTTTCTGCCCAATTTGGTTCCTGAATCACTTAAGTATAGGAGTTTCTAGATGATGAAATGGTTAAACTAGGGTGGTAGCTGGCTGTTGCAATGTCAGCTGGCTCTGGGAGGTTGGCAGAAAACTTCGTGAAATTTTTTTCATGGAATAGAGTTATGTAAAAAAGAAGATGGGCTCATATTCAAAATTTATGTATTCCTTTGCAAGAGATAACTTGAACCGGCATGCAAATAGATTACTTGAACTTGGCTAACAACGCGTCACGTCAACTCTTCCAATGAGGAACTTGATTGCAGAAGTCATTCGAGCGATGGTCGTCCGCCGCCGCCGCGCGACTCGCCGCGTTATTCGCGTCGCGACGACCCGCGCGACTTCCGCGACCCGAAGAGATCTTTTCCCAGCAAGGACTACGGACATGGAGACTATGACAGGAGTTCCAGCTACGACAGGAATGGCAGGCGATGAGGGATAGGGTAGACGGAGAGGGTGCGGGGGGGGGGGCAGAGAAAACGGGGTGAATTAGAGAAAGAGGGTAGTTACGTGAAAAGAGACGAGTGAATGGTACTTGTTCTAGTGACTATTTATTTGGTTAGCAGAGTACAAGTGAGAGTGTGCATGTATACGTTGGGATAGTTTTACTTTGACCTCTCACTGTCACTGGTGGGAGAGGTTATGTTTACAAATTAACTATTTCATATTGTAAACTATATTAGTATTTCGTGTTTTCTCTACCCCCCCCCCCCCTCTCAGATCTTCTCGCAGTGAGTTGTTGTTTGTTACTGAAGTTTCGATCTTACCTCGTCCCTATTAAACTTAGCCTCCTTGTTCCCAGTTGAAATGTTATTGTTGTTACGGTGTTCTACTTTTGTGTTTAGTATACTGATCTTTGAAAGGGGTTTTAGTAAATAATTATATAATTTATATACTAAAAGATGTCAATGAAACCTTGTTTTGATCAATTACTACCCCTTTTTATTGTTATAAGACAAGACAGAGTCATTTCTAGTTGTATTTACAGTAATTACTATGTGGTGAGATGGATCTCCATTATGGTAGTTGTTTATATGACATTTTTGCGTTGTAAGAGTAACCGAGGTTGTTTGGTTACGTTTCTCGATTCAGCCTACTATTACTATTGATAGTGTGTGTTTTTCATCTGTGTTTCGGTCAACATACCAAATGGTTAGATGATTCGAGAGATAACGTGAATTGCAGAGACGCAGAGAAATGATCATTTTCTGTAGTTTGTAGTCTGTACTTGTGTGTATCTGGTGTCCACAATGAATACAAGTTCTCGTTAGGCGCTGCCTCCCGCGGGGCGCCTTATCTTCCCCTTTTTATTATGTAAACGGTGTTATTGATTTTCCATCCAACGGGTCCCAAACCCACGTGGTTATCTGTTCACTCTTGCAACATTTGTCTTGAAACTTTTATTTTTGAGAATACTTTCATAAGATAACGATCAATAACCTTTCACTAAATTTTAAGCTTGTTACTTTAAATGATGGTTGACTTACCAAAATTATAGAAGAGTTCTGTAGTTATATTGTGAGGATCACTTTTCGAAACTTTGATTAAAGGAACTATCCAATGTGAGTGGCTGGTAGCAATTTCCGGTGTTAATCACCAGCCGCCGTGCATTAGTCATTTCATGTATGCTATGTTGCTTACTTCTGTCTGCCTGTCTCTCTAGTTTTTCACTCTCTCTCTCTTTTCCCTCTTTATTTCTTTTCCTCTCTTCGTTTACCCTATTTTCTCAACTTTAACTTTTGTAATGACCCCCCTCTTTCTCTCACTCTCTCTCTCTCTCTCTTTCTCATATTCGTTATTCTTCTTCATTCAAGTATCTTTTGTTCTATTTCAGCCCCGCTTATTCATGTCCCGTTGAGCCATCCTCTATCCCCAAATGGCTGCCATTCAAGATCTAGGTCGGTTTCAAGTTTATTATTGATGTTTACAAAGTTTATGTGAAATAATAAGTCTTGTATGAATAAATTCTAAAATCAGGGACCAAAGTGTGAAAAGAGTTTGTAGTCTGCACTAAAAGAAAGTCAAGAGTTTGTGAAAATATATGAACTTAAAGAAGGACGATTGTTGTGGACCAATCCCGTGTCAACGGTCCTTTAAACTGCAATTGAAAAATGTATTGCAGTTTGAAGGACTGAACCGTTGCGATTGGACCACATTATCGTCCTTCTTTAAGAAATAGAATTAGAAATACGTATTTTGATGATTTCCTCACGCTTCACATGACTAGAAGATAGGTTCTTCATGTCGCATTCGCATTTAGTGAGGTCAAATCACTCAGTCAGCGTGAAATACCGCTATTTCGAAATGACTATTATATAAATAGCTATGTAAATACAGGATGTGTTCTCTTCCCTCACCCTCTTAGCTAAATACCCCCATCCCCCTCTTCCTACTTATATCCAGTTATACGCTCTCTATCTCCCCTCGAGCCCCCCCCCCCCCCCTCTTCTATGTGGAGACTGGCAGCAGCGGGGGCCCGCGCCACACGTGTTCTTTTTCTTTTTGTTGCCAGCCGAGAATAGCCCACGCCCCCTCGGGTATTTCCAGCCGGAGTGGATTGGATTTCATGATATTTTTGACGCCCTGCCAATTGTTATTGACGTTTTCAATCTCAGAATAAGTAATTGAAAAGAGTTTGACCCATGACCTTATTTTACACTGTATCTGAGAGTTTTTAGAACTTCAGAAAGTAATTTGAAAGCAGCTAGTTCAAATGTTTTCTTGGTTTTTCATTGTATTCACCGTTTTAATTCCGAGAGAAGGCACCATTTCCCTACCACATTATAGCTGGTTTTGATAGCAAAAACTTTTAAATGTAGTTTCCAATAATCTATTGAAGTTTTACTCTGATATATAATGTCGCTGTTAGAATGAAATACATTTTATTTGGCCTAGCTAACTATCTTAAGACCGCACATAGTCTCACTTTTGCATTATTTTCCTTTCTCTATCTTATGTTCACATTGTTGAAAGCCAAACGTTTATTGTGTAGTTTACTTATTAATAAAATTTCTTGCACTATTAGTGAAATCATGATATGTCACTTTTTCGATGTAGATCTGGGTTCTTGTTCACGTGACCTCACGTTTTAACTGTTTTTTTAATAATAATTAGTTTATTTGTATTGTTGTTGCAGAAGATCAAAGAGCATGCCGGGCGATGACCGTTTTGCGGACGCCGTTAAACCGGCTCTAGGTGACTATTTACGGAGACACTTTTGCATGCCCACGTTAACTTACACACGTGTTTTCACGTGTGCTCACGTTGAACCCGTTAACTCCACAGCTCACGTGAAACCCAGATGTTTAACGTGCGGAAAATAGAGAAAGTTCTAGGACCACGTGAGTGAATGGTTTTTGGTTCACAACTAACCACGAGTGCTCAACGTTTGCGGCTTCGATTTGAATTGGAAATTCTTATTTTCAACGTTTTAAGCTGAATCTTTCCGAGTTTTAGTTCGTTTTGATTTCGATAATCAATTTGTCAAGTTCTAATATACGATTGGTGTTGATTTGGTGATCGTGTGTGGATTTAACAATTTCTAACCAGTATTCTATTCAAATTTCTACTCAGTTAAAAAGTTTCGAAGGTTCATTTGAAATTGTGAATCTGTTTCACTCTGACGTAGAGAGAAAGAGTTCGTGTATAATTTATTTGTCCTTTTCTTTCCATTGCTCCTATTTTCGCACACGTTTTGCGGTTCTTTTTCGTAAACGAATATATCAGTTGCATGAGAACTAGGTCCAGATTTGTGCATCAGCAGAAATCGCAAAACTGAGATATTCATAGTTCTCACTTTGATTTTTTCCCATTTATCAGACAAGCAAACTCTTCAACTAACCAGACAACATTTGTGAACAAAAATTTACATGAGAGACGGCCGTTCTAGTTAGCAGACTTTAGAATAATGCAATTAATTATACGCACAGCCGATTGGTTTTCTTTGCGGCTGGCAATAATTAAGCGTTTGCACATCATGAATACCAGCTGGAACATGACAAATCCAAATACATTTTTCGCTTTCTCGCGTTCATACTGAACAACTTTAATTGTAAGAGCTCACAGCTCATTTCCATTATCGAAATGTCCATCTTCACTGTGCCAGTCCCGTGTGATATTTTTTGTCGGCGCCCTCTCGCCCTCTCTTTTCTCTCTCTTGTGTGTTGTGTAAAGCATGGAAACGCGGGCGTATTTGTTGGTGCCAACTCAACGAACAGCTGATATCGATTGAATTGATCAGTTATTGATTGATTATACATGGACTGACTTATCTGGAAAAACCTTTATTATGGAAATTGTGGCTCGTGTAGTTTGGGAAACGTTTTTTTTTGGCAAATTTTGAGCTGGGGCCTCTATTTATGATAATCAGGTCTTGGACTTGATTGTACAAGTAAATTCGACGTATGTGAAATGTGATTGATCTATGAACAAAAAAAAACTTCCCTATATCTATATCTGGTTACGTGGAGATTTTGGTGGAGGAGTGGAGTTAATCGATCAGGAATGTTGAATAGTTTTGTGATTTGTGATTTTCTAACAGCATGTCAGGTGGTTTGAAGTGTACAGGGAAAAAACAGTTCATCTGATTGACTGACTATGTTTGCTAATAAAATAAAATCTGTTACAAGAGAGTTCTACTGTAATTGACATTCGAATTCGGGGTGCGCAAGTGTGAATGAAAAGTGATGTTAAAGTACAGTAGATTTGAGTGTCGAGCCAGAATGAAGCGTGGTGCATTTTAGTATCAAGTATTTTTTTCGATTTATTCTTCTTCAGAATCCCTCCTGTTGGATCTTCAACACACGACGGAGGTTCTGCGAAGAGCGAATCTGGGAGACAGGTGGGGGCTTCTAGAAGTTATTCGCATTCTTCTTCTGCACGTCAGATATGGTTGCATCGTTGCTAAGCTCTATGAGACTGTCGTAGAGAAGTTCATCTACCCATTTTCATCCGAAACTAATTGATTCCCGTTAGATGTCCTCTGAGATCTGTTAGTAGTACGGTAAACGTGAATTCGCGCTGTGGCCGGGTTGTTTGGTGGATACCGGCCGAATTCAGTCATGTACTGGGTTCAACTCTCACGAGTGTTGTATTATTTAGTAATAATAACAAAATAACCGAAAATTCGTCTCTCCCCTGTGTTAGTCAAATGATAACATGTTCCACATGGAGGCGACTGCGTTTTTATTTGAAGTTTACATGTTTTTAGTTTACCAAACTAAGACTTAACCTTCCTTGTTTGGTTACTTAGGTTACAATTTTAGTTGAGAACCACTTAATCAACTCTTCTCAAACTATAACTTTACTTCCCGCATTCGGTTACCTAACATAGTTTGATTGTTCTCCCATTTGGTTGGTTTTCCCTCTGTCGCTCCATGTCCTGTATTTGTGCAGATGTTCGCAGTCGCGCGAGGACCTGGAGCCCATCTACCAGGAGCAGGAGACCAGACGGGCCGAGTCAAGGTAATCATATAACCATACACCAACTCTAACGGGAATGAACAATAAACATAACGGTAAAATGAATGAAAAATGCGTGAGTGAGAAAACGAGTGAGCTGAATGGAGAACGATAAAACGTGAAACTATGTGGATATGTAAGCAGCTTTTAAAACTAGAATGTGGGCCTACCGGACATAAATCAATAATTTTTGAATTTGATAAAGCCAGACTGATGAGGGCGCAGTAAGGAAGTCCTGTTCGAGTTCTAGGTGCCGTCGTTGGCGTATGCCCGGAAATAAATGTATAAATGAAATAACCATACTCCAGCAAGGTTGTCCGATTAGTCAGAAAAATTCGAAAAACGGACTACTTTTTAGCCGAAAATATGAAAATCGGTCTACTTTTGATGAAAAATTCTAAATTTTCACTTCTTTACATCTGAAAACGGACTTGTTCTTGTCGCTTAGTCAGACCTTACTGGTCTATGAATATAACATTATTCGCACAACATAAAACAGACAAAACTATCATGCGATGACAAATACGAAACCTAAAAGTGTAGCGAACCAGTCAGTAAGATAATTCAACCGTTCTGTTGGCACTCGGATGCGCAGCGAGCCTTCCAAACATTTTTTTCCTTATTCCAACTGTTGACTATTCCAAACCATGTTTAGAATCTAAGTTCGAGAGGTGGTTCACCTCGTTCTCAAAAAATTCGTCACTCTCAATAGACGCTAACCGTTTTGTGTGAATAATCCAAGATTCAAGATTAAAGAAGGTTAAATCACGAATAAATCTATTCTATTCTATTCTATTCTATTCTATTACTTTTTGTTCTAACCAGTGTTCTGTCATTTTGTTTCTTGACAGAAAATCAATACACATGTTTTTCACACGTCTTCCCACAAATGTCCGTTGCTTCTCAGTTTCTCTCATGTAAAGAGTGGATGTGTGACTATTCAGATCGAACTCAGTTAGCCACGACCTGGACAACGTGGAACGGCTAGTCAATCGATATTCGGCCGAGAGGGAGAATAGAAGGAGTTACGATGGTCGGTGGTGGACAGAATTGTAGTTTGGTCTCGTCTTATTTTATAGTTTGGTCTCGATGCGGTTAGACTACAGACGTGATTTCTAAAAGAATGAGTTAGTCTGAATAGTTGAGTGACGAAACTTGACGGTTTCTAACTCACTATCAATTAACTTTTTGTTGTCTTCGTAAAGTTTTCCATTTCTATTCTAACAGTATGACCATGGTCATATGTATGGTTGATTGACGTGCGCTCTTCGCAGTTTTGGCGAAACTTGAGACAGTTTGTAAACATAGTTTCAACTTTCAGTTCCAGCGTGTGTTGTGTGTGAATATGTGTTCTTTATGTTACCCGTATTCAGAGGCGCATAGTCCCCGCCAAAGCACCGTCCGACCTACAGTACACTCACTGTTCAACCAGCTGGAAGAGACGGATGCCGGGTAATATTGTCAATTTATTCTTGTTTTGCTCACGTGATTACTACTCACTAACCGCACGCGAGTGCTAGTGTGCATTGGTTTGTCTCAGACTAGCCCGTTATAGTTGGATTATCTCTCGTCCGCTCTCTTTCTCTCTCTCTCTGTTTTAGATTATCTCTCGTCCGCTCTCTTTCTCTCTCTCTCTGTTTTAGATTATCTCTCGTCCGCTCTCTTTCTCTCTCTCTCTGTTTTAGATTATCTCTCGTCCGCTCTCTTTCTCTCTCTCTCCCCCTGTTTGCTTTTTATCTATCACACATTTCCCTCCTTCTTCCAAAAATGTAATACCACGGTTAACTGACGGGAAGTTGTTAACTGTCCTTTTAGCTGGGCTAGGGAAAAACTGGGAGTGAGAACTTTTTTCAAAATTTCGAAACTAATTCGAAAGTTTTCGAATGTGGGCATGTTTAAACCCCGAACCGACCCACATTCATCTATCTCCCTCTACTCTACAACCTTCTCACCCTCTCATCTTATACCATCTCCCCCCTCCCTTCCGTAGTTTCGCCGCGTGGACCGGTTTTCCGGCTGCCAATCCCCCTCTTCCCCTCCCTTCCTGCCACCCGGCCACCCCTAGTTGCCATTGCTGCCAACCATGATGCGTGAACTGCAACAACGTATGGATGTTTACAGCTCGCGGCGAAGTCTCGGACCACCCAGTCAGGCCCAGTCCTACAACGATGTGGTCAGTTTACAAGATGTTTTTATGAATCTTGTATATGTATTTTGGGAAAAACTGTACTTTTAACTGATTAACAGTGTTCCTGACTGTTTGGCGCCATATAGAGACGTTCAAAGAATTGTTCGAAGTTGTGGGATGGTAGTTTATTTTTACTTTTTGTCGGCTACAATGCTACATATACATAGAGTGTTTTGATTCGTCGAGTTTGCAACGTACAGTAAAACTATCGATAATCATGATTTGCTTGATCTTTTTGTAACGGACTGAATAAGTAGATACTTTTACGTATTGAGATCTTGAACCTGAAATGATTTCTCGGTCAATATTTCTATAGTCAGTTACCTAGTGGTAAATTAGTTACAATCGAGTCAGTATAGTTTGATAAAGGGCCTAGTTTTACGCTAATTTGGAACACTTTAGTGTTTCTTCTATGTGTTTTATAAGAACACTATCGCATAGTTTGTCCAGGGCGCGCGGCATTGTTTCCTCATCTTTCTTCTCTCTTTTCTCTTCTAGTTATCTCCCCCCCTCTTGCTACTGCCGCATTCTTCCAAGTGTTGTGTTTGTACAGGAAAAACGGAGAGAAAGCGGGGGTAGATTGTTGCTTCCTCTCTGCGGGGGCCAAATTGGTATCAAACAGAGGAGTTATTATGAAAGTGGGAATTTCTGTTGTAAAACAGATGTTTACATTGAACAACGCGAAAACACAACATTTTCAAGAAAGAGCGAGATTAGTTGGCGTTATTGGGTATATTTAAGTAGTCTTTTTTCCACGAACAAAACGGTTGCGGGAAATGTTTCTGTGCTTCTCACAGAGGCTGGATTGTGAACTGAAATCTCACTCTATTCGTTCTTAGTAGTCTAATTTAACAGTGTTTGCAGTGGATACTAAATTGCGTATCGAGCAAATGCTATATTTAGTATCCACTGCAATAACTACTGCACAAAACTTTAGATCAACCAAAATAGTTGTAATTGTTATCATTAGTACTGTATCCTCTCGATTCTCAGCGCGATGGCGGGATAGGACAACATTCGGTGTATACCGTTTAGGCTTGCTTTGGAAAGAGCGAACCTTATTATTATTATTATTATTATTATTATTATTATTAATACTGTATCCTCTCTATTTGCAGCGCGGTGGCCGTTCCCCCTCCCGCGACCCTTCGCACGCCGAGTCGATGATCGGAACGATGAACAGCGAACTGAGCAGCAAACACGGAATATCCACCATTCCCAAGGGCGACTGCGCCCATTGCGGAAAACCCATCGTCGGACAGGTGGGAATTGACAAAAGTAACCGAGTTTTAAAAAGTAACCGTCGCCAACTGTGAGAAACCGATTGTCAGACTGGTGAGATGGGTTTTTGTGGTTTTAACCCACGTTGTTTTCCGGTTGAAATACGTGACATTACAACTAAGCCTGTAAGGAGGGAGGGGATAGTAAAGTAGTTTGATGTCGCGGTCTTTCGATGGAAAGACGCCGTTCAAACTATAAAGCTACTCCCAAGGGGGATTGCGCCCATTCCGGGAAACCAATTTGTCGGACAGGTAAGTTAGTAGTGTGATCTCGTCTTTTTCCTTCAGAATCACGTTAATTATAGCGTTTTTGAGTTCAAAATGATTTTCAAGTCCGACTCGAACAACCGTCGTGAAAATGCAGGAAACTTGCATTTTATTATGAAATTTTGTTACGGTTTTTGATACTCATTCAAATTGGGGGTCTTTAAGTTCAAGTCGGATTAGATTCAGATAATTTAGAACTGTGTTTTGGTGTATAGGGAACGAGGAATCGAAAACATTGTATGCTGTCGCTGTCTAGTCGCTGCTATCTCAACACACTTTCTATCAGGTTGTCATTGCCCTGGGCAAAATGTGGCACCCCGAGCACTACGTCTGCTGCGAATGCGGGTCCGAGTTGGGACACAGAAACTTCTTCGAGAGGTACGCATACATACTTGAAATACCCCTTATTCTAATATTGGCTGATGCTCACTTTAGCCCATTTCCGATTGTGCCATGATCACTTTTTGGGGTAATGTTACAGATTATCGGTGAATTTAAAAAAAAATCGTGTTTTTCAATAACATATGCCTAATTTTTGGGGATTCTCATGCTCACTTTTTTCGACCTGATGTGAAGGTATTTTACGTATGATCGATTTTTCGTTTGATCTTGGGGGATATGATAAAAGAGAACACACTAACCAAAAGTCTGAAAAGAAACATACGTTAGACACGTATAAGCTCTGAACCAAAAACACATAGTCGTGAGTCAGAAGTTCGAGCAAACCGCAAAAAACGTTGATAAAACGACAGTTCTACACTGACAAACTAACCAAAGACGCACAACTACTTGACCACTTAAGTTCTACCGTTTAGTAGTTTGTTTAATGTTTTCATCTTACAGCTGGTTCGGAATCTGTATTATAGCTTTTTCGTGGAAAATGTTTGGCACGATGGTTCACGAAAAAGGCATTATTGATTTATCAGAGCTGGATAGAGCTTATAGATTTGTTAATTGTTATACAGTAGTCGATATTGATTTTTCCACTCTCTCCAGGAACGGTCGTGCCTACTGTGAGGAGGACTACCACAACCAGTTCAGTCCCCGCTGTGCCGGCTGCAACAACGCCATCAAGGATGTGGGTTCTCTTTTATCAAGTGGTATCGATTTTGTTATTGATCTTATTTAACCGCAGGCAACCATAAATTACCATGAACGGACGACAGCCTACCGTAATTCACAGCTACCTAACTTAGATAATTCCCAACCAGTTGACCAGCCACTTTGTACCGGCCTGGTCAATCCTCGACGAAAGAGTATACAGGTCAGTGAGACACAGACAGTTTGAGGTCTGCGTCTCATCGACCTCCATGATCTATCGTTTTTGTAGCTGGATGGTTGCAGAGGGCTGGCGCAAACGTTTCTAGGCTCTAGGTTGTTATTTGGTTTCAGCTGATCGAGTATTTCCAAGAGTTAAGTTTCTTTAATTTCTTATAAATGTTGTATTTCGATTGTTGTTAATTCTAGCGTTGTGTGACTGCGATGAACAAGAACTATCACGTGCAGTGCTTCGTGTGCAGCGAGTGCGGCAAGGACTTCGGAGACGAGGGATTCCACGAGAAGGTAGACGCAGACGGTTAGAGAAGAGAGGGAGAGTAGTAAAAACAGCAAGAATGTCTGGTGGTACCGGTTTTCGGTGTCGATCACGTTTTGAGAGAGAGGGAAGTCAGGAGTAAGAAGAGAAACTGAATGAAGAGAGTGAGTTGGAGAAAGATCCATAGAAAAGAGAGAGGGAAATAGAGAGGGAGAGGGAAAGAGAGACCGCGAGATTTTAGACCAAGAGAGACCGCGAGATTTTAGACCAAGAGAGTAAGAAAAAGTGTGTTCTCTCTAACCCTTCTATTCCTTGCAGAACGGTCGCACCTACTGTCGTCGTGACTTCTTCCGTCTGTTCGCCCCGCGGTGCAACGGATGTACGCAGCCGATCACGAACAACTTCATCACGGCACTCGGGACACATTGGCATCCGGACTGTTTCGTCTGTCAGGTGAGGGGGGGGGGGGGGGGGGGGGGTTAAGTATAGGGTATACTTCTCTATACCTAAGTATAGGATAGATATATACGGAATCTTGAAAAGATAGACTGGGTTTATGATTGAATTTGGGAGCATTTTAGGGGGGGGGGGGGTTAGGTATAGGGCTTACACTCGGACAGATAGGGGTGTACTGTATGTTCAGGGTGTATTTTAGTGTTGAATTACTAACACATTGAGTTTTCGGGGTTTCTTGTTACTCGGATTATGGAGTATTGTGCGTAGGTTTTTTTTAGTTGGAAGACATGAACAGTACGGAAAACGATAACCAATAGCAATTCAGAAAACACCGCTAGAGCCAATCTGTCAGGTGTCTATTACGTCTTTCGTGTAGTTGTGTTAGTGGAGTTTGGTAGTTTGGTCAACCGTTTTTTGCGGTTCGCTTGAGATTTGGTGTGGAGTGGTTCATGTCGTACGTTGAAGTGCCCAAGTCTCCAACGTACGTTTCAGTCCAGATTCAAGTGTTTCGGTTACTGACTGCAGCAAAATATCTGTAGTTTAATGGGTGGTATTCGTTGCAGAACCGTTTAACAGTTTTGTTTACTGTAGTTTGAATGTGTACTTCGATTCGGAGTCTCACCTCAATGGCCCAGTTAGCTGTCTGGTTTGATGTGTAGTCCAATCGCAGACTCTTAGTTGAATGTCCAAGATTTGTAGTCTGTAGTCTGATCATTGTCCCATCTAATCTGTCCCCTGTCCAGATGTCTGGGCGTAGGTTGGACCACCTTAAGCGGGATGCTAGTTGGATTTGTAGTCTGATCCGTCTGTTTGTAGTATAATCTGTGTGTTCGGCAGTTTGATCTCTTTTGATCTCTGATCGGTTCGTTCCTCAGTGTGACCCGTACTTTGATCTCTAGTTTGTAGTTTGATCTTTGTCCAATCCCTATCCTTGTCCAGATGTGTGGGCGGTGGTTCGTTATTTCACCACAACGGAAAGCCACCGTACCGTTAGTGAGATCTGTAGTCTAATCTGTGTGTTGTTCTGTAGTTTGATCTTTGTTCTCTGTCCAGATGTGTGGGCGTGGCTTCGACGGCGGCTCCTTCTTCGACCACAACGGGCAGCCGCTCTGCGAGCAGCACTACCACGAGAAGCGGGGCAGTCTGTGTGTGCAGTGCCGCCAGCCGATTAGTGGCAGATGCGTGACGGCCATCGGGAATAAGTACCACCCGGAACACTTTCGGTGCACGTACTGCAATCGCCAGCTGACGAAGGGCACCTTCAAGGAGGTGGACAGACGGCCCTTCTGCCACAAGTGCTACAATCAGACATTCGCGTTGACTACGGACGGGGGTAGATAGAGGGAGTGTGTGAAACGTGAAGAAACGTGAGTGTAACACGTGTCACGTGGCCATAGGTTTGCCTTACATGACTCATGGTTACTGTAAGTGTAACTATTAGAAGGAAATTCGAATTTTTATCGGTTTTGAGGTGAATTTGGATAGTTTTACTAGTTTCGAATTGAGTTAGACGAAGGTAGATCAATAGTTGATCTAGTGGCGTCCATGACGAATCCGTACATTGTAGTTTGATCGAAAGATCACTGATTCAACCTACTTATCCTCCCGCACTCACTCTATCTACCGCTCATCCATGTGGTTTGATGTTTTAATCGATTTTGTAATTGAATAACGATGTTTTCCCAGAATTGATCCTAGATTATTGCAATGTCTTCTCTTTTAGTAGAGAAGTGTGTGATTTGCCGTTAGTTCTAACAGTAGTTGTAGAACCTTTAATCGATTTGCTCATTTTCTTGTACTATGCTCTGTCAGTTTGAAGTGTTTCGTGTGAATTTCTCATATTTCGGAAAATGGTTTACTTTCGCCCCCCACTCTATTGAGTGAAATTTAGGGTGGAGGCGAAAGTAAAGAGTTTTCTCTCTAAATGTTTCATGTTTTTCATTTGCAATAATTCATGTCAGGTTGTGTAGTTTCGTCTTTTACGTGTCAATTTGGCTCTTACTTTTCTGTCACTTAATTCTTTCAATTGTAGTGTGTAGTCTGATCGTCTAATTGTCAACTGATTTAGGGTGACGACCATTTTGCGAAACTCTGTCCAATGAGTGTCACGTATTTTGAGGAAGAGGAGGCCTATTGATTGATATTATTGATTTATCGATTTGATCAACAACTTTCTATATGTTTCATATGTTTATTCCACACATGGCAATAATAAAGTTTATTATCTGATAATATCACAGGGAAGGAGAGAGCAGCACGTGAGATATTGAGAGAAACACGTTATTGCGGAAACATACAATAAAATATTTTTGCGAAGTTAACAAAAGAACTAAGAATAACTAAGAATAAGCTGAATAACTAAAGAAGTCTAGATTTTGGCAATATACGTGTAGAATTTCAAGTAGTTTGGAAACGACGCACTTTTTTTGGTTTCCCAATCACACTATCAAAACAAGTAGCAACTCATCTAATTGTCAACTAGGTTTCTTCTCCAGCCGAGCCAGCCAGCGATCACTAAAAACCGTGGAAAGTCGCGTGAAACATAAAAAAAAAGTACTCCATTATGTGAATTCTGATGTGTTTTTAACATATTTCACGTGATTAAAGCAGGACGATTAAGTGGACCAATCTCGTGTCAACGGTCCTTTAAACTGCAATTGAAAAATGTATTGCAGTTTAAAGGACTGAAGCGTTGCGATTGGACCACACAATCGTCCTTCTTCAAGCAATTTTACTACCAGTATGGCTTACATTTACTTGAATTAAAATTATTTTTCCCAATTCCTGCTCATGAAATAGAAATTGGCACATATAACTATGAAGAAAGGAAAAAAGATGGAATGCTAAAAAAAGTGATATATGATTAAGAAAAGTAACAGAAAAGCAAGCATTTCATGCTATGAGGTAAATAAAAAAAGAATCTGCTTGACTTATTACTAAACAGACATTAACTTAATTCAACCAAATGGTATTTTTGTAAATAAAAGTATTGTAAAATTGAATTTGCACGTAAACATGTGTGGGATATGGCAAGAAATGCGGACACAGACGAAATGAAGGGATACAGTACTCTATTGGCGTTGAATTGGCGACGACTATCCTCATTCGAAGGTGTTCTTGTTGGCCGTCAGGGTGAGCAGGCGGTTTTCCCGGGAAAGTCGGGTAATTTCATTTCCCAACGAATCTACGGACGTCTGGAAATAAAAAAATTTGGAGGGTTTATTCATTGAAAAGCACGTGTTTGGCTGTTCTCGTACAGAGGATGCCCCATTTATAAACTTTTGTCTCTCGCAGGAATCGAACCTGCGAGCAAAAGATTCGTGGCTGAGCGCTAACCTTTGCGCTACAAGAGCACATAACAGACAAGACTGGGAACACAGCACACGTGTCCGTACACAGCGAAAACTAAGATATACAGTATCCTGACGCCTTTCCGTTGGCGACGACTATAGTCTGATCCCGAAACGTTTGGTCGAAACTGGATAATGGCGTGTATCGAAATAATACTACAATACACTGTAGTATCATGTAACGAAGGGAACAACCGCATACAGATATTTCTTCAAGGGTGTGTCCTCACGTCTACACGTAAAACTCCACGTTTTGAAGTAAAACTCTCACGTGATTTCACGTTCTCCGTAAAAACGTACCTTGAGCGTGATGTTCTTCATAAGGGTGTCCTCCAACACCGCCTGTAGTCGGGAGTTGATCTCCGTGACGAGTTGGAGTGACTTCTTCTCGCCTCCCCCGAGGAACATAGAGCCCATCAACGCGTAGCTGCTGCCCTTTCGCAGGGTCGGCACCTGGAATGATACTGATGAAATATAGTTTCAATTTCTCCAACGAAGACAGCAAATGTTGATGAAACATGTTTTTCATTTCTCGAAACAAAGATGATAAACACCGGAATCGAACTCAGAACGATTAGCGCCAATTTTCTGCAATTGGCCAGCTACAAAACGAGAGAGCATGCAGGTCAATGACGCACAGACAGGCTAAGACAGTCTGCGTCTCTCTGACCTGCACACTCTCTCGTTCAGCCAATAAAAAAGAGGCTGGCCAATTGGCTGGGAATTGTCTGAGGAGCAGCGTGCGGTCGTTGAGTATTTGCCAGCAGATGAGAGAGTGTGTAGATCAAGGATACGCAGAAACACAGTTTTCACGTAGTAACCTATTTATTGCACCAATGTATCAACTTCGTACAAGTTCACCGAGAAACACACATCAATCTTCTTCGACAGAACCGCAGCTCGAGAACAAACAAAAAAAAAGTTCAACCACAACACTTCACAACATCTACACACTACACGTGCCGACTTGCCTGTACAAATTCACATGAGTTGAATAACTGAAAACTTCAGGGTTAATGAAAGATTGAGACTGTAAAAAGATTTTTTACAATCTTCACAACGTTTTGTAAAGTTACAAAGTTACAAAGATCAAGTTACCTGTTCCATGGAAGAGTCGGCTGGCAACAGTAGCGAGGCCTCTTCCCTCAGGGCATAGTGCTGGATTATTCTGGAAAGTGAGGAAATAAATTGTCATAGGGAGTGAACCAACCTTCGTTGTCGTTTGAAGCAGGCCGTAATTCGCACTTGACACCGAAATGACAGGGAGTGATCAAACTACAGATACGGCGCAATAACAAAACACACATCGTATAGTTCTGCGTTACGAAACAATAGCCCTCTACAGTAAGATAATAAAATTTTCAAGTGAATTTATCATATCTTGTAGGTGTTGTACATAGCTTAAACTTTGTGATTTCGTTCTCTACTTCGGGTACTACAAGCATACAGAACAGTGAATCTTAGATTCTGTTTGTTGACTAGATAAATGCGTTTGTATTTTCGAAAGATTACTGTAGAAAGTCATCGATTGGTAAAACGAACTATAGTTCTGCGTTACGAAGAGTCAAACCTGTGGTAAACGAAAAAGTGTCACTTGTAGCGTGTGTTCCACGTGACCTTTTCCATTGCGAGTGTCAGGACGCAAACGTCTCCCATGAGAAATTGAGAATAGAGAAATGGTGGATGGTTATACTCCTCAAAAAGCCAACACCAGCTCTTTTCCGAAGATACAAACTACACGGGACTGTTTCCCGTGCTCATACCAAGTCACGTTCATTCACACGTTCTCATTTGATTATGAAAAAGAAGGAAACTAAAACACTTGCTCACTTTGTCTTCTTTTGCAGCTCTTCGAGACATTGTTTCACGTGCTCCTCCAGAAATTCTATTTTCTCCGTACGACGCGCCAGTTTACGCTGTAGTAAAACTATCTGGAATTAGAAACACGGAAGTACATCCGAAATAAATGCAAAAAGTAGGGTTTGAAGAATGTGGTTCGATTTGAGTAGTGAAGTTTCATTTTGTTGTGTTTGTAGTATGAATGTTGAATCCCGATTCCCATTTTCTCCGGAGATGATTTTATCGTTTTCATGTGTATCTTGTTCGTGCGAAAAAGGCGAATACCAAACATATATTTCGACAAAATACTCATCAATTAAATACTCATTACTATTATCCTAAAAGTGGGAAAAAGGAGAATACCTTGTCTATCATGGCCTGTTGCATGGTGGTAGATGCCTGATCTTCAGAAGTTTTGGCGACCGAAGATTCTTCTTGGGAACAACTCTGAAAAAAACCTCGTTATTAGACGTCAATATACATGTGAAACTTTCCGTGTCTCTTAGAGCACATTTGAACATTTAGGAATCATAAATCATGCTGTGAGCGTACGAACAGATTGAATGAAACATAGTCTGTGATAAACAAAATGCTGTGTCGTTACTTTACAGCGTTGTTTTTATTCACGCAAGATATCAAATCATCAGCTTTATTTTGAAGTTTCATGGTTCTGGTCCGACTATGAAGTATAACAAACTTAACTACAACGATAAACTCGAAAACTCAATGTTACTCAAGGTAACTCTTCAGTTTTGTGGTTTGAACCTTCTTTCCCGAATACGTACCGTAACCCTGTCGAGACTGGTGAAGGAGCTGGTCCTAGATCGTGACGTCATACTGGGTACGGTAGATACCGTGGGAATGAGCAGCTCCGATTGGCCGGATTCCAACTGGCGACGCAGCGAAGAGAGCTCGTGCTTCAGTTCCTGGAGAAAGTTGAAAAAAGTAGTTAGGAACTTAAACGTATAGAAAACTATAAAATTATAATAGAAAACTATACATTGATTCGGCAGCGTTTATACTTCATTATAGCACAAAATATCTCAGGTATGAAACGAACGTCTCTGAAGGCTTCGTGAAAATGAACTCTTCTCTAAATTCACGCAGCGAACGCCGTTTTCATGCTTGTTGTTCATAACCGTACCTTGATGTTTGCCGTCTGCTTTCTTTTGTAGGCGGAAGAGTCGTTTTTGTGTTCTTGAAGTTGTTGTTTCAGTTCCTGAACTTCTTCTATTTTCCCCTTCAATTCCTCCTTCAACAACGAGGTCTCACTGTTCGAACAACCCTGTGCGTCGGACAGGTCGCGTTCCTGAACGTAAGAGGTTAAAATAATTGTAGTTTGATCAGTCAATAAACCGGGATAGAACTACAAACTACAAACATAGAGTTTTGCATCGCTCAGATCACGTAAAGTTAGTGGTTGACCAATTTTCAGTTGTAGTTCGATCGCTACATGCACCGAGGACAAAAATCAAACTACAAATATCGATAAGTCCTTGCTTTGCTCAGGTAAAGTTTCTGAAAGAACAGCTTGACCAATCTTGGGTTATAGTTTGATTGATGCAGTTACCTCGACCAAACTACAAACTACAAATACGAAAACAGAGGAATGTAAAAAAAACAAGTAACATTTTTGATACCACCCAATAATCCGATACAGGTTTACATCGCTCAGAATTATTGGATATATGATGTAGTTTCAAACATGCCAGAATTAATGCTTTGAACAGAAAAATTCTTTTTAAAAAGTTCTATTAACTGCCAGCTAAACTTTCTATTCATCCTGTCTACTTTTCTTTACAGTTTGGCAGTGAAACTGACCCTATCTGCCAGTTTGGACTCGGCTCGCGACAGTGCTCCCTGCGTCTCAACCAACTCACGTTCCAAGCCACGATTCTGCAAAAAAAACATAACTAAATTGGAATCAAAATAATGGTCAACTGTCAACAATTCTGGAGAACAGCCTGGAAGTTGTGTGATTCTACAAAAATTCAAATGCTCCGAGTACGTATGCTAGAAGATCCCGCCACCTCCATCCCATCCTGCGTCTCCTCAAACATACGCTATTTCTCTGCTCTCACATCCCGCCAGGATGTAAGAGACGAGAAATAGTGTGGCAGAGTGAGAGACGCAGAATGTGAGCTATTCACTGTCGTTCTCGAGAGATGTTTTTCGTGACACTTGAAAGCAAGCATCTGTGCATGGCGATCGGGATATTCCTGCATACGGCCTCTCCGAACGTCGAGACCAACCTTTTCCCTGATATACTTAAATATGAAATTGTTGTTATTATTGTTGATGTTATTATAAAAAATGTTGATATATTTACTGATATATACCTTTTCCCTGATCTGTTCCGCTTCGCCGGCCAGCTGGCTGTTTCTCTCCGTCAATTGTTCCGTTATGTGCAGCATTCTTTCCGCCTGCAGGCGACACTCGGCTGACTCTGTTTCCGCTATCTGAAATACAGATAGGAAACTATGCTTGATATATCACCAACTAATTAACAAACTAATACTTCTCATAGTTTTTGGGAGTAGCTCCAAGCCAGCTTTCCGAAACTCTCCGAAGGTATAGTCTTTTTCATTCCTAGTGAGACTCCTACAGTAAGATTTCGAAATTTGTAAGTCGTCTTCCTCCCGTAGTTGTAATCGTAAAGGTACAGGATTTTTGTACCTCGTTTTTGTCCTCAGGTACAATGAATGTACGAGAGGATTTTCGATAAATTAAATATTCAGCCTCACGACAGCCTCCGGAAAGCTTGTAAGGTTACTGTAGGAGTCTCAGTAGGAATGGTGTGAACTATAACCGAAACGTTATAATTCCCACGCTGTGCTGGCCTTGTAGTTTGAATCGCATTATCTTATGGCGTATTTAAGAATTACTGACGTGTTGAGCGGTCAGACTCAAATTCGTTCACATTTAGTATTCTATTTTGGGGTCATTGTTCAGGGGTCAGCCCATATTTCCTGGGTGGATTGTCAAAAACTCACTAAGAAGAGGAAGCTATGGATACCTCTCGTTTGCCGACAGAAATAAGCAATACTTCGCGGAATTTAATTGTGACCTCGCCATTCTACACAGCAGAAAGTGATGTCTACAGTCTGGTTTTCTCATTTCAAGAGAAAACCAGAACGTGAATTATAGATTCATTCATGAACTCACATCTCGATCTTTTTCGGCGGCCGCTTGCGAATCTTTCGCTTTTTCCGCAACTTCGAGACTTCTGTAAAATAAAAATTCCAATAAAACCGCCCAGTTCCAATTCTGAGTATTCTTCAAACATTGTGAGAATTCAGTGACTCGGCCCGCGACTGACACGGCCGTGTCACGTTTTTATCATAGTAGAGTCTTGGAAATCACAGCCAGCACAACTAGGGTTTACAGAAACTTTGATGCCGAACGTACACAGCGCAACTTATGATTACAGTACTCTCCCATCTTTATTAAATGGAAAATTGCTCACCTTTTGACCTGACTCTCGATGTTGGACAATCGTCGAAGTTCCGCCTTCGCCTTCTCGTGTTCCTCCTCCTCGTCTTGTAGGTTGCTCTCCAGATCTTGTAGTTTGCTCAGCAGCTCCAAGTTCTCCCTGAATTCAGAATTATTGTATTGAACTCACTGGTTTTACAGTAAATCATTTTCATGTTCAAACTGACACATTTTCTAGTTCACGAAAACGTTCGTAACATTTTCGTTCGTAACTCTTTTCAAATGTTAACAGAGATTTCTGTTCATAAGGGATGTCGGGAAAATTGTACAATTGCCCCCTCCCCCCTCACCTTAAGTCCCCCCCCCCCCGTAGTACTATCACCCCCCTCCCAATACGATTTCCTATAGAGAGGGGGGTGATTGTAAATGGGGGGTAACTGTACAATGTCGACGTTTAACAATAACCCCCCACAATAGAAAATGGGGGGTAATAGTACAACCCTGGACCTGTTTAACAATCGCCCCCCACTCAATCCAAACCTGCTGCCGGGATGTCATGTCTGAACTATTCGTAGTTTGAACTCATTATTTACGAATTCTGATCAAAAAGTCCCGGGATCAAACTATAAACTCTGCTGAGATGGACATATATCTAATGCATTCTCTGTACCTTTCGATCGATTCGTTCCTCTCATTGAGCGCACGGTTCTCCTCTCGATAGCGCATGGTTTCCTGGGCGGAGTCCTGCAGTCGCCGCTCCAGCTCATGATGGCTCTTCGACATCGAGTCAGACTCCTGCAGGATACGACTCTCTTGAACCTGTAAACATGTTGTGTTTAATTGTATCAAAATTGTTCACTTCCTTTTCCTTTTTCGTTTTAGCTTCTTGAAACTTTTCAAGAATTTATATTATTTTGGAGATAAGTTAGACAATTATCTAGACGCGAAGTTTTCACAAAAACAAATTCGAAGTTCGTAATACCACCGTGTTTGTAGTTTGAACCGGGCCGTTTTCGGTCAAAATTCGTAAATCAGGGCGTTTATCGAGATCAAACCATGACAAAGACTGTACCTGTGTTTTAGCCGACAATTCTCTGTTTTCAGCCTGCAATTGACTCTTTTCCTCCTTCACTTGGATCAACTGTTTTCGGAGCACTTCGCACTGTTGTTTCAGTTCGGAGAGCAGGGTTTGACCGGCCTGCGAAAATAATTTCTATTTTCACGATATGTTTTCAATTTGAAGCACTGCAAAACGAGTTGCGAGAAATAGTTGTATACAGTACTCCTGTAAAGTAATCGAGCGAGAATCAGTAGAGGGGTTGAAAATGATAAAATGAGAAGACAATGAGAAAAATAAGAATGTTCAACGTACAATGAGGAAATGCAGGAATATCACAAAAAGTCTATGAAGCGTGTTTTTCATGACTTTTTCGAAAGAAACTCACATCCACTCGTTTATCGGAGATTTTCAATCGATTCGTCAGATCAAAGTTTTCGTTCTTCAGTTTCTCCAGATCGACTCGCAGTGAATTCACACTTTTCTCCTGGAATAGTTGTCGATGAGTCAATATCAAAGATTACAACAAACCATCTCTAACTATTTTATATCAGAATGATGTTTATGTGGTGTTTACTACACTAGTTCCATTGTACTGGTGTACTGGTGAAAGCAGTCGCCTCTTGCGTGAATGGTCTAGGGTTCGAGTCCGCTGCGGAGCGTCCAGGATAAAGAACCGGCCAATTCTACAACTAACCGGGTTTTTAGGTAACCTAACCCTTGTTTGGTAACCTATTTTTGAGGTTACCTTGGTAGGTAACCTGATAGTAACCTGAAACTAAAATCCGGTTACCGTTCAAACTAACGGTAAAAACCACATTTTGCCTTAGAAAAACAGGTAACCGGTTTTTCATTTTTAGGTTACCACCCGGTTACCTACTGAGGTAACCTGAAAAATAGGTTACCAAAAAAGGGTTAGGTTACCTAAAAACCCGGTTAGATATAGAATTCACCTAAAGAACCTCCCCCGAAACAAAAGATAAACGTACCAACTGCTCAACGTTTTCTTGAGATTGGCATTTCTCCAATTCTGCCCGAACCGACTTCGCTTCTCGTAATTCCTGAATATGAAACAGATGATGTTTGTATTTTTCTAATAAACTCAATTCAAATGAGTTGATACGCAGGAAAGTTCATCGCTCAGATAGAGAAAACATGTGCGCGAGACACAGACGTTCTGGGGGTGAACAACTCACACAGCAAAAATTGTGTATAGAGGGGGGGGGGGGTGGATATTGTGCATCTCGGTCAAAAACCATGGGTTTGTAGTTTGTTCCCTTTGCTTATTTTTCAATAATACAAGCTTTATTTTTCTCCCGTATGTGTTGTGTGAAGGTGTTGTTGGCGTCAAAAGGGCGCTGGGAATTGAAGGAAAAGAAAGAGTCTTCTAGTAAGAACTCCTCCATGAGGCTGTCTTTTACATTATGAAAGAGTGTCCAACTACTACTGAAATATCGTCATTATTCCTTTGAATTTTGAACAGAAATTTTCTCTTTTACTGAAGAAATCATCGTATCAGCTCCTTTCATAATTGAAACAACAGAAATAATTTGAAATGAACTCTTCAAGTTCCTTTGATTATACGGACCTGATCTTTTCTCTGCATGTCTGCCCGCACTCTCATTATCTCAGCCTCTCTCGTCGCGTACTTGATAACTGCTTCGTTCTTCTCCTTCTCTGCATGATCCGCCTTCTTGGTCAACTAAAGAGATTGTATCAATATTTACATCTTTTATTCAACGTTGTAAAGTTTAAATGACATATTTATGTGGATGAATTAAGAGTGACCAAAAATTCTGAACCAGTCTAGATAAATGGAAGAATAGTTTAATTGCAACCATGTCCAATTAAGCCACCGTAGTTCTGTTCATTACAAAGTTCTGATCACTCAGAAATTGGATCGTTTAAAAGGCTGATGAACGGAAAAAACATTATTTAAATATCTCATTTTTCACCAATCAGGAAGAATTGGAGGAACATCAATTTTTCACTACCGAAATTCTATCAAAACTACACTTGTACATGTATAGCAACAGTTTTTAACCGTTTTCAATGTATTTAATCATATCATGATTGTACCTGTCCAACAGAGGTGTTGTACTTCAACGAGAGTTCTTTCATCGTCACATTGTAGTGAGCTTCTTGCGCCGTAGCACGGTCCTTTAATATACTATTTCCCAAAATTGAAAGTTCGATAAGGTTGGTTGTATTATATAATGTTTAAAAGGCTGGCCTATTTATAAAAACTGCATTCGATCCCATATTACGTGTAGTCATGTAGATGTAGTACTTGTAGACGTCATGTAAACCATTAACAATCGGGTTTTAACTCGAAAGGGAACTTAAACGTTTTCAATCCACAAATTTTTGTGCAGAAAAAAAATGGAGGATCTAATTTATGCAGCACCTAATATATAAAATAACTGCTCTTACCTGAACGGCTTTCAGTTGTATCTCGTATTCCTTGACTTTTCTCCTCAATTCCTCCGTTTCTTTTTTATTTTCTTCCCGAATATTCTTCAACAATTCATCATTCAAATCGCGTTCCCGTATGGTTTTGAGCAGCTTTTCGCGGTATTCCTCGTTTTGCTCCTCCACTCTGGAAGGAGAGGTTAGAGTGGGGCTAGAGAGTATGCAAACGGAGAGACGCAGAGTAGGGCTGTTAAAGTCAAACTCGACATTTTTTTTAAATTACTACTCGAAAACTCGAAAATTCCCAAAAACTCAAAAGCTCGATTTTTCGCAAAACTCGAAAACTCGAAATTGTCCAAAACTCAAAACTCGACATTTTGAACTCGATTACAACCCTAACGCAAGCGACTTAGCAAGGTAAACGTTGAAATGGTGAATACTATACTATCTTCGAAAAATGGTTAACCCGAACAAGCTGTGTAGTTTTTTATAACTGGTAGTTTTATGATTTTTTCAAATTATATTTCGGAAAACAAAAAACCTTTAAAGTCTTGTTGAAATCTCATTAAAACCTATACTAAACTCAGACTATCTTGTGTACACACCTCTCCAGCTCCTTCTGCTGTATACTGTACTTCTCGAAGAGAGATTGGAATCGACTATCGGGGGCATTTTCCTCCTGACGTCCGATTTCCGGGGTTACTGTAGGTGGGTGGGCGGGGCTTAGATCGACATCACTCGAACACTCCTCCATCATGATAATAACATCTGAATTATCAGTTGAAAGTAAGGTAGAGGAAACATAGAGAGCACGCAAATGTGAGAGACGCAGATGGTATTTGTAGTTTGATGACCACACACATTTGAAACAATAGTCAGACTAAAATAATGTGGGTCCAAACTTAAAATACAGCAACATCAAACAACACTTAGGGGCACAGTACAGATTGTTACCAACATACGCATCGTTTATAAAATTTGGCTAGATCTTGCTTAAATAGTTTGAACAGAACCTTCATAACGAACAATAACGAATAACGATAACAAATATAATAAAGAAAGATAGAGGATAATAAAGAAGAATAACGAATTCATAACGAATAGCCTTTCACTCAGACGTTTGTAGTATGTTTATCAAGCTTGCCGTCTGCTTTGACTACGTAAATGCTATAGGAAAGATCAACTTTTTTAGCATTTGGTTCTGATTGTAAACAGTCCCAGTCTTCGTACATATTTCAATAAAGTCAAAACGCAGTCATAGGAAAACTTCATATGTGAACCTTAGGAAACGCACTAGAAAACATTGAGATTTTGTAAAAGATAAAATTTCTTCAGTACAGAGCAGAAACATTCGAGAATCAGAGAAGCAGCAGGTTTGAAGAGTGAAATCCCTAAAAGTCAAAAGGTCTTACCGAAAGTAGCAGTAACTATATGAAAGAATGAAGAGATGGACTTTCCATGAAATTCACTAGGAAACGTGTATTTGGTTGCCACGTTTTTCTATTCTGCGCGTTGTTTTCGAGAATTAATCAATTCCTTGCGGACAGTAAATTAGAACTAATAAAAAATGCATTGGCGTCAGAGGTTATCAAAACTTGTAGTTTGGTTGTAGTTTGGTGAGTTGGTGAGTTGAATCAATAAGTAATGACTTTTGACCCCATAAGTTCACACCCTTTTTCCCGTGGAACTTTAATTAGAACTGTAGGAGAACAAAAGAATTATTTGTAGTTTGGTTATTCCATGCAGCGGTGTTTTGGAACACGTGTGAAATGCATCATGATCAAAGTACAAACACGAAACTACCCTAAAAGCCAGAGAAGAAACAGCACAGTACAAATTATAAAATGGGAATTTTATTTTATCGGTTTTTTTTGTAATTTAAAAATCAATTTATCTATGATTCAACATGTATTGAAAAAGCCAAACGAATAGAAAATATTCATTTGGGATAGATAGAACTACATGAGCGAACAACTGCTATAAACTTGCTCTTGAAGTTTCTATTCTATATTCTCCTTAATCCAATTGCCGAAAAGTGATGTTTCTCACTCACTATTATAAAATAACAATACATTTATTGATACTACTTATTTATACGTGAAAAGTACACGTTTTCACGTGTTTCCGTGACCCACGTCATGGTCTAAGAATAGAATCTAGGCGGGGTGACGCAATGAAATACGCATTGGGGGTGACATTATCGATCCAGGCCTCGCCACACTTTCAATGCCAATTGGCCATGGGGCACACTATTAGCAATGGGACACGAATAGAGAGTACACAGCAGAACAAAGAGACACAAATAAAAGAGAGAGAGGGAGAGAGAGTGGTAAGATTTGAAAATGTTGATTATGTAATAGTCTACGTTTGTACACCACGTCGAAAACTTTGCTTAAAAGATGAAACTCGAAAAAAAAATAAGAAAACGTTTGTACCTTCGAGATATCGTGGAATATACTAACGAGTTATTTGTAGTCGAAATGAATCAAATACGTTTTCAATGTATAATTAATTGAGAAAAATATATCAAAAACGCAGACTGCTGTTATTTTGACGTTTTTCCCGAGTTTTACTTACAGTTATTCTCAATAATACTTTGGGTGAATTCTATATCTAACCTGGTTTTTAGGTAACCTAACCCTTTTTTGGTAACCTATTTTTCAGATTACCTCAGTAGGTAACCGGTTGGTAACCTAAAATGAAAAACCGGTTACCAGTTTTTCTAACGCAAAATGTGGTTTTTACCGTTAGTTTGAACGGTAACCGGATTTCAGTTTCAGGTTACCAGGTTACTTATCAGGTAACCTCAAAAATAGGTTACCAAAAAAAGGTTAGGTTACCTAAAAACCCGGTTAGTTGTAGAATTGGCCAATACTTTGGCATCCTTACCATGATAGAAACTTTCTGTTTTCCGAAATATGTGTTCTTTCGCATGATGTAACACGGGTGAACAACCGCTTTCACGAATATGTTTTTCGAGAAAAAAACTTTCACTGACAAAAATCGTATCGAAAGTTAAAGGAGGACAGAAAGAAAAGTTAATATGATAGAGCTGCTCAAGAAAAACGAAATATACAAATTACAAACTAACAAATCCAATCTGCATACGGTTCACATGTTTTTGATTGTTTTGGCGCGCGCATCGTTTATTTTAGGTACCCCGGAGCACCTAAACTAGCCCTCCATTCTGTTCTCCTTTGAAGTAGTGAACAGGAATGCATTGTCAGCTCTTCTTTTTCATATTACACATCAGAACCAAAGAAATGTCTCTCCAGACTACTTGCGTGATCAATTCCTCCAACCAACTCGTTTACTTTTTCCTCAACTGCTGTAACCTCGTCCGACATCAGCATAACACGTTTTTAGCGTGAAATTCCACGTGAAGTCGGAGGTGAACCGGTTTTTAGGTACAAAATTGCGTGCGTTTTCGCCTCAGACTAGAAAATAGATGGTGAGATGAGATAGTGCCAATCTTTCTTTCGCCTATTTTCACCCGACTGGTTTCAAGGGAAACTTCCTCATTTAGCTGGCAGCTGTGCCGGTGGAATACACACAGCTTTCTCCCACTTCTTCCTTTCATTTTGGAAAAGTTTCCGAGAAATTTATAGAATCGACCCCCCTACTCTCACTTTACATTCACCCCCACCCCCGTTCTCCCGGTTTTCCCTCTCATTTTGGATATTTGTAGAATCGCCCCCCCCCCAGATTGTGATCAAACTACAGACACCACCAATTGGATTTATATTACCTTGCTTGAATGTCCCAGAGCATACTTTCACCCCCGCGTAGTAGTTTCCTCCCACTGTGAGGGGTGAAAGTGAAGTGTTTTCAAGTTTTCCCTTCTTGACCACAACATTCCTTAGTTGGTGTGCTTTTTGCTGGGAATTTGCCGTGATATTCGCGTGCGCAAAATTTTCTCTGACTTTCAAACATTTTAGACTTTCCGCAAGTTTGGGAGAACTTTCACTTTCTCTTTTCTTTTCGCGGTCTTTTCGTGAAACATTTCCGTGCGACGTGACAATCCATCCAATCCCATGAGAAGTTCATCTGGTTTTCACATGAGAATTTCATGAACACCTCTTGAGCCACTTGGGAACTTCTCATGTTGTGGCGGTCGATATAATCTCATGAGAAGTTGGTGGGATGTTCCACAATCTCATGAGGTTGCTGAGGATGTGCTACCAGGCCAGTGAACTTTAAACTGTACCAAGTCTTGCCTGCTACAGATATCCGAAGCATTTGCATAGTATGCTATTTTTGTTGGGGCTTGTTTTCTGTTTATTTGTTGATTTGTTGTTGTTTGTATTGTTTGTGCTGTATTCGCCAAACCCTCTCAAAATGATCGTCCATTAACTGCCAGAACCGGATAAACGAAGCATTTTGTATAGAGAAAACGGAGGATAAGTGGTATTATGTGGATAGCTTTATTGCCAACTTGTTCCCGCTTCAAACTGAATCCTTTTTTTCTTTTCCTCTTGGCTTTGGATACATTTCATGGAGTTTAGAAGTAAATTGAGAGTGAGATTACAGAGAGATAGGGAGAAATATAGAAAGAGAGAAAGAGAGAGATTAAGATATAAAAAGAGAAAAAGAGAACCATCTGAGTTCAGCGAAACACTAGAAACAATGGAAACCTGTCTTAGTCCAAGTCCAACTTTTACAACCGCTTTCCATTGTGAAACGTGGAACGGAAACACGTAAAACACAGCGGTAATTCCTATCTTTTCTTTTCTTTTGCAAGTTGCAAAACCCGGCTGGCACCTTTAATACTTGTTGGTGACACTTGCAGCTATACTAGAGGTAAAATGAATAGTCACGTAAGGATAGCATTCTAATGAGGAATCGTGCACGTTTTCTTTGCACGTTTCTCAGTTCTGCTGTGTTTAACTTGTTTCACGTGACTGTGAGAGTGAATAACAGTATAGATTATTTTGAAGACAGAACATACTTTGCATATACTAACTGTTAGTTAACTGCATAGTCACGTGAAACATGTTAAACACAGCAGAACTCAGAAACGTGCAATGATGCCTAGTTAGAATGCTTACTTCACGTGACTATTCAGTTAACCTTTATAGCTTTTTTTTCCGGAGTAATCCCGGTGTACATTAACGTACCCTGATGTTTTTGTAGTTTGATCCGAATGAAATTTGAGAAATAAGATGTGTATCAAGATCTAACAACTAGAAGTTTGTTTCTCCTCATACAGTACACTTTTGATATATCAAGTCTGTCGAAATTACTTTGGACACTCTTTGCGAAAGTATTTTGTAAAACACAGCTTTATTGTACTTTTTTGTTATCCAGCTCCACCTTATTTGTTGCTATTTTCGTCTGGCAGACATCGCTCCTCGTAAAAGTGACAGTATAAACCTGTTTCAAGGCTACATGATTTTTTATAAGAGTTCTTGATTTTTATCATGACGAAAAGCTCAACTTCTAACATGCGTCAAACCGAACTTTACACTTTGCTGTTGATTGGTTCATTCATTTAAATAGGCCAGTTTTGCAAGTCAAACAACCTACGGTAATTGTCGACAAAACTTTTGGACACAATTTTGAACTGTCGGAATTGAAGTTGTTTGATCTTATGCACATATAAAACTCACGTATTCATATTAAAATTGTTATGAAAATGTTGACTAGACTTAAAGAGTATTCACTATTGTGTTTAATAAAAGTATGTTCATATTGTTTTCAACACAATAAATGTTATAAATGATCTTTTTGAGTGGCATCGCTTGCTAATATTGCAATAACAACTTTTTTCTAATAATTAATGAGAATCGTCCTAAGTTCTTAGCCTGCAGACCTGTCCATATATCCTGATTGTGACATTTAGCCGCTAATACAAGGTCGCCACAAAAGTTCAGAGGGGGGGGGGGCATTTTATCATTTTATGCACACTGGCGAACGCCTCAAGGGAAACTGTTCGGAAAATCTCAACTTCTGACTCAGTTTTTGAAGCACCCAAATTAATATCATTAACTATACATTTTTTCTCATACGAAACTGTACTTTTCTTTGCAATAAGTTTCAATAAAGTTGTTTTCCGAACTCAAGTAAGTATCTACTAACATTCATGAATCTTGGTTTCGTGCAACAGTTCACTGCATCCTTTATGTTTTTAGCGAAATTTATTTCCAACTAGGCTAGAGATTATGCAATATCTTAAGTTTCAACCCTCTCCGAAACACCATCGTACAAAGAGCTAACTTTGAACCATTCAAAAATTTTCAAAACGCTTTAATTATTTATATAAATGAATACATAGATAACTCTTCTGTATGAATCACATGGTCAATTGAATATTCTCATTCTCATCCTTTTGAAACTGCCAATCTTTTGCATGTCCGCTCGCGTTCTATGACATATCTTTATCTGAAAATACCCGTTCCCCAGCTTTACACTACAGTCTCAGAACGCTTATTTGACATCATAAAACATTCTCTTTTTACCATCTAATATTACATATTGGAATCTGACAGGCAGTAATGAGAGCTTACAGCTTATTTCTGAGGTTTCCTGTCTGCAATAGTAGAAAGGAGCAAATAGAAAGCATCTTAGTAATATCGCTCAAAAAACTGCATCATATCTCTATTTCATTCTCTTTCTCTATCCCACTCTTTTCCCTCTATTTTTCTATTTCTTGCTGTCTCTCCATTTTACGAAATCTCCTTTTACTTGGTATGTGTTTGGAAAATATTTTTTTTATAATTCAAGCCATATATTCCGGAAAGTTCTCGAATTTTAGGGGTTTCTGTGTATCTAACATACACAGAAAACTTCGTTTTCGTTTTTCACACTCCATCTGTGATTAATTTTGCCTGCCTTGCTCATATAGTTTTTTGGTGACACTTTGGCTGTGCGCCAATGAGTTTTCCGTACTGAATAGTACACATAGAATTGAGAAGTACTATTCAACCCCTCTTTCTAGTGTCTCTATGTCTTGTCTCTTTTTTCTCTCCCATTGCTGATTGTGTCTATATTTATTTTCTGTTAAGTTGTGTGTTTATCCTCGATTATACTACCACCCCCCCCCCCCCATTTCCAGTGTTCTATGATTGTCTGCGTCTTGCTGCTGTTAGTGTGTCCTTCGCTCTCTCTCCTTCCCCCTCCACTGCCCCCATTGCCATCCGAATTCGAGGAGAAAGCATCGTTTAGGTGGGTTTCTATTGAATAACATCGGAAAATGATATACTTTTTGTTAAAGAACGTGTAAGGTCGAAGTTGAATACGAGTCAGTGACTTAGTGGTAATGAGTGAAATAAGGCTTTTGGCTATGCTTATGCTTATGCTCACGTCCTATGCTTATGCTCAGGCTTATGCTTATGCTCAGGCTTATGCTTAGGCTTACTAAGGCCTATGTTCAGGCTCACTTAGACTTATGCTTAGACCTACTTAGAACAAGATATACGTTTGCGTTCACATTCAACATCCAGTGACGTTGGCGTGTTTCCGTTCGCACTAACGTTCCAGCCTACGTTTGTACTACCGTTTACGCTAACATTAACGATCTTCAAATAACTCCAGTTTGTGAATGAGAGAGGTCATACCAGTTTTCTCTTTCTCTTTGCAAATCTTCGACTTTTTTCAGATTCAACCAAGATGGCAGTCCCAATGAGGCTTTTCAACTGAAATTGGCCGGAGAACTTTCGGATCTTCTCGATGAAAAGATCACAAGGTACTCGATCAATCGATAACTTAGATCAAATCAATCGATAACTTTGAGAAGAGACCATCAGTTCAGTTACCGAGTCGTCTTTGGCAACAAGTTTACATGAAAACTTTCCAATGACCGTTTTCTGCATCAACCGTCTTGAAAGCATTTACGAACATTCTGAAACGAAAATATTTTCTAATCTCAGTAGGGCTAAAAAAGTGTGTATATTTGGTTAACGTCACACCGAAAATAAAAGAAATGAATGTTGGTGTGGTACAGTCAGAACCAACATATATTCCAGACCTGCTACCGTAACCCCGCCCTCGACTCAACCACCTACGCAGAAAACGACCAGATTCTTCGGACCACCCGCCATTCAGAAACCGATTTCCTTGGAGGCTTCCGCCATTCTATCTTCCAAGTTTAGTACCGTACCCCTCGTACAATCATCGAAGTTCAGTACCGTACCTCTTGACCAATCAGCGATCGGCAAACCGTTGGATACGGTAGCCATTCAACCGGATGACGTCATCGATGATATCACCGGTGGATCTATTGAGAAAATCGACATTGATATTGAAGAGGAGAAGGAGAAAGAAAAGGAGAAAGTAGAAGAGAAAGAAGAAGGAAGAGGGGGAGAAGAGAAGAAAGAAGAAAAAGACGAAAAGGCCACAACTCCCAGAAAGGCAGTGGACCTGACGATCAGACGGACCACAATGGCACCCAGAAGTCAGGCGGAAACGGTAAGAGGTATAGTTATCGCCCGGTCAAAGGCGGTGGATTACTGTAGATGTGTATTTGAGCTCTGTCCACAGATCGATTGTAGCCAAGACTGCCCATTGGGGAATTACGTAAACTTTACTGGAAAAGGAAATATTTTTGCAAACTAAAATAAAGAAAGAGTTGTAGTTTGAACTTCATACACACCATAGTTTACGACTTTTGACCGATAATTAACGGGATCAAACACCGCGGGAGATTGGCTCGCTTCCAAAAAGTCTACCCTGTATAGTCATCGCCCGGTGAAAGGCGATGGCATACTGTTGATGTAGATTTTGAGCTGTGTAATAGAAACATTATCTGTGCTGAGCTGATAACAAACTATTATTATAGTAACTAGTTCAATTTTTACTTTTCGTATAATTCTCGCCAGGTCTCTTGAAAGAAAATTTTGCACTTTATCGACTGAATTTTGTTTGTAGCCCCGCCTGAAAGTGGCGGCGACTCCCCTTATTTCGGAATCCCCTCGGTTCATTCAAATAATAGAGGACATGTTGAGGGCGGAGGAGGAGAAAGAACAGGGAAGGGAAGTATCGATTGGGGGTAGGTCAAACTAAGTATTTGTAGTTCGTTCTGGGAGATATTGGTCGGAGGTAGATCAAACTTGCAATTGAACAGGTTGGAGTTGTAGTTTTGTCTGGTTTACTTTTCTTTCACATATTTAAGAAATCTGATACGAACGTATGCTGTATCTGACGTGAGCCAAAGTTTTACGTTTCGTGCCAACATAATTTTTCTACTGGAAAAACGAGAAGCCGTTCAGTCATAAAGACCAGTAAAAAATTGAAGTAACTAGTATACTAGTAACGATAGTTAATACAAATGAATACAGTAAACAATTTACAATGAACTAAGAGAGAAATTTCCAGAGATAACTAGAAATGAGCCTCAATTGACGAGGGGAGAGTTCCGGCCTCGCACTCGCGTGGAGAGGCCAGAGAAGGCAGAGAACGAGAATTTCGTCCTAAAGGTACGTTGTGGGGTTGAATTCCAGGTAACTTAGTGAAGTTATATACTTTAGCCCCCCCCTGTGAGTGAGTGGTGAAAGTACGTTGCTTCACTTCTGATAGTTTTTGTCAATGAAGTGTGACAATGAATAATATCGAAAATTCCAGATTTGCGCCCGCCTTCACCAGAAATTTTCTATTTATGAAGTTGTTCACAAAAAGTTTTTATTTCATTAACCAGGGCCAATTCCACAAGGAACCGGGTATTTCGTTAACCCTGTCAGTTAACCTTAACCGGGTTACCTGGTTAACCCTTTTGTTAACCCCTCTGTAACCCTTTTTTACAATGTCTTTTGGGGCAAATTCGGGGTTACCAAGTGGTTAACAAAAGGGTTAACCAGGTAACCCGGTTCATGGTTGACTGCTAAGGTTAAGGAAATACCGGCTTAAATGAAGAATTCGCCATTAACAAGTTAATTCAAATTAAAAGTTATTCTATCGCAAACTCAAAAAGGCGACTCGGAATATCTATCTACCTGCGGCAGTTATAAAACATAATCAGGGTTTAAACGTTTTCACGTGACTTTTCACTACTAACAAGTTTACCGGTACTCATTTCAGTCGTCCAAATTCCTGGGTCCCGTGGGTTCGTTCCGAAAGATTCAAAAGGGAGTTGTTCTCGTGAAGAGACGCAGAACGGGAAGGACAAGTCATAGATCACACCAAACCGAGAGGGACCAGACGAGCAGAGAGGACGAGAGACCACGTGTCGCGGAGAGCGACGACAGACGACACCAGATCAGAATAACCAAAGTCCGTCGGGTACTCAATAGAAGACCCAGATCCAACTACTCCAAGTCACTCACACAACTTAGCCTTGAGCAGTAATCCTATACATAGAATGTGTTAAAAATCAATATTTGTAGTTTGATGCGTACGTAAAGTTTACCATGATTTTTGTAGGAAAGAATTTTTCTGTCTTTCACTTACTATTCAGAAGTTTTAACAGAAATATTTAACTGTCTGAAAATAGACTTAGTCAAGCTAAACTTCTGCATTAACAATATATCTTACCAACTGAACTTCCATTTATCACTTGCACTTCTTCTTTTTATTGATTCCTTATTGTTATTGTGAATATTTGAAAGAGCTTTTATCGTACCAAGTTTTTCTGTACTTGTATGTTTTGACCTACGTAACCTGGATATTGTATTCATAGTCCAATCTTAGAGCTTTGACCGACTCCCGTGGAGCAACTTCTTCACAATATGAATCTTTTTATTATGAAAAGTTGTATCTGTTTAGAGAATATAAAAATTCAAAACCTCATATTCAGTTATTAGTCTTTCATGGATGAGCAAATACAAAAATAAGGTAGGTGGGGAATAATGATATGGCTTAACAATAGCTAACTGTCGCTTCGATTCCATTTTAATTTCTATTGATTATCATGGGTCAAAACAAAATCAATAAAAACCATTTGAGATTAAAACTCCGCCCCAGGCGATGTTTCATACAACAACTTAACAATATATCGATCTATCACAAGCTCATGGTTTGTAACGCTTTGTAATCATAAATACAACTTTCGAACGTGAAAGTCGCGTGAAACGTCAAAACACATAATAAATCACGAACAGATTTCACGTGATTGTCCAAACTTGTACAAATCGATACGGTGTAAAACATTACAAAACGAGAACGATGCAAACTAACAAAAACCAGGGGGCACCGGATATCCTTATATGTATGTTTCTATCTGTAACTAAGTAGACTAACAATATGTACAAAAACAAATCTATGATCTATTTATGAATAAAATAGACTTAAACTAGAATAATAATAGAAAGTAGACGAATGATTATCACAAAGATAGCAGGCACAAATAGTATAACTGAGGAGGTAACAAAAATAAAATTCCGATCGCGGTCATAATCAAAAATCTTATTATTATCTAGTTCGAAACAGTACACGGTTTTCACGTGAAAACTTTTAATTTTCGTTATTGTATTTTATATTATTCGAATTTTCTGTATAATACTAACCGCGATCAGAACTTCTGACCATTGAGAAAATACTCCAAAATGGGTGAAAATGTACAGACAGTGTTAAAACTTCGCGAAGTTGTGATAACAATCGGTTGGTGAAAAGCAGCCTAGTTCCACTAAAAACAGCTAAATTACTCACTCATTCACAACTCATGCTTTTGAAATGAACATAGCGAAGTTGAACGATATCACTACATGATCTACACTGCAGGCGAATGAAATATTCGAGTAAACACTTGTGAAGACACGAAAAAGTGTTTCACGCTTCTCACGTGACTACCACGTGACTATACTCTTCTACTTCATCATAGTCGCGTGTAGTTTGCTGAGTACGTGTAGATGGAACGGGTCCGGCTGGTTGGATCTATCCATCCTGCCACCCCTCCCCGATACTGCTGCCACCCGATGTTTTCTGTATGAAGAACGTAAGGAAAACGCCAACAGTTTCTACATTCAGTTTATAGGAAGATGTAAACCACCAAATCCCTTTTAGAATGAAAATTAAGTCAGAAAACACATTCTGACAAAGAACATAATAATCCCAGGAACAAATGGAGTAAAAATTTTTAAGGTGGAAGTACAGCTTACCATCAATAGCACAGATATTTTGAAAACGTTACTAAAGTCCCCTTTCCGAGAATATAAGCAAATATACCTTATCCTAACCACGGCGGGGAAAGTGTGTAGTGGATTGGCTCCATTCAACATTCGACATGTGAGTTGGTAGACTTGTACCTGAAAGCAATCGATAGATGACTTGGTGAGAGTTCGATGTCGACCAAACCCATTTGCATAATAGAATAATCAATCTACTCCTAGTTCCTCGAATGAAAAACGCATACTCAGAACAAGCGTCGTTGCAAAACTGTAAATTACTGTCTATACAGAGTGGCTGTCATAGATATTGATTTTCCCTCTCGTCGTCTGACGTCTCTTCAGGGCACACTATATCTCTAGATTTGTTGCAATACAGTTTCGACCAAACGCGAATTTGTAAATAACAGCCTATGGTCTGAGTACACCGACCTAGCTACTGTAGACAAACCCTATCGTTCTCAATTCTCAACAACTTTTCCTTTCTTTTTGCACAAATAGTTGTATTGATTCAATGCAGAATACACAACTTAAAGAAGGACGATTATGTGGTCCAATCGCAACGGTTCAGTCCTTTAAACTGCAATACATTTTTCAATTGCAGTTTAAAGGACCGTTGACACGAGATTGGTCCACATTATCGTCCTTCTTTAACGCGTAGAAAAATGGCTAACTCCTCAATTAGCAATTATGCATTATAAATGAAAGGTCACAAACAAGAAACAACAGCTGAACTTAATCCACCCGATTCAGTGAAGATATACTATTCTATTTTAATTGAGTTATTTATTCCTGCCGACAATAGAACATGTAACACCCACCCTATATCCTCCCCTTCCCTCCGTGTTTTCACTGAGAAACGCGTAGTGGTTGCAGGCCTCCTGGTAGAGGGTACGGTAGTCGTGTTTTGACCTCTGTGTCCAGTAGGTCACCAGGGGGTCCATGCCACTTCGCCACGCGTCCAACAGGGACGACATCACCCACTCGTAGGCCAGGCGGCGGAGCACTTCCTGAAAACAAATTATTCATTTTTTTTATTAATTATTACACTTAGAATATACGTAATGGATAGACTAGATATGCCTGAAATGAGCCAACTCATTAGCGCATGATTACTATGATCTTATTTGAGCCTATTCAGTTGGAACGTGAAACTTCCGAAACGTCAATAATACTGCTTGTGCATCGCAATCATTGGAATCAGCTAGAAATCGTGTGAAGTGAATTTCGTTCCAGTGAATCTGAACTTACCGATTATCTACCCACTCTGAGAGAACTTGACAAAATTGCCGATGAAAATGATGAAGTCTCGCGTACTATGATCGAAATAACCCCTTTCAAAGTACCGTCACTGTTGATCTTTGACCTACCTGTAGTTGTGTGGTCTCCTCCGACATTCCCCTCCCAGCAACAGATCTCATCACTTCCAGCGCCTTCCGCGAATGAATGAACACCAGCTGGCCGAATTGAGCATTTTGTCTGAACGGAATTAAAGTCCAAAATATTAAAACACACTGATACACTGTAGTGGAAACATATATTGCCAGAATCACATAGTGTAGTAGCAAATGAACGAATAGTTCCCATAAACTAGAAAGTATGAGCGAGCGATGCGAAAAATCCCACGATATAAAACCACTCTCACGGGCCAAAGTTGACGTTTTTGTTTTCATTTCAAATAGGTTATCTACAGTAGAAATGGTTACGAGCTCTACCACCATATAAAATCAATATGTGTGTGTGTGTAAACTGTATAACCAACCTGTCGTCAGCACACAGTTTTCGGCCACAGAAAGCGTGTCCGACCGCCAATGAGAGAGGACTGAAACATTATTATTAACTTTTTGAAAAACAGAACGACTCCTCTATTAAACTATAAAAATCGAAAATATGTCAAAAACAGCGGAACAATAGTCTAACATTCAAAACCCCACCCCCTCCCCCCTTCCTACTTTCTCGCTCAATTTCAGTAAACAACGGCACAACAGAAAGTCATGATTAAATCCCACTCACTTCGAGAGAAGTTGTCTGGGGCATTGTCTGACGAGTGTGTAGTGTTTCTTAGCCCGTTCCGTCTGACCCTGTTTCCAGAAAAGTGCACACGTGAGCACGTGAGTCCACCACGTGCACAATTCGTCGCCCTCTATCAGACTCGTGTCGCAGTCTGCAAAATCGAATCGATAAAGAAAGTGTTAGACTTAATGTGAACTATGTATACCTTGTTACCTTCCTTCACCCAGATAAAAAACATTGGTCGAGAAAAAGGTAACATTCTTGCAGGATGCTTTCATATTGGTATGATATCAGATACTGTGACTTCTCTCAAGAATTCAAAAAGTTGCTATGAGGCTCGACTATGAGAATGGAACTCAAATTCTTCATACTTCTCAAGATATCAAATCTTGAAACTTTTGCATGAAACTCAGCTTTCGACCAAAACCTAAATCCACTCACCCCAGTCGTTGCTCTTCTTCGGTACTCCTCCGCTCGTGGAAATGGCCAGAAGCAGACTGGATACATCGACCACGTCTAGCTGAAATGGTCAAAGGTCAATAATGAGTAGGCATGGCTTTCCCAATTTCGGGTACACATCAGGAAGGTGTCATCAATTTATCAAAAAGAACCACTTTTTCAAATGCGTGAAATGGTCAAAGGTCAATAATGAGTAGGCATGGCTTTCCCAATTTCGGGTACACATCAGGAAGGTGTCATCAATTTATCAAAAAGAACCACTTTTTCAAATGCGTGAAATGGTCAAAGGTCAATAATGAGTAGGCATGGCTTTCCCAATTTCGGATACACATCAGGAAGGTGTCATCAATTTATCAAAAAGAACCACTTTTTCAAATGCGTGAAATGCTGCCAATCAGAACTTTGCAAGTATTCGCCGAACCAACAATACACTTACCACTTCTAAATTGTAACTTTTGTTAGAAATCATTAGGAATGAAATCTAACAAAGGCGAATTCAGACCATCTCCTACCTCCTGTTCAGTCTGTCCACACAGTTCCGCACTCAACTGAGACAGCAGATGAAGTTTGAAGGAGCTGCGAAGGCGCGAAATCGGACTGTCTGAAGCACAATTGATACAATCAAAAGAATCATAGAAAAGGGTCAAATTCAACTGAAACTGATGGTATGTCTATATAACTTGCACACTTCAACGTAAATAGGAATACAGCTTTCTCGTGGCTGAAAATACCGTAGTACAACAAAACCGCATTTCGAAGTTGGAGGTCACGCTAGCTGTCAGAAAGAGCCAAACAACGACTGAGTGGGTGACATGAATACTACAAACTCACCAGTCTTGTTGTCGACAAACGGCAGCATTTTCAGTGTCTTGGCGCAGAGATTCGACTCCAGGGTTTTCGGGTCGGCGAGGAACTTTCGACTGAGAGGATGGAACATCCACTGTACGCCGTTTACCTGGAAAAGAAACTCTTACTATATTTCTTCTCTCTCTCTCTCTTACATATTTCTTTCAGCATCTACTATAAAAATACATATAACCAGTTACGGATGCCGTTTCTCGTTCAAGCTGCAGTCTGTTGATTCTGTTTGATTCACCGCACCTTGCCTTATACTACTAATGTATGGACAAATATATGAATAAATCTGTTCAAATAAACAAACAATAATGAATAATATAACCAACACTGTTCGGTTCGGCCCTCCTAACATGTCTGCGGGCCCTCCGGTAGAAGTACATGGAGACTATCTTCGAGAACGGCGCACACAGACACATTCGAGTTCTGCAAGGTAGAGTGAGAAAATAGTTACGATCACGTTATTTTCACGTGTGCACAAAACGTTTTGAAAACTATTGACAGCTTCTAGCTGAGGTTCTAGCAAAACAGTTCGAAATCTATTGATAGCCGATACTCAAACTCCCAAACAACTTTCCATTCTTCACACCTCCACATTTAGGTACGAATCATTTAACGAAACAGTTCAGGTTATACAAACCATTTCATCACTCAGAGCTGTCCATGACAAATGTCTCTCCGTTTGAGAGTAGTAATGACCCACCGTATTCCAGCCGCAATATAGATATCCGCCAGCACACTCCGCGGCAGTCCGTCGACGGAGGCGCCGGCACTTTCCGCGAGGTTGACGGCGGACAAAGCCAGATACAGACCAGAGACACTCCCATACGTCTCGTCCACACCAACCAGGTGCAACTGAACATACAAACAGTATTCTCCGATCTCCATGCCCTACTGTCGATAAACCTCGGCATCTTGGTACATTGTTCGGTTCGAACAATACACCTCTTCTATATAATTGTTTTCAATTGAGCAATATTGAAAAGCGGAAGCAGTAACAGAAACATGTAGTGAGTCTGAGAATCATCCCGCAACACATGTGAGCCGGCTTTGTCGCCTACCGAAAATGATTGAAAATTGGGTGGTTCATCAGGACAAAACGAACATTTCCTCAATTGAGACCCTTTCTCCAAGACAGCCTCCACATAGGGAGTAAACAAGTTAAAATGCCAGAATGCACCAACCTGATGTAGTTTGTGGTAGATCATGGCCGTGTGGGCGTGGCTTTTACAGACGACTGTCACCGGTTTCAACGCATCGCGACGGCGACGGGCGAACCATCTGGGGGTGAGAAAAGATTACTATGTTTTGTTTCTTCCGCGAATCATTCTCATCAATAGAGTTCTTACCCCCCCCCCCTCTCTCTCTTTCTCCCTTGTCTTTCTCCTACCTCTGTATATCTATCTTCTCTACATTTTCACTCTCCCACTTATTGGTTTCCCATCTTTCTCTCCATTCTTCCTTGTCCTCCTTTCTTCTGATATCTCGCTCCCTTCCTCTCTGGTCTCTATCCCTCTCATACCCCTTCTCTCTCTCATACCCTCTCTCTCTCTCTCTCTCTCTCTCTCTCTCTCTCTCTCTCTCTCTCCACCCACCTGCCGACCCAGAGCCCGTTCAATGCGTGTCGGACTATCTGCCACACCACCGACAACAGCTGATCCAAGCCGGCTGACGGCAGGGGACGCTCCAGAATCTAGAATCAACCAAATTGAAGGAAACTGTAAACGGAATAAATTAAACCGCCCTGAAGAAGATGAAAAAACTTAACCCCGAAAATTGATCTATATTTTCAACGCAAATCGAGAACAAAATAGAACACAATTTTTATGGACCTCTAATAAAGCCACTCGTGCAACGTGCCACATCAATGTACATGTATCCGAACTGTACTACCACACAAGTTTCGGTAATAGACGTGAGCTGTTACAGTAACCGAACCAGTACCCCCCCCCCCTACCTGTAGACATTCCATGTACTGTCGCATGGCCTCCCGTACATTCCCTGTTTCCATCTCCGTTCTGGCTCGTTGGCGAACTGCCAGAAAGTTGCTCCACGAACGAGATTTGAAATCCTGGTAAAAAATGGTTGAACATACAAACTACCTTTGAAGATCGCGTTTGATATCCCTTATTGGAGCATAATGAAGATTCCAGCAAAATATCCATTTACTCAACATGAAAAATTGCAATGCACTTATTTCAGCAAAAGAAAAAGCTATACAGCCTACTTTTCATAAAACCACGAGTGAAAGTGGAACTAACATATTTCACACTATTCAATGCGGTTAACTCGCCAATGAGCTTAGTCAAATCCAGTACAAAACTAAACAACAACATTATTCATGGACAAAGAAGAGAATAGAAAACTATAGAATAGCCCCCCACCTGCACGGGTTCTCCATATACGAGTAGTCGGGTAAGTACACAGATGACGACGAATATATTGATGGACCAGACGAAACCCGGCCGAATCACATTCGACTGCCACCAGTCGTCGGCTGGCACGTACGTATCGAAGGCTTCCTCGTTCTGGCAAAGAACTTGATATAGGAAAAAAATCATATTTATTGAACCGTGTCCAAACCGGAAAATTGAGTTGAGACACATTGAAGACAAACTCATCGTCTTTTCCTTCGACCAAAGGACCATTTACAGTACGGACACAATGCATTGTAGCAATTTTTCTATTAAAGTGAAGTTCAAGATCGCGTGAGAACAGTTGCACGTAAAAATCCCGTTGATAGTAGCAACTTTGTGCAATAATCATAAATAGCCAGTATCTTACAAGCTCAATCGCGATCAAAGTCGGACCAGCCTAATGGAATTAAAAAGAGTAAAAACTAAAACTAGACATAATCGACCAACCGAGTCGAGCACCCGTCCCCCCGTGGTTACGGCTGTCCTCAACAGTGAGTCCTGTTGGTGGGCGTTGGTGCCAGCCGCCGCCAGAAGACTCAACGGATTCCACATCAGAAGGGCGAACATGAAGGCGAACATCGTCAGACGGGCCTGCAAATGGGGGGGGGGGATGTTTCACTAGTTTAACCATCCTATCCAAGCGGATTTGGCGAAAAACGAGCCAATTTAGCCCAAATATGAAACTTTACGTGTTCGGTCCTTTCTCTGCAGAGTTACAAAAATTAAAGTTATATATTGGTTTGTGACTAATCCAGCCCCTTGCCCGTGTGTTCGATTAGATATGCCGATTTCATGTGTTGGTGAGAGAGAAATTGGATGTGTTCCTCATAGCTCATAAGGTACCAGGAATAAGTCATTCAAAATTGAACGTCATTAAAGTAAAAGTCATTTAAAAGTAAAAGTCATTAATTCACTTTTAGTCAGGATTTGAAAAAAAAGAAAAATAATGAAAAGTTTCTAATGCTTTATTTCTGATTCTCAACTGTTTCTGTACTTAATGACTTTCACTTTCAAATGACTTTTGCTTAAATGACTTTTAATTTTGAATGACTTTTTCTGGTGGCCAGCTCATAAAGATTTCGACAAGTCAAGTTAATTACTGAAACTAAATTGAGTTATATGACCCACCTGGTCCAGTCTGGCCCTTTTGGCGCCTTTGGTGGGCAGCGGAGGAGAGAGGGCCGGAGAGGTCTGCCAATTATAGAGAGTTACTGGAGGAACAATCCCAAAACTTACAACAAAGCAAAGCGAACCTTACCATGACTAACTCCTCACTCAACTACTAGCTGCTGTCCGTTCTGTTAGTTATTAGGAGCTGCAGCGCATGCATAGCAATGCCATTCTATGATGAGAGCCTGGTGAAAAACTCACGATCTTTCCATCCGAAACTTCTCATGAGATATGATCAGATCTCATGAGTTCGGATAACCTTAATGAGATTGTAACCAACCACAGATCGTGGCGACTGCATACTGACAGACGATGAGGACGGGCTGAGGGCAGGCGACTGGATATGCACCGGGGGCGGGATCTGGAGGTGTTCAGATATAACAACTGTTTTCAATTATATCATAAAATTCTAATTTTATGATTGTTCAAGTATTTCGTTTAAGAAGGCAGATCAGGATATCGAAACAGAGTCATTTCTGTAACCTGCTTTGCTCCATACTATCTTTTACGCGAACTTTCACATTACAAATCCCTCATACTATCTTTTACGCGAACTCTCACATTATAAATTCCTACGATGGGATAAAACAAGTAGAGTAGAAGCGCTCAAATCATGAATATTTGGTGTGGAAGATAACTTGATAATCCAAATAATAACAAAAAATACCAACAAAACATTCATGCCCACCTCAACATCGTTCAATCGCAATGTAATAATGCGGCGAATAAAATAACATAAAACAACAACAATAACAACAACCACCCCCACCTCGACATTGTTCAGCCGCAACAGATGCGACAGTCTGTCCACCTCGGCCCGCAGGTCGGCGTTGTCGTTCTCGAGGTCCTCAATGTGTTCGATCGCCTTCCGCAGGGTAGCCGACTTACTCAACTGAAATTAATATTATGTTCAACCCGACTGACTCAACTTCACCTCAACTGAAATTGTATTTTCAACCGTATTGAATTTCCCAGACACCAGGTGGACCACAAATGATCATCTGTTTCACAAACACGGTTGGTTCATTCGTTCCGAACTAAAAAATGTGATTACACTCATAGTTTGTGTTAGAAACTTTAGAAACTTGCGCCGATGAGCAATCGAGACCAGCTCTGCTTGCAATAGAGTATTTCTTAAAGTGACCTTGGAACATCTAACAACGATAACCATTGGCGTGGTCACCACTCCCCCTCTCATGCCGTCAACTAAGCCTTGGCACCATCGCCTGCCAACTTTGATTTTTAAGGAAAAAACCGCCTTCTCCCATATTGGCGAAAATCTAGTCCGTTTTTGGAACTTTTGTTAAAGAGGCCCACCTTTGCGTCATCGCCGGCCAACTTCTGTTTCAGATGTTGTATCCTATCGTTGATGGAGCATCTGTACTTCTTCTCGATGAGGTTGTGGGCGGTCCTTCTCTCCGTCTTCGGACCCTTTCTCACGGGGAGCTCCCCCTCCGTCTCCTCCTCGTCCCCGTCACTCAGGTCGTCCTCGGCCGCCGACCACTTCTGAGATGATCAAACTACAATTGAGGGGATCAAATGATCAAACTACAAATAGAGGAGGATACAGACCATACACCGCCGAGGCTCTTACATTTTTGCTCAAATCTCGCGATACTTCTTTTATAAGTCGCCACCCCTCCAAAATTGTTCAAGACTGCAATTTTTCATCCTTTTTCAGTTCAAATTTCAGTAGTTTCGTATAAATTTCGCTATTTTTCAACTCAAATTTCAGTAGTTTCGTATAAATTTTGCTATTTTTCAACTCGTAACCCCTACTTTTCATAAAAATCAGTTCGCAACCCTCCATCCTATAAGAGACATTGACGGTGTATGATACAGACTACAATATGGAAATGGAAGATAAACAGAACTGAGTTGTAGCTCGATCGTCAACCAGTAACAAACTACAAGGAGCATAAGCACGACTGTGTTCCATTATCTGCCGTTGAGCAACAACAATACTTCTTAAACGACACACATTAGAATGACTCTAGCTCAGCTATTTATAGTTTGATCTGCGTACATATGAGTTGTAGTCTGCATCAAACTTGAATATTATGGAGGATAACAATGACTGAGTTTCCGCTTGTTCTAGCTGATTGGTAATTCAGTCACCAACCAGCAGCAGACTACAATAGATAAATAATGCACGTAGTTTGGTCTGCGTACAAAAGTGAAACTCAGCGGAATCGGACAGGAGCGGAACTAAACATGTAGTATTTGCAAGTCCGTAGACAGTAAATGAAACTAACTTGATGATTTTCCGAGATTCCGTGAAAAAAAAACCTCGAAAAGTAGGAGGAGATACTACATACGATTCGACTTTCAAGGAGAGCCGAACCATTCCATTACCAACCTGATCTCTGGTGACGCGGGTGGCAATAGCGGCCGGTCGCGGTCGCGTGTCCTTCCCCTTCAACTTCTCCACGTCGCTCGGAGACATGTTCACCTGCAAATGAACTTGCACTCCGAACTTCTAGAATTGAAAAGAAACAAGCCACATAACTTTCACGTTCTATAACCATGCTCTTCAACGAGAGGTGTGGGGGTTATCATACTTCCAGCTTCCAGCATCCTAAGCAGTTACTAGTTCCTTCTCGACTCCTCCAATATTTCAATATTCAATATTTATTCAACACATTCATGTACTCGACACATAGTACAATTATGGACTAATGTATCACATGGTGTTCTCTCAACTTCTTGCTCCATGTGCTTCGTGAACGACGGAGAGCCAAGGTTCAGAGCGCAAAGGAACAATGTCAGAATTGACGTGGAGTTGAGACTCCTTCATATATAATAGAAGAAAAATATATGAATGATAACAAAAAGTACACACCAGCATCCTAAGTAGTTCCTCCTTGGTGGAGGACGACTTCCTGGGTGCCGCGTATCCCTGACTCGGACCAGCCATCTGCTGCGAAGTGGTTTCCATCTTCACGGACGGAGACGGGTCGGCGTAGTGGGAGGACTGAAACATGATCTCCACTTGGCTATTTTGGTTACTTTTCTGTTGGCTGCTTTGGTTTGGCTCAAAATATTTGAAATGTGTGTACGAACGAAACTTGTGTTTTGAATCTGGAATGATACACCAACAGCGATAGTTTCCAACCGTTCGAAACGGCTGAAGCTGTACAGATTCTAGATACTTAACTATGAGAATCATAGACATTGTAACTGTTCAAGTGAACCCCTCTCCCTAACCTGTTTGCTATCCATGTATTGCGGTGACAGCTGTGTGTCCACGTACATGGCGGGTGGCGACATGACTGGCGCCAATGGCGCCAACGGCTGCATCGCCGGCGCCGCCAATTGGTGGGCCTGCAAAGGAGAGAATGAGAAGTAAGCACCGGAGAACTACTGTTTGAACTGGAATAGGCCTCGAGTGGGCATGTAAAGCTGAAAAAATCAGAAGGTTTCGGGGAACACTAGACTGCAGCAACATTTCTGATAGAAACCGACCGGCGATCATACACAAGTACAACATATTCTGATTTCCTTGATTTTCTATTACTAGCAATCTACAGAGGCGAACGAGCATGGAGGTCAACAAGGCCGCGGTCACACTTCGAGCACCCAGGTCGGGAGGCAGCGGTCCGAACATTCAAATGATACGTATCGATTGAGCCTCACGAGCGCTCGATCGATTCGCATAGTTGGCACCTTCGGACCGCTGTCTCTCGATCTGGGGCTCGAAGTATGACCGCCCCCTTAGACAACAGAGTCCCCCTAGCACTTTCTCGGCGATGCCGCTACAAAAGTATCTTGAATAACTGTCCAAGAGTGCCCATTATGAGTACTCCTCTTGCTCCTACTGTCCCATTCTGAGTCACTACTATCATCCTTCTGCCTCGTCACCCAATAAATTCTGCCCGTTCCTTTTATCTGCTTCCCCCCTTTTCTCCACGTTGTTTCCATAGAAAAAGACAGCGTCGTTATCAATGTCTATTTGGCAGACTGATAACATTTCATCAGTATTTGTTAATCACCCTGAATGATCTTATTGACCCATGGAACACAAACACCAGGATAGTAGATCAAAGATCTTGCTCAACATCTAAGTTCATATACATGAGAAGGCCAATATGGGAAGCCGGTAAACTCTGCGGTAACCTCTGCTTCCCAGAATCTTATGAAACTTACCACAAAAATTTCCTAATCGTGTTTCCTTCAATGAGTTTACCATGAAAAAAAGCTACTTGTTATCTGATAGTCTAATCCAACAGAAAAGGGCGGAAGTGTCGACACTCGTGAATATTGATGGAGAATGAGCTGATTATCCTCAGAATTCTCAGAGATATTTAACTTTTCTGTCGATAACTATATCGTTAGCACTTCCCCCCCCCCCCCCCCCTTCCTTTCACCTATTCACCTAGAAGCTCGAACTAGTCCTCTCGAATTCCACTGTATAACAACAAATTATAACAATATATAACAACAAGTTACAACCCACAAAACTATCTCAAATCTCCTACTTCGGATACTGCATGCTTAATGGACATGAATCCCCACCAAACGCCTTCTCCCCCGTGAACTTCACGTGACTGTTCCCTCTTCTACCATGGCACTGTGGTATTGCCGACATCGCCGTTTCTTATCATTCTTCCTGGTTATTATGCAATTCGAACTGCAAGAGATAGCTAGCCATGTCCCCTAACGGAAAACAATCACAGAAAGTCTCTTCTCCGACTGACAGCTAGACAGCTTAAAAACCGCAGAGAACAAGCTGATATGACCTTAGACGACACAAACAACTGTATAGTCGAGAAATCACTAAACCGATATTAGTCAGAGATAGAGAGGGGGGGGGGGGGGGCTTTTAACCTACAAAAGTGTTCGAGACCTATACAACTCTCAAAACTTGGTAGTATCGACTGTTGATTATGCAGAAAAACAGAGAGCGAATTTTTTACCGGTTGTAAGACGGGGACAGCAACAACCTGGGATTCAACTTGAAAGCACCTAACTACGAACTATGAGTCAACCAACGTACCACTTTTAATAACCAAACTACCAAACTATAACCTGGGATCCAACATGAAAGCACCTAACTACTAAACCATCAACGTACCAGACTTCCCGGCTGATAGGGTCTTTCCAGTGCAGTTGTACCCAGTTGCGGCAACATCTTGGCAGTGTTTCCCAGCGATGAGAGGGCATCCAGGTTGGGCGGGGAAAACCTGGAAATGGCGGGAAATCAGAGAATACAACATAATTTGAATATCGATACTACCCACAAATTTCAAGTTTCAGGTAGTTAATGTGTAAATACATCGCATTAAAATTAATATCATCTAACCCAACTACATAAACCATTAAACTATTCGAAGAGTTCAACTTGTTTCGAAAATGCGCAAAACTACGCGCGAGCCGAACTACTAAAACGTGCTTAAAGACTAGGAACTGGCGCAGAACTGGTTCAAACAACCAGGTTAGAGAAAATCTATAATTGAGAACATCTGGCTTACTTCATTTGAGCATAGGGGTCGGCCGTTTGCGGGGGGGAGTCGGACTGCAGCAGCGAGACTATGGAACCTATCTCACGAGACCTGCAAATGGGGCAGAAGTGAGGGCCGTTAGTCAAATTAGCTATGGTACTCTGATTGAGAGCATCGCCGTTCTTTTCTTAATCATCTGAACCTCAAATGAAATTCCGGAAATATGCTAGAAAAACCCCCTTTTACGCTCAGTTACGCCAATTTTCGCGCCACTGAAAGCAAACGAACTATTTTATTTGGGGATGAAATCTCGGAAAAAAAGCGAAGAAAAACAAACACTTTTTTCTTTCATAAACTCTAACTCAACTCACTTGTTCGGATCATAGTACTCCTGCGGTGGGCTGTGCTGATTCGGTCTCGCATACGGGTTGTGGTACGTGGAGGTGGTGGCCGAAGTAGAGGCCGATGGCTGGTTCTGGTGGGACTGGTGGTGGTGCATCTGCTGCCAGTCTGACGAAGGCCCCGTGTCCATCGCATAGCCCTGATCTACTTGGATCACTGCTGAAATGAAAAACATTATGTGGAGTATTCACTAACTAATTTCCAAGTTTGGTAGCGTGCCGCCTGCTATAGACATTTCATTCTTCAAATATCAAAACTATAGGTTCTTCAAAAGGTCAACTTTTCTAGTGTGAAAAGTGAACGATGTCATACATGTTAATACATGGCAAGATAACTATCATAACCTAAACTCTAAGACGATTATGGAAACTTGGGAAACTTCCGGTTACTTACAGTATGCTCGGGTACCATAACCATTGGGAGCCAATTCCCCAACACAAGTACCGTCGAAAAAGGAACTCATGGTAGTAGTAACGTGGTCGCTCTAGTCTCTCCTTATCTACCCCCAATAACCCCCGCACCCATCCCTATATTTACTCTACCCAGAAAAACGACGGAACCCTATAGATATTCAGGTATCAGAGCAAAAGATAACAATTGCTTACTCTGCAAATCACATAAACAGCTATTATTAATACAAAATCGACGAAAAACTAAGGAACGCTGCAGATAAGAAAGCGGAGACTGATCAGTTTGGGTTGTTTAGCTGTTAATCAAATATCAATCACAAACTACTTCTTTTCATATTTACATTGGAACTAATAAAAGAGCACGAAATTATTCATTCAAAAACTAGGGAATTTTAGGTATCATAGCCAAACAGCGTTAGTTTTCGCGTTTTCGGAGAATAGTCGACTTAGTGATTTGCAGAAAACACCAGAATCTCTTAATCCTATGTAGGAACTAGGAACCCGAAACCATTTCAGGATAACATCAAATTCTGGTAGGACACACACAAACACAATAACAATGGCTATTTTTCGGAAACGAAAAAAATCAATAATAATGATCTATGACCTACCGCTGATATCGTCCAGATTGTAATCCAACGAGGCGAAGGGATCGGAAATATCCGAGGAGAAATTGAAATCCATGTTCGAGCTCATCCTTTCCGTCTTCTCTCACACATTGGATACGGTAGAACCACAGGTAGGAAGGATGGGGACTATAGCAGAAGGAGGACAGGTTCCGGTTCTGATCTGGAAAGTAGAACCTTTTTGTGACTAAAAAACGAAGTAACCCAAATTACTCAAAATAACAATAAAAACATCTAACTGATTTTGGACAACATAGGTACATCGAGCGAGAGCATAGTTTGTGAAAAGTAAAAGAAAAAATGCAGTCAGTCAGCAATGACTTAACACTGAACGAGTGAACACTGACAAGTTATTCGAGAAAACAGAAAACTACAGGAATATTACTTGACCAAACGTCTTTAATCATTCAAAATTCAAAGGTTTTCGGCAACAATAGTTCTTATCTTAAGCTCAGCGCTATCTAGTACAGTACACCTTACTTCAAAGAAAATGATTTCCACATACAAAACCTTAGTTTTGACATTTTCAATAGCCAAAATACAAGAAAATGTGATATTAAAAAGACAGAAATGTCGAAAAAGGTAGCGTCAATGCATTGAAATTTGGAATGGGTCATTGATCGTCAAGTAATGCTGTGTAAGCAAAAATATGAGATAAGCATAGCATAAACAAACATAAAATGGGGGGGGGTAGAAGATCAAGATGATACGACAATATTCATGTGAAAGAGGCTGCTAAATTCAATGCAAAATACACAAACTTCTAGCATTGAAAGAGAAAATAGATGAAACTTGTAATTTTGATGCGTGAGAAAATTTCCTGAGAAGAGGAGACCAAACATAAGACTTCGTAGGTCGTAGAGAATTAGTCACAAACAGGTTCTTTAATTCTTTAATACCTCAAGTTTTTATGTTCGCGAAACCGTGTACTTTGAACCGCAGACCGCACTAAATCCAAATGGGAAGAAATCATTAACTTAAATAATCAATAACAGTCTGAAAAAGACACTTTGCACCTCACACGGTGGTCGGTGATCGGTGTGGAAACAAGTGACGGCTGGAAATAGAAACCAAATTCAGTCAGCTGGTAGCAACTTCAAGCTAAAACAAGAAACGCAAACGTGACAAATTAGAAAAACCACCAATACAACTACACAATAGAATTGTTCATGATTGCCACTTAACCAGAAAATCGATATCGATAGGTTCGATTCTGTTATAATTTACACCCTCAACCTCAAACTTTAATTTCCAGTCAGCTTCACAATATTGTGACAGCTGACTACAGATATTTCCCATTTTGCAACTAGACGAACGCCCTACTTCTCACACTCAAGTTTTCTCTTACAGAACTATTTCTTATATGTTCTTTACAATAATCCCAATTGTACAAAGTGCAAACTTAATATAGCGAAAAGCGCAAGTTTCTACTTTGTTTACCTAGACAGACACTCTAGTTGAAAGTTGAGTACCCCGCAAAAACACTATTGCCGACCACGGTCCACGGTTATGATTTTTGGAACGAATGCGAAAAAGCATTATGCATTACTTACGATAATGTAATTTAATTAAAACACGATTTGGATCGAGAATAACAAAATATGTGCTTTCAGAACGTGCACTCCTTGAATTGACTCATGAGTGGAATCAATATCAAAATTCGAAATGAACGGCGTGAAAAATGAAGAAACGAGCGGAAACAACAAACACATTTTGCAAAACAAATGATAAATGCAGAGATCAAGCCATCAAGCACCACATGTGCGACCGATAAAGCTACGGAGCAAAAGAAAAAGTCGAAGAGTGCAAGGGACACTTGACGTGAAACACGCTCAGTAAGGTTGGATTATTCCACAAAAGTGTACGCAGAACGTTATGATTTTCCTTCCAATAAAAACTTCTTTGTGATAAAATGCTACTTGGACAACAGTGTCAGCGAAGTAGGAAGTATGATAGTTGATAGCTATACAAGAAGTCGAAGAGTGTACGAGACACGTGACGTGAAGCGTCACACTAGCGTAATGATGTCTTGTACACGTGAAACTTTCACGTGACACCAGTCATATCTTAACTTCTTGGTCAGGACGAAATAGCGGAACTAAACAAAACCAAAACGTGAGCACAAATGAGTTTGAGTCGATGAAAATGGGCAAAAAAAGTGTCAGAATCAGTCAAAGTTAATATCAAAATCGAAATATTACGTATGCACGTGACCCATCTGCTAGCGGGATAAACTTGTCGTCATTTATCACGGGGAACAAGGGGGGGAGATAGGTTACTGCGCGGGTCGAATAACCTATTGATCGATCGATATGATCGCTATCTGGCAGACGGAAAAAGGGAGAAGAAGGGGGGAAGGGGGGACAAAATGGTTTTGATTTGCAGAGACAAGCAACTGATAAGGACATCAGGGAAAAAACAGCGACACTAAACGCCAATGGAGACGGTGAAAATAGTTGAAAGAGAACGTGCGAAGACGCAAACTGGGTGGGCTTGGCAATATTCTCATCTGCCACCAGGAAAAGGTGTAACTATCTCAAATTTCGAGATTTTCGGTCAAAAACCAGACTAGCCGAGGTTCTGCAGAGAAAAGTCCTTTTTTAAATTGTTTTTTTTTGTGAAAGTTAGTTGGTAGTTGGTAGAACTGAAGAATACACAGGATATAAACGGGAACCGGATACAAGTGGAGTTACTAAAATCTACAAAACGTGCGAATATCAAACCATGCTTAAAAGTTCCAATTTCACATTCATACTGTAAGGAAAAACGAGAGCGTGAACGGCCTAGGCAAAACTGAACGCATATAAACAGTAAAAGAACTGTATGGGCTTATTTTATACTCATTGCTTGATTTATTTCATTTTAAGCAGAGCGAAGAATCTCAATATGAAGAGCTACAATTGATCAACAGATCAATACAATGATCAATGAAACAATGTTATTGTGATGCGAGGCCATTGTTCGAAACGTGTTCAACTAATTAGTTCATTCAAAGTGTTGAATTGACACTTGAGAAACAGAGAAGAAAACTAACAATAATTTTAACGGCATCACAAGCCGTTTTCATTACTGGTAAACTTTAGCTTCCACTTGAGTTGGAAAGTTGCAATATACAGTCAGTGAGAGGATTTCACTTATATAATCGGATTCGCGAATCTGATAAGACACATGAGAACTTAGACAGAACAAGAGGAGAACGCGAAATATAATATAATACAACAATTCACGTGAGTTCGAATGCGTGTTCAAGTAACTGATTTCCGAAAAATTAGAGGGGTTCTGCTTCTGCGCCATTTATTTCACTTTATAGGACACTATAGGGCAACCAGAATAAGTCATTCGAAATTAAAAGTCATTAGAGTAAAAGTCATTCGAAAGTAAAAGTCATTAACTACAGAAACAGTTGAGAATCAAAAATAAAGTTTCCGAAAATTTTCGTAATTTTCAAATCCTGACTAAAATAAAGTAAATTAATGACTTTTACTTTTGAATGACTTTTACTTTAATGACTTTCAATTTTGAATGACTTATTCCGGGTACCACACTATAGACAGTTAAGAAGTTAATCATAAGCAAACTAATCGGCTGCCAACAGAGAAAAGTTAAAGTTCAAAAATTATAAAACTCATTACCGTACTAATTTTAAAGTCGTCGCGCGGAAAATGAATGAACTACTATTTCACTGTCGACGGCTCACGTTTTTGAAAGTGGTTAATTTTTTAATTATTATGTAACCGCTTTATGTAATATGTATATCCGTTTTTTTCTTCTTTACTGTTCTCTATCCAGTTTTTGGGAGACAGGGCTTTTCACTAAGTAACCTTGTTGATCCTGAGTTAAACCGCAAACCGACTAGTCACATGATTCACGCTTGCATTTGTTTTAATTCGTAGAGTAATGCTTTGAACTGAACCTCACATCCACCCAAGGAAGGTCGCCGGCGGCTAAAGCCGCCTCCGCCTCCCTTGTTTTCATTCCGGGCTGGCGAGAGTTTCCTGGTCCTGTTCTTTTTCTTTCTGAAAATGGACCGCGAAAGCTCTCCTTAACAGTGCGAAACCTCTCCAGAGCGCAAGACCTCTCTCTAACATAGAGCGCGAAACCTCTCCTTACCATAGAGCGCGAATTTTCTCCCTAACATAGAGCGCGAAACTTCTCTCTAACATGAAAAATGAAAAGCATACAGCTCACGTTCGCTCACGGCTTTTCTCAGTTTTCAACAAAAAGTGCATTTGCTTCATTTGCTTCTCTCTTTTTCGACTAAAAGTGCACGATTTAGGTTTCAGACATACATACATACCAAGCAGGCGAATTATAGAAATGGATGTATATCCGTTTTTTTCTTCTTTACTGTTCTCTATCCAGTTTTTGGGAGACAGGGCTTTTCACTAAGTAACCTTGTTGATCCTGAGTTAAACCGCAAACCGACTAGTCACATGATTCACGCTTGCATTTGTTTTAATTCGTAGAGTAATGCTTTGAACTGAACCTCACATCCACCCTAGTTCTATCTAAGTGTTTATTCGGTCTCAGTTTGATTCGAAAAATTCACCAAGGAATCAATCGGTGCGCATGAAACCCAAGGTAGTTTGTGTTTTTGTTGACTGGTTTGGGGATTACGAATTCGGTTCAGGGAAGACATATTTTTCCAGTGATGTAGCTCGTGTTTTGTATCAGCTCAATCTAAAGTCTTATTTTAGACAAATGGACAACTATATAATATCGGATGAAGAGGAAATAATCGATGCTGTACCTCCATTTCCCGAAGATTACACCAAAGATGTGAAGGTTATGAAAATCAACAAGAATACAAAGTTTGGCCATATTATCGACTTCGTTGGAAAACAGTTCAAGGTAAGATTTGTCAAATTGTTCAATTGAAAATCTTATTATTTTATTCTGGATGTTGAAGACTATTGATCACTTGGTTCTGTTATTCTTGGTAGTTGTGACAACTACAGAAGCTAGAAGTTTACGTTTTCGTTGTCACCAGGTATGAACATTGAACCGACAACCTTCCAGTTTTCACTTTGTGCATTCGCTCCATTGTACCACTTTCAACTTTCAAGGAAGTACACCAATATGGTTCGCTCTTTCCAAAACACGGCTATTCGGAACGGTGTGTGGCCTTCGCCTTATCCAGCCGTGTTTGTAGTTTGATCCCGCTGCTTTTCGGTCGAAATTTGTATCGAGATCATAGGTAAAATACCCCGTCAGAATGGCGCAGACTCATGCTCATTTTTGGTCACTTTCTGGAACCTACGCTCATTTTCAGATGCGAAAACGGTTTGAAAGGCGAAAAACTTGATAAATAGATAGTTTTGCTGGGATATCATGCCCGTTTTTTGGGTAACATACGTTCATTTTAGCTGCACTGGCATTGAACTATTTTACCTATGATCAAGATCAAGCTTGCTTCAGCTATGCCTTCATCTCTCCTGACACAGCTGAAGTTTCTATCAGAGTCAGATCAATGATTATTGATTATTCTGTTTCCAGAACGATGCGGTTCGCCATATTATATTCGAAGGAATCGGGGATGCCGCCGACAAATGCATATCTTGTGTAGAAGTCTATAAACGGAAAGCCTCGGTCAGTTTTTACGAATGTCACCCTTGGGACCTTGGGTACAGTTGATTCGAATTCAATCATCCAGAGATTATTCGTATGACCTTTTATTTTGAACTTATAAACAACTACACGCAATTTACAATTTTATCATTCGTTGTATATGGCTTACGTTTATAGTGATAGTGATCGCGAAGAACATTATAGAATAACGAAAAGGTCATACACGTGACACACGTACAGTTCTGTTATGTACAATTATTTCTTTACAAGGATTATGTTCCAGTTCCCCGTATATCAGTGGAATGCCCTTCAAGTTGCACGTCGAGTAACGTATTGGAATCCATTGGTAGAAGGAATGGAGAGGTATTGGTATTGACTACTCTGATGGTTATTCTAACTTTGTTACCTGCCTATTTGGGATATATCCAAGACTTCAAGGCGGTTGGAATTTGGAATTAAGATTCTGTAGAAGTGTAGATCATAGAGGCTGGCAATAATGTTAACCGGAAGCGAGCCTGAAATGTTCATTTCTCGTTCAGTGATCATAAATGGTCGTAATCAACACATATTTGTTCCGAGTACTCGGTAATATTGATACATCTCGTAGAACTCTGATTGCTCACACTCCTGCGACTACAACAAGTTTGTGGTTGGAACTAATTTCGATGTTGTTCCAGGTTGAAGGTGACAGTCGACACTCCCGTCATGTACATTTTGATATCCCGCGATCAGTTCCCAGTTGCCCTCCAGAGTTTGAGGTAATTCATGGGAATATGTATCCTCACCTCTTATCAGAAGTTTGTTCCATTAAAACTTCATAAAAATAAGCTGAATTCCGCAGTTCTGTGAAGCTATCAGCTCTTAACACTTCTTACAATAGGCAATGCTCATTTCGAACACTAAGGCAGGGTCCATACTTTTTACGCGCGCGTTTCACGCCAACATAAAAGTTTCATGTAATTGTTATATATAAAACAGTTTTATATTTACAGTATGCAATGCTCGACGGATGATCGGAATACTTCACATGCTAAGACGGCAGGAGGCGGACCCAAACGATTCACCCCGGTCAGTTCTATTCAAGTGTTTGTCTTCTCTGATGAGAAGGAAAACCGTGGAAGAAACAAACATAACTGACGAAGACTCGAAAATGTAGGTTGTAGTTTCATCAGTGAGCCTACATACACTGATGTCGTTCTGCTTAGGATACGGTGTTGTAGGCTAAAAATATAGAAAATGGGACCCGGTTCACATGTCTCTAAGAGAAGTCACCTTCTTCCTTTCTATGTTAATAGGAGCCGCGGGCTTCAAAACTAGCCGTGCATTGCTATCTTCTCTCTTGAAACACAAGAACTGAAAGAGTAACAAATATTCTTTCTCATTGTCAGTCAACCAAGTCAAGTCAATGTTTCAGAGAAAGCCGGCCCGTCAGAACAACTGGGCCCGACCCTCGAAGGAAGAACGAGAGAAACAGAACGAAGAGAGACACCAATTGTTGCAGAGCACAAAGGATTAAACAAAATTTATGCTTGTTTTTGTTGTTGGAATGTTTACAATGTTGTTGTTTGTATATTTATAAATAAATACAAAAAAGATAATGCGTACGTGGAAAAATCAATCATCAAATCAACACCGGATTCAGATCTTGTGGCCGCGGCTGGCGAGTTCGTCCCTGCAAATTGCAAAGTAATTATTAAGTAATGAATTAAACCTTCCCTACGAAAATAATGGACAAAAAGTTGGATTTCACCCACTTCTACAAGCTAGATTTTCCACTTCGACGCTTTTGAAAATTTGAGTATCTCCACAGAAAAAGCGAAGAGTTATAAGCCCCGGGTCCCCGATCCCATAGCCAGTTAAACTGAAAGTCATAGATCGCCCAGACAGGGGTTGCCACAGGTTGCACGCCGTGCACCTTTTCTAAGGGGAGGGGGTGTATATGCCGCGCGCAGAGGCAACAAAAGTACAGAATTCGGCTACTGTTTTGCAATTTGCAGAGAATTTTGTCGAAATTTGGCTACATAATGCAGGTTTTTCGGCAACTAACTATTTATTGGAGGGGGGGGGGGGTCGTACTAGTCATTTAAGCGGTGAAATTTGTGGCCACCCCCGAGTCAGGTAACCGGGGTATCGCATCTCTCAACAAACAATACCACTCAATTCCAACATGAAACAGAAACAGTTTCGAAATCGAGTTATCGAAAAACCAGCCTATTTTGCGAATTTATGTGCAACTTCAGTGGTGTATGCCCTATTTTGACCTGTAATATGACCGTGATAGATGATGCTGCCCACTTCAACTGCTTGGAGAAGTCGCTCTCGTTCGTCTCATCGTCCCAGTTGTCCTCCCACACATTCACGTCGTCGTCGTCAGCGTCCGCCGCACGCTCCGCCCATTCCTGTGGATGAAATACGCATGAACGACAAAATTCAAATTATTGATACTTAATGTACGAATATATCCAACTCCAATGTCGTTAATCAAATTCACGCAAAAACAAACCAACAAGGAATTGCCCACCCTTTTCACAACAGTGCGAATTTTTTATAGGAAATCAATCATATGTCATAGACCAGATATTGTTTAGTCGGATAATTGGCACTATTCTACGATCATATTAGATCGATTCCCTCCAAGAAAGAGAGAGAGAGAGCGGACTGAACCAATATGACCAAATATTTGCAGCCCTCGCCAAAGGTTTGAAGTTATTTATCCAAAATAAAGGTTTTTACACATACTGGCAACCTGTCTGAAGCAATCCCGTTATTCTTTTCAGAGAATGGTAATGTAGTTTGTAGTAATGATCGAATATGACCCCCCCCCCCCATACCTGCACGGGGAACTCCTCGAACTCCTCATCATCGAGGGTCTTCTTTGGCTTATCTTTGACATCCTTGTCCTTCTTGGTAATAGTAATGCCCGACATTCTGGAAGAACAAACACTAGAAAAGTAATACATGTATGTAAGTCGCTTATATTAAATAGTTACTCGTACTGGGGTTACAAACATCCAAAAGTTCAAAACCAAAGATCAACAAACCTGACATTCAAAACAAATAAGATATTTCAATGCTCCTTGAACATTTTCAAAACCGAAATTATCACATAATAATAATCAATCACTTTCATACACAACAAATAGAAGATTCAAACAAAACAAAAACGCCTATTGTAAACTATACGTACCTACTCTACCTACACAAACAACGAAAGGAGAGCGAATGGGTTGAAAATAGGGGCCTAAAAGGAAAGAAAATTCCCCTCCTTAGTGCAAAAGTTCATCACGGTATATAACAAAATAGTTATTATAACGTAAAATCAAGCCGTCAACTAGAGGTTCTAATGAATAGATAGGTCGGTAACATGCTTGCAATCGCAATCTACTAGCCAACTAGGAATTTGTCATCAGCTAAACGTTTTAATTTAACTTATCAATAGATTGTTTGTCAACATGCTTTTATACTTCTATAACTATTTATTCCTCGTCAGCTGATTTTCCCTTCTTCTCGTCTTTTCTTCGTTGGCGATCGATTTCTTCAGCTCTCAAGGGCAAATTGGTCGCCATTGAGGGACGCGAAAGAGAAGTCTCCTCCGAATCTCCTGCAATAGGGCCAATACTTACAGATTAGATGCAAAATGAAACGCTCCAATCCGAAATTTATTACAAACAGCTATTATTTCCAAATCTATTTGTGTATTCTTGGCTGAGTAGCCATAACAACCACATTCCAGTAAAGTTGTCCTACTTTCTCGCCGAATAAAGAACATTTGACGAAAATCATCGACTTTTTTGTAATTAAATGTAAAAACGGACTCCCTTTTCTCGAATAGTCGGACCTTACTGGTGTATACTGCAGCAAAGTTCGCGGCATAACCGGAAAAACTCAAGAAATACGCTAACTTTTCGCTAATTTCGGGACACTCTAATTTTGATATAAAATCATGAAATGTCACTCTTATTAAAATCAAAAAATTAGTATCTTCTTGAATAATAGTTTCATCTACGAACTCTACTTACAAAATGGATAAAAAACTCTGGAAATCAAGCCAACTAACCAATAACGTGTGTGACATGTGATCCCTGCTTTGGCTCAGACCACTTGGGGTAGACCTTGTCGTGAAGTCTGGAAACATGTAAATTCATACTTTTTAAACCTTACAGAAGCTATATGTAATATATAGGCTTGATCATTAGTATTTAATTCCAGAAAAAAACACTAAAATTGAGTGCGTCACACGCAATATGCTATGCAAAGAAAAACGTATGTAACTGCTTTACTTGAAAAATGTATACAATATTGTGAAACAAAATGTACGGCTATTGGCGCAGAAACTACAATCTACATCACTTTTCTACGTGACCTTATTTGAGATAGAAAAAATTCATGAAAAAAGATTCCCTTTACACCTTTAAACATGAATAGACACAAACCTCCATGTTCCGTCGACAACTGCAATGTGGTTCTCGAAGACAACATACTCGACCACATCTCTCGGCTCAGTCTCCGATCCGAGTATCAAATGACCGAATCGATCGTAGATGGCCAACTTCTGGAAAGGGAACAATGTTTAGGGAAATATACCTAAATGGACAACTGAATAATTACCATGCGTTTCTCCCATTAAGAGTAGGGGAAGGTGTCTCGATTTAAAGTGGTTACGTCTCGGGTGGAGGCGAAACGTACCATTCTTTCCTTCTGTTCTTCATGATTTAAACCAGTTTAATTGTTAGATCTGAGCTTTCCCTTTATTAGGACTGAAATCATAGAAGACGCCGTTCTTGCTAACGCGTAACGTGTTCGAACAAAACCCACAGACACCTATTGTTTTTTTTGTGTTGGGCACAGGACACTACACACAGCGGTTACTTCCGATGTAAATTTCAAAAATGGCTCTGATGGAAAACAAATATCTTTTTTCTTGAAAGATACCTGCTTGGTGTGCATTCTGACAGTCAGCTGCGCAATATCGTTCCCAGACTTGTACGGGTTGTCAGCACAGCGAATAGTCACTACCTAAATAAAACAATAAAAATTATAACCAACAAGGACTGAAGTAACATGCCTTTTCCTAGTAAAACTATTTACAGAGTTTCTACGTAGTCCGATGGGTTGCCAAAAACCCACAAGAAACTTTTGTAAATAAATCAATTGCTTCAACTACAAAGGAACACTGGCAGGACTACCGGATCCAGAGAACATACCTTACTGGGTTCCACTCGTTCCAACATTTCCCAGACAACCGATCCCTGCTCAACATCCGGCCACATTCGCTGAAAATTATCATTTTCCTGTTTCGACTTTCAACCATTTTCAGATTGTAACAAGTACTTAGATCACCGAAACGAACACAGAACAGAGCATCTATTAGGAAAGATCATGTTATGATACAAGACTATTTACCGACTCAACGCGCCTTCGCCATACCATGTGCAAGAACTCTCCACTAACAACTGCCCGTTCGTTCAGGTTAAAAAAAAGAAAATCAAAAAAGTGTGACCGATTCATGAGCTGGAGCAACCTCAATTCTGATGCAAAAAACAACAGACTATCCAACGTACCACATATGCGTGTTCGGTGATGTATTTGTGAAGCTTCGTCTTATCTCTGGCCATCAGGGCACGATGCGCTTCCTCATAGATGATGTCCGCTGTAGGACCGAAAGTCTAAACACACAAAAATCATTGAGGGAGTGAATTATGAATTGTTCCTAAAGAAGGACGATTATGTGGACCAATCCCGTGACACCGGTCCTTTAAACTACAATTGAAAAATATATTGCGGTTTAAAGGACTGAAGCGTTGCGATTGGACCACATAATCGTCCTTCTTTAAAATACAGAGAATTTCCGATATACCACCACACAATACACCCTTTGAGAACATTACTGTCAATCTGTCAAACGCACTACGCACAGCAATTCTTTGTATTTTCTCGACTGCTAACTTCTTGTTTTCAAATAGAACAGATCCAACTTTGCATTATTCAAGTTTAATAATAATATTAAACTATAAACCAAGAGTATAGCCTACCTTGACGTCAAACTTCTCGAATCCCTCCTTCTTGCGAATTCTGCTGGTTCCATTTCGCCAGTTATGGTACTTGTGCATTGTTCGTTCCTAAAAAATGGTTTTATTCTATATCCGCTGATAAAATCGATTACTAAAACTTAACGTGTAAAAAAATACTATGAACTGCAAGCAAATCATCAGATTGGGTAGAAAAAAACATTTACAACGCCATCCTGATGATGAATAAAGTTCAGTAATTATGTATTTTCTAATTAAACGAAACTGACCTTCATTTCTTCGCCTTTCAATTTCAAACCATCGATTCCAGAAATAATGGGCAGTGGGTCTTCGGGAGAAATGTACGGATCAACAACGGCATCTGAAATACATCAATCAATAGATCCCACTCAACATTTATTTCATGCTTTGTAAGAAAGAATGATTAATTCCACAAAAAAAACTTTTCTATTGGGTATTCATAATTTATTACCACTAAATTTTCGAAGGACTTGAGATTTGCAGATCTTTAAGACTGCTTATAATAAACAATAGAATGCATTCAAATTTGACTAAAAGTTGAAAAATATGAAGGTTGGAATTGTGAGATAAAAATTGACCGAAATGAAAACTATAAACGGAAAACTCACTGAAAGACTGCATGGTGACCTGAGCCTCCTGCCAAACCCTCGGCTGCACCTTCTTGTAGGGGTTGATGCCCTTCTTCAGCAGCTCCAGTCGCATCTGGGACGGCGGCATCGAATCCAGTTTACGCTGCTCCACGTCGTCAGGGAGGTCGACCAGTGTCGTCTTTCGGCCGCGCATCTGAAGAAGGGATGACAAGTTAATTCAGAAACCATCAAAATTGAATGGTTCACAAAAGATCGAGTCCAACAAAATCTATGTGATTAGATAGGACAATTGTTTTTTTACACAATAAGCGCATAACAATTGCGCTTCCTTCGTCTATCTGCAGGACTGAAACATTTAATATTACGATGATTATTTTTTTCTCATTTCAGTGGATTTTGGTACAATATCGCCAAACATTCGTGTTCAGGTGAATTTCTTATGTATAAGTCAGAATGGTACGGATGGTAATGTGGGTAACGTCGGTCGACTTTTAGGTCATCTCTAGACACAAATTAGAAAGTAGGATGTGGCACTGTGGCAGTTAACTTACCCGTCTGAACATCTTCTCATTGACATGCGTGTTTCTGTTCGCCTTCGCTTTGCTAGAACGGTGGATACCGAGAAACCTGAAAACAGTTGCGTACAGAATAAGAATGAGATACGATTTTCTCTTTTAGGTGAGAAAATTTCATGTTTTGTCGTTCACAAACAATGTGTGACCAAACCGAAAAAGGCGAGCTTTGAGGCTCCTTAAAAATGAGCTGATACTAAAACTTCCATAAATGTGATCGATTTTCTTCAAAGAATTTCCAGAAATTTACTAGAAGTTCCACTAGCGCAAAGAAATACCCTCAGGCTCCATCGATATTTTTGTCTAGCATGCTCTCGCCTCCGCCCATAGTATGAAGAAACGACATCAGCAGATGTTATTCATAATCGCAACATCTTCAATAAACTACCTCTGCAGATCATGACGCTCCTTGTGATGATGAACCCCTGCCGACTGGTTGAGAGTACAGGATACGGCCTGGAGAGTGGCCGTAGAAGAGCGAGTCAATGATGACGACGGGCACAGACGACCCAGCATCCTACCTGAAAACGAACATATATTTACGACACATTTATATAAATAACTCATATTTAAGGAGTAAACAACAAAAACGAACGTTACTGAAATTAAAGAGCCCAAATGTACCGTACCGATTTGACGAGTTACGATCAGGAATTGAGCGAAAAAGCTGATTCAATGATTCAATATTCAGCGATAGGGTTGAATAAGAATACTAATTACAACGATCAACATTTCTGACATTTTGTATGTATACATACGATTATCGAAACGCACTGCTGAAAATTACGATAATAAACTGGACTCTAAACGTGCACATTCATTCTGACCCTAACATTTTGGGCCTACTGAAAACTAGTATAGACGGAGTGTAACTGAAAAAGAAAAATATGAGCACGTAATTCAATTCAAAATTAAAATAATCGAAATTTGAAAAATAGAAAAGCGCGAAACACAAACGTATTGAAGGACTAATCATTCAAACGTCTACGGGTACTGTATGTATTGGAGCAGCTTTCTCGGCGTTCCCGTCCATTGAAATTAGGAAAACATCATTAATTTCTTGACAATTTTAAGAGACACAATAAGGATATTTCCGAATCCAAAAATGATGGGGAAGTTGGAAAAAAGGGTATGAACTTGGCCGATATTTCAATTACCCCACCTCGTACCCTAAAAGTTTCGTATAGTTCTATCAAAATCTTGGGAAAAACCTGTTCTGATCGCAAGTGCCATTGCCTGTTGTCACTTCGTAGTCTAACTTCTCAACACCTTTATGATACAATCACTATGAATGAATCATTCCTTCACTTTTCTCCGTGTTATTTACAAAATACAATAACATTTATGAGTGAATGAGATGTAGACATTATAGACGAAACGGTAAGTTGTATTATAGTTTTCAATTAGTGTTAGTTATATTATACATTGACAGCAGATACATCGTACTTGCTGCTCCATGAGAAGTAAATTGTAGATTTTGCAATGAACTCGAAAAAACCACCAACTTTTTTTCCCGGTGGATGTGCAATCTTCTTCACAGTTACGACATGAACAGCACAAAAACTGTACGTTTTGTTTATGCTGTGTTTGTAGTGTGATCTCACACGATTTTCGCGAAGTATTGGAATCGATAATCAAACTACAACACATATTTGTTCCTTCTGTGTACCTAGTTAATTTGTATAAATTTAACATTTTCCATATAAGAATTATGCATTAATACATAGTACATACTGCTAACTGTGAAACCGCATACTTCAATCATTTCAATTGCTTGTGTTCCGTTTTGCGTCCGTTATTTTCATAGAATACTCGAACTCTACAGTTATCAGTTACTTGATATTAATACTAATATTATAATTATTATTAATATTTGGTTCTAGATAATCCCCCCGTAAATGTTCCCTAATGAACGGTAGTTCGGAGTGGAAAGGGGCGTTGCGCCTTCAAATCGAAGCACTCGCCAAGCGAAATGATCTACATAGAAGATGCAATCGAACGTCGGTTCGCAGCAGGACACAGGTGAACTTAGAGTTACCGTGCCCTATTGTTTTTCCTTCGAGACCCCGGAGATATTTAACACATAGTTCCTTCCCTTAATTACAACTCGCGTGATTTTCACGTTGATTTTCTAGCAGCATTTCCGGAAAACGACTGTGTTTATACATTTTTGTGCGGTTTGTAATATTTATTACATGCCACAGAAGAGAGTAAGACCAACTTCAACCATGCCGGTTCAACCGGAACGATTGATCATTTTGGACAAATTTGCGTTTTTCTAGGAAATGGACCAGCAAATCGTGAAACTGCGCGAGCTGCTGGCCGAGGACGCCAACAAGTGTGCCCAATTCTACCTGGAATGCGTGTGTCATGCGGATGAGACGGAGCGAATACTCAATCGGTATAGTCATCGCCATATAGTCGTTGACAACGGGAAGGCGGGAGGGTACTGTATATCTCACTTTTCGCTGTGTAGGGACACGTGTCTCCCATTCCAGAGACTGCCCGTTATGTGCCCTAACAGCGCAGTGGTTTGGCGCCCTGACTACGAAACTTTTGCTGGCAGGTTCGATTCTGGCGAGAGACAGAAACTTATAAATTCGGCACTCACTATATTCACGCGTACTCCTACGATTTTTGAGGCATATTGTGGGAAAAGAATAGAAACTCGGGAAAAATCTTGAAAAAAACTCAATAAATCCCGTCTTCTCGTGAGTTGATATACACAGCAGAATCTCAGTTATACAGTATATATCCGAAAGTCGAAACTGGCTTTCGTATCCTTTTGTGCTGTTCATACAGAGTTCAGGTTTTTTTATTTCAGAACATCGTCACGAGACAAGAAGCGGAAAAAGAAGTTGAGTCGGGACATTTCGACCAACAGTGAGGTTGTGCTCAACTCTCCACGGCCCAGCACTGTATGTTTCTAATGTGTGTTTGGATACTTCCTAACTGTTGAACATGTACTTCTACAATACTCTCATCATCTACGTGTTCGAAACAAACAAAATTACCTGTACAAAACATTTATTAAACAAGTATTAATACACACCAGTGTAAATGACGTGAAGTTGAGGATAAGTCAACAATTTCATTCTAATTCCATATTAAAAAAGATTCCAAATATTTTGACATAGTTCATGTTAGCATTAGGAAGCAGTGGTTGGGATGTTTACTGTAGGCGTCTGAGTACGAATGATGCGGACTATACATTGCAGTCGGCCACGGACCCGAATGTGCCGCAGTCGCTACCGTACCAGGACCGGGTTCCCCAGGAGAAACGGTGGTGGGACCAATTGAACATCCACAGAAGGGACGAATACTACGAGGCCGGCAAACACGAGTCGAGACAGATGTGGAGGTCCCAGGCAAGAATGAAACTGTTTTTCGGAAATGATGTTCCCCAGGGGCGGGGAGAACCGACACGCAACCATTCTCAAGCGGGTGTGCTTTATGCCTGTATGGCTTCATTGCAGATTGGTGGGTCAAACTTTAGTGGATACCGGCCAGAGTCAAAAAGTGAATAGGAATCCCAGTTCAATTTCACTGGTTCAGAGGTTCATCAATTCAAGGACAGCAGTTTTCATCTTCAGATAGTTTCGTTTCGTGAACAAACTCTTATGTGTGTCGTTTTCGAAATGATGATAACTGACTATTTTTTTCCCAGAAAGACTTCATTTTCTCGACAATCGGATTTGTGGTCGGCGTCGGGAATATGGTTCGGTTTCCGGCACAGCTTTACCGATTCGGAGGAGGTATACCAGTTTTTTTAATTTGAAATGATTAATAAAATCATAATATCTGATAAATTATAAACAGATGTCATGATACCAGAAACTGCCAGAATAACAAGTTGATAGTATCAAGTTTGCTATTAGATCCTGTGGCAGTTGTAGTTTTCTGCACACATAAAAGCAACTCAAATCATTTTCGAGGTGCGCCAAAACGCAACGCCACCGCACTACTAACACCAGTAAAACGGGCAACTTGACAATTCCTGCTTGCTTCGTCAACCAATCGAATTTTTCAAGAAGATACAATGATGTCAAGATCTACATGAAATTTCCAGGTGTGTTCCTGATCCCGTACTTGATATGTCATCTCATCATTGGTCTTCCTCTCACTTTTCTCCAATTGGCAATGAGCCAGTTCTCGGGGATGGGAGCTGGAGGAGCACTCAAACGACTCGCACCAATTGCATCTGGTTAGTTTATGGGTGTCGAGGTGCATTCTTTTTCAAACCAGAATCAACCCAGTTTTTCACGAACTAGGTGGTTCGCTAAATAAATCAAGCGATTCACACCCAATGCCCTGGTTAGTCCGTGTTTTCTCGTTCGAAACGGCATTACGAGAACTGAATAAGGGTTGTAATGTGTTTCAATGTTTTTTCGTACACCACGATTTTTGATTCTGGTTGCTTCTTAATTGGTGTTGGGTTTGGAGTGGTGAACTTCTTCCCGAACCCGTTCTTCGCGACGCAGGTGGTTCGTTTCAGAACGGAACCAATTTTCGGCTGAAAAGATGGAACCGAACCAGTTCAACAAATAGAGCGAGTCGACTACGTAACGTTTATTATTAGGGTTTGGTTCGGTTTTCTGTCGGTTTGAGTACGCCAGTGGATCGACTTCTTACCGAACCAACTAGTTCGGGAAGGAATTTGCCTGTTGGAGTAACCCCACCTATATACCATGTGAAGATTTTGTCGAAAAGTTGTTACGATTGCTCCCTAACTCTAACAGTGCCTAGAGGCCATCAAATAAATGCAATCGGCCCGAGTACATTTTTGAGTTAGGGCCTTAACGTAAAGTTACGCTAACGTAAAAAAGGGTAAAAAAACGCCGATACTCTACGTGTGTACTCTATTTTAAGTGAACCTTCAGAAATAGTGGTCCCCCTTGCCGGACTCTTCTGGAATTTTTTTTATAGGTCATGAAAAATGTCAAAATTTTTATCTATTTTTGTTTCTCATACCTCGTAAACTGAATGGATCCGGCTGAAACTTGGCACAGCACAAGTGTACCGTAAGCAACTACTACCGGCCAAATATCGATTGAAATTTCGCAATACTATTCGAGATAGAAATTTTCGAAGAAATTTTCTGCACTTTCGAAAAATTTTCCCATGGGAAAAGTCTAAATTTTTCTCGGTTGTAGGTCACTCAGAACAAGTTAACCAATGCCCCAAAAGATGGATACCTAAAAATCAATACCCGATTTTTAATGCACAAAAGTTGAAAAAGTGATACCTTTTACTTAATTGCGTTTCGTATTGTGATCATGTAGTTTGCTCTTTGTTATCAAAGTAGTAGGTATCATGTAATGTCTTATGTATGGAAAAAATTATGAATAGGCTGTGACTCTGATTATTGATTTCATTATTGATTTTTTAGAAGGGTGAGATTTAAACCCTGTTTTCATAGCTTCGACGATGAGCTATATAGAAACAACTTTGACGATGAAACGTGAACTCATTTGCATAGTAATATTATCCATATTAAATTGCCAAAAACCGTTATCTTCGGATATAAAAAGAATGAAAATTGAAATTAAAAAGTCGAAAATCTCCCAGAGCGATCGGAGAGAGACCATTATTTTTGTCCAATTACCATTTGCAATATTGACAACGAATGTAAAAAAAAAACTCCAAAAATCTTGTGTGATCTTCGAGAAAATTCATTATGAATATTTTTAGAAAAAACGTTCCATACTCTATAACTTGTTTCTCTTTGATGATATCAGAATACTGTAGGTCACTAAAAATTTATATTTACAAAATGTATTATTTAATCTTATTGGCGACACTCATAATCAAAGCGAGAGTCGTGGTGACGTCATCAACTTTCCTATAAACTTTTGTTAATAACAAACTTATCGATGGAGATTCAAATGCGAATCGCAGATATGGTGATTGTCTATGCCGAACAATCATTTTGGTGAAAAGAGCTAAGAAAAATATCGATCCGTTCTCGAGTTACAACTTTTGGTGCCAACCCGTACTAGATACGGCGCACCTAGACCTACGTTTAAGCTATCTTCAAAACACAATTTTCCCACGGTCGTCCTGAGCTTCAAATGAATCGTAGCAAGTTGAAACTTCACAGTAATGACAAGTAGACTTATTTCTGCATGTGACCTGAAGAGCTAAGGTCAGAGGTCATTTATCGATTGATGGTGATCAAATAACTTCAAACGTTCAAAAACTGTTGAAACCATTGATGAAATCGAGTTTAAACGTTATCGACAACATGACCAAAAGAGAGGGGTCTGGGGGGTCACCTCCCAGCTAGCGGGGCCCGCGGCGTTAGCCGCGGGAACGGCTATAGTATGTATATATCTCAAACAAGAATGGATTGGTGACTTTACGCATCTCTGTATACAATTATTACCTTGACACTTGGAAAAAAATCATTATAATAAGTAACAATGTCTCAAGCTTTTCGGGTTTCGAAATCGATAAGCGAAACTATTTCAAATCGAAACCATGTAAACAACCTGAGTACCATGCATGTGATGACGTCACAGACAAACATGTTTACTACATTCTATTCGTACAGAAAAGTCATGTTCTTCTCTACAATTACCAAACAATGTGACCAGTTGGAATATTTTAACAAAGTTACAATATTTCTTACGTTTTGAGATCAAACCATCAATTGATGACGTCACATACCAAGCATTTCACTAGCAAACAAGTCAAGTTCTTTTGAAGAGTTTATTTTATCCTTCAAACTACTGGAAACCGTAGATCATACTCATACGTGAAGACTATATGAATTCTATACAACGACGAGTAATATTCAGAATGTCAGAAGACGTCAGAAATGATTTTCGTTCAAACTTTCTGAAACTCTCAGAACAAATAGGAAAGAGTCCAAACATGTTACGATTACATTGTTTCACGAAGTAAGGATCACGTCAGATAAGATTCTGAAAGCCAGAAGACGTCAAGTCGTCAAACTACTCGAAGTGGTTTGAAACGTTCAAAAGAGAAGTAAGAAACGTGGTAACAACTTTAGATGAAGTTGCAAAACATAGCTAACATGCACGCTAGACGGGCACGCGGCGAGAGCCGCGTGACCGGCTAGTCCAACTCTATAACTCACTCTATGTTACTCGAACATTTTCTGCAACTCTTGAAGTTGAAAGTCCATTCTCGCCCAAAAATACTTTGAAATGAGAAATTTAATAAACAGACGCGGCCGCCTATTTTAGCATACGTGCAATCGTTCGTGCGCGAATGGTGCGCTTTGTATCTGATTTGAAATTTCAAGACACCACAATGTTATTGTGCTCTACCTTTCAGGTCTCGGTTATACTCTTTTGCTCTCTTCAATACCCTTCGCCGTATACTTCAATGTGTATGTGGCCTATTTTCTGTATTATCTCTTTCAATCGATAAAGTCGATATTCCTTCTCAGTCCACCGTGGGATCAATGTGATGCTGGTAGGTCAAACTTGTCTGATCGAAAAAGGGAAATTTGTCAGCTAACGTGCTTTTGCGACTAGGAAAATGTGAAATACATGTGAATCCCAGTTAATAGAGTTACGTTAATTCGGGTAGAATATCATTGCACCACCACATCAGAGCTTCACCGTACGTACGCAATACTCAAAATGCAACCTAGACAATAAAAACTCAGGTGGCAATTTAAGGGACTTCTAGGCGCTAAAATGAAGATTTCGGTCCTAAAATCGAAGGCCTAAAAGGTCACTTCCTTTGAGAGCAGCGATTTTGCAGCCAAAATCTTTCTTTTCGGGGCCGAAGAGTCCCTTGACTTTGCACCTATGGAGTAGCATGGAATCTTATTCGCTACTCAACACGTGACAGTCACAGTATTGATAAGTTTCTGACCAACTTAGCCCAAGAGACATGTACGAACACTAAAAAGACAGCGAAGAAATCTAGGAAACCCCACTGTAAAATATAGTGAGTGCCGAATTTATAAGTTTCTGTCTCTCGCCAGAATCGAACCTGCCAGCAAAAGTTTCGTAGTCAGGGCGCCAAACCACTGCGCTGTTAGGGCACATAACGGGCAGTCTCTGGAATGGGAGACACGTGTCCCTACACAGCGGAAATTGAGATATACAGTATACCCTTCCACCTTTCCGTTGGCAACGACTATAGTAATGAATTGCAGCCTGGAACTCCACTTTTGTGTGTTGTGCGTCGAAACCATTGGGACAATGTGGCAACTCATCCATGCTATCCACTGAAGTATATTTCTAGTTAGTTTATTCTTTGTATAAAGTAGGCGTGCCAATTTCTATCAACAAAGGCGAGAGAGCATGAAGATCAATGAGGTAGTAGACAAGATAGTATGAATTTTCCTCACCTGCACAATCTCTCGCTACAAAAAAAAGTTGAAACAATTGGTACAAAAATGTGTTCATTTAGGAGTGAGCAGGAATGTTCTCATATAACTTATATGTTACATGATAAACATAATATTCTAGAAACAAATTCAATACATCGATTTGTGAGTAGATGAAGGTTAATAGTCCTCTTCCAGCTCCTCCCTCCTTTCCCTCGAGAATGAGCATGACCAAAGTGTGGGGGGTTTCATTCCCCATCTGGTGTTCTCCCTCCTGGTCGCGTGGATTCTGACATTGACGTGTCAGAGATCATCTCAGAACACTAGACTTCTGCCGAGTGTTACTGCCACTATACCGTACCTGATTGCGAGTTTGCACACGTTTTATATAGTTTATAGAATTGCTTGAATTCCATTATGATCTAGCAATGCACAAATAATATACACCACACTTTCTACGTGAACTGAAAAAAGTTCCAAATTTACAATCTAATGTACGTAGAACCTGGAAAAGCTAGTCCATAACCAAACGAACGCCTAGAGTTTGTACCTGTTCTGATGGTTTGCTGAGTTTTCAATTAAAGGAGACCGGAGAGCAACATGGTTTCTCGTAAAGCTGCTGTATCCTACTTTTGATGGTGAGTTTCTTCCCGAACCGACTCTTCCCGAACTAAAACCGAACCGATTCTTCCCGAACCAGTTGGTTCGTTCTAGAACCGAACCAAGTTCAGGCCAACAAAGTTGGAACTGAACCAATTCATGTAGTTAATGCTGAAACTGGTCGACTACGTAACGTTTATTAGGGTTTGGTTCGGTTCCATCTCGGTTTGATTACGAAAACTGTTCGGTTCTTCACCGAACCAACTGGTTCCGGAAGAATCGGTACGGTTTTGGTTCGGGAAGAGTCGGTTCGGGAAGAAATTGCTCACTTTTGATTGGACGCGTTGCGTGTCGCGCGGCTTTGTCATGTGAATGTCACGTGGACTGATCAAACTAATATACGAGTTATTTGTGCTCTCTAATCTCAATACAGTTGAAAACAGCCCGAAACAAAACCTCTGTTCAAGTTGTGTTCCGGTCTCCTTAAAATGTTTCTAATCCAGTTGTCGTGTCTGTTCTTCTGTGGAATATCGCAGCGAGGGGCGGATGACGGCATATCCTTTCTCTTCAACATGGAGGTCCGCCATATATGGTCCACAAAGGTAAGTCAGAGATGTCAATCTTTTCAAAATTGACTTTTGTGCTTTTGTCGGTCCGAGCGGTCCATCTTTGCACTGGGCACTGTATGAGACTCCCACTGCTGAGACATTAACTAACTGTAGATCTAGCTTTATTCCATTGTTTTGGCAGCTAGGATGTTCATTTAGTTTGCGTATTCCAACGTAGTTCCCAACAGTTTTGGTTGAGTATTTGTCAAAACTAACTGGATGAGGTGTTCAAACGGAGATGGAATATACCAGCCCCTCTCAATTTCTTCAGATCTGGGTCGCGGCCGCCTCTCAGGTGTTGTTCGAACTGGGTCTGACGTCGGCTCCTTTGATGTCGTTAGCGCGTCTGAGCAGATTCAGAAATAACGTCTACCGGGACGCCGTACTGGTCATCGGAATGTGAGAATCTTGTTCACACGATTTGAAACTTCATTATTGCCTATACCTTGTTGCTTTCTATAGAAAGTTTACTTAAACTTATTTTCCTTTACATGTATTACACACTTTTTTCAAACGAGGCTGAAAAGCAGTAGCTACAAGAAGCTGCACACCGACAAAAGTTTTTTCTCGCCATCGCGGAAAGCTATATATCTGCGAAATTGTAATTGAAACTAATAAAAACTCTAATACAAGGTGGTGAAGAACGTACAAATTATATTAGTTCAACTCACAGTCAGGTTGAGAGCCTATAGCCACGCTGTGACTGTTTACTGTGTAGTCCATGTATACAATCCTCCTGATCAGACTACAAACTACATACTACAAGTTTTAAATTACAAGAAGTTCCAGCTGCATGGCAACGTCATTTCTCTCTGTGTTGGTAGTATTCGCCCTGTTAGGCAACCTCGCTCATTTGCATCAGAAATCCATTGAAGAGCTCGTTGGTGAGTGCTCACAACGATTGGCCAGCTACAAAAGCGAGATAGCATGCAGGTCAATGAGACCGCAGACAGGCCAAGACACTCTGCGTCTCTTTGATCTATACAATCTCTCGTTACAAAAGTGGCTGGCCCATCTGGCTGGGAAGTGTCTGAGAACCCCCGAGTGGTCTTTGATTCCTTGCCAGCGGATGAAAGAGTATGTAAATCAAAGATACGCAGAGAAGAAAACTCAATTGAAGGTTATAGTGGTTTGCGTCATATTTTCTACAAAACTATGAGTCAAAATAAAGACATAGACTTGGACACAATAGAAAAAATGTTATTTTTTCTGCTGTATAGGCAACGATTTATTGATTCTTCCCATTTCTTCCAGTTCTCTCCCCAAAGTTCATCGCCTTAATTGTATTCCCCTCGATGACGTCATTTCTACGAGGAGGACTCGCATGGACTATTCTCATATTCGTAATGCTAGTACTGACGACGGTAGATGCACAGTTCGCGTGGTGAGAGATATAAACATTAATTAATATATTAATGATAAGTACGTGTGAGATAAAAATAATAGAAAATAGATGACTGTTAATGTATTAGAAAAACAAGTAATAGGTTAAGATAATAGGTACATGTTAAAAGGTTTAAATGCAATACAAAAGTTGATATATTCTTAGTCAACTAAATAAGAAAAGAAGAATGTTATATGTATGTTATAGTCCCGGTCATTCCCACTGAGACTTGGCAGCGTGCCAATGAATTTTCCAGGCTGATTCTCACCAGTTTGCAGTTTTTCGAATAACAGCAAATCTCTGTCAGCGGTTGTTTAGTTTCGAAAGAACACGGAAATGAAAATGTGTTGAGAATAGTCACGTTCGCTCAAATAAATACTCAGAACGATTGGCGCCAATTTTCTTCGATTGGCCAGCTACAAAAGCGAGAGACTGTGCAGGTCAATGAGGCCGCAGACATCTGGGTCTCTCTGACCCGCACACTCTCTCGCTCAGCCAATGAAAAAGTGGCTGGTCAATTGGCTGGGAATTGTCTGAGATAGTCTTCCGAGGAATCTTGGCACGATGCCAATGGGTCTCAGTGGGGATGAAACGAACTATACTCCCTCTAGCTGTCTTTGTAGTTTGCTCACCCAGCCTTTCAGTCGAAACTCGAAAATTATGGCATATATCGAAATCAAAAAATTCCTTTTCAAAAGTTTTCCAAAATTCAAAGTGTGGTCTTCCAATAGTTTTTCTCTCGTAGGCTGGAAATGCTGTCTTCTTCGATAATGGAGATGGTTTCCTCAAAAAACCGCTCGCTGGAAAATAAGTTGGTGGCTGTTTTCTGCGTTGCGGGGTTGCTTCTTGGACTGCCCTTCTGTTTGAAGGTGAACCTATGGTCTTGTATATTTGTATTACATTTTCATTTTTGTCTTATTCGAGTAGTTAGTATTTTTCCCGTTCATCTCTTTTAAAAAAATGGGACATTCCCTCACTCTCATCAGATCATGAGGAAAGAAACAGTGTAGAAGTGGAATAAAGCAACAGAGTTTCATCAATGTTTTCAAATAATATTTCGGTTCAGGATAGCTCTGTGGTATAGTTGACACCATTCCTACTGAGACTCCTACAGTACACATGCAAACTTTCCAATGACCAATTTCAAATGTTCATTGTTTGTAATAGGGAACAGAAACGGAATGCGAACATTTTAAACCTTTTCGATAACATTTAAAACATTTAAACGCACCGAAGGTTTCGTATTCCTACTGTAGGAGTCTCAGTAGGAATGCAAAGGACTATACTTGTACGTGTCTTTTTCACAGCAGAGCGGCATAAACTAACAGTTTAGCCTGTTACGTGAAAGTTCACACATGGGGTCGTTCTTGGAATAGTAGACTGAATGTGTGTAGTTGGATTACTCTGATTTTGGTTGAAACACGTCATTTCTGCTGTGTCCGTGGATCGAACTATGAGTCTTTGCAGGGTGGTCATCTCCTGTTCTTTTCCATTGATGAATTGATAACTGCCAGTTTCATACCACTCGTGGTCCTATTGTTTTTCATGCTGGTAGTTACTCGGCTATACGGTAAGTGGTACCACTCTCGATGTTAGGCTCTCGTGTTTTACACAGTGTACTGAGTTGGAAAGATAAACTCAGCCGATTACATGTTCATTCATTTATTCGAAATCTTCGCGCGAAACTTGAAAAGGTTTCTTGTGCGCCACTTTCGAAGATGCATGTAACTGATGTGGCAACCTAATTAAGTCAGTGAAAGAGCCGAAAAATATATCTTAGAAGCACGTGAAAGATGAAACAAAACAAATCTTAGAAAGTACTATATGCACAGAACTGCAAACAGAAATAAGTACAATTGTTCAGTTCAGATACAACAATGATTCTGGAGGACTTCGCGTACATGCTCCGTCTTCCCATTCTGACCATCAGTCAATGGCGACTTCTCAGTTCAAACTACAAGCTACAATTGTTGTTCGGACCGAATGGAATGTTCATACATTGCTGCTGGAGTATAGTCACCCCAACGGCTTTGGCGGTTAGTTTTTGAAAAATTGATCTTTTGTAGAGACTTTTCCTAACGTCGAGAGTGCGCAGGTCAGAGAGACGCAGACGATTACACTGTCTGCGGTCTCATCGATCTTTGTGCTATCTCGTTTTTGAATCTGGTCAGTCCCTGTGAAAACTGTATAGGGAGTGACCAATTCTTGATCGTATAATGTCAAAACTTACCATAACTTTCGAATCGTAACCGCAAAGCGGCTGAATACTACAAACACAGTGGGACAGCGCGAGATGCCCCTATGACTCCTATTATTTCAGATTCTCACCCTTCTCTCTATCACTGGTTACGAGAGATTGCGGCTGGCAGGAGAGACCATTCCATTGTGGATAGAATTGACAGCCGGGATGGTGATAGCCGCCCCACTGCTAACCATTCCACTGTTCATATTCTTTGATATCAATACCAACAGGAGGACCGGGAAAGTGGGTTGCTACTTGTACTTTCACCCCCCCCCCCCCCCGTCTCAGTCAAAACGAACAATGAAACTTCGGAGCGGTGCAAACTCCGTGAAAAATAGCTTGGCGAGGACCCTCGTCAGTTCACACGAGTTCAACTCGATACTAATTTGAATGAACAAAATCAATTAGTGTACTGTACTTCTGGAGTGCATAATATGATAGAACATGCCGGCACCTTCATTACATCCTGCGTCTCTCAATTTGTGCACTATTTTGTCACACTTGTTCGTAGCCCCGTGAGATGAGAGAACAGAGAAATAGTGTGTGTTTGAGGAGACGCAGGTTGGGGTGTTCATGAACACGTACGTAGACAACTCCGCAGGTGCTCAGTAAAAGAGTTTTCAGACGTTCGGTTCGCTGTTCGACTCGTCTTTGTGGTCTCAACTGGATGTCACGGACTACGGTATCGAAGAGGAGAGTGGAACGGGCGGTCCCAAGAGAAGACGAACGGCCATGAGGGAGAACACCTATATGGTGGGGAGGAGAGAGAGAGGGAAAAAAGAAAGAGAGAGGAAGGGAGAAAGGGAGAGAGGGGAAGACGTATAACGAGAGATATGTAGATTGTATGAGGAAGAATAATGAAGGAAAGAGAGAGAGAGGAGAGAGATAGATAGATAGAGAGAGATATAGAGAGAGAAGAAACCAGAGAGGAAAAAATAAAAGATGACAGAAAGAGAAAGAGATGGAGAGAAAGAGAGACAGAGATAGAGAGAAAGAGAGTATCCCTGTCCTTCCAGTACATTGACCCGATAACCCGCGCGAACACCGTCCGATCCGAGATATTCTCCGTGGAGCACAACTACGGATGGAGGGTGGGGCGGCTGAAGGAGGTGCAGGTAGATCAAATTTATATTGTTAATGTTATTCATATTTGTATTTTATCTTTCTTAAATGATCGATGCGCGTGTTTTGGATGGGTGAAGGAGGTGCGAGAAGATTGATTTATGACTTTATTTATGAAATTTCTATAAATGTTAAATTTTATAATGTTCAGACCACTGATAACCATGTTTTGCTCGAAGATTTTTAAAAAGTTCTTTCTTCGTTTTCCAATTCGAAACTTGTTTTCTGAGATAAGGTTATTTGTAAGAGAAATGGGTTTGTCAATACTGTGGATCTGAAGTAGATCTTTGAGAAAATCGATAAAATTCAAACGTTTTGCATGTGTTTCGATTGATATCGATTGATATTGATTGATAGGATGACCCGTCCCTGGTTCCCTCCTCCTCTCAACCTTCTTTCGCCGCTTCCATGACGTCACAGGGAACAGTTACAGGTGGATATCGATTTTTAGAATTAATGAAAACATATTCTCGTAGTCCATCTTTTGAAGTAAAATGTGCAATGAAATTGAAATGATGTGGCCCGAACGTAGATTCGGCTCGATTGTTTCTGAGCCAAAAACGATAGAAATTCTGGTTGTTCCTGCGAATTCTTCGTTTTTTTAGTACGATCCAATTTCCGGGGTTGACGTGAGATTTTATCGAAATTACACTGTTTCTGTAGGATAAATGTAGAAGAAATGTTGGTAAAATGAATGAAAATAGAAGTTTGACTCTTGATTTCGCATTTTTCGCACAGCTCTCTCCATTTCAGCCGCGGAGTTCGCTCTTTTCGGCTCGCCGCCGGCCTCGAACGCCGAGATGCTGTCAGAATCATTGTCCACACGGGCGAAAGTCGCCAAACAGGTGAGCGGCTGGCAGCTAAATATCACAAAAAGATGTATTGATTGGAGTGTACTGTAACTCGAGTTTTGTGATGTATGAGCTAGACTTCACACATGATGCAACAGCTACATGAGTCTTCAATCAGTACATCTCCATTTTTAGTGAATCTCAAGCTGCATATAAACTTCAGTTTTTCACAATTCTGGGTGTTTTTGATTCATAGCACTCCCTTATGGTCATTTATATTTGTTTTCCAGAGACTGAGTCGCCAATCCGCTACCGACAGCGAAACCGAACAAAAGGAGAGAAAAGAGAAAACAACGTTGGATATTCCGATGACCACCATTCACTGCAGCTCCGAGCCGCCCATGAAGGTATACAGGGGAAAGTCACGTGGAACAGAAATGATTGTGCATGTGAACAAAGCGTGAATCACGTGAAGTTGATAATGATCAAGTGAGAAACGACCTGAATCATCGTGTTAAATGTGAGGTTTACTGAAAAATGTTATTTAAAGGGCCCGGTACCTGGCGGCGTAGCAATTTCTCACAAATCTCATGAAACACCTCATGAGCTATTCTCATGAGCTTCTCATGAGATTCTATTGATTCCTATGATACAACATTGGAAGTTCACGAGTAGCTCATGAGGTATCTCATGAGAAACTCATATGAACTTCTCGTGAGATTGGAGGATTTGCTACGCCGCCTGTAAAACTTGTCAGAATACTGGAACAACTATTCAACTGCTCGTCATCCAACAAAAGAATCAACGCTTCATTTCCAGACCACCTCCCGCGACCGTCCGCCGCTTTCGCTGTCCCGTTGTCCGTCGCCGACCCGGTCCGAGCCGCCTCTGGGAACGGACCGGCCCGCCTCCTCTGTCAGGAGCAAGAGCGAGAGCCACGACGAGTACAGCGAGAGTGATGAGGAGGGAGATGGTAAGGGTTTGTAGTTTGTAGTCTAATCATCTAGTGATGTGCCGCCGAACAGGAATAAGGAGAGCAATGTCTGTATCGACATCGAATCGGAGGCCGTATGCATGAAACATCCCGGGCCGGGTTGGGATGCTATCCCGAGCTGAATTGGCCTGGAAATATCTCGGGATAGCATCCCAACCCGGCCCGGGATGTTTCATACATACGGCCTCAGGAGATAAGGTCACTCTTTATTGGGACTATTAAAGTCAAACTCAACACTTGAAAAGACTGAAAACAAACTCGACTCAACTCGAGATCACTCAAACTTGAACTAGATCAACTCCTCATACCATACCTCTGGCAAATACTACCAGCGAATCTCTCAAAGCATCACACTCTAAAATGAGAGGTGACTGATACGAATGTCATCCAAGAATCATATCAAAGATTTTTGGAAACCGGCGGTTTTACAATGCTAACTCTACCATGTAACGATGTGAACATCTACTGATTCGCAAGAAATTTCCAAATATACCTGCTGAAAAACTGAAAATGAACACAGCACATTTCGTTTCAGTCGCACCAACCTTTCTCACAGTTCCTAGTTGAAATCGAAACTTCCCAATAAAATCGATATTCGATTCCGTTCCCAGGTATTCGTCGAGAGCGTGTCACCGTGATCCGTCGCTATCCCTCGGAAGAATCTTTCGGACTGCAATCGACCGGATCGATATCGATTACCCCAATTGACCTACCCAGACATCGATCGCTGAGTTCCGTGGCCATCTACACACAGGAAAGGGTGCGTTCAGAGAAAAACCAGAACACGCACATACATCCGTTCTACGATTTGAACACGTAAAAGTTATTGATTTTGCATTGAAAAAGAACCGATACTTGCGCTTTCGGCAAAAACGCAGCTCCTTCATAGTTTCATCTGGTTGCTCAGATAACTGAAGTATGAGAGCAGTACAACACGTTCGAAGAGTGAGGTCGATAAACTAGGTAAAGTAGGACGATGATGTGGACCAATCCCGTGTCAACTGGCCTCCAAACTGCAATTGAAAAATGTATTGCATTAAAGGACTGAACTGTTGCGATTGGACCGCATAATCGTCCTTCTTTGAGCTTTGATTTTCCCAGAAGAAAGCAAGGTTATACGGTGTATGTAAACTGATCTCGCTGTTTCCGTAGTTTCATCCCGTGGTTTTCATCGCGTTCAAACTACAACGCGAACGTTCTCATTATATATCATAGCTTTGTTATTTGGTGAATTCTATATGTAACCGGGTTTTTTGGTAACCTAACCGGTTTTTTGGTAACCTTTTTTCCGGTTACTTGGGTAGGTTACCGGTCGGTAACCTAAAATGAAAAACCGGTTACCTGTTTTTCCAACGGAAAATGTGGTTTTTACCGTTAGTTCATACAGTAACCGGGTTTTAGTTTTAGGTTACCTACCGGTTACCTGTGAGGTAACCTGAAAAAAGGGTTACCAAGAACCGGTTAGGTTACCCAAAAACCCGGTTTGTTGTAGAATTGGCCTTGTTATTTTCAGGGCAGCCGTCCGACGCAGACCCTTTCTCAACTGAAACGACCCGCTCCCATCCACGCGCCCTCCCCAACCAGATTCTAGATATTTTGACAGAGTTTATTGTTACTTTCTATTAAATACCATAAATTCTATTTGTTCAGCTCAGATGCTAAAGAGAAATTGTTGTGTGAAACATAATAAAAAAGCGTCTGTGGAAATAGTTTGAATTTATGCACTCACAGAAAACCATCCTAAAAAATCACCGATTCCAAACTACAAACTACAAGAAAAACCGACAGATTCTTAGCTTAAATGCACGCTTCATCTCCTACCAGATTCTAGATGATTTTACAGAGTTTATCTTATTTTTATTTTGCGTATAATACATTTCTATAATTTAAGTTCAAATGTTCTGCACCGAGGGCAATCTCTAATTAAAGGTTACCGGTTAACCTCATGAGGTCACTTGATGAAAAAATGGTCATTATGTCTCTAAGGGCATGATTCCCTACAAATTAGAAACAATTGACAGATAGGTCATGAAATGTTCATGAGCATTTCAATTTTAGACGCCGAGAAATGTCCGAAACCTTAATTGAACTTAATCTGATCTTTCTCAGGAGAAGTTCAGAACCATCTCTTTAGCTAATTGCAAACTTCCAAAAAGAATAGAAATCAATACACTTTCTCTCACAAGAAGTTTGATCAGATGAAGTTTAACTTCATCATTAGATTTATAGAGGGTGCCAAGTTTAAAAATAATTGTCTCTCGCCGGAATCGAACCTGCGAGCAAACGAATAGTAGCGAGGCGCTAACCACTGCGTCATAGAACAGGTAATTGGCAAGCTTTGGAATACAACAATTATGTTCGTGCACAGCCAAAATTGAGATTTACAGTACCCTATCGCCTTTCCGTTGGCGACGGCTATACGAGAGATCGCTCCAGAGTTCATTATCACTGTCTTTGCTCATAATAAATTTCTATAGCTAAGTTCAGATGTTAATTGTGGGGAATTGTGTTATGAACAGCGGCTAACAAGGATCATACGAGATAACATCTAAAACTCGCAGACTGGCTAATATGATCGTATAAGATAGCATATAAACATAAATAACATTTAAAGTGCATTAAGCGGCTTTCGATACAGTCCGAGGCTCGAAAAAATGAGCGTTAAAGCACAAACCTCTAAACATATATAGTCTGTTTCACCAGTCGATGTCCTTCTACAGTAATCCGTCCAATATTCAGGAGGCTTTCTCCAATGAGTGATTCCTTACTTTGGGTTCAAACTTTGAGAGATTGTGATAGTAAAGGTGCAGAAGTCACTAACACAATTTGGACAAAATCCGAAATCGCCAACATACCAAAGTTTGAGCTTATTACTGTAGGGGGTTATAAGTTGGTGGAACGAACTATATTTATTATTTCACTTCGCGTCGTTTCGAGGCGGTGCTCATCATACATATCACCTTATCATCAGAATGTCTTCTTGTGCAGTAGTGGTACAGTTGATTTCTCATGGTGGACATTCGTATGTTCGGAGACATAGATCCAGTGACATGCCAGAAACAACAGTAGAACCGACTGACTGTCAATATGCACCTCTAAACATAACAGGTTTAAGCCCCAATACATCCAACCTCTTCGATGCAAACATTTTTGCTGTTATCTTTGGTTAGAACACATTCTTGTGTTCTTTGCTTTGAAGTTTTACATGTATAGTGTTGTACTAACCCCTGTTACAGTTATCTCAAAAAGACATTATCATGCACTGAAAACGTTCAACGTATAGTCTGTTTCACCAATCGATGTACTCCTACAGTAATCCGTCAATTATTCAAGGGGGTGTTTTCTAATGAAAAAGTCATTACTTTGGTTTCAAATTCTCAGAGTTAGTGGTAGTAAACATGCAGAAGACAGACACTATGAAAATTTTGAGGCGTTCTGAATACGCTAATATAGTGAACTTTGACCTGGAAGTGTTAGCAGATTACTGTAGAGGGTTATAAGTGGGTGGAACAAACTATACTTCTACTCGAGTGTCTCTACTGTAAACTGAACACTATCTGACTGTTTTCTAACGCAATCTGCATTTTTACACTGTTAGTCAAACTCTGAACTACACCTGTTCTGTTCTAGCTACTATTCTAACGTTCAGATGGTTTTCTCATTTTCTGCAAAGTACGAAATTGTGGTATCCGGTGTTCATAGTTTCGTGCTCTGCGTTTCAACTTTGTTTTTGTAGTTTGATCATAGTACATTCTCCAGGAATGGACTAATTTGAGAGATCAGACTACAACTCCATTTAGATAAGTTTTCACATACATTTTTGACAACATCTAAAACAACTTTTATTAACGTTCATTTATAAACTCAATGAAATGAAAACATAACAACGCGGGTGGTCTCTGTATGATGGGAACTTCTCATGCTAACTGCGTCAAAAAACACCAAATAGATATCTGCTCCAATTTCAAGAACCTCACTCTGAATCTCCTCGTTTCCCATGCTCTCTCGCCGTTAGAGAAATTCTAACAAGAGTGCACTCGAGAGCGGAGACATGTTTGAGGCTAGAGAAAGAGAGCAAATTTCTATTTCGGTGTATTTTCAACTCATTCAACGTAAGAGACAGAGAGTAGAGAGGCTGGCACCAGTACAAAATCATCCATACTGACAGTCACATGCAGAATCACGTGAAAAGTGTGAAAAACATCTGAATTGACAAAATATTCGTCATTGTTGATGTTTTCACGTTTTACGTGGAAATTGCATTTCCTTCGAGCATAAACAATTCAGGACCCAGAACCGGACCCCAAACAAAAAACAACAAACGGGTCTAAAATGAGAGATTATTAGAGAGGGGGGGGGACTTCAGTTTCATCAAATTCTCAAAAAACAATACAAGCACGAATAGGAAGCGCATTCTAGAATATGGAAAACTATCAATATGGATATTTGTTTAGATATATGTAATCTCGTATAGTTAGCTATGTCTAACCGTACCAATACTACGTGCGGGGGGGGATAGATAGAGTTCTAGGGGTTTACAGTAACCCAACTTGTTTTCCAAGACCAAGTTATACCAAATTTTCGGCCCTCGGGGCATATACTTCTCAACATAAAACCTTGGAAAACAAGTAAGGTTTTCTTCTAAAGAGAGGGGTGGAAGGTTCTAAAACAATACAGAATAGATATACTTGCACTTCTGTGATTAGAATAAGATATTTCAGTTGAGAACATTATATGCTTATTAGGAGTTTACTAAAATATGGGATAGTTGCAAAAATATGCGTCTAATTTGCATGAAACGACATCCATCTTGAAAGACAGGCGGTCTCAACACACGAACCAGACTATCGATTGGAATCGATTGAATTCCGATTGCTCAATTCTACCGTAAACCAACTTCAAACTGCTAAAGGACTGCTATTATAGTTTGGTTATCATGTTCTATCTTCAATTCACAATCCTCGACGAGAGAGCGTGTAGGTCAGCGAGAAGCAGGCTGTCTGAGACTGTCTGGGTCTCATCCATCTCCATACTCTCTCGCCTTCGAGCAAGATGCTCAAGTTGGTGTGGTTACGGTAGTTTCGAGCAATCGGACCACAGTCGTCTCGATCACGGTAGAACAAAACTTAACACGGAGATTCCCCCAAAACAGTAGATGATACAGAGAATTCAAAAAAAGAGACGTCGCAGACAAAATGTCAACAAACAACACGGAACGCGTAAAGGAACAACGGGGTATTTTTGGAGCAACTGAGAGAACACGAAAATAGAGAGAGGGCGCAGACGACGAGACGGTCGGCAGCAGAGAGACTGAGAGGGGAGGGTCAGAGGTCACACCACTTCTAGTAACCGAACCAGCCGGTTGGCTAATTGATACCTACTCTAATTGGGCTTGATTACCCCCCAGTAACCAAAAACTCCTCCATTCCGGAAAAACCAGGCCTTTCTGCTACATTGACCGTCTCCTTATAAAAGAAGCATTCTAACCTAATCCACAACATGGTCCTGGCTAGATCGTCTAGAAAAATCACCGAAACTCACCCTCTTTCTCTAATACTCAATCCTTTTCACCTAATGAGGAAAGAATATTGAAAAGTTTGAAACTTTATAGTTTAAAACCACTTTTGATCGATTTTAAGAACACTTCAACATACTACTACTATACGCAGTCTAGCTCGGTGAAATCTCCTAGACGTCTAGCCACGACCCTGCCGGGATATATTCTCGGGGGCAGCCTATCTACCGTACTAGGGGCGCCTGGGAGGAGGGCGGAGGGGGCGATTGCGTGGCCATCGCACCGCCCTCCAGATGCCGAATGGCGTCCAGAATCGTCTGCAGCGAACGATGGGCGGACAGCGTCGAGTTGGTGAAGGCCGACGGCGTCGTGGTCATGGCGGCGGCCATCGAAGTCGCCGACGGCAGCGACAAGACGCCGGCGCCCATCGGCGGCAGCGGCAACGGCGACGACGTCAGCGGCACCGAGGCAGAGGAGGAGACGCGCGACGAGACGTCGACTGAAATGGCGGGATTGAAGAGGAATCAAGTGGCAGCATAGAATCAGTCCTATTTTCAGCATAATGTACATACAATCCCTTTCTCATATCAACCAGCAGGGTACTCTCTAGAAACCAACCATTTCCGATTGGGATACATCAAATTTCATGGCTGCCAAAAATATAGGGGTTTCTGGAGCTTGGCCTCAATTTTCAATTCACTTCTACTGTCCAATTATTACCATAGTTGCAAACGATTTCCGTAGAAACAACCATAAATCGGTTTGCAAACTTGCCAAGCTGTATGGAGTAGGGCAATCATATTTGTTCTGCGCAGTTCAATAATCCCCAAACAACCAACTCGAAATAGGAGGCAGCGGTTAGTTAACTTATTCATTCAGGTATTGACTTTATTCTAAATCAACCTCATTTTCGATTTATTTTGTTTATTCAAAAAAACGCGATTCAAATCAATCATAAACCGACTGACTCGAAATTGGTGGCAGCGGGGTTGGTCGAATAACCGAGGCCTCGTGTTTCGCCATGGGCGGCGTGTCGACGCACATCGGGGTCGCCGGCGACATGCCGGCCACTTGGGCGGCCATCGACTGCGCCGCCGGTACCGGCATCATGCCCATCAGCTGCTGCGGCTGCGGACTCGCGGGACGCAGACTCGCAGACTGCTGCTGCAAACAGAGAGAGGTTAAAGTTCTTTGAACTATTCATTTGCTCCCGATATAAAACAGTTTCAGTCCAAATTCGCAGATAGCTGTCAAATAGATCTATGAGTTGATGACCCACAACTTCTGCTGAACTGTTTTTTTTTCTCTAGAGAAGTCCCTTAAACGAGAGCTCTGACCCTATGACCACTTCTTTCAAATTCACTATTTCACCTCCGGATCATACCCAACTTTAACGCAAGGGAGTACGACGTTTTTTGTAGTGAAATTTGTAGTTTTCTAAAATCAAACCTAGAGAATTGCGCGCTGCGAGATGAAACTGCAAACTAGATTTGACAACCCCAGCACGTTCGTTCCGAGACAAGTAAACACGGTAAATGCTGTCTAATCGTGATGTGAGTGACGTGTTTCGAGATCAAACTATAAACTATAGATGTAACTACAGTACCTGATAGATGACCTACTCCCTCACCTGAGTCAATTATTGTTCGGAAAGAGATCAAACTACAAAGTACATTCATCAACCCACTTATTATACCCACATACAAATGTAACCACAGTACCTGGTAGATGACCTGCTCCCTCAGCTGCGTCAATTGCTGTTCGAGGAACATTCGATTGGCGCGCTCCCTCTCCAAGGCGGACTGCAGCTGGTCCACCATCGAACGATGGTCTATCTCCGCATACTCAGAACCTACAATCAATCGATAATTGATGAACAGGGGGATACTTTATGTGGTGGAGTAGAATTGAGTATATGTGGAAGCAGAGGGATATGATAGATAGAGGAGATAGGTGTTACCTAATCGAAACACAAATCAGAAGGGTACTACTTTAGCCAACTAAACTAAAAGGTATACTTTTATGTATACATGATATAACAAAAGTAATAGTATCAGTACAATACCAATACGATAATAAACTGACAGCAGTCCATCTTGGCCTTCTTTCCGCCCGCCCCCTCGTGCTCCATGTGCTGCCGCTCACTCTGCATCTGATGGATGAGATCGGCTGTCTGCTGGAGGATGGCAGCCTTCGACAACTTCTCGCCCTCCTGCAACAGAGAAGTATATACTCCGTTGCCCACATCTGTATCCAGTACTCCGTCAAATCACCAAATTGCGGTTTCATATTTACGGGTGTGAGTGATCAGTGAGAAGACCTAGATGAAAAGGGTACCCATGATTGATTGATGTTGAACCGGAAACCATAGCGATCAAAGGTGTGGTTATTCGCAAAAAGCAACCGTTTCTTCAATTAATATACATTACATTTCTTTATTTTTCAATTTTTTCATCGAAAAGAAACCAGGTGTTTTAATCAAAACACTGGCTGTTCAAAGTTCGGCCGAAAAGTATCTGAAAGAGCCTGTTTCAAGTTGGAAGACTTGCAGACTGAAGTTTCGTTTAGAAAACTCACAGTGACACAATTAACCTTCCCGGCAGCCTACAGAACTAGTCCCAACGGTTTATTTGACGTGATCTACGTGAAACATGGTTAATTCACGGAATACCGTACCCATGCACCATTAAGGTGTCCCCATTTCACGACACTTAATGATTTCGCATCTAAAATGGCTAAATTATCGCAATATTGGCAGAACTGAAGACTTTCTGATCATGCGGACAAGTTTACTGTATTATAGTACCGTACCTTCTTGGGCAGCAGCGCACGGAGGGACTGGAATCCCGCGTTGATGGACTGCATCCGTCGTCGCTCGTTACAGTTGGCTATCTGGCGACGCAGCCTTCTGTCGGGGTCATTCGACGTCGGAGACAGGGAGGACGCCGTGCGGGAATCTGGTCTGAAATGGGGGAACTAGACAGAATGGTCATGTTTGGGTTGTAGTTTGATCGTAACATGACTAGAGTCGTAGTTTGATCTGAAGAACACACTCCAGTGACACTTGTCTGAATATAGAATCAGTAAGCGAATCTTGTCTAAAAATGGGGGAACTAGTTTGTTTGATCTTAGCCAAATTGTAGTTTGATCCAGCTATATAGCCAATTACGACCAAAAACAGGCTAGTAGCGCATCAAAATCAAGCCAAGCTCTCTATTCCGCTCGAAAAGAAGCCAGTTTTTCCATGTTCTGGCTATTAAGCCAACATTACTGTAGTATGTGTATGGTATATGGTTAGGGGGAGTTACTAGATAATCCGTTTGTACAAACTAGGTCAAATTCCACAAATTTCAACAACAGTTACATGATAGGAGCGAATCGTGCTTCTTACAACCAGCCCATTTACCCAAAAGTAACAAGCCAGCTGCGAATATTGCGTGGTTTTCTCTGTGTACCATCAGTAAGGTCCGACCATTCACAAACGCGTTCCCGTTGATAATAAGTTGTCAATTATTTCCATTCCTTTCTATTACTCATAGGCTGGCAGAAAAGGATCCCGTGCTATGTTTTCGGACTAATCAGACAAGGATGCCGAAGTATGTGTACTACATTCGATACCTACGCTAGTTGTACACAAACCAACAAAGATTCTACCCCCCCCCCCTCTATCCTATCCGAGATAGTCACATGTTGTGCGTATTTCGCGAGAATCAGCTGCTGGCTGGCAGCAAGCGGCGGAGGCCCACAAAAAGCGGCTGGCTGGCAGCAAAAAAAAGGGGGGGGGGGGGAGAAAACCGGCGAATATCTGATTTAGACTGGGAATGGAAAAGCCATACAGTATTCGTATTACAAGTCTCGATATTTCACATTCTAACGGGAAACGTTCAAAGTAATACACAATTTGTATTTGAATCTACATTTAATAAACCTTTTTCAATTCTTATTATTTTATTTGAACGAGGGTGGTTAGAGACATCATGAAATGAGGAACTTCAGTGACGAAAACGTCAGAGTACAGGTGAAACATTATGAAGTTTCATGAATATGAAATGGGAAAGTGATTCAGATGAAGCATACCCTAAATGCTCAGCGTTTTGAGAAACCCCCCCCCCCTGTTTTTGGTCTGAAGATTCGGGCAAACCCCCCCCCCCCTCAAAAATTGTCCGATTTAGCGATTTTCTAAATTAAGGGCAAAACCCCCTTATAATGGCTGAGGGGGAGGGCAAAACCCCCCTGTTTGAAAAAGTCACAACTCTGAGGCATTTAGGGTATGAGATGAAGTTTGGTCGTGCAGGTGGAAATAGAAACCATTAATCTTCTGGTTTCAATACTACTACAATTCTAGTGCACCAAAAACTATGAAGTGACCCTATGCAAATGATAGGAGGTGGAAATGATTCGGAAGTGAAAAACGCTACGTATTCGCCGTGAAACTTTTCGGAAAATTCCGCCATCTTTTTTGCAGAATAAAATTTTTGACGTTGTCTTCGAAAAGCCGTTGTATTCGAAAAGGTTTTTTTTAAACAAAACAGGGACCATACTTTAGTGAGAATTGCGCGTAACCAGTGCGTATGGTTAGACCTTTTCGTATATGAACTAAGAGTACTCGTTGTGCATACATACGGGCAGAGTGGCAACAACGGTATTCGTTGAGACAGGATTAGACGATAGAAAACTAGAACATGAGGTAACTCTCCAACACTACAGATAAACGGTATTCTCTTCGAGTGATCGTTTTACATGTGAATAATTTCCGAAGAAAACTATGAGAAGCTGCAGCGATGATACATTTTCGAACTACTTTTCAAACTATACAGGAAACATAGTTGAAAGTTGGAGAGGTGATTGAAGAACCGTAACCGTGTCTCCATACTCTGCTGAAGTGAGCTGAGTGGCCAGAAAAAGAACCGGAGTGATTTCATACCAAATTATGAGAGGTATCGTAATCGAAAAAGGTTCTTTCTCGAAGAATAGTCAGCTTTTTGGCGCATTCTCTCACCTGTTCGGCATTCCATTTCCGTTGTGGGTGGTCCAACGGGACTGGGGCGAGAAATCCTCCTCTTCCAAATCGTCATACTTGTCGATCACTACCTGTGAACAACACTCAATATACACAAACTACAAATTCTGAATTACAATACAACAAAAATCAACTACAGGTTCTGTAGTAAACCTACTGGCTTCACGTACTATATAGGGCTCGCTGATCCGAAAGCAAAGCTGAACGGTGTAAGCGTTGTCTCACTGTGTTTGTAGTTTGATCTCATTTATTTTGATCAATATTCGTGTAAACATGGAGGGTATCGCGACCAAACTACAACTATGGTTTGGTCCCTCCCTATACATGATCAGCTGCGACTATTCACAGTAGCAATGCAACTACTCCAATCTGAATGATACGCGAAATTGGTGAAACATTTCCCGGGCTGGACCGTTTTACTCGGAAAGTGTATTTGAGTTTCCGGAACGTATTGCTAGGCAATATTCCGTACTATTCTGTTGATTTTGTAGTTTGGTCTCGGTGCACTTTGACCGGAATTTAAAACTTCTGTCTGGAGAGCAGACTACAACTCGGTCACCTCTATCTGACGTTACCCAAGATGGTTACCAGTTTGTAGGCAAAATCAGAAACCGCTATCCAATCTTTACATAAGGTTATTGAAGAGCAGGTTGGATGAAGATTTCGCCTAACCTCGGTGTATTTTGAGCGGAAATCAGAAAATTCTGCTGTGTTTGGAGATCAAATTACAACTGGGAGATCAAACTATAACCCCAGAACGTACCTCTTCGTCTGCGCTTTCCGATCTAACCATCACTTTCAGATTTTTGGCCCGAGCCGCCGGGGTTACCTGCAAATTCTGGGATTAAAAATATTGTTTTTTTTTGGTACAATAAACATAAATACAACAAAAATACAGTAATACCACTATATGAGTGTTATTGAACGTTATTAGTTATTTACCGCAGTAACTGAATAGGGTCGCGCACCGAGCCTAACAGGCGATTAACCTGCCGGCTTCCGCTAAATTAGGGTCAACATGTTGTAAAATTAGTTGTTTTCCTAATACTACATTCATTTAAAAATAAAACACCTTTCAATTAACTTTAATTTACACAAAACAAAATTATCACCAACGAAAATGGGAATTTGCGCGAATGAACGGGTGCGCCGCACATACATTCCTGTATCTATTTACACATCTGCTTATCATACAAACAAAATTATTCCTAATAATTTATGTACAATTTTAGAGAATAAGAAAAATTAAGGCCGAAAACGAGAATAACAGCTGTTTTCCCGGAAAGCTAGACTGGGCAGAGGCATGCAAAAACCAGCTGGCTGGTGCATTTTTGGCCTAAAAATTCGGAGCGCTCGACCGCGACGCGTCAGCTGGTGCGTCGCGGTCTCTGCGTCTCCTCGGATAGAGTGCTGTCTCGCGGTTGTCTAGCCTCCACGCGGCCGCAGCTGACCTTCGCTCTCATTCCTACAGCTGTTGCAGAGAGAGATGGGGAGAGGGGGGGGGGGGAGTAGGGGTAGTTGCCGATTGTAAACGGCGGACAGAAATATGGCACGAAATGGAAGAGATACCGTACACATTCGTACATTTTCATTCGAAATCACAGCAAACTCAGAACATGACAAACCAACTGGAAAATCTATGATAGACGCATAACACACGGTTAATGTCGTAAAGCAAAATAAACATTTATATGATAAATTTCCAAGTTTTTCGCGAACCAACCAAGTAACCAATTACGTTCGAAAAAGTGCTCAACAACTAAGAAATGTGGATTTCAACCCGGGCTTTTAGTTACAAGGCTACATTCTTCCAAGAAAACCGGCTAATAAATCAAATCATTAGTTTGTGAGTCTCTAACACAGTTAATTACGAGCTAATTGCGAGAAGAAGAATAGAAAAGATTAGTCTGAGATCGCATTCACAGTGTTTTCAGCAGCACATTTCTTCAATTGGATCATGAAGATACGGCGAGGTCAACGAACTTCTCGAAATTCTCCACATACGGCGCCAACGAAGTGTGTTTGTATCCTACAACAAATAACTAGTAAACAATGGGGTTACGTAAAGAGATAATAGTCGCTTTAGTATTAAACTATACAACACTATTCTAAATGTTTCCATGATCATCAACTTTTTCACCATCTTCCCTTTTGGGAATCTTTAACATTTCAAACTTTCGTTCCGTTATTACACATAATTGTGTGAAAAAAATTTTTTTATTTGACTTGATAAAGTTCAAAAAGTGTCACAGAAAATAGCTTTCAACAAAACCGCTAGTAAACCCGATCAAAGCGCTAGTGGCGCTCAAATAGTGGTTTATTTGAATTCGATAGCCCCTCGGTAGATTTTTCCACTATCAATGAGCATTTTCGTACATACAATTGGTTCAGTACACAGCCATTTAGCCTTGATCAAGGTACCCAGCTCCTACCAACTTGGTCTTCTAGCCACCAAGCTCCTATGATACGAAGTGCGTGACATAAAGTCATACTTCACCTCTTATTATATCATACTTCCCAGTTGAATAATTTCAGTAGATTATTATGAAGAAGAATCGTGACAGAAAACCCCGTTTTCAGAATTCCCGCCTAAGAAACATCATTTCAATGTTTTTTCCTCCAGCGTAGGTGGCACTAACCAACTACGAACAATCCTACCAGCTGGTTGACGAGTCTCTTGCCTAATCGCGCACATTGGTCAATTATTTGGGTATATTGTGGGGGGGGGGGGGTGTTCAAATTTTGTTAAAGCGATTGTTAAAAAGGTCCGAGGTTTTACTACTTCCCCAATCATTTAACAAGTAAAAGACTTCAACTGTTACCACTCACAACAGTCAACAGATGAACTTTCTCAGATAACCATATTAGCCCAATAAGCGCCAATTAGTAGAATTCCTGCCAGCGCTGTTAATTTGAACTGTGTGAACCATTCAAATTCACGTCAGAACTATGTATACTGATTTACCTAACACTTTTCTGTTCTCCTTCACATCTTCGTTTTTCATTCCCTCAGACAGTTCTTTGATCAGCAAACTGAAATGCAGTATTTTTTCGAGGAAACAAAAGGAAAAGCACACACCAGCAAGGTGTAAATGTTCTATCAAAAGGAAGCCGTTTTCCAATTCAATGTTTTACTTTTGTTTTTCAATCATTCTCAATTTTCAGTTGAAAAACTTAAAATAAACCATTGAGAACGAAAACCATGTTTCCATCCGAAAACTCACTCAATCCGGGGACAATTCTTGGTGTCGAACTCGGCGATCTTGGAAACGTCGAGCGGAACCGCCACATTGCCCGTCTTCGGGTGAATACAGAACGGCGACTTCAGAAGATGGTTCAAACCTGAAATGTAATAATAACATTTATTACACAATTTAACTACGATACGGCGGTATAAAAACTTATTAATCTTTCACTTTGCCAATGGTTCTACTCAGAACAAGCGTCGTTGCAAAACTTAAATTACTGTTTGTACAGCGTGGCTGTCATATATAATGATTTTTCCTCTCGTCGTCTGACGTCTCTTCGGGGCACACTGTATCCCTAGATTTGTTGCGATACAGTTTCGACCACACACGAATTTGTAATTAACAGGCTATGGTCTGAGTAGTTCGTGTAGAGGCAGTTTCATACTGTAGAACCACCTTTTTCTGTGTACATTTTTCAGATTTTTGTGGGCAGATCTCAAACACCAGCTGGCTTCCAATGCCAAATGTCACCTCTTTTTGTCATGTGATCATGAAGTAAAATAATACTACTACTACTACAATCTACAAAACGAGTTCACTCCCACCTGTGGATACATTCACATCGAGCCGAGGGTAGACGTGCCACAGCACAAACCAACGCAGAAAGTCTCGGTCAGTGGTGGGAGGAGCCTAAAAAGTACAAAATAACGGTCCAGCGTCCAGTGCAATATATCGGGTAGAATGTCAGATGTAGTTGGGAAAGGACTACCTTCAAAACATTTCGGACATAATGAAATTTTATCGCCATCCAACTGATAACAGAGGTGATAGACCTTTAACCCAAACTACCTTTCATTGCAACTCCCCTCCTCTCAAATTTTGATAATTCGGCAGTAGTAACTGCTTTCTAGGGTGAAATATGTTTATTGACAGCCAACTACAAGACTGGCTACAGCTGACCAAAAAATGCATATCACTCACAGCCGGTACATTATCGCCATTCTCGGTTAATTCTCTTCGGAACTCAGAATCAAAGATTCCCTTCAAATAAGTCCATCGCAGTGAGGAAGACAGTCTGTAATGGAAACAGATTGACAGGTTGACGTTTAACCCAGTATTCGCCACAACGACACAAACTCACAAAATATTCACGAGCAATATCTAAACACTCTTTAAAGAGCCCGTATCTCAGATGGAACGAGTCAGATTTGAGATTTTACACTTTCGATAGCACACCTGCAAAACTATGCCGAAAACAGTTCAAAAATGAAGTTTCTTTCATGTGGGCAGGAAACCATTTTACCCCTCGATCTATTCCAAATGTCTGTACTTTATCCAGAATGCAAATACTCAGAACACATGTTGATATGCGCCGTATTTCAACTACATAGTTTAATCGCTACGTACGCAGTGTATAAACATATCACGAAACGGCCCACTAATTTGCATATTGCATATTTAGTAGAACATATTAGTATCACACCATGGTCTAAAACTACCAATGATTCATAACAGTTCAAAAAACTTGAAGTAAAGTTTACAGACCATGGTTTGAGCAAATTTGCGAACTGGTCAGTAATTGGAAAACGAGTGTCACTTTTGTGCACAAAACAGATGCTGATGCAAAACTAGAGATGTTTAACGTTTAACATTTCAATTCCAATCAAAAACTGTCTCCTTTCTGTAGAAAGTAGAATGGTCGTTCGTTACTGGTGTATTCTTCCAGGTAAATTCCATTAAACCGAGACACAAAAACATGGATTTCTACCTCTCCTGTGGCCGTAAGCTCAAGTAGCCATGTAAGTTACATGAGCAATTCTTCAATAGGTCATATCTGTCTCAGTTTTCAATAGTCCTTCTAAATTTCGTTTGTTTTCAATGGTACCATTCAGTTCTTCAAAAATGGGCAAAGAAACTTTGGAACGAAAAGTAGTAGAAGTGATCCATTTTCCATTCAAAATTTGTCCATGTAACTCACATGGCTACTTGAGCTTACATTACAAAATACGGCCACTGTTTGAGAAACCTCTTATTGGTTACTGGACAAATCATGCTTACCCCTTGAACTTCTCCTCAATCTTCTGCCTCAATTGAGCGTCGAACAATTTGTTGAAAATCTCCGTGAAGTCGTCGCCTTCCAACCAGCGTTGCTCCTCCACCTGAATAAACAACAAACATAATTAAAAGCAAACTTGTAGGCATTCCAGTTGAAGGAAAATCAAAAATTACTGACACAACAACGAATACTAAGCATACATGCCCAATTTTCATGTCTACGAGGCTTTTTCCAGTGGTCCCCCCAATTATCGATTGAAACTTCCAAAAAATCGCCTGAACACCCCAATTTCGCGCTGTTCCATGATAAAACAATTCTCAACTTTCGATTGGGACTTTTTTTCAAAACTTTAGTACGTTCTTGAAAATAGTGTTTTATTTTAAAGTCACAATTCTCTGCAATGACCACCTGTTAGTTCCCAAAACTGACCATTTCATCCATAATTCCACTGTCCATAAGGAGTCTGTAGGAGGTCTCAATGAACGGATGAACAGCCCGAGACACCTTCGTATTGGGACGAGTCGGACCTCGGAGCACCAGCTTATCGCCCTCAAATCAACAATTAGGAGGGATTCAAGTGTTTTGCTTTCGCAACAACCATTTCGCACGGGACTTTCGAATCACTTTCCATCTATTTTATATTCACACTTTTGAACTCATTTACGATTTCAATAAATTATTCTATTCTATTCTAATTAGGTGCTTATAAAGTTGACTCGGTTTTAATGTTTTAAAATAGCCCCATTTTTAAACTAACACATGTTGAACTTCTTGAAATCCCTGTCGGCTTGTATTAGAAGGGAGGATGACCCCAAGGGGACTCAACTAATTTTTTCGAAGAAACTCAACGAAAATGTACAATACTCCACTACCTGATACCATACGTTAAATCCCCCCCCCCCCCTTACTTTGATATTGACTGATGCTCACTTTTCCCGATTTTGATCGAGCCATGATCACTTTTTGAGGTAAATGTTTAAGATTTTAGGCAAAATTACTATTATTTCGTGTTTTTGGATCCCACATGCTCATTTTCGGAGCTGCTCATGCTCATGTTTTGCGCCCCGATTCGGAAATATTTCACGTATGCCTGATACAGAGTAGGTACAGGAGCAACCCGCTACCCACACAATGGCAGACAACTCAGTTGAGTTTGTTCTAGGTTCATTACCTTCCGTTTCTCTCAACTATCAACCCCACATCCTATTGAACGTACACCGCCAAGGCCCCTCATAAAAGGGGGAGTCCCGAACAAATCCTTGCACTTGCAAAAGTAGGGGGTCGCGAGCTGTTAACTAACTAATTTAATATAAAATCAGCTACAATCTTACGAAAAAATAGTTCAATGTTGCCGTTTTGGGGGGTCGCGACACAAGTAAACATGGAGAAGTCGCGAGAATTTTGAAGAAATGAGAGGCCCTTGGCGGTGTATGCTATTGAAACACAAATCACCCACTCGATTTTTATAGCAATCAGCAATCTCTTTAAATTTATATTTAACTAACCGAAATGAGCGATAGATACTCTGCCACCGAACTTCTTCCAGCATTGGTCAGTTTCCGTGCCTTCGCATCTCCCACCCAACAATGGACTCCGCGTCGACCAGAGAACACCCACATACGCGCCTTGAAGCCGAAATCATCTGCAAATACATGAATCGAACATGATAAAATGTCCTATAGCCATACGTTGTGAAAAGTTCACATCAGGTCCAAGTAAGTGAACGTGAGCAGAGCAACTCAAAAAACTACTATGTGGGACTGAAAATAGTTGTAGTTTCTCGGACCATCAAAGAGGGTGACCCCAAAAGCGATCAGAATCGAAATGGGGAGTATTTTCCTTATGCCTATAACAAAACAATCTGTATTGTAAGTACACCGACATGACATGCAAGCCAGCTCAAAAGCAATATGAACACTTTGTCTGTAAAATGTCATCTGCTAAAGTGAAGCAAGAGTTCGGAGAAAGGTAGAGATCGCGCTAGGCGCGCGAACGCACGAAATTTTAACCAACACTGTTTGAAACTAATGACACACCAGATCAGATAGTTTTGCAGACGGAAAAATTACTCATAGTTGCTCTCGAAAAGAAGGAAGGTATGGTATCGACAGCTTTCACTACCGCTTTATCGACCCCAGTTTTCTAGGATATAATTGTTAGTGTTACCTCGCAGTGCTCGATCGAGAACCGCCACCGCTGCTACCACAAACTTCCAACACTTCGCACACACTTTGGCCTCTCTGAAAAAAAGACGCATTTACTTTTTCTCAAGGAGGCCGACCGCTTTTGCTAAATTTTTTGACTCTTAGAGAAAGCGCGTTTGCGCATTGAATGAGTGTAAGAAGGTTGAAAAGGGCCACCGTGAACCCTGAGCTTATCAGATTCTGATTTATAGTTCTACAGCTCTGTTTGAAGTCCCAAAGGAGCCTGACGCAACACTAATTAGTAATTTCTTGCTCAAAATAATCAATTTTTCCAAAAGGACAGAAAAGTGACCTAATCGTTCCAAACCAATACTTCCATTCTCGTTGTTTTTCAGACTGGTGACTCTGGTGAGGTTTGTACTTTGATCAACAAGAACTTACGAGCAGCACTTCCTGACATTGTCGTAGTCGGTCAAATCGATATCGAATACTAGTTCTCGTTCCATAGCTTTGAAGTCACTGTGCTTCTTGTTCTCTTTCGGCTGAAATCATACAAGTAAGGACCAACCATTCTATCAAAGAAATGAGAAACCTTTTTTTGATCAACCAAAAACAAGCAATTTCTGGAAAACTGGACTTCGTAAACAGAAAAACGCAAACTGGGCCCTATTAAGCATGAACAAAGCTGGGTGAATTCAAACATTCCGTGACGAAATATCACTTTTTCACTACTTTCAATTTCAATTAACCACCTCTTAATGACTTGATTTGGAAGATGGAAGATAAAGTTTTTCGATAAAATTATGAATCTACTTACGCAGTGATTATAGATAGCCCCCAGATCCAGCTTGTGCGGCGCTACACGACACAATTCTCGTTCGAAGTCAGACTGTTCACCAAAACTACGGTACCTGAAAATAACCATGAACTAAAATAAACATGAAACGTGCTCAGTGGCCCGTAACTATGAATCTGGCGAGGATCAAAAAACTGCTAAAGGGTGCCAAATTTGTATAATTTGAACAAAAGGGGTAAAGGAGCCCAAAACCCATGGAGAAAAGATGAAGTCAAATTCAGCACGTATTGCAAATCATCCAACATCAAATCACCGAACCTTCTATCAGTTGAAAGTCAACGGTATTTTTTGAATCCAAGTTCAACGCTCTAAAGTCAACATAGAATCGAACTTGGTCACAATGAATTTACCTCAAATGAACATCTCCATCGAGAATGAAGGCGAATTCGCGACGGTTGAAGTACTCACTCGGTTCTGAAATCGACAATCAAATAAACCTCAGTACTGAAGATTATCGAATCGGAATATTCACTGACTAGTATGCGTGATTGTTTGTTGCTTCAGGTGGATTCCCATTTCTGCGATTCAAACCACTCAAATATCAAAATTTTTAGACGGAAAAAGATCAAAGCTGTCCAGGTTTTGCAGGAAAGTGGTTTTTACGTTTTTTCTGGCTATTTGACCAAGTCTTCAGCGAGACATGAAAAATCTATGAAACGTTACGGTGAAGATGTGCTCGTCATCTCCATGAATCGTTTAACTCAGTCAGAAATAGCAGTAGTTAATTGGAAATAAGAAAAAAATACTCACTCTTATTGTAGCACAACCACTTGGTATACTGCTTGAATGGGAATATGGTTTTATAATAATCCGGAAGAGCATTGGTCAACATGGATGGATCATACGAGATAACCATTATACTTCTGAGGAAAAAAACTATTTTACAAGAACAACAATAAAAGCACATAAGTTGCATGCTGGCCACAAAATTTTCAAGTTCCAAAACAATTCAGAATGACGTGTTATCGGGACTGAATAATGAAACACTTAGTAATTGAACAATAATAATATGCAAAAAGAAATATTTTGAGTTCAAAAATTTGAAGACAGCGATTTTTGAAAATTCAAACAGTGAAATTTCGCGCTTCTTTTTTGAAACTTGCTTACCGTAAGAAAAAAGGAAAGACACCTATTTTCATCCCGACGGCGTAGTTTTTGATCTTTTCAAAATTTAAGTTTTTTATGGGTATGGTTTCCGAGGAATGCTGAATGTTTTTTTCAGTTCCATAGCTTTCGAGACTGATTTCATGTTGTTCTTGTTGCCAATGTCAATTGATCGTTATAAAGCGGTGTCTCATATTTGATTTTAGCAGAATAACGCATGAAGCTTGCTCACTGGTTCATCTATTTGTTTGTTGCTTTGTAAAGCGATGTTTGAAGTTTTATATAAGTCATTCATGTTACAGGCTCTCATTTCGATATTCTGACCACTCCACATCTCTAGCTGACTCCAATGAACCTTTGCATTGTGTGGTTGAGACAAGGTTAGATGTCTCATACCTGCTCCTCTCTTCTTTCCTTTCGGACCTCTTGTGCTCTGAGAAGATGCTATATTCTCTCGCGCTCCTATTCCAAGACAGGTGACCCTACTCGATTGGTCGACTTGGAAAAGTATCCGCCAGAGAAGATCAGAAATTTCGGGTTAGTTACATCGGTGTTGACCTTTCATCTATGGAATTAGTTGTTCAATGCATTGTTTCGTGTGTGAGCAACGGAAAGATAACTTTTAGTATAGTAGTGTTGACCCAGTTTCACCGCTGCGAGGTGCAACCGTGTAACGGGTTCGCGTTTCAAGCTACCGACACTTTCCGTTCAAAAACAGTTAATAAGTCACTAAAGTATAGACAAACCGCTTTCCTCCTAGAATTCATCAAGAACGGGAATGTGCTACGTTAACGGTTTTCCATGATTCCATGTGTGTTGAGTTCAAGGTTTTGCAGGGATCAATCTGTCTGTTTCATAATTCTTCAATGTCTCGATCATCTGTTTGTTTCGTTCTTCAGAATCGTTGCCCATGTGGACCATGGAAAGAGTACGTTGGCGGACCGTCTGCTGGAAGTAGCGGGCGTCGTGAAACCGGGCGAAAGAAACCATCAGATGCTCGACAAACTACAGGTGGAACGGGAACGGGGGATCACCGTCAAGGCACAAACGGTCGCACTGCCTTATAAGGTATCAGATTTGCTCCCATACGCAAGAAAAGGGTGCTGACTATTATACAGAAAAGAATCAGTTTGGCGAGTAGAATATGTAAAAATTTGTAGGAATACGTAAGGTATCGCATATGGTAATGTTATGGAATGGCAATGGGAGATTGTGACTATTCAAGAAAAAGGTGACAGTACATACCAGCGTGACTATTCCGCAAAAAAGAGTCCGTTTGTTTTTGTGTTAAATACGTGAAACATGGCGATTCTGTTAAACAATAGAAAAAAACTATCATTTCAACCGAGAAAGTTTCGAAAACGATCTTGATTGCGCTCTGAACTCCTCCGTGGAATTAAGTCCTACCCCATGCTAGGACAAGGACTTGAGTAATTTCTTATGCAAACATATGCTTCGAATGTTTGTATTCACTAATCATTAATCACTATCACTTCAGAATTGAATTAATTGAATATCCGAGTTGTTTCCAGGGCTACCTGCTGAATCTGATCGACACCCCCGGACACGCTGACTTTTCTGCCGAGGTCTCCCGTTCGTTGGCCGTTTGTGACGGAATTCTTCTCCTGATTGCAGCCAACCAGGGAGTTCAAGCACAGGTAGGTGATATTGAATAAAATGTATAAACTCATACGTTTGATCAGATATTTCTGACTTTTTATGTTTTGGTTCTTCTTCAAAAGTGAGCTTTAATAGTCTTCAAAGAGGATACCATTTACATAGCTCACGTTTCATAATTTGCGGGCAAAAGTGATACAATTTGCGTAGGGTTGACAGAAAGGGAGTTTTGCTTCGTTCGGGCTTCCGGGTTTTCAGCTTAGTTCTCCAGAGTATGTTCGAAAATTGAATAACTATCAGTTTTTCAGACAATTGCCAACTTCTGGCTGGCCTTCGAACAAGACGTGACTATGATCCCGGTCATAAACAAGATTGATCTGAATGGAGTCAATATTCCAAAGGTGAGACTGTTTTTGTAAGCTCAATTTTTGTTAACTGTGAATTGGCTGTAAAAAATTGGCCACATACTCACACTTCATTTTGTCACTACGACTCTAACTTGACAGCGATTTTACGAAAAGTGAAGTACTGTTTATTGATATAGTGTATAAATACAATGAAACTACATCTATGTAGGTTCCGAATAGGTGAAGCATTTCGTTTTGTCCGAGTATAATTTGAGTTTGATAGAGCTACTAAATGCAGATCCCTACCCTTTTAACCATTCTTCAGTTTTCCGAGTAGTGGGAGAACTAAGTCTTCTGATTTGAGGGGAAATCAGCAAGTTTCACGCATTGGGATAGAAAACTTGTGTGTGCTCTCAACGAATCGTAATTTCTTCCAGATCGAAACTCAACTAAAGAATCTGTTCGAATTTGACGCCAGCGAAGTGTTGAAGATTTCCGCGAAGACGGGTCTAAATGTGGACGGAATCCTCGATCAAATCATCGAAAGGGTACCCTCGCCGGACTCCAGTAGAGACAAACCCTTGAGGTAGTTTATTTTTGTGTTTTTAAATTGTTTTTGGTCCGAGATAGTTGGCGCACACACCGGTACACTGTGACTATTCTACAGAACTACCCGTTCTTCTATTGGAATATGGGAAAATTCATGATTTTGCAACAAAAATAGGCAAACTTTTCATATAATGACGAAAAGGAGCCGTGCTTGAGTTTTTCCAGCTTTCGTACAGCTCACAGCTGAACTGGAGTTTGGTTGAAATCATTCACCTGTTCAATGTGTTAAGTGTTGTCAACAGTTCCGTGCTGGAACATCGTGAATTTTGTAGTTAAAAGAAAAGACCTCCAAACTGTAGTTTTGGCTGACGTCCTGTTGAAGATTGAGTTGTTATATTCTCTACTTTTAATACTTCTAAGACTATGAAGTGTTATGTTTATCATAAATACAAGTATTACTTTTAAAGTCATCCAGATCACTAATGAAGTTGGCGTTCATTTTCCAGAGCTCTTATCTTCGATTCATCGTTCGAGCATTTCCGTGGTGCCATTGCATTTGTAATGGTAAAAGAGGGACAATTGCACAAGGGACTTCGGATACGAAGTTATCATAATCAGAAGGAATACGATGTGGTCGAGGTAGGATTGTGTTTATTTTGTATAAAAATGGTGTCCAACTTGTATAATTGTAACATGGGCCCTGGGGTACATGTTGTGCACAAAGTTTTGATAGACACTGCCACCAGGGGAGGGCCGATGTGGCTTGGCAAACCAAAAAAGTCAAGGGGGGGGGGTATTCGTATTCAACGCGTATCAATATTTTTTTTATATATCAATACGGTATATTTTCACCAAAAATGGTTAACCACGTTTGTTTTTGGATGGAAAATAATGAATCATAGAGTTATCATGAACCATTCAATTGGACAGTGGTAGAAACTTTTCAGTGTATGATGTGAGCGTTGTGTGTTTCTGAATAAATTATGAACAACTTTCAATACAAAGCTAGGTTTCTTTTTCAGGTAGGTGTAATGCGACCAGACATGAGTCCCTGTACAGCCCTCTATGCCGGTCAAGTTGGATACATTATCTGCAATATGAAAACTGTCAAGGTGAGCTATTTTGTTAGTATTTGCATTTCACAAAACGTGGAATGTAATAGTTTCATCTGAAAAGTCATAGGTCAAAACGGCGAATCTTCTCAGTTTGTAGAACCATCTGGCTTTATATTTGTGTAAGTACCAGCTGTTAACCGAGGCTGGGGCTGACCTTACTTTGAACTACGATAATTCTTCGAGCCCCGAAAACACTTTTTCCGTATGTCTAAGGCAGGCTCCATACTTTTTACGTTGACGTTTAACGCCAGCGTTCATAGTAAAGAAAACATGCATATGAGTTTAGTTGGCGTTACCGCTAGTCTGAATCAATACGCATGAAAAGCATTGTTTCACACCGGCTTTAAACGTCGACGTGAAAAGTATGAATGCGGCCCAAAGGGTAGCTGTTTTCCAGGAGGCAGCCGTTGGAGAAACCCTGTTCCTGCCAGCCGACATTGACACGGTGGAGCCATTTCCCGGTTTCAAGCCGATCAAACCAACCGTCTACGCCGGACTATTCCCAGTGGAGACAGCCGATTACGAGGGACTCAAACAGGTATATTTGTCCTGTATAGTTTTGTAGTAACTTTATAACGTGTATTTCTTTTCTCACCCAATTTAATCACTTGCTTTACTCACGCAATTCACATTTTACTCACATGGAGGTACTGTTTCAGTAGAATAGACTTGTGAAACCAAGGACTTGGCTCGATCGTGGTCATTACCGTAACAACGCTTTTTTGTTGGAAAAACTGGACTCACTTAAACACGTAGAATTAGTTATCTTTCAACCAAAAACAGCAACAGATTGTGCCGCGAACAGTATATGCGATCGATAACAGCTGTTTGCTCGTGAACATATGTGCAGGTCCGCTAATGAAAACGTTAAGAGAGAGAGAGAGAGATTTCTTTAGCGTTATCTGTATAATTTCAGGCCGTTGAGCGACTTAGTCTGAATGACCCTTCGGTGGTGATAACCCCCGACTCGAGTCCTGCCCTTGGATTAGGGTGGAAGGTGGGTGGCAATAAATCGACTGACTTTGTAGTTCTCATCCAATTAGTTTTCTCGAGAAACGTTTATCGTTTGTTTTGAGGTTCTCACTGCTTTACCCAAGAGTATCGACCCGATTTTCCTATCGAAAGTTCTTCTTTGAAAAAATGTGATGTATTGCTCGCCTGACCAATCTCGTAACGAAGCGAAATTGATGAAAAAATAGGAAATGTGACTGACGGACTGCAAAAGAACTGTGGGCTCGTGTGACGTATGGGTGAAAATGTAGATGATGTGTAGGTCGATAAAACTTAGAAAATAGGGAAATAGTTGGAAATGGATAATAATTCAGGTTGGTTTCCTGGGTGTCCTTCACATGGAGGTATTCGGTGCCCGATTGGACCAGGAGTACGGTACTAGTGTCATTCTCAGTCAGCCGTCTGTCGAATACAGAGCCGTCATCAAGGTTAATATTTTCAACATTTCGATGATCCGCTCAGTTTTCTGAAACGGAATTGTTTTTATTATAAAGAAACAGTGGAAAAGTAAGTTGTGTGCACTGATTTCTGGAAGAAGTAGTTTCAGACAGTCGGCGTGAATTATACTTATTTGGATAAGGTTTGCTTTTCTCTCAATAATCACGTTAGGTTTAACTAATAACCGATATTAATAATAATCATATTTGCAGGATAACGAAAGTATTCGCAAGAAGCGGTACGACGGAAAGTCCGAGATTCGTATCTTGGATGCGAGTAAATTCCCAGAAGAATCGGACATTGAAACCTTTTTGGAGCCGATGGTTAAGGTGAGTTAAATGAACGAATATGGACGGAGGGCCGAAACGAAGTACGAAGTCACAAAAATGAAAAACATGTTGAAAGATCAAACTTACTCCAGTAGCTACGGCCACTGGTCAACTGAGCAACTGAACTTCGGTTTCCAAATTTCAAGTGTGTTTGTAGTTTGGACTCGGTTTCGTTTGGGATCAAACTACAAAATCCCATTTGTTTTTCTCATTTCCAGGTCCGCATGGTGGTTCCGGCGGAGCAGATGGGAATAGTCAACGGCCTCTGCGCGGAGAATCGGGGAGAAAGGGGCGAAATAAGTTCGATCGATGAGGATAGACTCATGATCGTATGGAGGCTGCCACTGGCTGAGGGTGAGATTATCGATTGATTTTATTTATTTTTCAACGTTTTAGCCGTCCAATGCAGTTGAAATAGGTTGGAAATGTAGTTTAATAGACTTTGAACCTCATCTTTGTTTGTGAAAGTGTTTGTAGGGAAAGTATTACCCTATTAACCCTTAATCTGTAGGAAGGTGATTGATTTGATCTTCTTACATCCTACAACTAAAGGGTTAGTAGGTCAATGTTATAGTATTACTAGCAAAAATGAATTTCCTGGTGTATACTGTGTATAATTTCAGTGGTTGACATAACAAACTGTTTGTGTAAACACTACCTTCACAAAACCGGGTATGAACATCTAGATGTGTCAACGTGTGTATGGAACGTTTTATATTAATTTCTAAGTGTCTCATTCCAGTGGTGGTGGACTTCTTCGAGAAGTTGAAGCGTCTGACGTCCGGCTACGCTTCTTTCGAATACGAACACGACGGCTGGAACGAGACGAGGCTCATCAAGTTGGCCATCAACATCAACGGCAGGGAGGTAGGGGGGGCGACTATGATAATATTATTATTAATAGTAATAAGTAAGGTCTTGGTCCCTTTCCTTCATAGAAGACTTCATGGTGGACTATCGAATGCTCTGTTGGCATTGATCCAGTGACATGCGGAAACTTCTTGGAGGAGGGGAAGAGAACTGCTTGTGAACATATATTCCTGCTTACAAAGACCTTACAAGAAACTGCTGCTACAAAGATCTGTGACATGTATGATGAACACCGCCTCGTAACGAAGCGACGTGATTAAATAAATATGAAATATGAGTAATAAGTACAGTTTTACTTGTGGCGGTATTGAATCCACGGCAGAAAGGTGGGAATATACAAGTTGGTCTATTCAGTCGAATTACACCACCAGTACTCATATCAGGCAGAGTATTTTCATATCTACACCGGCGCCCTGAAAAATGTATCAACAAACAGGTCTGCCGATAAATGGGGCAGTTTATTACTGAGTTCGGTTTGCATTTTCGTGATATTGTCACTCGTCACTCCTGAACTCACTTAAAGTAGGACGATTATGTGGATCAATCCCGTGTCAACGGTCCTTTAACCTGCAATTGAAAAATGTATTGCGGTTTAAAGGACTGAAGCGTTGCGATTGGATCACATAATCGTGCCTCCTTAAGAAGGCTACATTATATTCTATAGCATGTCTCGATTTTCCCAGGTGCCGGAGTTCTCGCAAATAATCCCTGCTGCCATGGCTCGCGAGAAGGCCAAGACGTTGGTTCATCGACTGAAGAGGGAGATTCCGCGACAACAGTTCGAGGTCACCATCAAGGGTACGTCCATACACCAGTAAAGTTGTCCGAATAGTCAGAAAAATTCAGAAAACGGACTCCTTTTTCGTCGAAAAAAAATCGGTGTACTTTTGAAGGAAAAAATCATAAATTTTCACGTGTTCACATCTAAAATGGACTACGTTTTGTCGCTTAGTCGGACCTCACCGGTGTTTGGGTACGTCGTTTATGGAATTTCGCTCAAAGTTGTACGGATTTTTGACTTTTGATTCCAAAACATCATGGTTTTTTTGCGGGCTGTTGTCTGTTCTCGAGGAATTAGTAGTTCAATTTTAACAATCCTATGTAGTATCTGAAAATGTGTAGTTTCAACCGAATCAAATGTAGTCGCTGTTCAAAGTTTCTGGGTTTCTCGACGTTATGATCAACCGTCTGTCAGCAAATAATAAGATTCCAAATGAACTCGCTTCATAATGAGTGCAACTTCAGTTCATTCGGTCAGCTGATAAGTAGTGTTTGTTTCACCCACTTATAACCCTCTACAGTAATATGCTCGAACTCCCAAGTCAAAGTTTGGTATGCTAGCGTTTTTGAATTTTCACCAAATTTCGGTAGTCTGTTCTTCACCCTTACTACTACAAAGTCCGAAAGATTGAAACCAAAATAATCAGTTGATCATTATAAAAAAGCCTCCCGAATATTTGACGGATTACTGTAGAAGGACATCGATTGGTGAAACAGAGTATAGTGTTGCAGCCTGCGTGGGAAGCTCAACGAAGGCCATTTCGCAAGTGACCCTGCAGCCGATGAAGCGAGACTTCTCCCAGCTGCTGAAGGGGAACTTCGGCGGCGGCGGTCAGTTATACCCATACATCTTATTTTGAGCCTTGAATAAATAATTCAAAAACGAAATAACGATGTATACACGCTCTACAGAGTAATTGTATTGACATTTCGGCCGATCGTGTGCTGTGATACCATCATCACAAAGTGCGCTTCCGTGGAGCCGTAGAACTGATATTTCGGTTTATACACCTGAGAACATGACCTATTTTTCGAGTATGTCAGAAAATTATTCATTTTCTTAAATCTATTCCGACTACCTTGTCAACGTTTTCAAACTATGACTTTTCAGGTATGGAACGATTGAATAAGAAGCTGAGTCATCAAAAGAAGGGAAAAGAACGAATGAAAATGCTGGGAAACGTTCAAATTCCAAAGGAGGCCTTCTTAAATGTTCTCAAGAATTAGTAGAGTAGAAAGATAGTAGGACTATTTCATGTTGTTTTCATTGTTTGTTATATGGTTGTTATCATCGTGTAAAATACATGTAGTATAAAATGTTCATAACCTTGAATGCGTATGATGAATAACATAACAAGTAACAACAAAATATCAATGAAAATAACAACTTTGTAGATCAAAATACCCGATGAGGAAGTGCATCAGTTTGTATCCGTATTGATTAGTTGACGAAGATCAATGGAGCCCATCAGTTGAGGATCCTGAAAAGGTCATTCAATCAATAACTATGTTTTAAACGTGAATGCGCTTTGTCAAATAACTTGACAACCAAAAATAACCAAGCCTGATGTTTCTCTGACATTACTGAAGAAAAGTTCGAAATTAAAAACTAGACAATAATGAAATCAACTGACGAGTGAGTTGAGTGGGTCCATGATAAGTACGTAGAAAGAAACACAATTCCGCCATGCCACTCCAAAGTTGACCAAACAATAGGCATTCGAACTGAAAAGGAGAAGGGGAACAACAAACGACAAACATTCGAGAGACTTTTCAGTAAGGAACTCTATGTAGACAGTGAGGCCACAGCAAACTCTATCTCGCACTTTCAGTACTTCGAACCAACTGGCTGGCTTACTGGTTCAGATGAATCAGTCTAAAAAATTTTACAGATTTCTAGACAAAAACGGTTATATCTCGGTTCGAAGTCTGTAGACTAACTAGGGCTGTTAACAAAAGTGGAGTCAAACTATCAGAATAGAGTTCGACTATCGAAAATCAAACTTTTCAGGGCTTAAAATGTAATTTCCAAACCCCATATTATATAGCGTACCATTCCCGTCTAGAGAGTAGGGCCGCCAATTGTTCGGCAGCAAAATAGGCCGCCTCCCATTGTCTGTTGTGAAGAAGATCACATATGGCAACAGGCAGAGACACTTCCGAATCGAGGGAGTCGCGTCTGGGAATAAGAGGGTTTATTACCAGCCAGGCTCGACCACTCTTTACAAGGACATCACTTTTGCCAATGAAACACGTCAGATTTCTTCAGTTTTCATGAAAAATGCCCAAACTTTTTCAAAAGACGTACTTTAGTACTAGTTTCCGAAATGTTTTGGGCTAAAATAATGGTTTGTCAACAATTGGTCTGTGCATACAGAATGTAATATATAATACTGGCAAAACAAATGTCGTAAAGATTTTGGCATTCATTCGATAAATTACTTGCAAAATGAACAATACACTTACTTTAGCGAACCATCCATTTGTACTTTCTGAATTCTATTGCGGATTTGAGTGGCCGGGAGTAGCTGAAAATAATAAATCAAGCTATACTATAGTCTGTTTCACCAATCGATGTACTCCTACAGTAATCCGTCAATTATTCAAGGGGGTGTTTTCTAATGAAAAAGTCATTACTTTGGTTTCAAATTTTCAGAGTTAGTAGTAGTAAACATGCCGAAGACACTATGAACATTTTGAGGCGTTCTGAATACGCTAATATACTAAACTTTGACCTGGTAGTGTTGGCAGATTACTGTAGAAGGTTATAAGTGGGTGGAACAAACTATATTTAACAAGTAACAGAAAGAGCGAGAGATTAATGAAAACATTTAAAAAGTTAGGGTTTATGTTAATTAACTATTTATATAATGAACGCTTAACTTAAAATAGGTGAGAATCTTAAATACTGTCATTTGATGAAGTTAGTTATATTTAAAAACAAGTGCAGTTCGTTTCGGCTCCGACTCTCTACGAAACTACACTGGCTAGCGGTCGAGCCTCATCAGGAGAGCCCGCTAGCCATAAATTTGGATTATATATTGAATTATTTATTTCTACAAATTATTAAAAAGAAACGTTGTTAAAATTCAACTAAGAGTAGCTAATCTATTTTAATTGAATCTTACAGTTGTTATGTCCTATTTTAAAAGCTATCAGATTCTATAAATGTAAAGCAAAAACTGCGGTCGAATAAAAAACTAATGTTTGTCCTTTCTATTTATATCCACATTTGCGCGGTTTGTTGTTGTTTTTTCATCGACCTTATCAATAGTAGCTTCCCATGAGCAAGACTGAGGTAACAATGTCTGGTGTGTTCTAAGAAACAAAGAGAGAGAGAGAGAGAGAGAGAGAGAGCGAGAGAGAGAGAAAATACTACTTAAAAAAGAAAAAGAAAGATAATTGAACAAACTAACCGCAGTATTAACTGGGTTCGAACATACAGAATTGGCTCTCCAAAAACTACCATCGACCAGATTTTCATATCTAAAAAGGAAGACACGATGAAAACAAAACCTAATTTGACACAACAGGAACGCCTGCGGAAGGATAATAAGCACCCGATTTCCTTCACGACTGGGTTCAAATATGACAAAACATATCTATTACAGTCATACACTCCCATCCTCATTTGAAACTGAAAAAGTGGAAAGGAATCAAATCAAAACTATTCAATTCCAACCCCATTGCTCGCTGAGATTGATTGAAACTTCCCACCAAACTTCTTCCAAAACAATGGTTATAACAAAATAAACGGGAGTAGTTTACATTTGCCCCCCACCCTGGTCGAAAATGTGTTGAAAAGGGCCCGTACTACAATCGCCCCCCACTTTTGGGGGGCGATTATACACCATGCTTATTTACTGCAAGCTTGGGTTGAGTGGGGGGTGATTGTTCATTAGTTCCGGGTATGTACTATCACCCCCCATTTTGTATTGTGGGGGATGACTGTTCATTGTCGTAGATGTACAATGTCCCCCCACCCATTTACCAATTACCCCCACCTTCGCGCGACTTTTCTGGGATTTCAATTAGGTGGGGGGTAATAGTACCACGAGGGGGGTGATTGTTGGGTGGGGGGCGATTGTACATTTTTCCCAAATAAACTAACTGCTTGAGCATGCTAGACATATCCCGAACTGATTGAGTGCCGTTTTCTTCCAATACAAACAAGTCCGTATCGAACTGCTCCGTTGAGATCATTTCCCTGAAATATGCGGCAATTTAAACTAACCGGGTTTTGGATAAGCTCACCTTTTTCGAAAACCGTTTTTTCACCTGAGTAGGTAGCCTGGAACCAAAACCCGGTTACCAATATAAAATTAACACTAAAAACCAAGTTAAAGAAGGACGATTATGTGGTCCAATCACAACGCTTCAGTCCTTTAAACTGCAATACATTTTTCAATTGCAGTTTAAAGGACCATTGACCACACGGGATTGGTCCACATTATCGTCCTGCTTTAAATCAAAGAGTAACCGGTTTTTCGTTTCAGGTTACCCTCCGGTTACCTGCCGAGGTAAGGGTTACCCAAAAAAGTCAGTTAACCGAAAAACGGTAGATATAGAACTCACCTCAAATACCTGGCCCCTTTCTCTCCGCGCGTCAATATCAGAGGAAGGAACGAGACATCGACTGGCACGGAGAAATGAAGTATCAGAGAGACAACCGGCTGGAGGAATACGGTATATTTCGAGGAAGCCAGCTGCAACAAATGCACTCTTACAACATGAGATCATAGTTCATTGATCTGTCAGAGATTAGGTGAAAGTGATGTGGTCAGTTGAGAGAAGAAACTAGAACAAAAACACAATTATTGTTGCCCGCTTGATGTGTAAAGATCCGGTTCCGAAAACACCGTATATGAAGAATTCGCTAATTTTCTCTCTACCTATCTCTGTTAAGTGAATATTTTCTAATTAAAAATACAACCTGCATATTTGCTAATTAAAAAAAATACAACCAGTAAAAGTAGAGTACCACTCTATTGGCCCACTCCTTCTTCTCCTCCCGCGAGAGATTACTGGAAAGGAGGATACTCAGAGAGAGAACGATATCCTTCTCACGAACTCGCTGGCGCACGTATTTCAAGTAGTCGATGGGAGATAATTCGGTCAGATCAGTAGAATGAGCGGTCGGTTCCTGAAAATATACCGTAACACGACAATGAATCAGGGAATTGATGATTGGGAATGAAAATGAAACCGCAATGACATTCGAAGACGCGTAGGTAGAAAGACGAATAAAAGTGCTACATTTCCTCTCTAACCTAGGATACCCAGGAAAGCGGTGAGAAAGGCAAGTCCTGTTGACTGCAGTGTACCATCTATCACGTTCCGTGATCTGAATGTTCTATAAATGTTCTATACCACAATCTATACGGCATCTCTTATGACCAACCTGCTGCCTTTCGTCTACTTCTTCTTCCCCCTCCTTCTCATCCTCTTCTGAGACCAATTCTGGCATGGTGTCCACCATGGTTGCACACGTGTCCAGCACCGTGCGATTCATCTGAAACTGACCATTCGCATAGGAAGGCTCCGAATCATCGTTGTAGTTCGATCGACCAAAAAGTAACGAGATCAAACTCATACACCAGTAAAGTTGTCCGAATAGTCAGAAAAATTCGGAAAACGGTCTACTTTTTCACCGAAAATAAGAAAATCGGTCTACTTTAGATGGGAAAATCATAATTTTTGACGTGTTCACATCTAAAACGGACTACTTTTCGTCGCTTAGTCGGACCTTACTGGTGTATGATCAAACTACAAATACGGAACCCTATATCTATAACTCATGTTTTCTAACATTTCTGAAACAATCTTTCACAGGTTTTTTGTCATTAGCTGTCACAAACCTCTATCTGACATCTTATCAATTCGTAAACTTCCGATAATAACAACAACCCGCTCTTGTTAAATCAAAACGCTACAAAATTTGGAACTCGAATCTTGAAAACAACAAATTCCCTATTCCCCAAGCACCCAAGCCCTATTGAAGTTGCTGGCTAACGCCCTTGTCATGTATACACTGTCTTCTATGCTAAGGATATATAAAAGACCTACAGTAACCCGTACCGTGGTTTGTAGTTCATTCTGCTCCTCTCTCTCCCATTCAGCAATCACAGCCAATGCTGTTCCGAACAAATCCGAGTCCAAACCAGAATAAGATGGTTGTTGGAAATCGGCTTCCATGAATTCCCTGCAACAATATACCAGTAGAGTCTAATCTATCCTTTGAAAATAATGTAGTTTTTTTCATTAAAACACATCATCACATTGCGTTATTATATAAATAACTAATATTGCTTGTTTTACCGTATTTTAACTGTTGTACATCACATGCGTTCACGTAAGTAGAAGAAATCAATCAAAAATCTCATAGATTTGTTTGCCCCACAGCTAGTGGAAGTGATTACTCGAACAATTTTGCTCCTGTTTATCACATTTGTGCGAGTGAATGAATGAATCAAAAACAACTCATTCAATTTGTTTAAACTTGTTGCAACAGTTTCTCAAACCACATGAATGAATTCTCAAAACCTACTCCATCTCCTTCGGTTCCCACGCCCCCCGTGCCCTCTCCAGTGAATTGGCGACAGCCGTCTTGTTGTGGGCCTTTCCAGATGACAGCCGGTGTTGAAGGAAAGACAGCACACGTGAACCGACACAAGACTTCACGTGGTCACTTTTCTGAAACAAATAGCTAAGTAATAACGATCACCTACGTCAATATTAATTAATCTTCTTGCCGAAAATAGTTGGAAAAAAGATTTCAAACGTGGACTCAACTGGAGAAATTATAGTACTAACAGGACGAGTTTCGCGCGGGCAACTCTTTCGAAAAAGATTATTGCCATTTCTGGTAGATGTTTCTAAAATAAAATAAAAAAACTGTTTGAGACAACTTTTAGAGAGGTCGGCAACGTTGTGGTCACTTCTAAGCGCGAACTTTAATTTGAATACAAAATCAACTCACATCCTGACCACTCCACTCAATAAACGTGTCTACGAGAGACAGACAAATAGCTGCCACACTGGTAACTGGTTCCTTCTTCTCCTCCTTCTTATTGCCAGCCGGGGAGTTTCCTAGTCTCTGCCCATCCAATATCTGGGCACACTGCCAGGCGGGAACAACTAGGGGAGATAGGCAATTGTGCCACTGGAAAACGAACCAATAAGAGAACGTATAGGGTTTGCTCAGGGGAGAGCGGGTAGTTACTGTTCATCGCGTTCTGAATCGTGGTGTAAAGTTTGTAGTTGAGGTGTACTTTGACCTTGTCTATTCGTAATTCAAAAATTGTGTCGTGCATACACATTGGAGTACGCATCAGATATTGTCCTTTCCTACTATATTGAACTGCAATATTGAACTATACAAGCATATTCGCATATACTTTTTCATTTACTTGTGATGACGAAATGATGTTTGTCGATTTCCGACCCTTTTCCGCCTTCGAATGTTTTTGTTTCCCACTGTCATATTGCTATTTCTCCTCTTGTATATCACATGCTTGCATGTAAATAAATCAATCAATATCACACCGCAGATTCATTATATTCACAACATGACTTTTTTTTCAATTTTGGCGACATGACTGCAGTTCAACCATGCGAAACAGAATACTATGCTAAAAAGTTTCAAAAATACCGGTAGAACCATCCACCTTGAGCTTGATGATAATCGACAATACCAACAACTTCATGTTGACCATTTTATCCGCAATCGAAACATTTGTCAGTATTTCCAGCATATTTGTCATCCAGTTAGGAATTTCCTGGAAATGCAACACGCTTACATTGTGCAAAACCTTCTCGAACATTACAGTAGCTCTTTAGCTCCTCAATGTGTTACACTAAAAAAAACTCATTTGTTACTTTCATATAAACAAATTTCCGGACCCTACTTTATATAATAGAATATAAAGCAACCTCCACAACCGTATTCCCCACAATCCTCAGTTCTCTTCTAATGAGCGAAGCCATTCTCTCCACATACACATCATACATGGTAATATCGGTCGCGGTCGATACCTACAATATATCGTATCAGAAAAATCGCAAATACCAACTCATTTAGGTTTCAGTTAGAAGGATCACCTTTTTTCAGGCGAAATAGTGAATAGGGCAGCATATTCTTTGAATTTAACCCACACTCATAACTCTACTTGCATTCACGAAAGGTACAATCTTGTCTTATGTACAAATGCCAGTTCTCGGTAGCGTTAATGATGGGTGGGATTTTGCATTTGGTATGTTATATGTATTGGGTATGTGCTTGATGATTTTGTGTGGGACAAGGTATGGCTTTTCTCGTTGCTCAGATTGGTGTAAAACGAGGCCGAGACATTACTGTTGTCAGAGTAGAACACGAAACTCGATTTTGGTCCAAACTCGAAAAATCTTTCTCTAAACCGGTAAACTCAGAACTGGAATAATTCTGAACTCGATTTCCAACACACACATTCCTATGCGAACCTCCGCAGTACACAGCCACATCTAGTTTCATAGAGAAATACAACTGTCACACATCCAAAAGTGACGTTCGAAGTGACTACGGTAGTGTTCACATAGGTTCGGGGGAGACTATATACCTCGTCGTAGTCCGACTGTGCGATCATGTCGGTGTCCGTAGATGTCACCGCAGAACCACCGGCAGATTGGAACTTCTGGAAAAGAACTGAAACATTGGGGAGCACGTGGGGCACTCTGACGGATTTGGTTGCACCACCAGGACAATTTTAGAAATCGGCTTCCTTTACAACAGGAAACTTAAGGTAATTTAATGTAATTAAAGCCTAAAAAAGGGTTATATTTCGAAGAATAGTCAAGATAAGTAACTATAACTGACAATAGGGTTTAAACAATAAATAACAGGGAGTGCAACAGAATGTTCGAGTCCACCCTTTTCTGACCCAATCTCAACCACCACTTTTTCTAACCTTTATCCTACCTGTTTGTAGACTGCGATGGGCCACTGGTCGGCTGGTACTGCTTCGTGCAGCTGACCAAAGGTGGGGAAGGCTACGTTCAACTGACTTCCGCGACACTCCGGCCAAACTCTCGCAATCGATACAATCAGACATAGGGAATGGATAGAGAGAATGGGGTCTTCATCAGGGGAGACCTTTCTGAACAGGTTCTGGCGACAACGGAACACTGAAATATTAGGGGTGATATACTGGAACGGCAAGGGCTCTCACTTGAGGAAGGGTGGCGAGTGGCGTAGATATTTTGTGAAAAAGTAGGAGTCGCGAGTCTCTAATCGACTGCGTGCATACGAAGTCCAACCTTTTTCTAAAACTCGAAACAGAAATTTTCTAAAAATCGAAACTTTGAACTCGATTTACAACCCTAGTACGTATGTAGGACGTTCTTAACACTAAGGCGAGTTCTCACATCAAAATACTGTTGCTTTTAGCATAACGACCAAACAAACTGTTTTTCACAGACAAACAACTTACCTATTAACATAGCATGATCAGGGTCGATGTTATTCACATTTCGTACGATATAACTACAAGAAGGGTCAAGCAAACTACCTATAAGTTTCTTCATATCTTTCCATTCTGCATGTGGCAACTCGGACGAAGTACAGAGACACAGCTGACAGTCTCTAGTTGGTGACAACCCGACTGGTACCTTCTTTTCCACAAGACAATTCACCAACTGAAATCAATAAATCAATGCTATACTTCATCTTAATGCTCTAAAACAAATATTTCCAGGAATACCTGACTTGTAAATGAGTCAGCTTCCTGTTTATCTTTTCAATTCATACCCCAAAGTTTGTTTAGAAACGTAAACATATTGAATACCAAACATTCTTTCTAGGTTCACACCTGCTCTAAACAAAACGAAAACTATTACAGAAAATTAGGAATCAATCAACAAGTAAACAAAATAAATAGACCCACCCTTCGGACAATTTTGCCTAGCAAAGCATCCAAAACGCGCATCCACATCAATTCACACTCCACTGTTCGGAATCCAATAGCGCACTGAAAATCACGCTTTCAATAATTTCAAATGTCATTTTTATTCTGGCAAATCCTCTGACTACATTAATAGTTTCACATCTGCGAATTGGGCTTACATAGCTGAATGAAACTATCAATACGAGAAATAGAGCAAAATCGTAGTAAAACACAGAAGTGTATTAGGAATACAGTATAATCTGTCCACAAAACAAACAGCCTCGTTTGTAGTGTCCTCGATTACAGAGTGCAGGTCATAGATATGCAGATCTCTGCGCCTCATGGTCCCCCATTCTCTCGCTTTTATAGTTTGCTCATCGCAGAAAGTTGACTTCAATCGTTCTGAGAACCGTTCGTTACCTGTTGTTTGGCGAAATTCCACACATCTAGAGTGAAAGTGAGCAGTTCTTTCTGATTATGGTGCGAAATGAGAGAAAGACAGGGCAACAGCACGGAATTCACGTAGAACTCCAGGGAAAACTCTTGACGGCAGCTGGAAAAGCAAAATATGGAGGGAACGAAATCAAACATTATACTTGTGCCACTATACATGATGTTTAATTCTACTCTAAGAAGAAATAGTCTTCAATATGGCACTGTCTATTGCAGATACATTCCAGCCGTTTGAAGCGTGTAGATCAGAGAGACGCAGATAGTATGAGAAAACCTGGTATAACAGGGAACTGAGGCCGTATTCATGAGAAACCCCGCATTTCTCTCGCAGTCTGCGTCTCCTCAAACAAACGATATTTCTTCACGCAGGATTCGATGAAAACGTCGGGATGTTCTAGCATACGTACTCTGATATGGTTAGTGCTGAATACTGACCCGATAAACTGTACCGAGGTGCAGTCCTTCCACACCCTACCCGTGAACTCGTATTGATACTCCGGTGTCAATCTGAAAACAAACCGTATACAAATGGAAAACACCTGAACAAGGTACTCGGACAGAAAACCTAATCATTCAATGTAAAATCGTTCATTTAACTAGGGAAAAAAAGAACTCGATAACTCGAAATTTTGAACGCGAAAACTCGAAAAATAGACTTTTTCGGTCCAAAAACACTCAAAACACGACTCGAAAAACTCGAAAATTTTCGAGTCGAGTCGAACTCGAAATTTTGAACTCAACCCTACATTATACCACAAGTTTGTATTCTCACCTGAGTAAGAGTGAACAAGATCTAAATTTGTGTTCACCCCGTTTTGACGTTACGATCCTTCTTTAAGAGTATCAAAGTATGCCCTTACCATTACATTACAGTACGTTATTTATTTGAACAAAACCTTCTTTTTAGGACGTTTTTTGTATGATATGGTTATACTAATTTCCTCACCGTTTGAACCAACTGAGCAGTTGAGGAGTTGTCATTGGAGTGGTCGACATGACTGGCAGCAACCTCATGACAGAATAGACACCAGCCGCCGCACAGGCAACGAACAGACTCTGAATCGAATATACTCGGGAGCGAACATTTCAGATACGATCAATTTCTCTAAGCGCACTGTTTTTGTAGTTTAATTCCCCTACGTTTCCCACCAAACTACAACATGGACTGAGATTCTAAATCTATCGAGTATTCCGCGGCAACCTAGCCAGCCTACTTTTTACACGTGAATATGCATTTAATTAGCAGAACAACTTCAAATCAAAAACTAATCCATTGTAGAACAGCTCACCTGAATCACACTCTGTGTTCCCAATGTGTTCTTCTTCTTCAGCAGATCAATCAAACAATCGATAAATGCAGTTTGGTGATAATTGTTCGAATGATGTCGGAAAATACGAGAAGAACACGAAACCAGGCGGGTCTGAACATTAGAAATTGAACTCATAGTTTAAACTATAATAGTACTGATCAATACAAGCAATATGGTCTAGAATAATATGCTTCAACTGTAGGTATCTCTCAGCTGGTTTTATATTCTGATGTGACAGTAGTCTCACCCCGCCTCGTCTAGCCGAATTGTGTAGAACTATAACTGAAGATTTCCATGTTCCGCTGTCGATAAACCTCGGCATATTGTACAATGTTGGGTTTCTTAGTTGAACCGAAACACGAGGTAGTATAGATGTTTATTGACTGGCCACGTTCTATACTATGCCTCGTGTTTCGGTTCAAATGTCAAATAAGAAACCCAACATATTAACTGAAGAGTCTGTTTTTAGTTTCTTGAAAATGTGGCGAGGCGTAAAAGCGCGTGACTATGACAATTTTTATCGCTTTGCTACGGTGTCTAAAGTAAAGCTCAAAAAAGTGATAAGCTCTCACCACTAAACCGGCAGTCGGCTTCTTCTCGAGCAGTCCCTTCATCCAATCAAATATCGCACGAATGTCGTCATCATTTAAATGGAGAGACGACATCTGAACACATCAATTAGGATCACAAACTCGAACAAAACACTACTTTGAGAAGAATTAGACGCCGACGTTCAGGCTTGCTGTTTGCTTTTCCACAACGATCAAAACAGACTAAACTACATTTTCCCCAGAAATTCGAGTAGGAGTGGAGAGTGGAGAGGAGAGACAGTCGCGATTCACCCATTTACGAATAATTGCCAGAAAAGTCAACAAGGAGAATTAACTCAGACAACAAGCTATCTACGGACGTGAATCCTTCTCTTATTTCTCTACCACCCCCACCATCTCTCTATCATCTGTTATCTCCCCGAACATCATTTCACATTATTATACTATATTATAATTATACCTCCAGATCTAACATCCCCTCGAGTGCTGTCAACGCGTCATCGGTTGTACAGTTGTCCTTCCAGATGGTAGGCCAGTGCTCACAAATGGACGAGAAAAACGAATCCATTTCAGAACTGAAACTACAGGATAAAGAAAAACGAGAGCAAATAAATCAATATTTTTCTTCATTCCCTTCAGTTTATTCTCCAACATTCGATCTTATTCTTGAATCCAGCCTGTTGGATTCAAATAGCGATACCACGAGAGCGAAATTGAGATATATATATATGGAAATGTACTTTACTACAGACTGGTTATGGCAACGTAAAACTTTTCCATTAAAAAAGTACACACGTTATAATAGTGATTTGTTTAACGACTAGCGAATGATCCAACCCACCTTTCGATCGAAATCGAGAACGGCAGTGACATCAGCATTGAGCGACACCATTCGACTGTCGATTCAGTTTGAAGCAGAATGGGTACCTTGAAAAATTTGGGTGAATAATCGAGTTGAAAATAAGATAACTGAACCAGTTTTTACCATTACTGACATGAAATCTCATAAAAATCTTGAAAGCGTCGAATTTATCTGAAAAGCGCCCATACGGTATCACTTTTCAAAAAGGAAACTGTCAATATCGCCATAGTACATTTCGAGACTACAAATAATACCAAAACGAGCAAACTACAAATAGAACCACAATCTTCCTCACTTCTTTCATGATTCGAAGCCACTGCTGGTCCGTGAGAGAAGACCAATTGATCGATTCCTCAGACAGTATATCGGGTATAGGAACATCGAAGTCACAAGTCTGGAATATGGTTATTGTATTGTACTCAAACTCGAAGAAAAAGAGAAATTTTGGAGTAGGTAATCAAAAGTTCGAAATTAGAGAGCTAAATTTTTGCCAAAACTCGAGATTTCGAACTAGATTAACAACCCGTGTATTTGTGTATTGTTGACAAACTCCGAACCAGAAACCACGGGAGGGCAGACATGGTAAAAAGTCAGGGAGGGGGGGGGGTCGTTCTACGTCCAGAATGGGTCAAAAAAATTGCACGGTTTTAACAATCAAAACGGAACTTCTCTAGAAAGTTTCCGTTCATTTGTTGAAATTTGGAGAGCAATTTTCAAAAATTATTATGTTTCTCAATTGAAGCTTTATGAGAATTATTTAAACCTATTCAAATAGGATGATATGTTTTATTTGGAGCGGAGCCTGACGATTTATGGAGATAAATTGTCGAATACCAAAGGAGTAATGGGTGAGTGTCAGACCATGACATGTCATTCCTTACCTACTTGTCCTAAGACATCGTAGAAGTACAGAGGCCGAAACCGTGTAACTTCGAACTTCAATAATTAACTTTATATACAGCCCTTATTATGTCTAGTTCATGTACTCATTTATGTAATAACTTCATCCTAGTCTATTCTACCTTACCTAAAGTAATTATGTTCATTCAATTGTCACTCACCGACTCCTTCCTCTCCTCTAAGTCCATCTTTGCTGACAAAAACCGGCTGGCGGGAAACCTGGAATAAACAAAATATAAAATCGATATCTGAGTAGTAGAACCGGATATATTGTACAATACCTTTTAACATGATTTCTCCAAGATTCCGAATCTACAAAACTATCGCAAGTAGTGACGCACTCAACATTCCCATACCCCAGTCTACTTTCACCGTAATGTTTCACCTACAGTGTCTCATATTCTGGCTGTGTCGACAGTTGAAGAATAATATTGATGACGTCATCATGGTTGTTCGTATTCCCGGGTAGATGTTGGATAGAATCGTGAAATTCGTGTACGAGAACCGCGAATCGGAGAACGTTCTCTCCGGAGAGAGTGCCGAGAAACGAGAGGAAAACGGGTCCGAACTGAAACGGAACATTAAATAAGAATTAGTTCAATGTTCCTGTCTTCTCCATTCTATTTCTTTTAAGTAAATAAGTAACAAGTATGTTAAAGATATTGAAAGAGAGTTTTCTGACAGCTGGTAAAAACTAGCAGCTTTTGAATCTCCCTTCCTCACTTAGCTTTTCTGTGATCAATTTTCATATTTCGACTAACCCTGTTGCACTAACCAGATAACAAGATCGATCTACAAATAACAAATATTGAAACAACTAATATATTTAAACCAAGCGTACACAACTCCGTTAATTTTATTAGTCTCCCTCCTCACTTTTAATTTACACTCACTTTCCGCAATCTATCGTTGTAGAACGGAGGCTCAGGTTCCCGCCCCTGGCGTGGGAGAATTGTACGCAAGACGGGTGGCAGCAACGATAGCACCACATCGCTAGTGACAGATAGGGTCTAAAAAATCATCGAATTAACCATCCATAACCAAAATTCACTGATTTCGAAAAACTCCGTACTCCGACGTCGTTAAATATTGGTTATAACTGAAGACTATTTCACCAAAAGCTAGTAGCCACTTTCGACTACGGTGCGAAACGTAAAATTACGAAAAGAACGAATCAAAAGCCATCGTGAAACTTCGTTTAAAAATTACAATTCCACCCAAAAGCAGCCAAGCATAGCTATTGATCGAGTTTCCAAAAATAAACCCAGAACCCACCAGCAGGGTTTCAACACACAGAAACACCATGGAATCCTTCATTCTAGCCGACCGAATGCACTGCTTGAAGAAGTTCCCCAACGATTCACTACACTCTTCGGGCAGAGACGTTTGCACGGCCAGAGAGTGCAGGAAAGACGAAATGACTGTCTGAAAAAGATTTGTCACAGTATATTTATTTTTGTAAAACCTTTTTGGTCCTTGTTTGGGTAGCCCGTGTTGTTACGACAAAAAAAGTGATTTCTTCCAAACATGATGAAAGTTAGCAAATTTCTGTCGTTAAAAGGGGATTCCACTTATATTTATCTTATAAAACAAGTTCATAACCGACTAAGACTGAATGAATAATACTTCTCCCAGCAACCGACCCATTCTTCCCTTTTCATCGCAGTCAACATCCTCTGCAATACGACTCTGAGAGCAGTCGGCTCCTTCAACGACCTTCCGTCCATAAACAATTTGAAGTCGCCGTGGGGAAATGGCACCAGCCTACTGTCAGTCTCCTCTGATCGCTCCTGAGGTGCACGCGGCTGAAAATATATTTGTTCAACTTACATGCTACTAAATATAACATTTCTCAATCAACCCTGCTGAAATATAGCTCATGCCAACTTTCTCAAAGAGAGGACTGCAGCCATAAGTTACCCCCCCCCCCCCTATTTCGAATATCACTAATGGTTGTTTGTGTACCCTCTATTTCCCTATTTTAAGTGACACATCAGCACTATTTTAAGATGCCTCCTAATTCTACGAGATGAGTAAATCCCATGAGAATCTGCCACTCACCACCCGAGCCAGTACACGCAACACCGCGTCTCTTGCCACCAGCCATTCCTCCTCATTCACTATTGACAGCTCGCCCGATTCGCCTGAACTTCAGAATTGGAAAACTTTGGGTTTTAGAAAGATTTTTAGAGATAAATCTAAACTATGAGTCTTCTCATTTGAACTCCACACTCACTACACAAATTGACTTTCAAATCGTTGTTAACATGTGTAACTCGTTACTATTAATGTGATATTCCTCGAAGTATAACTTCAAAAAGCCGGAATTGCGACGCAACCTTAACCTACCTCTACGCAAGAACTCCTTCAGTTGAGGCACCACCCTTTCGACCAGATCACTGCTGCCAGGCATTGAGAGAAATCCAATTACCAGCCGCATATTCGATACGGTAGCTGCGGCAGTCAGAGCCTAGAAACATGAATCAAACTGAAAAATAGAACTTGGTGGATTTGAATAAAAGTAGATTGTGAATAACGAGAACCCCCGATTTTACTCCACCAAACATTAACCAGCGAGAAAACCTTCTGCAATGAAGCCCTTCTTGACCCTAAACGCGTTCAAATTGCTTCCAGAAATAGAGGTCCTTTGTTTGGAATGAAGGAGTTTCGAATGACCGATATTGCAAAGATGTTATTCCATACCAACATTTCCAAAACATAGTGAACTCACCTCTACTAGTCCGGGTTTCCTGAGAATAATCGATAATCGCCAGTTTCCCTTCTCGCTCGACCGTAACCCGTCGAGAAGACAGAAAACCAGACGAACACATGATTTCGAATCGGAACCTTTAAATAAGTTTCTCGGTTCCCAACACCAACGTAGTAAGAAGTTATACATCAAATTTTCTAACGAAATTATCTATTTGCAAGGTTCACAAGAAGCCCATAATTTAAGTCAGTCACTCGAATATTAATAACCAGTCTAATTCAATACCCACTTCAAGCGAACCAGGTTGCGTTCGCGTTGAAGTGTTCAGAACGCTTGAAACACGTTTTTCTCTACAAGATTCAAGATTCACTAGATCGTAGATCACGTCAAATCGTTACGAAATGATGCTCCTTAACTGCCCTCCAGATGTGTTTATATCTGCATACTCGGAATGCGGAATCGTATCACAGTTCTGTTATAACTGCAACTGTTTCGACAAGAAACCAAATAACAAATCTACCTCTCGACACTGCCACATGGTTGGTTAGTACTTCTATCAGCTGCTTTTCCTCCAGAATAGTTGAGGGGTTGTCAATAGCCCATTTGGTGAGGGATCGGAGGAAATGCTCGTCCTCGTGACTCAACCACATTCTATAAACAACAACATCAGCGAATAAAAAACAATATATAATAAAATATAAAATAACCAGTTTAAAAACGACAGCAAAAACGGAGAACGTATAGCACATTCGTGGGAATGCGATGTTTGAATGGAGACAAACTCATCATTCATACAAAAGTGAAATGTGAAATTACTGATTACTGAAATCCAAAATACTTCGATTGTACTGAATATTTGTACGAGAAATCTTTGCATAAAACTTGAGATACTACATAGGTGGAAAGTCACGGGCCTAAAAGGTTCCTTTTAGGCCCGAGATTTCCGTAGCCGAAATCACCCTATTAGGGCGCTTAGGGTAACATTTTTCGTCTCAAAAACTGGATTAAATATGTTTGTCTTGCTCATCCCTGTGTATATACTCAAGAAATGTGAGAAAACATAGATTAGTGCAACGGAGTTGCAATCAAATTCAAAAACAATGAAAAAAAGCTAGGTCGATATCGAAATCGCGGCCCTTTTAGGGCTTTTTGGGCCCGCGTTTGCAAAATCACCCGGAATTTCCCTTTTAGGGGCTAATAGTCCCTTGACTTTTCCCCTGAGTATGAGAGACTGAAGGGAGAACAAGACTCAAACAACCGAAATCAACCGACCTCTTCAGTAATCGCATCAAAATAGAACTGAATCTGATAGAAACAGGTGCCAGAACATTCGAGCCAACTCGCGTGCCCAGTTCACTGGAATAACAGAAAATCGTGTTAGTCCAATACAGTTATTAGAACAGCAATATGACTTTGCAATTGTTTTTAAAATTCAATTTTTAGATTTCGAATTCAAATAGGTATCTTTGAAAATCGACACGTCAAGTAGCTGACAGTCATGAACGGCAATGATTCATAGAGAAGAAATTGAAAACAAAACCAACCTAACAAACTTGACGATGGTCGATTTATACGAGCCTACATTCTCATCGTACGTGGAAGAGTCGGAGACCTCCAGACATTTTAAAATTGTCTGAAACGAATAAAATCACTTACTGACTTACTGATGTGCTGATGAATAAACTAAACTGTCAATTCCAGGATTCAACCCCCGACCCATCGGATAAGATTCGTTTCATTGCTTGACAGTTTTGGAATGATTGAAGCAAATAAACAATTCAAGTCATTTTTAGACGTAGGGAAAAGTAGCATCTATCACTGGAAATTTGAAAAAAAACTCTGCTAGCAGTTTGCAATTCACAATAGAAACTCCCTCCTTCACTAACCTTAATCGTATTGCGAGATAGCGACTGCTGAGCATTTGAGTCCAACTTGTTATACATAGCTGCCCACACTTCCACAGCATACTCCAAATGGTCCGGAGTTAGAGAATGGATGAAGGATACTGTAACAAGGAGCTATATAAAAAAATGGCGGTCAGCTGACAGCACCATCATCAAGAAAAGAAACTCGTTTCCCATCAAAAAAAAACTACGAAATATAAGAATTTGCATTAAGAATAGTGACAGACAATCTTTTTTGCGGCCTATATCTTCAATTATTTTCCATAGAGAAAAACGACAAACTAGATCTGCAATCAGGTAATCTAGTCTAATATTTCGAACTTCTTTTTATCAACAACCACAATGAACCCACCAAAAAGTTTGCTGTCTCGTAGTGAAATCCTCTGGTATAACTCGACCAAAACAGAACCCAGCCTCTCCGAACCAATGGAACCATGTTGAATACACAGGGGAATTGTGTACGACGTAATGGTCTCCATCTCATCGGCTAAACAGATGAGTTTATCGTCTTTTTTTGAGAAAGGCTTAGTAACTGTTTGATTTTTTTGGTATCTACATACACCAGCAAGGTTGTCCGAATAGTCAGAAAACTTCGAAAAACGGACTACTTTTTAGTCGAAAAGATGAAAATCGGTCTACTTTTGATGGAAAATCCTGAATTTTCACGTGTTTACACTTGAAAACGGACTACTTTATGTCGCTTAGTCAGACCGTACTGGCGTATGACTGTTTGATTTTCTTGGTATCTAGTGCGTCGGACAGAAAAACAGTTACTTCCAATTGATGGAATTTGGACTCTCAGCCAGAAGCCCAAAAGGTACACTACACTAAACGTGCCAGCTTTCTGTGCAGTGTGTACCAATCATATTTGTAATTACTTTCAACAGTCTAAATATGGTTTAAAAATGTTCCAAAAACAAACATACCTCTCCAGCGAAACTGTTCACCTCTGGTTAACAAATAAACATATACAATGAGACAGTGTGCCAAATGATTGCGGGTGAGCTGAGGGTTTTCCAAGCTGAAATAAGCAAGGATTCACATGAATTTTGCTCACGTGAATTTCCAACCACTACTCAACATAAAACAAGCTTCTTGTCTGTCAAAGGAGCAATGAATTGCATTTTCAGGCAAAATCATCGAGCATGATCGTAAGTCATTTTTCTAAACTATATAAACACGAGCAAAATTGATAAACCCAACATACGTGGTACTCAATCGATCAATAGTCTCAAATACATCGCTAGCTTCTAGGGGAACTAGGGACGTATCTCGGAGTAGTTGCGGGGGGAGACAGGATAGAGTCACCAGTGCCCTGCAGGCAGTCGGCGTCCCACAACTGGTTCTAAGGGTACTGACAGCTCGCGAAACTGTCACCTGAACGGAAAAAAAATGAACAAGTCACAAGAAACAATTCTATATTCCATCTAGAAAATTGAAGACAATTAGATTGCTAGAAACAGAGAGCTGTCTGAACTGGAACGTCAAACGTCACACAGAGCGTGATGTTCGGGACCTCCACTTCTCGTATCGTCGTATGACTATTTTCCCTATTTCCTTGTTGTACTCAGATTGAAATAGGCCATTAGGTGAAATTCCACAAGTTCAATCCAAAATAATTTGCTGTGTCCCCCAATCCTATAGTTCTTTCTAGAAGTTCAGGCACGGCGGTAACCAAACGCTCCGGACTAATTTCACGACAAGGAGACCCAGATATTGAACGTTTGCCGACCATGGAGACCTGATTTTCCACCAGAAGTATTCTATGTCCTTTAACCAACCTCCACAGCGGACGTCATCGACTTCTTCCGTGACGTCACGAAAGACGCCGCCTCGTGTTCCACAATTGACGTGAGAATAGAGTGGACGGCGGACCGATTGGCGTTGATTCTTTCCGATTCCTGGGAACGACCGGAGCACTTCAGGTTGGAAAGATGCTCCAGACAATCAAGGGTTCTCTGGGAATATTAGCAGTAATATCATTTAAACAACCACTTCAATGAAAACTTGCTACAAGAAATAATAATTTTCCACGGCCCGACCACGTGACAAAAACCAAACAGACCAACCTAGGTTTTTGCCTGAACACAACTAATTACACCTAACAACACTCTTCTAGGACAATGATCCACAACACCAGATACTATCAAACTATCAAGGTAACAGTCAAGTGTTACCCCGTTACAGCATACTTAGAACATACTATCATATTCCTGAAGTCGTGCTAACTGAGATAAAAAACCGCACTATTTATCTGTTTCGTGCTGTAACTCACCTCTAAATGCTCTGTTGATCTTAGCATATGACAACTATGGAAGGAGTCATGATTCTGTCGCAGACACCATAGTACAGAGTCCATTACCTATAAACTTTATAATATTAATTTATAGTGAAAAAATCTACTGGTTAGGTTTGCGCTATCAAGCTGACACTTCGCATGACTCGGTGAACCAAACTAGTGCCACGAGTTGGTAACAAGCTTGCAGCGCATTACCACAACTGAGTTGTAGTTTGATCTATAGCAGTACTTTCAGAACACGAGTGAACATATCAAAACAGGACAAATGTACAGTTTCGATTGGTAGAACGGACAATCCTTATTCCTTATATTCTACTATTTGTAACGTAACAAGATCGTGCTATGCTTGAAGCTGAAGTGTACATAATATCAAATATCTTGAATCACCTTAGAGTTACTCCGCTGAACAAGACATCCTGCAGTTTCATAGCAAACTCTATCCCTGTATATTGCTCCTCTACGGACAGTCCTTTGCCTTTTCCATATAAAGTGATACTTGTAACGTACCAAAATCGTGAAATGATCAAATACAAGAATAATCTTTGTAGAAGTAAATCTTAAAACCACCTTAGAGTTGCTCCGCCGATCGCTATCGTATAAAACACTGAGAACTTCGCCGAAAAGTCTCCGTCGTGTAGTTCGTTCTTCTGAAAACACGTGAAAAGGTGAAGAAATCCAACAATAACAATCAACAACTATTTTTCCTTTTTTAGTAACAAAATAGATTTTTGACAACCATTTTCATTCCAGATTTTGGTAACCTAAAAACTAAAATCGGCTACTCTTCAGTCTAACGCGAAATTTGTGTTTTACCCTTAGTTTTAAGAGTAGCTTTTTTTAGGTTACCAACTCTGATAACCTGAGAGAGGGTTACCAAAACGTGATCATCGCTGCTAAGGACTGAAACATTACCTTCCCCATCAATCAGATACGAAATGCTTCGAATGGCCAGACAGAGATCCGATTGGGTAGATGCTGACAGTAGCGGGTCTGGTAGTCTGAAAGTTCACATTTCAGAGACCACATGTTTTTCGAACGTGTAAGTGTACGTACGTGAATGAACTATTCCATCACAACAATAGTTAAAACGACTGTAAAAAAGGGTGTAATTCGTTCACGCGCGGTAAATCGCGTAATTTTGAGTAGGAAAGAACTACTAAACTTCTACCTTTTCAGTAAAATTTCTCTCCCCTGCGATTTCGTCACCTCGTCAGTAGATATTGACAGCAGAAAAGACGAATACAGAACTATGCCGAGTCCTGGAAACGACATAAATACAATCAGGAAACATTCGATACCAACCCTCCACCCTTTTAAGTGCAGAAGTTAGAGCATTTGGAGATGAACATAACTAATCTTCAGAAAGTAACCGACGAATTGTGTCAAAATTTCAGGCTTCACATTGATTTCACACCATATTTTCCAGATGTGCCACAAAACACGAGAACATTTTGACACCAACCTTCCACCTTTCAATTTTTGGGTTTTCTCAATTTCACTGGCGATTTCGACAAACTGAATAGGTGAAAAATTTTCGAATAATCACTAAGAGTGCTATTTAGAATGCACACCTTTATACTCTTTCCGATGAGAGAATTTGATTTCACGCAGAATATTCTGAACTGCTCTTTCGACAGTTTGGACAGCCGGCTTCAACGACTGTACGGTACCAATGAAATCCTGGAACGACAAATGGGATGTAACCAACCAAACACTGATATTTCTCAACATAACATCTTTTAAAATGTTTGTTTTTCCGTTCTCGTAACTCGTATTGACAGCCTAACAAACATACTCAGAGAAAAAGACTCGAAATGGGCTACATTTTCGCCCAGAATTCGAACAATTTGTTCATTTCGAATCAGGACGATTCACGTATTTGATTGGAAAAACTGTTTAGTTTCTGAAGAATAGTCACACCGTACTGGTGTATGCTTACAAACCCAGAACCCAGTAACTATGGTTTTTTTGTGTTTGTAGTTTGATACGATTGCTTTGACTAAAAATACTAACATTTCTGCTGACTACTGTGAGTATATAGATCAAACTACGAAATTTTGTCACTATAGTTATACTCTGTTTCACCAGTCGATGTCCTTCTACAGTAATCTGTCAAATAATCAGAAGGAGTTTTCGGACGAATGAACCAATATTTTGATGCCAAATTTTCAAACTTTGTAATAGTAAAGGCACAGAAGACACTACCAAAATTTGGAGAAAATCTAAAAAGGTCAACATACCAAATTTTGATCTAGAAGTTTGCGTATATTACTGTAGATGATTATGAGTGGGTGGAACAAACTATACCTCAACCCTCGAAGGCGGTAGTGAAATGGCCAGTTTCGAGCAGCTGGCTATGACAAATTCGAGAGAAGACTCCCCCACAGCTTCTGGCACCCGGAACACCAGCTCAAGTAGACTCAGAATGAGTTTGACGGAGGTATTCTGAAAGGAAGCATGACGATCAACACAAACTACCAATCTCTAACAAAAACATTTCCTTTAACTAGCAGATTTTAATCTATAACAGCTCATATACATAAATCAGGTTTAGGTTCCCCTTAGAGCTGAAGAAGACAGATTATCACGAAACCCCTGAACATTTGAGGTGAGAACTAAAAATAACAAACCTTCGTAGACGAGCAGTTCAACAGTTTTTCAAAGCATTCGAACACCGAATAGTGCTCATCGTCTCCCAGAAACAACACATCGAACATGTGCTCGTTTTCATAGACAAATGCCTGAAGGATTTATGTCAAGTTGAGATACAGACTCTTATAGTTTGTCGGCGAGCTATTCTCAGCTTTAGATTGGTTATCGGTGCGGTTTGCACGGTACGCACAAATCGGCGAAGATGAAGTGTTTCCAAAAACCAGAAGATCGGTGGTCGTATTCACCGATCCATGCAAAATTGAACTACCTTCCTGTGGGAAGGTAGAGCACAAAAACAGTGTGCTGTTGAGAGAAAGTTTCAGAGGCGCGGGCGGAAAGCTTTTTTCTTTTAGCTCCCGCCCGCAGCGACATTGGTGAATATGATCATGTGGTTTATCGGAGAAAGAGCGAAACTTACTTTATGCTCCTCTTTTCTTCCACTCAGAGTCTCAACTGTCTCATGGAAGCGGGATATACTGAAACGTTGCTTCTGCAACGTGCCCAAAACTTCATGAAGCATCAAATCGTGGCTGAAACGGAGGATTGAGTGGAAAACTAAATTAACAATGCATAGAGGTAGATAGCAGCCTTATGTGAGCGTATTCCAGAGAAACAACTTGTTTTCAAACCGTAAATGCGACAAATTTGATGTTTGAAACTTGAAAATTTGAATATTGAGTAAAATCTTACGGTGGTTCTCTGTGGTGTAGATGCGTCCAGCATTATCACCCGGACGTCGCCCGAAAACGCGAACGGGCGTTTTGCTTTTAAAATTTGTTTCTGTGTTATTCTTCATGTTCTACTTCAGTTATTTTACAATTTGTTGATAACCATACAACACTGATGGTTGTGCTTTGCTTCTACGTAGTCTTCATGAACGTTTTTTCAGGAAACTCTGTCGGTAATCATGCTTACCCGAGTGTTGCGCCCCAATTCTTCCACATTGAAGGTGATTTCATGTTTTCTTTCTCATAACAAACATTTTCCGGCGATGTTATTCTCGATTCACTCTGAGCGGACTCATAGAAAGTGGTCTGTTTCCGAGTAGAAGTTTAAAGGCAGCTGCAGAGGAAAGGGCTGACTAAAATATAGTTTCTTGCAGTATGGTGTTGAACAGCCATTTAGTCAGGATTGTCAAGAATAACCGTGATGTAGATGTTAGCGGGCAAGCCAAGCAGTCTTCCGGACCAATATGAAATCGTATTGAATCGTCTCTTTTTTCTGATTAATGTCTTTTATCTCTCGAATCCGAATGTAGGCTGTGTACGAACATATTGGAGCTGGATCGTTGTATCAAGCACCGCTAATCTCGTTTTCGTACTTTTCGCTCATTACAGGCATGTTCTGTGCGAGCAAAGTCAAATGGAATCAAGATCCAGAACCCCTCTGCTGATTTCCTTCCTTATAAGGGAGAAGCAACCATGACGAAGCCAATCAAGGTTCAACTTGATGCTGGAAAGACGTACGCCTGGTGCTCGTGCGGTTTGAGTACTAAACAGGTCGGTATAGTTATTTCAACAGGTTTTTGGTGAAGTTAGTTTCAGGTTGCGCTTGTCGTCGCTAGTTCACTAGTAATTCTTTCGTTTCGATGGAAATTTATTAGTTCCGCAGTGTTTGTATCAGATAACCAGTATTTTTGGTGTATACTTCTTTTCTCGAAAAGAGTTTGGTTTTGCTTTTTTTCGCTCACATATTGCGAAACTTTAGTTCTCTGATGGAGAGTTCCGGCATTTGGCATCGGACATCGGATGAGAAAACTTTACTCCAGTAAAGTTGTCCGATCAGTAGAAAGTGTTAGGAAACGAACTTCTTGTCTAATATTCAGACCTTCATCCACCGCCAAGGGTCTCTTTTTTTTTCTCTGAAAGTTTGCGATACCCCTCTCGGTTTGAGTCGTAACCCTTCCAAAAAAGTTTAAAACAGCGCGTTTCATCAATTTTCGGTTTGAAATTCATCAGTTTTGTATGAGATTGGCTGGTTTTCACCTCCGACCTCTAATTTTCGTCAAAATTAGTTTTCAACAACCCATTCCAACATCTCATAAGAAGCCTTGGCGGTGTATGTAGACCTTACTGGTGTATGTATTCGAATTTGAATCATTTGAGATGTAACATGTTCGTATTTGAAATAAAAAAAAATGTTTATGTCTTCCTCGTCTCCAGCCACTACACCATAATTAACATTTGATGACTGATTCATTGAAATTGTGATGTATTTTCTCAGTTGTTCTATCACAATAGGGAGTTTTAATTCAAATATAGATGGTTCTCTGACGCAGTATTTGCTAGATAATTCTTCTCGTCCTACCTCAACGTCAGTTTGGGATGACCGATCCGGCTTATCCTTCTTTTCGCGCCTACGTGTTTCACATGGAAGTTACTCGCGCTACATGCAATTGTAGTCGTTCACATATGTGCGAGGCTGTCTGACTGGGGTCACATACGTGAGGCGACTTTGTTCTCTACAAAAATTGAATGAAAATCAGGCGTTTTATCCGGATAACTCAACTACAAAACTGGGTGGGAGCGTGGGAGGTGAGATTTTCACAAGTAAAGATGACTATTATTGAAATCACGGTAGTTGAAAATACCGATATTAGTGGAAAACGGGTGGTATAATGAACCATCCAACAAAGTCGCCCTACGTTTGACTGGGGAATCCCTTTCATTTCCTTAAACTAGACTGTAGGCACCTATAATTTTGCCAACAATTCTGAGTTTATTTGGTTAGGTTGAGTGTTGAAGAATGATGTATATCTAACTCTTGAGTAACACTTCTCGTTCTTCTTAGAATCATTTTAAGATTCAAAATATCTGGCCTTGTCTGCTTGTTTCTACATTGTTTTTGCATAATTCAGCGGTTTTCGGCCCATTTTGGGAGAAAATCTGCCTTCAGCCTTTTCACAGAGAGTAGTCAAATCATACTGGTGTTATTTCACAATTTTGAAAGTGGAATAAAAATGGTCTTACTCATTAACTCATTTCCGAGCCCTTTTCTCTTCCTGTTCAGATAGCTGCTAAATCCGTTTTAGCTGTCGGAATAGAAGCAGGAATCTGACCAGAATTTTGAGAGATTTTAGGCTAATGGCTGTTTGATATCATAAGCCAGTTCAGCCAACTGATCCCGAATTAGTGACCACTGTCGTCAGCTAGGATTATCATATTTCCATCGCTTCTTACCATCCACTAATGCATACTATTTTAGGATCTGTTTTCTCCAAAACGCTGTAAAAAGCTAAAAATATGTTTGATACAGTTTTTTTCTCATTTCTACATGCTCATACTCGCAAACTTAGCTGAATAGTAGTTACGATTGGTGACTCGCGCTTCATTGGTGTAAAATTTGAATATTATCCAGGTAGAATCATTGAGTTTGATGTTTATTGATTGTTTTTGCTCCAGCCCTTCTGTGATGGGACGCATTCGTTGAACGGTGTCACCGATGTTCGCCCCGTTGTTTTCCAGGTCAGTCGATGGTAACAAAAGATGAAATTGTGATAGAGTTGTAGTTATGTTATAGTAAAATCAGCGATAGTCTACGATATTGCGGTATTTCACCTCACTCTGCAAAATCCAAAATGTGCATATTGGTCATTGGAAAGTATAAGTGAAAGTAAAACTCATTGTTATTTTCTGTTCGAAATGGAATCCGTGCTTCAGAAATTTTTCCATTCCTCTGAAACGTACTTTACAAGTAATTTATATTCAGGTAGAAAAGTCGGGTGAATACCGGATGTGTGGCTGCAAGCAGACCGGCTCGCGGCCAATCTGTGACGGAACGCACAAATCGGTACGGTTTGCGAGTTTGGGGAAGAAAAGTTGTACACCCGACACAATCTATTTCATCATTAAGCTTTTCACCTTTGGCAATTTGGCCCAAAATAGCTCAACTTTGTCAAAAATGGGTCTCCATCATGCAGTTTTGCACTTGTTTAAGTGGTGAAGGCTATAGATCAAACGCCAATCTCTTAATAGATCAAACTACACTCCCGTACACTTGTGTAGATCAAAATACAACTCAGGTCGACAAGACTCCGCGCGACTTCAATGCCACTCGTGTGGCCATGTTCGGAGACGCGTCGCCCGTCTACGATGGGGTGGCCCACAAACTTGGCTACAAGCCAAAGAACGGAGGATTCCAGTAGATCACGAGTTTATTATACTGTATAGATATAAGAAATGAATGAAGATTAGTGTCACATGTTATTGTTACCAATCAGATCGTTTTCTCAACGTTTACATATATCTATTTCATGTGTTTTTTTTTGTATTTTGTTCCCGTATAAGCGCTTCCCTTAGAACCTGTGACTCCTATTTTCGGCCCTGTTTTTTGTGATTTGTGTCACAAGATAGATTTTCACCCCGTTCAACGGTGGAAGTAAAGTAAAACTATTCATTGAGCACCACCAGTAATATTCGCATGACCAATAACTATCTATGTCTATTCATTTCTTCTCTATAGCCTTCTTGTATTCGTCCTTGTATATCTTGGTGTACTTGTCCAGCTTGTCGCCTATCTTCAAATTGGATACTTTCTCATCGGCGGTAGCCACTCCGCGCACTATGAATTTGGCCGCAGCTCGGATGGGCCACGAATCGGCTAGCTGAAACAAGTATACTGTAATTAACTGAATTATGTATACTGTATCTAAGTAACTGTAAGTATACCATAGACTGTAGTTGAATAACAAATTATACTGTAGCTAGTTAACTTAAAGGAACTAAGAGTATACTGTAGTTCGGTAACTGAAAGTATACTGTAATTAATAACTTCTAATTTGACAGTTTTGCTACCCGATTTGAACCACAACTATTCGTTCGGAATACTAACTGAGAATCTGATTACTCTTACCTAAATTGAACTGCTACAGCAAGTATATTCAGTACTGTAAACTAACTACTCAAAACTGGTTTTTCTTCCTCAACGTCAATCATTCTTCTCTCACTCCCTATTTGAAACCTCTCTGTTGTTTCATCCATGCAATACTAATACCATCTAGATTTGAATTTCTATATCACTCACCTGTGCAATTATTTTCTCATTGTTCAGTACTGAGCGCAGAAATCTGTACACCATTTTCGTAGCTGAAATACTTTTGTATGGTCGCACATGTTTTTCTCTCTTTTTATTCATTTGATAATAATAATTTTGTTATATTCAGTTACAGGTAAATTATTATGAACCATGGACTCGACTCGGCTTTCCATAAGGAGGTCATAGAGGAAACAATGAGAGTCACCAAGAGAAGCAGCTCTGTGTTTCTCGCTACTACGGTTAGTCGTTAGTTATGTTGTTATTTTCTCTTTTATTGCGTTCACATTTCCTAGCTGTACCTAAATGCGTCGTGAACTTTGTTAGAAACATAAACATTTACTTTTTTACAGCTGTTGTCAGTTGTCACTTTTTTCTTCTAGAGTTCCAAACCAGAGTAGCATTTGTCATTGATAAGAATTCCATAGTTTTAGAAAAATACGGAATTCTCATCAATGATACAAAAGTTTTAAAAAAAAAGTTAGTCGATCGTGAATGACGTTTATAGAATCTCTCTCATACCGTTCACAAATCACAATTATTGTTATTATTCCAGCCCGAGCCGTGCACTTCTCGAATGAGGACCTACCTGGCAGCAGGTGAGGGTGAGTCAATGTCATTATCTCTTACTGGTACTGCAACCCATACACCTCCAAGGCCCCTCATGAAGGGGGAGTCCCGACCAAATCCTTGTAAAAGTAGGGGTCGCGAGGTGTTAACTAACTGATTTTATACAAAATCAACTGTAATCTGTAATCTTACGAAAAATACTTGAATGTCGTCGTTTTGGGGTGTCGCGACACAAGTAAACAGGGTGGCGTCGCGAGAACTCTGAAGGAATTTAAGGTACATGACGAAACCAATATGTTACTCATGTCACCCCCTTATGTTATGGTACGAAGTACGGTAGTGATTTTAGTTTCGACGCTTCGAGATCTGATGGTTTTCTTATGGTAGATATTACATGATAGGCGGAAAGAGATGATGTTATTTCAGAGTATTTCTTTACACGACAATCTTGCAGGTTCGATGACTCAGCAGCGGGAAGAGGAGAGTGTGGCCCCGTTGCTGCAGCTCCCCTCGGAGGTCACTCGAATGATATTCGATTATCTGCCCTTTGAACAGATATCCAAGACCAGAGAGGTGAGCATACATGTTGTCCGAATAGCCACAAAAATAACAACTTACTGCTGCGTGGAGGTGAAAGTGGGCTATATATACATAATGTCTAAAAAAAACTAGGCTGCTTAGCTTTACACCGGTAAGGTGTGCCTATTCTGCTAAAATAAATCTGTTCTTCGGTCTAAGACGTGAATAAACTTGATTTTCCAGCAGAACCTCAAATTGGCGTGTTTTATTTTCTGTTTCCATTCGGTCAATGTTATTGTTGTGTGTGCGTAGCCAAGTCAATCTCGAAAGGCTGGGTTCGCCCTTTGTTGAATCCGGGAAATTTTAAGATTTTCTGATGCGCTGACAATTCTAAAAAAATTTCTGCTCTGTTGGTTGGTTCAGTTTAACAGTGATTTTGTGTTATAGGTATGTCGCGGCCTGAATCGTGAGGCTCGCTACACACTGAACCACGGCTACGTCCGATTCGGGGAAACGTTGGAAAAGGCGCGCGGACAGGTTAAGAAACAACTGCCTCGCAGAGAATCTGAACGGAGGTATGTTCATTCTGTTGAGCCTCAAACAGTTGTTTGCATACACAAGTAAGGCTTGACTATTTGACAAAAAGTAGTTAGTTTCTGGATTTAAACACGTGAAAATTGATAATTTTCAATAAAAATGGACAACTTTTTCTCGCAGTAAAGTAACCCGTTTCTCGATTTGTTGGAAGCTCTACTGGGGTATGATCGTTTGTTTGATAGTTTACGATTGAAAAAGTATAATGTATCGAGTTTTTAGCAAATTTATTTGAATGAAAATGACGAATATCGGTAAAATATGATTGATATTCTCAAAAGCACAATCCCGCTTTCAGAACGCATGCTCTGGCGAAACTAGCCGATGTCTACGCGGCGTTGGATACTCGCAAGGCGCTGCTGGATATGACCTACAAGAAGTACATCGACAGCGATTTGATCTGTTTCATACCCGGAAAGGTAGAAAAAATTTTTCACGGGGAGCTTTCGTAGATTCGTAGATAACTTTTCTTTTGAATTGAAATGACGCAAACGCATACTCGGTGAACTTTCTGGAGATGTGTTCGTTTTTGAACAAAAAAATCCAAAATCCAACTCTATACTGTTCAAGTCCGGCTCCTATTTCTAGAACATTCCCATTTGTATAGGACAACCCTCATGGCCGCGAGTTCGAGACCGTACTGCGCATTTCATAACAGTTACATTTCAGTATTTGATATTATTAATAATATATTCATCACTAAATACAGTAGTCTAGTTTGTAATCTTCTCAGGTACTCGATGAGGGTCTTCGTCTGCTGGGCATCCTTCAACGCTGCCAGGACAGTGGCGGAGTGCTCACGGGTGACACGTGTGAACTTCTACGAGATATCAGGGATCTATCCAGGTACATATTATCTATATTCTAGTTTATGTTAGTTTATAAGATGAGGATTATGGAGAATAAGAATGGTATGTAACACATTTTCTTCTAGTGTCTACCTCACAAAATATTGATCATCATAAAATTCGAACCAATGTAACGAAAATTGATAGCTTTTTACATGCAGCGGATGAGTTCTTCATCCATGCATGACGTATCCTGTAGGTCACAATATTTCTACAATTAGTCAAACTGTTAATATATGCTACACTCTTGCAGTATGGCCATTGAGCATTTCGAAGAGTCGATTGAGCCGCGAACGAAAAAGTCTCTCGACTCGACGCCAAGACTCAGTTCTGTCTTCAAATCCATGTATGTTTTCCATTGAATTCATTCGACTAAGCAGATAATTTTATGGTAAACTATCGATTACATTTAGTTTCTGAGTCCAGTAACCTTTCAAGTCATAATACCGTTACCGCCAGTGAAATTGTGGTTACCGTAATAGAAGATGTCGTAGCAAGTAGCGAGATAACTGATAAGATGACCAGTTATTCTGTGTAGGTTCGGTGTCTCGTCGGCCAGCCCGGTCCCCTCGGCCCCCCGTTTCGTCTCCTCCTCCTCCCGTCTCCATTTGAGAACTCCCAGTGGATCCCGTGCCCCCTCCGGATGGCAGAGATCCATGCAGGAAAAGGTACATCTTTTGGTTGGCAAAGGGTACACGTTTCGTTGGTCTAGTCTAATTGCTAATTGGAGAAAGTTGAGTTATGAACTGTGTGCCGGAAACACGCGGCATTGAGTTAGCCAATTGTGGCCCAGAATATTTTCACTTCTAGTTAGGAAGGGCTGGTCAAACCGTTAGTTGGGCTCTGTAGTATCAGAAATCAGTAACTGCTGACTGACACTATTACCCATTCTACTTCTACTTAGATTATAAATGCGTTAACAACCGTTAAATTTCAGATCAACGAGCAGGAACGAGTGATTCAGAAGCAGAATGAAGAAATTGATCAATTGCGCCTCGCCGTTACACAGGTAAATTCGGGAGAACCCATTTTTAAGGGGCAACCAGAATAAGTCATTCGGAATAAAAAGTCATTTGAAAGTAAAAGTCATTAAGTACAGAAACAGTTGAGAATCAGAAACAAAGTTTTCGAAAATTTTCGTATTTTCAAATCCTGACTAAAAGTGAACTAATGACTTTTACTTTCAAATGACTTTTACTTTAATGACTTCCTGGTACCTTTTTAAGGTTATTGAAAGCTACATTTAAAAAAAAGCTAAACATAGCGTTTAAAAGTAATTAACGTAAATGTGCTTAAATATTCCTACTTTGTGCGTTTTACAATCTGGTTCACGACAGCATGCTGTCACAGTGTTACAGAGATTTTGAAGTATCAATTGTTATATTCAGTTGGCCAACTACGTGGAGATGCCGCTCGATTTGCAAACTGGCGCCAACGATGCTGTCATTGATATTTCATCCAATCAGCCAGCTAGTTCGGACACGGTTGGTTCACGTTTGGTCTGTGTGAAGACCATGTTAATATACGTTCGAAATTTGAATATAAAGTTTCTCAAATTAATGAAATTTCAACAGAAAATGAACCATGTTTATGCTTCTTCTCCCAGATATCCTCCGATTCGAAGAGAAAACACGTACCTGATTGCGACGATGATGATGAGCCCGGACCTTCTCAGGCAAAACGCGTTCGCTCCAACTCCGACTGATCTCTGAATGTGATAAAAAGTTTGTGTGTGAAAAAAGTCGTGTATTATGTGTGAAATACATCGTAATTTAGTCTGAAGTGCACGTTTCCTGCTTTTTTCACACTTTTTTACGTGTTTTTCTGGCTACTCGTATGCATTTTCTCGGACAATGTATAAGATATCACACGTGAGCGTACACTGTCAAACTCGTTGTAGATAGATGTTCAATAAATATTTATTTGTTTGTTATATCTGAACGAGTTATCCACATGCGGTTATCACCTGACTTGTATATTCCTATGGCAACGGCGTTAGTAGATTAGTACTGATATATATATAAGGAATGAGATATAAGGCTGTCTTCAGACTTTTTGTGCGATACAAGATACACGATACATGCGCGCTCTAATCATGTGTATCGATTGCATTTTTGTAGCGGCGACAGATACATGCGTCACGCGATGTATCTTTCGTGTTCATACTTTTTCTACAGTATCTCGGCCTCAGATACATCATTTTGAATCGACGATACACTTTTTTTGAAGATTGCGGCCGGTATTCTACACTTCACTCATATTGTGGATACATCTAGGTTTTCGGATTATAAAAGTGATTTTTGTGAAATTTTTCCAATTGATAGAATGTTCCCCCACACAAAACAGACTGGTATCCGCGAAAAAATTTCATTTTCGCAAGCGACACGCGACGCGTCAAAATGAGAAAATATGCAGATTTGGGTCAAATTCGTGAACTGTGATTATCGATCATGAAGATTGCGAATGTGGATATCAATTTTATATCACGCACGCGACGCGTGCACGCGCCGCGACAAAAATTTAAAACCCGTAGAATTCAATAAAACTCGGGAACCTGAGCAAATTGATCATTCTGAAGTCAGATGTGAGCTTGGTACGAACTTGGGGTCAAGCGCGCGCGCAGCACGCGACGCGACAAAAAATTTCAACTTTTGTGCATGAAGATAAATTTTTGGGATTGGGAGTGGTTGGCCACGCGGATAAGAAGATATTACGAGTTTCGGATATATATTCATAACCAGCATGATCGAATACCCCACCCACCCCAATTTCGTATGAATCGACTCATTTTGATATTTCTGCCGTGTCGCGTGCACGCGCTTCGCGTGAGTGAAATTGAGTATATGGCATGGGGATCGATAACGATGATCATCAGCGTTTTTGTTTTTCACGATGTCCAGAGTTTATCGAAATTCATTCATTTTCACATTTTGTCGCGGCGCGTGCGCGCGTCGCGTGCGATGAGATAGACGTCAATTTGAAGAATGTCTATAAATATCTATGAAATAAAGAATTTAAAATTGTTAAAGGTTACTTTTGAATTTGAAACTAACAAAATCGAAAAAATGTATCCTGGAACGTTCATACTTTTCTGATACGTTGGCGCCAAGATACGGATACAAAATGAGACGATACAAATAATTCGAAAATGAATCGTGTATCTGTATCTTGTATCGCACAAAAAGTCTGAAGACAGCCTAAGAAATAGTATACTGCCAGCATTCTGCGGGCAAAGACTATATTGACATGTTAAAACTGATGATGTGCACAGAGAAAGATCACAATGGAAATCACAAACGAACACATGGACCCTACGTATTAACAGGCTAGCGGTGAGAAACTGAACGGTCAATTCTACAAGCAACCGGGTTGTTAGGTAACCGAACCGTTTTTGATACCGGGTTTGGTAACCGAAAAACCCGGTTAGATATAGAATTCGCCGAAATGTACAACTACGAGGGGGAAGTTCTCAAGGATTGGGGGTCTCCAACTTCTGATCTACATAGTAGCCGACCAGCTGGGCCACATTCAGACCAAAGTTGTCCAGATGCGCCTCGATGTGACCTATACAGACGTCGTCTAGTCCCTCATGACCCAGCGCAACGGCCTTCAGTATCGTGCGACGGTAGGGAGCGGCGTGGATTACTACCTGTAGGAAAAGGGCATTGGGGAAGTTTCTCCAACTCCGTTTTTTATACCATAGTATAGAATATGCATCTTGAAGTTTTTGCATTTGCAACATAAAACCATAAGTAACAGTTTGCCCTTACAATCATATCGCCGAAGACCACCAAAGAACCAGAATATAATGATATGAAGCTCTACCTTGAACAGTTGTTTCATCGAGTCAGCATTTTTAACTTATGAGCAATGTTAATGTGTAGGCAAAAGCGACTAATGCAGACTGAAAATTGAGGATAATTCTACCTTGAACAGCTGTTTGGACACGAATCCGTGATGACGTTTCAGCGATCTCTCGTACGCCTTGTTGATGACGCCGCTCAGGTTCTCCGTGTGAGGTTTCACAGGATCAGATTTGTATTCCATAACCATCAGAGTAAGCATTTGCAACATGAACTCCAGACCTCTGAAATATACATCAAATGTAACCGTGAAATGTAACAACCGGGCAAGTATTTGTAGTAGTTACATGCGGTGATGTGATGCCCCTATCTTCCAAACTTGAATGTTCCGGAATCATCTATAACCTTTGTTCCTTACTAATACACCATTTCCCGGATCACTGTTTAAAAGAAATCATAGGTAAAAAGGGGTCCAACCGGGCTTTTCAAAAGCGAAGGGGGTCAGATCACTCTTGTGGCAAAAGTGAGGGGGAGAGGGTAGCATCCTCCCCTCATTGCGCAGCGAAAGTGATGGAGGTCATTTGCTAACTCTTGTCAAAAAGTGAAGGTAGTAACATCTCAGGATAGCTTTTTGCCTATTAAAGAAATGGTTACACTGAACAAGATTAATAAGAAGTCATTTTCCGGCTTTATCACGCATTACACATTTCGATTCGATGACATTTTTCTATTCTGACGCTTCACGACCGTTACCTTTTCAGCCAGAGCAGTCCTTCCGTAGCGATTCCCAATTTGCCACCATTTTCCTTCAAGTCGGCATCAATGAGATCCTCCAAGTACTTTTGTCCTGGAAAAGCGTTTTGAAACACCGAACAGATACAATGGGATTTAACCTATCAATTTTCAGTCTTTAAAGTTTACAGCGAAAGACGGACTCCTTTTCGGCCAACCGTCCTACCTTACTGGTGCATACTCGCAATAATTTCTGGGACCAAGCAATAACAACTATTTTGCCGCACCTTCTACTGAACACTAGAGCCACGTGATCAAAACTTGCAAATATGTCGGGGTAGAGAGTAAGTATATGCAGTAGAGTTAGAGTCTCGTAAGATCACTTACATACAACAGTAAAGTTGTACGAATAGTCAGAAAAAATCGAAAAACGGACTACTTTTTAGCCGAAAAGAAGACAATCGGTCTACTTTTAATGAAAAAATCTTAATTTTAACGTGTTTACATCCGAAAACAGCCTACTTTTTGTAGCTCAGTCAGACCTTATTGGGGTATGATCACTTACCTTCCCTATCTTTGTCAAAGCGAGTCCTAACTTTCACCACATTTCCGTGAATATCGCTTTTCACGGGACCGAACGCTGTACCAAGGAAACCTTGAATGCCCTTGTTATTTATCCATTCTTGTATAATATCAGCAATGTTCAGCTCATGTTCATGTTTACGCAAACAAGTCAGGATAGATTGAGGCTAAGTACTGTAAAATGTGTGCCACGAATATTTGAAAGGGCAAGAAACCGTGGAAAGACAATTATAGACCTACCTACAAATTCGGCGATTCCCTGACATGCACTGAGAAACTGTTCCGTGGGAATTTTCCCATTCTCCAAGTGAGGAAATAGGTGCTCCGGTTTGGCGAAGTACGTTTCGGGTTCGGCTACGTCGGAGGTTCCCATTTATACCTGCAAACAAAGAATGTGTTTGGAACATGACACTATTGATCAGCAAGAAGACACAATCAAGAAACGCAACAGTATCAGGTAGATTTGAGCGACACTCCCGTAAAATAGATTGAGAAGCCGCTGTGTATGTAGTTATTTAACATACTGAGTGTTATGAAGTAGATGGTTTTGGCCGAGGCGCAACTGTTACACTGTTGGATGAATCACATGTTCTACACATTTACGAAATCGAAGGCTAAAATGCTGAAACTGAATGAAGCGAAGAGTTCATAAAACTACGATGGAGGTGAGATCGTTCTGGAACCATTGCATCGCAAAAGAACTATGAGAGCAAATAACTAAACGTTAAAACGGCAGAATAACTTTTAAAAAACCAAAAAACCGGGATAAATCCGTATTTGGGCGATAAATTTGCTCAGTTCTAACTACTTTTACAGCTTAATTACTACATATTGTTATCAATTCATGGAAAACTAGAAAAACGTGGCAAAGAATAGACTAGAAATGAGATAAGAAACGACAAAGAACGAAAATTCAATAATCGACATTTGCTAGGAATTGGCAAAGTTCCAAGATTTATCTTACCTACCGTACCTGGCCGCGTGGTAGGACCTGCCAACCATTTGCGCCGTGTGTGGGGTGTTGTTCTACGGGCGGTTTCAAAGGAGTTGAGAATAGCCGGTGCTGAATTCTCTACATTTTACTTGTATAACCCTCTGAGCATGCACATTTTCGTAGATTGAGGGCGTTATCCAAAGCAATTCTGAGCTTTTTCCAAGAAATTGTGCTCTATTAGTATCATTTGCACTGATTATCTCAGCTGTGTAACTCGTTATCTTATTTACATTTTAAAACGTTTAGAACTAACAATATAATATTATTTAATTATGTTCATGTTTCTTTTCATTCTTATTTTGTATCATTTTCAGGTTAATCAACTATGTACTGCCAGCGCCTCGCCGTCCCTCTCGCCCGCTCCATCGTTGTGAGTTTCAATTTTAACGTTTATTCATTATTCGGCTACCTTCTTCGAACGCTTACAGTTGTATTAACGAACTCCAAAAGCTTCTCAAGTTGAGCACATAAAAATTAGAATGCTTTCCTAAAGAATACCATGAAAACGTTACCGAGTTTCTTTCGAAAGAACGTGGGGGCTTCGTCAATTCGGCCATACCATTTTGACAACCTTTATTTTAAAGCCTATCATTTTCATAGCAACGGAAAATATGTACGGGAAAAGTCGTCTGTTTCTCGTTTTCTCTGGGGGGGATGTGGTTTTCGTTTCATTGAGTAAATTAGTAGCACTGAGTAAGCGTTCGATAGTGGTGCACTGCTGCTAGTCTCATTTTGTTGTCGGTGCACAAATGTGAACCTAAGATTGACATCTTATAGTATGCTTCATAATGAAACACTAAGAGTTAATTTGTTGCGAAAAGTAAATCGTGTAGGTTGTTCTTCGGTGAAAAGAATCTCACATAGTTCTATTTATTTATTTTAACAACTTTATATGAATGATTAATGAATCTAGTCTGGGTTATGCTATGGCACTGATTGTAACTTCATCAAACCCAGGTTATACAGTTTCAATGCATCTGAAATTATGTTTCTGAATGAGGTTGTAAAATATTGGACGGTTCTCCAGATCTATCCTTCTCTTGAACGAATATTTATATGTATATTCCAGGCCCAGAGGGTCCCCCTCGCCCTCCGCGCGGAGAGCGCGCTGGCCGCTCGTTGCCTGCACACCACCGTCGCCCGCAAGGATATTGACAGTGCTGCCAAGTACATCGGAGCTGGAGCCGCCACCGTCGGAGTCGCTGGATCCGGAGCTGGTATCGGAAACGTCTTCGGAGCTCTCGTTATCGGATACGCCCGTAACCCATCTCTGAAGCAGCAGTTGTTCTCATACGCCATTCTTGGATTCGCTCTGTCCGAGGCTATGGGACTTTTCTGCCTTACCATGGGTTTCATGATCTTGTTCGCTCTCTAAGCTTCTCTTAGTTTTTGGGCACCATTTCTTGTTTTCTATGTTTATAGATAAAAACGAAGGCGAGGTGGTTGTTCATGTAAATGATAGTGAGAGATAAATGTTTTTTGTATTCTTGTTTCGAATGAACCGTCCCACCAAACAGTCTTTGCATGCAAATTATGTAGTTTGACCGCGATCAGTCGCTGAATTTGTAGCTCACCAAGGGTTGAAAAGTCGTGGTTGTTGACAAAATAGCTGAATACAGTTGGTACATTCGAATGTTTTTTTGCTGTGCATATCAGGGTAGGTTCTACGAACAAATTAGTTGGAGATGGCTTTAAAGTTCAGCATTATTAGTTTGCATGAATCCAGTCGGCCTTTCAAACGGAATACTTCTTCATCGGTGAATTCACGGCCTACGCGAGCGTAGTTGTTGTAATTTGTATGTCTCAGCTGTAGTTTGAACTGTTGGTTCTCCCTTTTTTCGTCACATTACACTAAATGAGAGGCTCTTTGTGAATGAGCTGCAGTATAGTGGTACTGTAGTACATCAGCTCTTCAATGTGCCAATTTGGACTACAGGATGTGTGGAATTTGAATAAATTCAGTGGAAAACCGCGCACCAAATCACTTTAACTGAACGAGAGCCGAGCACTAAGCTCGAGTCATCGTGGTTCCGTTCGCCAATACTGCAGTTTTCCATTAATTCAACACAATAAAACACTGTGTACGGTTAGCTTCGAACAATTCACTGAAGAACCGGCCGGTTCGGTATTCACTAGTGGTCGGTTCGGTTTGGGCATCTCGACTTATCGAGTGAGTTCGTCAACAGATTCTCTCCGACAACAAAATTATTCTTATATCAACAGAAATTCGTTATGAAAATATTCATTTACTAACAGAAAAGTATATGCAATTATTCATTTATCAACATAAAAGTGATGAAGAAACCCGATATGATGTGGAAACTACAATTCACATGATTGAATTAGGACCTAATACCAGTAGTAAGTTATACAATATGCACAGAAAATGCGAATCTCTCAGCTAATCTGCTGTATGGAATTCCGCTTATTTATCACATCTAGTGGGAATGTGTGTCTGGCCGGATCGGTGCTGTCGCGGCGTTTCAATTCGAAGGCCCGCACGATGACGCGGACCGTGTCGGTGGGGGGTCGCGGGCTGCTGCGACAGGAAAGGGAGTGGGATCGCGGACCGCGGCCGTTGAACTGCGGAGCGTGGCGGTGGCGACTAGCCTCCAGGGCGCCTCCGAACGTGCGCAACTGGTCCATAAAGCCCTGAAATGGTGGAGAGGTTGTAGACGAGTGCAATATTATAGGGTTTGCTTTGGGTAGGTTGACCTGTTATATTTCCGTCGTATTCAAGAACTAGAAAACTGTGCCGCGAGAGCAGATCAAACTACAACGCAAATATGGTCATTCCCTATATACTTACTTGCCGCAGGTGAGGCTAGGAGGAAAACTAGGGGGTGAAAGATACTGTACTATACTTTGGAATCAGATCAGCCGCACTGTTCCACAACATGGCAAAATCAGGGAACACTACCAAAACTGCCAAACTAACTACTACACAAAAGCAAAGTATATGGTATATTTTCAGATATCATATTCCCTCAAAACTCATACGTAAAAACGACAGGAAGCTCACCTTATTCGGAGTGATACAATTCCTTCTCTTCTTGACGAACTGTAGTGCTTCTTCTAGACTCCAACCGTATTCCTTCATGGCATACGCTATAACCGTGGACGAACTTCGAGAGATGCCTTTCTTGCAATGCACTAAGCAAACCTTTCCCGACTCTCTGAAAAAAGGTGCGTGTACACTATTGATTCAACAACAAATCTAGTCTAGCGTAGTAGCTTCAAAGTTCAGAATGCTAGTTCGAAACTAGAGGTATTGTTTTTGTTCGAAACTCGTTTAGGAACTTTAGTTAGCACAGAAAATGAGTTACAGTAACGGTGATGCACGTGCTAAGACCGCGTTCACCGCAATAATAACTACGAAGAAAATATGAAAAGGGGTTGCACTTTCAAAGACACTAATGAAGGACAGTGCGCGGAATAGAGCTTTTTGAACCCTTTCCGTTTCAACCATAACTCACTTCGCCTTCTTGATGAACTCGTAGGTGATGTTCCAATGGTTCAACAGCTGGGTATTCGCCTCATCGGTCACCCATATCTTCCGATACTCAAAGTTTTGGGGAAAGAAATTGTCCACTTCTCGCGTCATGTTTAAGATATATCCGACTCTGAAAAAGTCGAAAATGAACTGTGGCATACTGCAAGCAACATTCAATGGGGGAACGATTGTTCAGGTACGAACTTTTTTCATCTAAGTAGAGTATGTTTGTCAGTTCGTTTTGATGTGTTATCTCAGTTTGGGGCACAACAGTTATGAAGCCTGAACGAGGAAGCGAAATTTCAACAACCTCCGACTACGTTTGAAAACTCTTTCAAAGTATTCATGGTATAGAGAGTGCCCAATACTTGATTGTAGCTGTAGCTTCATTTCGATAAACGCCCCTCAACTACAAACACAGTGCGGCTGGCTTACATGCACGGTATAGCTTTGTTTTTGAAAAAGTCAAAAACATAAGTAACACATTTCTAGTCCCTGTATGTCTGTATCTCACCTATTCTCGTTCAGCTCCTCCCAATTGGACGCATTCCACTCTGTTCCCAGCAGAAGATACGGGAAGATCTGACTCGGTTTGTCCAGCTGACCCAGGATGACCAACATCTCCTTGTCGATGAACTCCTGAACAACGAGTTGAGGTTTAGTTGGAAACTAGCAACGTTCACCTTTCATACATTTCAGTTTCCACTAATACCGAACTATACAGTATCCCGGGACCGGAAAACCTCTCAGATAACACTCTCTGCGACTATCATCATAAGACAAAGGATATTTCAAGAACACACATGATGGTAGATCAAAGTTTTCTCTTCAAAACTAAACTTCTTAGAAAGCAGACTCACCTTATTCTCATCTACATTCCCCACTCGTTTCGCGAGAGTTTCCTTCAAATCTCGACTGGTCACCGAATCCAAGTCGACACTTTGCATTATCTGGCGCAGCTCTCGCCGAATTTCCGCCTCCTACAATAGAAAACCAGTAACTAATTGTAACTAATAACTCAATTAGGTGAAAAAATAGGAAAAATTCTTGTCAGTGACAAAAATAGGTATGGATAAGGCAACGTCAGTGTTTAGCTAACATTGCTTGCATTTATAGCACAGTAGGTCTAGAAACTTTTTAAACAGTTTTAAACATCCAACAACAGCCTTTCAAATCAATTCAAAAACCAATACACTAATTTCTGTTACACCTTCAGCCCCCACCGAGTAACATTTTCTATCGACTCACTTTGATTTGTACACTTTCTTCGACCGCATAATCTCTCAACGTATCCGCCTTCAAGTCATAATCTTCGTCTATTTCGAGAGGTGACTGCTGCCTGGAAAAGATGAGAATTAAAAAAACACCACGATCAGAGTAGAAGCCCGTTTTTTATCACTATAGAGTCATGACTGCTATAGTTCAGAAAGGAACCAAAATACGATTCTATACAAAACGCAGAACAGAAGAATGAAAACAGCCACGTGGGACGTGAAAAAAGTGTACTTAATAGTAGACGACTGCACCGTTTCTGCCCCGCCGCATATGTTACACGTGAATTTGCGTTGTACTAGTAGCGCATCAGTAATAGTACTAATGTCTTAGTATACCCACCATTGTGCGCATACAATCCACCACTGTGTTGTACTTTGTTATTATTATAATACATTATGTATCATGATTTAACCAACCATTGTGCGCATAGAAAGTGGTGTGAGTTGATTCTGTCCATGTAGTGTTCGGTGGCAGTCGCCGGCTCCTTCAACCGCCGCGCCTCCTGCCGCGTTGATTCTAGCTCCTTGTGCAGGGATTGGAACACGAACCTGCAAAGTAGATATTGATTTGATTGAACTAAAACGTTTTTAAAGAACTCGGCGGAAGGAAGGTCAAAATGAAGGTTATGAAGATATCGCGACTCGAAACACCTTGAGCGCTTGCGAAAATTTCCAGCTATAAGAGATCTTTGCCGGTGTTTGATTGAGGGGGGCAGTAATGAAAGATATTTAAAATTTCGAAGCAAGCCTACACTACTCCTGTTCAATTACAATACTTCGCGATTGTGTTTGTCAAAACACACATATTGGCAAAAAACTAACCACATAGCCTGTACGGAAACCGGTCTGAACAGAAGTGCGTTGTCAGCCTTGCTACATGACTGGGATGAACCGTGGACCGTCACTCCTCCATCCGCAGCCAATTCCACTCTACTACACCACAGGAGGGGCAGGACTACACCGATGCTGGAATTAGAAACAAACAATAATATCTCTGAAAGTTCTTGAAAATAAATCAATGTAAAAGTGAAACCTCATGCTGGAACTGGAAAAGGGGATTGTATTAATGCCAACTACAACCATACTTGCACTAAACTATTGGATGATAGATGAAAGACTGGAATAATATTGATACCAGTAAGGTCTGACAAAGCAGCAAAAATTAGGCCGTTTCCATACGTAAACACGTGAAAACTTTTATTTTTCATCAAAAGTAGACTGATTGTCTTCTTTTCGGCGGAAAAGTAGTCAGTTTTTCAATTTTTTTCTGATTATTCGGACAACTTTACTGAGGTATGTATGAACTGTTTATCAACCACATTGCAACTGTGGGAGCATCGACAGCCAGATACAAACATTTCGGTTGATTTCAAAAAAAGATAACGAAATGTGACGTTTGCAGCATGCAGCAATGAGAATACAGGCAGAATAAACACTACACACGACACTGCAAACGGAATCTTAGGTAACTTGAGGTGTATTACGGTTCACGGAACATTGCATTTCTTCTCAAGTAGTATAGTCGAGGGTGAAAGATCCCAGGTCCTATGAGATACGGTCATTTAACATTTACCTGATTCATAGAGACTACTGAGAATCCGTGAAACAAACAAAATCTCTCACGTCATTTTGCCCTCGAAGTAGTCCATTCCCAACAAAAGAATCCTTCTGTCGCTGTCGAAAGTCGACACAACAGCCAGATATCGGACATGCTCCAGAACCTGCAAGCGGGTTCAGGTGGAAGTCAACCACCAGTAAGGTTCGACTATTCGACAAAGAGGAGTCTGTTTTTGGATTCCAACACGTGAGAAGCTGAGAAATGATGATTTTGAGTCAAAATGAACGAATTTTCTTGTTTTTGGCTAAAAAAAGTAGCTCGTTTTTGCTAGTTATTCGGAATTCGAACAATTTTCCTGATGTTTAGTTGGAGTGAAGCTCCCAGAGTACGTAATAACTGTTTTCTCGTAAGGCTAAAAAAGTACAATAACTGTAGCTGATCAACATTCCGACTAACATGCCAAGATAAAGGATACTATAAAATTAATACTATTAACCAATCGGTCAATTTTTATTCTAGCTTTTTTTGCTGAACTCAAAGTTTAGAGTAAGAGCACACACGTGAGAACTTTTCATGTACAAAACTGAAAATTTCGTACGAATAACTCATCCTTACAGGCCTTTACCAGCAACCAACCTGTGTTTGTAGTCGTACGGCCATATTCATAGTGTCCTGTGCCCTGAGGAGTCGAAGCATCAGCTGGAGATGACCTTCGATTTCCGTCGCACTCGCCGAGCCGTGGGAACACGACGGGGAATTCTCACTGGAATATAAATATGGAACAATGTTTAAATTAGGCAAACAGCCTACAATAGTAAATTACGTCAATTCTCCTCACCATCAAACCTAACCATGTTTTTTTCGAAGAAACTCCTCCTAATTGTAATACATTCGTCTAAACGAACAAGCTTATGACAGTAAACTGTTAAAACATCACTTCCCTATCCCTATCAAACCCATATGATAGGTAGTGTCTCACAAGTACCACGTGCATATGAATACAAAAAAAACTACCAGTAAATTCATCCAACTCACTCTAATATTCGATGTGGTAGAATGACGGCGGCGCCTCTGACGGCGAAATAGCACTCGGAAAGACTGCGATTACGGGAGGAACATCGAGAATCTTCCAAATCCTGAAATCATACAAAATAAAAAACCATACATACACACACCAGCAAGGTTGTCCGATAAGTCAGAAAAATTCGAAAAACAGACTACTTTTTAGCAGAAAAGATGAAAATCGGTCTACTTTTTTTGAAAAATCTTAAATTTTCACGTTTTTACATCTGAAAACTGATTACTTTTGGTCGCTCAGTCGAACCTTACTCGTGTATGCATACATAATTTCCTCAAAATACGTCATTTATTAAACTTTTCTATAGTAAAAATGGAAAGAAAACTTTAAGAAAGGTGACTGAATTCAAGTGGTTCAAAACGAAAGCGAAGTACGCATTGATTTCACTGTAGAGTGTGGTAGCTGTACGACGAGCAGAGAAGATCTTTAAGAACATAGGTTTATATTTAGAATGACCGGATAGGTTAACTTCTTGATGGATGAAGAATAAATAATGAATCTAGTTTAGCGGAGAGAAAAACTCACGAGACTTTCGCTTTCGTCGGCGATGGAAGGGGTGGGAGAACGCTGAACTTGGACCAGAGACATATTCACAAAATATACATACACATAAAAGACCTGAAATCAAATTAATTTAATGGAATACCGGCTTATCCCATTTCTCATAGCAAACCAACATTGAAAGACTAGACATGCTTTGAAAGAACACATGAATGAGCAAGATAAGAACAAACTAAACAACAGCACTACAATGATCACACAGAGAGAAGAGAACAAACACGATTATTTGATGTGTTCTACCCGGATTAATCGCTTAAACAGGAACTAGGGTATGATCATTAATGAGTCAACCTCTCTATGTAATAAGTCCGCCGATATCTCTTCACGTTTACACATTTCTTTGATAAAACACACAAAATGCTCCGTGAAACCGATTACAATAACAGGAATGATTGTTAGTTCGGACGATCGATCGAAATTAGATGAAAAGCATTGATGTATGCATGCATTATTATTATGAATAAGCTGCGGCCGGAATACGTCATGCTTATTTCCAAAGTTATGTAAAGGGATCCCTTGTGTAAACGAGCGGAAAAAGATCAGAGAAGAGTAACTAGAATGAATTTTGTATTAATAATTACACAATGAGCCTAATAAGAACTAAAAACTAGTCAAATTAAACTGAAAACTAGTCATAAAGCGGCGGCAGGCGCGAGTGCGAACAAAATTTTTTTAAATGGATTTAAACCAACGATACACCGTTAAAACCCGAGCACTACATCCGTTAACCAACTACCCGCGTTTGTGAAAAATAACAAGCATCATTATCACATGTTTTACAACTTCGAAACAAAATTTCTAGCTCAACACAAATGGAGAATAATTTCAGACACAATGAGCATCCAATGCATACTTTATGAGACACATAAATTCTAAACAAAACTTGGACAGCGTCAAGATGAAAACGCATTCTAAGTTTCTTCCAACCATACTTCATCTCAGGCAATACATCACTTCATTCGACATTATAGCGCACAGCAAATCAGAAAAAAGACCATGAAATGATGTTGAAAACTCCTTTAAATTCCTTTTTATCTGTTGCGCGTGCGTGAGAAATATATGGTAATACATAAAGATATAGATAATATATATAGAGACATGGTATGAGCGCTCTATTATGGATAAAACCCCATTAAAAGTAGTTTTGTTCGGTGCGCGTGCGCGAGAGAGGGGGTGTCATGAAAAGGCGCGTGCGATCGATGGTGGCTGGCGCACTAACATGCTATTCGGGCCAGCTGGGCTGGTAGGAACGGGCTATTATGGATGGGTGTTGATTGTTGTTCGGTTCACGGGATCAATAGGACCATAGGGGAAATTAGGTTTTACTCTGAATATAATGGATGATGAATTCTACAACTAGCCGGGTTTTTCAGTAACCTAAACTTTTTCGGTTACCTGTGTGGGTAACCGGAAAGTAACCTGGAACGAAAAACCGGTTACTCTAATTTGACCGAAACAATTTGTCATGAAAATAGTTAGTGAATTATCATCAAACTGTCACAGAAAAGTTTTTCCATGATCTATTGTTCCTTGTAGTAGGAAGGGTATAGTAAACTTATATTAGACTTTTTTTATGGGAAATTATTACTTCATAGATAATTACATTCTGTACTGGTAGTAAATGAGAAAATCTCTACGTTGTACTTTAAACTCTTGTTTTTTGGAGTTGGAAGTAAAAGTATAGTTTGAACAATTGATTCAATGAAAGAGTATTTGTTGGTAAGTGTTGCTGAAATGATGTTTTGTGATACAGGATACAGGATGTAACTATCAACTCAAACCGTTCTGAGAAAACTTCTCATTTCGACAATTAATATCGATTTAGGTCAATAGAAATTTTTATATGCTTTGAAACAAGAAGAAAACATAAATATAAATACAAAATGAATATGTGAATAGTTAGGAGACAGGTATCTTTAGACACGTAAGGCGAATGCTAGATGAGATCGAAAGAAAGCTGTGTTCTACTAGTAGTAAATAGGACAATCAGGTGAAGGGTGAAGATTTGAATGGGTTCACACGTTTCGCACGTGCCTATTTACTGGTAGTAGATTACGATACGTCATTCAATTACACATACTGAAAATAATATGTTAGCTGATAGAACACTTAATTTAAACCGTCAACAGAACATAAGTAAATGAAATACAGGAAATGCTAGAAATTGATACAACCCAACTACAAAACTCGCTCCTACTCTGTAGTTGGAAAAAAAGATAATTTCTAGCGGAATAATTTCTAGCGGAAATGTCACAAAGCATTGTTAAATTTACAAGTATAAACTTGCACGTGCACGTGAATATGCACGTGAATAGAAGATACTTATTTGTATCATTACATGCTCATTCACATATAACATTCATATAAAACTGTAAATAAATGTTTTAAAACTATTTAATCCCCTGAAAAGAGCTGTTTTACTTCTATTATTGATTTTTCAAGCATTGATTGATTTCATCTGAGTTGATATTAGCAATTATTATCGGTTTCGTCAATATTGATTGATTTTTATCATCAGTATTGATTTTATCTGAGCTGCTGAACAAGTTGTTGCAATGCTTTCACGTGTCCACGGGCTGCCTGCAGCAGACGCGTACTGTCATGTCGCTCCGCCATTTCTGAAAGAAATCAATACAAATACCATTTTCAATCAATACTGATGATATCTGTCCAATTTACAGTGTCGGACGAATCTATTTCTAGTGTGCATGGTGGATGCATATTGCACAATCATAAAATGAGTGTCATATGTTGCGGCGAATTGTACTGATTCTGATCCCGTAATAAACTATTGTATTGTATTGTATTGTATTGTAAAATGAGTAAAACCACCCATCCAGCTCGCCGGGTCTAGCGCATAGAACGAGCGACGTTATTCGTGCACACCTAGTCGATGTTTCAAATTATTAGCGTTCCAATTCAGTTGACCTTCGACCTATATTGCAAGCTACCATTGAAGAACAAGCTAAAGAACACTTCCAATTCGTCTTATAACCTGAGAAACCAATCCATCTGAACATTTCAGTCAAAATTCGTACAAATAGCGTGCAAGAAGATGAAAGTACAAAGTACGACCGAACGTACCATTGAAGAACTTGATCATGTCGGTGAAGTCCATGTTGTTGTTGACGATGACCTCCCGGTAGTTGGTGATCATTGCCAGGGCGAAGAAGAGGGGGAAGTTGGGGGAGAAGGTGCGGCCCGCGGCCCAGATCGTCTCCCACACACGGTACGTACTCTCATATGACAGTTCTGGAATGTTTAGTTATTGTAACGTTGTCGTGCACACCTACAGTATATCGACGAGCTTTCCGAATTCATTTCTAAAGCATCTCACACACGACACTCTCTTACGACAAATCTGCAAGAGAATAACTAATGAAAAGAATAACAGTAATAAAATAACGATGAGTTTATTGCGAATTCTTGCACAGAAGTGTAATTGCTGCTATCTTTTTTCACCTTCGAAAAGATGGAAATCGAAAAAGATTATATACTTCAATAATTGACTGCAGATTTCACAATAACAATGTGAGAAGACCTTCAGTGGATGAGTGAACTGTAGAAAAGTATCTCAGACCATTGGCTGTTAATTACAAATTCGCGTTTGGTCGAAACTGTATTGCAACAAATCTAGAGATATAGTGTGCCCCGAAGAGACGTCAGACGACGAGAGGGAAAATCAATATATATGACAGCCACGCTGTATAAACAGTAATTTACTGTTTTGCAACGACGCGTGTTCTGAGATTGCAAAAATACAGTACCTCTCTTGAAGTCAAGCAAAAACCATCGATAGCTGAAGTATAGATGCGTGAAATCCGAAGTAGACATGAGCATCGAGTAGATTTGAGGATCGACAACCTGAAGGACTTGTTATACACCGATAGTCACGTGCATTGTCACGTGAATCGTGGGAATATAACCAATGCCATATAACATATTGCCATGTTTCACTACTCTCGATATCTATATTTTGTCACTATACATGGTACTCACGTGTATCTCACGTCCCATCACATGTAGGATCAGGCGAAATTTCACATGTCACGTGTTTGTCACGTGATTTAGGTAATCCGTGTCAGAGTTCAACGATATTTACCTGTATAAGCGAGCGTAGATTGGACAGACACTGATCCATTCCGGCTCTCTGTGGGAAATTGTCCCGCAATCGAACCATGATTATCGTGAAACATTCCAGTGTCAACGCTTCTGAAATAGGAATTTTGAGAAAACAGATATGAAGCAGAAAATACAAATACGAACATTCGTTATGGAAGGGAAAGTTAAAAGGGTGTAAAACGTTTACCAAGTTTTCGGGAAAAAACGTGAAAAATAAGAAAAAAAAAGTTTTCGAAAATGCAGTCAGTGAAAAAGCTATAGTTGAAAACTGACCATCTTCGAAAACGACCAAAAGTGGTGCCAAGATGTCGCACATTCCTTGGATATATCCCTCGTCCAAGTTACGTCGCACGTACGTACACATAACACGCCTGGAAAAGTGAAGACTTCGAAAAAGCCCATAGTTGACGTCCAGCTATAGGCAATATCATACTGTAATGCCTCGATTCGGCTGTGTGCACACTCAAAGGGGATATTTCAAAATGTTGTTGTGGAGAGTTCACAAGTACGTGACAAGTTGTACGAACCACGTTTTGCTGCTAGTTTTTTTTCCGTGCATCTCTAGTTAGACGCTTTTCTCAAAACTCATCTATCGATCTAACTACTGTAAACGCTATACGTTGTTCCAACAATTTGTTGAAAAACATCTTGTATGTTGAAAGTATACTATTTCGTTGAACTTTTTCACATGTAGAACTATTCGCAGTACCTCAAGCTCTCGAGATTCTCCTTTTTTGAAAAGATCACAGATTACAACTCTTTTATCGACCCACTATCTACTTTGTTTCAATAATTCGTCGGAAAACACAGTATCTAAATTGTTAAATGTCTACTAACCCGTCAAAACGTTTTTTCACGTGTATAAACCTTTACAGTACCTCAAACTCTCCAGATTCTCCTTATTGGAAAAGAAGATGAGATTCCGATCGCATCGCTCGACGTCCTTGTCTATTCGATGGAGGTTCGTCGCGAACTGGTTTAACAACTCCTCGCTACCAGTCGGAGTACTCTGTGAGGGTCAAAGGTTAGAGTTCGACAGGTCGAAGTTCAAAAATCAGCGTCACATGAGAGATATATCTGGTGCTTGGTCTTGCACCGTGCATCGTTCTTTTCCGAATTCGGAACCTAACTCCTAACTTCTTCTTCAAGTTTCACCAAACCCACGTACCATTCATTTACATTCTGAATCGACAAAACTGCATACTAGATGACAGCCCCTGGTGAAAAAACAGGGTTTTCAACAATATTCGATTTTTGTTTCAAAACTGATTGTTACTGAGAAACTTCCTTACCGTCGATGAGCCGGCTTCTTCATCCTCGAAGACGTCGCTCATTAGCGATTCTTCGCGAACAGGCGACGACGCTTTTCGTTGGCGGGCTGCAAGAGATACATTTGGAATAGCTTATCGAATGGGTATGTTTTGGAAAGTATCGGAGAACAAATGGTGAAGGTTCGCCCTCTGATCACCACTTCTCACAATGCAAAGTGTCCACGAGTTGCGAAGTTTGGGCGAACTCTCAACCAAAATTGATTTCAAAAATGGAAATCGACAAACTTGTATTGTAAGTGTCCACACTTTCAAGAAATTGAGTATTCGAAATCACAAATATTACGTTGGAACTTGGTACGTAACTATTCTCAGATATACCCATGTTTCAGTTATCTCATTCTATGTTTTCAAACTCGTTCTTTCTAATTCTGACAAGTTGGCTACCTGCCAAGAAGGCCTCCTCGTCCCTCCGTCTGACCTCAGCCTCCAGCACCCGCCATTCCTCCACGTCTTCTCTGAAACTCACTGTATGGTTGAACATAGAATATTGAGGTTACTGTATACTTCCGTTTCTGCTGTGTCCATGGACTCCGTCACCACATAAGTTGTGGGTACGGCAACCGCGGGACCGGTAGACCGAACTCATCAGAAAGAGGTTCACAGAATCGTCTCATGAGAATCACCGAAACAGAGTGGGTATGTTGGAACACCCCGTCGCTCATCTCATCTCATTCCGTGTCTCTCGCTTTGCGCACTTTTCAAGAGCCTGTCCCCCGCTGGTATGTAAGAGCAGAGAAATAGTACATGTTTGAGGAGACGTAGGTTAGGGTGATGATGTCGGAATGCTCCTGAATACGGTCTCAGATCACTCCTCATTTACAGAACCAACGCATCGAATCTCATAAGTTCACCATATGTCTGTGTCTCACCAGGAAAATTTCGTAGAATTCGCAGTCACTCTTGAAAAGCCTCAAATTTTCAGATGTTTTCTGTAGGTTTCAAATTAGTTACCTGTACTTAGAAGTGAACTCCGATGTTTTTGGCTCTGGCGACTCGTTCCACTCGAACAACTTCAACAAATACGGCCAGGCCTGAAAACGAATACAATTGATTGAAACTAAAACCTTCAAAAAATCTCGGAAAAAGGGGGATATGATCTTCCGTGCGTCCTTATCAACTTTGTCTATGGTGCTATTCAATTCACCAAGACGAAACAGATATAAACTGATAAAAGTTCGAAATCCATTAGAATACTGAACAGTATTGACCAGGTTACCCAGCAAGAGATAAAATAATAATTCGATATGCTAATTGATATATGTATACCTGTCTTCTCAGCTCTTTTGCATTGGCTCCCTCGATACCCCTCCAATATACCCGTAACAAGAACTCTTCTTCCAATTCTGCCTGAAAAAAGTTTATGTGGAATGGTAGTTTGAGCTGCATAGGCATTAGAAATCATGACTTACGACTGAACGGAGGCAGCATCAAACTATAAAAGCATCAAATTGCACCGACTGACTTCTTGTCATTTCTCGCCAAATATCTCGGTGTCAGTAGAAGAGACGCAAACATCTGACATACGCGGAACCTTTGTCGTTATATAAACTTGTCTTCTTGGTACTAACTTCTGCGTTACAGTACTATGTTAGTTTATTCTGATGTGTTTTCACGAAAATATCGCCAGGAACAGTTCCGAAACAATCAAAACCGGACTACTATTCCGTACCGTTTTGTCCGCCCTGCACTTCTTCCAGAACAGGTCATCTACCGCGGCCAACTCCGCTTCCCCCATCTCTTTTGTGTTCACCAGGTATAGAAGATGTTTCCGAATGGTACGCAGATGACGACAGTAGGACAACCCTGGAAATCAATCGATAAACGCAGTGATTAATCAATATTCTAGTTATTGATCAGTAATGCAGTCGATACGTTTTCTCGTCAACGAGTTATATTATGTCAGAAATGTGATACACAAAGAGTGTGCATCACATTTCCAACATGACATAACTCGTCTAAAGTCATTTAAACTGGAGAAGTCGTTTGTGGTGATGAACAAAGTACAAAGTACAGACTCCCGATCCCATGGTTTCCGCTCAACATAACGTTGAATATGTATTTATCAAACCCAGATAGCACCGTCATAGTAAATTCATTGACTAATATAAAAACATGTTTCCTTCTAGTCAAATTGTCCGGTTTTATGTGAAGTATAACAAGACTTATACAAAGAGCAAGTAAAAGTGCTTGAAGTCTTGAAGATTGAGAAGGTATCAAAAGAATAGCCAATGAAATTAATTCGGAATAGACGTACATCCATGAAATGCCCGGGACAGGATCTGGTGGCGCACAGACTGACACGCCTTGTCGATTTGGAGGCTGAAACAAAGAATTCATTCTCAACTAATATTGTCTTTATTTATATCGGAAAAATAGTTAGCCATTTAAATTTAGCCATAAACTCCGTTCCCAAAAAGTGAGAAGTAACCGTAATGATTAGCCAGCAAAAAGGAGGAAAATGAGAGATAAAATCGAATCGCGGTTCATTCCGAAGTTGTACAGTGAATTTCAAACGAGTTATGAAAGTGCAAAGAAGTAATTTGAGTGCAAAACTTGAAAAGAATATGTCCAAGAACTCACTTGACCAAGCTGTCCACGTTGTCCACAATGTATGGAGAATTCGGTAGGGAGACACTGAAATACCTAGCAGTTCCAGTTTTCTCCCACGTTTCTCAACTAAACAGAACGCGGAATCAACTATTAGTTGGTTGGGCGCGTTATGAACGAATTTTCACAATCGTACATCGAAACGTATGAATATAGTTTTGACTCCACAAGTGTTTACATTACTTTCAAAAATAAATGTCGTACCACGTGTTGTCATCAATCGCCTAAAACTGTTCTAGAGCATTTGGCCCGGCGCCAGACGAGCGAACTATTTGATTGTGGCACCAATCATTTCAATCTCATGTTGATCATTAGTATAATCAAATGTAGTGTTTTCCATGACTTACCAAGTCTTTATCAAATATGAGCGAACAAATACATTATTTTCAGTGAATTAGTTTAAAATGTATAGTTTTTATTCAAATTTAACCATATTTCATGACCTACCACGTCTTGTCATCTATTGCTTCAAACTCCTCGAGAGCATTTGGCTCGGCGCCAGACGACCTGACGATGCGGAAGACGAGGTCCACCACCGCCGCCTTCCCGATGGCGTTGGAACGCTTCCGCAGACGGGGCAACATCTTTTCTGGAAATAAATAAGTTTAGATCGTGATCACTAATTCAGTGGATCGGTGTTCATCTAATTTACACTGTAGATAGTTTTAGCTTTCTGGAAGTAGAAAAGAATAGCGTCGGTCAAAACTTTGAAAATCTGTTCGGAAAAGTTGGAGCAAATTCCATTCGGGAAAAAATAGGTGGTTATCGAACCCGGACCTATTCTGAGTACCCTGGCCCCTATCCACCATGCCGAAGTCATACTGTAGAATACCACATAAAACGAGTGTTGACCATACCGTTCTCCAGTTCGCCGACTCACAAAGGGGGTTCCATTCTGAGTGATGCACCAGCTGGGTAATGAACCAGTGACCCATTCCCTGTACCCTGCTATCTTACCACTCCACCAACTATACTTACCTTTCTCTAGTCCTCCTACCCACAGTGGGGGATCGAGTCTGAGTGTTGGTGCCAGCCCACTTTCCAGTGACGTCATGAATATGAGGGAATTCTGTCCGGCTGGCAGCTGTAGCGGAGGTGATTGGACACCCTCACAGTCAACCAATGAAAGGGTGGCAGGAGACGTCTCGTCTGGAATGGGTATTGATTCATTGATTTTTTTCTGAAATAGAATCTTTGAAATGACTTACTGAAAACAGTTTGTTCGCTATTTACTTTGCGTATTTCCTGCTATTTTTTCATGTGGGTAGGATTTCTCAAAGAATGGGTGGCCTTAGATATTGAAAATGCATGAGCTACTAGTGTAACTACCTCCAAAATAGGACGAAAAGCTTGAATGAATGGCAGCGAGGAAATGAAATGTTCCAGTAACACAAAGATACATCTTCGTACTGAATAGGTATTTGATAGGAAACTGATCTGGCCAATTCTACAACTAACCCGGTTTTTAGGTAACCTAACCTTTTTTGGTAACCTTTTTTCAGGTTACCTTGGTAGATAACCTGTAAGTAACCTTAAACCAAAATCGGGTTACCATCATCAAAAATAACAGCAAAAACGAGTTTTCGAGCCAAATTCGAGGGTAACCTGTTTTTTTGTTTCAGGTTACTTTCAGGTTACAATCGAAGTAACCTAAAAAAAAGGTTACCAAAAAAGGTTTAGGTTACCAAAAAAACGGGTCAGATATAGAATTCACCAACTGATCTATGAAAAGAACGCAGCAAGGTTCTATCGTGCATAGGTGAAAGGTCACGGGCCTAAAAGGTTCCTTTTAGGCCCGCGATTTCCGTAGCCGAAATCACCCTATTAGGGCCTGCTAGGGGCGCTTAGGGTACCATTTTTCGTCGCAAATACTGGATTAAATATGTTTGTCTTGCTCACCCTTGTGCATATACTCTAGAAATGTGAAAAAACATAGATTAGTGTAACATAGTTACAATCAAAATCAAAAACAATGAAAAAAGCTAAGTCGATATCGAAATCGCGGCCCTTTTAGGGCTTTTCGGGCCCGCGTTTGCAAAATCACCCGAAATTCCCCTTTTAGGGGCTAATAGTCCCTTGACTTTTCACCTGAGTGAGCACGCGCCTGCGTTCGAAGTCTTATTTTTTTTTTATTTACCTAGGCGTGGGTCGAGATCAAAGTACAACCACTGGCTAGATACTTTTCAGATGTAGATGAATGTAGACTATGTTCATCATGTCAATTGTCGAACATTTTCTGCGTTAGAGCAACTTTCCTATCAGAATTAGGTAATGAAAACGAGGTGAGAGTGTCGGAATCATACTATAGGAGTCTTGGTAGTAATAAAGAAGGATGTACCTTTCTGAAATTGATGAATGCATATGAAGACTTGCTTTGAGTAAAGCGTACCCATATACTTTGTTTGTTGCCCAATCCCGCTGTGTTTACAGTTGATCACGTGAGATAAAACTATAACCACTTCTTATTTACCTTTCTGATGTAGATGCATGTAAATGATATCCATCATGTCAATATGGGCTCCTCTCCACTGTTCTCGACACGGTCTTGACTAAACCGAATCCGTTCGAGTCTCACTTGACCTCACGTGACCTCACGTGACTATTTCCTCCTGACCATCTTACCGTTCTCGACACAGTTCTGACTAAAGTTTTGAATACGGTATGTCTCACTTGACCTCACGTGCCTTCACGTGAATATTTTCCCCAACAACTGTATTCTATACCTTTCTGATGTAGATGAATGTAGATGATGTCCATCATGTCAATATGGATGGCCTGGCGCCACAACCACTGTTGTTCACTCTCCTTCACTGTCGCCGAGGAAGGTTGCGAACTGGAATAGAATTTACTTATACTAAAGATAATCAATCAATATGTAATCAATTAAACATAATATTGATCTTATATAGTATATTTACAACCTATCAGGTGTGTATCAATTTGGAGAAAACTGTGTGTCTTACTCGGTTCCATTCGCGAATAGTTTCAGTAAACAGAAATGGAAAACAAAAATGAATTCAACCAATATGATTACTATATTTTAGTGGATTCGTATCTAAATACACCTGTGCATTCATACTGTGCAGTTTCGTTGCCTTGTTCAACTTACAAATCTACGTATTTCTAGAGCGAAATAAACGTTTCTTCATGTTTCCCACTTTCCCTTCACACACTCAATAGTTCATCTGCTCGAACGATTCAAAGCTATAGAAAAACACCTGCTCGATGATTAAATACATAATTAACATAATAAATCCAATTACTATTCAATTAAATTCACCTTGCATGCATCAATTGATTGGGCGTCCATTTCAAGGACAAATTTCCCTCATAACTCTTGTGAAGAGACAAGTAACCTGGAAATTAACAACGTGTATAACATCAAATAAGTGTTTATTTTGAACATTTTTCAATCATTTATATAATGTTCATTGTAAAATTGTTGGACACCTCGGACGGTTCATGTCATTTCTCGAACAAAACCGCACGTTTTCATCGTAATGTCGTTTTGTAGTTTAGTCTTGATTTGTCCAAATAATCAACCGGGTTACTGTGTTCATCACTTTTGCTGTGAAAATCAAGGATTACTGTAATCAGAGCTTTCGCTGTGCTCTTCTACCCACCTTTAACCGATTGTGTGTCCTCGGCGCCGGCTAAACACACGTTGTTCTTTCCATACAACAGACTCGACTTGAAATTGTGATGCAACGAGTAGACATAGTCTCTGCACACCGAGCCACGCTCGCTACTGACTATACTGCTACTCTGACGCTGGATCTGCAATACTGATCGGGTTATTGATTTATTTTGCTGGGTATCGATTGGTAATATTAGTGTATGCTAACTATACTGCTAAAAATTCTCCTATACTCTTACCTTGACGCTGGATTTGCAATATTGATTGGAATTAGGTCAGATATTGACTGCAATATTGATTGGATTGAGTTATTGATTTATTTTGCTCGTTATCGATTGTTGGTACATTGTTCAAACAAGTGTACTGCTACTCTGACGCTGGATCTGCAATATTAATATTGATTGGAATTAGGTCAGGTATTGACTGCAATATCGATTGAGTTATTGATTTATTTTGCTCGTTATTGGTGGTACATTGTTCAAACAAGTGTACTGCTACTCTGACGCTGGATCTGGAATATTGATCGGGTTATTGATTGGAATTCGTCTAGGTATCGATTGTAATACTGGTCAGATTGAGTTACTGATTGGTGATCTCGAACTATCGACTAATTCTTAGGCGATTGTTCCAGCATAAACCTACTCAAGTGTTTCACGTGAAAAAGGTCAGAAAAAACATGAGCTGACCGTTAAAGGCGGCCGCACCGGCTGTGAGGAGGAGGAGGAACATCGTTGTCTTTCGACCAAATCGACGGCGGAAGGGTCAGTCTGTTCGCTCATTCTCTTGAACGTCACCGCGCATGGACCGACTGCAAGGAACACGGAATATTTATTGTAGTTTGATATTCAGAAACACACCGATTCTCGAATTTCCATCAGGAAGGAGATATGGAGAGAAACCAATTTTTTAGTTTGATCGCGATAAAACATACTTTTATATAAATTGAAGTTGGAACATTGGGATAAAATTTGTTTGATTATTTATTTACATTAAAATAATGAGGCACCCACTCATCAGAGAAAGAAAGAAAAAGTGTGGACGAAATTTAAATAAGACCTTAGTGGTTATTGGGAGTTATTGAGAGTTTCAGCCTCAAAAAGGAATTGAACCGGGAAGCACAGAAGGAGAGACTAGGGCCCAATTCGACAGAGAACCCGGTATTTCGTTAACCTGTTAGGTAACCGTCAACCGAATTACCCTTCTGTATTGTAGTTTGAACCCGAGGTACACATAATCATATGATTAAATCAACAGCATCAAACTACATATATGAGATAAGGTAACATTCGCTCGATTTTCTGTGGCACCTTTCCCTGAACACAGAGCAAAAAACGATAAAATGTTGGTCTCAGAGGGGAATTGAACCGGGTATCACAGGTCGACAGACCAAGGCGCTAGCCACTACACCAAGATGTCCACGCGGCTTGTGAGGTGAGAGTGAGCAAATGTAAAAAAATCTACTTCCTTATCACTATTGATTTTTTTAATTCAAAAAGTCACCCGACAAAATTGTCTGCATGAGAGCCATTTTGTATGTAATTGATTGGATTTGCAGACCAGAGGCTTCAATCTAATGAAGTGACACAAAATATATTAGAAATGAGGGGAGAGAAATGAAAAGGACATATTGGATGCAGCCAGAATTTTAATCCGGAAAATTGAAATGAACAAAAAGGAAAATTTCTGGAGAAACTGTTGCTTTCTTGAACATGCTTGAACTAGAAATAAGATATACATTCCATGTCGAAGGAATACACAAATAATCGAAAAGTATGTACTGAATTGTGTTCAAAAGCGTTTTGGATTAGCTATACAAGAAATGAAAGTGCACAATTTATCTTTGAATTATTCAAACCATTATGTTACATCAGTGGTGGTTCATGACTGATCCCCAAATGTCTCTGTCTCCGCATACTCTCAGGTACTACCTTTCTGAATCGACGTGGTAACTTAAAAAGTGCACAGGTTTTAAAGAAATCGTACCGCTACAACTTGAGTTTCACAAAAATTTAAAAAGCTCAAAAAAGATTCTTAATGTCTTCCCATAGACCACGAGAAAACTTTCTGATTGAAAAATTGTAAAATTTGCATAACATCAAGCAATAAAGAAGGAGACATGAACATTTTCACTGTGACGCAACTTGACTTGTTTTAGTTACATCCAGATTTATTTTCATGGTTTAGTCCCTAATTGTGTATTCGTATGTGATTGAGTGTTTTGAAATCATTTTCGCACTACTATAGGCTATTTTGAGCATACCCCGTACGCAACTCCCCTATCGGTGTCATTACGTAAGCCGCTTTCTGAGAAAACGAAGCAGGATAGGGATATAAAAGGATATAGTTTTGATAATGGTTTTTCATTTACCATAGGGTCAGTTTGTTAACTCAAAAGTCAAAATGAAGCGGGACGGATTCTTTAAAGTTGGTGTACTTCAAAACACTGTAGTACTCCCTTTTATACTTACTTACTTACCTTAGAAAATACTACATGCTCTACTGGTGCAATCTTCGAAATAAACGTGCAACTTCAAAATACACATTTCATCTTATACAAATGTGTCTCTTGCTCATAAACCCGTTATTACCGTGTAAGTGTTAATTACCCACCCAATTAAAGTTATTTACCCTTAAAATCTGAGAAAAGTGTGAAGTAAGAACTAGTAATAACTGAAGTTGTTGTTGTTTACTTGTTTACTGTCTGTTGATAATTGTATAGTACATATAAATAAAAGGTAATGAAGAGTCTAAAATGGATGGGCTCTAGCCACTCTGGGGAGAGAGCTCGTATTGATTGGCAGGGAGCTGCAACTATACCGCCCTCCCTCACAAAAGAGAGAGAGAAAGAGAAAGAAGGAAAGAGAGAGAAAGAGAGAAATATAGAGGGAGAAAGAGAGAGAGGGAGAAAGAGAAAGAAGGAAAGAGAGAGAAAGAGAGAATTTTAGAGGGAGAAAGAGAGAGAGGGAGAAAGAGAAAGAAGGAAAGAGAGAGAAAGAGAGAATTTTAGAGGGAGAAAGAGAGAGAGGGAGAAAGAGAGAGAAAGAAGGAGAAAGGGGAAGAAAGAGAGATAGATAGAGATAGTGAGTGAGGGAGAGAGAGAGAAAGAGAGAAAGCAACAGAGAGAGAAAGAGATAGAAAAAAAGAGGAAGATATGAAGAGAGATAAATAAAGAGAGATAATAAGACATAGAGAAAGAGGGAGAGAGAGAAGTATAAGAAGAGAGAAGACTAGGGAGAGAGAGGAGGCGGGGGGGGGGGATAAGCTATTTGTATTCACAACATGACATATATGGAAATTAGAATATCAAGTGGTAGGCTAGACTGAACCTGTTAGGTGAGTTTACATGACTAATATTGTGAAACGTGCAGTAGAAAACTAAAACGTGTATTATGAATATGCACGTTTATAGTGCTTCCCAAATTTATGATATATCCGCCTCATGTGAGACTCGAACAGAGCCCAAAAGTTTGGGAGGCGTGGACGCTAACCACTACACCAAGTTCCTGAGTGTGTATGATCGAACATCCCGACAGTTTTATCCCCAACCTGCGTCTCTCGCTTTGCACACTCTATAGGATGCCGACGGGATGTGAGAGCAGGGAAATAGCGTTTATTCGAGGAGACGCAGGAGAATAGAACGGTAGGAATGTACGAGAGTAGAGTACGTCTATTACACGTGTGTAATTAGAAGTATTACCACGAGTGTATATATATATATATATTTTTTTACGAAACAAAGATGAGCTTATATGAAAACACGTCAAACGCAGTTTCTTTCAACCTCACAGCTCATTAGGCACAAAATTGCCGCACAACAAAGTTCATTCAGACTAAATTTTCGAACTGATATATACTGATTCACACACTCCGAGCCCACTACTGTATGACGATGATTTGCCCTAGTTTCTACAGAAGCAAAAAAGTATATAGTCCACCCCATTCCTATATAGATGCTTACAGTACACTTTCGAACTTTCCTGTGACTGATTTTTAATTCGAACATTACTTTTGCTAAACACAATTCGGAACACTCTTTGAAGTTAGGAATCGAAAAAAAATTGGCAACACTTCCCAAAACATGTGATGAAAAAGGACTGAAAGACTTGTATTTCTACTGTAGGAGTCTCAAAGGGAATGAAAAACACTATAGTAAACTATCACAACTGAACAATCAATTCACCACGCTTGGAGTCTGGCTCACTCAAGCAGAGATATCTGCGATAATTATCAAAACAGGTGAAATAGAAACGGGTGAATGAAATTACTCTTTTCCACCTGATATCCACCAAATTATGATTAAACTTCACATTCGGTTGTAAAACTTCTAACTTCAACTAAAATCATCATGTCACATATCTCATGACCTACGCATCACGTTTTATTGATTCTCTGCTACATCATTGAGAGATCGTATTACGGTCGATCCGGAAACATCAGAACAGAACGGTTCATTATGTCCTGTTCAGATGTGTTTGTAGTTTGAACTCCTCATAAAATCAATATCATTACCGATCAAACTACAAGTCATCAGTGACCATTTTCAATATATGCTACTCATGAGAAGTTCCCGAAAGCTTCTCAAAAGGCTCCAAAAGGTTCGAATTGGAAAAATGTTGAAATAGTATAGTTCACCCCATTCCTACTGAGACTCCTACCGTAACCTTACAAACTTTTCGAAGGCTGTTGTGAAGCTGAAAATGTAGTTCATGGAAAATGCTGTCGTATATTTGATCTAGCTGCGAAGGAGAACGAGGTACGAAAATCCTCAACTTCTCCGATCAAAAGAAAGTGAGCGAAACGGCTTGGAAGTTTCGAAATCCTACTGTAGGAGTCTCAGTAGGAATGGAAAAGACTATGCATCTCATTCTCCTCTGTTGGGTTTGTAGATTGTAGTTTGATGCCGGAAAAATATTCGAACAATTACCGATCAAACAACAACTCTACAAACTAGCAAGGCTCTTTCCAGCTCTAGAGGTTTCATGAACGTTTTAGCTTTGTAAATAAGGGTAGAAGGAAAACTAATTATTGTTTTCGAGCTCATGTATCAGGCGACTGACAGCATGTAATATAAGGACGGGTTTCAAGAGAGAGGAGAGAGAGAAAGAGAGAGAAAGTGGGGGAGGGGAGCGAGAGAGAGAGGGAGAAGGAAAAAAGTCAGAGAGAAGAGAAAGAGGAAGAGCAAGAAAAAGATAAAGAGGGAAGGAGATAGAGAGGCAGAGGGAGACGTGTGATACTTTTCACAGCTCACGTGACACACTTAGTTAAGTACGGAAACGATTCATCCATCAAAAAGCGGCCTTGCTTATGTGCGTTCGGAGCTCTGAGCTTTATTAGTACATTAAAACTTTATACTTCATATATTAAGCTAAACGCATGCAGCATGGTCTCGAAAAGTGCAATTGTTAGTGCTCTGGAGCATGCTATTGGAAGTTGCACTTGTGTTAATGCGACATTTACATAGCCAACTAGCTCTTTCGATTGGAACACAATGTGTAGTACCAGGGTTCACTCTTTTCGAAACACGTTTTACGGTGTGTTTGCTCCATTCTGCTGTGTTTGTAGTTTGAACCATCGCTTTTCAGTTAAAACTCGTGAATACGACGTGTTCTGTGATCAAACTACAACGATGATTCGGTCTTTTCCGAATCTCTCTCGATCAAAACACGATGTGTGTTTTCAAAAAGTAATATATGTAGTGTCTTCCAGTTTTATGAAACAAGTCAGAACATCCCGACACCTTTATCCCAAACTGCGCCTCTCGCCTTGCGCACTATCTCGCGACACTCGCAGTGCGGTGAGATGATAGAGCGAAGAAATAGCCTTGGTTTGAGGAGACGCAGAGTGGGGTATAAGGTGTGAAATATTCAGCAACACGGCCGCTGACGCACGCGGGATACGAACCAGCGGATCAAACGTTTGTCAGATGTTCTAACTATATTTGATCTAATAGTAACATTTTTCTTGTATTGAAATTTTGTAATATCTCATTCGAGGCGAACTCACGTAACAATGCTGCGACCATTCCACTCTTCGACCGGTCCATCATCAGGGCTGACGGATCATATAGACGACGCACACTGAATACTTTTATTTTGAAATGTAATGTAAGACATCAATCTAAATGTAGCACACACTATCGAGTTTGATCGTAGACAGACTATAGATGTTGGAGATGAGTAGGTGTCAGCATCGTTACCACATACTGCGATCCATAGCTATACCGCGACCGGCATGTTAGTGCTGCTTCATATACCTCGTGATGTAGCGGCACGGCGTGACTTGCGAGACGAATCTCTCGCAAGTTTTTACGACATAGTCAATGTGGGGTTTCGCAGTAGATAACAACTGCGTGGGGCGTTAGCTTCTCTACTTTGCGCTTCAGCTTTTCAGGGGTGACTAGGGTATAGCTGGCGAATATTCCGTAAACCGATATGTGTTTTGACTGAAGGTAGAAACCAACTTGTTGGAGGAGGCGATATGATCCACTATGTCATGCAACGTTCGCATGTGAAGGGACTCCCGGATCCAGGTAAGGTGGTTGGTCGAACCGAGTCTGCAAAATAGGGGTTGTTGAACGATTGCAAAGGCTAGGTTTAAAATGTGTCGAGTAGAATAATAATTCATTTATTCATTCAATAAACTATACCGTACTGAAGTGTCCCTGGACTACGAAAAAGCTAACCTATTAAGTTTTCTGGGTAAAACTATTCTAAAACGACCCAAATCTCAAGAAAGTAAACAATTAACTTCAAACTACAAACTGACTGTTCATTGATCTCAATCGTCTTCAGCAGGACTCCCTCCGCGGCCGGACAGTTCTTGCTGATGGAGTGGAGGAGGGCGAGGGAGGAGCGACAGCCGAACAGACCCAGGAGACGGCGACGCAGGCCGTCCATCAGACACGTGTCCACCGCGGCTGCACGTGAAAAGAACATGTGAGATCACGTGAGAAACAGACGTATTAGAATTCACGTGAGGTTGACTGGTCACGTGAGAGGTGAATTGGAAAAGTAACGGTCAAAAACGGCCCAGAACAGGCCGAGCAGACGGCGACGCAGTTCGTCCATCACACACGTGTCAACAGCGGCTGCACGTGAAAACACATGTTAGAGATATAAAGTGATCATTGCACACATGTCACGTGACATAATGCTAGGGGTCACGTGGGATCGTGGGGTCCATCAAGCACTCTGAAAGATGCTACACGTGAAATAGACACCTGATAGAGGAGTCACATGGGATGCACGTGAAACGAACATGTGTTGTAGGGTCAGAATAGAGCAAAGGTGGACATTTCGTATGTCAGACTGTTCATGTGAGCGGTGCACGTGTTAGATTGTCCACGTGAGCGGTGCACGTGTTAGATTGTCCACGTGAGCGGTGCACGTGTTAGATTGTCCACGTGAGCGGTGCACGTGTTAGATTGTCCACGTGAGCGGTGCACGTGTTAGATTGTCCACGTGAGCGGTGCACGTGTTAGATTGTCCACGTGAGCGGTGCACGTGTTAGATTGTCCACGTGAGCGGTGCACGTGTTAGATTGTCCACGTGAGCGGTGCACGTGTTAGATTGTCCACGTGAGCGGTGCACGTGTTAGATTGTCCACGTGAGCGGTGCACGTGTTAGATTGTCCACGTGAGCGGTGCACGTGTTAGATTGTCCACGTGAGCGGTGCACGTGTTAGATTGTCCACGTGAGCGGTGCACGTGTTAGATTGTCCACGTGAGCGGTGCACGTGTTAGATTGTCCACGTGAGCGGTGCACGTGTTAGATTGTCCACGTGAGCGGTGCACGTGTTAGATTGTCCACGTGAGCGGTGCACGTGTTAGATTGTCCACGTGAGCGGTGCACGTGTTAGATTGTCCACGTGAGCGGTTTACATTCACGTGAAAGACACACTTGTTCGTTAAGTCACGTGACGTTACATTAGCGTAACACGAGTTTCGGACAGATGACGAGACATTACATTACAAGCAGCTTTACTCAATTTGAATACAAGCGCCCTTTCCGAGTTATCAAACCCCAATGTTGTAATATTGGGGCGAAGCTTTTTCAACGCGAAAAACAAAAAAAGAAATAACCCCCAATGAAAGGAATTTATCAACCGTTTTCGAATCAACCCCAATCATGGGTTAATTGACTGTTTTCACTTCAAAATTGGCGCCTTTCTGACAAATTACAATGTAAAAACCTAATTAGATGACTGTGTTTTCTCAGTTTTATAAATGGAGGTAATTACATAATTCTAATTGTTTCTCCCATGAGAAATGTGTCATGCATGCTAGAGGAAGCTTGAAGAACTTTTTGGAAGTGAATTATACAATTTTAACTAAACATTGGCTCGTGACTTGGCTTTTGCGTGATTGTATATCTTTCTAGGAAATAATGTGGGAAGAACAAGTTCTAGCGTACGAGAAGTTACTATCAATATGAAAGAATACTTGTGGGCAGTACGACCACACCACTACTGAACTATCCAAACACATAGTTACGTAAAATCTGTGCAACACACGGTTAAAGCCGGGAACGTGAATGATGATTACAAATTTTTTAACGCTTCGCGTGAACGTTTCATCTATTTTAAGCTGAGTCAGTCGACACCAAATGAATTTCATTACTACACATTAGAAGTTACAACTACAGTACGATTCAGTGTTCGAAACATACCACATAAACTGGTCACATAGGGAGAGTTGATGTCAACATTTTTCTTAGAAACAGCTTCCTCCATGATGAGTTTCACCTGAAACATCGACAGGTATAGTCGTCGCCAACGGAAAGGCGGGAGGGTACTGTATATCTTACTTTCTGCCGTGTAAGCAAGCATGTCTTCCTTCCAAAACCTGGCGGTTATGTTCTCTAATAGCGCAGTGGTTCGCGCCCTGCTGCGAATCTTTTGCTCGCAGGTTCGATTCCGGCGGGAGACAGAAGTTTATAAATTTGGCACCCACTATATACTATGTGCCAAATGCACTTGTACACAGTTGAAACTTCACAAGCAAAGAAAAACCGAAATTCATATAAACGACCGTATGCATAACAATATCGTAGAATGAATCAGTTCCCTTCATCTCAGGTCTTCTTTTTTATTAATGAAAATTCTGAAATTTCGACCTACCTCCCATTTCAGCCTCTTCCATAATTTTACATTGTTTACAACTAAAACAACGAGTAACGCTGTTTATTCCAATGGTTTCTCTCGTTTGACCTACCTCCCGTTTTAACTTGTTGATGAGTTCCGACTTGTGGTGGGTGTTCATATCTGGCTCCGGCTCGTCCACCGAAGTCACACTTCCGAAGCGAGTGGAACGCATTGAGGACGTCACGGAGCTGGAATCAGAAGGCTTTGTCAGATGCAAATATAGGAAAAACTCGGGAATACAAATCAAACTAGATGGATTAGAAGGATAACATGAGAGAGAAGTGGAACGTTTCGCGTCTGGCCCGAACGTAACCGAACTCGCTCCGTTTCTTCCCGAACCAAGTGGATGGGAGAGAAACCGAATCAGTTCCGTACTAAAACTCTTGTTAAGCCGAACTAAAGCTACGTGGTCGATTGACTTTAGTTTTAGTTTATCTAGTTAGCACGGTTCAACCTTTGTTGCTTAAATTTTGGTTCGGTCCTGTAACGAATAACATGGTTCGGAAAGATGCGGTCCGGTTTGGTTCGGGAAAAGTCGATTCGGGAGGAAGTTCACCCCATATAGGATCTACTCACATACCCCAGTTTGTGTATAGTGAACTAGTTAACATATGTATTGATTGATTGGTGATTTTTGTTAATTAGAAAATTGTGCTACTAACACCCATGTGTTTTCCTTCTTGATGTTGTTGTCCGGCAGTCACAATTATATCTCATATTACGTTTGGTTCTAGCGTCGTAATTAACATACGTATGGATTGAGCGAAGGAAAGTTTGATCTACTCACACTCCCCATGTGTTCTCCTTCTTGGTGTTGTTATCCGTCAGTCCGTTGACCCATTCGACGACCGAACTTTTCCTTCTCTGACGTCTGCCGCGCAACGAAGACTCCATGGAAGAATTACGAGAAAACATGGCTGCAACGGAAAATGTGTGGTTTTTACAAACTTGTCTTGTATGAGTTTTACAAACTTTGATAATAATAATAACGATAAAACATCACTGGAACCGAAAAGGAACGTTTCACCATTCTTTGGAAGTTTTATCGAGATTGGGTAAAAACACAACCAGCAGCCGGGCTGATAATTGAAAAATTGCGCGAGAGAGCGGGAGGAATGATCGAGGGCAAAAACGAACTAGTGGTAAAATTTCAGACAAAACGGCTGAAAATTAAGTATGAAACTATTAAATGAAAAATTACACAATTTCTCTTTTTACAATCGTTATCTATGTGATTGTGTGGCTTTGAAAAGAATACACACTTAAATACAATCTATCTTGCCAAATAAACTCAAAAGTCTCAAAAATGCTGGAACTCAAAATGAATGGTTTACAATATTGTATCCTATAGTTGAATTAATGTGCTCAGTAAGAGATGAACTCAAAATTGTTTCAACCATGATATTTAATGAGTTTTGAGAACATCTCTTACCGATCACATTAATTAAGAAAAGTTAGATTGAATGAAATGAAGTTCGCTAAGTTAATACATAAATGAATAAATAAACTGAGAATAGTAAATACTATCTTACCAAGTTATTTCATGACTAAGTTCAAAGTTACACCGTTAGGACATCTGCACCCTCTTCCAAGAAGTCCTAGTAACATAAATATATTTTGTTCAATTAAAATAACCTAACACATTGTATCTTATGTATCATGAGTCGGTCTATTTTGGTAACTTTCCTTGTTATTCTGGTTTCACGGTTTCACCCACACAAATATGAAACATACAGAATAATAACTACAAAATATAACCTTATTAAAAGGAACGGAAGTGAAGAGCTCTTTTCTTAGGCATACTATACATAGAAATTGAGTATAGATGTAAAGAGAGAGAAAGATAGAAATAGAGAAAAAAGATGAAAAGAGAAATAGAGATAAGTATGACCGAGGGAGAGAGAGAGAAAGAGAGAAAGAGAGAGAGAGGGTTGTTTGTCCCACAATACATAAGCTCTTCGGAAGTAATCATATTTGTTTGCTTCCATCTAATTCAATACTGAATCATTTATGCAGATCCCACGGGGTAATTATCATGTTATACTGAAGTTGGAACAAATGAGATGATTGGGTCTACTTGAATAACAATCTTAGGTTATGAAACTATTTTGAAATTATAGGTTATGTATCAAGAACATACAATATTATTTTTTGGTTCTGAAGATAGAACAGATACTATTATTGGGACTACTTACGAAAACAATCTTAGATTATGAATAAAACAAACTTTTTAAAATTATAAGTTGAAGATGTGTTAGAATATATGACCTTATTGTTGCAGTTGAGTGATTTGGACAGTGAACCAACTTGTAATAGGGGGCCTTTTCGGAGTTATTTTTGATCTACATACAAATATGGGTACAAACTACAAACTCAGCAGATCAGACAAACATGTAGTGAGCCGACCCCTATAACAAGCCTAACTTCCTGGTTGAAGTAGGAAGATTATGTGGACCAATCCCGTGTCATATCGGTCCTTTAAACTGCAATTGATGTATTGCAGTTTAAAGGACCGATGCTTCGGGATTGGTCCACATAATCGTCCTACTTTAGGCTCGGGTTTGATGTATAACTAGAAAGACAAGACTGATGTTTGGCCAATGGACCTTTCAAATTATAATAATAACAATAATATAATCATAAGAAAAACCATAACAAAGTTGGCTTCGAGCTTCAGAATGAACAAAAGAGCGGAGAATGGTACGTGCTATCTCAGCTTTCTGTAATTTCGCTGAACTTTTAGGTGAAGGCTACTACGTAAGTTCTTAGCAGGTGAAAATACTATTTTATCAGAAATGAAATATAAATGTTATTAGTATGAAAATCAGCTGAGATCAAAGACTAATGGCAAAAACTGATGAAAAAGAGAAAAGGGAAAAGAAAAAGACATGCAAGGGTAATGAGGCAGACGTCCGGTTAGAGAGAGAGAGAGAAAGAGAGGAGAGAGAGGGCGAGAGAGAGAAAAACACAGAGAGAGAAATGGAGATAGAGAAAGGCAAGGGATGAGAAAGAGAGACAAAGAGAGAGAGAGAGATGGTAGAGAAAAATGAAAAAGAGGTAATTAGAGGAAATAAAATAGAAACAAAAAGAACGAGAGAGAGCAAGAGAAACGAAAAAGAAATAATGACCCAGATAGAGACAATAGAGAGAGAGAAATTAGAGCAATATACAGAGAAAGAGAGAGAAAGAGAGAAAGAGAGAGATAAACGACAGAGAGAGGAGGGAAGGGAAGTTCAAATTGCGTGAGTTGACACCCGAACACACGTAAACAACACAAGTTCCAGTAAAAGAGGCGTGTTTTGGAAAAACCACGTCACCCCACTTCCTACTAGTAATTCATTGGACGAAGTCATTGCGTCAGGATGTAGAATAAGGAACGAGAACATCGCTTATAAGTAGTCGTTGAGACATTTGGATGATTTATAGAAATATTTATGTTCCCTGATCGGTTTATCTCATGCAAAGTGGATAAAAGAGAAGGATAAAAAGAATTATTGAATCTTAGTCTCTTGTGGGTAATGAAGACTAGAGGGAAATTTACAGTTCACATGCTATTTTGAATATAACGACAGTAAAGCTTTGCAAGGAACTCACAAAAGTACATGAAAACGCTCTCATTTTCTTTTTTCAAGTCCAAGTGCCTTTTCTTTTTTATACGTGATCTTAAAGTGTTCAAAGTGGACCTTTGTGCAAAACGGCAGAATAACATTTCTACTTATTTGCCACGTAGTGGATTAGAGCTTCTAGTGTCTTCTCTAATCGAAATTCCGTAAACGAAATCCCTGTCATCGCGTCAGACTTCACGGACAACACCTGCTAGATCTCGTTTTTCCCAAGAACACATTTACCAATTAAGTTGCACTGTATTTCATGGAGGTTGGTGCCGAGATCTTCTAGCTTCTAGCATACGTACTCATGATGCAGAATTGGTTCAAAATGACACGACAGATGAGGAGAAGCTACTTGGAAACCGAAAAAAGCATAATTCTTCCTCGTTTCCCAGCTAGTAGGGGGTAGAAGGGAAAGAAAAAGTCTCGTCGATTCGTGACTTGTTTTCATGTCCACACCCAATTAGGAAACGCGTGCGGTTTATGGTCGTCTACATCATAAAATCTCTCTTTCTCTCGCTATCTGTCTTCTCTCATTCTCTCTGTCTCTCTGTCTCTCTCTCTGTTTCGTTCTCGAGTTATCTCTCTCTCGCGATCTGTCTTCTCTCATTCTCTCTGTCTCTCTGTTTCTCTCTCTGTTTCGTTCTCGAGTTCTCTCTCTCTCTCTCTCTCTCTCTCTCTCTCTCTCTCTCTCTACTCTTTCCCTTTTTTTCTCTCTCTAGCTTGCTCTCTCGCTCGCTCGCTGTCTCTCACTGTCTCTTTCCCATGACCGTCTACCTCTTTCTTCCCCCCTCTCTCTGTCGTTTATCCCTTCCTCTACCTCACTCTTTTTCTCTTCCAATTTTCCCAACGACAATCAGGAAACGCGTGTGGTTAATGGTCTTCTACCTCATATAATACCAAATTAGAGGCTTCTGGGAAACAAAGAAAAGACCGCGAAATCTTTGTTGTGCCGATAGAGTGGAGTAGAGTTTCTTTGAATTGGATAACATCATCAAAAAACTATCTATAGGGGGTGCCAAATTTATAAATGTTGTCTCATGCCGGAATCGAGCCTGGGAGCGAAAACTTAGTAGCTGACCGCTAACCACTACGCTACGAGAAAATGTAACTGGCTGGCTTTGAAATCGAAGACGATATATGTCGGGACACAGCGGTAATGGAGACATACCGTAACATCTCACCTTTCCGTTGGCGACGACTATAATATCAGTGTTCAACCTGTTGAACTCAAAACTTGACTTGGAACTACTCAAACATTTCCGTGAAAAATCCACATAACTCATAACCTGACAATCAAGAAAACTCGAAAATGTTTGCTAAAACTATGACGGACTGAAATGAGAAACTAGGGTCTCTGTTTGTCACGTAGTACCACGTGGGTATTAAGTTTAATAATACACTTTTTTCGGATTACATGAAAAAACGTGTAGGTTGAGAAATGTTACCTTCGCAAACTTTTCCGTTTTGCAATCTTGTTTTCTTTATTCAGATGAAAAAATATGAGAAACTTGGCATAGTTATGAATTAGGGAGAAAAGATCACACGGATATAGTGAAAAGAGCGACTGGGAGAGATGAATTATGTATCGGGGACGGGGAGAAAACGAAGAGAATAATAAATAAAAAGTGGTCCCATAAAGATCAAACACTACCTTTTCAATAAAAAACATGTATAATTAATGATTGCCGCAGCTGTATTTCATTAAATGTAATTAGGTTTTTGCACAGAACAACAGTTAGTCACTATGGGAAAACTAACGTTCAGGAGTGGCGGAGGGGGTATGTGCGACTAGCACGCGAAAGCACGTGACTCAAGTGAGATAACGTCATGTGAAGTGGCGAAACACGTGAAGAACAGTACGTGTATTGTATCACAGGTACGTACATAAAATAGTACGTGAAAGAAAAGGAGATACGTGAAAGCCCATTAAACACGTGAAAGCATGTGAACGATGAAATATGTCAAGTAAATGGAATCTTTTTGCACAGAACAACAGTTAGTCACTATGGAAAATAAATGTTCAGAGTGGCTAGTACGCAAAAGCACGTGATCTACGTAAGAAAACGTAACATTACGATTACGCGAAGTATGTGAGACAGCGAAGTTGCTGAAATACGATAGTACGTGTTTGCTCTATAATAAACTCTTCTACTTATCTTGGTGGAAAATTAGTTCATCTTGAATCTTCATGTTTGTTCAAAATGGACTTTCACGTGCAACCTCGAAAAAAAAACAGCGACTTTACCAATGACTTCAGGTTACGTATGCTAGAAGATCCCGGCACCCTTATCCCATCCTGCGTCTCTCGCTTTGCCTCACTATTTCGTCGTCTCTTACATCCCGACGGGATGTAAGAGCAGAGAAATAGCGTATATTTGAGGAGACGCAGGATGGGATCAAGGTGCCGGGATCGTATAGCATACGTACTCTGGCGTGTACAAGTTTTCAGTAATACGTATTCGAACATCAAGTGAAACATCAAGAAAAGTGGGGTGGTGAAAATTGAATGTTTCCGTGATTTTGTTACCGCATTTGAGGGGCAAGTTAGCTTCATGTTCTGAGACGCCAGTTATCTTAGAAAGAATAAAGAATGGCCACAATTATGGAGAAATAGGGAAAGGTTCCCATAAATATGATATATGCACACTGACATTCCCAGCTAATGGGAGGTCAAAAACACAGGAAGCACCGGAATATAGCCTTATGAGAATGAGAGAAAAAGAAAAGACCTCTGGACAGGGATATTAAAGAAGAACGGTTGTGTGGTCCAATCCCAACGCTTCAGTCCTTTAAACTGCAACACATTTTTCAGTTGCAGTTTAAAGGACCGATACGCCGGGATTGGTCCACACAATCGTCCTGCTTTAATACGGTAGAAAAAGACACGGTAGATCTTACAAATAATTACAGACCCGATGTTGTTCTAGGTGGCGGGTTAAAGTACTTGCATCGAGGAGAAGGAACTTCTAAGAAATTAGTGTGATATTTTTGGGAAAACTTAAGTCATGATCAAACTGTCAATACCAGATTAGCAATCAATAAAACTGATTCAACACAATTTAGAGAGTTTTTAGACGTTTCTTGGTACCGCACCGGGGAAAGTTCACCATATAGGTGAGTTTAAATATTCATTAGAAACAGCTGATGAAAAATGGTTATAACATCTGTTACTTGAGCCAATGAAAATTTGGAAAAAAAATTTAATTGAGCTGCTAAAACAGTAATACGAGGCAGAACACAGTAGCAAATACTTTCAAGTTCATTTTTGGTTTGTGGTAAAGTAGGACGATTATGTGGACCAATCCCGTGTCATCGGTCCTTTAAACTGCAATACATTTCAATTGCAGTTTAAAGAACAGATGACACGGGATTGGTCCACATAATCTTCCTACTTCAAATACTTACAGCACGATTCCTGTAGACGAGAGGTTATTCAACTTATTATAATGTTTGTTGTTTGTGTTTGCGCGTGGACTAAAATATTAGTTTTCCATAGAAAAATATTCAATAGATTAATACGAACACTTTTTTTTACTTTTCTGGTGATATTTCAACATAAACATCATCTATAATACCTACTTAGTCTCTTTACAATCTATTGTGTAAAATTAAAGGCCATTCTCAAAGGTAATCTAAAGCCTTCGAAAGAACTTCGACTCGAGGAGAACATCACATGAATGAATGTATAGACTATAGATCGTAGTTAACTTTACGTGACAATTGAATGTACTTCTAGTATAGTTGGGGAAGAGTGCTAGTCATTTTGTTGATAGTTATACAAAATACAGATAAAAGTTGTGAATAATCTAGTTACAATGAATAGAGGTGAAGAGAAAGAAAAATGTAGGTGATGTCTTTCACCGCTGTACTAGAGTAGACACCTGTTTTATGAAGTTTTTTCAAGTTATTTGTTACATCACAAAGTTGGTACATAGAATGAACGTAAACCAACTTGAATAAACGTATTTGAATTTATTTAGTTAGCAGTAAAAGCCTCAAACACAAAATCAAATGCATACTATTGAGGCTCACAAACGTGTAAAACTGACTACATATCTTCAAAATGAATAACTTAGACGAATATTAACATAAAACACGTCATACGTTGATGTTTTTCGAGTTTTACGTGACTTTTTCATCGGCTGATAGAATATTTATGGAGTTCTGAGTCGACTTTGCCTGAATCGATGTCTCTAACACGAATCATAGGAGGTATTTCTGGTTAGAGAACGCGGAGAGATCACGTGTTGGGAGAGACGCAGACTATTTCCGAGATATGTCAAGTCGACATAGTTCTGGCAGAGACTATAGGATGTGCTTCCAAGAACTTATGCGATTGTTATTCATACAAAGTCGGGAGAATTTCACGAGACTCACAAACAGCTTATGAATACGATACTTCTACATCTACATTCCATATCTCTAGGCAAAATATCATCAGTATTTCTAGGTGGGACTTCTGTAGCGATAGGGGAAGGCCCGCTATAGTGAGTGCCAAATTTATAAATTTCTGTCTCATGCCGGAATCGAACCTGCGAGCAAAAGTTTGGTAGCAGGGCGCTTACCACTGCGCTATATGAGCACATTACCAGAAAGATTTGGAATCGAGGGCATATGTGCGTACACAGCGGAAAGTGAGATATACAGTACCCTCCCGCCTTTCCGTGGGCGACGACTATAGATCTCATGTCTCATCTTCTCTATTTGTAGTTAGATCACCCATAGTTTTAGTTGTGATCTCTGATGTGGATGTAGATCAAACTACAACTCTTGTATGCTCAATCTCTAGAAAGTGGAATATCTAGCGTTTGCAATGACGAAAGTTTGCTGAAAGCAATGCATATGAAATCAGCTGACTCAGAATGTACGCTCCTTCTCCAACTAATCTGAAGTTTTGATCTAAAGTGGTGTTTACGTACATATAGCACAGAGCTAACAATCATGGAGTAAGACGCGTGAAGAGCAACAAAAATTATGTAAGTAAATGAAAAAAAAAATTCGCGACAACAATTGAACATTGTAGATTTGGTACTGTATTAGTAGAGTATAGTCAGTGAAGATAGAAACTTCAGCAAGTTGAATGATGCAAACAAATAGTTTAGAGAAAAACAGTGACCTTGCAAACAACAGTTTTCAATTAGCATATTCAAACCTGATTTTTCCGGTGTAAACGTGACACATCATGAGCTTTGAACGTAATTACATACTATCAATATCGTTATCATAATTAGAGTAATATTTTTGTAATTTCACTGAAGAAAAGTTGCAAGCCGAATGAAAGAATGTAACTTCATACTTCACATTTTTTTGCAAGTATGTATTCTTTGAATCGTTGTACCTCGCAAAAAAGATTAGTGAATAATGAAAAGTGATTACTGAACGCACTCTGCACTCAGTCCAGTCACACATCAATTACAAAGAAGAAAAACTAGGAAGAACACGAAGTTATATTTTGTTTTCGGGAAATAGGATTCTAAGCGAATTCGTACTGTCCTTATTGTCCAAAACAACAACAATGAGCTTGTGAACTCTTTGGTTCAAAAAAAGAGCCCAAAAATATTTTTCTCTTCCGTATTTCAACTTCTTTCTCGTGGCAAATTGTTGAACCTGAATTTCTACAACGTGAAGACGTAACATATTCTGTTTACTCCAAGAAATTTAGGAGAAATATGTATTACTTTAAATTCACGTGACGTAGAAACTCTGAATGTAAGAGTGATATGGCAATTGTAGTGCGAGGAAAGACCTATCAAGGGTACAATTCTCGAAAACTACAATTGCTACTAATAAGATGACTACAGACCAATGAAGTGGATTAACACAGCAGAAATCTATGAGTACATTATCCCGTCCTATCGCTATATTTCACGTCTTTATAGCATCTTCATTGCAGGAATTTTGATAAACAAAAACCCATAAATCTGGAACACAGTCTACTGCCGAATCACAACGTTCCCTATCTTCATGGTATTTCAATCGTTACAATTACGAAAACAACTAAAATTTAAACACAGCAGAAATCTGAAACTACAGTAAACCGTTTCATCACAAAATTCCACGACTTTATATTGTTTGTTGCCGCCCCCGCACGCTCTCGCACATAAATTTTGACGTGTAACATTTTATTTGAATACTAATGCTCGATTGCAACGAAATTGCATTCGCATTGTCATATATCAGCCAAACTGCGAATGTGAAAAAAAATAAAGATAAGATAAATTGAGAAAAGATATTTAAACGAGAAAAGATATGGAAAGACATTTAAACACTGACTCATTTGACAATTTCCGCGTTTCTGAAAGAACGGAATGGGATACAGTGCTATGACCTTGATGTTTTCTAGTTGTTTTCAAACTCTGTTCGGTCAAAATAATATGCAAAGATCAAAATTTTGTTCAGACTATATAGAGTTTGTTCAAGAGATAGCGGGAGGATACTGTAGATCTAGTTCTGCACCACACTGTTTGTAGTTGGATCCCGTAATACTTCGGACGTGATTCGAAGACTCTACCATTCGAGCACATCAAACTACAACTTTGTTTTTTTTTGGTTTTTCTGGTCTCTTCAAGTTATTCGAGCTCGACGATATTCAAGTTCAAGTTCAAGCTAATCAAGTTCAAGTAATTCAATTGCAAGTTCAAAGTTCGATTCAAGTTATTCAAATGCGAGTTCCAGTAATTCAAGTTTGAGTTATAGTCATTCAAGTTCAAGTTCAAGTTCAATCTGTTCAAGTTATGGTTCGGACTGCAGCTATACGTCACTTCTAGAATTCGGGGAAACACATATCGAATATGTCATTGCGCGCCGAAAGAGTGTCAGCTTGAGTTTGACTAATTAAATATGGCCAGCGGAAGTGTCTACTCGGACCAAGTTCGATACATCAGACACAGCAGAATTTAATGCAATCAAAAAAAAGGAAAAGGAGAGGAGGGGGGGGGGTGAAAATAACGTTGGAAATAAGAGAAAAAGAGAAGAAGCGGAACTTTTTTTTGCAGAGGATCGGAGAGGGGTTCATGAAACGATCGGTAAGTTAAGAAAGAAGAGAAAGATATTTTCACTATACCATTATAGCAAAGAACAACTTCAGAAGTTTTGACTCACTTTCAAGTTTGACTGCAAGACGTAGGCGGGATCAGAAGTATCAATTCACATTTGGTTCGGTACATCAGACACAGAAAAAAAGGAGTTTCCAACATATTTCAAGGTTCTAAGGTGCTCTAGAAGTTGCGCAAAACCAAAATAGTTTGTCTTAGCGAAATTCTTCATGTTAGAAACACCCCCCCCCCCCCTTTTTTTTAACCCAAAGTGCAATGATTTTCAATTTGATATTATCTAGAATTCAATTGATTCTTTTATTTATTTGAACACAACAAAAGACATGAGTGGTGGAAATATTGGAGTGGTTGAGTGTTTCAGAGTTCTTATATAGTAGCAGCCTAAGAGGTCTACTTAATCTTTGGTTTCAATAATAATGAGAGGGCGTTGCAATATGATTATGCATTTTACCCAAGTAGTTACACTTTATACGCGTTCGAGCAGCAAGATTGGGGAGTTGCACACATAAACATTGAAACTATTCGATTACAAGAAAAATACATATTACAAGGTAGCACGCAGAATGTTTTTTTGATCTTTGACTTGTTGTTACGGTCAATAATCTCTTGCGATTTCTATTACTATGATAAACTATTTCTTTCTGTTTTCCTTTGAAGTTAGTTAGTAAATTCGTGAAGTAGTTAGAAGATTAGCACAACTTCTGTAGATATTTTGCGATAGAACTGAAACCAAAAATGATCTTACCAACGAAAAAGCTCATCCATTTTTCCACACTCACATTTCACTTACGTTTTGAACTTCTTTTTCACGACACACTTGAAAATTGCACCTTTTGGTACATACACTAACTTTCCCGAAGTGAGATTGAAGTAATGAAATCCAGTTATAAAATGAATGCAGTTAAGAGGCTTATTTTTCGAAAGCCTAGATATCGCATTTCGCTATTTCTCCCTCATTATACGCTAACTGAATATAGGGCGAAAAGTGGAATTGAATATTAGACTTATCCAGAGAACCAGTTCGCAAAATCAGTAATCAAGTTGTTATATGATCATTCGAGGAACCCATAGTAGAAAATGAACAATTACAAGTACTAACCAGGATCTTTGAGAGCCGAGTTCAACATTTTCAGTTTTCCGAGTTTTCGGCTTTTACAATCCTGGCACAATCGGTTCAGGATATACAAAATAATTGTGGAGTTGATTGATTGATTTATCTACATGCAATCATGGGATTCACAAGAGGAGAACAAAAATGTGACGGTGGGATATAAAAAACATTCAAAAGCGGAAAAGTTTTTTTTGTAAAACTATGTTTTCGAACGGAAATTAGTGGTTGGTACTAAAACATATTTCTGTTCCTTCCCTTCACAGCGTGTAAACAAAAACACTTATCGAAAACTCATCTTTATTAGAAGGCTTATTTTTTTTCTCTAAAAAATCCATGCTTTTATAGAAAACACGCTATTGTCTCCAGTCTCCATGGGAGTTCCAAGAACTACATTGAAACCACAAACTATCCTACTTTTTGATGAAATGGAAACTCGAACAGGGTTTGCTTCCGTGTTGGGCCATAAAATACCCTCAGGCATTTCCCATTTCCTGGTTGCAAGAGAGTTGTAAATCTACTAGTTTCTACCGAATTTTATCTGCAGATACAAATCTACTTTCCTGCTTTTAGTAGTCACAAAATATTCAGGGTATTTTTGATCAAAGGTTTTGGGTTTCAGAAAAGGGTTATTCAGAGTTATATCTGGCACAATTGTTGAGATACCAAATAAATTGAAAAGGAAAAGTTCTACAAATCTGCAACATTTCACTGTGATCTGAGCGAATGTGTTGTATTGTCTAACCAGAAAAATACTCGAAACGTCACATTCCTAATAACTGCGTAATTTGATAATGAAAGTCATGCAGGCTTCATAGTAAGTGAAGTCAATTAGATTGGTGAGCCATCGAAAAAAACCGATGCTGCAGAACAAGTAGTAATTTGTACGGGATACACTATTATTACCAACTCTGATGGAACAATTTCAAGAAAGAGAGAGAGAAAGAGAGAGAGAGAGAGAGAGAGAGAGAGAGAGAGAGAGAGAGAGAGAGAGAGAGAGAGAGAGAGAGAGAGAGAGAGAGAGAGAGAGAGAGAGAGAGAGAGAGAGATTATTCGAACGAATTACTTCTGAGATAACTTGAAGAATACTTTGATAGTATTGTAAGCTATGTTATTTCGGGAAGTAATGTGTAATGAGAAGGAATCCTGCTTTTACCGAAAAGATCAGGCGCGGTTGCTATCTCTCAAAAAACTCATGAGATACCTCATGAGATGTATCTCACGAGCTTCTCCTGAGAGTCTATTTATTGCTATACTTCAATCTCGGAAGCTCGCGAGCAGCTCATGAGGTATCTCATGAGAATATCATCTTCTCATGAGGTTGAAGGGATCGGTACGCCCCTGAGATCAAACTACAAATCCACAGTTACCCAAATTGAATGAGCAGTTGCTATAGACCTCGTCAACGGAAAGGTGGGAGGGTACTGTAGATCTCACTTTCCGCTGTGTGCGGACACATGTATTCGATTTCAAAGCTCGCCCATTACGTACATCAATAGCAAAATGGTTTGCGCCCTGCTACAAATCTTTTGCTCACAGGTTAGATTCCGGCCAGAAACAGAAATTTAAAAATGTGGCATTCACCATAGCCACGTTTTCTAGAATATCTATAATACGATAAAATGTCTACAGACTAATTTTTGGGAACCAAAGAAATTGACCACAACATGTCATAATGAGATTTCATCGCACAGATGGGACTCTTGTTTTGGATTTCGAGAAAAGTATTTGTTCCGGCCGAAATATTACCCCGCTGGGGATTTAAGGGAGAGGTGTGTATGGTACTTTAGAGAATCTGTGAGAAAACAGTTCCGGGGAGTGTGAATAAAGGTCGTAGATCGAAAATTAATAGGGATAAACACCATAACATTCACGAAAACTGAAATTACTTGACAAAAAATAAGTGAAAGAACAGGTACAACCACTTGAAATACCCAAAAACACATAAAAAATCACAATAGTTATAAATCACGATGTTTTCAGATTTTCTTCGTGCAAAAAGTTTAATCGGGCACGAATTCAGATTATCTTTGAGGTTTCAAGATTCAAGATTTATTAGATCACTTCAAATCGTTACGAAATGGTGTTCCTTGACTGCCCTCCGGATATCTTTGTCAGTGCACACTCGGAGTATCTCTTCAAAGACGATATTTCTGGGGGGGGGGGGTCGATCTTTTCTCACAGTTCTAACTGCGGACTGCTTCGACAAGTTCATCACGCCGACGGACCATTGGACGGCCATGCCCCCGTTCTTCGTGAAACGGGCGCCACTCGGGCTCAGACAGAACCTGGGGTAGTTAGAGGGGGACATAAAGGGGCGTGGCTTATAGGCTCAGGCGCTGTTCGAAGAATCAATGCCACGGGCCAGTTTTTGAGTCTTCAATGCGGCAAAAGTGCGGTTTTGAGTGGGTAAAATTGAATTTTCAGTGAAAAAATGGAAATTAGAGAGAAAATTAGATCTAAATGCATATATTTTCTCTTCTTTTGTTAAAATATGGAGAAGTTTCGTTTTTAAAATCTAAGACCTAGGGGGGTACTTATTCCGGAGTTAGTTACCGCAAGACTTAGTACCAGATTTTCCACGGCTAAGTCCCCCTAGATTTATCATAGGAAACGATCAGGCGACGTAGCAATCCCTCAAAAATCTCATGAGATACCTCATGAGCTGTTACATGAGCGTCTGATGAGATTCTATTGATTGCTTTGCCACAACATTGAGAGTTCACGAGGAGCTCCCGAGGTATCTCATGAGAAACTCATATGAACTTCTCATGAGGTTGGACGGTTTGCTACGCCGCCAGGGACCAGCGACTCTCTGAGGGAAACCTCACAAACGGTGTGAAAATCATGATTTTTGTTCAAATTATTGCATATGAATAGAGGATACACTATTAGTATAACAAACCTTTAAAAACTGATTGAATAGAATCAAGTTACGTGTTAACAATTTAATTCCTGAGTGGGAGGCGTGAAAATTAGCAGTGTTCTTCACCGAAGTACCGTATGGGGAATATAAATAAGTAATACGCTTAGTCCAAACAGGAAATACTTTCAATTGTTCCTCAGTTTAGAACAGAAACTTCAACATGAACTTATCATGAAAGTTGGGAATAATACAGGTGGAACAATGTTAGTGAAAACACAGGAAGTAGACATACTGAGCAGAAACTTGAAAAGCAAAGAGCAGAAAACTATATATGTTGTTTCAATTGTTAGAACTAACACAAGTAAGAGTGATCTTTACAATCAGAATAATTCAGATGAATTCATTTAGTTTTTATCCAGATAAGATTAAAATAAATAAAACCTCGTGTTTGGTTGAGCCAATAACACATCGGAACATGGAAAATGATACAGTTATAGGGGGGGGGGGGGGGGAGACAGGTTGGTATTTCAAATGTTCATTTGTTTTCCTATAGTGATTAAATTGACCGTGTTGTGATTAAATTGTGTTGCGAAGCTTTGAAAAATGTCACTTTGAAGCAAAGAGTCTCGTATGGATCAGTAATTTATTATGTTTTTAACAAAAAAATGCTGCATTTTGGTTAATTACCGTGATTTTGAAACAGTGACCTATGAGGGAGAAACTTCAGGAGCCTCTTGCATGACGTGTGGCGTTGTAAGAACTCGCATTTTTTTAATGAAAGATTATTTGAATAAAAAAGGTTCAGGTTGTGATTCATTGTTTTCTTCGCTCTTGTTAACTGGTTAGTATTTTAAAACAGCAATCTTTCATGTTTTGAGATAACAATGGATTTGCTAATTACGATTGTGGGAAACCGGGTGATACCTATGCCACAAAGCGCTTCCATCTCACTGTCCAGATGGCGCAGCGCGTAGTGCGCTTGCCTTTTACTCAGCCGCCCACGGGTTCGATCCCGCACAGATGCATTTACGCAATGTTCTTTATTTCTGTCTGTGTTTATCGAACCTATTAATTTGACAAACCCTATACACACAGCGTGAAACCGAACAAATAAGGTCAGACAAACAAACATAATAAATGAGAAAAGAAAATCTAAACAAAGGAGAATGAAATAAGTTGTGGAAGTGAGTGAAGTGAGTACATAGTCTAGAGAAAATTGAAGACTTATATACCAAGATTGTGAGCCAGCTCAAAAACTTTCAAACACAAACAATTTTATATTCAGTACTATGACTTAATTTCTGCTTTTGGGGAGATTTAAGCTAACCAGGAATTTCATGAGTATACACATTTTTTAATTATGATGTGGGCATGTGAGTAATGTTGGGCAATTAATCTTGTGATGTTTTCTCGCTTTTGAGAGGGATACCCAGGGGACTTGACTTATACCCACATTTCTCTTTTTGAACAGGAAACTAGGCGACAGTTGACTATCAGAATTCTAGTAAACCTATTCCTAAGGCATTTTATAGTTTGTTTAACTCCCACCGAGAGCCATTGGCCTCGTGCCAAAATTTTCGGATGGCCAGACCATTCTAGTTTTCTGAAGACTTTGTTTATTGACTTGTTCTTATGAAACTGAAAAACCTCTAACAGCGGTTCGCAGTTTATTGGGAAACTTCAAAGTGGCTAAAAATGGCTGAGAATATTCATTGGCTCGCTGCCAAGTCTCAGTGGGAATGACCGGGGGGTTGACAAGATCTCAGTTGTAGCTTGATGGCACGGCACAATTTCGAATAGAAAACCAAACTACAGAGACAGCGGAATGGAGAAAACATAATATGTTTTCGAACGACAGAGAGCACAAGTGTTCATATATCTGAATGTTTCAGTGTGTTTTATTACATTCTAGCGAAAACCACTCGAAACTACTTCCTAGACCACTAATCTCCAATTATAGTGGTCATTCTGAGAAGGGCGAGGGAGACGGTCAATTACTCTTCTTTTGCTGTTTTTGTAGTCTGTGGTGTTGTAGTTCGATCACAGAATAGTTGAGGAGTAATCGAAAGTTCCTGTGGATGCAAAAAAACGAAGTTTGAACCGCACTTTGGCGTTCAAACTTCATTCGTACTTGAAGTACTCTCGTCAAACTTAATTATACGAAGAAAGAGAGTGAGCGAGACAAAGAACTAGGAAAGAACAGATATGTTCCATGGAAACAAAATTGGACTGGTGGGGGACGAAATGGAGGTTGTAGTTTGATCGTCGCACACAGCAGGGAGTGTATATTGCAACTTGAAAACTGATTGGATCATACTACAAGCACAGTAGATGAGGTCAGCACGTACCGCTCTAACCTAACTATACTATAATAATAATAGGTTTATTCCATAAAAATCACACATGTTATCTCATAAGTATCCACGGGAATAACCTTAGAACCCCAAAGGGACGGGGTTATAACCCTCCCGTCTTCTGATATGGGGAGTGGGTGCGGAGTTCAGGTGATTCTCGCGTACTTTACTGTAACGAAAAAGGTATATTAGGATATAAAACCGAAACATCAATACAATCTAAATACGCCCTAAATTGATCTACATTTTGAAAAGCAGCAATGTCTTTACTTATGGTGTTCCATTTACGAACCACTCTAGAAAAATATCCATTAGTATCACTGAGAATTTTCCTATCCCGGATGATCAATCGGAGTCTATCCCTTGGTAAACTACTGAAAGAGAGTGGATTTTCTGATAAATGGGATAGACCCGATTGAAGCTTGAACGTCTGCAATAAATCATATTTTAATCTCCGGTAAAAAAAGGGCTTTTGTTCAACTGTGAAAACGCTTGCAACTTAAAATACCGGGGAAAATGCAGGCTAATTCGACACCAGTATTTAAGCCTGCATTTTCTCCGGTATTTTAAGCTGTACAGGAGAATTTGACTGGCGCGCGCCGGGTGCCTGCTGTAACTTAAAATACCGGGGTCAGCTGCAATTGAAATTACCGGGCAAACCAAAACCGAAAATCATTCTCCCAAAACTTTTTCAGAAAATAAAACAACACATTTTAAAAACATATATTTATTCAATGTTATAATATAAGAAAACAAATAATATAAACACCTTTTGGATGGTGGTATGATAAGGTTAATGTGCTCAGTAAGAGCTCTTACTGAGCACATTAACCTAATCATACCACCATCCAAAAGTCCTAGTGACACAATTATATTTTGTTCAATAAAAATAACCTAATATAAACACCTAACAAAAACACTAACAAAAAAGCTTCAAACACAAATTTATGAAAGAAGTAAGGAAAGACCTAGAACACGGTTACCAAGCAAGAACAACAATTGCGAAACAGTGAATAAACTTTAATACCCGTTAAACTTCTATAAAAACTAATTAAAACATTTCCGTAAACTAAAGTACAGCTGGGAAGGTGTGAAAACGGCTGAAAACAAGGGCTGAAAACAATCACACAAATGTATTTTTGTTCGAGAAAACAACTCCAGATTATAAATTATTCAAGTTTAGGTCAAATTGAACTGGTTATTAGTTTACCATGTCGAACTTTAAAAGGTCGAACCGTCCGCCTAAATACTAACCTGTGAACTATGAGCTAGAGCCATCTTTAAAATAAAGTTAATTTGTAGTCCTCATCGCTCGCCAAAACCGACTCAATAGGATATACAGAGAAAAAAAAACATGTACCAAGTTTCTTCAGAATGTCAATATGAACACGAAACTAAGAGTGAACATGATTTTTATAGGGTAAGATTATTTGACTCACCTTCAAATATTTCGGAGAAGGATTGATGTATTTTCTACAACTTTAAACATTCCTTAGCTTGGACATGAGCAAAAAGAAAAATCCAAGCGAACTTCACCCAGCGAATATTAGAATAACTGAAAACGTTTGGTAATGTGAACATAAATTAAAATATCGCTCTTGAATAGAAAAAAATTTGGAACGAAAACACGTTTCAGAAAAGAAAGCCCGAATTCCAGACTTTAGAACGATGTGGAACAATGAAACTACCTCCTAAGCTGTTGGAAACAACTTTTCAATTATTAACAAAAACGATATAAGTACACAAAATAAATTTAAACAAAAAAACAATCAGAGCATTTAAAAATATTTCGTTGAAATTCGCAACAGTGCCCATGTTCGCGTCCATCAACCTGCTGGCGCATACTGCGTGCGCCAAGCCATCTGGACTGACCCCGGTATTTTAAGTTACAAATCGAGCGAGCCCGGTATTTTAAGTTGCAAAACTGGCGAGTCCGGTATTTTAAGTTGCAGCGGTTTTTCAGAGAACTTGTAGCAATCGATCGCTGTAGCTGGTATAGGAAATACCACATTTTTGAAATGCTCTACCTGTGAAACGTTTGAATGGTGACTCTAACACAACTGACAGATGACTATTGATAGGTGGGTTAAAAATCTCAGAACAATACAGGAGAATTGGTGCAACATATAAATTGAACAAAGATATGTACTGCTCTGGCGTTTTGAACGAGAAATACCGGAGAATCTTATTAGAGATGGCTGATGCTTTGCTAACTTGGCCGTTCACATGGGATTCAAATGATAGTTTTTCGTCTACCATGACACCTAAATCACGAATGATTTGTTTACTAGCAATTGCAACACCACCAATGGTATAATGTGCCTTGAGGTTGTTATGCTGTAGATTTTTAGATCATCGGCAAAACATGAGCAGTGAACATCTTGGGGCATTGAATATAGTAAATCGTTTATGTATATCAAAAATAGGAGAGGTCCAGTTACAGTGCCTTGTAGTACGCCAGAAGAGACTTTGAACTGATTTTGTGAAAAGCAGTTGTTAGTCTTTACTTGTGACACTCTCTCAGTCAAAAATTCTCTGAACCAGTTGACCAAATTGGTATCGAAACCGAAGTTTTGCAGTTTGAATACAAGTTTCTCATGAGATACTTTATCAAAAGCCTTTTGGAAATCAAAATATATAACGTCAACTGACTTTTTATCCTTTATGCTACGTTTCCAATTGGTGAGAGAGGATATTAAAGATAGGCTGCAAGATCGATTCTCTAAAAAGCCGTATTGGTTTTTCGAGAATCTATTTTTGAAACATTTTCGAACTTTAAATGCAATCATTTTTTCCATAACTCTACATACTGCCGAAGTTATTGAGATAGGTCTATAGTTGTTAGGATCAGTTCTGGAGCCCTTTTTGTACACTGGAACTACATATGCTAATTTCCACTGTGTTGGCAATATGGAAGAACTATATGATTCAGTAAAAATGAGTGAAAGAGGTGCAAGTACTCTAACTTCTGGCAAGATCTTGGATATTTTGTTTCGACTCCTGAAGTAACAGATAAATAAGAAAAAAAGTGATATATTTTGGTGTTCAGAACAAATAAAAAGGTCCTTATCACAACTGAAGTGCCTATTTTTACTTTACTAAGCTCATAAAACTGCCAGCCAATCGGTCAGCCACGAGCGAGCTCGACGAGAGAGCGCGCAGGTCAAAGAGACGCAGATGTCTGCGGCCTCATTGACCTCCACACTCTCTCGCTTTTGTAGCTGGCCAATTGCAAAGAATCGACGCCAATCGCTCTGAGAGTCTAATGTATTTAACTGACAAACAGCTTGCAGGCGGAATAAGTGGAACTTGAAACACAGAAGACCAAAGGCTGTACCCAGAAATACATGAATGTTTCTCTATTATTGGAAACTGGTGAAACATTCTACGTACTTCTCTTAGAATAAACGACATTTCCATCAAACAACTGAAACATTCAATTAAAACAGTGGACTGTGACGCAATAGAATGCACATAAACAATGATCTCTAGCCTTATGGTCCTTGTTGTTGTTTACATATCCCTATAGGGAGTGACCGCGAACTTTTTGTAGTCTGATCCAGATACAACAAAGTTGACGCAAAAGCATTTTGAGCAAACTACAAACACAGCGGAAAAGAGTAATCAACCTCATGAAGGGTTGCTTTGCAAATAATAATGACAAAAGCAGCCTTCAGTATCAAAACATAACTACGCAAAAATAAAACGATATAACTTTTCATATTACCATTATTCACACAAATTGTCATATTCACAATCAGAAAAAGTACACTACGGTTACAATTTTTCAAATGGCCAGGGTTTTTTTGAGTTGAAGACAATATGTTTCACTCTGTTCACTGATCTACAACGATCCTCTTGAAAGAATGAAAACCGTAGATTATTCAGGAAAAATTAAAATTTTCAGTATAGCTGCAGGAATAATGAAAGCCCTACCCTAAAAACTAACCTTTGTTTACCAGATCTAGTGTAGGACCTAAGAAAACCAGCTTATTTAAAAACTAGCTTATTGAAAAAAAACTTGTACCAGATCAAGTGTAAGGAAAACCGAAGCATATTTGAAAAACCCTTCACGAAATTTCCTGAGATAAATGTCGCGAAATCTGCGATTTTCGTTTCGCTGCTCCATAAAAACGTTGTTTCCATTAGGTTTTGGCGTGAATTTGAGTTGATTGGACGATGATAAAAAGAGAGATGAGTGACGCGAGACGGAATGGCAGGCAATTAGAAAAATGGGCAGCAGAGAGGAAACGGTTGAGGTGGACATGTGCTATTTGTAGTTTGATCAAATTGCAAACACATCCTCAAAATATGGGGAACAATCAGAAAAGGGAGTATGGTTTCGGTCATTCCTACTACGACTTGGCGGTGTGCCAATGAACATTCCAAGCTGTTTTTCACATATTATTATTATTATTATTATTATTATTATTATTATTATTATTATTATTACTGTTATTATTATAAGGATCCTTCACGTGAAAAGGTCATAGTGAAGTAGTATTGGAATGGGCAAAGCCCTTCAGAGAACATTCCCCACTGGGAACACTCTCCCGTTGGAAAAAGGGGGCGGGTTTTCTAGAATGGAGACAGACTTAGGCATTATGATCCAACCGGCCGCCGGCGAAAATCTGCCGGGCCGCCGACCAAACGCCGACCGGCCGCACAGTTAAGAGCGAGAAGAGGTTTGTATAATGATTATACAACCCCTTCTAAAACAGTTAGGAGCGAGAAGAGGTTTGTATAATGATTATACAACCCCTTCTGAAACAGTTAGGAGCGAGAAGAGGTTTGTATAATGATTATACAACCCCTTCTGAAACAGTTAGGAGCGAGAAGAGGTTTGTATAATGATTATACAACCCCTTCTAAAACAGTTAGGAGCGAGAAGAGGTTTGTATAATGATTATACAACCCCTTCTAAAACAGTTAGGAGCGAGAAGAGGTTTGTATAATGATTATACAACCCCTTCTAAAACAGTTAGGAGCGAGAAGAGGTTTGTATAATGATTATACAACCCCTTCTGAAACAGTTAGGAGCGAGAAGAGGTTTGTATAATGATTATACAACCCCTTCTGAAACAGTTGGGAGCGAGAAGAGGTTTGTATAATGATTATACAACCCCTTCTGAAACAGTTGGGAGCGAGAAGAGGTTTGTATAATGATTATACAACCCCTTCTGAAACAGTTAGGAGCGAGAAGAGGTTTGTATAATGATTATACAACCCCTTCTAAAACAGTTAGGAGCGAGAAGAGGTTTGTATAATGATTATACAACCCCTTCTGAAACAGTTAGGAGCGAGAAGAGGTTTGTATAATGATTATACAACCCCTTCTGAAACAGTTGGGAGCGAGAAGAGGTTTGTATAATGATTATACAACCCCTTCTGAAACAGTTGGGAGCGAGAAGAGGTTTGTATAATGATTATACAACCCCTTCTGAAACAGTTAGGAGCGAGAAGAGGTTTTTATAATGATTATACAACCCCTTCTGAAACAGTTGGGAGCGAGAAGAGGTTTGTATAATGATTATACAACCCCTTCTGAAACAGTTGGGAGCGAGAAGAGGTTTGTATAATGATTATACAACCCCTTCTGAAACAGTTGGGAGCGAGAAGAGGTTTGTATAATGATTATACAACCCCTTCTGAAACAGTTAGGAGCGAGAAGAGGTTTGTATAATGATTATACAACCCCTTCTAAAACAGTTAGGAGCGAGAAGAGGTTTGTATAATGATTATACAACCCCTTCTGAAACAGTTAGGAGCGAGAAGAGGTTTGTATAATGATTATTAAACCCCTTCTGAAACAGTTGGGAGCGAGAAGAGGTTTGTATAATGATTATACAACTCCTTCTGAAACAGTTAGGAGCGAGAAGAGGTTTGTATAATGATTATACAACCCCTTCTCAAACAGTTGGGAGCGAGAAGAGGTTTGTATAATGATTATACAACCCCTTCTGAAACAGTTAGGAGCGAGAAGAGGTTTGTATAATGATTATACAACCCCTTCTAAAACAGTTAGGAGCGAGAAGAGGTTTGTATAATGATTATACAACCCCTTCTAAAACAGTTAGGAGCGAGAAGAGGTTTGTATAATGATTATACAACCCCTTCTCAAACAGTTGGGAGCGAGAAGAGGTTTGTATAATGATTATACAACCCCTTCTAAAACAGTTGGGAGCGAGAAGAGGTTTGTATAATGATTATACAACCCCTTCTCAAACAGTTGGGGGCGAGAAGAGGTTTGTATAATGATTATACAACCCCTTCTCAAACAGTTGGGAGCGAGAAGAGGTTTGTATAATGATTATACAACCCCTTCTCAAACAGTTGGGAGCGAGAAGAGGTTTGTATAATGATTATACAACCCCTTCTCAAACAGTTGGGAGCGAGAAGAGGTTTGTATAATGATTATACAACCCCTTCTCAAACAGTTGGGGGCGAGAAGAGGTTTGTATAATGATTATACAACCCCTTCTCAAACAGTTGGGAGCGAGAAGAGGTTTGTATAATGATTATACAACCCCTTCTAAAACAGTTGGGAGCGAGAAGAGGTTTGTATAATGATTATACAACCCCTTCTAAAACAGTTGGGAGCGAGAAGAGGTTTGTATAATGATTATACAACCCCTTCTAAAACAGTTAGGAGCGAGAAGAGGTTTGTATAATGATTATACAACCCCTTCTAAAACAGTTGGGAGCGAGAAGAGGTTTGTATAATGATTATACAACCCCTTCTCAAACAGTTGGGAGCGAGAAGAGGTTTGTATAATGATTATACAACCCCTTCTAAAACAGTTGGGAGCGAGAAGAGGTTTGTATAATGATTATACAACCCCTTCTCAAACAGTTGGGAGCGAGAAGAGGTTTGTATAATGATTATACAACCCCTTCTAAAACAGTTGGGAGCGAGAAGAGGTTTGTATAATGATTATACAACCCCTTCTAAAACAGTTGGGAGCGAGAAGAGGTTTGTATAATGATTATACAACCCCTTCTAAAACAGTTAGGAGCGAGAAGAGGTTTGTATAATGATTATACAACCCCTTCTAAAACAGTTAGGAGCGAGAAGAGGTTTGTATAATGATTATACAACCCCTTCTAAAACAGTTGGGAGCGAGAAGAGGTTTGTATAATGATTATACAACCCCTTCTCAAACAGTTGGGAGCGAGAAGAGGTTTGTATAATGATTATACAACCCCTTCTAAAACAGTTGGGAGCGAGAAGAGGTTTGTATAATGATTATACAACCCCTTCTAAAACAGTTAGGAGCGAGAAGAGGTTTGTATAATGATTATACAACCCCTTCTCAAACAGTTGGGAGCGAGAAGAGGTTTGTATAATGATTATACAACCCCTTCTAAAACAGTTAGGAGCGAGAAGAGGTTTGTATAATGATTATACAACCCCTTCTAAAACAGTTAGGAGCGAGAAGAGGTTTGTATAATGATTATACAACCCCTTCTAAAACAGTTAGGAGCGAGAACAGGTTTGTATAATGATTATACAACCCCTTCTAAAACAGTTTGAGCGAGAAGAGGTTTGTATAATGATTATACAACCCCTTCTAAAACAGTTAGGAGCGAGAAGAGGTTTGTATAATGATTATACAACCCCTTCTAAAACAGTTGGGAGCGAGAAGAGGTTTGTATAATGATTATACAACCCCTTCTCAAACAGTTGGGAGCGAGAAGAGGTTTGTATAATGATTATACAACCCCTTCTAAAACAGTTAGGAGCGAGAAGAGGTTTGTATAATGATTATACAACCCCTTCTAAAACAGTTAGGAGCGAGAAGAGGTTTGTATAATGATTATACAACCCCTTCTAAAACAGTTAGGAGCGAGAAGAGGTTTGTATAATGATTATACAACCCCTTCTAAAACAGTTAGGAGCGAGAAGAGGTTTGTATAATGATTATACAACCCCTTCTAAAACAGTTGGGAGCGAGAAGAGGTTTGTATAATGATTATACAACCCCTTCTAAAACAGTTGGGAGCGAGAAGAGGTTTGTATAATGATTATACAACCCCTTCTAAAACAGTTAGGAGCGAGAAGAGGTTTGTATAATGATTATACAACCCCTTCTAAAACAGTTAGGAGCGAGAACAGGTTTGTATAATGATTATACAACCCCTTCTAAAACAGTTTGAGCGAGAAGAGGTTTGTATAATGATTATACAACCCCTTCTAAAACAGTTAGGAGCGAGAAGAGGTTTGTATAATGATTATACAACCCCTTCTAAAACAGTTGGGAGCGAGAAGAGGTTTGTATAATGATTATACAACCCCTTCTCAAACAGTTGGGAGCGAGAAGAGGTTTGTATAATGATTATACAACCCCTTCTAAAACAGTTGGGAGCGAGAAGAGGTTTGTATAATGATTATACAACCCCTTCTCAAACAGTTGGGAGCGAGAAGAGGTTTGTATAATGATTATACAACCCCTTCTAAAACAGTTGGGAGCGAGAAGAGGTTTGTATAATGATTATACAACCCCTTCTAAAACAGTTGGGAGCGAGAAGAGGTTTGTATAATGATTATACAACCCCTTCTCAAACAGTTGGGAGCGAGAAGAGGTTTGTATAATGATTATACAACCCCTTCTCAAACAGTTGGGAGCGAGAAGAGGTTTGTATAATGATTATACAACCCCTTCTAAAACAGTTGGGAGCGAGAAGAGGTTTGTATAATGATTATACAACCCCTTCTCAAACAGTTGGGAGCGAGAAGAGGTTTGTATAATGATTATACAACCCCTTCTCAAACAGTTGGGAGCGAGAAGAGGTTTGTATAATGATTATACAACCCCTTCTAAAACAGTTGGGAGCGAGAAGAGGTTTGTATAATGATTATACAACCCCTTCTAAAACAGTTGGGAGCGAGAAGAGGTTTGTATAATGATTATACAACCCCTTCTAAAACAGTTGGGAGCGAGAAGAGGTTTGTATAATGATTATACAACCCCTTCTCAAACAGTTGGGAGCGAGAAGAGGTTTGTATAATGATTATACAACCCCTTCTCAAACAGTTGGGAGCGAGAAGAGGTTTGTATAATGATTATACAACCCCTTCTAAAACAGTTGGGAGCGAGAAGAGGTTTGTATAATGATTATACAACCCCTTCTAAAACAGTTGGGAGCGAGAAGAGGTTTGTATAATGATTATACAACCCCTTCTAAAACAGTTGGGAGCGAGAAGAGGTTTGTATAATGATTATACAACCCCTTCTAAAACAGTTGGGAGCGAGAAGAGGTTTGTATAATGATTATACAACCCCTTCTAAAACAGTTGGGAGCGAGAAGAGGTTTGTATAATGATTATACAACCCCTTCTCAAACAGTTGGGAGCGAGAAGAGGTTTGTATAATGATTATACAACCCCTTCTAAAACAGTTGGGAGCGAGAAGAGGTTTGTATAATGATTATACAACCCCTTCTAAAACAGTTAGGAGCGAGAAGAGGTTTGTATAATGATTATACAACCCCTTCTAAAACAGTTAGGAGCGAGAAGAGGTTTGTATAATGATTATACAACCCCTTCTAAAACAGTTTGAGCGAGAAGAGGTTTGTATAATGATTATACAACCCCTTCTAAAACAGTTAGGAGCGAGAAGAGGTTTGTATAATGATTATACAACCCCTTCTAAAACAGTTGGGAGCGAGAAGAGGTTTGTATAATGATTATACAACCCCTTCTCAAACAGTTGGGAGCGAGAAGAGGTTTGTATAATGATTATACAACCCCTTCTAAAACAGTTGGGAGCGAGAAGAGGTTTGTATAATGATTATACCACCCCTTCTCAAACAGTTGGGAGCGAGAAGAGGTTTGTATAATGATTATACAACCCCTTCTAAAACAGTTGGGAGCGAGAAGAGGTTTGTATAATGATTATACAACCCATTCTAAAACAGTTGGGAGCGAGAAGAGGTTTGTATAATGATTATACAACCCCTTCTCAAACAGTTGGGAGCGAGAAGAGGTTTGTATAATGATTATACAACCCCTTCTCAAACAGTTGGGAGCGAGAAGAGGTTTGTATAATGATTATACAACCCCTTCTAAAACAGTTGGGAGCGAGAAGAGGTTTGTATAATGATTATACAACCCCTTCTCAAACAGTTGGGAGCGAGAAGAGGTTTGTATAATGATTATACAACCCCTTCTCAAACAGTTGGGAGCGAGAAGAGGTTTGTATAATGATTATACAACCCCTTCTAAAACAGTTGGGAGCGAGAAGAGGTTTGTATAATGATTATACAACCCCTTCTAAAACAGTTGGGAGCGAGAAGAGGTTTGTATAATGATTATACAACCCCTTCTAAAACAGTTGGGAGCGAGAAGAGGTTTGTATAATGATTATACAACCCCTTCTCAAACAGTTGGGAGCGAGAAGAGGTTTGTATAATGATTATACAACCCCTTCTCAAACAGTTGGGAGCGAGAAGAGGTTTGTATAATGATTATACAACCCCTTCTAAAACAGTTGGGAGCGAGAAGAGGTTTGTATAATGATTATACAACCCCTTCTAAAACAGTTGGGAGCGAGAAGAGGTTTGTATAATGATTATACAACCCCTTCTAAAACAGTTGGGAGCGAGAAGAGGTTTGTATAATGATTATACAACCCCTTCTAAAACAGTTGGGAGCGAGAAGAGGTTTGTATAATGATTATACAACCCCTTCTCAAACAGTTGGGAGCGAGAAGAGGTTTGTATAATGATTATACAACCCCTTCTAAAACAGTTGGGAGCGAGAAGAGGTTTGTATAATGATTATACAACCCCTTCTAAAACAGTTGGGAGCGAGAAGAGGTTTGTATAATGATTATACAACCCCTTCTAAAACAGTTGAGCGAGAAGAGGTTTGTATAATGATTATACAACCCCTTCTAAAACAGTTGGGAGCGAGAAGAGGTTTGTATAATGATTATACAACCCCTTCTAAAACAGTTGGGAGCGAGAAGAGGTTTGTATAATGATTATACAACCCCTTCTAAAACAGTTGGGAGCGAGAAGAGGTTTGTATAATGATTATACAACCCCTTCTAAAACAGTTGGGAGCGAGAAGAGGTTTGTATAATGATTATACAACCCCTTCTAAAACAGTTGGGAGCGAGAAGAGGTTTGTATAATGATTATACAACCCCTTCTAAAACAGTTGGGAGCGAGAAGAGGTTTGTATAATGATTATACAACCCCTTCTAAAACAGTTGGGAGCGAGAAGAGGTTTGTATAATGATTATACAACCCCTTCTAAAACAGTTGGGAGCGAGAAGAGGTTTGTATAATGATTATACAACCCCTTCTCAAACAGTTGGGAGCGAGAAGAGGTTTGTATAATGATTATACAACCCCTTCTCAAACAGTTGGGAGCGAGAAGAGGTTTGTATAATGATTATACAACCCCTTCTAAAACAGTTGGGAGCGAGAAGAGGTTTGTATAATGATTATACAACCCCTTCTCAAACAGTTGGGAGCGAGAAGAGGTTTGTATAATGATTATACAACCCCTTCTCAAACAGTTGGGAGCGAGAAGAGGTTTGTATAATGATTATACAACCCCTTCTCAAACAGTTAGGAGCGAGAAGAGGTTTGTATAATGATTATACAACCCCTTCTAAAACAGTTAGGAGCGAGAAGAGGTTTGTATAATGATTATACAACCCCTTCTAAAACAGTTAGGAGCGAGAAGAGGTTTGTATAATGATTATACAACCCCTTCTAAAACAGTTGGGAGCGAGAAGAGGTTTGTATAATGATTATACAACCCCTTCTAAAACAGTTGGGAGCGAGAAGAGGTTTGTATAATGATTATACAACCCCTTCTAAAACAGTTAGGAGCGAGAAGAGGTTTGTATAATGATTATACAACCCCTTCTAAAACAGTTAGGAGCGAGAACAGGTTTGTATAATGATTATACAACCCCTTCTAAAACAGTTTGAGCGAGAAGAGGTTTGTATAATGATTATACAACCCCTTCTAAAACAGTTAGGAGCGAGAAGAGGTTTGTATAATGATTATACAACCCCTTCTAAAACAGTTGGGAGCGAGAAGAGGTTTGTATAATGATTATACAACCCCTTCTCAAACAGTTGGGAGCGAGAAGAGGTTTGTATAATGATTATACAACCCCTTCTAAAACAGTTGGGAGCGAGAAGAGGTTTGTATAATGATTATACAACCCCTTCTCAAACAGTTGGGAGCGAGAAGAGGTTTGTATAATGATTATACAACCCCTTCTAAAACAGTTGGGAGCGAGAAGAGGTTTGTATAATGATTATACAACCCCTTCTAAAACAGTTGGGAGCGAGAAGAGGTTTGTATAATGATTATACAACCCCTTCTAAAACAGTTAGGAGCGAGAAGAGGTTTGTATAATGATTATACAACCCCTTCTAAAACAGTTAGGAGCGAGAACAGGTTTGTATAATGATTATACAACCCCTTCTAAAACAGTTTGAGCGAGAAGAGGTTTGTATAATGATTATACAACCCCTTCTAAACAGTTAGGAGCGAGAAGAGGTTTGTATAATGATTATACAACCCCTTCTAAAACAGTTAGGAGCGAGAAGAGGTTTGTATAATGATTATACAACCCCTTCTAAAACAGTTAGGAGCGAGAAGAGGTTTGTATAATGATTATACAACCCCTTCTAAAACAGTTGGGAGCGAGAAGAGGTTTGTATAATGATTATACAACCCCTTCTAAAACAGTTGGGAGCGAGAAGAGGTTTGTATAATGATTATACAACCCCTTCTAAAACAGTTAGGAGCGAGAAGAGGTTTGTATAATGATTATACAACCCCTTCTAAAACAGTTAGGAGCGAGAACAGGTTTGTATAATGATTATACAACCCCTTCTAAAACAGTTTGAGCGAGAAGAGGTTTGTATAATGATTATACAACCCCTTCTAAAACAGTTAGGAGCGAGAAGAGGTTTGTATAATGATTATACAACCCCTTCTAAAACAGTTGGGAGCGAGAAGAGGTTTGTATAATGATTATACAACCCCTTCTCAAACAGTTGGGAGCGAGAAGAGGTTTGTATAATGATTATACAACCCCTTCTAAAACAGTTGGGAGCGAGAAGAGGTTTGTATAATGATTATACAACCCCTTCTCAAACAGTTGGGAGCGAGAAGAGGTTTGTATAATGATTATACAACCCCTTCTAAAACAGTTGGGAGCGAGAAGAGGTTTGTATAATGATTATACAACCCCTTCTAAAACAGTTGGGAGCGAGAAGAGGTTTGTATAATGATTATACAACCCCTTCTAAAACAGTTAGGAGCGAGAAGAGGTTTGTATAATGATTATACAACCCCTTCTAAAACAGTTAGGAGCGAGAACAGGTTTGTATAATGATTATACAACCCCTTCTAAAACAGTTTGAGCGAGAAGAGGTTTGTATAATGATTATACAACCCCTTCTAAACAGTTAGGAGCGAGAAGAGGTTTGTATAATGATTATACAACCCCTTCTAAAACAGTTGGGAGCGAGAAGAGGTTTGTATAATGATTATACAACCCCTTCTCAAACAGTTGGGAGCGAGAAGAGGTTTGTATAATGATTATACAACCCCTTCTAAAACAGTTAGGAGCGAGAAGAGGTTTGTATAATGATTATACAACCCCTTCTAAAACAGTTAGGAGCGAGAACAGGTTTGTATAATGATTATACAACCCCTTCTAAAACAGTTTGGAGCGAGAAGAGGTTTGTATAATGATTATACAACCCCTTCTAAAACAGTTAGGAGCGAGAAGAGGTTTGTATAATGATTATACAACCCCTTCTAAAACAGTTGGGAGCGAGAAGAGGTTTGTATAATGATTATACAACCCCTTCTCAAACAGTTGGGAGCGAGAAGAGGTTTGTATAATGATTATACAACCCCTTCTAAAACAGTTAAGAGCGAGAAGAGGTTTGTATAATGATTATACAACCCCTTCTAAAACAGTTAGGAGCGAGAAGAGGTTTGTATAATGATTATACAACCCCTTCTAAAACAGTTAGGAGCGAGAAGAGGTTTGTATAATGATTATACAACCCCTTCTCAAACAGTTGGGAGCGAGAAGAGGTTTGTATAATGATTATACAACCCCTTCTAAAACAGTTGGGAGCGAGAAGAGGTTTGTATAATGATTATACAACCCCTTCTAAAACAGTTGGGAGCGAGAAGAGGTTTGTATAATGATTATACAACCCCTTCTAAAACAGTTGGGAGCGAGAAGAGGTTTGTATAATGATTATACAACCCCTTCTCAAACAGTTGGGAGCGAGAAGAGGTTTGTATAATGATTATACAACCCCTTCTAAAACAGTTGGGAGCGAGAAGAGGTTTGTATAATGATTATACAACCCCTTCTCAAACAGTTGGGAGCGAGAAGAGGTTTGTATAATGATTATACAACCCCTTCTCAAACAGTTGGGAGCGAGAAGAGGTTTGTATAATGATTATACAACCCCTTCTAAAACAGTTGGGAGCGAGAAGAGGTTTGTATAATGATTATACAACCCCTTCTCAAACAGTTGGGAGCGAGAAGAGGTTTGTATAATGATTATACAACCCCTTCTAAAACAGTTGGGAGCGAGAAGAGGTTTGTATAATGATTATACAACCCCTTCTCAAACAGTTGGGAGCGAGAAGAGGTTTGTATAATGATTATACAACCCCTTCTAAAACAGTTAGGAGCGAGAAGAGGTTTGTATAATGATTATACAACCCCTTCTAAAACAGTTAGGAGCGAGAAGAGGTTTGTATAATGATTATACAACCCCTTCTAAAACAGTTAGGAGCGAGAAGAGGTTTGTATAATGATTATACAACCCCTTCTCAAACAGTTGGGAGCGAGAAGAGGTTTGTATAATGATTATACAACCCCTTCTCAAACAGTTGGGAGCGAGAAGAGGTTTGTATAATGATTATACAACCCCTTCTCAAACAGTTGGGAGCGAGAAGAGGTTTGTATAATGATCATACAACCCCTTCTCAACAGTGAAACAGTTAGGAGCGAGAAGAGGTTTGTATAATGATTATACAACCCCTTCTAAAACAGTTAGGAGCGAGAAGAGGTTTGTATAATGATTATACAACCCCTTCTAAAACAGTTAGGAGCGAGAAGAGGTTTGTATAATGATTATACAACCCCTTCTCAAACAGTTGGGAGCGAGAAGAGGTTTGTATAATGATTATACAACCCCTTCTCAAACAGTTGGGAGCGAGAAGAGGTTTGTATAATGATTATACAACCCCTTCTCAAACAGTTGGGAGCGAGAAGAGGTTTGTATAATGATTATACAACCCCTTCTAAAACAGTTGGGAGCGAGAAGAGGTTTGTATAATGATTATACAACC